>CM066043.1:288889551-290306992 GCA_033557465.1 Ichthyophis bannanicus
TAATCGGCCGGGTCATTCAGCGCATCGAGGCACACCGGGGGCGTGTGCTGCTGGTGGCTCCGGATTGGCCCAGGAGACCGTGGTATGCCGACCTCGTGCGGTTGCGCAACGGGGTTCCGTGGACTCTGCCTCCGTTGCCGGACCTGCTCCTTCAGGGTCCGCTTCGGATGCCCCAGGTGGCTCGATTCTCGCTTACGGTTTGGCCATTGAAAGGGCTCGGCTGAGGAAGAGGGGTTATACCCCTGCGGTTATTGCCACTCTTCTGCGCGCGCGGAAGTCCTCGACCTCCCTCGCTTATGTGCGGGTCTGGAGGATATTTGAAGATTGGTGCTCACGGCGGAAGGTTCGGGCGGCGACTGCTTCGGTGCCCGTAGTTCTCAGTTTTTTGCAAGACGGCTTTGACAAGGGTCTGGCGGCCAGCTCTCTGAAGGTTCAGCTAGCGGCTCTCGCCTGCTACAGGGGCAAGGTACTGGGGCTTCACCTTGGGTCTCATCCGGACGTGCAGCGTTTTCTCAAAGCGGTGTTCCGTTTGAGGCCTTCGCGTAGGGTATCAGTGCCCTCGTGGGACTTGAACCTGATGTTGAGGGCTTTGGTGGGCAAGCCATTTGAGCCCCTACGCCAGGCGTCTCTTAAGGATCTCACCCTCAAGACGGTTTTTCTCGTGGCCATCTGCTCAGCGCGGCGCATCTTCGAGTTGCAGGCGCTTTCGTGCCGAGAACCATTCTTATCTATCTCTAAGGACCGCGTGGTACTCCGTCCGGTTCCTTCCTTTTTGCCTAAGGTGGTGTCGCCTTTTCATTTAAATCAGGCGGTTTTCCTTCCGGTCCTGCATGCGAGCCCGGACGGCGCGGTGGACGGGGACTTGCATTGTCTGGATGTGCGCAGGGTCCTTCGGTGTTATTTGAAAGTCTCAGGCTCGTTCCGTAAGACCGACCGGTTGTTTGTGCTTTTTGGCGGGCCACGCAAAGGAGAGGCGGCGGCTAAAGCGTCCATTGCTCGTTGGATCAAGGAAGCTATTGCGTCGGCTTATATTTTACATTCTCAGCCGGTTCCGGTGGGTCTGCGGGCCCATTCTACCCGAGCACATGCGGCTTCTTGGGCGGAGCACAGTCTGGTCCCACCGGCAGAAATTTGTAAAGCGGCTACTTGGTCGTCCTTGCATGCCTTCAGTAAGCATTACCGCTTGGATGTGCTCGCCGCTCGGGATTCTTGTTTTGGATCGGCAGTATTGCGCGCCGGTTGGCAAGGTCCCGCCCGGTGTTGACTGCTCTGTTACATCCCGGATGTGGAGGACTAAACTGGAGGACCGCTCAGGAAATAGAAATTACACTTACCTGGTAATTGTAGTTCCTGGAGGGTCCAGTTTAGTCCTCCTTCCCACCCCTGTCAGTCACGTTGTCTGTTGCGGCGAGCGTCTGCGACCGGGACGGCGTTTCAGTGGCCTTCTGCTCTTAGTCTTTCTGGCCGCGGATATCTGTCTGTTTATCCTTTTTTTCCTTCTAGCTCCTATTTTCGGGGGCTGGGCTTTGGCCTGCCGCTTTCTTCCAAGGTGGAGGTAGAGGCGATCTGCAGTGTTCTGGCTTCCTCGTTTGGGGAGGGGGTCAATAGATTCATATGGGGTATTAGTTTCTTTTTGTATATTTATATTACCTGTAGTCTCATGTGTTGCTTCTTTAAGTCTGCTTTGTTACTAGTTCACTGGGGGCTGATGGGAGCTCCGACAGCATATATCATACAGAGGAAGATTTTGATTGGTCCAGTCTCCAGGCTGCAGGAGGAGGTGCACTACCCGGATGTGGAGGACTAAACTGGACCCTCCAGGAACTACAATTACCAGGTAAGTGTAATTTCTATATAGCTTTGGTATTTCCCTCTTGTCTGGACTGGTCTAGCAAGATGATTTGGAAGGTGAAATTTTACTTAACAGATAATTTCCTTTCTTACAGTCCTGCTAAACCAGTCCAAGACCCGCCCTTGGAGAAGCTTTGCTGCATGTTTGAAAATTGTCAGATTTCATGAATTTATTTTATTTATTTATTTAACAGGTTTTTTTATACCACTATCATTTCAGTCAAAGAGTTTTACATTGTAACTTAAACTTGGTAATGTACATTAAACAGGGACATCGATAACTTGGATTTTTCTGAGGCAATGTAGGGTTAAGTGACTTGCCCAAGGTCACAAGGAGAGCTAGCGAGGAATTGAATCCTGGTCTCTTGGTTCCAAACCAGTGCTCTAACCATTAGGCTATTCCTCCACATATATATATTTGGAGTTGATCTTTTTGGATTTTCCTCCTTGGGTTACTGATCTAACAGTGGTATTTTTTTTTTTAAGTATCAATAATCTTTATTACGAAAGCAACAAGAATTACAATCAAGTCCACGTTAAGGGGAAAGCAAGAAGGAAATACAAGTAATAAATTTGTACATATATGAACAATAAAGAAACAATATAAGTATGCACATGTTCATGATGAGTCTATTGTTAAATGTAATACTGCCTTGAACAAATTAGAGGGTCAGGTTTCCGTGGTGCAGGCTGTAGTTTCTTCTTCTATTCGGGATAATGTTACAATACATCATCAAATCGAATCCCTGGAGAATGCGACCCGTTTGAAAAATGTAAGGTTTTTAAATTTTCCACATACTCACTACTTTGCTCCAATTATACTGTTACATAAGTATTTTAATGAGGTTCTATTGATTGAAGATGTTAACGCTATAAAACTTTCCTGTCTATTATGTTCCTGTATTAGCCACCACGGAAGCCTCCTCTCCTATAGCCAGGGAAGCTGGTAATGTTTCTCCATCTCATACATTGTATCTCTCTGCTTTTTTGGAGTCTTCAATTGATGAGATTAATCAGCACGCTACCTTAATTGTTTCCTTTGTATCTTTAATGGACAGAAACTTAATTTTGCGGTTATATTTTTCTAAGAAGAATAATATGTTTTGTGGTAACCCGATTCAGAGTTTTCCAGATGTTTGTAGACTCACTCAAAGGCAGAGGAAAGCTTTTTTTTGTTAAAAGCCCGCACTCTGGCAATAGGTGCTTCTTTTTTCTTAAAGTACCCGTGTAAGTGTATTTTGATTTATGAGCAGATTAAGTATGTGTTTATGGAATCTGATCAGTTGGAAGTTGTAGGCCGAACCCACCTACAAAGTGTTCCCAAATATCACTAATGAATGGCTCAGACAACAGTTGCTTG
Source organism: Ichthyophis bannanicus (assembly GCA_033557465.1). NCBI lineage: Eukaryota > Metazoa > Chordata > Amphibia > Gymnophiona > Ichthyophiidae > Ichthyophis > Ichthyophis bannanicus. Next base: position 288,892,763 of record CM066043.1, read on the forward strand.
GCTACAAAAACTCTTTATTTGGCATAGCAAAATAATTGTAAATGCAGATAGCAAAAAGTCTGTCTGAGAGATGGCGGGCAGCGAATTGTAGGGTTCATTACGCCAATTGCCCGTGCACATGGGAGCCGTGCACCAGGAAAGAACTCAGATCACAGTCACTTGTCAGCAAAACTCTTTTATTTGGTACAAGCAAAAAGCTATAAGCACAGATACATAAGTGTCTGTCTGAGGGATCTGAGTGCAGGCAACGTTCTCTACCTCCACAACGGTGAGAGAGAGAAGGCTGCCCCCGATGCTCTGCTGTTGCCCCCTTTTATGCCTCTCTGTCACAAAGTTCCAGAAAGTTCTGCATAAATTCTTATGTCATTTGCCGCTTTCTGCAGTTCTCTCTCCGGGACCCTCCCATGTTTATCAGGTCTCGCAGCTTGTGTTTCAGGGTCTGCTTATCTGTGCTGCTGACCGCAGCCCTCTGTTCTGTACGTGTTATTCCATCTCCTGGCACTGCTTGTAATCTTCAGGGCTCAGAGTATTTGTGCTCATTATTTCTAGCTTGGCCTGTATTTTTCTTGTCTGGGCCCAAACTCTGCACATTCCTGTCCAAAGTGTGTTTCACTAGACTCTTTTATAGTAGGCCGCATATACTCTCTCTTGTAGCCCACATGCTTTTTCTTCTGTGCCAGCCATATATTGCTATGTGCATTCCAACAGGCAAGGGTGCAGTCATATAAAGCAAACATATAAAGCAGACCTGAGCCAATTATCCCTTCAAAGTGTTCCTGTCCAGTAAAGAATCTGGTTAGATGTTTCTTCTTCCTTTTCTAGTAATAGGGCTAATATAATATTTTCACCAGCCTAACAGTGGTATTTTATGTCTTTCATTTGGTTCTTGTAATCTGTTCTGGAGAGTGCCCCTAGCTGCACCAATCTTAATACCAGTGATGATGTCACAGAAACTTTCTAGTTTTCTATCTCCTTCATCTGCTAGCAGGGGAACATAACCCACTTGTTAAGACTCCAGAGAAGGAAATTATCTGCTAAGTAAAATTTTACCTTCTTTGAAGTCTCTTTCAATGTTCTTATATGACTGGACTGTCTGGTCTATGGTTAGCAAAAGGAGGCGCCATGATACCGCCCCTTCTCCTCTGCCACTTAGATATTACTATGCTATTGCTCGCCTTTTTAATGGAGTTTTTTATTTTATCCCCTTTTTGCTTTTATAGTTAATATTGCAAAGCGCTTTGTTGCCTTTTCTGCAAAAGGAGTTACAGCAGGTCATCAATAAACATAAACAAACTCCTACCTACATGCTCACCCCTTGATCTCCTCATCCCCGGTACCTTGCGAGGGTCTGCCTGGTAGGTGGGGGGCAGGAGAAATCCCCAGTTGCTCCTATCTTGGTAGTGCCCTCCATAGAAATGGCAGCCTCTGCATACTACTGCTAAGAGTCAGGTTGCCAAATAAGGGAGAGGAGATGGCATTTTGACTTATTGAAAAGATTATGGGATCAGGAAGGGAGTTTGGGAGGGTTAAGGGGGGAGTCAGCATTTTTATTTGAATGAGGGGACCAGAGGGTGCAGGTTATTTATTTTTTAAAGCTTTGTGGTTGTCCTTTTAAAAGATGTAGAACCTAACTTGAGATCCCAATTTAGCATTGCTGCGATGTCTGCAGCAATGCAAAAATACATTTTTCATGATACAGCAGGGTACTGAATCCTGCAGGACATTTTAACTGCAGTAATATAATGTAGTAATACATTATTTTATGACAGACTAGTAAACTAGGATCTTATTTTTCAAAATCTAGCTAGTCCAGATTTGACTAGCTCAATGTAGTCGGACATTCAGCTGCAGTTTTTGCTTGGTAATTGCAGCTGAATATTTGTCTAAAGATACACAGTCTTCTTACTCACTCAGTGAGATTCTGAATATTAATCTCTAAAGATATGTAAGATCACATAAAGAGGAAGAAGTAAGAACATAAGATATGCCATACTGGGTCAGACCAAGGTCCATCAAGCCCAGTATCCTTTTTCCAACAATGGTCGATCTAGGTCACAATTACCGAGCAGTTTCCCCAAAAGACACAGGTTCCACAATGCTTGTATTGGCTCAAGCAATGGATATTCTGGGTCCCCTTCAATAATGGTTTATGGACCTTTCCTCCAGGAACTTGTCCACACCTTTTTTAAACCTAGCTATGCTAACAGCTTTTACTACATCCTCCGGTAGCAAATTCCAGAGTTTGATTACATGATGAGTGAAAAAATATTTTCTCTTATTAGTCTTAAATAGGTTACCCTGTAGCTTCATTGCATGCCCCCTAGTCTTTCTATATTTTGATGGCGTAAACAATCGATCTACGTTTACCTATTCCACCCCATTCATTAATTTTTAGACCTCTATCATATCTCTCCTCAGCCGTCTCTTTTCCAGGTTGAAGAGCCCTAACATTTTTAGCCTCTCTTGATAGGGGTATCCTTCCATCCCCTTTACCATTTTGGTGGCTCTTCTCTGTACCTTTCCTAATAACGCTATATCCTTTTTTAAGATATGGCAACCAGAATTGCATACAATACTCAAGGTGCGGTTGCACCAAGGAACAATACAGAGGCACTATAATATCCTTTGTTTTATTCTCCATTCCTTTCCTTATGGTCCCTAGCATTCTATTTACTCTCTTGGCAGCCACTACACACTGGGCAGAGGGTTTTAATATGTTATCCACGATGATGCCTAAACTTTTTTCCTAGGTGGTGCTTCCTAATGTGGAACCTTGCATTGTGTAACCATAGTTTGGGGTTTTTTTTCCTAGGTGCATAACTTTGCACTTGTCCATATTAAATTTCATCTGCCATTTGGATACCCAGTCTTCTAATTTATCAAGATCCTCTTGCAATTTTCCACAATCCTCATGGGTTTTAACAACTTAAAATAGTTTTGTGTCATCTGCAAATTTGATAACCTCGCCCGTTATTCCCATTTCCAGGTCATTTATAAATATGTTAAAAAGCAGCAGACCCAGCACAGAGCCCTGGGGTACTCCACTATTCACCTTTCTCCATAGGGAAAATTGGCCATTTAGCCCTACCCTCTGCTTTCTATCTTTTAACCAGTTCCTCATCCAAATTAGTACACTGCCCCTATCCTATAACTTTTTAATTTTGCCAAGAGTCTCTGATGAGGGACCTTGTCAAAGGCTTTCTGAAAGTCCAGATAAACTATATCAACCAACTCACCTTTGTCTACCTGTTTATTCACGCTTTCAAAAAAACATAACAGATTAGTAAGACAAGACCTTCATTGGCTAAAGCCATGTTGGCGGTCTCCCATTAAGCAATGACTATCTATATGTTCAGTAATTTTGTTCTTTAAGATGGTTTCTACCATTTTTCCTGGTACTGTCATCAGGCTCACTGGTCTGTAGTTTCCCGGATCACCCCTGGAACCCTTTTTAAAAATTGGCGTTACATTGGCCATCTTCCAATCTTTAGGTATGATTTTAATGATAGTTCACAGATTACTAATAGTAGGTCTGCAATCTCATATTTCAGTTCTTTCAACACCCTTGGATGTATACCATCTGGTCCAGGTGATTTGCTACTCTTCAGTTTATCAAATAGTTGTAATACATCTCCCCGGTGTATCGATATTTCTTTCAATTCTTCCGCAGCATTACCTTTAAATACCATTTCAGTCAAGGGTAACTTCCCTACATCTTCCTCAGTAAAGACTGAAGCAAAGAATTCATTCAGTCTCTCCGCTATGGTTTTGTCTCCTCTTAGTGCACCTTTTACCCCTCTGTCATCTAATGGTCCAACTGACTCTCTCACAGGTTTTTTGCTACGAATGTACTTGAAAAAGTTTTTATTATGGGTTTTGGTTTCACGAGATGCTTCTTCTCAAATTTTCTCTTTGCCTGCTTTATGAATACTTTGCATCTAACTTGCCAGTGCTTGTGCAGTTTCCAGTTTTCGTTATTTGGCTCCTTTTTCCTTTTCCTGAAAGATGCTTTTTTGGCAACAGCCTCTCTGACCTCACCTTTAAACCAAGCTGGCAGTTTTTGGACTTCTTTCTACTTTTCTTAAAGCATGGTATACAGCTGGTTTGGGCTTCCAAGATAGTATTTTTAGACAACACCCAAGCTTGATGTAAATCTTTATCCTTTGCAGCTGTTCCTTTTATTTTTTTTCTCTCCTCATTTTATCATAGTCTCCCTTTCGAAAGTTAAAAGGTAGTACTGTCCACGGAGAAAAGGATGTGGCCTAGTGGTTAGGACAAGGTACTTCAGGCCGGCGGGCCAGGGGTTCAAGTCCCACCTGGAGACAGAAATATCAGGCTGGAGGGATTAGGGTTTCTAGTCCTATAGGCACTCCTTTTGGCCTTGGGCAAGCCACTTAACTCTCCATTGCCCACCGCTTTGATTGAAGGATATGGTGGTATAGAAAACTGGTTAAATAAATAAATGCTGTGGATTTCCTTACCCTCTCTCCTCCATTTATTAAATCAAACACGATCATGCTATGATCACTATTGCCAAATGTCCCCAACACCCTTATCTATTGCAGCAGATCTTGTGTTTCACCAAGGACTAGGTCCAAAATTTCTTCCCCTCTGGTGGGTTGGTGAACCAGCTGCTCCAAGAAGCAGTCATTTATTTTATCTAGAAACTTTATCTCCCTAGCATGTCCTGCTGTGACACTAACCCATTAGATACCGGGGTAATTGAAATTACCCATTACTGTGCTGTAACTTTTGTTAGTTTCCCTGATTTCTTTGAGCATTTCATCATCCATTTGTTCATTCTGGCCAGACGGTTGATAGTACACCACCACTGCCATCCCCTTCCCCTTCGAACATGGGATGATATCTGCTAAGACCAAGAAAAAGAGGTTATTTAGTCAGGACAGCATAGTCCAAAACAGGAAAAACGATCTAATGCATTAAACAAAGTGCTGAAACTTTTATTTGAAGAAACATAAGGGAAAGAATTAAGGGCAGGTTTGGGATTGTAAAACTCAGATATAAAATGGAGGCGATATATAGATGGCAACAAGGATAACAGAAGCATTAAATATAGTTTTATTGTGTGCTAACCAAAGAAAGGGTTGGAGGAGGCTTGCAGATGATGATAAATGTCAGGGTTCGTAAGGCTTGGGTCTAGGCAGAGGAAACAGACTCTAGCACCCAGGGGCAGCCCAAGCGTTCTTGCCGCCTAGGCAGGCCCAATGTGCCGTCTTCGCCACACTGCCTTGTCCCCCCCACCCTGACATCTGGCCTCTCATCAGTTGTTGATGGGTGGCACGGTGATCACCTCCTTGAAGCCATGGCAGGCCTTAAAGGTGCATGCACACACCCATGGCCTCCTGCTCCTGCTCCCTCCATGGCGGCAGAATGGGACTATCAAGAGCTGAGCCACCCACCAAGATCTGCCATCCTAGGCGACTGTCTAGTTCGCCTAGTGGATGGGCCGGCCCTATTAGCACCAGATTTTCATAGGTGCCAACACCACTACCATGCCATCATCAAGGCCTGTTTTATATAATGGTACTAGTCCCATTGCAGGACTTGAGTCCTCACGTACTAACTGACCTAAAGTGGAGTTTGAACCTGTTTGTTTATCATTGTCTTTTAATACTCATTACTTTCCTATTTTAGACTGGAATTCCGTTCTGCTTTTTAATTTGTCAATGTAAACCACTTTGATATCTGGTGATTGGTGGTATAGAAAGTTTCAATAAACATAAACACTCACTGTGGTTGCTATGGTCATTAGCAGTACCATGAGATGCTGCTAGGAATCATCAGTACCATTTTGGAATCCAGTGCTGTAGGAGCCAGGAGCAAATGGTGGTTTCTATTCCCTCTAGACACCAGGGACCCCCAGTAAGACTGGTGATAGGGATCAGGGGAGTGGAGGTTCTGCTGGGACATTGGCGGGGGGTATTTGTTGCTGGTGAAGTCGGCTGGGGAAGCCTGCTTGTGGAGGGGATTAGATGCTTTGGTGGGGTATGATGAGGGAATCAGATGGTTTGGAGGTCATCAGTTGAGTGATCGAGATTGAGATAGGTATTATAAACTGGAATTGAGGTTGAGGAGGGGGATTGGGATAGGGGATAGAAGTTGGCACCGACAGCTGTTCTTTCCAGGAGATATGTATTTGTGCCTCATAGTAGCTGTAAATGCTTACATCTATGATTTTTTTTCTAGAGATGTGGATTCCTCATCGGCCCGATATTCACTAGTGGCAGCTAGTGCTACTAAAGTGGCTAGTCTCTTGCCGCTGAATTTTAGACCCAGATATTTAGTACTGGGGTCATATCTGGGCCTCAGCATTGAATATCCAGGTTGCCTGGATTGCCATGAAGCTAACAGGACAATGGCGATATTGAGCCACTGCCCGGTTCGCTTCAGTGGCGAAAGTTAGGCCAGCCTTTACTACACTAAAGTTTTGTCACATTGCAATTGACCGGACAGCGGCTTAATATCACCGTTGCCCGCTTATCGTCGGGTCTGTCCCTGGTATGCCCTGATGCAGTGGTGGTACCCATTGGTGGCTGCTGATTATCCTGCTAGGGGGATTAACATGGCCAGCAGGTCTGCTAACTGCGTTAATCCTTTTAAATATCAGGCCTCATGTCTGCATCATTGGACCACACTAACAACTCCTTGCCCTCTTTCTGCTAACTGCATTAATCCTTTAAATATCAGGCCTCATGTCTGCATCATAGGACCACCCTAACAACTTCCCTCTCCTTGCCTCACCACACCTCTAAGAAATGTAAAGCTGGTGAGCATTCCCACATTTCAAAAGCCTCTGTTGTAAGATGGTATCTACACTAAAAATACTACAGTTTAGATGTGGGAATGTTTCTAATATAACCGTTCTTTGCCACATCTTAGTAAGTGGAACCAATGTTTAAGCCGCTATGCTGTGACTTTCTTCACTCTGAAGAAAGCCATAGCACAATGGTTGCAATATCAGTTGAACTTAAGACTCAGCATGACTCAGAAAATGGCAAAAGTCATCCTGTGGAAGCCTAAGAGAATGTAGGGGGGGGGGGGCACTTTTTTAAAACGTCCCTTGGAAAGGGAATTTTATAACAGGGTGGCTGAGTTAACAGGGCACTTTGCCGCATATGTTGTGTCTGTTTTATAAGACTTCATATACACCTATGATGCTAAATTAGTTAGCCCAAGGAAAGTAGGTACTTTTATTTGCATCTGCTGCGAGACAGGAATAGTGCAGGTTATTACATCGGTATTATCAATGGTGAGCAGTATTCAGACAACCAATTAACATGTACCCAGGTAAATTGCTTTGAAATGTGCTGTTTGTGTAATTCTCTGAAAATATTCTGATAATTTTGCATTATTTTCCTTCTTCCACCATATTTTTATTTTTTTTTCTGCTATGTTGTCATGGCCAACCATATTTTTTGTCTTTAAAGCTTGTCCAGTTTATTTTTGGTTGTCTACCTCCTAGTAATGTTGCTTTTTTATTCCAAGGAACTGAAGCACTTGATACTTGAGGCTGCTGATGGCTTCCTCTTTGTGGTGGCATCTGAGACTGGGAGAGTGATATATGTATCAGATTCAGTAACTCCAGTACTGAACCATCCACAGTCAGAATGGTTTGGGAGTACTCTTTATGAGCAAGTTCATCCGGATGATGTGGAGAAACTGAGGGAGCAGCTGTGCACATCAGAAAACTCGATGACAGGTCAGGTTAGAATTGTACAGTGCCTGCCTTATCAAGCATGTCATACATATGTGTAAAGCCATGCTTATGTTGCTAAGTACCTACCATGCTTGTATTGTCAGAGACTGTTAGGTACCCTGTGTGCTATGATTGTTAGGGGCTTATTGTGAACACATTGTCAAAGGTACATCTTGGCTTCTTTTTCTTAGGCATACCTTAGCTGCACTGTCAGAGATGCACTGTCCTTGTGTCAGAGGTGTGATGTATTTTTCGCCAGAAACATATGTCCTTTTGTTAGAAGGGTGATGAACCTATGCTGTTATTGGGGTGTCATGGATGTATTTATATTTAGTGCCAGTGCTATAGATGAGTGAATCAGGAGGATTTTATAGTAATAGCAAGTGCTTTTTATTTAAGTCACACCATTACATCTTAGAATTCTAAGAATAAAAGGACAAAATACAAATTGTAAAATGTTTGAACATTGTCCTCCCTTAATTTGAATTTCAAAAAGCCTATAGCAGAACTAGAAAATAGTTAAGGGTGGATAAAGGGTTTAACAGGTTAAGGCTCTTCATCTTAGAGAAGAGACAACTGAGAGGAGACATGATTGAGGTTTACAGAATCATGACTGGTTTATAGTTTATTTAAAACTTGATATACTGCCCAATCACATTGTATCAGATGGTTTACATAGTAACATAGTATATGACAGCAGATAAAGACCAATATGGTCCATCTAGTCTGCCCAGTAAGGTGTAAGAGTGGTTGTAACCGCCGCTCCATGCAAGTCACCTCCTCTATGTCTGTGTTTAGGATTGTATCTGCTGCTCCATGCAGGTCAGCCCGCTTCTATTTATTGAAGTATAAAAGATATTTAAGTTTGCTTTGATTTCATCCTTTTGCTATAAAGGGATCCACTCTGTCTGTCCCATGCCATTTAGAATTCTGTCACTGTATTTACCCCCACAACCTCCATCAGAAGGGCATTCCAAACATCCATCACCCTTTCAGCAAAAAGTATTTCCTGATGTTACTTTTAAGTTTACAGCCTCATATGCCCACTAGTTTTACAGCTTCCCCTTCTTTGAAAAAGGTTTGTTTGTTCATTAATACCCTTTAGATATTTAATGGTCTGTATCATATTTCCCCTGTCCCTCCTCTCCTCCAGGGTATACATATTAAGCGTAGGTCTTCAAGTCTTTTTTCATACATCTTCTGGCGCAGGCTTCAAATCATTTTGGTCACCATTCTCTGAGGAGTTTCACGTCTTTTTATTTATTTTATTTATTTATTTAGACAGATTTGTATGCCACCTTATCCTACAATCAAAGTGGTTACATGACATCACAATTGGGGTTACATTTAACATGTGGGTGATTTACAACATTTAACATGAGGGTATTTAACAACATTTATATCCTTTGTGTGATATGGTCCCCAAAACTGAACACAATACTCCAAGTGAGGACTCACCAATGACTTGTGTAGGGGCATTAATACCTCTTCTTTCCTGCTGGTTATTCCCCACTGGTATCTTATATATCTTTGAAACTATCTTCACTATAGCCGCAGTATAACAGCAGAGTACCTCAAAATGCCTAAGCCCCTCACTCCTTACACCTATCCATTCCTTGGTGCTCAGAAGATGTTGTACTGGTAAATATCCACAGAAGTCCCTCTGGGACACCCTAAACCCCTCCTTGAAGTTCTGCAAATGACTGAAGCTATCCATCCAAACAACACTGTACAAAGGAACTCAACCCCAACCCCTCCCATCTCCTATACACAGGGTCCCTAATGCTTGGCTGGAAGCAAGCACTGTATCTCAAAAGCAGAAGCAAACCTCATGACCCCACAACATCTACAAATTTAGCACATCCTTCACAAAGGGATTAGAACCTATACCCCCGCCCTTATCCACCCATGGAAGATATCGCAAGGGAACCCCGGGAACATAAGATTGCTCAATTTGCATCTACTTACGGTCATCATCTCCCCACCAATCTACTACTACTACTGAGCATTTGTATAGCGCTACAAGTTGTACGCAGCGCTGCACAGACATGTAAGAGACAGTCCCTGCTCATCAGAGCTTACAGTCTAGTCAAGACAAACACAGAAGGTGTAGGCAGGGATAAAGCAAGGGGAAAGAAAAAGAAGATCAGGTGAGTCAAGATCCAAAAGCAGCAGTGAAGAGGTGAGTTTTCAACCTGAATTTGAAGAGGGTTAGAGAAGGTGCCTGGCATATAGACACAGGTAGTTTGTTCCAGGCGTAAGGCGCAGCATGGTGAAAGGAGCGAAGTCTGGAATTAGCAGTAGAAGAGAAGGGCACAGATAGAAGCAGTTTGCTAGAAGAGCAGAGTTCCTGAGGGGGGTTGTAAGGAGAGATAAGAGAAGAAAGGTAGTGAGGAGCCGCAGAGTGAATGCATTTATAGGTCAGCAGGAGAAGTTTGAACTGGATGCGGAAATGGATAGGGAGTCAATGAAGTTACTTGAGAACAGGAGTAATATGGGCATGACGAGGCTGGCGGAAGATTAGCCGCGCAGCAGAGTGTTGAACAGATTGAAGGGGAGAGAGATGATTCAAAGGGAGACCAGAAAGGAGTAGGTTACAGTAGTCAAGACGAGAGGTGATTAAGGAGTGGATAAGCATTTTAGTAGTGTGTTCAGAAAGGAAAGGGTGGATTTTGCTGATGTTGTAGAGAAAGAAACGGCAGGTCTTAGCTATCAGATGGATATGTGTGGAGAAAGAGAGAGAGGAGTCAAAGACAACCCCCAGATGGTGGGCTGAGGAAACAGGAAGGAGTACAGAGTTATCCACAGAGACTGAGAAAGGAGGAAGAGGAGGGGAGGTTTTAGGGAGAAAGATAAGTTCAGTCTTGGCCATGTTCAGTTTCAAGCGGCGGTGAAACATCCAGGCAGCAATGTCAGAAAGGCAGGCAGAGATCCGGGTCTGGATTGCCGGAGAGATTTCAGGCATAGAGAGGTAGATCTGGGAGGAAATGGGGTCTGTAGGGCTGGTACCCCTGCAATTCTACATGAAAATCTCCGGCCTGCTCAGCAACTCAGGCCTGAACCAAACTGAACAGACAAGATGGATTCTTCACTACACTTTTGCTGTGTTCAGCTACAGACCTGACCTCCAAGCAACTGCTTGCGCAGCGTTTCTAAGTGTGCATACAGAAGCTATTGTCCGTGGCTAATTTACTGCCCACATGCAAGAACATCTGCTGCTTCGGTGTCCTTGGACACTTGTACATATGCCCAGAAGTTACATACTGTTGCTTTTGCATGACTTCTTACTATGGATCCTTTGTCTGCAAGAAGATGCCCATCATCTACCTTCTGATTCACTGAGAACACCTCAGACTGCCTGGTGCCAACCAATCATCAGACCTATGACGGAGTATTCTTACAGAGAATAATACAATCTGCGCTGGAACTTTAGTTGGGGGGCTTTTTCCACCTGTTCATACAGACTTCTGCATCGGTTCCTTCCTGCTGTGCACTGTGTACCTGATTCCTGCGACCTGAGCCTTCCGCAAGATGGCCACTATGTGTGGGCTAGGCTGTCCTCCGAAGGTCTGAGATAAGACTTTCACAGATACCTCCGGTTCGGACTTAGTGCGGCTCGCCTCCGTCGGGGCTGGAGCCTGCATTATCTAGCAGCTGCCGCCTTGGACTGTGCTGTTCCTGAGTGCCCGACGAAGCTAAGGTACTGACTTATCTCTCCTCCCCCGGATGGGCAAGGGATTAGCAATATATTTCATACCTTTCCTCAGTGCAGAGCGAATCAGTGACGTCTGGTTACTAATTAGTGATTTATTACGTTGTCCAATTGTACATCTGTACTATAACAAATTTCTACCTCATGTTTCTAATTAGCTATATGTGTGTTTGTATATTTTTCTACCTGGCTGTCCATAATAAAATCTAATATATATCTGCAGACCAGACTTCTTTCGTGGCTCATTGCCAGAATAACTCACCGAACTTTGGGCTGGGTATTAGTAGCCATTTTCCCCTGGACAACAGAGAGTCTAACTTATTTTTATGCTACTAATAATCCCAACATAATGGGGGCTCGTCCGGGATGAGTATTTCTGAATGAGCTACGTCTCTCAGAAACCCACTTTACGGGATCTCTGCATGAGTTACGTCTTATGGAGTTAGAGTAATTCTAGCAGCTATTCCTGTGTTTGTTATGATGGCTCACGCAGATAAGGTTGATTTGGCATTCCAGAAATTAGCTTCCCTATGTTGGTCGAAAGATGCCACTGCCGACCACATTGAAAGGCTCTCTAAGTGTCTTACAACAGATACGCAAGAGCTTGTTAAGGCTGATAGCTTTTTCAGCGAGTTCCTAGACCGGCTACTCTCTCATAAGGCTAAATTAACGGTGGATGTGGTAGCCGAGCATGCCTGTGTTTTGCATATTTTTAATGACAAACTGCAGAAGGCATTATGTCACCTGCAAACTAAATCTGAATCGCTGGAGACTGATTTAATGTCAGCTCAAAGTCAGCTACAGTGTACCAAGGATACAGCAAAGCAGTGTGAAAAGGAGAGTGTTGAATTATGTCATCAAGTTGCCGAGCTGCAGGCTGAGACGACAAGATGGGCACCAGGTACTACTAGCCTGTGGTGTCTGAGATGCCAAGATTTAGTGGATCAGGTTTCTGCTCTCAAGAAGCGGGGCGAACAGGATCAAAAGGAGTTGCACTTTCTAGCAGTCTGTAGAACTGAGATGGCTGCTCAGACAAGGAGATTAAAAGAGGACGCTGCTCTTTATGAGCAACGAGAGAGCGCTCTGATAGCTGAGTTGAATGCAGCAGAGACTGCTCTAAATGCAGCGAAACAGCGAACGGATAGTCTCCAGAGGGAGCTAGCTGCTGCACGTCAGGAATGTGGGCAGGAAATACAGAGAGTTAACCTCGAAATCCAGAAATTAAGAGCTGATTGTTTTGAATTGGCCTATGAGTCTACCTCTCAGAATAATGAGACAGAGTACAGGGATAATTTGAGCCCTCTAGGCTTCTCAAATTACCAAAGGGTAGATGACGGCAGTTTGCCACTGGAAACCCTGCCCAGTGTAGAAAGGCAGCTTTTCCAGAACAAAGTCAGTTCTCTCCCATCAGCGCATGAGCACAGGAGAGAAACAGGGCAGAGTGAAACACCCTACTCTCGACCCCTCCCCATACAGGGAGTGGTGAAGGGGGGGTGGGAAGTCCCCCTAGTGATGGAAACCTGTACCAGCAGCGACCACCAGAGGGAGCTGAAGGCAAGCGAAATCCTCTATGCTCCCGTGTCCTGCAAGGAAAACAAACAAATGAAGGTGCGTCTGTCGCCCAATTGCAAATTATTAAAACTTTGCGGAGTATGGTCACACCTTTTGAGAAAAATGGTCGTGCCACCATAAATGAACATTTAGCTGCAGTCAAAGATGCCTTTCAGGCGCTGAACATTGCCAGGGGGGAGGACATGGTTCTGTATCTTCCATGGTCCTTTGATGTACCCTGTCAGCAGTTTATTCGGGCCATGGCAGATGATGAAAAGAAGGACATCGTCATCTTTGAACAGGCACTAAAGAAACATTATGGGCCATATCCTGATGCTATCGCTGCAAAACAGGCAGCATATAGTATGACTTATAGGGAAAATGAAACACCCCGAGAGTTTGCCTACAGACTTAGGCAGACCTTCTTCCAGAGTGATCCTTCTTGGGAAACGATAGAACACCATCAGGAGTTTCGTAATCTTTTCTGTCAGTTGCTCCTTCCATCTGTTAAGGCTTATATGTCTGACAAGCGTCACGAACCCCTGTCACGTGTGATAGAACACGCTGAGTGGATTTTTGAAGCTGTTCCTAACATTTATTTATTTATTTATTTATTTAACATCTCTTCTATACCGCGCTATTAAAATCAGCGCGGTGTACATTGAACAAAATATACTGCAATGCATACAGGTAACATTGAGTTTACAGAGAACAAGGGAATATATAACATGGAATAACAGGGATAACTATGTACAGTCAACATTATACTATATATATACTTTAACTATATACAATATTTAACATGAGAGCCAACACTTGTGGCAGCACAGTAAAGGCTCCAAGCAAAGCCAAGGAACCAAAATAGAGTGTTAGTGCTGTAAAATCTACTCTTTTCTTTGGAAAGTAACTCTTCTCCTTCTGCTCCACAGAATCCTCCCAGGCCACCCCAGAATAACCAGTCATCTGGGTCTAAGCAGCGCTCTGGGAATCAGCGTTTCACTCAGCAGAACCGGAACTGGAAGAGAAAGCCTGGTTTTAACAAGTACCAGGAACTGGAAAAGAGAATAAGCGAGTTGACAGATATGATGAAGGCTACCATTGCATTCAGCTCCTCACAGGAGGCTTCTGCTAGTAGTGCGCCACCTAAGCCACAAGCAAAGCCTCAGAAGCCAGAGGAGGAACTGGTTGACTCCTCTTCCCCTTCTAATAAGACTGAATGACTAACCAACTTTGTTTCTGTCCCACAGGTCACTATTGCACAGGTGCAGCCAGTTCAGATATCCAGACCAGCTGGAGATGCCACCCCATGGACACAGAGTGACAGTCCTGCAATGGACAGAGAGGGTCCAGCCTTTGACACCATCAGGAAGCACAAGTACTTTCTGGGTAAACTCAAGCCAAAAGGACAGAGGTACACTGTTCCTGTTACAATTCAGCAGGCTTTTCTCTGTGAGGGCCTGATAGATTCAGCCTCTGAGGCTACCCTGATTACCTCGAGTCTCTTTGATAGACTCACTGCTTCCTTGGGGAGTCAGAGGACCCTACACGTCACACCCAGTGATTTGTCACTCGCAGCTTATGGGAATCAGCCCATAGAGTCAATGGGGCAGGTCTGGCTTAACCGCCAAATTGGAAAATTACAGGTGAAACATCCTGTCATCATTACAAAGTGCCCTGGGGAAGAATTCTTGATTGGCAATAAGCTCTTGAAACGGTTCCGCCCCATTCTGGACTACGTCCAGGAAGTGATCTGGACACAGGTCACACATCCCATACCTTATGCTACGGTAAAACATGACAGCAGAGTCAGTGGTCCTTGTTCGGTGGAACGCACAAACATGTCCATCAGGATTAATTTCCAGAGGTCAGCTGATCCCCAAATCCTTCAGCTCCAGTATGAAAGGGCTGGAGATGAGGATCAGGGCATCAGCGACGTGGTTGCCATTGCAGTAGGTTCGGTAGCTCACATTGTCCTTGATACTGACTGCCTGCAGATATTCCTGAAGGAACCTGTGAAGGTTGTGAGGTGCAAACCCCTCCTCCATCCCATCCCTGCCTAGATCACCCTAGGAGACTGATGGACATATTCTCGGCTGAGAAAGGTCCCTTTATATATGTGCAGGTGGGCATGTCCCAAAAGGAAAGGGCCTACCTGTTACCCCACTGTGACCACTCCCTCATCAGTGAGACTCTTTTCTATCGGCTCAAACAACAGCTTACCCTTGATTGGGTAATGGGAGCGAAGACTTCGTTCCAAGTGCCTGGGGAAGGGCTCAAGACATTAATGGGCTACTGCAATCTCCCCTTGCAAGTTGGGGTCAAAGGTTTTCGGCACACCTTCTCCATCATCAGAGGACTTGAGGTGCCCCTCTCCTTATGCTCAGATTGCCTTGTTCGACTGGGAACTTATGTGGATTTCGTGAACAACATCCTTTGGAGTAGGATGGAAGGAGATCCGGTGGAGTTCTCTGGTGCCCGCCCATCCCTACGGGCTGGTCAGACTATTCCTCAAGTCTGTGAAGTGGTCAGTGCAGAAGACATCCAAATACCTGGGAGGGTACAGGATTGTCCCCTGCCGATACAGGTGACCCGAGGACATGTGGTCTCAGACAACTTGGTCTTCTTCAGTCCAAATTCCCGTTTTGAGGAGCTGGGCCTAGCCATGGGTCCCGTACCCTGCATGGAGGCCACAGCTCCCTCTTTACACTTATTGCTCACCAATCCAAACCCAGATCGCATTCACCTTGTGAGAGGCGAACCCCTGGGATTCCTAGTGGGAGAATCGTTCCCAAGTGTGGAATTGAGTCTCCAGATTATTGGGGAAGCCCCTGTTTCCTGGAACATCTGTGAGGGGGGGGGACCCCTGCGTGTGTACGATCCTCACCCCGAGGCCTCCTCACCTTAGTTTGTCTGGCCACATAGTGCTGTGACATCTCAGGTGGACCTCGAGTCTGACCATCTGATTTTGTCAAGTAAACTCGATGAGGCTGTTAGTTCCCTCACCCACCAGGGAGGGGGAGCCCCATATCTAAAACAATACCTCAGCAGGGGGGAGGGGTTAGTCACTCAGGTAGACTAAGAGCAAAGAGAGGAAAATAGTTTTAAACTCTACAGCAATGGAGACAGAGCAAGGATAGATATGGAATTAAATGTTAACCTGGCCAACACAGACAGGTCAGATAGTTGAAGGAGGAAGAAAGGAAAGTTGCAGTTAGTTATGGAAAAGGATACGTTATTCAGCTGAGAAAAGCCGAACAAAAGTGCAAATTAAAGGGAGCAGTGAGGTAAGGGAGCACACTAATAATGATAAATAAATAAATAGTAAATATGTGGAGACAGACAGATAGAACTCACAGCAAAGCAGCAAATTCGCCTTTCTATGTGAGCACTGCTCTTCTCAAAGGATAGAAAGGCAATCGGAGCAAGCACACGTGGAGGACAGGAAATGGGGTCTAAAACAATACCTCAGCAGTGGGGAGGGGTTAGTCACTCAGGTAGACTAAGAGCAAAGAGAGGAAAATAGTTTTAAACGCTACAGCAATGGAGACAGAGCAATCTACAATCTTTATTACAGAACTTGATTGACTGCTTAGGCAATAGCATCAGAGCAGTTTAAAGAGTTACATGGACTGCAAAATGGGAAAAGGAAAAGGAACGCCATTAATTGACAGGACAGCAAGAGAAGAGAGAGAGGGGACAATCAGAGGGTAAAAGGGGGTGCTGCGGCGAAAGAGTCAGGAAAGGACACCCGGAGTCTCATGGGAATACAAGCCAGTTTATTGTGCTAGCACAGACCCAGAGGAATCATTTCCAAAAACTCTGAGCCCCGAGTCAGGGGCTGTACAATCTTTATATACTCAGTTCATACCATCAGTTCATATCTACGTTCAGGTTTCTGACTGGTGCTCCCTTGGGTGCCTGCCCAATCATATTCCCTTAGGTAAGGGGCTATCCCTTCCCCCTACAGCACCAGAATCGAAACCAGAAACCTAACAAAGAAGAGAAAGGGAAAGGGGGCAGCCCCTCCCGTGGGCTACAGATGGCACAAATGGCCTTGGATTACATTATTAAGAAGGGACCATTATTAAGAAGGGACCCAGGATATCAATGCTTGAACCAATACAAGCATTGTGGAACCTGTGTCCCTTGGGGAAACTGCTAGGTACATATGACCTAGATTGGCCACTGTTGGAAACAGAATACTGGGCTTGATGGACCTTGGTCTGACCCAGTATGGCATATCTTATGTTCTTATGTTCTTATGTACAGCACAGCCCTTCTCTGGCCATTTGTCCATGCAATTTGTTGCATGGGCATATTTACTAGCCAGGGGCTGAATTCCTTTCATCCTGAGGTGACTGCCACAGGGGGAGGCTAAAAATAGGAGTGGGGAGTGACAACAGTAGAAGAAAGGAGGAGGCAGCAGATATCCTTAGGATGGTGAGGAGCTGAGGAGGCCGAAGGCCATCTGAAAGAGGTGTGTTTTCAAGGCAGCTTTGAAGGGAGGGAATTCAGTAAAATGGAGCCCAGACAGAAAAAGGCTGATGCCAGAGTATGCTCCATGCGAGCAAGAGAAACAGAGAGAAGCTCTAAATAGTGGTTATGAATAGAACGCAGTAGACGATGGGGGTGTGAAAATGAAGCAATTTGGTGAGGTACTGAGGAATGCCTGTATGAGAATAGTTCTATGAACGAAAATGAGAATTTTGTACTGAATTCGAAAGCGGATTGGGAGCCAATGGAGATGGATCAATAGTGGGGTGATGTGATCAATTCTGAAGGGGTGAATAAGGAGACATGCATCTGTGTTCTGTAAGAGTTGAAGCCTCTGTAGTTGATTTTGGGGAATACCAGCCAAGGCGACATTGCGATAGTCAGGTCTTGAAGTTAGAAGGGAAAGAAGAAGCACGGTCAAAGAGAGTGTAGAAAGAAAAGGACGGACCACACAGATTTGACGGAAGAAATAGAAAGCACAGCGGAGAATCTCTGGAGGCTCGAGTAACAGACTTAAAGACATAAGGAAGTCAGAGGGGTATATAGATGAGACCTACAGGGACGTAGTATTGAAGCCCCACCTCCAGTCTGGCAGCCTATCAGCTGCCATGGAGGAGAGAGGTCTCGTGAAAGGAGAGCTTCACTTTTGTGAGGAAGGAAGTGATCCTTTAGCTAAGACCTGTCCACCAGGAGATGTAACACCATCTTACACTGAGGAGGTTTCTCCAGGGCCATATGCCCATGAGGGAAAGGTTAGGACAATCATTAGGCTTGTAGATATCTGGTTGGCTGGTGGATGTGAGGATCTCCTGATAACATGCCTGCCTGGTGCAAAGGTAGCGGACATCACGTATCACATAGACAAGGTTTTAGATAGCGCTGGGGAGGAGTCTGCTGTCTTGGTACATATTGATACCAATAAGATAGGAAAATGTGGGAGAGAGTTTCTGGAGGCCAAATTTAGGCTTTTATGTAGGAATTTGAAATCCAGAACATCCAGGGTAGCATCTCTGACATGCTTCCCATGCCACATGCAGGGCCCAAAAGGCAGGTAGAGCTCTAGAGTCTCAATGCGTGGATGAGACGATGGTGCAAAGAAGAGGGTTTTGGATTTGTTAGGAACTGGGCAACTTTCTGGGGAAGGGAGGGTTTCTTTCGAAGGGATGGGATGGACTCCATCTTAACCAGGATGGAGCTAGGCTGCTGGCATTAACTTTAAAAAGGAGACATAGCAGCTTTTAAACTAGATAGTAAGGGACAGCTGACAGTCGACCTCACATGGTTCAGAAGAATGTATCCTTGAAGGATACTAACAAAAGAGGGAATTTAGGATATCCAAACAGAGAGGTTCAAATAAAGATAAAAGTTACCCAGATGTCCCTAAGTACAGAGCCGAATGATTCCAAATGACCCCTATTAACCGATAACCAGATTAATATGATTGAAATACAACCTCTAAAATGCCTGTATGCAAATGCTAGAAGTCTAAAAAAATAAGACGGGAGAGTTAGAATATATAGCTCTAAATGAGAGGTCAGATATGATTGGTTTCTCAAAGACCTGATGGAAGAAGGACAACCAATGGGACACTATGATACCTGGGTACAAACTATATCACAATAATAGAGTAGATCAAATTGGTGGAGGGGTTGTGCTTGATGTTAGAGAGGGCATTGAGTCACATAGAATTAAAGTTCTGCAGGAAACAAAATATGCTGTAGAATTTCTGTGGATAGAAATTTCATTTAAAAAGAGGAAGGCAATAGCAGTGGTAGTGTACTACCGACCGCCTGGCCAGAATGAACAGATGGATAATGAAATGCTGAAAGAAATCAGGGAAACTAACAAAAGTAACAGCACAGTAATAATGGGTGATTTCAATTACCCGGGTATCGACTGGGTCAGTGTCACGACAGGACATGCTAGGGAGATAGTTTGTAGATTAAATAAATGACTGCTTCTTTGGAGCAGCTGGTTCATGAACCAATAAGAAGTGAAGATATTTTGGACATAATCCTTAGTGCATGCAGGATCTGGTGCAAGATATAAGGGTGTTGGGGCCACTTGGCAATAGTGATCATAGTATGATCACATTTGATTTTCATAAATGAAAGAAGGAAGGCAAGGAAGTCCACAATACTTCCATTTAACTTTAAAAAGGGAGAATATGATAAAATGAGGAAAATAGTTAACAAATGACTAAAAGGAGCAGCTGCAAAGACTAAAGATTTGCTTAAAGCATGGGCATTGTTTAAAAATACTATCTTGGAAGCCCAGACCAGCTGTATTCCATGCTTTAAGAAAAGTAGAAGGAAGTCCAAAAAACTGCCAGCATGGTTTAAAAGCGAGTTCAGAGAGGCTGTTGCAGCCAAAAAAGCATCTTTCAAGAAATGGAAAAAGGAGCCAAATGACAAAAACGGGAAACAGTATAAGCATTGTCAAGTTAAATGCAAGGCATTGACAAGGCAGGCAAAGAGAGAATTTTTAAAAAAGCTTGGTTTGAAGCAAAAATACATTCATAGCAAAAAACCTGTGAGACAGTCAGTGGGACCACTGGATGATAGAGGAGTGAAAGGGGCATTTAGTGAAGACAGGGCTATAGCGGAGAGACTAAGAACATAAGATATGCCATATAAGATACATAAGATAAGGTCCATCAAGCCGAGTATCTTGTTTCCAGCAGTGGCCAATCTAGGTCACAAGTACTTAGCAGTTTCCCCAAAAGACACAGGTTCCACAGTGCTTGTATTAGGGCAAACAGTGGATTTCCCAGTTCCCATTTAATAATGGTTTATGGACCTTTGCTTTGGACCTTTGCTATGGATTCTTTTTATATGATAAAGATTAGTTTTTATATGATAAAGATCAAGTGGACCAACAGCCGTTTCAACATGTACCTTATGATCGGGAACCATTGGTGATGAAAGAAGAAGTTGAAGCAGCATTGAAAGCCTTATCAAAGAACAATGCACCAGGCATTGATAGCATTCCCATAGAAGTATTACAGCAATCTGATGCAGCTGTTACCGTACTTACAAGGCTCTGCCAAGAAATATGGAAGACAACATAATGGCCAACTGACTGGAAAAGATCTGTGTGTATACCAATACTAAAGAAAGGTGATACAACTGACTGTGGAAATTATCGCACAATCGCTCTGATCCCACATGCCAGCAAGATTCTACTGAAGATTATTCAAAAGAGACTACAACCATACCTGGAACAAGAACTCCCTGAAGTGAAAGCAGGGTTCAGGAAAGGGCGAGGAACGAGAGACATCATTGCGGATGTGAGATGGATCCTTGAAAAGACTAAAGAATACCAAAAGGATATCTATTTGTGCTTTATCGACTATAGCAAGGCTTTTGACTGTGTAAACCATGAGAAACTCTGGGCCACATTAAGAAGCATGGGTATACCAGAACACCTGATCGTACTCTTGCACAATCTGTACATTGATCGAGAAGCAACAGTTTGAACAGAACACAGAGAAACAGAATGGTTTAAAATAAGCAAAGGTGTAAGACAAGGCTGCATACTTTCCCCCTACCTGTTTAATTTATATGCAGAACAAATCATCAGAGAAGCAGGATTGTATGAAGACAATAGAGGTGTGAAGATTGGTGGAAGACTCATAAACAACCTTCGCTATGTTGATGATACCACATTATTGGCTGAAAGTGAAGATGATCTGAAACATTTGCTTCTCACAATCAAAGAACATAGTCTCAAAATGGGCCTGCACCTTAATGTAAAGAAGACAAAGATCATGACAACTGGCATAATCAACAGGTTCATTGTTGAAGGAGAAGAAATTGAAATCGTGAACAAGTTTAACCTACTTGGATCAACTATCAATAAAGAAGCAACAAGCAGTCAAGAAATCAGACGACGCATTGCTCTTGGCAGAATGGCTATGAAAGACCTAGATAAGATTCTCAAGAGCAGAGATGTCTCTCTCCATACAAAGATTCGACTTGTTCAAGCCATGGTATTTTCAATAACATCATATGGATGTGAAAGCTGGACAGTGAAAAAGATAGACAGGACGAAAATTGATGCCTTTGAATTATGGTGCTGGCAGCGAATACTGTGTATACCATGGACTGCCCAAAGAACAAACCAGTCGGTACTAGAGGTGATCAAACCTAAGCTTTCTTTAGAAGCTCAGATGACAAGACTTTGACTTTTATACTTTGGACACATCATGCGAAGAGAGAGAAAGACATTAGAGAAAAACATCATGCTTGGCAAGATAGAAGGTCAACGCAAAAGAGGAAGGCCAGCAATGAGATGGATCAATACAATAACAGCAGCTACGGGTACCAGTCTGTCAACAATGAGCTGCCTGACTCAAGACCGAACACAATTTAGGATAGCTATCCAGAGGGTCACCATGAGTCGACTCCGACTCGACGGCACTTAACAACAACAACAACATGGATTCTTTGCTTCAGTCTTTACTGAAGAAGTTGTAGGGAATTTACCAGTGTCTGAAATGGCATATAAAGGTGATGTATTGGAAGAATTGAAAGAAATATCAAGAAACCAGGAAGATGTATTACAACTATTTGATAAACTGAAGAGTACCAAATCACCTGGCTTGGATGGTATACATCCAAGGGTATTGAAAGAACTGAAATATGAGATTGCAGACATACTATTAGTAATCTGTGAACTGTTATTAAAATCAGCTATTGTACCTGAAGAGTGGAGAAAGGCCAACGTAACGCCAATATTTAAAAAGGGTTCCAGGGGTGATCCAGGAAACTAGAACCTGTGAGTCTGATATCAGTAACGGGCAAAATGGTAGAAACATTTATAAAGAATAAAACTACTGATCATGTAGATAGTCATGGCTTAATGGAAGAAAGCTAACATGGATTTAGCTCTTGTCTTACTAATCTGTTATATTCTTTTGAAGGTGTGAAAAAACAGGTAGACAAAGGTGAGCCAGTTGATATAGTGTATCTATATTTTCAGAAAGCCTTTGACAAGGTCCCTCATGAGAGACTCTTGGCTAAATTAAAAAGTCATGGGATTGGAGGCAGTATAGTAGTGTGTATCAGACACTGGTTAAAAGATAGAAGGCAAAGAGTGGGGCTAAATAGGGCGAATTTTCTCGATGGAGAAAAGTAAATAGTGGTGTACCACAGGGATCTGTGCTGGGCCCGCTGCTTTTTAACATATTCATGAATGACCTGGAAATGGGAATAACGAGTGAGGTGATCAAATTTGCAGATGACACAAAATTATTCAAAGTTGTTAAAACTCAAGAGGACTGTGAAAAATTGCAAGAAGACCTTAATAAATTGGAAGACTGGTCGTCCAAATGGCAGATGAAATTTAATGTGGACAAGTGCAAAGTTGTTATGTACCTAGGAAAGAACAACCCAAACTTTGGTTACACGATGCAAGGTACCACCTCAGACACCACCACCCAGGAAAAAGATTTAGGTGTCATCGTGACACCCTCCACCCAGGGAAATCCACTGCTTATCCCAGGGTGAGCATTGTGGAAGCTGTGGACTTTGGCTACCTGCCAGGTATTTCTGACCTGGATTGGCCACGGTTGGAAAAAGGATATTGGGCTTGATGGACCTTGGTCTGACCCAGAATGTCATTTCTTATGTTTTTATGGGTAAGGGTCGAGATGTGCTCTGCAAAGGAAAGGGAGGAGTCCAGCGTGACACCTACATACCGAAAGGAAGAAGCAAGGGGGGATAGCAGTGTCAGTGATTACTGGGGCCAGTGGGGAGTAGGGGCACCAAACGTAAACCGTGTGGCAGTGGATTTGGAAGGATTGAGATGCAAATAGCTTGCGGATAGCCAGAAATGGATAAGGGCTAAACAAGAATTCAAAGGGGATGGGTCAGGGTGACAAGAGTTGGAATGATGAAGAAGAATGGTGTCATCGACGTAGAAATATATCGAGATACCGGACTGCTGACTTATGAGGGAGAGAGGAGCCAAAAAGATGTTAAAGAGGCGGGGAGAAAGAACGGAACCCTGCAGGACACCACACGATAAACGAGTGGGAGGTGAGGATGTAGAGTTGGAGCAAATAGAAAAGGAGCGAGCAGTCAGAAAAGACCTAAACCACCTTAAGGCAGTGCCATGAACTCCAAGGTCATAAAGATGCGTGAGAAGGGAACCGTGGTCTACCAAATCAAAAGCAGAAGAGAGATCAAGTGAAACAGCCAGAGTGAAATCACCATGTTCATGTGCAATGGAAGTCATTCGAAAGGAAAAGTAAAATAGATTCTGTGCTGTGACCCTCCTGGGTACAGGGTATTAGTGGCAGAAGGATGGGTGGATAGACTAGCTAAAAACAGTTATTTATTTATTTACATTCTCTTATATACCGCGCTATTCTGCATCAGTGCGGTTTACATTGAACAAACTGAAATTACATTGAACAGGGCATTATAACTTGGAGATAACTATTTTACAGGGAACATGGGCTATGGAGGGTTAAGTGGCTTGCCCAAGACCACAAGCAGCACCTGTGGGACTAGAAACCCCAGTCCTTCCGGCCCAAGGTTGCTGTCCTCTAGTGGGATCTGAACCACCGACCTTCCGGCCTGAAGTACCTTGCCCCAACCACTAGGCTACTGCTCCACTCCAGTTTCTCCAGGAACAAGCAGGAAGTCAGTCCTCACATATGGGTGACATCAGCACCAACAGAGCCTGTGCAGAGCATTTCCCCAGCATGTGTGGTCCCCTTCCTGCTCAAGGGTGCCATTTTGTTCAGTCTCCCTTTTTCCGCAGAGCCCTTTGGACGCACATCCTGTACCTTTGAAAAAGTCTTTAAAATTTCTCTCTCTAATCCGGTTTTCCAGTCCTCTTCCTGCCATCCGCAGTGCCCTTGCTTTGGCAGCGGGCCTCTGGACTTTGTCGTTTTTCATTTTTTTCTTGACCAGCTCGTTTTCGTGCCCTTTTCAACCGCTGACCGAGCTGAAGGTCTTCAACCTTGCAGGGATTCTTTTTGCCCCCATGGCCTCCAGTTTCAAAAAGTGTGACAGATGCTCCAAGAATATGTCACTCACGGACACCCATGACTGTTGTCTTAGGTGCCTGGTTGCTGAACACAATCCAGTTCTGGTTTCTTCATGTTATTTGTAAACCGCGCTGATGTCAAAGAGTGCGGTATATAAGAAGTTGAAATAAATAAATAAATAAATAAGAGCTCTACTCTCTTTGTAAAAAGATGTCCTCCAAGGCCACCCAGAGCCGTAAGCAGAAACGTGATGACATTTTCCACAAGGCGGCCCTGGTGTCCCCCAGTAGCTTTCCGCTCCACTGACCTTCAGCCTCTGGGGTTCCCCATGGCCGCTCGATGGTCCCAGCACCACTCTGAGCAAGGGTCCCCTGAAAGGGAGCAGAAGAAGAAAACGACCTCGAGGACCCTGTTGGGAGCTCCAGACAAGCGTGAGCATTCTCGTGCTCGGTCCATCAGCCCTCCTCGGCAGTCCCAAGAGTTGGAGAAGAAGCGTCCTCGAAAGGTACTTTGTACGGATACGGAGGCCTCCGGCAATGGTGCCTGGTCTCCCGAGGGTCATCTCGGTGAGGCCCCCCTTTCCTCCTCTACTCCCGACCAGGTCATCCCAGCGTCGGCATCGCAGGGCCCCACTCCTGAGTTGGGAGGCCTGAATGCTGGCACTGGAGCGCAGTATTTCTGCCTTCCTTGCTGCCCAGCAGGCGCTGGTACTAGGCCCTACTGGCACACATCATGAGACCTCGAGGGTGATGCCTGTGATGGCTCCCCAGACCACCGTGACAACCCCTGAGAGCCAGGGGCCTCGTGAGGGATCCCGGCAGAGGTCTCAATCTCCATCCCAGTCTTCAGGTGCAAGATCTTCTCGAGCGAGTGCTTCCCGCTCCAGGCTGGCTTCTGCCTCGAGAGCCTAGTGGAAGGCACAGGCTCTGCTCTAGCAACCTAGCTCCAAGTCTTCCTTGGACTACTCGGGCTGGGAGTCCGAAGGGGATACTTCCCCTGAATCCCGGGCTCATTGGGATCTCCCCTCAGATCCTTCCCCACTGGTTCAGAAGTGGTGGTCTCCTCCCAAAGACACCTCCTTTCTGGAGTTTGTGTGGGATATGGCTCGAGCCCTAGTGCTGCCCATGCAGTCCAAGGAGGAGCCCCGTGTGGAAGAACTCAATATTTTACACTACGAGGCTCTGCCGAGGGAATCCTTCACAGTCCCAGTTCCGCCCATTCTAGCCTGGTTGCTCCTCCTCGTGTGGGAGGTGCCTGCAACTAGTCCCATTGTCCACAAACACCTGGACACCATGTACAGGGACCAGCGAGGGCCCAGCTTCCGGAAGGCCGAGCTTCCTTATACCTCGATGGGGTGAAGTCCACCATGAGGAAGCAAAAGAACACAAAAACTCACTCCTCGGTCACGCCGGGTAGGGATTCTCGCACCCTCGACACCCTCAGGCATAAGGCCTACCAAGGATCCATGCTTGCGTGCCGCATCCAGGCTTACCAGCTATACATAGGTATGTTCCTTCGTGACCTCACGAAGGAGCTCGGAGGTTTCCAGGCGGGCCTCGATGGTGATTACCTCCGCCATTTCCAGTCCCTCCCGAAGTCAGTGGGGGACTGTTCAAAGTACCTTTCTCATACTGCATATGACAGCTTTGAGTCCTCCTCTCGGGTAGCGGCTGCTGGTATTGGGGCCGGGCGGCAGGCCTGGCTCCAATCCTCGGATCTCGAACAATAGGTCCAGGAGAAACTGCTCGATGTACCGTGCCTGGGCGAGCAATTGTTCGGCAAACCGATGGAGGAGAAAGCAGTGGAGATTGAGACAGAGTACGTAACCCGCACTCGCTATCTCTCCCAAAAGACTTCTTGCAGATGAAGCAACAGGGCAAAAAGTCTTTCTTTCAGAGGAAGGGTCTCCCCTATCGGGGCTATCCACCTTACCCTCTGGTGCCGGCTCCGCCCCAAGGCGGACAGAGCAAGAGCAGCCACCAGGGTCCGCGTAAGCCAAAGGGTCCCAAAAGCCAGACCCCAGCATCGGCCAAGTTGGCCCTGGGTTTTTGATGCCAGATGCATAACCGCTCGCCCTCCGGCGACCCAGCTGTCAGTGGGAGGGCGCCTGGTCCAATTTGCTCCCCGATTAGGAACTGCTTTGGAGAAGCTGGTGAACGAATTAGGTGAGACAAAATCTTACCGCCTCCCGGAAGACAGGTCTAAGAGGCTTGTGAGGCGGGCTGATGCACCTTTCTCATCAGCCTCCGCCTGACTTCCAAGGACTTGCTGTCCGGATTCCCGGGGATTTCAGGACTATCTTCATTACCGACCTGGAAAACCTTTCTTCCCCTCTGCTTCAGGGCCTCAGCTTGTTCTCAGTCCTTTTGTGGAGCGCATGGGCCCAGGGACCCTTCTGGGCTGCGTAATGATGGTTTTGGAGTCCATTCCCTGGTTCCTCTGGTTGCAGGTAGGCTTTGCCTTTTTTTTTAGGAATGGTCCCGGGTTACCAAGGAACACTGGATGCCAGACACGATTCAGTTTGGCTATGTCCTAGAATGCAAAGAACTGGTTTTGGATGCCTTCGTTTCCCCTTGTGGGTCTGCGATCAGAGGTGCTGCTCTGAAGCTGGCGGTGCCCATCCCCTAAGATGAGAGAGGCAAGGGCAGATCATCTATTTTGTGGTGCCCAAAAAGGATTGTTCCTTCTGGCCCAATCTGGACCTCAAGGGAGTCAACGAGCACTTGTGCATCCTGCGCTTCTGGATGGTAATCTTGGGCTCCATGATTCAAGCAATGCGCTGAGAGGCATTCTTGGCTTCTCTGGATCTGGCTGAGGTGTATTTTCATATTCCGATCTGGGCGGATCAGCAGTTGAATCTGCATTTTGCCATGCTTGACTCTCATTATTAGTTCACCACCCTGCCTATTGGGCTATTCACTGCCCCAAGGTAGTTCTCTAGTGTCATGGTTGTGGCGGTTGCAGCGCTGTGGCTCCAAGGGATCTGTTTAGATGACTGGCTCATCCGAGCCCATTTCCTGTCAGAAGCATCTTGGGTGGTGACCTGGTATCCTTTTTGGAAAGCCTTCTCTGGGTGATCAATCAAGTTAAGATATTTTACGTATTTTTTGAATTCGATTTTGTAATGGAAAAATACATTCATTCAATCAAGGGAAGAGCCAGCCTTTGCCTTCGCAGTCATTGAAGTTGCTTGGAGCATGTTTCGACAGACGAGTGGACGGTTTTTTTTCCTGCTGGAGGAGAAAGTCAGAAGACTGTTGGATTTCCTGGCACTCATTAGCACCTCCGATTGATGGCATCAACTATAGAGATGGTGCCATGGGTGTGTGCTCACATGCAACCACTCCGGCAGTCCTTGTTGACACGATGGTCCCCAAGTTCTCAGGAGTTGGAGTGCAGTCTTCCCTTCCTGGTGATGCTGATGGCCAGCCTATGGTGGTGGCAGCGGCGGCAGCCCTGTCATCTGAGGAAGGACGTACCGCTGGACAATTTTGCCTGGATCCTGCTGACGACAGATGCCAGACTCTCAGTCCAGGGAACCCATTGCCAAGACCGGCGCAGAATCAAACTTTGACTCATCAGCCTGTCTTGGTACAAACAGACAACTGAGTAGCCATGTTCTATGTGAACAAGCAGGGAGGCACAGGGTCCTGCCTGCTGTGTCAGGAAACCCTGGACCTGTGCTCCTTTGCAGTCTGGCATGGCATGCATCTGAGAGCAGTTTACCTGCCAGGCCAGGAAAATTATTTAGCGGACAGGCTAAGCAGAATTCTTCAGCCCCACAAGTGGCAGCTGGACAAGAGTATGGCTCAATGGATTTTTCAGACCTTGGGACAACCGACACTGGATTTGTTTGCGAGCCCACACAATCACCAATTGTCCCGGTTTTGCTCCAGGCAGCCACATCCAAACGGGTGGCTGCCGATGACTTTCTCATCTCATGATCTGTGGGCCTCCTGTATGCGTTTCCTCCGATGCCTCTGGTGGCCAAAACTCTGTTCAAGATTCTCCAACACAAAGCCTCGGTTATCCTGGTAGCCCCAAGATGGCCGAGACAACCCTGGTTTCCACTTCTACTTCAACTAGCGGTGGAGGCCCCAATCCCTCTGGGGCTGTCTCCGAACCTCCCGTCTCAAGAGGGGGGAACTCTCCTGCACCCCAATCTCAGCTCCCTCAACCTAATGGCATGGCTGCTGAAAGGGTAGTTCTCGCACCACTTCTCCTTCCGAAAAACATGGAAGACGTTTTGCTGGCCTCAAGGAGGCAGTCAACTAGACGGATCTATGCCTTTAAGTGGTGTAGGTATGGGGTGTGGTGCGAAAAGCAGAAAGTGAATCCTTTCTCCTGCCAGATTGCAGTGGTACTACAGTATCTTCTCCACCTTTTGGACTTGGGCCTTAAGTCCAACTCCGTCAGAGTTCACCTCAGTGCCTTGGCTGCACACCACTTTCCAGTAGAGGGAAAGCCTCATTTTGCACATTTATTTATTTAATGTTTCTTTTATACTGCGCTATTTGAAATCAGTGTGGTTTACATGTAACACATTTGTCCAGTGCAGGCATTCTGCAGGGGACTTACAATGAACGGGGTTCTATATACAGGACTAACAGGGTAACTATGTACACTTTGGCTGTCACCGGTTATAGGGTGACTCAACCTTTTCTACAGGGTTAACAGCGTAACTATGTACAACTTATCTGCTGTCGCAGGGTGTGTGGGCAGGTCATTACTATCTACTGTTAGTGTCTTCTATAGACAAGGTGGTAGATTTGAGGGGAGTGGGGCTCTTAAAGGCAGGGCTGGAGGTGTATGAGGTGTCTACGCTGGGGGCACTGATCTGGGTCCTGGCTGTGAGACGTCCAGTCCAGTCCAGTACATCCTTTGGTGTCCATGCACATCCTTTGGTATCCATAACATAAGAACATAAGATATGCCATACTGGGTCAGACCAAGGTCCATCAAGCCCAGTATTCTGTTTCCAACAGTGGCCAATCTAGGTCATATGTACCTAGCAGTTTCCCCAAGGGACACAGGTTCCACAATGCTTGTATTGGTTCAAGCATTGATATCCTGGGTCCCTTCTTAATAATGGTTTATGGACCTTTCCTCCAGGAACTTGTCCAAACCTTTTTTAAACCCAGCTACACTAACAGCCTTTACTACATCCTCCGGTAACAAATTCCAGAGTTTGATTACACGTTGAGTGAAAAAATATTTTCTTTTATTAGTCTTAAATAGTTTACCCTGTAGCTTCATTGCATGTCCCCTAGTCTTTCTATATTCTGATAAGGTAAACAATCGATGTACGCTTACCCATTCCACTCCGTTAATTAATTTATAGACTTCTATCATATCTCCCCTCAGCCGTCTCTTTTCCAGGTTAAAGAGCCCTAACCTTTTTAGCCTTTCTTCATAGGAGTATCCTTCCATCCCTTTTACCATTTTGGTGGCTCTTCTCTGAACCTTTTCTAAAATCGCTATATCCTTTTTAAGAAACGGCGACCAGAATTGCACAGAATATTCAAGGTGCGGTCTCACCATGGAACGATATAGAGGCATTATAATATCTTTTGTTTTATTTTCCATTCCTTTCCTTATCATACCTAGCATTCTATTTGCTCTCTTGGCTGCCACTGCACACTGGGCCGAGGGTTTTAACATGGTATCCACAATGACGCCTAAATCTTTTTCCTGGGTGGTAGTTCCTAATGTGGAACCTTGCATCGTGTAACCATAGTTTGGGTTGTTCTTCCCTAGGTGCATAACCTTGCACTTGTCCACATTAAATTTCATCTGCCATTTTGATGCCCAGTCTTCCAATTTATCAAGATCCTCTTGCAATTTTCCACAATCCTCTTGGGTTTTAACAACTTTAAATAGTTTTGTGTCATCTGCAAATTTGATAACCTCACTCGTTATTCCACTTTCCAGGTCATTTATGAATATGTCAAAAAGCAGCGGACCCAGCACAGATCGCTGGGGTACACCACTATTCACCTTTCTCCATTGGGAAAATTGGCCATTTAGCCATACCCTCTGCTTTCTATCTTTTAACCAGTTCCTGATCCACAATAGAACACTGCCTCCTATCCCATGACTCTTTAGTTTTGCCAAAGGTCTCTCATGAGGGACCTTGTCAAAGGCTTTCTGAAAGTCCAGATACACAATATCAACCGACTCACCTTTGTCCACCTGATTATTCACTCCTTCAAAAAAACATAACAGATTAGTAAGACAAGATCTTCCTTGTCTAAAGCCATGATGGCTGTCTCCCATTAGGTCATGACTATCTACATGCTGAGTAATTTTATTCTTTATGATGGTTTCTACCATTTTTCCCGGTACTGACGTCAGGCTCACCGGTCTGTAGTTTCCCGGATCACCCCTGGTACCCTTTTTAAAAATTGGTGTTACATTGGCGATCCTCCAATCTTCAGGTATTAGAGATGATTTTAATGATAGTTCACAGATTACTAATAGCAGCTCTGCTATCTCATATTTCAGTTCTTTCAACACCCTTAGATGTATACCATCCGGCCCAGGTGATTTGCTACTCTTCAGTTTATCGAATAGTTGTAATACATCTTCCCGATGTATCGATATTTCCTTCAATTCTTCCGCACCTTTAAATACCACTTCAGTCATGGGTAACATCCCTACATCTTCCTCAGTAAAGACCGAAGCAAAGAATTCATTCAGTCTCTCCGCTATCGCCTTGTCGCCTCTTAGTGCTCCTTTAACCCCTTTATCATCTAATGGACCAACTGACTCTCTCACAGGTTTTTTGCTACGAATGTACTTGAAAAGGTCTTTACTTCGCGTTTCTGCTTCCGCAGCAAGCTTCTTCTCAAATTCTCCCTTTGCCTGCCTTATCAATGCCTTGCATTTGACTTGCCAGTGCTTGTGCTGTTTCCAGGTTTCGTCGTTTGGCTCTTTTTTCCATTTCCTGAAAGATGCTTTTTTGGCAACAACAGCCTCTCTGACCTCACCTTTAAACCATGCTGGCAGTTTTTTGGACTTCCTTCCACTTTTCTTAAAGCATGGAATACAGCTGGTCTGGGCTTCCAAGATAGTATTTTTCAACAACAGCCAAGCCTGATGTACGTCTTTAACCTTTGCAACTGCTCCTTTTAGTTTTTTCTTAACTGTTTTCCTCATTTTATCATAGTCTCCCTTTCGAAAGTTAAAAGGTAGTACTGTGGATTTCCTTACTATCCCTCCTCCACTAATTAAATCAAAGGCAATCATGCTATGATCACTATTGCCAAGTGGCCCCAACAACCTTATCTCTTGCACTAGATCTGATGTTCCACTAAGGACTAGGTCTAATATGGCTTCCCCTCTGGTCGGTTCATGAACCAGCTGCTCCAAGAAGCAGTCATTTATTTCATCTAGGAACTTTATCTCCCTAGCATGTCCTGATGTGACACTGACCCAGTCGATACTGGGGTAGTTGAAATCACCCATTATTATTACTGCGCTGTAACTTTTGTTAGCTTCCTTGATTTCTTTGAACATTTCATCATCCATTTGGTCATTCTGGCCAGGCGGTCGATAGTACACCCCCACTGCCATCGCCTTCCCCCTTTTACATTGAATTTTAATCCATATAGATTCTACAGCAGAATCCATGTTCCTGAGAGACCTACTTCTGCTGAAGCCCCCGGTTCACCCTCCGGCAACCTAGTGGGATTTGAATGTGGTCTTAAGGCAGCTTACTCGTCCGCCATTTGAGCCGTTGGCAACCTGCCATTTACGCTACCTTTCTTGAAAGGTAGTTTTCTTGGTGGCACTCACGTCGGCTCAGCAAGTGAGTGAGCTTCAGGTCCTGGTGTCCAACAGGCCTTATACAAGATTGTATAGGAACTGGGTGGTGCTCCGCACACACCCCAAGTTCCTTCCAAAAGTGGTCTCTTCGTTCCACCTCAACCAGGAGGTAGTACCTACCTTCTTTCCCAGGCCGCATGCCGGTCGGGCAGAGACAGTTCTGCATACCCTGGACTGTAAGAGGGCGTTGGCCTTCTACATTCAGCGTTTGCAAGGCCATAGAAGGGCTTCTCAGATCTTTCTATCCTATGACCCTAGTAAGCTGGGGATGGCCGTCTCCAAGCGTACGCTATCCACTTGGGTAGCGGACTGTATTGCCTGGTCATACAGGGTGGCCGATCTTCCGTTGCAGGGTTGTATTATGGCCCACTGGGTCAGGGCTATGGCGGCATCAGTGACTCACTTCCACTCTGTTCCGCTAGTAGACATCTGCCGAGCCGCCACCTGGTCTTTGGGTCAGACTTTCGCAACCTATTACTGCCTGTATAGGGAGTCCCAATGGGACAGTGCTTTCAGCCAGATTGTACTCCATAACCATTTCGAGGTCTAGGCAACTCCTGCCCTCCGATCCTTCTGTGTCAGGCTACCGGAGTGCTACTCTCTCAGTTAGTTTCCTATTGTGGCTGCTTGCAGCTCTCATAGAGGGAGCCTATTTTTCAGCTGTGGGTTCTCGGTAGCCTAAAGCTGGGGAGTCCCATATGTGAGGACTGACTTCCTGCTTGTTCCTGGAGAAAGCGTAGTTACTCACCTGTAACAGGTGTTCTCCGGGGACAGCAGGAATCAGTCCTCACGACCCTCCCTCCTCCCCTTGGAATTGCAGTCCTATTACTATTATATTTTGTTCTTTTTAGCTATGTCATTTGACTGAGCATGATGGCATCCTTGGCCAGCAAGGGGACCGCGCATGCGCGATGCAATTCCCAAAGACTTTCTTAGAAAGCTGGGGATTTGCTCTGCACTGACGTTACCCATATGTGAGGACTGATTCCTGCTGTCTCTGGAGAACACCTGTTACAGGTGAGTTATGCTTTCCTACTAGGAATCAGTCGGATATGCCTGTGACCTTGGCTGTCCACCATTGGGTGTTCTGCCAATGACATGGAAGATACATAATTATGCACACTCTCTCAGGAAATACTGTATCTTCCTAAATTCATAGTAACATAGTAAATGACGGCAGATAAAGACCAGCATGGTCCAGCTAGTCTGCCCAGCAAGATGGCAAGAGTAGGTGCACATGTCGCTCTGTACAGACCACCCCTCTCCATGTCTTTGTTTAGAGGTGAACCCACCACTCCATATAGGACACCCCTATTTGTTGAGACGTTAGATGGTTCAGAAGTTAGATGGTACCGTTTATTTTGTTTTTATCCTGTTGCTGTAAAGGGATCCACTGTTTGTCCCATGCCATTTTGAATTCCGTCACCGTGTTTGCCCCCACCACTTCTTTCGGGAGGGCATTCCAAGCATCCACCACCCTTTCAGTGAAAAAATATTTCCCGACATTGCCTTTCAATTTACCACCTTGCAGCTTCATGTTATGCCCTCTAGTTTTACAGCTTCCCAGTCTTTGGAAGAGGTTTGTTTGTTCATCATTCTCTTTAAGTATTTAAAGGTCTGACTCATATCTTCCCTGTCCCTCCTCTCCTCCAACGTTGTACATGTTTAGGTCTTCAAGTCTCTTCTCATAAGGCTTCTGACGCAGGCTCCAAATCATTTTGGTCGCCTTCCTCTGAACAGTTTCCAGTCTTTTTACATCTTTTGCAAGATATGGTCTCCAAAACTGAACACAGTATTCCAAGTGAGGCCTGTCATGAGGCTGGAGCCACGGAAGGTGCAGGTTTAGGAAAAAACCCTGTTTTTCATAGAGCTGTGGATGTGCAGAAGATGCAATTACCTCGCAGCACAGCTAGAGGGGGCAGGAATAATCCTACAGAGGCTGAGTCAACACGCCCAGCCACTGATTGTATGAGAGTTAACCAGCTGCACCTGAAGGCAAGCCCGGGAGTTTCAAAGGTAAAATGCCTTTATAAAGGAAAGGCAGCCCAGAAGGAAGGAGGGATCCAGCTAAGGGGAATCCAGTCGGGAGGAATCCACTCAGAGGGAACTCAGCCGGCAACAGTTCAGCCAGAAGGAAGGAGAAGGAGTGTGGAGAAGGAGAGAGTCCACACGGAGCAAGCCCAGAGGGACAGAATCCAGACGGAGATTATCCAGAGGGATAGAGTCCAAAGGGGCAGAGCACAGAGAGACGGAGTCCAGAGAGAGGCTGCCAGGGGAAGCAGTTTGGCTGGAAGAAGTGACACTCCCAGCCCAAGTAACGTAGTTGGATCAAGCAGCACAACAAGAGCAGTAACAGTTGAAAGAGGAGTACAGAAAACCAAGGAGCCATGCTTTAAGAGAAGCCTACATTCACCTGAGTTCGCTGGACCAGGATTACAAGGTACAAGGAGGAGAGGTTCCTATAGCAAAGCTACCTTTACACAGAAGCACAGAGGTTGGGAATCCTCACCAGGTTTTCCTGGGCTTCAGGAAGGCAAAGCACTGCACAAGAAAACCTGTCTCCAAAGAGAAGTACGTCAGAGAGAAGGCTCCAGGTGTAGCAGCTGCAGGAAGCCAAGGTATGGTGGCTCTTTACTTTTAAAAGAAAGCCTTGCTCCTAGAAACTCTGATAAAGCAGACGCTCAGTTTATGAGAAGAGGGAACAAAGCAGAGCTTTTCAAAACACTTCCTAAGGGCTTAACAGAAGAGTCTTACTGGAAGCAAAGAAACAGAGATAGACCCTCTAAACTTATAGCCGCCAGGGAAAGCACTTATTCAGAGGGAGAAGCCAGTGAAGCAGAGTCCATGGAAATAGAGTTTGAGAATACTATTCCCATTCCTCAGGATGAATCCATGGATTGTACTTTTTGTGCTACTACTAGTCTGGAGTCCTTAGTAGAAGTGTAAATATAAAAGAAACCCTGCAATTAATTGTGAAGCTTATAACAGTTTGTTTGCCTGCTTGTTTAATTTAATTTGGAATGAAGGAATCCTCAGTTAAACCCTGCATTCAATTGTGAAGCTTGTAACAGTTGTTTGCCTGCTTATTTGGTGGAACCCTTTATAAAGAAGGACTATTTTTATTTTCTTATGTCTTAGTGAACCCTTGCATTAAAGGGGAAATAAAGCCTTATTACCCTCCACTTTTGGCTTATATAATTTGTTCTCACAAGGAGCTAAAACTCCAAGGACCAAACCGCACTGGACCTTAAAGAGCCATTGCTCCTTAAAAATAATAAAAATGCTCAGCATGCCCTTACAGCCACTGGCCACTGGGGGCACCTGACGACAGGCCTCACCAGTGACTTGTACAGTGGCATAAGTACCTCTTCCTTTCTGCTGGTAATCCCTCTTTGTATGCAGCCCAACATCCTCCTGGCTTTTGCCACCGCCTTGTCACACTGTTTTGCCACCTTGAGATGATCAGAGATAATCACACCAAGGTCTTTCTCCTGAACCGTGCATACCAACCTCTCGCCCCCTATTGCGCACATTTCCCTTGGATTTCTGCTACCCAAGTGCATGACACTGCACCTTTTCACATTAAATCGTAGTTGCCAAGCATTAAACCATTCTTCCAGCTTTTGTAGATCTTTCCTCATGTTATCCACTCCCTTGGGGGAGTCCACTCTGTTGCAAATTTTTGTGTCATCTGCAAAAAGACAGACTTTTCCATTCAGTCCTTCAGCAATATTACTTACAAATAACTTGAACAGTGCCGGTCCCAGGACTGAACCTTGGGGCACCCCGCTAATCACCATCTCCAGGAACAAGCAGGAATGTGGTCATCACATATGGGTATCGTTGGTACCGATGGAGCCTGCGCGGGAACGCTCCCTAGCGTCCAATTAGAAAGCTTTTGGGAGCATCCCACAGCGCCTGCGTTGCCGCCTTCCCGCCTTTCCCAACTGCCTCTCTCCAGTTCTTCGTTTTCAGCGGAGCCAGCAGGTCGTGTTCCTGTCACTGCAGAAAATTTTCCTTCCATTTTGTGGTCGCGTCTGCCTTCCTCGATGCTTTACCGGTACCGCCGGTTTTTCTTTCTTTCTTTCTTTTCTTTAAAAAAAAAAAAAAATTCTTAGTACTTTTTTCCCATTTTTTCGAGGTGCACGTGCCATTTTGGGCCTTAGGCCCTAGATTTTTTCCACAATGGATAAACCCTCTTCGGGTTTTAAAAAGTGCACCAAGTGTGGCGGTACCATCTCCGTCACCGACACCCATGAGTGGTGTCTTAAATGTTTAGGTCCTGACCATTCCATCTCGGAATGTATGGCCTGTGCCATGATGTCCAAGAGAAGTCGACAGAACCGAGCTGCCAAGCTCAGTACCCTGTTTCTCTCTGATGCAGCTTCGGTGGCATTGACGTCTTCCAGGGCTTCCTCTTCCTCCCGTGGATCTCAGGTAACTAAACATAAGTCTAGCCGGTCCTCAAAGGGTAGATCTCCATCTAAGCATCGAGATGCCTCTGGCGTTGCCCTTGAGGATTCTTCACCGGCAAAATTGCCCTGGTTGGAGGCTTCAGCTTCCAAAGCATTATCAGGGCTCCAGGACGTTCTCGAGGCCTCGACCTTGGCAGAACTACTGGTGCCATGCTCTGGGGTACCGGCGATCTTCTCCGGTACCGACATCCAGGCATCGGCAGCGTCGATAGACCAGAGGGTCCTGGCTATTGAATGCAGTCTGGCGGCTCTCCTTACGGCATCGACACCCTCGGAACCACGTCAGACAGTTTAACCGGTTCCGGCACTGACTCCGGCACCGGTATCGGTACCGGTACCGACAGCATCGACATCGGCATCTGCATTGCCGGCACCCAGTCATGCGATGCCTTCCGTTACCGTTACACCGGTACTGATTCCCCTCGGTACCGACTTCGATCGGTACGGGTATCGGGCTCTTCAAGAGCATCCCTACAGAACGTACTTCGAGTCCTCAGGGGAATCTGAGGATTCTGACAGTTCTGTCGATGCGGGAATACTTCTCCCGGAGGAGCCTTCCTCCCCTAAACGCAGGATGTCTCCTCCAGAGGACATTTCCTTTCAGGATTTCATCAGGGAGGTGGCTCGGGGTCTGTCCATTACTGTGGCCCCTGAAACAGAGCCCAGAGCAAAGGAGTTGGAAATTTTACAATATCTTAAAACTCCTAAGGAGGCAGCTACCTTGCCCATCCATGAGATCTTGCATGATCTCATGCTAAGAATGTGGGAGACACCTCTTACCACCTCTCCTCACTCGTAGACTGGATACTCTGTATCGAGTCCCTCCTTGTCCTGGTTTCCAGAAAACTCAGCTTCCTCACCACTCTATTGTAGTGGAATCAGCTATGAGAAGGATCAAGAGTGCAAAGAGACATGCCTCTAATCCTCCAGGACGTGAGTGTAGAACTTTGGATGCTTTTGGACATCGTGTCTTCCAAGCTTCCATGCTTTCTGCCAGGATCAGTTCCTATAGTCTATATATGGGAATGTTCCTGAAGGAAGTTACAGGAGATTTAGAGGCTTTGAGCCCTCTTCCTGAGGAGAGAAGGCAGGATTTTCTCACATTGGTCAAACATGCCCAGGATGTTTCTAAATTTGTCAACTGTGCAGCTTTTGACTGTTTTGAGTGCATAAGCAGAACCTCTGCCATTGCCATAGGTGCACTAGAATTGCTTGGCTGCGGGCATCTGATCTGGAGCTCTGGGTACAAGACAAACTGGGAAATATTCCTTGTACTGGTGAGAACCTGTTTGGTAAAGATTGGCAAGAAAAGGCCAATGAGTTGGATGCTGACAATTCCACCTTAGATAGATTATCCAAGTCCACAGCTGATCCTGCAAGAAAGAAATCTTTCAAGAAACCATTCTTTTCTAAAAAGAAAAGATTTTATCCTGCTTATTCTCAGCAGGGACGTTCTGCAGGTCAACCTGTCCGGAAGGGTCAGCAACCACCCAAACAAAGGAAAGCAAAGACTGCTAAGCCTCAGCCGTCTCAGCAGTCTCAGCCTCCACAAGGCCTTTGACTTTCAGCTAGAGAACTTAGCCTTCCTGGCTCTCAATGGACCAGAGCCTTTCACCATTCCAGGATGGTTGTGCCATTTTGCCCCCAGATGGGGACAGATAACAGCAGAGCATTGGACACTCTCCATCATAAAAGAAGGGTACAGCCTTCATTTTTTTGAGCATGCCCCCTCACACAATGGTAAGACAGTTCAATTCTCAAACCTCTCTCATCACCCTGTTAGATCAAGAGGTCACTATGCTTCCTGCCCAAGGGGCAATAGAAGAAGTACCCATTCATCAACAGGGTACGGGGTTTACTCCAACTATTTCCTTATCTCAAAGAAAACAGGGGGACACAGACCTATTTTAGACCGCAGAGAATTGAACAGATTCCTGTTCAAAGAGAAATTCAAGATGATTTCTTTAGGAACTCTGCTGCCATACCTTCAGAGTCAGGATTGGCTTTGTTCTCTAGATCTCAAGGATGCGTACACTCATGTTCTCATCCATCCAACTCACAGAAAGTTCCTTTGGTTCCTTTTTCAAGGAAAGCACTACCAATACAGGGTGCTTCCTTTTGGCCTGGCCTCAGCACCAAGAGTGTTCACGAAATGCATGGCTGTGGAAGCAGCGTTTCTCCGCACTTTAGAGATATTTGTCTTCCCCTACTTAGACGACTGGCTCATTCGAGCCCCATCAGTGTCAGAGGCCAGGACGTCCCTATCTTGCCCAATGCGTATCCTTCAGTATTTGGGTCTGGTCATAAACATCCCAAAATCCAGTCTAACTCCCACTCAGTCTCTAGAGTTCATAGGAGCTTTGCTGGATACCAAAAAAGCAAGGTCCTATCTGCCCCAGGCCCGTTGCCTTCACATGGTGCAGTCAGCTTCTCAAGCAGTGCTAAAACCTCATCTCACTGCCCGAGAAATGTTACAACTATTAGACCACATGGCATCTACAGTGCATGTGGTTCCTTATGCTCGCCTCCATATGAGAGCAGCCCAGTGGACTTTATCCACTCAATGGACCCAGGCATCAGGGTGCCTGTCAGACAAAATAGCAAACACAAATCGCCTGATCTTGTCTCTCCAATGGTGGCAGTCCACTCAGAACCTGTTGCTGGGGTCCCCATTTCAACAATCTTTGCCCCAGGCAACTCTCACAACAGATGCTTCACCAATGGGTTGGGGAGCTCATCTGCAAGACCTCTCCACCCAAGGCACTTGGACTCCACAGGAGACTCATCTACATATCAATCTCTTGGAGCTCAGAGCAATCTTCCTTGCTGTTCGAGTGTTCCACACCCTGCTCAGCTACAAGACAGTCCTCATTCATACGGACAATCAAGTAGCCATGTTCTACGTGAACAAGCAGGGGGGAACAGGTTCTCTGTCGCTTTGCAACGAAGCTTTGCGACTATGGGCCCTCGCCAGAGAGCATCAGATTCATCTCCTGACAGTGTATCTTCCAGGCATACAAAACTGTTGGGCAGACAGACTCAGTCGAGTTCTGCTTCCACACGAATGGTCTCTACATGCAGACCAAGTGGCCAAGATTTTTCAAATTTGGGGAACCCTGGACATAGACCTCTTTGCAAGTCCGTTGAATGCCAAACTTCCCCGGTTCTGTTCCAGAATTGCGGCTCAGGGCTCTCAGGCCAGGGATGCTTTCCTCCTTCACTGGGGGCAAGACTTCCTTTATGCCTTTCCACCCATTCCCCTAATTCCCAAAACCCTGTTCAAGCTTCAGAGAGACAGAGGGCGTATGATTCTCATAGCTCCACATTGGCCGCGGCAAGTGTGGTACCCTCTGCTTCTAAATCTCTCTCAAGCTCCCTCCCTGGAGTTTGGATCTGCCCCAGATCTCCTGTCACAGGAGGACGGAATGTTATGGCATCCCAATCCCCAGTCTCTGCATCTCAGAGCTTGGTTGCTGAAGGCGTAGATCTTCATGATCTTAACCTCTCTCAGCAAGTAAAGGATGTCCTTTATGCTTCCAAAAAGCCTTCCACAAGACGCTCTTATGCTCTTAAGTGGAAGAGGTTTACCATATGGTGTTCGCAGAAGGGTCTTGACCCCCTTGCGATACCTCTGGAATTATTACTGGAGTATCTCCTTCATTTATCCAATGCAGGACTTAAGACTAACTCAGTAAGAGTCCATTTGAGTGCTATTGCAGCTTCCTTCAAGCCTCTAAATGGACAACCTATTTCCTCTCATCCTCTTATAGCAAGATTTATGAGAGGCCTTCTTTTAACTAAGCCTCCCATTAGGCCACCTCCGGTGGCATAGAAACATAGAAACATGATGACAGAATAAAGACCACATGGCCTATCTAGTCTGTCCTTCCATAACAACAACTACAACAGTCCACATTTTACCTTTAGAGATCCTCTGTGTTGGTCCCATGCTTTTTTGAATTCAGTTACTGTCCTCATCTCTACCACCTCCACTGGGAGACTATTCCATGGATCCACTACTCTTTCTGTAAAGAAATATTTCCGCATATCACTCCTGAATCTATCTCCCTTCACCCTCATCCCATGTCCCCTCGTAGCAGAACTTGCTTTCAATTGAAAGAGGCTCTCTCCCTGAACATTTTTGCCACGGAGGTATTTAAACATCTTAATCATATCACCTCTATCCTGCCTTTCCTCTAAGGTGTACATATTTAAGATCCTTAAGTCTGTCTTCATATGCTTTATAATGAAGCCCACTAATCATTTTAGTAGCCACCCTCTGCACCGACTCCATCCTGTTCACATCCTTTTGAAGGTGCGGTCTCCAGAATTGCACACCATACTCCAAATGAAGTCGCACCAAAGACTTATACAGAGGCATTATCACCTCCTTTTTTCTGCTAGCCATTCCTCTCCGTATGCACCCAAGCATCCTTCTAGCTTTTGCCGTCGCCTTTTCTACCTGTTTAGCTACTTTAAGATCATCAGACACAACCACGCCTAGGTCCCGCTCTTCTTTAGTGGACAAAAGTACTTCACCTCCTATACTGTATTGTTATTTATTTATTTATTTATTTATTTATTTTACTGTGTTTATATCCCACTTTTCACCGGGTCAAAGCGGTGTTACATATAAGGGTGGGGAAAATTAAGTATCAGGGTGGGGCCATCACCAGGTGGGCAACATTGATGATTTCGACATAAGACAGACTTTAGACATGGACAGTATAGTGCAGTTGTCGCTCAGAGGTTCATGATGGTGAGTTCAGGGGTTGGTGCGTTTTTTGGTGGGGGTTGTCTTGAAATATTCTTGGAATAGGATGGTTTTAGCTGTTTTCTGAATGACAGGAGATCGTTATTGTTTCTGAGGTGGCTCGGTAGAGAGTTCCATAGGGAGGGTGCATATAGTTCAAAGGCTCGGTTGCTTGTCAGTTGAGAGCATTTGGTTCTTTTGTGAGGGATGGTGAGGTAGTTGCTGGAGGCCTGTCTAGTTGTTTTGCTGTGGGCTGGACGGGTCAGCAGGGTGCAAAGCTGGGTGTTCGGTGTATGGTGGATGGCTTTGTGGGTGAGTAGGATGGATTTGTATTTAGTTCTTGCTTCGAAGGGAAGTATGTGTAGGTCTCTTAGAATTGGGGTGATGTGGTCGCTTTTCTTTGCTCTCTGAATGATTCTTGCTGTGGTGTTCAATGCAGTTCGGAGGGGGTTGGTCTGTGTGGCTGGTAGTCCATGGTAGATTATATTGCAGTAATCCAGATGTGGGAGTGTCATAGCTTGCATCACCGTCCTGAAGTCCTGAGGTTCGAGGAGAGGTCTGAGGCGTTGCACTGTTTTCAGTTTATGGAATATATTTACTGTGGTTTTGGTAATTTGTTGCTTGAGGGTTAGAGCTTGGTCAATGATAATGCCTAGATATCTTATTTGTGGCTGTATTTGGATGCATGTGGTTCCTATGTTGAGGTGTGTAGGTGGTGTGAAATCTGGGTCTTTTGTTACTATGAGGGCTTCAGTTTTCTTTATGTTTATGGATAAGTTGTTTTCTTGTAGCCAGTGGGACACTTCGGAGAAGCATGCTGAAAGATGTATATTTGTTGGGTTTGTGGTTGTAATTGGGGCGTAGAGCATGATATCGTCAGCATATATATGGAAGTTGATGATGTGGGTACGTATGACTGAACAGAGTGGTTGTAGGTAGATGTTGAAGAGCATGGCTGATAGTGTGGATCCTTAAGGTACTCCTTGGTGTTGCTGGAAGGGGGGCGAGGTCGAGGTGCTGGTACGGATCAGTTGTTGTCTGTTGGTTAGGTAGGATTTAAACCATTGAAGTGCGGTGTCTTTGATCCCAATTGACTGCAATCTTCGTATGAGGATGTTGTGGGAGATGGTGTCGAAGGCTGCTGATATATCAAGGAAGATCATGGCATATCCAGAGGGTTTTTCTTGGGTTCCTATGACGAGGGTGTTCATCAGTGTGGTCATGAGGGTTTCGACTCCATGTAGTGGGCGGAAGCCATGTTGTTGAGGGTCTAGTATGTTGTTGATGTCTAGGTGTTCTTGAAGCTGCTGCTGGACTATCTTCTCGATTATCTTGGCGGTGAATGGTAGGCTTGCTATCGGTCTGTAGGATGCAGGGTCTAGGGGATCTAGGTTTTGTTTTTTTAGGGATGGTTGAATGATTGTAGTTTTGAGGATGTCTGGCATGCGACCTTGGGAGAACGATTCGTTGACAATATGGGCTAATGGTGTGCTCGGGTCTTCTTTGGATTTCTTTATCCAGTCGGTGGGGCAGGGGTCCAGCGGAGAGCTGGTGGTGTTTAGGCGGGAGATGGTGGATGATATTTCTTCTGCAGTGGTTTCTTTGAAGGTGGTCCAGTCACTGTGTATGGTGGGGTGGTGGTTTGTTGTAGTTGCCTCGGAGTTTGGATGTGGGTTTTGTGGTAGTTGGAACTGTTTGTATTGTCGGGCCAGTATCTCTGGTGGAATCTTCGGTAGCTGGTCAGAGTTATTGGGTGCTTTTGTCAGTTGTTTGACAATCTGAAAGAGTTCACGAGGTTTATTTATGGATGTGTTTATGATTTTCGTGTGGTAGGTTTTCTTTGCTTTGTCGGTTTCAGATTGGTATGCGTTGAGTTCATATAGGTATTTTGTTTTGTCGCTGTCATTTTTGGTTTTTCTCCATTTTCTTTCTGTTCTTCTGAGTTTTGTTTTTAGTTTTCGGAGACTGGGAGTAAGCCATCTGGCTTTTGTGGAAGTAGGTCTTGTGGTGGCTTTATTCATCGGTGCTACGGACGCAGTGGAGATCGTGGTATTCCAGTTGTGAATTAGGTCATCGATGTTACTGGAGTTTGTTTGTAATTTAGGTAGAGTTTGTGCTAAGAAGTCCTCTTTGTTGAATGTTTTAAATCTTCTAGCGTGGTGTCCGTCTTCCTTGTTGGTCATAGGTTTGCAGGTGTGGGATAAGGTAAGGAGGTAGTGGTCTGACCAAGGTACAGGTGAGATCTGCAGGTTCTTGCATGAGGAGGCAGTTAGAGAGTTTAGGAATATGAGGTCCAGTGTGTTTCCTTTTTCGTGTGTGGGTTCTTGTATGATCTGTATCAGATTCATTGCTGTCATGGCGGTGGTGAAGGTTTCTGCTTGTGTCTCTTGAAGTGATGGGAGGTTAAAGTCTCCTAGGATGATTTGTTCCTTTGCCGAGCTGGTGCTTTCAGATATGAATTGTAGCATCTTTGGTAGGTCAGTGTTTGTGGTAGATTAGACATATTGAAAGGTGTTTATTGGTGAGGGTGAGGAGATCTGCTTCATTGGTGGTTTCTGAAGAATGGATCCTGAGGTGGAGGTGAAGGTTGCTCCCTTGGATTGCTGCAGCCCAAATGCATGACCTTACATTTTTTAACATTAAATCCCAGCTGCGACCATTCTTCAAGCTTAGCTAGATCCCTCCTCATGTTATCTACACCTTCCTGGGTGTCTACTCTATTGCAGATTTTGGTATCCTCCGCAAAGAGGCAAACCTTACCCGACAGCCCTTCCGCTATATCACTAACAAAGATGTTAAAAAGAATCGGACCAAGGACAGATCCCTGGGGCACACCACTGGTAAAATCCTTCTCCTCAGAGCGAGCTCCATTTACTTGTACTCTTTGTCGCCTCCCACCCAACCAATTTCTAACCCAAGCAGTAACTTTAGGGTCCATCCCTAGGGTGCTCAGTTTGTTTATAAGTCACCTGTGAGGAACAGTGTCAAAGGCTTTACTGAAATCTAAATACACCACATCTAGAGCTCTCCCTCGGTCCAACTCCCTGGTCACCCAGTCAAAGAAATCAATCAGATTTGTCGGACAAGACCTGCCTCTGGTGAATCCATGCTGCCTCGTATCCTGTAATCCGCTGGACTCCAGAAACCTCACTATTTTCTCTTTCAGCAGCGTTTGCAATAATTTACTCACCACCGAAGTTAAACTAACCGGCCTGTAGTTTTCAACCACATCCTTACTTCCGCTTTTGTGTAAAGGCACCACATGAGCCTC
Source organism: Ichthyophis bannanicus (assembly GCA_033557465.1). NCBI lineage: Eukaryota > Metazoa > Chordata > Amphibia > Gymnophiona > Ichthyophiidae > Ichthyophis > Ichthyophis bannanicus. Next base: position 288,937,563 of record CM066043.1, read on the forward strand.
TCTCCAGTCCTTTGGCACCACTCCCGACTCCGAGGCATTGAAAAGGTCAGTCAGTGGAGTTGCTAGAACGTCCCCAAGTTCCCTCAGTATTCTAGAGTGTATCCCATCCGGTCCCATCGCTTTGTCTACTTTAAGTTGAGCTAGTTTCTCACGAACACAGTCTTCTGAAAATTGTTCAAGATGTCCCTCGCTTCTGTTCTTATTTGTGGGTGTTTTCTGAGGTCCTGCTCCTGGTTCTTCATCTGTGAACACAGAACAAAAATATTTGTTAAGTAATTCCGCTTTATCCTTATCAGCTTCTACATATTCCCCCCCTGCACCCTTGAGTCTGACAATACCACTTTTGCCCTTCCTCTTCTCACTAATATATCTGAAAAATGTCTTATCCCCCAATTTTATTGCATTGGCTATTTCCTCCTCCTTTTGAATCTTTGCCTTCTTGACTACTTTGCTAGCTTCTCTAAGTTTTTCCAAATACAGATGCCTGTCTTCCTCTCTCTGTGATCTCTTGTATTTCATGAAGGCCTCCCTATTTCTCTTCACTTTTTCAGCTACTTCCTTCGAAAACCATAGCGGTCTCCTTTTCCTTTTGCCTTTATTTACCATTTTAACAAAAAGGTTGGTTGCCCTTAAAATACCCCCTTTCAGTTTTGCCCACTGTTTTTCTACATCCCCCAGCTGTTCCCATCCCACTAACAACTCCCTGAGGTATTGGCCCATCTTCGCAAAGTTAGTCTTCCTAAAGTCTAAGATCCTTACCTTGGAATGGATTCTAACAGCCCTAGTCCTAATACTGAACCACACCATCTGGTGATCACTGGATGCAAAATGATCTCCCACTACAACATCAGAAACACTTTCACCATTGGTAAGCACCAAGTCCAGTATGGCCCCTTCACGTGTGGGGTCTGTTACCAATTGCCTGAATAGTTCTCCCTGTAGAGAATCCAGGATCTCCTTACTTCTAGATGATACTGCAGCAGGAATGTGCCAATCAACATCTGGCATATTGAAATCTCCTATCAGTAGCACTTCCCCTTTCCTAGCAATGCTGCGTATGTCTTCAATTAGGGGGACTTAAACCTGGTTCTTGGGCAGCTCATGAAGCCACCTTTTGAACCCTTAGCTACTACCTCCTTGAAATTCCTTTCTTGGAAGGTTATCTTTCTCATTGCAATCACGTCAGCACGTCGCATTAGTGAGTTGCAAGCACTAGTAGCTGATCCACCTTATAAAACAGATAATATGTATCTTATCTGATGTTTTATTGTTCTTTGTAAACCGCGCTGATTATAAATAGTGCGGTATATAAGAGATGTTAAATAAAATAAATAAAATAAATAAAAGGTTCCATCATGACAAGGTAGTCCTTAGGACTCATCCACACTTTATGCCAAAGGTAGTCTTGCCTTTTCATCTAAATCAAGCGGTCTACCTACCTGTGTCCTTTCCAAGGCCTCATGCATCGAATGCAGAAAGGAATCTTCATACCTTGGACTGTAAAAAAGCTTTAGCCTTTTACTTACAAAGAACACAGCAACATAGAAAGTCCTCTCAACTCTTTGTTGCTTTTGATCCTTCTCATTTGGGACTTCCAATCTCCAAGGGAACACTGTCTAACTGGATTGCTCAGTGTATTTCCTTCGCCTATCAGAGCAAGAATCTTCCTCTGGAGGGCCATGTCACAGCTCACAATGTGAGAGCCATGGCAGCTTCAATGGCTCATCTACACCCTGTCTATCGACGACATCTGTCGAGCAGCCACCTGGGCCTCGGTTCATACCTTCACAGCCCATTACTGCTTGGACAAGGACTCCCGCAGGGATGCCTTGTTTGGTCAGGCTGTTCTCCAACACCTGTTCCATACCTAATCAACTCCTACCCGCCATCCCTGGTAGGATGCCAGAGATCCATGGGGGGGAAGTGGAGCCCTTCTCAGGGACGCACAACTTCTGGGGTCTCTCCCTGGCATCTAAAGCTAGGGAGTCCCCATATGTGAAGACTACATTCCTGCTTGTTCCTGGAGATAGTATAGTTACTCACCTGTAACAGGTGATCTCCGGGAACAGCAGAAATTTAGTCCTCACAACCCACCCACCTCCCTTAGGAGTTGTATCTATCTATCTCTTTCCCATTCCCTCTCTCTCTCTTTGTCTCAGCTTTAAAACTCAATTGGAGAGAGGCAGTTGGGAAAGGCGGGAAGGCAGCATGCAGGCGCTGTGAGATGCTCCCAAAAGCTTTCTAATTGGAAGCTGGGGAGCGTTCCCGCGCAGGCTGTGTCTGTACCGGCGATACCCATGTGTGAGGACTAAATTCATGCTGTTCCCGGAGATCACCTGTTACAGGTGAGTAACTATGCTTTCCGTTCATCCGAATGAGCTCCATGTACCATTACCTTCTGTTGTCTGTCAGTCAACCAATTTCTAATCCAGTTTACCATCTTGGGACCCATCCCCAAGCTACTGAGTTTATTGACAAGCCTCCTATGAGGAACAGTATCAAAGGCTTTGCTGAAATCCAGGTAGATGAAATCCATCGCATGACCCTGATCTAGTTCCTTGGTCACCCAGTCAAAGAACTGAATCAGATTTGTTTGGCAAGATCGTCCTTCGGTAAAACCATGTTGCCTCGGATCTTGCAACCTGTTGGTTTTGAGAAAGTTCACTATTCGCTTTTTCAGGAGCGCCTCCATTACTTTCCCTCCACCGAGGTAAGGCTCAAGGGCCTGTAGTTTGACACTTCTTCCCTGTCACCACTTTTGTGTAGAGGTATGACATCAGCCATTCTCCAGTCCTGAGGAACTTCTCCTGTTTCCAAGGATCTGTTGAAGACATCCTTTAACAGTCCTGCAAGAACCTCTCTGAGCTCTTTCAGTATCCTGGGATGTATTCCATCCGGTCCCATGGCTTTGTCCACTTTCAGTTTAGCAAGTTGTTCTAACACCTCATCTTCTGTGAATGGTGTGGTATCTACTTCATTCCCATTTTTATATTTGGGAGTCACAGCTGGTCCATCTCCAGGATTTTCTTTAGTAAAAACAGAGCAGAAGTATTTGTTTAGCAATTTCGCTTTTTCAGTGTCACTTTCCACGAGTCCTTTCCCAGCACTTCTGAGTCCTGCAATTCCAGCTATGATCTTCTTCCTTTCCCAAATATACCTGAAGAACGTTTTGTTGCCATCCTTAACATTAGCCATCTTTTCCTCTGCCTTTGATTTTGCTATCCTTATTTCTCTTTTAAACTATTTGAGCTTGATCCTGTATTCATTTCTGTGTTCTTCTGTTTGCAAGCTTTTGAATTTTGCGAAGCTGTGTTTTTTGCCTTTATTTGAGCAGCCACTTCTTTGGAAAACCAAATAGGTTTCCTTCTCCTCTTGTTTTTATTTACTTTTCTTACATATTTATCTGTTGCCCCTTTTATTGCCACCTTTAGTTTAGCCCATTGCAATTCCACTTCCCTTATCTCCTTCCACCCCGTCATCTCCTCCTTTAAGTACTTGGCCATTTTATTGAAGTCAGTGTTTTTGAAGTTTAGGACTTTGAGCTTGCTATAATTGGCTGTACCATGGCTTTTATCTCAAACCACACTGTGTGATGATCGCTGTTGCTCACAGGGGCACTCACGCAGACATTCGACACGCTATCGCCGTTGGTGAGCACTACATCCAGCATTGAGCTTTCCCTGGTTGGTTCCATCACCATTTGTCTAAGTAATGCATCTTGGAGAGTATCCACAATTTTTTTGCTTCTTTCCATTTGTGCAGAAGGGGTAATCCAATCCACATCAGGTAGATTAAAGTCACTCAATATGATTGCTTCCCCCTTTGTTGCTATCTTGGCAATATCAGTAATCAATTAGTTATCTCTCTCTTCAATTTGAGTCGGAGGTCTGTAGACTACAGCAATATGGATGACAGTGCCATCTCCTCTTTGCAATGCAATCCAGAGCGCTTCTTATTTTCCCCATGTCCCCTGCATTTCAGTAGCTTTAATATTGCTTTTTTTTTTTTTTTTTTTTATTTTAAAAATTTTTTATTTAAAAAATCTGAGGCAAATACAGATAGTTTCCATAACTATATCTTCAACTATAACAAATATATATCATTCCCCAAAAACTAACCCACAAAATTTGGAGCGCATTCATAAAAGCGAGACTGAAAAAACAATCCTGAGCAAGAGCGGAGAAACTATATAACCCCTTTTAACTTAGCAAGAACCGGACAACTAAAACTAATAACGATACATCTTCATCCTGACTTATGTATGAAAGTCTCTAATTGCGGAGAATCATAAAAAACAAACGAGTTACCCTGAAAGGAAATAAGACATTTACAAGGATATTTAAGCTGGAAGGAAGCTCCCATTGCTTTTGACATACAAGGCTACTCCTCCTCCTTTTCCATTTTCTTTGTCTCTTCTGAATAGATTATAGCCAGCTATGGCTATATCCCAATCATGTGATTCATTAAACTATGTTTCTGTAATGGCCGCAATGTCCAAATCCGTTTCCACCATTAGGGCTTCCAGGTCCGGAATTTTGTTGGCTAAGCTTCGAGCATTTGTGCTCATTGCTTTCCAGCATTTACCTGGCTTGTGTGTATTTTGCATTCATTTTGTTCTGCACACTTCTTCCCACTTGTTTTTGATGTATGGTTTAAAAGTGTGGCTGTTTCTGATGTTCTGCTTTTGCAGGGGGTGGCATGAAGATCTTGACCTTCCACATCCGTCACCCCCTTTTCTTAGTTTAAATGCATATCCACATACTGCCTGAATTTTTCACTTAGGATTCTTTTCCCTGTGACAGAGAGAGATGTAGTCCATCAGCACAATATAGTCTCTTGTTGGTCCATGTGTTGCCCCAGTCGCCAATAAAACTGAACCCTTCTTGTTTGCACCAGGCCTGGAGCCATGTATTAAAGCTGTTAATGCGATGCAGCCTTTTTGTCCCCTTACCAAAAACAGGTAAAACTTCTGAGAATGCAACAGTGTTAACAATGGGCTTGAGTTTCTCTCCCAGAGATTGGAAGTCCTTTTGGGCTGTAGAGGCACTGTTTCTAGCCAGGCCATTTGTGCCCAAGTGGATAACAACATCAAGTTTGGAGTGTTCACTTTTTGCGCTAAGTATTTCAACAACTTGGTTTGTATTCCTGCTGGCTGAAGAGCCTGGTAGGCACATGACTATCTTCGCTCCTTTGAACTGTGTTCCCAAGTTGGTGCCTCTGATGATGGAATCTCCAAGTAGTAGTAGTTTTCTGTTTGGTGAGGTTTTCTTCATATTTGGTGCTTTAGCAGGAGATTGGGCATTGTCTGACTCATTTAAAGGCCCTTCAGTTTCTTTGGATTGGGCATCCTCATTAGCCAAGGCAGAGAAGGCATTGTGCAGGGACATCTCTTGATGTATAGGATGTCTCTGCGTTACAGGTCGCAATCTACCAGAACCCACTTTGATCCATTTGTTCCTGGGGTGTTTGATTCTTTGTGGGAGCGGTGGTGGACTTTGTTCATTTTGTATCCTAGAAGAGGTGCGCTTCTTTGCAGCCAGTTAAGAACATAAGATATGCCATATTGGGTCAGACCAAGGTCCATCAAGCCCAGTATTCTGTTTCCAACAGTGGCCAATCTAGGTCGTATGTACCTAGCAGTTTCCCCAAGGGACACAGGTTCCACAATGCTTGTATTGGTTCAAGAATTGATATCCTGGGTCCCTTCTTAATAATGGCTTATGGACCTTTCCTCCAGGAACTTGTCCAAACCTTTTTTAAACCCAGCTACACTAACAGCCTTTACTACATCCTCCGGTAACAAATTCCAGAGTTTGATTACACGTTGAGTGAAAAAATATTTTCTCTTATTAGTCTTAAATAGTTTACCCTGTAGCTTCATTGCATGTCCCCTAGTCTTTCTATATTCTGATAAGGTAAACAATCGATCTACGTTTACCCGTTCCACTCCGCTCATTAATTTATAGACTTCTATCATATCTCCCCTCAGCCGTCTCTTTTCCAGGTTAAAGAGCCCTAACCTTTTTAGCCTTTCTTCATAGGAGTATCCTTCCATCCCCTTTACCATTTTGGTGGCTCTTCTCTGAACCTTTTCTAATACCTCTATATCCTTTTTAAGATACGGCGACCAGAATTGCACACAATATTCAAGGTGCGGTCTCACCATGGAACGATATAGAGGCATTATAATATCCTTTGTTTTATTTTCCATTCCTTTCCTTATCATACCTAGCATTCTATTTGCTCTCTTGGCCGCCGCTGCACACTGGGCCGAGGGTTTTAACATGGTATCCACAATGACGCCTAAATCTTTTTCCTGGGTGGTGGTTCCTAATGTGGAACCTTGCATCGTGTAACCATAGTTTGGGTTGTTCTTCCCTAGGTGCATAACCTTGCACTTGTCCACATTAAATTTCATCTGCCATTTTGATGCCCAGTCTTCCAATTTATCAAGATCCTCTTGCAATTTTCCACAATCCTCTTGGGTTTTAACAACTTTAAATAGTTTTGTGTCATTGGCAAATTTGATAACCTCACTCGTTATTCCACTTTCCAGGTCATTTATGAATATGTCAAAAAGCAGCGGACCCAGCACAGATCCCTGGGGTACACCACTATTCACCTTTCTCCATTGGGAAATTGGCCATTTAGCCCTACCCTCTGCTTTCTATCTTTTAACCAGTTCCTGATCCACAATAGTACACTGCCTCCTATCCCATGACTCTTTAGTTTTGCCAAAAGTCTCTCATGAGGGACCTTGTCAAAGGCTTTCTGAAAGTCCAGATACACAATATCAACCGACTCACCTTTGTCCACCTGATTATTCACTCCTTCAAAAAAACATAACAGATTAGTAAGACAAGATCTTCCTTGTCTAAAGCCATGTTGGCTGTCTCTCATTAGTTCATGACTATCTACATGCTGAGTAATTTTATTCTTTATGATGGTTTCTATCATTTTTCCCGGTATTGACGTCAGGCTCACCGGTCTGTAGTTTCCAGGATCATCCCTGGAACCCTTTTTAAAAATTGGTGTTACATTGGCGATCCTCCGATCTTCAGGTATTAGAGATGATTTTAATGATAGTTCACAGATTACTAATAGCAGGTCTGCAATCTCATATTTCAGTTCTTTCAATACCCTTGGATGTATACCATCCAGCCCAGGTGATTTGCTACTCTTCAGCTTATCTAATAGTTATAATACATCTTCTCGATGTATCGATATTTCCTTCAATTCTTCTGCACCTTTAAATACCACTTCAGTCATGGGTAACATCCCTACATCTTCCTCAGTAAAGACTGAAGCAAAGAATTTGTTCAGTCTCTCCGCTATCGCCTTGTCGCCTCTTAGTGCTCCTTTATCCCCTTTATCATCTAATGGACCAACTGACTCTCTCACAGGTTTTTTGCTACGAATGTACTTGAAAAGGTCTTTACTTCGCATTTTTGCTTCTGCAGCAAGCTTCTTCTCAAATTCTCCCTTTCTCAAGTTCCTCCCTCAGTAGAGACACTTCTTTATGTGCATGGCAGCTAGTTCTTTCCTTAGTAGAGTCAATTCTTCATGCATGGCAGCTGACTTGAGGCATATAGGAGAAGCTCTTAGGCTCCAAATGATTTGTCTTGGAATGAAATTATCGCAGTTATTGCACTGAATACACAACATGTTGATTAAGCAGTCCCAGAAGAGGAAGAATAAGAAGAAGAAAAGATGAAGATGATGTGGTCTTTAACCCAAGTTAGGAAGGATAGATGACAAGTATGTGACCACTATATAGACAATGTAGCCCCTGGGGTGGGTGGGGTGAGGGGTAGGCTGGGCGGGAACCTAAGTGTCTCTGGCCAGTAGGCTGTTCTTTAAATGTGGGCACACACAATGGAGTAGGTAAGGGAACCCACCAATAAGGACAAATAGATAAATAAATATGTAGAGACAAACAGACAGACAGATAGAACTCACAGTTAAGCAGCAAATTCAGCAAAAATCACCTTTTGGGAGAGCTCTGGAGAGCACTCCTCAAGGAACAGAAAGGCAATCTGAGCAATCCCACGTGCAGGACAAGAAATGGAGGTCTACAACAATACCTTGGCAGGGGGGAGGGGTAGTCACTCAGGTAGACTAAGAGAAAGATAGTTTAAACTCTACAGCAATGGAGTAGTTAAGGGAACCCACCAATAAGGACAAATAGATAAATAAATATGTGGAAGGAAATGGACCTCAGATACTGTTTGGCCAGCCAAGTGCTTTCCTCGTCTTACATCATTGGTCATCAAAAACCTCCCTGCTATCTGTTTGCTTTAACCTTTTATTATTTTAACTCTTATTTCTACATTAGACAAATAATCATTTATTGTAATTCTCAAATTAAGATCGGACTGAATTGAACGCGGCAGAAACAACGGAGATCCATCAACATTCAGGAAACAACTAAAAACCATCCTGTTCCAGGAATACCTCAGACCAGAAACAAACATCCATCACTGACTACACCTCCAGACCTTCTAACATATCCACAGATCTACCTACTAAGAGACTGATGTTCATTGTTTAAGTCCTTAATGTCTGTTCAGATCATTAATGTTGGCCTCCCCGGTGATAGCCCCTCCACCCTAAGAATCGATTACTGTCCCCCATCCCTTTGATGTTAAACCACTTTGACCCGGTGAAAAGCGGGATATAAATACAGTTAAATAAATAAATAAGTTTCAAAATATTAATCTCCCTGATGCAGCACTAGATAAAATGCTGACAGCATGGAAACTGGAGCTGGTCGAGCTGGTTGAAGTGGAGTTAGCATCATTTCAGGAAAAGAAAAGAGAAATACCTCTCATTTGGGGTTGTTCTCTGGGAACAAGCAGGAAGTCAGTCCTCACATATGGGTGATAAAGGCACTGATGGAGCCTGTGTGGTGAACACTCCCCAGTTTTCACAGAAAGTCTTTGGGAGTTAGACAAAGCGTGTGTGGTCACCTTTCCCACCCAAGGGTGCCATCTTATCTCAGTCGTCTTTTTTCCACGAAGCCCATCGGATGTTTTCATCTGCATCCCTGAAAAAGTTGCTGTTTTTTGACATTGGTTTGCTTTTCTTTTCATCCAGTCGCATACTTTCACCTCTCGGTTCTCGGAACTGCTGCTGCCTCAGCATCACATTTTTTCAGGTCCCCTTTTTTCATTTTTTTTGTTGAAGAGTGTGTGGGATTTTCTCTCAAGCCCTCCTTAATCAGGACCTTGTTTGATCTCGTGGGTACCATTTTTCCTCTTTTTTTTTTTTTTTTTTTTTTTTAGTGCCATCGAGTCACTGTTGACTCATAGCGACCCAGCTACCTCTGGGTTTTCTTGGCAATGTATCACCGGAAGTAGATTGCCAGCCTTTTTTCCCGAGGCAATGGAGGGTAAAGTGATTTGCTCAAGGTCACAAGGAGTGCCAGTAGGAATTGAACCCTTGATCTTCTGGGTACTAGGTAGTTGCTCTACCACTAGGCTACTTCTCCCTCGGTACTTTCCCCTCTATGTCCTCAATTAGTGGATTTAAACAGTTTGACCGCTGCGGGCACACCATGTCCTGCGCGGATACACATTACTGCTGCCTGCAGTGCCTCGGAGCCTATCACAATGCCTCTGCCTGCTTGCTCTGTCTTCAGATGAAAAGCAAGGGTTGTAGGAATTGGGAAAGGCAGCGGGAGATACTGTTTGGCCACAAGGGAGGAGTGGCTCAGTGGTTGGTACAGGTTACTTCAGGCCAGAAGGCTGGGGGTTCAATTCCAGCATGGGGACAAGGAACCTCATGCCGGAGGGACTGGGGTCTCTAGTCCCATGGCCACTCCTTGTGGCCTTGGGCAAGCCACTTAACTCTCCATTGCCTCAGGTGCACTTAGATTGTGAGCCCTTTGGGGACAAGGGAATAAAAAGTACCTGTTAGTATACATGAAAACCACACTGATTCTAAAGAGCGCGGTATAAAAAATAAATAAATAAAAATAAATAAATAAGACTTCTTCTTCAGTCCTGACTCCGAGCACGTAATTAATGCCCTCTGGAGCCGCCGCAGAGGTCTCGGACTCTCCTAGTGGCCGTGCCCACTTAAAGCCCCCAGGTCACAGGACAACAGACTGGGGATCATCCTCAGAGAGCCATCCACAGAGGGATCGCCCTTCATCCGTGGTGGCATAAAAGGCCAATGCCGGCACTGGGAGTAAGATCCTCGGCTACCGGCATCAGAGTTCTTGGTGAGATGCCAAGGGTGATAGCTGGGAGTGGCCTTCGAAGCTCCATCGGCATTGGGAGATTGGTCTTCCAAGGCTATTATCGAGGAAACCCCCTTGACAGAGCTGGCATCGGGACCGATACTCTCGGTACCCATGCCGATGTCTGTGGAGCCTTTTGGCCTGGAGGTCAGAATGCCGGCCTTGGAATGCAGCCTTGCTGTCTTCTTGGCCCAGCAGTAGGGCCCGATGCCTGGTTCCTCCAGCATCGTCTGAAGAGAACCAGCTGATGCTGGAGCAGCATCGGCTTCAGGCTGATTCCCAGCATCAGTTCTGGTCCCAGTCTAGGCCTCAGGTCTTACCCACGAGTACCTCTGGTTCGGAGTGCCGGGACCATAGGACTTCATTGACACCCCTGGCCGAGCATGTGCACAAGGCCTGTTGGGTTATAGAGGTCTTGTCAAATTCTGACTCAGAGTGGGAGATGGATGACAGTCCCCAGACACCCGGCAACACCGGGACATCCCCTCGGACCTATCTCTGCCACAGGAGCATCGGTGATCCTGTCCAAGGTCCACATCTTCCTGGAGTTTGTCTAGGATATGGCGAAGGCTCTTGCCTTCACCAAGAGTCCGAGGAGGAGCCTCGTGTTGAGGATCTCGAGATCCTACAGTACAATGCCCTTACCAAGGAGTTGCTCATAGTACCTGTTCCCCCTATCTTGGAACACTGCTTATTCAGGATTTGGGAGACATTTTTTATGGTGTCCATTGTGAGCAAGTGGCTCGTTTCCATATATCAAGTCCGCAAGGGCCCTGGATTCCAAAAGACACAGCTACCACACAATTCCATGGTGGTGGAGTCGGCCATGCATAGAGTCAGGAGCCAGAAGATGCACTCCTCGGTGCCCCCTGGCAGGGAGGCCTTCCCATGGATGCCTTTGGTAAAAAGTGTTACCAGGGCTTGATGCACGTAGCTCATATCCAGACATAGCAGCTGTACATGGGCATGTACCTAAGGGACCTGGCCAAGGAACTGGCTGGGTTCTCGGCTGGTCTTTCCGAGATCCCTTTTCAGTGGCTCTGGACCCTGCTGTCGACAGTCAAGGAGTGCTTCAAATATGTCACGCACGTGGCCTATTATGGCTTTGCGTCCATGGCTAGAGTAGCTGCAGTGGGTATGGGTGCCCGCCGCCTGGCTTTGCTACAGTCATCGGATCTGGAGAAGTGAGTTCAGGACAAGTAGGTTGATGTCCCGTGCTGGGGAGAGAACCTCTTCGGCAAGTTCATGATCGACAAGCCCTCAGAGCTGGAGTCCAAGTATATGACCAGAACCAGATTCTCCCAGAAAACAGCGGACCCTTCCCGACAGAAGGCTTCATGGAAAAAGCCTTTCACCTGCAGAAGAGGAAGGTTTACGGAACTTACCCCCAGTATCCAGCCTTCTATTTCCCAACAAGGTTAGCAGGCCAAGGGTCAGGAGCACAGCCTTCGTAAGCCTAAGGCCCCCAGACCGCACCACAGATGCAACCTGGAGGGAGGGGGGGGGGTTAAATCTTGGGCATGATCTCTCTTCCCCTGCAGGGTCTAGGGCCTCAGCCTACAGGGGAGCGTCTGACCTTCTCGCCGAAGCTTGGGTCCTCTAGGTGGCGAGGACAGTTACCTCCTCCATTTCGAGCAGACACCCCTCCGTTTTTTCCCAGAGAACTTCCCATGACTCCTCTTCACTGAGACCTTCTGCAGCAAGAACTTGCAACCAAGGCAGTTGAACCTGTCCCGTCACGTCTGAGGTGCGAGGGGTTCTACTCCTGCTACTTCCTGGATCCCAAAAAGACAGGTGGCTTTTGGCCTATCCTGGATCTGTGGGATCTCAATCTGTTCCTGGTGAAAGCGAAGTTCAAAATGCTTTCCCTTGGAACATCACTGCCCTGCTTTCAAGTGGTGATGTTTTATGTCAACAAATAGGGGAGTACTGGAACATACCTTCTCTGCTGGAAAGCTGTTCACCTTTGCACATTTGTGAGCGAGAATGGAATGCTGTTTTGAACAGTGTATCTTCCCAGTCAGGGCAATCTCCTGGTGGACCGGCTCAGCAGGGTCCTTCATCTGCATGAAGGGCGGCAGGACCCGCGGGTTGCCAGCCACATCTTTTGGCTGTGGGGCTCTCCTTCAATGGATCTCTTCGCCAGCCCCAGCAACGCCGCACTTCTGCTCCAGGATGCCGGTCCCATCCCTTGTTGCAACCAACACATTCTTCATCTTGTGCTCAGAGGGCCTCCTCTACACGTATCCTTCAATCCCTCTGATTTCCAAGACTCTTCTCAAGGTTCAGCTCGACCGAGCCACTGTAATCCTCATTGCTCCCTGGTGGCCACGGCAGCCGTGGTTCCCCCTGTCCCTCCCAAATGCTCCTGGTTCCCCTGGGCAGTGCTTTGGGCTTCATCTCGAAGGAGGATGGAGCTCGCCTGCACCCCAACCTCAGAACTCTTGCCCTGATGGCCTGGCTGCTGAGGGAATGACCCTGGCACAATTTCACTTGCCCAGGGACATGGAAGATGACTTGCTAGCATCCTGCAATGATTCCAGCAGGTGGGCCTATGCCTTCAAGTGGCACTAGTTCTCCAGCTGGTGTGCTAAGGGCTTCGACCCTTTCTCCTGCTCCGTGCCGGTGGTGTTGCAGTATTTGCTACACCTTTCCAATGCTGGCCTGTAGTCTAACTCCCTCAGGGTACACCTCAGTATGCAGGCAGTGCACCATCATCTCATTAACAGGCAACCTCTGTCCGCCCATCCTCTCGTGGTCAGCTTCATGAGAGGTCTCTTTGCTCACTCAGCCTCTCGTTTGTTCGCCAGTGGTGGCATGGGATCTGAATGTGGTTCTTGGGAAGCTCATGGCCCTTCGAACCGATTGTTTCTTGCCATCTCAAGTACATTAACTGGAAAGTGATCTTCCTTGTGGCATTTGTGTTGGCAGGCCTTGTCTGCGAGCTGCAGACGTTGGTGGCTCATGCCCCTTATACAAGATTTCATAAGAACAGGGTCATCCTCCACATTCACCCCACGTTTCTCCCTAAGATAGTTACTGCCTTTCATCTCAACCAGGAGGTGGTTCTCCCCACCTTCTTTCCTCAGTCTCACGTGAGCAGGGCTGAGTCCTCTCTCCACACCTTAGATTGCAAGAGGGCGCTGGCCTTCTACCTAGAGCTTACTAAGGCCCATTGCCACTCCTCGCAGCTCTTCATCTCCTATGATCCGAACCGGCTTGGCATTTCGCTGTCCAAGTGCACCCTGTTTATCTGGGATTCCCAACATGACAGCAACTTTGGTCTAGCCATACTCTGGCATCTCTTTGGGAATTAGGTTCCAACTCCTTCTCACTGGCCCTTCTGTCCGTCCAGGCTACCAAAAAATATTTCCTCAGTGCAGATATAAGCTAAAGATGCTGAATCAATAGAGTCCCTGGGGGTGGGGTGGGGGGGGCTACCCACGCTATTACTGTTGTATTCTCCAGTTCTGTTGCCCCTGTTGGGCTTTGGCCTCCTTGGTTTTTGGTAGCCTGTAGCTTGGAAGTCCCATACATGAAGACTTACTTTCTGCTTGTCCACGGAGAAAGCGTAGTTATTCCCTTGTAGCAGTTGTTCTCCATGGATAGCAGGAATAAGACCTCACAACTCTCCCATGTCCCCAAGGAGTTGTTTTTCTGGCTACAGCTTTGATATTTTATTGGAGAAGATGGTGCTTCGACAGGCAGAAAGGCATGCGTGCAGGCATGGTGGAGCCTTCCAAAAGCTTCCAATGGAAACTGTGGAGTGCTCCCACCTAGAGCTCCGTGAGGACTTATTCTCCAGGATCAAGCAAGAAGTCAGTCCTCACATATGGGTGACGTCGGCGCCGATGGAGCCCTCGTGCAGAGCATTTCCCCAGCTTTCAAAGAAAACCTTTGGGAATGCAGCGCGCCTGCACGGTCCCCTTCCCGCCCAAGGGTGCCATCTTGCTCAGTCTTTCTTTTTCCGCAGAGCCCAGCGGACCTAGTTCATGTCACCCAGGAAAAAGTTGATTTTTTTTCTGTGATTTTCGCTTCTCTTTATCCCGTTCGACGCCGGTTCCCCTTCCCGCCTGGGCTTGGTACACCGGTATCGAGTCCGGAACTTCTTTTTTGGTTTTTGTCCTTTGTGACTAGTGTTCGCGCTTTTTCTGTTATTTTCACTGGCAGCCCGGTCTTTTGACCTTGCAGGGGACCTTTTTCCCCCCGATGGCTGCCAGCGGGTTCAAAAAATGTGATTGGTGTAAGAAACTTATGTCTCTCACCGACACACACAACTGCTGCCTCCGATGCCTCGGGCCCAACCATGACCCGCTGGTTTGTGGCCCGTGCGGCAAGATGTCGTCGAAGGCGCTTCGGAGCCGTCAGCATCAGCGTGAAAGAAGTTTTTCAGAGTCTCCATCTGGTCGGGCCCGGCCTTCGTCAGAGGCCTCGACATCTCGGGAGTCTGACCCCGAGCGGCGTCGTGGGTCCTCTGAGAGGGGGTCTTCCAACCAGGAGCACAAAAGGAAGAAGAAGCTCGTGAGGTCGGTGTCAGTGGAGGCACCTGAATCCTCGAGGGCCAGGTCGCACAGCCCTGTCCGCCACCCCGGACTCTCGGAGTCGGAGCAGCCGACCAAGCAATCTCGCCTGGAGCTGGAGTCCCCAATTCAGGTAACTTCTGTTGTCCTCGTGGACTCTCCCCAGGAGAACCAATGTCGGGCCCGACGCCGTCGGGGCCCGAGTCAGGGTCTGCGGAGTCTCCTGAGCTCGGACTCAGGCTGACAGCCCTAGAGAGCAGCCTGGCTGCCTTCATGGAGTAGCAGCGGGTACTGATCGCCAGTCTGACTGGTGCTTCTGCCCCGACCACTGGGACCTCAACGTCTAAGTCGACCCCGGAGGCTGAGCCGATCCTCGAGTCAATCAAGTCTCGAGTCGATCCTTGGCCATGATCTCCCTCGACCTCCTGTTCGGGGCTGAGGTCGTCGACACCGGTGTCCTCGGCGTCGGGCCGGGTGGTATCGAGGCCCACACGGCCGGAGGCGCTCGACAATTCCTCGCAGGAGTTGGCATGGGAGACGGAGGATGAGGAGTCTGCTGACACCTTCCGGACCTGGTGCTTACCGTCGGACTCCCTGGAGTTCGAGCCTCAGAGAAGGGCCCCCCCGGAGGATACCCAGTTCTCGGATTTCGTCAGGGACATGTCCAAGGCTTTGGCATTCCCGGCGGACTCTGAGGAGGAGCCTCCAGCTGAGGAGCTCTATGCCCTCCAGTATGACTTTCCTACGAAGGAAGCCTTTACTGTGCCGGTTCCTCCAATGCTGGAACGGCTGCTCTTCCGTATGTGGGAAGCACCGGCCTTGGCGCCGGTTCTGAGCAAGCGGGTCGATTCCATTTATCGAGTCCGTAAGCGTCCTGGGTTCTAGAAAGCGCAGCTACCACACAACTCCATGGTTGTGGAATCAGCCATGCACAGACTGAAAAGTCAGAAGATGCACTCCTTTGTGCCTCCTGGCCGGGAGGCCCGGAACCTGGATGCCCTCGGTAGAAAGTGCTTCCAGGGCTCTACTCTCTCTTGCCATGTCTAGACTTACCAGCTGTACATGGGCATGTACTTACGGGACCTGGCAAAGGAACTTGTCGGGTTCTCGGCTGGCCTCTCCGAGGAACCCTTGCAGAGGTTCAAAGCCTTGTCTTCAGGGATTCGGGAGTGCTAGAAGTTTATATCTCGAGCAGCCTATGATGGCTTTGGCCCGGGTAGCCGCGGCCGGCATCGGTGCACGCCGTCAGGCCTGGCTACAGTCGTTGGACCTGGAGTCATGGGTACAGGACAAGTTGGTCGATGTCCCCTGCCGAGGTGACAACCTATTCGGCAAACCCATGACTGAGAAGGCTGCAGAAATTGAGACCGAGACTCTCACCGGGAAAAGACTGTCCAGAAAGACTTCTGCCCCTTCTCATAAAAAGAAGAGCTTGGGAAAGAAGCCCTTTTTCCCGAGGAAGGGTGCTGCCTACAAAACCTACCCTCAGTATCAGGCTTCTCCAGCTCCCCAACAGGGCCAGCAGGCCAAGAGGCAGGGACACGGACCCCATAGGAAGAAGACCCCCAAGCCGCCAGCTCCGGCTCCTGCACAGCAGGGTGCGGGGTTTTGACTCCCACAGCATAGCCTCTCCTCCGCCGGTGGCTCCACACAGCACTGGGGGTTGGCTGACACTGTACGCCTACAGGTGGCCAGCCATCACAGGGGATACCTGGGTACCGAGCATAGTCCAGAAGGGCTATATGCTCTATTTTCATCAGCTACCCCCATTCTACTATCCAGGGGAGCCTCCAAGACTCCCTCTGCACAGAAACCTCCTCGGCCCAGTGTGCAGCGGCAGCCAAGAGAGCAAATAGAATGCTAGGTATCATAAGGAAAGGAATGGAAAATAAAACAAAAGATATTATAATACCTCTATATCGATCCATGGTGAGACCGCTCCTTGAATATTGTGTGCAATTCTGGTCGCCGTATCTTAAAAAGGATATAGAGTTATTAGAAAAGGCTGGGTGGCTGGTGGACGTGAGGATCGCCTGGTAACATGCCTGCCTGGTGCGAAGGTAGAGGACCTCACACGCCATCTAGATAAGGTCTTAGAGAGTGCTGGGGAGGAGTCTGCTGTCTTGGTACATGTCGGTACCAATGACATAGGAAAATGTGGTAGGGAGTTTCTGGAGGCTAAATTTAGGCTTTTAGGTAGGAAGTTGAAATCCAGAACTTCCAGGGTAGCATTCTCCGAAATGCTTCCTGTTCCACGCGCAGGACCCAAAAGGCAGGCAGAGCTCCGGAGTCTCAATGCGTGGATGAGATGAGGTGCAGAGATGAGGGGTTTGGATTTGTTA
Organism: Ichthyophis bannanicus; assembly: GCA_033557465.1. NCBI lineage: Eukaryota > Metazoa > Chordata > Amphibia > Gymnophiona > Ichthyophiidae > Ichthyophis > Ichthyophis bannanicus. The sequence goes on from CM066043.1 coordinate 288,954,668, forward strand.
GGAACTGGGGAACATTCTGGGGAAAGGAGGGGCTCTTCCGAAGGGATGGGCTTCACCTTAACCGGGATGGAACCAGGCTGCTGGCATTAACCTTTAAAAAGGAGATAGAGCAGCTTTTAAACTAGATAATAGGGGAAAGCCGACAGTCGCCCAAGAGCGGATGGTTTGGAAGAATGTATCTTTGAAGGATATTACCAAAAGCAGAGAGGTTCCACAAAAGAGTAAAGTAGCCTAAATGCCCTCAGGTATGGAGCAGACAGAGCTTAAAGATCCTAAATTACCCATGCCTAACAATAGCCAAATTAATATGAATAAAATACAATCTCTAAAATGCTTGTATGCAAATGCTAGAAGTCTGAAAAATAAGAAGGGAGAGTTAAAATATATAGCACTAAATGAAAGGTTAGATATGATTGGAATATCAGAGACATGGTGGAAGGAGGACAACCAGTGGGACACTGTGATACCTGGGTACAAACTATATCGTAATGATAGAGCTGATCAAATTGGTGGAGGGGTTGCTCTCTATGTTAGAGAGGGCATTGAGTCAGAAAGGATTAAAGTTTTGCAGGAAACAAAATCTGCTGTAGAATCTATATGGACTGAAATTCCATGTAAAAGGGGGAAGGCATGGCAGTGGGGGTGTACTATCGAGCGCCTGGCCAGAATGACCAAATGGATGAAGAAATGCTCAAAGAAATCAAGGAAGCTAACAAAAGTTACAGCACAGTAATAATAATGGGTGATTTCAACTACCCCGGTATCGACTGGGTCAGTGTCACGTCAGGACATGCTAGGGAGATAAAGTTCCTCAATGAAATAAAGGACTGCTTCTTGGAGCAGCTGGTTCATGAACCGACCAGAGGGGAAGCCATATTAGACCTAAACCTTAGTGGAACACCAGATCTAGTGCAAGAGATAAGGTTGTTGGGGCCACTTGGCAATAGTGATCATAGCATGATCGCCTTTGATTTAATTAGTGGAGGAGGGATAGTAAGGAAATCCACAGTACTACCTTTTAACTTTCAAAAGGGAGACTATGATAAAATGAGGAAAAACAGTTAAGAAAAAACTTAAAGGAGCAGTTGCAAAGGTTAAAGACGTACATCAGGCTTGGCTGTTGTTGAAAAATACTATCTTGGAAGCCCAGACCAGCTGTAATCCACGCTTTAAGAAAAGTGGAAGGAAGTCCAAAAAACTGCCAGCATGGTTTAAAGGTGAGGTCAGAGAGGCGGCTGTTGCCAAAAAAGCATCTTTCAGGAAATGGAAAAAAGAGCCAAACGACGAAACCTGGAAACAGCACAAGCACTGGCAAGTCCAATGCAAGGCATTGATAAGGCAGGCAAAGGGAGAATTTGAGAAGAAGCTTGCTGCGGAAGCAAAAACGCGAAGTAAAGACCTTTTCAAGTACATTCGTAGCAAAAAACCTGTGAGAGAGTCAGTTGGTCCATTAGATGATAAAGGGGTTAAAGGAGCACTAAGAGGCGACAAGGCGATAGCGGAGAGACTGAATGAATTCTTTGCTTCAGTCTTTACTGAGGAAGATGTAGGGATGTTACCCATGACTGAAGTGGTATTTAAAGGTGCGGAAGAATTGAAGGAAATATCGATACATCGGGAAGATGTATTACAACTATTAGATAAACTGAAGAGTAGCAAATCACCTGGGCCGGATGGTATACATCCAAGGATGTTGAAAGAACTGAAATACGAGATTGCAGAGCTGCTATTAGTAATCTGTGAACTATCATTAAAATCATCTCTAATAACTGAAGATTGGAGGATCGCCAATGTAACACCAATTTTTAAAAAGGGTTCCAGAGGTGATCCGGGAAACTACAGATCGGTGAGCCTGACATCAGTACCGGGAAAAATGGTAGATACCATCATAAAGAATAAAATTACTCAGCATGTAGATAGTCATGACCTAATGGGAGACAGCCAACATGGATTTAGACAAGGAAGATCTTGTCTTACTAATCTGTTATGTTTTTTTGAAGGAGTGAATAATCAGGTGGACAAAGGTGAGTCGTTTGATATTGTGTATCTGGACTTTCAGAAAGCCTTTGACAAGGTCCCTCATGAGAGACTTTTGGCAAAACTAAAGAGTCATGGGATAGGAGGCAGTGTACTATTGTGGATCAGGAACTGGTTAAAAGATAGAAAGCAGAGGGTAGGGCTAAATGGCCTATTTTCCCAATGGGGAAAGGTGAATAGTGGTGTACCCCAGGGATCTGTGCTGGGTCCGCTGCTTTTTGACATATTCATAAATGACCTGGAAAGTAGAATAACGAGTGAGGTTATCAAATTTGCAGATGACACAAAACTATTTAAAGTTGTTAAAACCCAAGAGGATTGTGGAAAATTGCAAGAGGATCTTGATAAATTGGAAGACTGGGCATCAAAATGGCAGATGAAATTTAATGTGGACAAGTGCAAGGTTATGCACCTAGGGAAGAACAACCCAAACTATGGTTACACGATGCAAGGTTCCACATTAGGAACCACCACCCAGGAAAAAGATTTAGGCGTCATTGTGGATACCATGTTAAAACCCTCGGCCCAGTGTGCAGCAGCGGCGACGAGAGCAAATAGAATGCTAGGTATGATAAGTAAAGGAATGGAAAATAAAACAAAAGATATTATAATGCCTCTATATCATTCCGTGATGAGACCGCACCTTGAATATTGTGTGCAATTCTGGTCGCCCTATCTTAAAAAGGATAAAGCAATTTTAGAAAAGGTTCAGAGAAGAGCCACCAAAATGGTAAAGGGAATGGAAGGATACTCCTATGAAGAAAGGCTAAAAAGGTTAGGGCTCTTTAACCTGGAAAAGAGACGGCTGAGGGGAGATATGATAGAAGTCTATAAATTAATGAACGGAGTGGAACGGGTAAACGTAGATCGATTGTTTACCTTATCAGAATATAGAAAGACTAGGGGACATGCAATGAAGCTACAGGGTAAACTATTTAAGACTAATAAAAGAAAATATTTTTTCACTCAACGTGTAATCAAACTCTGGAATTTGTTACCAGAGGATGTAATAAAGGCTGTTAGTGTAGCTGGGTTTAAAAAAGGTTTGGACAAGTTCCTGGAGGAAAGGTCCATAAACCATTATTAAGAAGGGACCCAGGATATCAATGCTTGAACCAATACAAGCATTGTGGAACCTGTGTCCCTTGGGGAAACTGCTAGGTACATATGACCTAGATTGGCCACTGTTGGAAACAGAATACTAGGCTTGATGGACCTTGGTCTGACCCAGTATGGCATATCTTATGTTCAGGAGCTGGCAAGTCTTTTAAAGGAACAGGCGGTGGAACCGGTGCCACACCACTTGGAAGGGCAAGGTTTCTATTCCAGGTACTTCCTAGTACCAAAGAGAACAGGAGGCCTCAGACCTATCCTAGACTTGCGAAATCTGAACAAGTTTCTGGAGAGGGAAAAGTTCAAGATGCTTACCCTTGGGATACTGCTGCACTACCTCCAGGAGGGAGACTGGCTATTCCCCTTAGACCTAAAGGATGCTTATACTCACATCCTCATCCATCCAGACCACAGGCAATATCTCAGATTTGTGGTGGGAGGAAACCATTTTCAGTACAGGGTACTTCCCTTTGGCCTGACCTCTGCCCCCAGGGTTTTCACCAAATACCTGGCGGTGGTGGCTGCTTTTCTCAGAAATCAGGGGATTTTTGTCTTCCTATACCTGGACTACTGGCTAATCAGGGGCCAGTCATTCCAGGAGGCCCGACAGGCCACTCTTTGCACTGTTTTTCTTCTTCAGCATCTGGGCTTTGTCATAAACTGCACAAAGTCCATTTTGCTCCCATCTCAAAACCTATAGGGGCGAGACTGGACACCCTTCAGGCAAGGGCTTACTTGCCCAAGAACAGGGCCCACAGATTGATGGAGTTGGCAAACCAGTTCCAAAGCAATTCTCAGGTTTCCGCCAGACAGTATCTGCGGCTTCTGGGCCACATGGCATCCACTATGCATGTGACCCCGAATGCCCATCTGCACATGCGGACTGCTCAATGGTGCCTCAGAGACCAGCGGACACAAGGCACCGGCAACCTTCGAGACAGAGTAAAGGTGTCCAGACGGCTTCTGAACTCCTTGCAGTGGTGGCTACATCTACCAAACCTTCTCAAAGGTGTGCCTTTTCAGGCTCCAGCACACACCGGGGTGCTGACGACAGATACATCCTTAAAGGGCTGGTGTGCACATTGCCAGGGCGCATGCACTCAAGGACTGTGATCCCCTCGGGAGACCACACAGCAGATCAACCTTTTAGAGCTGCGAGCAAATCGCTTTGCTCTGCAAACCTTCTGCCATGCTCTCTCTCAACAGTCTGTCGTAGTTCAGATGGACAATCAGGTTGCAACGTTCTACGTGAACAAACAAGGAGGCACAGGCTCCTATGTCAGGAGGCATGGGACCTTTGTTCTTTTGCAGTCAAACACGACATGTTTCTCAAAGCAGTTTATCTGCCTGGTCAGGAGAACTTCCTAGCAAGCTAAGCAGGATTCTCCAGCCCCACGAATGACAATTAAATCCATTGGTGGTCCAGCAGATTTTCCTCCGATGGGGACTTCCATCCATCGATCTCTTTGCAAATCCACTAAACCATCAGCTGCCCAGGTTTTGCTCCAGACAACTGCATCCCCTGAGGATGGCAGATCCTTTTCTGATCTCTTGGTCTATGGGCCTCCTGTATGCGTTTCCTCCCATGCCCCTGGTGGCCCGAACTCTGTTCAAGATCCTCTGTGACAAGGCCTCGGTGATTCTGGTAGCCTCCAGATGGCTGAGGCAGCCGTGGTTTCCACTTCTTCTGCAGTTGACGGTGGAAGCTTCGTTCCTTCTGGGGCTGCAGCACGATCTCCTGTCTCAGGAGCAGGGTTCCCTTCTGCACCCTAATCTCAGGTCCCTCAATCTGATGGCCTGGCTGCTGAAAGGCTAGTTCTAGCTCCCTTACTTCTACCTAAGGAGGTAGTCCACCAGAAAGTCCTATGCCCTCAAGTGGCATAGGTTTACAGTACGGTGTGCTCGGCGCAATGAAGATCCTTTCTCTTGCCTTGTGCCAGAGGTCCTGCAATATCTACTTTATCTTTCAGATTTAGGCCTTAAGTCTAATTCTGTTTGGGTCCAACTCGGTGCTTTGTCAGCGCACCACTCACCGGTGGAGGGACAGTTTCTGTCGGTTCACCCCTTGGTGTCCAGATTTCTCAGAGGTCTGCTTCTACTCAAGCCTGCGGTTCGTCCACCGGCGACTGAGTGGGATTTGAACATGGTCTTGCAACAACTTATTCGTCCACCGTTTGAGCCGATGGCTACTTGCCATTTGCGCTTCCTCTCGTGGAAAGCGCTCTTCGTGGTGGCTCTTAGATCAGCCAGATGTGTGAGTGAGTTACAGGCTCTAGTTTCTGATAGACCATACACATGGTTCTATAGGAACAGGATGGTTTTACGGACCCATCCCAAGTTCCTCCCGAAGGTGGTCTCCTCTTTCCACCTCAATCAGGAGTTGGTCCTTCCGATCTTCTTTCCCAGGCCACATTCCAGCCAGGCTGAGACAGTCTTGCATGCCCTGGACTGTAAGAGGGCGCTGTCTTTTTACTTAGAACGTACACGGGAGCATCGAAGGGCTACTCAGCTCTTCATCTCCTTTGACCCTAATAGGATGGGGTTACTTGTCTCCAAGCGTACGTTGTCCACTTGGGTAGCAGATTGCATCGCCTGGGCGTACAGGGCAACCGACCTCCCCTTGCAGGGTCGGGTCACTGCCCACCATGTCAGGGCAAAGGTCGCGTCAGTAGCTCATTTTCGCTCTGTTCCGTTGGCAGACATCTGCCGGGCTGCAGCTTGGTCTTCAAGCCAGACGTTTTCAGCCCATTACTGTCTGGAGAGAGAGTCCCGGCGGGACAGTGTTTTCAGCCAGGCGGTACTCCGTAATTTCTTTGAGGTTTAGGCAACTCCTACCCTCCGGCCCTTGTGTTAGGCTACCGTACGGGGTGTGTTCTCAGATAAAATTCTTATCCTGGATGCTGAGGCTCTTGAGAGGGAGCTATTTTTTCAGCTCTGGGTTCACAGTAGCCTAGAACTGGGGAGTCCCATATGTGAGGACTGACTTCCTGCTTGGTCCTGGAGAAAGCGTAGTTACTCACCTGTAACAGATGTTCTCCAGGAGCAGCAGGAATCAGTCCTCACGACCCTCCCTCCTCCCCTGGAGTTGCAGTCATATACTTCATTTTGTTTTTTGCTGTCTCTTAGCTATGTCATTAGACTGAGCAAGATGGCACCCTTGGGCGGGAAGGGGACTGTGCAGGCCCACTGCAATCCCAAAGGCTTTCTTTGAAAGCTGGGGAAATGCTCCGCATGAGGGCTCCGTCGGCACCGACGTCACCCATATGTGAGGACTGATTCCTGCTGCTCCTGGAGTACACCTGTTACAGATGAGTAACTACGCTTCTCTGCTGGCCATGGAGAACACTTTCTTTTCCTCTGCCATCGCTAATTTGTGCTCCATAGCTTTTGCCTCCCTCCACAAATAAAATAGGCAAAATATGCCTATGCGTATAAAACAAGTCTAGTTTGCCTGTTAACTAACAATATTCTCTTATCCAGAGTCCAACTCATGTCTGCATGAATGGATACACCGTTTGCCATGGCCTTAAAGTCAGTAATGACATCCTTGCAGGTCTGCTCCTTGTATGGATATGGCATCTGTATCAATGACATGAGCCATTAGGAGGAAGAGCATCAAAATAAGCATTAGGGTTAATTGATAACATCAGACAGGAGGCTGTCTCAGTCTAGGGCCCCCAGAAAAAAAAGAAGTATTTTATTTATTTAGCTCACATGCTTCCAATAGTAGATCAAGGCGAGTTATAATCGACCCCATTCACAAAGCACCCCACCCTCCCTCTCAAGATTGAAGTTTGCTGTAGAATTGACTGACCTGACTGTGCTAACAGTGCGGGAGGATATGCGTGGACTCGGAGGATTTTCCATTGGTTTCTGAGTTAGGGAACAGGTACCTGATTAGTTCTGTCCTGGGATGACATCACCCACTTCTATGGCTGTAAGATTTTGATGTCCATGGAAAACCCTACAAGGAAAGGTTAGGGCTCTTCAGCTTTGAAAAGATGGCTGAGGGGGAGATATGTTAGAGATCTATAAGATAATAAATGGAGTGAAACGGGTAAACATAGATTGGTTGTTTACTCCTTCAAAAAGTAAAGAGACTAGGGGATACACAATGAAGCTACAATGTAGGAGATTTAGAAGAAAATATTGTTTCACTCGGCTTGTAATCAAACCCTTGGATTCATTGTCAAAGAATGTAGTAAAAGCTGTTAGCGTAACCGGGTTTAAAAGAGGTTTGGACAAGTTCCTGGATGAAAAGTCCATAAAACATTAAAGTGGATTGGAGAAATTCACTGGTTACTCTTGGAACAAAACAGCATGGAATCGTTCTACCTTTGGGATCCTAACAGGTATTTGTGACCTGGACTGGCCACTTTTGGAAACAGGATACTGGGCTTGATGGATCTTTGGTTTGACCCAGTATGGCATATCTTATGTTCTTATCCCAGAAGGCTTACTATCCAAGGGTGTACCTGAGGAAATGGAGAGTTAAGTGACTTGCCCAAGGCCACAAGGAGAGTCAGTGGGATTTGAACTCTGGGCTTTCTGGTCCCAGATTGCTGCCCTAACCACTAGGCAACTCCTCCAGTCCTATGGGGTGGTGTTCATATTGTTGCCTACTTTGGGTGTAGCTGTCGTAATGGTGCCTCCTCCCAGGAGACCACCCCCAAATAATTATGCGTGTCTGTTGCATTGGTATGTTTAGTATCTCAAGATGATGCTGTTAAGCCTGCTGCGGATATGTCATTGGTAAAATAGAAGCAGCTTATATTAAAATAAGACATGCTGCTTAGTTTGGTTTGTTCTTTGTGCAGAGCAAATTATTAGAAATAAAATATCAGTTAGTTCTACAGTTATGACAGCTTGATAAATTGACACATTGATAGCTTTTTGATATTGAACACAATGTAGTTTTCTTGCGCTTAAAAATGTTTGAATTGATTTTAGAATTATCTTACATTACATTTTTAATTTTAGGCCGCATTTTGGACTTGAAGACTGGAACAGTGAAAAAGGAAGGTCAGCAGTCATCTATGAGAATGTGTATGGGGTCACGAAGGTCATTCATCTGCAGGATGAGGTACAGAAATATCTTAGATACTTGAGTATCTTCTATGTTAGTATTCTAGAATGTGACTTCTGTGATGGCCAAAGAGTGCATGGCTAACCTTAGCCCAAAATCTTCACATCATTCTGTTTTCTCTTCAATAAAATAATTCAGAATCTTTTTTTTTATTTAATTTTTTTAGAAGATGCTAATGAAGCTGTTTACTTGACAGACCCTTGTGCAGCTGCCACACTCACATAGAAAATGTCAACAACTAAGAGACTGTACAGAAAATATTTTAAAAACAGAATATGACCATATATAATAGCAGGGACAAACGATTAGAGTTTGGGTCTCCAAGTAAGCCCTGGGTAGAACAAAACTAGCCACTGCATCATCAAAGGGGAGAGGTTGTGTTACTCTGAGACCCTGCCTGTCACTCCTGGATTCTTACTTTCTATCCCTGCAAGATGGGCAAGCTTGAGGGCTGAGGAGTCCTTATGTATACTCCCTTACACAGCCTTCCCCTCATCTTGGCCTTCTGAGGTCAAGTGCCTGCCTTTGCCAGAACCACTACTGAGAAAGGAAATAACTCTTCTCTGTTTCTTACTATACCTCTCTTATGCCATATTTCATATTTCTCAAGTAATACTGAAATGTCTCCAGTGCCCACTTTATTGCCAGGGTTTCTTTCTCATTGATGGTATAATTCTACTCCTGAGATAGTGACTTCTGACATAGAAAGGCCTCAGTGATCATCATTTCCTGATCATCTTTTTCCTGGGTCAGAGCTGCTTCTAGGCCACTTATGAGATATCTGCATGGCTCATTAGAACAGGTTCTGAAAACAGAACATTTTTAGTCCTTGGAAGGCCTCTTCCAACTTCCAGGAGCAGGAAATCTTCTCTAATCTCCAGGATCAAGCAGGAATGTAGTCTTCACATATGGGTATCGTCAGTACCGACGGAGCCCATGCGGGAACGCTCCCCATCGTCCAATAGGAAAGCTTTTGGGAGCATCCCACTGCGCCGCTGCCTTCCCGCCTTTCCAACTCTCCCTCTTCAGTTCTTCGTTTTCCGTGGAACCGACAGGCAGCAAACCCTGTCACCGCAGAAAATTTTCTTTTTTCTGGTCGCGTCTGCCTTCCCGTTGACGCCTATACCGGTACCACTGGTGTCTTCTTTATTTTCTTTGTTTTCTTTCTTCTAAAAAAAAAAAAGAATAAACTTATTTTTGAGGGTCTGTCCCCCCTTGGTGCTTAGGCGTCATTTTGGGCACTAGGCCCTATTTTCCTCGCACCAAGGAAGTTTCTCCAGGGCCATGTGCCCATGAGGGAAGGGTTAGGACAGCCGTTATAGTTGGTGATTTGATCATTAGGCATGTAGATAGCTGGGTGGCTGGTGGACGTGAGGATCACCTGGTAACATGCCTGCCTGGTGCGAAGGTAGCGGACCTCACGCGCCATCTAGATAAGGTCTTAGATAGTGCTGGGGAGAAGTCTACTGTCTTGGTACATGTCGGTACCAATGACATAGGAAAATGTGGTAGGGAGGTTCTGGAAACTAAATTTAGGTTTTTAGGTAGGAAGTTGAAATCCAGAACTTCCACAGTTGGTTCATGAACCGACCAGAGGGGAAGCCATATTAGACCTAATCCTTAGTGGAACACCAGATCTAGTGCAAGAGATAAGGTTGTTGGGGCCACTTGGCAATAGTGATCATAGCATGATCGCCTTTGATTTAATTAGTGGAGGAGGGAACCTTTTAACTTTCGAAAGGGAGACTATGATAAAATGAGGAAAACAGTCAAGAAAAAACTAAAAGGAGCAGTTGCAAAGGTTAAAGACGTACATCAGGCTTGGCTGTTGTTGAAAAATACTATCTTGGAAGCCCAGACCAGCTGTATTCCACACTTTAAGAAAAGTGGAAAGAAGTCCAAAAAACTGCCAGCATGGTTTAAAGTTGAGGTCAGAGAGGATGTTGTTGCCAAAAAAGCATCTTTCAGGAAATGGAAAAAAGAGCCAAACGACGAAACCTGGAAACAGCACAAGCACTGGCAAGTCAAATGCAAGGCATTGATAAGGCAGGCAAAGGGAGAATTTGAGAAGAAGCTTGCTGCAGAAGCAAAAACGCGAAGTAAAGACCTTTTCAAGTACATTCGTAGCAAAAAACCTGTGAGTCAGTTGGTCCATTAGATGATAAAGGGGTTAAAGGAGCACTAAAAGGCGACAAGGCGATAGCAGAGAGACTGAACGAATTCTTTGCTTCAGTCTTTACTGAGGAAGATGTAGGGATGTTACCCATGACTGAAGTGGTATTTAAAGGTACAGAAGAATTGAAGGAAATATCGATACATCGAGAAGATGTATTACAACTATTAGATAAGCTGAAGAGTAGCAAATCACCTGGGCCGGATGGTATACATCCAAGGGTATTGAAAGAACTGAAATATGAGATTGCAGAGCTGCTATTAGTAATCTGTGAACTATCATTAAAATCATCTCTAATACCTGAAGATTGGAGGATCGCCAATGTAACACCAATTTTTAAAAATGGTTCCAGGGGTGATCCGGGAAACTACAGACCGGTGAGCCTGACGTCAATACCGGGAAAAATGATAGAAACCATCATAAAGAATAAAATTACTCAGCATGTAGATAGTCATGAACTAATGAGAGACAGCCAACATGGCTTTAGACAAGGAAGATCTTGTCTTACTAATCTGTTATGTTTTTTTGAAGGAGTGAATAATCAGGTGGACAAAGGTGAGTCGGTTGATATTGTGTATCTGGACTTTCAGAAAGCCTTTGACAAGGTCCCTCATGAGACTTTTGGCAAAACTAAAGAGTCATGGGATAGGAGGCAGTGTACTATTGTGGATCAGGAACTGGTTAAAAGATAGAAAGCAGAGGGTAGGGCTAAATGGCCAATTTTCCCAATGGAGAAAGGTGAATAGTGGTGTACCCCAGGGATCTGTGCTGGGTCCGCTGCTTTTTGACATATTCATAAATGACCTGTAAAGTGGAATAATGAGTGAGGTTATCAAATTTGCAGATGACACAAAACTATTTAAAGTTGTTAAAACCAAAGAGGATTGTGGAAAATTGCAAGAGGATCTTGATAAATTGGAAGACTGGGCATCAAAATGGCAGATGAAATTTAATGTGGACAAGTGCAAGGTTATGCACCTAGGGAAGAACAACCCAAGCTATGGTTACACGATGCAAGGTTCCACATTAGGAACCACCACCCAGGAAAAAGATTTAGGCGTCATTGTGGATACCATGTTAAAACCCTCGGCCCAGTGTGCAGCGGCGGCCAAGAGAGCAAATAGAATGCTAGGTATGATAAGGAAAGGAATGGAAAATAAAACAAAGGATATTATAATGCCTCTATATCGTTCCATGGTGAGACCGCACATTGAATATTGTGTGCAATTCTGGTCGCCTTATCTTAAAAAGGATATAGAGTTATTAGAAAAGGTTCAGAGAAGAGCCACCAAAATGGTAAAGGGGATGGAAGGATACTCCTATGAAGAAAGGCTAAAAAGGTTAGGGCTCTTTAACCTGGAAAAGAGACGGCTGAGGGGAGATGTGATAGAAGTCTATAAATTAATGAGCGGAGTGGAACGGGTAAACGTAGATCGATTGTTTACCTTATCAGAATATAGAAAGACTAGGGGACATGCAATGAAGCTACAGGGTAAACTATTTAAGACTAATAAGAGAAAATATTTTTTCACTCAACGTGTAATCAAACTCTGGAATTTGTTACCGGAGGATGTAGTAAAGGCTGTTAGTGTAGCTGGGTTTAAAAAAGGTTTGGACAAGTTCCTGGAGGAAAGGTCCATAAGCCATTATTAAGAAGGGACCCAGGATATCAATGCTTGAACCAATACAAGCATTGTGGAACCTGTGTCCCTTGGGGAAACTTCTAGGTACATATGACCTAGATTGGCCACTGTTGGAAACAGAATACTGGGCTTGATGGACCTTGGTCTGACCCAGTATGGCATATCTTATGTTCTTATGTCTTATGTTCACAGTTGCGTTCTCCGAAATGCTTCCCGTTCCACGCGCAGGACCCAAAAGGCAGGCAGAGCTCTGGAGTCTCAATGCGTGGATGAGACAATGGTGCAGAGATGAGTGTTTTGGATTTGTTAGGAACTGGGGAACATTCTGGGGAAAGGAGGGGCTCTTCCGAAGGGATGGGCTTCACCTTAACCGGGATGGAACCAGGCTGCTGGCATTAACCTTTAAAAAGGAGATAGAGCAGCTTTTAAACTAGATAATAGGGGAAAGCTGAGAGTCACCCAAGAGTGCATGGTTCGGACGATTGGCCACTGTTGTCCCAAGTAGATTTCAGGTGTATAATATATTTATTAGTGTAAATAATTTGTAGAAAGTTACCCCAGTTATGTCCAAGTTACAGTCCCTGTTCTCTGTAAATACAATGCAGCCCCGATCTGCATTGTATAAGGTTCTGTTAAATGTACACCACACTGATGTGAATAGCGCGGTATAGAAGAGACGTTAAATAAATACTACCAAAAGCAGAGAAGTTCCAAAAAAGAGTAAAGAAGCCCAAATGCCCTCGAGTATGAGCAGACAGAGCTTAAAGATCCCAAATTACCCATGCCTACCAATAGCCAGATTAATATGAATAAAATACAGTCTCTAAAATGCTTGTATGGAAATGCTAGAAGTCTAAAAAACAAGATGGGAGAGTTAGAATATATAGCACTAAATTAGAGGTTAGATATGATTGGAATATCAGAGACATGGTGGAAGGAGGACAACCAGTGTGACACTGATACCTGGGTACAAATTATATCGTAATGATAGAGCTGATTAAATTGGTGGAGGGGTTGTGCTCTGTGCTAGACAGAACATTGAGTCTGAAAGGATTAAAGTTTTGCAGGAAACAAAATTTGCTGTAGAATCTCTATGGATTGAGATTCCATGTAAAAAAGGGGAAGGCGATGGCAGTGGGGGGGTGTATTATCGACCGCCTGGCCAGAATGAACAAATGAAGGATGAAATGCTCAAAGAAATCAAGGAAGCTAACAAAAGTTACAGCGCAGTAATAATAATGAGTTATTTCAATTACCCCGGTATCGACTGGGTCAGGGTTACGGCAGGACATGCTAGGGCGATAAAGTTCCTAAATGAAATAAATGACTGCTTCTTGGAGCAGCTGGTTCATGAACCGACCAGAGGGAAAGCCATATTAGTGGAACACCAAATCTAGTGCAAGAGATAAGGGTGTTGGGGCCACTTGGCAACAGTGATCATAGCATGATCGCGTTTGATTTAATTAGTGGAGGAGGGATAGTAAGGAAATCCACAGTACTACCTTTTAACTTTTGAAAGGGAGACTATGATAAAATGAGGAAAATAGTTAAGAAAAAACTAAAAGGAGCAGTTGCAAAGGTTAAAGAGTTACATTAAGCTTGGGTGTTGTTGGAAGCCCAGACCAGCTGTATTCCACGCTTTAAGAAAAGTGGAAGGAAGTCCAAAAAACTGCCAGCATGGTTTAAAGGTGAGGTCTGCCAGCATGGTTTAAAGGTGAGGGCAGAGGAGGCTGCTGTTGCCAAAAAGAGCATCTTTCAGGAAATGGAAAAAATAGCCAAACAACGAAACCTGGAAACAACACAAGCATTAGCAAGTCAAATGCAAGGCATTGATAAGGCAGGCAAAGGGAGAATTTGAGAAGAAGCTTGCTGCGGAAGCAAAAACACGAAGTAAAGATCTTTTCAAGTACATTCGTAGCAAAAAACCTGTGAGAGAGTCAGTTGGTCCTTTAGATGATAGAGGGGTTAAAGGGACACTAAGAGGCGACAAGGCGATAGTGGGGAGACTGAATGAATTCTTTGCTTCGGTCTTTACTGAGGAAGATGTAGGGATATTACCCATGACTAAAGTGGTATTTAAAAGTGTGGAAGAATTGAAGGAAATATCGATACATCGGGCAGATGTCTTACAACTATTAGATAAACTGAAGAGTAGCAAATCACCTGGGCCGGATGGTATACATCCAAGGGTGTTGAAAGAACTGAAATATGAGATTGCAGACCTGCTATTAGTAATCTGTGAACTTTCATTAAAATCATCTGTAATATCTGAAGATCGGAGGATCGCCAATGTAACACCAATTTTTAAAAAGGGTTCCAGGGGTGATCCGGGAAACTACAGACCGGTGAGCCTGACGTCAGTACTGGGAAAAATGGTAGAAACCATCATAAAGAACAAAATTACTCAGCATGTAGATAGTCATGGCTTAATGGGAGACAGCCAACATGGCTTTAGACAAGGAAGATCTTGTCTTACTAATCTGTTATGTTTTTTTGAAGGAGTGAATATTCAGGTGGACAAAGGTGAGTCGGTTGATATAGTGCATCTGGACATTCAGAAAGCCTTTGACAAGGTCCCTCATCGGAGACCTTTGGCAAAACTAGAGTCATGGAATAGGAGGCAGTGTACAATTGTGGATCAGGAACTGGTTAAAAGATAGATAGCAGAGGGTTGGGCTAAATGGCCAATTCTCCCAATGGAGAAAGGTGAATAGTGGTGTACCCAGGGATCTGTGCTGGGTCCGCTGCTTTTTGACATATTCATAAATGACCTGGAAAAGGGAATAACGAGTGAGGTTATCAAATTTGCAGATGACACAAAACAATTTAAAGTTGTTAAAACCCAAGAGGATTGTGGAAAATTGCAAGAGGATCTTGATAAATTGGAAGACTGGGCATCAAAATGGCAGATGAAATTTAATGTGGACAAGTGCAAAGTTATGCACCTAGGGAAGAACAACCCAAACTATGGTTACACGATGAAAGGTTCCACCTTAGGAACCAACACCCAGGAAAAAGATTTTGGCGTCATTGTGGATAACATGTTAAAACCCTCGGCCCAGTGTGCAGCGGCGGCAAAGAGAGCAAATAGAATGCTAGGTATCATAAGGAAAGGAATGGAAAAGAAAACAAAAGATATTATAATGCCTCTGTCATTCCATGGTGAGAACGCACATTGAATATTGTGTGCAATTCTGGTCGCCATATCTTAAAAAGGATATAGCGTTATTAGAAAAGGTTCAGAGAAGAGCCACCAAAATGGTAAAGGGGATGGAAGGATACTCCTATGAGGAAAGGCTAAAAAGGTTAGAACCTCTGTCATTTCCATCGGTGCACGTCGCATTCCCTGGTTACAAGCATCTGATTTGGACCAGTGGGTGCAAGACAAGTCGGGGAATATTCCTTGCATGGCAGAAAACCAAATGCCCCTGCTATACCATTGTTTGACGGACTTTGATGACTTTTTAAAAAAGGACTCTACCAAATGGGGATAAGCTTCGGCAAGCATTTCTCCCGAGGAATTACCCTCCCTAACTGCTGGAAAGTCCTTTGGGTGTCTGTTATAACCCTATGAAACTTCACCCTCTCAGAAGACACCATGCTAGGGAGGAGGCTCAAGGGGAACGGAGCAATCGATCTCTCTTCCAAATCAAGCCACACTGGGCATTGCCCCTTATCCCCCTCCACCCATCTTGAACCCTGTTTTTGCAGAAAAGCGCAGTGGTAGGCCTGAAAATCAGGAAAGTTCACACCCCCCTCCTCTTTTTTAGACTTTAGATTGCCTTTATTTATTTATTAACATTTCTTATATACCGCACTATTTGCCATCAGCGCGGTTTACATGGAACAGAAACATCTGACAACTTACATACAGACAGAAGAGAAGAGGAGTGCTTTCCCGAGCTCTCCTAAAAGGTTATTTTTGCTGAATTTGCTGCTTAGCTGTGAGTTCTATCTGTCTGTCTGTCTGTCTCTACATATTTATCTATCTATTTGCCCTTATTGGTGGGTTCCCTTACCTACTCCATTGCTGTGTGCCCACAGTTCAGGAACAGCCTACTGGCCAGAGACACTTAGGTTCCCGCCCACCCTACCCCTCACCCCACCCAACCCCAGGGGCTACATTCCCTATACAGTGGTCACATACATGCCATCTGTCATTCCTAACTTGGGTAAAGCCCACATCTTCTTCAACTTTTCTTATTATTCTTCCTCTTCTGGGACTGCTTAATCAACATGTCGTGTATTCAGTGCAATAACTGTGGTACTTTCATTCAAAGAAGAATCATTTTGAGCCTAAGAGCTTGTCCTATATGCCTAAAGTCGGCTGCCATGCATGAAGAATTGACTCTACTAAGGAAAGACCCAGCTGCCATGCATAAAGAAGTGTCTCTACTGAGGGAGGAACTGGCTGCAATGAAGCGCACCTCTTCTAGGATACAAAATGAACAAAGTCCACCACCGCTCCCACAAAGAATCAAACACCCCAGGAACAAATGGATCACAGTGGGTTCTGGAAGATTGCGACCTGTAACACAGAGACATCCTACACATCAAGAGATATCCCTGCACAATGCCTTCTCTGCCTTGGCTGATGAGGATGCCCAATCCAAAGAAACTGAAGGGCCCTTAAATGAGTCAGACAATACCCAATCTCCTGCTAATGCACCAAATATGAAGAAATCCTCACCAAACAGAAAACTACTACTACTTGGAGATTCCATCATCAGAGGCACCAACTTGGGAACACAGTTTAAAGGAGAGAAGATAGTCATGTGCCTACCAGGCTCTTCAGCCAGCAGGAATACAAACCAAGTTGTTGAAATACTTAGCGCAAAAAGAGAACACTCCAAATCTGATGTTATAATCCACTTGGGCACAAATGACCTGGCTAGAAACAGTGCCTCTACAGCCCAAAAGGACTTCCAATCTCTGGGAGAGAAACTCAAGCCCATTGTTAACACTGTTGCATTCTCAGATGTTCTACCTGTTCTTGGTAAGGGGACAAAAAGGCTGCATCACATTAACAGCTTTAATACATGGCTCCAGACCTGGTGCAAACAAGAAGGATTCAGATTTATTGGCAACTGGGCAACAGATGGACCAACAAGAGACTATACTGTGCTGATAGACTACATCTCTCTGTCGCAAGGAAAAGAAACCTAAGTGAAAAATTCAGGCAGTATGTGGATATGCATTTAAACTAGGAAAAGGGGGTGAGGGATGTGGAAGGGCAACATCTTCATGTCATCCCCTGGAAAAGCAGAATAACATCAGAAACAGCCACACTTTTAAACCACACATCAAAAACAAGTGGGAAGAAGTGGGCAGAATAAAATCAATGCAAAATAGACACAAGCCAGGTAAATGCTGGAAAGCAATGAGCACAAATGCTCGAAGCTTAGTCAATAAAATTCCAGACCTGGAAGCCCTAATGGTGGAAACGGATTTGGACATCATGGCCATTACAGAAACATGGTTTTTTTTTTTTGAAACTTTTATTTTCATTTTGCAACAAACAAAGAAACAACACACCAAAAGATACAAAACAAGTATACAATAAGGAAAAGTAAACCCATTACCCCCCACCCCGGTGCTTCTTCTCCACCCGGTTGTATCAGCATGTGAGCGCTTCCAGTTAACAGTGATTATACATCAAACAATCAAAAAATATCCACAATACAGCATGATCATGAGACAGAGATATATACAAAGTTAGACAGTCAGATGAGAGCATTTGGCAAAATGTGCATATTCATTGCACATCTTCCATTAAGACCAATAAGAAGGAGTCTGAACGGAGGAAGCACACAGACGAGGTATTTGTTCATATTTACTGTAGAGACAGGCATGATTCACCATTCATTGAGGCTCAGATGGGAACTAATTTCCCAGTGTTACTCAATAAGGGAAACAGCAATGCCAAGCATAAAGTTCAAAAGGAGATAAGCCATTTCTTGGGAGAGAGGGGATCCCCGCAACTGGGCGAAGTCCCACTACCCTCCGAGAAAGGGACACCTGAAAGTGCAATATAGACTAAATACGACCCCAGACCCGACGCCAGTTATACTGTAGTGCGGGATATTCATGCATAACATGAAATGAAGGAATAAACCAATGGCCACAGGACGTGTCCAGCAACCATTATCCTGAGTAGTGTTCCATATGTCTAAACTGGGAGGAGTGTAAAAACACCGGTGGGCTAGAAAGAAGAGGGTCTGAGTGAGTGAGGCGGGTCGGAAACCCGTGTCCCTCTGCTCCAGATAAGGCTCCATTGCTCCGAGGTTAAAGTCACATGCAATTCTCTCTCCCATACTTTCTGCGCTATAGAGGTATCTCTAGCGATAGCATTACATAAGGTTTAGTAAAATTGGATGCTACACCCGGTAAACTACCTAGAGATCGGAAGTTTCCAATCAACCTTATGCAGAGAGTGCCGATAGCGGGAGTACTCTAGAGCTCCGAATGCAATGCTGAAGTTACACTGACCAGAGTCGGGAGTCGAAAGGTTGCATAGGAATATTAAAGGCACCTAAAGTGTCGAAAAACATTGGTGGATAGTGGGAGTCTAATGGGAGAGTCATACCAGGGAGTAAGGTAAAAGGAATCGGTGAGCAAAGGCCCGCTACTATATCTAGCCACACAGGTCTGCTCGATACTGGAGCTTCCAACCAACAAGCACCTTGGTTGAGAAGAAAAGATTGAGGGAGCACTTGAATAAAATCGCCACCAAGTATTAATGGAGCATTCGCGGAGGCCGAGGCCAACTGCGCAAAACTTGCATAGTGAGCAGGGTTGTCCACATTCGGGACATAGTGCAAATACACGTGAATTCACTATCTCCTACCTCAAGGTGTACACGGGCCCATCTACCCTCCATGTCAGCGCTAATATCAGGTACAGTAGCGTGCAAGAACTGCTTGACCAGAATGACTATCCCGTACCATTTGGAAACAGTGGGAGAGTAGGCAGCTACCATGTGAGGCCTAGCATTGAGTTTCAGTGTTACAGCAGAGTGTAGTGCGTTTCCTGAAGAAACACCTAATCAACGTGATCGTGGCTAAAATAGCTAAGGATTTTCTTTCTGCTGAGTGGACCAGCAATGCCTTGTACAATGAATAATAAGATTTTACATGAGGCCATTTAGAAAAAAGTTAAAATTCTGAGCATGATAGCACACATAATTTCACTGTGTCCCTCAAACTGACTGTATCTGGCTGTACACATGACATAGGAAAATAAGCTAATATAATACAATGAAGCGCCCCACATTAACAAAGATAACCGCAGTACGGTAGAGGAGAAGCAAAACCCCAAAATTACTGGCGACCATGTGTCTGCGGGGAGAAACCCCAGAGAAGGCCGAAATTGAAAAAAACATATAACCTGTAGGACTGTGCGTGCTCCGAATCCGACCGAGGCACACATCATGAAGGGATAGGAGACCAAAGACAAAAGTCATACAGAGAAAGAAAGAAAGTCCAGGCTATTTCTGTGCTGGGCTATGATCGCCGCATCGGGCCCTTCAAAATGGCGGACAGAGCCGGCAGATAAGAGTCCAAAATTTGGGATTAGCGCATCTGTTCTGCTTCTTTGGAGTCCAAAAATGTTGATAATAGATCAGGATCCTCGAACGTCCTGGTCTGGTTATGGAGAGTCACTCGGAGCTTCGCTGGATACAACAGGCCAAAGCGAGCCTGTAGCTGTTGAAGTCGAGGGCGAAGAGCAAGGAGTTTCTTCCGACGGTCAACGGTAGGCTTTGCCAAATCAGGAAAGAAGGAGACCTTACGACCTTCATATTCCAAATGATGATTCGCTCGGGCAGCATGTAAAATTTGTTCCACTTGTTGATATCGTAGCAAGCTAAAGATAATAGGCCGGGGGGTCGTGCGGTTGAGCGCCATGCGGGCAGGAACACGGTGTGCTCGATCGATTTCCAGTTCTCTGTGAAAAGTAATCTTCAGCAAGGAGGGAAGAGTTTTGAGCAAGAATTCTCTTATATCTCCTGCTTCCACTCCCTCCGGCATTCCAAGAAGCCTCACATTGTTGCGACGGGCGCGATTATTGCTATCTTCCAACTCCTTTTGAAGATTCTGTATCTGGCGCTCAGCCTCGTCCAGTTTGCCCAAGCGCACCTCGTGCGAGTCGAGGACCCCCGCCATATTGTCCTGCCGTAATGAAAGACCTTCAAGTCGGTCTTGGAGCACTCCAAAGTCTTCTCGCATGGCTCGAAGCGCTTCTCCATTAGACTGCACCAATTCCTTCACGCCGCGTATTTCCTCCAAAATCTCCAGGTGCATTGCGGGGTTTTCACGAAATGGAACCATCTTCTGCGGGGAGAATACCTCCGTTTTGGAGCGTTTTCCATGAGAAGAAGAAGGAGACCCGAAGTCCAAGCGCACTGGTTTGTGGGCCGCCATCCCCCCCGAGGTGCCCCGGTCAGCTCGGAGCAAAATAGTGAATTTATATAGGTATTAAGTCAGGATTCTGAGTAGGCCTCTCGGGAGCTTCAACGCAAAGCGTCCTACCCGCTGGACATCAGGCTCCGCCCCCCCTACAGAAACATGGTTTAATGAATCGCATGATTGGGATATAGCCATAGCTGGCTATAATCTATTCAGAAGAGACAGAGAAAATGGAGGGAGGAGTGGCCTAGTGGTTGGGGCAAGGTACTACAGGTCGGAAGGTCGGTGGTTCAAATCCCACTAGAGGACAGCAACCTTGGGCCGGAAGGACTGGGGTTTCTAGTCCCGCAGGTGCTCCTTGTGGTCTTGGGCAAGCCACTTAACCCTCCATTGCCCATGTTCCCTGTAAGTATTATGTTTATGTGTCTCATATCCCCTCATGTTAAATGTATCCCACAACCGCTTTGACCCGGTGAAAAGCGGGATATAAATGCAGCTAAATAAAATAAATAAATAAAATGGAAAAGGAGGAGGAGTAGCCTTGTATGTCAAAAGCAGTATTAAAGCTACTGAAATACAGGGGACATGGGGAAAAGAAGAAGCGCTCTGGATTGCGTTGGAAAGAGGAGATGGCACTGACATCCATATTACTGTAGTCTGGTCTACAGACTTCAGACTCACATTGGAAGAGAGAGATAACGAATTGATTATAGATATTGCCAAGATAGCAACAAAGGGGGAAGCAATCATATTGGGTGACTTTAATCTACCTGATGTGGATTGGATTACTCCTTCTGCACATCTGGAAAGAAGCAAAAAAATTGTGGATGCTCTCCAAGATGCATTACTTAGACAAATGGTGATGGAACCAACCAGGGAAAGCTCAACGCTGGATGTAGTGCTCACCAACAGTGATAGCGTGTCAAATGTCTGCGTTAGTGCCCCTGTGAGCAACAGTGACCATCACACGGTGTGGTTTGAGATAAATGCCATGGTACAGGCCAATTATAGCAAGCTCAAAGTTCTAAACTTCAAAAACACTGACTTCAATAAAATGGCCGAGTACTTAAAGGAGGAGATGATAGGGTGGAAGGAGCTAAGGTAAGTGGAATTGCAATGGGCTAAACTAAAGGCGGCAATAAAAGGGGCAACAGATAAATATGTAAGAAAAGTAAATAAAAACAAGAGGAGAAGGAAACCTATCTAGTTTTCCAAAGAGGTGGCTGCTCAAATAAAGGCAAAAAACACAGCTTTCGCAAAATTCAAAAGCTTGCAAACAGAAGAACAAAGAAATAAATACAGGATCAAGCTCAAAGAGTCTAAAAGAGAAATAAGGATAGCAAAATCAAAGGCAGAGGAAAAGATGGCTAAAGATGTTAAGGGTGGCAACAAAACTTTCTTCAGGTATATTCAGGAAAGGAAGAAGATCAGAGTTGGAATTGCAGGACTCAGAAGTGCTGGGAAAGGACTCGTGGAAAGTGACACTGAAAAAGCGAAATTGCTAAACAAATACTTCTGCTCTGTTTTTACTAAAGAAGATCCTGGAGATTGTCAGACGGCTGCCTGGGTGAGAATGTTCACAGTCTTGGCAAGTGCATATATCAATATGATTTGCAAGGGATTGTGGGAAATGCAGTCCTTTCACACCAGACACAGCTGCTCACAATAATTAGTTGTGCTTGAGTGTAAAGCCAATAAGATATTTATTTATGGGGGTTTTCTCCCAACACAGATATGCTTGGTAGCACATAAAACAGAATACTTGCTTTCAGTGTTAAACTTAGAAAAACAAAATCAGGAAAACAACAGATGAACTTGTCAGGCAATCAAATGAAAAGAATAAAGACCTGGCTGGTAACAAACTGGTCTTTTCTGTAGGCTTTAGCTAATATTTTCTTAGCAGTGTATCAAACAACAAGCAAAACCCACAAAAAAGGGAAAAACTGTTCTTTTCAGGTTAACTTCTTATATCTTCACACATAGATTCAGAAGTGATTCCCTCAGAGCTCACAAGCAATTAGTTAAGGCTCAATTGCTAGCAGTTACCCAGCTGAAACCCCTTAGCTGGCTTGCTTTCTACTGCGTGGCTCAAATCCTACTTCAGGAGCTTTTCTGAGTAGACTAAAGAACAAGTTTGTATTTCTTTGTGATGGTGGTGGTACTTTGTAACAGAAAATTACCAAAGGAGTTTAGACAGAGAGCAATCCATATATTCACAGCCTGTATCTAAGACCGCTCCCCCTTCTTCAACAATCATGGGTTCAATATCATGGATTGGCACAGAGGAATTTCTCAATGTAGCACTCTCAGGGGAATACTTGTTTCCCTGCTGTCTTTCAAGGTTATAGCTAGGGCATAGATCAGTGTTCATACCTGAGCTTCCATTGCTGTTAGAGTTCCTCTCTAAATAGCCTAGCCAGTATGTAGTCCAGTTCTTATGTCCAGCCTTCCAATCCAGATCCCTGGACACTGGATCTCTCTTCACATACCTTCTGGCACGGGTCTTAGGGTTCCATCCACGTGCAGCCGTCTCCCTCACAGGTACCGTCTGGAGATTCCTAGCTCTGCAGCACTATTCCTCTGGCTTTCCCCAGTCCAATGGTGTATGCTGGCCTTTTGAATGTCTCCCAGTATACGTACTGCTCTGGACTCCTCTAGACCTCCCAAATGCTTTTCTCTTCTTTCTTCCAAAGGCTTTCTTGCCCTCTCTGTCCGTCCGCTCTGGCTTCTGCTTCTGATGATCCTCCAGATGATGAAGCTGTCCAAGATGAGCAAGATCCTGAGGATGAGGATGATTCTCTGTAGAATAAACTCTACTTTTATTCTGCTTAGATGAGTGCTCCACCCTAGCACAGCGCAGCTGTGCTGAATCAGGCCCTGCCCTTTGAGATGAGTGCTTGGGGATTACCTCATAGCCCTCTTGATTGAACACACGTTTCCCCACTTCAGCTCCTCTAATGGCTGTTGGAAACCTGGTGCATTCTGGGACTGGTAGTCTTTTATGGGAAAATTCTGTTTTCTTATTTCTACCAGAACTGACAGGTTGCTTGTTCAGAGTCACTTCACCTTTTCTATAGCTCCTTCCTGAACTATGATAAGCTTCCTTATCACAAGATGCACCAGCTGTGACTCCCAAATATAAAAATAGGAATGAAGTAGATACCACACCATTCACAGAAGATGAGGTGTTAAAACAACTTGCTTAACTGAAAGAGGACAAAGCCATGGGACTGGATGGGATACATCCCAGGATACTGAAAGAGCTCAAAGAGGTTCTTTCAGAACCATTAAAGGATGTCTTCAACAGATCCTTGGAAACAGGAGAGGTTCCTCAGGACTGGAGAATGGCTGATGTTGTACCTCTACACAAAGTGGTGACAGGGAAGAAGTGTCAAACTGCAGGCCCGTGAGCCTTACCTCGGTGGCGGGAAAAGTAATGGAGGCGCTCCTGGAAGAGCGAATAGTGAACTTTCTCAAAACCAACAGGTTGCAAGATCCGAGGCAACATGGTTTTACCGAAGTACGGTCTTGCCAAACAAATCTGAGTTCTTTGACTGGGTGACCAAGGAACTAGATCTGGGGCATGCAATGGATGTCATCTATCTGGATTTCAGTAAAGCCTTTGATACTGTTCCTCATAGGAGGCTTGTCAATAAACTCAGTAGCTTGGGGATGGGTCCCAAGATAGTAAACTGGAAATTGGTTGACTGACAGACAACAGAAGGTGATGGTACATGGAGCTCACTCGGATGAGAGGAAGGTGATTAGCGGGGTGCCCCAGGGTTCGGTTCTGGGCCCGGCACTGTTCAATATATTTGTGAGTGATATTGCTGAAGGACTGAATGGAAAAGTCTGTCTTTTTGCAGATGACACAAAAATTTGCAACAGAGTGGACTCCCCCGATGGAGTGGTTAACATGAGGAAAGATCTACAACAGCTGGAAGACTGGTCTAATGCTTGGCAACTACGATTTAATGTGAAAAAGTGCAGTGTCATGCACTTGGGTAGCAGAAATCCAAGGGAAATGTACACAATAGGGGTGAGAGTTTGGTATGCACGGTTCAGGAGAAAGACCTTGGTGTGATTATCTCTGATGATCTCAAGGTGGCAAAACAGTGCGACAAGGCAGTGGCAAAAGCCAGGAGGATGTTGGGCTGCATACAAAGAGGGATTACCAGCAGAAAGGAAGAGGTACTTATGCCACTGTACAAGTCACTGGTGAGGCCTCACTTGGAATACTGTGTTCAGTTTTGGAGACCATATCTTGCAAAAGATGTAAAAAGACTGGAAACTTAAGAGAAAGGCGACCAAAATGATTTGGAGCCTGCGTCAGAAGCCTTATGAGAAGAGACTTGAAGACCTAAGTATGTACACTTTGGAGGAGAGGAGGGACAGGGTAGATATGATTCAGACCTTTAAATACTTAAAGAGAAATGATGAACAAACAAACCTCTTCCAAAGACGGGGAAGCTGTAAAACTAGAGGGCATAACATTAAGCTTCAAGGTGAAAAATTGAAAGGGAATGTCAGGAAATATTTTTTCAGTGAAAGGGTGGTGGATGCTTGGAATGCCCTCCCAATGGAAGTGGTGGGGGCAAACACGGTGATGGAATTCAAAACGGCATGGGACAAACACAGTGGATCCCTTTACAGCAACAGGATAAAAACAAAATAAACGGTATCATCTAATTTCTGAACCATCTAACGTCTCAACAAATAGGGGTGTCTTACATGGAGTGGTGGATTCACCCCTAAACAAAGACATGGGGAGGGGTGGCCTGCACAGAGCGACAGGTGCACCTACTCTTGCCATCTTGCTGGGCAGACTAGATGGACCATGCTGGTCTTTATCTGCCATCACTTACTATGTTACTATGACTTAAGCGTCCTAAGAGCAATTCTAGGCGGTTTATTTTTCCATATAAATTGGACAAGAGTCCTTTCAACTTGACGATATATTTTACCCGAAAGGAAAACTGGCAACATTTCTAGCACATAGTTCACCTTAGGAGTGATAGTCATTTTTATCGCTTCAAGACGACCCCACCAAGAAAGATAGACCGGCGACCATTTTGCAGTCCTATTTTGTACCGTGGAAAGGAGCGCCCCTTCATTATATTGCAGAGTTTCACTAAGTGGATGACAATAATGAACTCCTAATTATTTCACCATTTTAGGTTCCCATACAAAAGGGTAATCTTCCAAGTCTGCACTACAAACTTGTGAATTTAAAGGGAACGCTACAGTCTTTGACCAATTAATTTTGTAACCTGATAATCCTGAGTATTGGTCTATCAACTCTAGAGAAGCCGGAATTGAACTGGGCATGGTGAACAGCAGTAGATCATCAGCGTAAGCAGAAAGTTTAATTTCCATGTCAGCTAGGGGCACAGCTTTAACCGCAGAGCTTTGTCACAATAAGGCCAAAGGTTCCAAGGCCAGATTGAAAAGGATAGGTGAAAGGGGGCAACCCTGACGGTTGCCACGCCCTAAGATGAAGTCTCTAGACTGAGTTGCATTAACATAAATTTTAGCACTTGGTCTCGCATACATAAGTTTAATTAATATGAGGAAACCCTCACCAAAACCAAACCACCTCAAGACGGCAAATAAGAAAGGTCACTCTATTCGATAAACTCTTTCTCTGCATGTAGCGATAATCCCACCAGTGGGCCTTCTGTTCCTTCCGCACCTTCAAAGACATGACAAAACACTCTGGCATTGTCGGCTGTAGAGCGTCCCTCGGTGAAGCCACATTGATCCAGGTGAATCAAAGATGGAATTAATTTGGAGAGACGACCAGCTAAAGTGGCAGCAAATATTTTATAATCTGCATTCAGTAATGAAATTGGGCTGTAGTTACTAACCATCTGAGGGTCTCTCCCAGGTTTTTCAAGAGCTACAATATTCGCAGAGGTGAACGCTCCAGTTTGGGTCTCCGCTTCTAAAAGAAGCCTATAATATTGTTGAAGATATGGGCCTAACACTTTGGAAAAGGTTCTATAAAATTCAACTAGAAGGCCATCTGGTCCGGTAGTCTTGCCCACTTGCATAGAGTCAGTAGCCTGGATAATTTCCATTACCGTAATCTGCCTATCTAGACCTGCAGCTGTTTCCTGATCCAACACAGGCCTCTGTATATTGGCCAGTAATCTCTCAAAAACTTCCTCAGAGAATTTTATCTCTGGGGAGTATAGCTGAGCATAAAATTGACGAAAGGTTTCTGCAATTTCAGAGTCCTCGACAATCAATTTTTGCACCTGAGGATCTCTCAAAGCAGCAATGCGAGAAGCTTCTTTGTGACCTTTTAACGAGTTAGCTAATAACCATCCGGCCCTTTACGTTCCAAATAATAATGCCCTTTCTGTACCTGAGTATTCTGTGAAGCTTCAGTAGTCAAAATCAAGTTATATCTGAATCTAAGACGTTGTAACCGTATCAGAATGTTAGGATTAGTTTTCTGACCTATGATGCGTTCCCCCACTTAAATCTGCTTATCCAAAGCTTCAAGTTCTGCTTTATGTTGCTTGACCTGCCGTATAGCAAAACTGATTATGGTGGCCCACATGTTAGCTTTGAAACCCTCCCACCATGCCCAACCCGAAGTGTCCTGAGGTAAATTAAAGTGAAAATACTCCTCTATAGCCATCAGAATGGTATTCCAGAACTCCTGATTACCAAGAAGAGTTCTGTCAAAATGCCAGCATGTATGAGATGGGCAGCTCGTTGAGTCCAATAGGGAGAATGAGATTGCGGCATGATCATTATTATGAGCCGCATGAATATTGGACTCTCTGATTCTAGAACATAGTCCTTTAGAGATTAGGAAAAAATCTATGCACGATACCGAGTTATGAGGGAAGAGAAAAAAGTGTACTCTTTATCAGCAGGATGTTGCAACCGCCATATTTCTACCAGGCCTAATTCTTGTGTTAATGACAAAAGAACAGGTGTGCTTTGGGGACCTTATTAGTTCTCACTGGACACCTGTCTAACAAGGGGTCTAGCACGAGGTTGAAGTCTCCCCCCCCCCCCCCCCACAATAGTCAAGTAGCTGGACACCTCTTACGCCAAAGCTGCAGTAGAGCTAAAAAAAAGTAGGGCAATCTATATTAGGGGCATAGATATTTATTAAGGCCAGTTCAGTGGATCCTAACTTAATGACAACCATTGCCCAACACCCTTCAGTATCAGATCTGGTTTGTAGTACAGAAGGGGATAAAGATTTCCTTACTAGAATGGCTACCCCATTTTTTTTATGTTTGGCAGCTGAAAAAGCCACTAGTGAAAAGGGTTTCATATCTAATTTTAAAGACTCCTTCACATTCAGATGTGTCTCTTGCAGAAATAGGATGTCAGCACCTTCCTTGCGCCCATATAAAAATAACTTTTCCTCTTGATGGGATTGTTAATGCCCTTAACATTCAGTGAGACTATCTTAAAGGAAGACATATTGACAATATAGCACACTGTGATAGACAAATGTTACAGAAACATACCAGGTTGTAACATATGATTTTACATTGTTAATCCACACTTTTAAAGCACTCAGAATAATAGCTACATTAACAGCCCAAGGGAAAAAACACAAGCAGAAAAACCACCTCTTAGCCATAGCCCTTATAGAAGATCGCTCAAAAGAAAAGCACATGATTCTAAACATCAAAAGCTACCAAAACCCTGGGGGGGGCTATAACAAATTCTGAACTTAGCGGGTGAGCCCAAAGGGACAAGACAGGCACGGAGGGTGTAACAACTAATTCACTTCAACTCCTCTGACACTTAGGGCTTCTTATACTGACCACTACCCACCACTAGAATAGCGTACCCAAACCTGAGGCTCTAAAACGAGAGCAAAACTACCCCTACCAATACATTGTATGATCGCTAAAGGCTACATGTAGATAGATGAGGGCCATTTTGCCTTACAATGCCCTGACGCCCTCCGAACCAACCCAAACATCACAGACAGCACAAAACATAAAAGAAAGAAAGAAAGAATCAAAAGAGAAGGACAATGTGACCAGAGCAATACCCTGGAGTTGCTCCGAGAGAGCCACATTGAATATCAACTCGGCATGATTTAAATCACAACTTTACGACCTCAGATCCAGTCAAAACATCCATATGAGAAAGCATTGAAGAACTCTACAAAACGTATGACCACCGCTGATTGCAAGGCAGGTTTTCACCGCATCAACACCAGCTCTTTGTCCTCCAAAAACGCGTGCAACTCCCCTGGCTCTCCAAAAATTCTGGTCTGGTTGTGCAGTGTGACTCTCATGCGGGCAGGATAAAGCAGCCCGAAGCGGGCCTGCAGCTGCAACAAGTGTGGGTGTAGCACCAAGAAATGTTTCCTCCGGTCTACCGTTGCCTTCGCAAAGTCAGGGAAAAAGAGGAGTTTATGTCCTTGGTATTCTAAGGGAGAGTGCATTCTGGCTGCTTACATTATTTGCATGACTTGTTGAAATCACAGAACTTTAAGAATGATTGGGCGTGGACGCTTGCCCGAAGCCACAGACTGAGTAGGCACTCAATAGGCGCGCTTGATCTCAAAAGGCATTGCAAACTTCACTTTCAGCACACCCGGGATCATTGATTGTAAAAAGGCCAACATATCTGGACCTTCAGCTCCCTTGGGAACTCCTAGGATCCTAATGTTATTTCTTTGAGCGTGATTGTGGCCATCTTCCAACTCTTTGCAGTGACCAGATCAACTTTGCTTGCTTCTCATCTGCCCTGAACCGCTCCCCATGTGTTGCCACCATGTTCTCCACCACCTCCAGTCTCACCGTAATCAACTCCAAACTCTTTTTTTAAGGCATTAATATCCTCCTGCATTGTGTTCAACGAGTCTCCATTTGATTTAACCATGTCTTTAACAGCACGAATCTCAGCAAGAAGTTCCTGCAAGGCCTCAGGGCAATCTCGGATGACCGCCATGTTGAGAGGTGAGAGAGGCTCCGTTTTAGTTCACTTTGCACTGGCGTTTTGAGTTCCTTGGTAATCCAGATGCGTCGGTTTGGGGCCAGACATATCCAGAGTCAACTGATTCCAAAATAGGTAGGATCCGCTTAATTAAAAGCTGCAGGATTCTTGACCATTACCCTCCGGAGCATAGCTTTTACGCGTCCATCTTGCCCGAAGTTAGGCTCTGCCCCATGAGAGGCCTACTCTTAACTAAGCCTCCCATCAAGCCACCACCTGTGGCATGGGATTTAAACCTTGTCCTTGGGCAACTTATGAAACTGCCCTTCGAACCCGTAGCCACTGCATCATTGAAGTTTCTTTCTTGGAAGGTAACCTTCCTTGTTGCCCTCACTTCTGCAAGGCGCATCAGTGAGCTCTACAGGCTTTAGAGGCTGATCCTCCTTATACAAGGTTCCACCATGATAAAGTAGTTCTTAGGACTCACCCTCACTTTATGCCAAAGGTGGTTTCGCCTTTTCATTTAAACAAGTCGGTTTACCTTCCTGTATTCTTCCCAGGCCTCATGCCTCTAGTGCAGAAAGGAATCTCCACACTCTGGATTGTAAAAGAGCTCTAGCCTTTTACCTTCAGAGAACTAAGCAGCATAGAAAAGCTTCACAGCTTTTTGTTGCCTTTGACTCCAGTCATCTTGGATTACTAAGTGGATTGCAGACTGCACATCCTTTGCCTATAAGGGACTTTCTCTTGAAGGTCATGTCACAGCTCACAATGTGAGAACAATGGCAGCCTCTATGGCCAACCTTCACTCAGTGTCCATTGACGACATTTGCAGAGCAGCCACTTGGGCTTCAGTCCACACCTTTGCAGCCCACTACTGCTTGAACAAGGACTCCCGTTGGGATGCCTCACTTGGCCAGGCTGTTCTCCAGCATCTCTTTTAGACTTAAAACAACTCCTACCCACTGTCCCGGGTTTCAATACCAGAGATCCTTGGAAGGAAACATGACCCACCTAAACCTGGGTTTAGCAGCTCTGGGGTCATCTCCCTGGCATCTCTCAGCTTGGGAGTCCCCCATATGTGAAGACTACATGCCTGCTTGTTCCTGGAGATAGCGTAGTTACTCACCTGTAACAGGTGATCTCCGGGAACAGCAGGAATTGAGTCTTAACAACCACCCACCTCCTCTGGGAGTTGTCTCTCTATCTCTCTCTCTTTTTCTGTCCTTCTCTCCTTTTGTCTCAGCTACAAACTCAACTGAAGAGGGAGAGTTGGAAAGACAGAAAGGCAGCGGCGCAGGCACAGTGGGATGCTCCCAAAAGCTTTCCTATTGGACTCTGGGGAGTGTTCCCACGTGGGCTCCATTGGTACCTACGATACCCATATGTGAAGACTCAATTCCTGCTGTTCCCGGAGATCACCTGTTACAGGTGAGTAACTACGCTGTACCCTCTTCGGTAACAGACGGTTTAATGTGTATGCTTGCTCGGCAAAGTTCAGGATGAAAAGACAGTTTATTTATTTATTTATTTAACAGTATTTCTAAACCGCCTTATCTTAATAATCAAGGTGGTATCACAGCAAGCAATCAGGTAAAGTGGGTGTGTTATACATGCAGTGAGGGTGAAACTTAGTTGTGTGTGGGCTGTGTTGTGTGCTAGATTTGTTTGAGCTATGTACAATGTGGGCTATCTACAGTGGTACTAAGACACATTTTATATACATACTGTGTTAGGAGGTATGGTGTGCTGTTATACACCATATACAAGTTATACAAGTTGTAGCTGATGAGCCTTAAGAAGATTATTACCTGTTTCTTTGATTGAAGAATCTTCTGTATCTGCGGTTTAGCTAGCCAGTTAGTGGCTTAATATCGCCACTAAGCACATAGCTGATGGGACCACTCTGATTTTTAACTGGGCATCTTAGAAACATAGAAAAATGATGACAGAAAAAGACCACATGGCCTATCTAGTCTGTCCTTCCATATCAACAACTACAACAGTCCCTTTTTTTCCATGGTTGTGGAATCGGCCATGCACAGGCTTTAGAGCCAAAAAAACGCGCTCCTCGGTGCCTCCTGGCAGGG
Organism: Ichthyophis bannanicus; assembly: GCA_033557465.1. Classification (NCBI taxonomy): domain Eukaryota; kingdom Metazoa; phylum Chordata; class Amphibia; order Gymnophiona; family Ichthyophiidae; genus Ichthyophis; species Ichthyophis bannanicus. The sequence continues at coordinate 288,986,143 of CM066043.1, forward strand.
AAACCCGGAACCTGGATGCCCTTGGCAGAAAGTGCTACCAGGGCTCGATGCTGTCATGCCGAGTCTAAACATACCAGCTGTACATGGGCATGTACTTACGGGACCTGGCAAAGGAGATTGCTGGGTTCTCAGCTGGCCTCTCCGAGGAACCCTTGCAGCGCTTCAAGAACTTGTCCACTGGGATTTGGGAGTGTCTTGAGCAGCCTATGACAGCTTAGAGACCTCGGCCCGAGTAGCCGCAGCCGGCATCGGTGCCCGCTGCCAGGTGTGGCTAATGTTGTCGGACCTGGAGCCATGGGTTCAGGACAATTTGGTCGATATCCCTTGCTGGGGTGACAACCTCTTTGGCAAACCTGAATGAGAAAGCTGCTGAAATCGAGTCCGAGTACTTGACCCGGACAAGGCTATCCAAGAAGACTTCTGCCCCTTCTAAAAAGAAGGGCTCGAGTAAAAAGCCCTTTTTCCGGAGGAAGGGTGCTGCTTACCGCAACTACCCCACTCAGCAGGCCTCCCTAGCTTGCCCACAAGGGCAGCAGGCCAAGGGACAGGGGCATGGCCCGCATAAGCAGAAGACCCCCAAGCCTCCGGCCCCGGCTCCAACCCAGCCGGGAGGGGGTTTTTGTGCCAAAGCATAGTCTCTCTCCATCTAGGGGTGAGGTCCTGCACAGGAGGAAGGCTGAGCATGTACGCCCACAGGTGGCCAACAATCATCACAGATACCTGGGTCCTTCAAATAGTCCAAAGGGGCTATTTGCTCCACTTCAACCAGGTACCTCCCTCCTTCTTTCCAGGAGAGCCTCTCAGACACCCTCTACACAGGGACCTCCTCTTACAGGAGTTGGCCAGTCTTATAGAGGATCAGGCGGTGGAACCGGTGCCCCACCACCTGCAGGGACAAGGCTTCTACTCCAGGTATTTTCTGATACCAAAGAGAACAGGGGGCCTCAGACCCATCCTCAACATATGAAACTTAAACAAGTTCCTGGTGAGGGAAAAGTTCAAGTTCTCCAGGACCAAGCAGGAAGTCAGTCCTCACTTATGGGTGACATTGGCGCCGATGGAGCCCCCGTGCGGAGCATTTCCCCAGCTTTCTATGAAAGCCTTTGGGAATACTACACGCATGCGCAGTCCCCTTCCCGCCTAAAGGTGCCATCTTGCTCAGTCTCTCTTTTTCCGTGGAGCCCTTCAGACGTTTTGTCCTAATCACCTGGAAATGTTGACGTTTTTTCGAAGATTTCTTCGCCTTTTTCTCCGAGTTCGACGCCGGTTCCCTTCCCGCCGGGTTCGGTACACCGGTATGGAGCCTGTCTATTTTTCGTTTTTTGCCCTTCATGGCTGGCATTCGCACCCTTTTTTCTGATTTTCCCTGGAAGGCCGGTCTTTTGACCTCGCGGGGGCGCTTTTTTCCCCGATGGCTTCCAGTGGTTTCAAGAAGTGTGATTGGTGCAAGAAACTAATGTCTCTCACCGACACCCACGACTACTGCCTTCGGTGCCTCGGCCCAGATTATGATCCCATGATCTGTGGCCCGTGTGGCAAAATGTCCACCAAGGCACTTCGAAGCCGTCAGCACCAGAAGGAAAGGATTTTTTCGGACTCTGCCTCCGGCCGGGCCCAGACCTCATCTGAGGCCTCGACGTCTCGGGAGTCTGATCCCGAGCATCGCCGGGGTTCCTCGGGCAGGGGGTCCCCCGACCGGGAATGCAAGAGGAAGAAACGGCTCGTGAGGGCGGCGTTGGAAGAGGTCCCTGGTTCATCGAGGGCCAGGTCTAAGACCCCTGACCGCCGTCCCGGGCCTTTGGAGCAGGAGAAGCCGTCCAAAGTACCTCTTGTAGAGCCGGAGACTGTCGGACGCGTAAGTCCTGTAGTCCTCGTGGACTCTCCTCAGAGGGAGCCGACGTCGGGCCCGGCGCTGCCGGGGCCCGAGTCGGTAGCTGCTGAGTCTCCTGAGCTTGGACTCAGGCTGACAGCCTTGGAGTGCAGATTGTCTGCCTTCATGGAGCAGCAGCGGGTACTGATGGCCAGCCTCGCTGGAGCATCGGCCCCGACCACCGGGAAATCTACGTCGAAGTCGACCCCGGAGACCGAGCCGATACTCGAGACCATGAAGGCTCGAAGTCGTCCTCGGTCAAGGTCTCCCTTGACCTCCCACTCGGAACCGAGGGCGTCGACGCTGGTGCCTTCGGTGTCGGGGCGGGTGCCACCTCGACCCGCGCGGTCGGAGCCCCTCGACTCCTCTTCGGATGAGTCAGCCTGGGAGACGGAGTCCCCCGATACCTTCCGGACTCAGTGCGTCCCATCGGACTCACCGCAGTCCGAGCCCCGGAGTAGATCCCCACCGGAGGACACCCGGTTCTCGGAGTTCATGCGGGACATGGCCAAGGCCTTGGCGATTCCCACGGACCCCGAGGAGGAGCCTCGAGCCGAGGAGCTCGGGGCCCTCCAGTATGACTCTCCTCCGAAGGAGGCCTTTACTGTTCCGGTTCCTCTGATGCTGGAACGGCTCCTCTTCCGGATGTGGGAGGCACCGGCCTCGGCGCCGGTCTTGAGCAAGCGAGTTGATTCCATCTATCGACTCTGTAAGAGCCTTGGCTTCCAAAAGGCGCAGCTACCGCACCATTCCATGGTGGTGGAATCGGTCCTGCATCGTCTGAAGAGCCAGAAGATGCACTCCGCGGTAGGCAGGGAGGCTCGGAACCTGGATGCTTTCGGCAGAAAGTGCTTCCAGGGCTCGATGCTTGCTTGCCATGTCCAGTCATACCAGCTGTAAATGGGCATGTACCTCCGAGACCTGGCAAAGGAGCTTGCCGGGTTCTCTGCTGACCTCTCCGGGGAACCTTTGCAGAGGTTCCAGTCTTTGTCTTCAGGAATCTGGGACTGTTCCAAATTCATGTCCCGAGCGGCCTACGATGGCTTCGAGGCTTCGGCTCGTGTGGCGGCCGCCGGCATCACGGCCCGACGCCAGACATGGCTGCAGTCATCGGACCTCGAGCCTTGGGTACAGGACAAGTTGGTCGATGTCCCTTGCCGAGGTGAGAACCTTTTTGGCAAACCCATGGCTGAGAAGGCGGCTGAGCTCGAGACCGAGCACCTGACCAGGACAAGGCTATCCAGAAAGACTTCTGCCCCTTCTCACAAGAAGAAGGGCTCGGGTAAAAAGTCCTTCTACCTGAGAAAGGTGTCTGCCTACAAACCTTTCCCTCAGTACCAGGCCTCCCAAGCTCTCCCTCGGGGGCAGCAGGCCAAGGGGCAGGGACATGGGCCCCATAGGCAGAAGGCCCCCAAGCCTCCGGCTCCTGCTCCTACCCAGCAGGGAGGGGGTTTTTGACTCCCAAGGCATAGCCTCTCCGCTCCTGCTGCCCCATCCCTGCACAGGAGGTCATTTAGCCCTGTTTGCCCACAGGTGGCCATGCATTACAGGGGATGCTTGGGTCTTAAGCATCATTCACCAGGGCTATATGCTTCATTTCCAACAGCTACCTCCTGTCTGTTTCCCAGGAGAACCTCTGAGGCCTCTCCTGTACACCAACCTCCTCCTCCAAGAAATTCAGGGTCTGCTTCTGGACAGGGCGGTGGAGCCTGTACCTCCTTGCCTACAGGGGCACGGGTTCTACGCCAGGTATTTTTTGGTGCCAAAAAGAACAGGAGGCCTAAGGCCTATCCTAGACCTCAGGAACCTCAACAAATTCTTGGAGAAAGAGAAGTTCAAGATGCTTACTCTTGGAACACTTCTGCCCTACCTCCAGCAGGGAGATTGGCTATGCTCTTTAGATCTAAAGGATGCGTACACTCACATCCTCATTCATCCAGACCACAGAAAGTACCTCAGGTTCGTGGTGGGAGGAAACAATTACCAGTACAGGGTACTGCCTTTTGGCCTAACTTCCGCCCCACGGGTCTTTACAAAGTGCCTAGCTGTGGTGGCGGCCTACTTGAGGACTCAAGGGGTTTTTGTCTTCCCCTATCTGGACGACTGGCTCATCCGAGGTCAGACTTACCAGGAGGCCAGGCAGGCCACCTTCAGGACTGTCACACTCCTTCAAGACCTAGGCTTTGTCATAAACTTCGCAAAGTCCACTTTGCTCCCCTCCCAGAACCTCGAGTTCATAGGAGCACGGCTGGACTCTCTGCAAGCAAGGGCTTACTTGCCAGAGAACAGGGCTCAAAGGCTCATGGCATTGGCATCCCGGTTTCTCAGTCTGCCATGGGTCCCTGCCAGGCTCTGTCTGCAGCTCCTGGGACACATGGCATCGACTGTGCATCTGACCCACAATGCCCGCCTCCACATGAGGCCTGCACAGTGGTACCTCAGAACTCAGTGGAAGCAGGCTACAGGGAGCCTAGCAGACAAAGTAAGGGTATCAAAACCTCTCCTGAAGTCTCTTCAGTGGTTGGCTACACCACCCCCAACTTGCTGCAGGGGGTGCCTTTTCAGGTGCCTGCCCCCACAGTGGTGTTGACAACCGATGCCTCCTTACAGGGCTGGGGTGCACACTGTCAAGAGAGCTGCACCCAAGGCCTCTGGTCCTCATGGGAAGCCACGCAACAGATCAACCTACTGGAACTGCGGGCTATTCGTTTAGCCCTCAAGGCTTTTTCTCACACCTTGGCCCACCAGTCTGTTCTAGTTCAGACGGACAACCAAGTAGCCATGTTCTATGTGAACAAACAGGGTGGCACTGGGTCCAGGCCTCTATGCCTGGAAGCACAGGCCCTTTGCTCTTTTGCCCTCAGGCACCAGATGTTGCTGAGGGCTGTTTATCTTCCTGGCCAGGAGAACTTTCTGGCAGACCGCTTAAGCAGAATTCTGCAGCCCCACGAATGGCAGCTGCACCCTTTGGTGGTTCAACAGATTTTCCTGAAATGGGGACTTCCATCCATGGATCTCTTTGCCAGTCCCCTGAATCACCAACTGCCCAGGTTTTGTTCCAGGCAACTGCATCCCCTAAGGGTGGTGGTGGATGCCTTCCTGATTTCTTGGTCCCAGGGCCTGCTCTATGCATTTCCTCCCACACCTCTGGTGTTCAAGATTCTTAGGGACAAGGCCTCAGTACTTCTGGTTGCTCCCAGGTGGCCTAGGCAGCCCTGGTTCCCCCTGCTACTTCAACTGGCAGTGGAGACACCCATCCTCTGGGATTCCAACCCGACCTTCTCTCTCAGGATCAGGGTTCCCTTCTGCATCCCTATCTCAAATCTCTCCATCTGATGGCATGGAGGCTGCAAGGGTAGTCTTGGCTCCCTGGGGCCTACCTCAGGAAGTGGAAGAGGTGGTCTTGGCCTATAGAAAGCAGTCCACCAGGAAAACACATGCCCTAAAGTGGAGGAGGTTCTCCTTGTGGTGTCAGCAATGCAAGGAAGATCCTTTCACCTGCACTGTGCCAATAGTGCTCCAGTACCTACTGCACTTGTCCAATCAGGGCCTTAAGTCCAGTTCTGTTTGGGTCCACCTCTCTGCTCTGGCAGCTCACCACTCTCTGGTGGAGGGACACTCTTTGTCAGTTCACTCCTTGGTGTCCAGATTTCTCAGAGGCTTACTATTGCTCAAGCCTCCTCTCCGTCCACCGGCCCCTGAGTGGGAGTTGAATGTGGTCTTGCAGCAACCTACTCGCCCACCTTTTGAACCAATGGCTACATGTCCTCTACGCTTCCTATCCTGGAAGACTCTATTCTTAGTGGCCTTGACCTCAGCCAGGCGAGTGAGTGAACTTCAAGCCCTGGTCTGTGACAAGCCATACACTCGCTTCTATAGGAACAGGGTAGTCCTTAGGACTCATCCTAAGTTCCTCCCTAAGGTTGTCTCCTCTTTCCATCTCAACCAGGAGGTGGTTCTTCCAAGATTCTTCCCTAGGCCACATGCCAGCCGGGCTGAGACAGTCCTGCATACCCTGGACTGTAGGAGGGCCTTATCCTTCTACCTGGAGCGTACGCAGGGGCATAGGAGGGCTACTCAGCTCTTCGTATCTTTTGACCCCAATAACTTAGGGGGAACCTGTGTCCAAGCGTACCTTGTCCATCTGGGTGGCTGACTGTATCACCTGGGCTTACAGGGCAGCTGACCTTCCTTTTCAGGGTCGGGTCACGACCCACCGTGTCAGAGCAATGGCTGCCTCAGTAGCTTATCTCTGCTCTGTACGGTTGACAGACATCTGCAGGGCTGCAACCTGGTCCTCAAGCCAGACATTTGCGGCCCATTACTGCCTTTAGAGGGAGTCCCGCAGGGACAGTGCTTTCGGTCAGGCAGTGCTCTGGAATCTCTTTGAGGTTTAGGCAACTCCTACCCTCCAGCCCTCAGGTTGGGCTACCGGTGGAGGTATGTTTCAGTGAAATCCTTTTTCTGATGCTGAGGCTAGAGGGAGCTCATTTTTCAGCTCTGGGTCCCCGGTAGCCTGAAGCTGGGGAGTCCCATAAGTGAGGACTGACTTCCTGCTTGGTCCTGCAGAAAGAGTAGTTACTCACCTGTAACAGGTATTCTCCAGGAGCAGCAGGAATCAGTCCTCATAACCCTCCCTCCTCCCCTGGGAGTTGCAGTTGTACATAGTTTATTTTTTCCTTTTGTGTGCTGTTTTTTAGCTATGTCATTTGACTGAGCAAGATGGCACCTTTAGGCGTGAAGGGTACCGCGCATGCGTGTAGTATTCCCAAAGGCTTTCATAGAAAGCTGGGGAAATGCTCCGCACAGGGGCTCCATCGGCGCCGATGTCACCCATAAGTGAGGACTGATTCCTGCTACTCCTGGAGAGCACCTGTTACAGGTGAGTAACTACTCTTACTACATCCTCCGGTAACAAATTCCAGAGTTTGATTACACATTGAGTGAAAAAATATTTTCTTAGTCTTAAATAGTTTACCCTGTAGCTTCATTGCATGTCCCCTAGTCTTTCTATATTCTGATAACGTAAAGAGTCGATCTACGTTTACCCGTTCCACTCCGTTCATTAATTTATAGACTTCGATCATATCTCCCCTCAGCTGTCTCTTTTCCAGGTTAAAGAGCCCTAACCTTTTTAGTCTTTCTTCATAGGGGTATCCTTCCATCCCCTTTACCATTTTGGTGGCTCTTCTCTGAACCTTTTCTAATAACGCTATAACCTTTTTAAGATACGGCGACCAAAATTGCACACAATATTCAAGGTGCGGTCTCACCATGGAATGATATAGAGGCATTATAATATCTTTTGTTTTATTTTCCATTCCTTTCCTTATGATACCTAGCATTCTATTTGCTCTCTTGGCCGCCACTGCACACTGGGCCGAGGGTTTTAACATGTTATCCACAATGATGCCTAAATCTTTTTCCTGGGTTGTGGTTCCTAATGTGGAACCTTGCATCGTGTAACCATAGTTCTCCAGGACCAAGCAGGAAGTCAGTCCTCACATATGGGTGACGTCGGCGCCGACGGAGCCCCCATGCGGAGCATTTCCCCAGCTTTCAAATAAAGCCTTTGAGAATGCAGCGCGCATGCGCGGTCCCCTTCCCGCCCAAGGGTGTCATCTTGCTCAGTCTTCTTTTTTCCGCAGAGCCCGACGGATGTGTTTCGTTTTCACCCGAGGAAAAAGTTGATTTTTTGGCGTGGACCCATGTTTTCTTCGGTTCGACGCCGGTTTCCCTTTCCCGCCTGGGCCCGGTACACCGGTATCGAGCCCGGACTTCATTTTTCAGTATTTGTCCTTAGTGACTAGCGTACGCGCCATTTTTCTATTTTTCACTGGCAGCCCTGTCGTTTGACCTTGCAGGGGCCCTTTTTCCCCCAGTGGCTGCCAGCGGGTTTAAAAAGTGTGATCGGTGTAAGAAACTTATGTCTCTCACCGACACACATGATTGCTGCCTCGGGCCCGATCATGACCCGATGATCTGTGGCCTGTGTGGGAAAATGTCCTCGAAGGCATTGAGGAGCCGGCAGCACCAAAAGGAAAGAATCTTCTCTGACTCCGCGTCTGGCCCGGCCCGGACTTTGTCAGAGGCCTCGACGTCTCGGGACTCCGATCCCGAGCATCGCCGGGGTTCCTCTGAGAGGGGGTCTCCCTCGCGGGAGCATCGCAGGAAGAAGAAACCTGCGAGGGCGGCGTCGGTGGATGCACTTGGTTCCTCCATGGCCAGGTCGCATAGCCCCGAGCGCCGTCCCGGATCTTCAGAGTTGGAGCGGCCTGCTAAACAACCTCATTTAGAGACGGAGTCCCCGGGTCACGTGAGTACTGCAGTCCTCGTGGACTCTCCTCCAGGGGAGCCGACGTCGGGCCCGACGCCGTCGGGGCCCGTGTCGGAGGCTGCTGAGTCTCCTGAGCTTGGACTCAGGTTGACGGCCTTGGAGAGCAGTTTGGCTGCCTTCATGGAGCAGTAGTGGGCACTGATCGCCGGTGCATCTGCTCCGACCACCAGGACATCGACGTCCAAGTTGACCCTGGAGGCCGAGCCGATCCTCGAGTCCATGCGCTCTCGAGTCGACCCTCGGCCAAGGTCTCCCTCGGCCTCCCGTTCGGGACCGAGGTTGTCGACGCCGGTACCCTCGGCGTCGGGGCGGATGGCATCGGTACCTGCCCAACCGGAACCGCTCGATTCCTCCTCTAAGGGGTTGGGCTAGGAAACGGAGGACGAGCCTCGGAGACGATCCCCCCCGTAGGACACCCGGTTCTCGGACTTCGTGCGGGACATGGCCAAAGCCTTGGCCTTCCCCGCGGATCCCGAGGAGGAGCCTCGAGCCGAGGAGCTCGAGGCCCTGCAGTATGGCTCTCCCCCCAAGGAGGCCTTTATTGTACTGGTTCCTCCGATGCTGGAATGGTTGCTCTTCTGCATGTGGGAGGCGCCGTCCTCGACGCTGTTTCTGAGCAAGCGGGTCGATTCCATCTATCGAGTCCGCAAGAGGCCCCGGGTTCCAAAAGGCACAGCTAATGCACCACTCCATGGTTGTGGAATCGGCCATGCATCATCTGAAGAGTCAGAAGATACACTCCTTGGTGCTTTCCGGCCGGGAGGCCCAGAACCTGGATGCCATCGGTAGAAAGGGCTTCAAGGGCTCAATGCTTGATTGCCGTGTCCAGACCTTCCAGCTGTACATGGGCATGTACCTTCGAGACCTGGCAAAGGAGATTGCCGGGTTCTCTGCTGGTCTCTCCGAGGAATCTTTGCAGAGGTTCAAGGCCCTGTCATCGGGGATCCGGGAGTGCTCAAAGTTTATCTCTCGAGCAGCCTATGATGGCTTCGAAGCTTCGGCCCGAGTATTATTGTTTATTGTTGGTTTATAATCACTTGATATACCGCCTCCCATTACATCGAGGCGGTTTACAATAAAACTATAAAATACATAAGATGGTTAAAAAAAGAAAAGGAAAATAACAATACTTTTAAAAAATATTCTTTTTTTAAAAAAAGGATAGGAGAAAAAGAAGGCCAGGATAGAGAAGATAGATTGCAAATAGGAGCAAATCATAGGGGAAGCAGAAATCACTAGAGAAGATTAAAAGCAGTAGAGAAAAAATGTGTTTTAAGACGGGAGCGGAAAGTAGGCATGGACTGTTCTAAACGGAGGTCATTGTGGAGGGAGTTCCAAAGACGGGAGCGGAAAGTAGGCATGGACTGTTCTAAACGGAGGTCATTGGGGAGAGAGTTCCAAAGAGCCAGACCAGTGTAAAAAAAGGCTGATTGCCGGGTAGAGTGAAGGTGAGCTTGAGAGGGAGAGGGGAGGTGCAAGCGATTAATATGAACTGAACAGAGACTGCGGGTGGGAGTGTGAAAGGTTAATAGATCGGATAAATACTGAGGGGTGTGCAGATAAATAGCCCGATGGACAAGAGTGAGGATCTTGAACTGAATCTGAAAGTTTATTGGCAACCAGTGCAGATGCTGAAGAATGGGAGTGATATGGTCACGGGGAGAGGCATGGAGGATCATCCGAGCTGCAGTATTCTGTATAAGTTGTAATCTGTGGTGCTGGTATTGGGGAATGCCAGCATAAACAGGATTGCAAAAATCTAACCTAGTGATAACTAAAGAAAGCAAGAGGGTGGAAAGAGCCTGAGGGGAGAGAAATGGTCTGATGGCACGGATTCGTCTAAGACAATGGAAAGAGCGACGGCCGGGACACCTGGGAAATGTGATCATGAAACGAGAGATTACTTTCAAAAAAGACACCTAAATACCGAAGCTTAGTGACTAGATATTGAGGTACCCGAAAAAGATGGAGCAAGTGATGGAGCAGTAGAGCTGTGAGGAAACCATATAGCCGCGGTTTTAGAGATATTCAACACAAGACAATTTGTAGAAAGCCAGGAAGAGACCATAGATAGACAGGCATTAAGGGGAGCAATCTCAGGTTGGGAAGAGGATGTGTGGTGTAGAAGAAAGATATCATCTGCATAGTAGTAGCCAGAAATACCCGATTGCTGTATCAAAAGGACAAGGGGCCGCGGCTGCGGCCGGCATCGGTGCACGCCGTCAGGCCTGGCTACAGTCATCGGACCTCGAGCCATGTGTGCAGGACAAGTTGGTCGATGTCCCCTGCCGAGGTGAGAACCTCTTTGGCAAGCCCATGGCTGAAAAGGCTGCAGAACTCGAGTCCGAGACTCTCACCCGGACAAGGCTGTCCAGGAAAACCTCTGCCCCTTCTCAGAAGAAGAAGGGCTCGGGAAAAAAGACCTTTTATCCGAGGAACTCATCTGCCTACAAATCATACCCTCACTTTCCGGCCTCTGTAGCTCCCCAACAGGGTCAGCAGGCCAAGGGGCAGGGACATGGGCCCCGTAGGCAGAAAACCCCCAATCCACCAGCTCCGGCTCCTGGTTTTGACTCCAGTGGCATAGCCTCTTCTCCTCAGCTGGCCCCTCTCTCAGCACAGGAGGCCGGCTGACCCTGTATGCCCACAGGTGGTCAGCCGTAACAAGGGATACCTGGGTGCTAAGCATAGTCCAGAGAGGCTATCTCCTCCACTTCCACCAGGTACCTCCCTCCAACTTTCCAGGGGAGCCTCCAAGACTCCCTCTGCACAGGGACTTACTCCTGCAGGAGTTGGCAGGTCTTCTAAAGGAGCAGACGGTGGAACCGGTGCCCCACCACCTGAGAGGTCAAGGCTTCTATCCCAGGTACTTTTTGTTACCAAAAAGGACAGGAGGCCTCAGGCCCATCCTAGACTTGCACAATTTCAACAAGTTCCTGGAGAGGGAAAAGTTCAAGATTCTTACCCTTGGAGTCCTGCTGCCCTACCTCCAGCAGGGAGATTGGCTATGCTCCTTAGACCTAAAGGATGCGTATACTCACATCCTTATTCATCCAGACCACAGACAATATCTCCAATTTGTAGTGGGAGGAAACCATTACCAGTACAGGGTACTCCCTTTTGGCCTAACCTCCGCCCCTAGGGTTTTCACCAAGTGTCTGGCGGTGGTGGCGGCCTATCTCAGAGTTCAAGGACTCGTTGTCTTTCCATACCTGGACAACTGGCTCATCAGGGGTCAGTCTCCACAGGAAACCAATCAAGCCACCCTCTGTACTGTGTCTCTTCTCCAGCATCTGGGATTTGTCATAAACTTCGCAAAGTCTGCTTTGCGCCCCTCACAAAACATGTAGTTCATAGGAGCAAGACTAGACACCCTTCATGCGAAGGCCTTTTTACCCGTGGACAGGGCCAACAGACTGATGGATCTGGCCAGACAGTTCCACAGCAATTCTCTAGTCTCCGCCAGACAATTCCTAAGGCTCTTAGGCCACATGGCATCCACGGTCCATGTAACTCCAAATGCCCGTCTGCACATGAGGCCCGCTCATTGGGGCCTAATGACTCAGTGGCTGCAGGCCACAGGAAACCTGACGGACAAAGTGAGGGTGTCCAATCTACTGGCAGATTCTCTGCAGTGGTGGCTTCATCTTCCAAATCTACTGCAAGGGGTGCCTTTTCAAGCACCTGCACACTCTCAAGTGCTGACAATCGATGCTTCTCTTCAAGGTTGGGGTGCACATTGCCAAGGAGCATGCACTCAAGGCCTTGGGAGGCCACACAGCAAATCAATTTCCTAGAGCTCAGAGCAATCCGCTTAGCCCTGCAGACTTTCTCTCATGTCCTCTCTCAGCAGTCTGTCTTAGTTCAGACGGACAATCAAGTTGCTATGTTCTATGTGAACAAGCAAGGGGGCACAGGGTCCCGACCTCTTTGTCAGGAAGCACAGGACCTGTGCTTCTGGGCAGTCAAGCATGGCATACTTCTCAAGGCGGTCTATCTCCCTGGACAGGAGAATTACCTGGCAGACAAGTTGAGCAGGATCCTACAGCCACACGAATGGCATTTGAATCCTCTGGTAGTTCAACAGATCTTCCTAAGATGGGGTCTTCCCACCATGGATCTGTTTGCCAGTCCACTGAACAGTCAACTGCCCAGGTTCTGCTCCAGAAAACTGCATCCTCTCAGGGTAGCAGCGGATGCATTTCTCATACCATGGTCTACAGGCCTCCTATATGCATTTCCTCCCACGCCTCTAGTGCCCAAAACACTGTTCAAAGTGCTCCGGGACAAGGCCTCGGTGATCCTGGTGGCCCCCAGATGGCCAAGGCAACCGTGGTTCCCACTTCTTTTACAGCTAGCGGTGGACGCTCCTCTTCCTCTGGGGATGCAACCCGATCTCCTGTCTCAGGAGCAGGGATCTCTCTTACACCCCAATCTCCAGTCCCTCAATCTGATGGCCTGGCTGCTGAAAGGGTAGTTCTAGCACCCTTACTGCTGCCTAGGGAAGTGGAGGACGTGGTCTTGGCCTCTAGGAGGCAGTCCACTCGGAAATCATATGCTCTTAAGTGGCGTAGGTTCTCCACCTGGTGTGCCCAGCACAAGGAGGATCCTTTCTCTTACCTGGTACCAGTGGTGCTGCAGTATTTGCTGCACCTGTCCAATCTAGGCCTTAAATCCAACTCTGTTAGGTTCCACCTCAGTGCTCTCTCAGCGCACCACTTTCCGGTGGAGGGTCAGTCTCTCTCAAGCCACCCTTTGGTAGCTTGCTTCCTCAGAGGCCTGCTTTTGCTTAAGCCTCCAGTTCGTCCACCTGCCCCTGAGTGGGATTTGAATGTGGTCTTGCAACAACTTACTTGCCCACCATTTGAGCCTATAGCTACTTTCCTGGAAAGCGTTGGAAAGTACTTTCTTTCCTGGAAAGCGTTGTTTTTGGTAGCTATTTCCTCAGAAGGCGAGTGAGGCAGCAGCCTCGGCTTCACAGCTTGCTTTCAGGTAGGAGAGTGGATACGGTTTTAAAACGTCCTATATTGGGTGTTAGTTTTGCCGCCGCGGTTTAGGTTCTTAGGCGGCTTGGTGTTCTGTGAGTGACCGCGTGTACCGGCAGAGCTAGCGTTGCGGGGACGCGCTCAGAGATCGGCGGTTTTTGAAATCGGGCGTAAGGGTTCACGCTGGTGCACCTTCCTTTTTTCTTTTACTTTCATTAGGTTCCTGGGCAGAATTAGTTAATGGAGAGTCTCAGAGGAGCAGGGTTTAGTTCGTCCTCAGAGCATTGCTGAAAGAGCGGGAACGGCGGCTATTTTACCTAAGCCGTCCGTTTCTTCCGCGCTGCATTTAAAGTCAGGCAAAAAGAAATCTAAGTCACACAAAGCTCCTTCCGCTGAGGGAGCAGTGCAGCAATCTTTACCGGTGAAACAAGGGTCTTTGGAATCTCTTCTTTCTGCTGAATTTATTTTGGCTCTACATAGGGCTTATTTGCTGAAGAAGTCTCAGGCTCCTATCTCTCCTTCTAGTGATAGCATTCCAGCGGTTAAGCAGGTGGATTGCACAGGATCAGACCCTGGAGAAGGGGGTTCTTCTATTGTGAAGTCCGTGGAAACAGCTTTAGAAGAGGCTGGATCTCGAGGTTCAGTGTCTCAGCTGCCAGAGGAAGGAGAGATTCTTTCAGACACAGGATTCGATGACTGGCCAGGAGAATTGGAAGACGGCGAGTTTGGGCCAGGTGAGGATCCGAATGTTTTTCGGGTTTTTAGGAAAGAAGAGCTTGGGGCCCTCATTGCTCAGTCTTTAGCTGCACTAAATATGGTGCTCCCTACAGTTCAGTAGGATCCGTTAGAGGATCCCTTATTGCAGGGTTTCAAATCAGAGCAGCGCTGTTTTCCCATTCACAGGGTTATTAAGCAGATGATTGAATCTGAATGGGAGTGCCCCGAAGCCTCTTTGAGGGGGGGCCGCGCTATTGCGCGTCTTTACCCCATTCCTCAGGAGGAAAAGGACTTGTTGCGTATGCCCAAGGTAGATGCCTTGGTTTCGGGGGTCACCAAAAAGACCATCATTCCGGTAGAAGGTGGTTCGGCTCTTAAGGATTTTCAAGATCGTAGATTAGAGGCGCTTCTGAAACATGCTTTGACTCCAGTGCCTTGGCTCTTCAGGCTTCGGTTTGTGGCGCTTATGTTTCAAGAGCTTCTATCAGGTGGATGCAGGGAGAACGGAGTTCGGATAAGGAGGAAGACTCTTCTCCGGAAGGAGCAAAGCTGGAGTCGGCGGCAGCTTATCTGGCAGATGCCTTCTATGATCTGGTGCGGATTTCAGCAAAATCAATGGCTTCTGTGATAGCAGCTAGGCGATTTCTCTGGTTGCGGAACTGGGCGGCAGATGCGTCGTCTAAGGCTTGGCTCAGTAAGCTTCCATACAAGGGCAAGCTGCTTTTTGGGGAAGCTTTGGAAAAGATTGTGAAGGACTTGGGTGATTCCAAGGGGGGACGTCTTCCCGAGGACCGTGCGAGACCGGCGAAGATGGTTCCAGTACACAGAGGTCAGGGGCGAGATTTTCACAGGTTCCGCGGATCTCGCTTTACGCCTTATCAGCGAGGCCGTTTTGTGGCTAGAGGCCAGTCCTTTCGAGGGGCCAGGGGGTTCAGTAGGGGTTACTTTACCTCCCATCAAAACCCAGCTAAAAAGCCACAATGAAGGAGCGCCGGTCCAGGCGGAGATTCCGGTGGGAGGTCGTTTGCAGGAGTTTTTCTCTGCCTGGGCCAACATAACTACAGACCAGTGGGTTCTCGAAATTATCAGAGAGGGCTATGAGTGGAATTCGCTCACCCACTGGTAGATGCCTTTGTGACTTCTCCCTGCGGGCCTCAGCTAAAGAGGACTGCGGTCAATGACACGTTGTCGCGATTGCTACGCCTTCAGGCAGTGGTGCCAGTTCCCGCAGACCAGTGCGGCTTAGGTCGATACTCGATTTATTTCGTGGTTCCCAAGAAAGAAGGTTCTTTTCGACCAATTCTGGATCTCAAGCTTGTAAATCTTTGTTTGAGGGTGCCGCATTTCCACATGGAAACATTAAGATCGGTTATCCAGTCGGTAAAAAAGGGAGAGTTTCTTTCTTCCATAGGTTTAACGGAAGCGTATGTGCATATACCAATCAGAAAGGAGCATCAAAAATTTCTTCGTTTTGCGGTTCCCATGGGCCATTTTCAGTTCCGGGCATTGCCGTTCGGGCTTGCTACTGCGCCTCAAACTTTTACCAAAGTTATGGTGGTGGCGGCCGCGGCGCTGAGAAAAGAAGGGATTCAGGTACATCCCTATCTCGATGACTGGTTGATCCGAGCGCCATCTCTGGCGGAGTCCCTTTCGGCGACCGCGCGAGTAGTGGAGCTCCTCGAACAGCTAGGTTGGGTTATCAATCGAGCAAAGAGTCATTTGGATCCGGTAAGACGACTGACTTATCTGGGAGCTCTCTTCGACACGGAGATAGGTTCAGTGTTTCTTACGGTGGACAGAGTTCAAAAGATTCTGTCGCAGGTTGCAGGCTCACCGGTCTGTAGTTTCCTGGATCACCCCTGGAACCCTTTTTATAAATTGGCGTTACATTGGCAGTCCTCCAATCTTCAGGTATTACAGATGATTTTGATCAAAATTCACAGATACTAATAGCAGGTCTGCAATCTCATATTTTAGTTCTTTCAACACCCTTGGATGTATACCATCTGGCCCAGGTGTTTTGCTACTCTTCAGTTTATCTAATAGTTGTAATACATCTTCCCAATGTATCGATATTTCCTTCAATTCTTCCACATCTTTAAATACCACTTCAGTCATGGTTAACATCCCTACATCTTCCTCAGTAAAGACCGAAGTAAAGAATTCATTCAGTCTCTCCGCTATCGCCTTGTCGCCTCTTAGTGTCCCTTTAACCCCTCTATCATCTAAAGGACCAACTGACTCTCTCACAGGTTTTTTGCTACGAATGTACTTGAAAAAGTCTTTATTTCGCGTTTTTGCTTCTGCAGCAAGCTTCTTCTCAAATTCTCCCTTTGCCTGCCTTATCAATGCCTTGCATTTGACTTGCCAATGCTTGTGTTGTTTCCAGGTTTCGTCGTTTGGCTCTTTTTTCCATTTCCTGAAAGATGCTTTTTTTGGCAACAGCAGCCTCCTCTGACCTCGCCTTTAAACCATGCTGGCAGTTTTTTGGACTTCCTTCCACTTTTCTTAAAGCGTGGAATACAGCTGGTCTGGGCTTCCAAGATAGTATTTTTCAATAACACAAGAAGAAATATTTATTAATGGGAAGATTGGTAGATGCATGGAACCCTCCAGGTATAGGTGGTAGAGATGAAGGCTGTATCTGAATTCAAGATTGCATGGGACAAAAAGCTAGAAGGATACTTGGGTATGTAGGGAGAGGAATGGCCAGCGGAAGAAAGAAGGTGATGGTGGCTCTGTATAAGTCTCTGGTGCGACCTCATTTGGAGTATTGTGTGCAACTATGGAGATTGCACCTTCAATAGGATATTGTGATAAGGAAGCTTATCAGGACCTAAGAGATAGGGATCAGAAGAAGGAATTTACCCTAACAAAAGCTCCTATTTTAAAAGGTCAAGGACATAAAACCCCCATTGTACCTAGAAAACAGGTAATTCCTGGCTGCAATAAGTTACAGCATGCCCCTAGTGGTGAAAAGGTGAGGGAATGCAAGCCCAGGGTAGGGAACCCTTACGTCACTGCATTCCCTAATCATTCAGCTGCCATGAGGGAATTTGATCTTTCTCACCTGAGAGGAGAGAGGGTGGAGCAAGTCCCTGGGAGTTTTAAGTTTAGCTCTGTTTATCCAGAGAAAGGACAGCACGAGAAGCAGCAGGAGCAGCAGCAAGAGCAGAGGCAGGACGGAGAGTGACAGCACAGAGGACTACAGCACGAGGAGGGGCAGCACAAGGAGAGCTGCTGATGAGAGAGAAAGAGAAGGAAATAGGAATGCTTTCTGGAGAAGGAATGGAACAGTAAGAACAGCAGGAACCTGGAACACAGGGTGGAGAACAGGACGAGGTGAATGGTGGCCAGAGCATGAAAGAGGGGAAGCTGATACAAGCTTTGACCAAGGTATGAGTCCTAGAAGCTCATCTAATAAGGAACACTACAGAGTTGCTAGAGACGGCTTTAACCATAACGGAAAGCAGTCAGATAAGCTATCTGAGTCTGAATCAGAGATTGAGCCAATGCAACTGGGTGACCCAGATTTACCTTTGGTAGAAGAGGACTCATGTATGGATTGTTATGTATGCCAGTCTGCCAATACAGAGGGGTTGAAAGGGAGTCAACCTTAAAGGAAAAAAACTCCAATGTCCGTTAGCCGTAAGAACTGTGTTCAGCTTGTGAGGGTTCTCAGTTCAGGAGAAGTGTTTTACTGTGCAAAGCTGAGGCTACCTAATTACACTTGAGAAAAGCTGTGGAGAGTGCTGTGCTCCGTCTGAAGCTGTACCAACCGAGAAAGTAAGAAAGGTTTTATTTGCTAAATATTGAGAAAACCTTGCAAAGTGATTTTTCTACCATTGAGAGTTTAACTGCCTGTAAGAAGTTTTGCTGTGTTTAAGAAGACAAAGTTGCCAAGTATAGTTCTGAACTGAAGGAAAAGAAACCTGGTTTAAAGTTTTGTTCCTGTTTGTTTTGGACTGCACGGCAAGCCATGCCTGGTGGCATGTGCTGTTAGAAGTATTGAATATTTAAGCTGAAGAAAGCTGTTTTGTTTGAGTTCAAGTTGTATCCTGTGTTGAAATACAAGAATCCTGGTGAAACATTAAAAAGGTGAAAATTTGTGAACCTTAGCGTGTCTTTTCAATGGTTAATTTCTGTCATTTGCCTACCACTCAACCCAACTACAAGAAGGTGTTTTTTTTCTTTACCTGAGGCCACATAACATCTAACTGAACTACCTTTCCCATAATGCATTAAAAAAGCAACCAGTTAGAAAAAGGCCTTTAAAGGTGAAACACTCCATTAAGAAGCGCGCCCCTCCATACTGATGTAAGGGGCTAAGGGCGTGACAATATAAACAGATTGGAGTTGGTGCAGAGTGTGACTGCTAAAATGGTTTGAAGTCTTAGTTATAAAGCATATGAGGACTGATTTAAGGCTCTTAATATACATACTTTAGAGGAAAGGTGGGCAGGGCCGGCCCGTCCATTGAGCAAGAATGTTCTTTGCACAGGGCCCCGCGTTTCAGGGGGCCCCGCGCAAAGAACATTCTGCATTTTTTTAAAAATTATATTAAAAAAAAAAAAGCTGGCTCTGGCTGCTGCCGCCTCCGCAGCAAAATGGAGTGTCCCGCGGGGCCCCCTCTCCTCGCTGAGCCTCTCTGCAAGGGCTTTCAGATTCGCGAAGGGAGAGGGTCTCCCTCGCGTCTCTGTTAAGCCCGCAGGGGCTAATGGGAAATTTCCCATCTGCCCCTTTAGACGCGAGGGGCTGATGGGAAATTTCCCATTAGCCCCTGCGGGCTTAACAGAGGCGCGAGGGAGACACTCTCCCTTCGCGAATCTGAAAGCCCTTGCAGAGAGGCTCAGCGAGGAGAGGGGGCCCCGCGGGACACTCCATTCTGCCACTGCTGCCGCGGCAGCGGCAGCAGCCAGAGCCAGGTTTTTTTGTAAATTTTAAATTTGCCATAAGCCGATATGGAGAGGGGAGAGGGGAGGGGGGCTTGGCTGGGCTGGGGGGTGTTAAGACTGGGGCTGGGCTGGGCTGGGCTGGGCTGGGCTGGGCTGGGGGGGGGTGTTAAGACTGGTGCTGGGCTGGGCTGGGCTGGGGGGATGTTAAGACTGGGGCTGGGCTGGGCTGGGGGGGGTGTTAAGACTGGTGCTGTGCTGTGCTGGGCTGGGGGGGTGTTAAGACTGGTGCTGGGCTGGGCTGGGGGGGGTGTTAAGACTGGGGCTGGGCTGGGCTGGGCTGGGGGGGGGTGTTAAGACTGGGGCTGGGCTGGGCTGGGCTGGGGGGGGTGGTGTTAAGACGCGTGCTGGGTTGGGGGGAGTGTTAAGACTGGTGCTGGGCTGGGCTGGGGGGGTGTTAAGACTGGTGCTGGGCTGGGCTGGGCTGGGCTGGGGGGGTGTTAAGACTGGTAATGGGCTGAGGCGGGGTTAAGACTGGTAATGGGTGGCGGTGGCGGGTTAAGACTGGTAATGGGGGGTGGCGGTGGCGGGGGTTAAGACTGGTAATGGGCTGCGGGGGAGCTAGGACAAATAATGGGCTGGGGGGGCTAGGACTGGTAATGGGCTGTGAGCTGTTGGGGGGGTTAGGACTGGTAATGGGCTATGGGGGGGGTTAAGACAGGTAATGGGCTGTGGGCTGATGGGGTCTGTCTGGAAATGGGGTGATGGGGGGGGGTTAGGACTGGTAATGGGCTATGGGGGGATTAGGACTGATAATGGGCTATGGGGGGGCTAGGACAGGACATGGGCTGATGGGGAGGGGTTAGGACTTGAGGTGGGCTGATGTGGTTAGGACTGGTAATGGGCTGTGGGCTGATGGGGGGGGTTAGGACTGGCAGTGGGCTATGGGGGGCTGACTGGAAATGGGCTGATGGGGTTAAGACTGGAAGTGGGCTGATGGGTTAGGACTGGTAATGGGTTATAGGGGGGGCTTAAACTGAAAATGGGGTGATGGGGGGTTAGGACTGGAAGTGGGTTGATGGGGGGCTAGGACTGGTACTGGAAATGGGCTGTTGGGGTGAGCTAAGATTGGAAATGGGCTGTGGTGGGGGCTTGAATTGAAATGGACTCATGGAGGGGCTAGAACTGGAAGTAGGCTCATGGGGTGGCTTGGACTGGAATTGGGCTGAGTGGAGGGGAGCTAGAATTTGACATGGGCTGATGGTGGGGCTAGGAAATGACTAGAAATGGGCTAATGGGGGGCTAGGATTGGAAATGAGCTGATGAAGGGACTCAGACTGAAAATGGATGGGGGAGCTAGGACCGGAAATGGGTTGATGGGGGGTAGGACTGGAAATGGGCTGATGCAGGGACTAGAAGGGAATGGATGCTGGGTGAGACTGGAACTAGAAGGGAGCTGATGTTGGGGGAGGATTAGAATGGGATGGGGCTGAGAGAGTAAAATGGAGAGGGGAAAAATATTTTGTGTGGGAGGGATGAAAAATCTACAATTGGCCGGTTATTGGGAGAGTAAGTGGGGATTGAGGATGGAGGGGTAAAATTTGTGTGGATGAAATTGGAATGAGGAAAGAGCAAAAGGAGAAAGATTAGTATGTTAAAGCAGATGTAGAGAGAGAGAATGGAAAAAAAAAACTAGGAGAGAAGAAAGAACAAATGAACAGCAGACGATGGAGAGTTAGCAGAAAATATGAAGAAACCAGAAGAAAGTGGCTGGAGCAATTGCAACTGAAAAAAAAATGCACAAAAGGTAGAAAGATATCTCTTTATTTTGAATTTATTAACTGGAATATGAAAGCTCTGGGAAATGTGCATCATTAACGTCTGCGCTTTGTTTGGTACAAGAGGAAATTAATTTATAGATTTATTTCTACAGTGTTGTTGTACATTCCAAGTTTGGCTTTTGGGGTTCCCAATTTAATTATTGTCTTCCTGTTTCTACATTGTGATTTCTTGTTTGGTGACGGTCTATGTTCTGCACGTGTAACTGAGCTGAGGTATTCTGTTTATGTAATTCCTATTTGACATTGCCACTTGTTCTCTTTCCCCAGTATTCTCTGAAATGTATTGGTTTAATATTTGCAGTGTTGCCTTTTGATAGGTAGGGTATGGTGCTTTGTGAGTCCTGGTAATGCTGTCAGGATATGGCGGGTTTGCTATGGGTTCTAAATGGGCAGCGTTTGTAGTAGTTCCTAATGTGCCTGGCGGTTGGCACTGGATTATAGTAATGTAGAAATCTTTTAGTCTTTCTTTATCCATACCCTCATTAAGAGACATGTTTACTAAAAGTTAGTGTATGGTAACATTATGCAAATAGTTATGCAAATAAGGCCACTTATGCAAATGAGGCCCCGCACCGAGTCTCCGCACATGGCCCCGCACCCCCCTTGGGCCGCCCCTGAAGGTGGGATAGAGGTGATATGATTGAGATGTTTAAATACCTCCGTGGCATAAATGCACAGGAGGAGAGCCTCTTTCAATTGAAAGCAAGCTCTGCTACGAGGGGACAAGAACATAAGATATGCCATATTGGGTCAGACCAAGGTCCATCAAGCCCAGTATCCTGTTTCTAACAGTGGCCAATCTAGTTCATAAGTACCTAGCAGTTTCCCCAAAAGTCACAGGTTCCTCAATGCTTGTATTGGGTCAAGCAGTGATATCCTGGGTCCCTTTTAATAATGGCTTATGAACCTTTCCTCTAGGAACTTATCCAAACCTTTCTTAAACCCACTGCACTAACAGCTTTTACTACATCCTCCGGTAACAAATTCCAGAGTTTGATTACACGTTGAGTGAAAAAATATTTTCTCTTATTCATCTTAAATAGTTTACCCTGTAGCTTCATAGAATGCTAGGTATCATAAGGAAAGGAATGAAAAAAACCCCAAAGGATATTATAATGCCTCTTTATCGTTCGATGGTGCGACTGCACCTTGAGGATTGTGTACAGTTCTGGTCGCCATATCTTAAAAAGGTTATAGCGTTATTAGAAAAGATACAGAGAAGAGCCACCAAAATGGTAAAGGGGATGGAAGGATACCCCTATGAAAAGAGGCTGAAAAGGTTAGGGCTCTTTAACCTGGAAAAGAGACGACTGAGGGGGGAGATATGATAGAGGTCTATAAATTAATGAATGGAGTGGAACGGGTAAACGTAGATCGATTGTTTGTCATCAGAATATGGAAAGACTAGGGGACATGCAATCGATCTACGTTTACCCGTTCCACTCCATTCAGGATGTATGTGCTGCGTATATCACACAGAATATCAAATCTTTAAAATGATTTTTAGACAGATAGAGGCCGATTCTGCTTTCTGCATGTCCAGCCACATTGCTCGGCCAAAACGTGAATGTTCTGGAGATGTACCTGATTCTGCCGCCGCGGGGCCCAGATCATACCTGCGATAGCAGAATCAGAGACTTAGATGCCTGGGCACTCCCTGTCCATTCCGGATATCCTAGCGTTCCTGCAGACTGGTTTCCATAAGGGCTTAGCCGCTAGTTCCTTGAGGGTGCAACTGGCGGTGATTTCCTGTTATCGAGGAAGGATCCAAAGTGTAGCGTTGGGTATGCACCTGGATGTAGTGCGATTCCTGAAGGTGGTGATACCCTTCGCCCCCCGCAGAGGTCAGTGGTCCCGCCTTGGGATTTCAATTTGGTGTTAGCGGTGCTTACCGGAGAGCCCTTTGAGCCGTTGAGCTGGGCTTCGCTGTAGGAATTGACTCTTAAGATGGTATTTCTTGTGGCGATGTGCTCGGCACGCATGATTTCGGAGTTCAAGACTTATCGTGCCAGGGACCATTCCTTTCTTTCTCGAAGGAGAAGGTGGTCCTTCAGCCGGTGCCTTCCTCTGCCTAAGGTGGTATCGGCCTTTCATTTGAATCAGTCGGTTTCCCTACTGGCCCTGGCGAACACGGGGGGACGAGTCCACCAATCCACAGTTGCGCCTCTTGAATGTTCAAAAAATCCTGTGGTGTTATTTGAAGAAGACTGCGTCTCTTTGGAAATCGGATCATCTGTTTATGTTGTTTGGGGGGGCCGCCCAGAGGAGAGGCAGTGGCCAAAGCCTCCGTTTCCAGATGCTTCAGGGAAGCGATTATGTCGCTTCCCTGAAGGGAAAGTCTGTGCTGGCGTTTTTGCATGCACATTCCACAAGTGCTCAGCCGGCCTCGTGGGTAGAGTATAGTTTATCTTTATCTTGCCCAGAAATCTGATCATGTAACACCTCTGCTTTTTCAACTTCATTGGTTACCACTCCGTTATAGATTTAAATATAAGCTTCTCATGCTAACACATAGGGTTATCCATACATCAAATCCTTTGTATCTAGCAAACCTTGTCTCCCTCCATACTCCCTACCGATAACTCCGTTCATTGCATGCCAATCGACTGTCTCTCCCTTCCCCTTCACAGGCCCATTTGGAAAAGACGCGTCATGCTGCATTCTTTTTCCTTGGACCCTCACTTTGGAACGCCTTGCCATCTTCCCTCCAACTGGAATTCTCGAATCATAATTTCAAAAGCTTATTGAAAACATACCTATTTCAACAGGCTTATGACTTTCCTCCCAATAGTTCTGTCTAGTTATCATTTTTTCTGCCTGTCTCTAGGTGACCACTCTGGTCAATCTTTCCTTTTATTTAATAATGGAGTTCCTTTCTTCCTATGACACTAGCATATATATATTTTTATTGTGAACCGCTCTCACGTCCCGACAAGGGCGGTATATAAAGTGTTAAATAAAGATAAAGATAAAAATAGTTTAGTGCCGCCGGTAGAAATCTGTAGGGTGGCAATGTGGTCTTCACTTCATACTTCTGCTATGTATTATCGGCTGGATGTCCAGGTGACGCCTGTTTCAGAATAGCAGTGCTTCAAGCTGGTTTTGCAGGTCCCTCCCGTCAATCTAACTGCTCTGTTACATTGCAGAAGTGTGAGACTGGACTGGAGAGATAAGGAAGGAGAAATTAGACTTACCTGCTAATTGGTGTTCCTTGAGGAAGCCCAGTCCAGTCCCAGATCCCTTCCTGAATGCTTTTTTATGATAATCTATTATGCGACCCACAGTCCTGAAACTGGTTCCCTTGGAGGTGGAAGTGGCTAGTGGGTGCCGGGGGATTATGGTGGGGACGGCGTTGGAGGCAGACCAGGAAAGCTATCTTATGGATTGAAATTATATGGATTGAAATTCCATATAAAAGGGGGAAGGCAATGGCAGTGGGGGTGTACTATCGAGCACCTGGCCAGAATGACCAAATGGATGATGAAATGCTCAAAGAAATCAAGGAAGCTAACAAACGTTACAGCGCAGTAATAATAATGGGTGATTTCAATTACCCGGTATCGACTGGGTCAGTGTCACGTCGGGACATGCTAGGGAGATAAAGTTCCTAGATGAAATAAATGACTGCTTCTTGGAGCAGCTGGTTCATGAACCGACCAGAGGGGAAGCCATATTAGACCTAGTCCTTAGTGGAACACCAGATCTAGTGCAAGAGATAAGGGTGTTGGGGCCACTTGGCAATAGTGATCATAGCATGATCGCCTTTGATTTAATTAGTGGAGGAGGGATAGTAAGGAAATCCACAGTACTACCTTTTAACTTTCGAAAGGGAGACTATGATAAAATGAGGAAAACAGTTAAGAAAAAACTAAAAGGAGCAGTTGCAAAGGTTAAAGACGTACATCAAGCTTGGGTGTTGTTGAAAAATACTATCTTGGAAGCCCAGACCAGCTGTATTCCATGCTTTAAGAAAAGTGGAAGAAAGTCCAAAAAACTGCCAGCATGGTTTAAAGGTGAGGTCAGAGAGGCTGTTGTTGCCAAAAAAGCATCTTTCAGGAAATGGAAAAAAGAGCCAAACGACGAAACCTGGAAACAGCACAAGCACTGGCAAGTCAAATGCAAGGCATTGATAAGGCAGGCAAAGAGACGGCTGAGGGGAGATATGATAGAAGTCTATAAATTAATGAACGGAGTGGAACGGGTAAACGTAGATCGATTGTTTACGTTATCAGAATATAGAAAGACTAGGGGACATGCAATGAAGCTACAGGGTAAACTATTTAAGACTAATAAAAGCAAATATTTTTTCACTCAACGTGTAATCAAACTTTGGAATTTGTTACCGGAGGATGTAGTAAAGGCTGTTAGTGTAGCTGGGTTTAAAAAAGGTTTGGACAAGTTCCTGGAGGAAAGGTCCATAAACCATTATTAAGAAGTGACTGAAGATATCAATGCTTGACCCAGTACAAGCATTGTGGAACTTGTGTCTCTTGGGGAAACTGCTAGGTACATATGATCTAGATTGGCCACTGTTGGAAACAGAATACTGGGCTTGATGGACCTTGGTCTGACCCAGTATGGCATATCTTATGTTCTTATGTTCTTATCTTTCTCACGCTTAATGCTGGATGTTGTCACCCATGTGCTCCACAGGTAAGCCTCCTCATTCTGGGGGGGGAAGGGGGATTCCTTCTCCAGTGGGGGGGGGGCAAGTTATTTAGTTGTAGATTGGTTTATTCATGTTTGACTACTTGTTTGTTGTTCCTGTGAGTCTGCTTTGTCAATAGGTTAGTGGGGCTGGTGGGCGGTGCCAGCTGCATAAGTACACTGGTGTCATCAAAAGATGACATGCTCAGTCTCCAAGCTTCTGGAAGAGGTACACTATCCCAGAAGTGCGGGACTGGACTGGCGTTCCTCAAGGAACACCAATTAACAGGTAAGTCTGTTTCTTCTTTGACCCCAACCTCCTACAGATCCATTGCAAGCATCCCCTTTCTAGTCAAAATAATTGAAAAAAACTGTAAATTTCCAATTACAGGAATACATCAACACATCTGCCCGCCTTGATCCGCATCAACACGCTGTTAGACCAGGTGATGGTGTAGAAACTCTACTCACCTCTCTACTGAACACGCTAATCAAAGAAATGGGAAAAAAATGAACAAGGCTTTATACTAATATTCATCGACATCTCAGCGGCATTCGATTCCATAAATCGCAACAAGCTCATTGAACACCTTAAGGAAATTGGAATATCAAAAACACCTCTAACATGGTTCTGCTCCTACCTCACAGACTGCACCCAAGATGGGAACCCAAACTCAGATCAAGTTCAGACATCTGTGGGGATACTCCAAGGCTCCTCATGATCTGCACTTCTATTCAACCTCTGTTGTTAAGTGATGTCAAGTCTGTGCCGACTCATGATAGTTGTCCCAAACTGTGTTTGATCTTCAGTCAGGCAGCTCATTGTTGACAGACTGGCACTCATAGCTGCTGTTATTGTATCAAATGTATTGATCCATCTTATTGCTGGCCTTCCTCTTTTACATTGACTTTCCACCATGCCAAGCATGATGTCCTTTAATGATCTCTCTCTTTGTATGATGTGTCCAAAGTATGAAAGTCGAAGTCTTGTCATCTGAGCTTCTAAAGAAAGCTTAGGTTTGATCTCCTCTAGTACTGACTGGTTTGTTCTTGAGACAGTCCATAGTATACGCAGTATTCGTCGCCAGCACCATAATTCAAAAGCATTGATTTTCTTCCTGTCTATCTTTTTCACTGTCCAACTTTCATATCCATATGATGTCACTGAGAATGCCATGGCTTGAACAAGTCAAATCTTTGTATGGAGAGAGACATCTCTGCTCTTGAGAATCTTGTCTAGGTCCTTCATAGCCTTCTCTCGGTGGTAGGAAAAGTAATGAAGGCGCTTCTGAAAGAGCAAATAGTGGACTTTCTCAAAACCAACAGGTTGCATGATCCAAGGCAACATGGTTTTACCAAAGAACGATCTTGCCAAACAAATCTGATTGAGTTCTTGACTGGGTTACCAAAGAACAAGATCAGGGGCATGTGATGGATGTCATCTGATTGGATTTCAGCAAAGCCTTTGATACTGTTCCTCATGGGAGGCTTATCAATAAACTCAATAGTTTGGGAATGGGTCCCAAGATGGTGAACTGGATCAGAAATTGGTTGACTCACAGATGTCAGAAGGTGATGGTAAATGGAGCTCACTCGGATGAAAGGAGGGTGATTAGCGGGGTGCCCCAGGGTTCAATCCTGGGACCGGCACTGTTCAATGTATTTGTGAGTGATATTGCTGAAGGACTGAATGGAAAAGTCTGTCTTTTTGCTGATGACACGAAAATTTGCAACAGAGTGGACTCCCCTGAGGGAGTGGATAACATGAGGAAAGATCTACAAAATCTGGAAGAATGGTCTAATGCTTGGCAGTTAAGATTTAATGTGAAGAAGTGCAACATCATGCACTTGGGAAGCAGAAATCCAAGGGAAATGTACGTGATAGGGGGCGAGAGGTTGATGTGCACGGACCAGGAGAAGGACTTTGGTGTGATGATTTCTGAGGATCTCAAGGTGGCTAAACAGTGTGACAAGGCAGTGGCAAAAGCCAGGAGGATGTTGGGCTGCATACAAAGAGGAATTACCAGCAGAAAGGAAGAGGTACTAATGCCACTTTACAAGTCACTGGTGAGGCCTCACTTTATTATTTATTTATTTATTACAAATTCTTATATACCGCGCTATTTAGCATCAGTGTGGTTTACATTGTAACAACATTTTGCATTAGAACAAGATCTTTTGCTTACATTATAACAGGGATTGTAACTTGGAAGTAACAGGGTAACTATTTACAGTTCAAACAAAGGAGCTTATAAATTATTTAAGTTATATTATGTGATAGAGTAGTAATGTAGTCATGCTGATTGTGAATGTTCCTAATGGTGAGTTTCTTTTGTAAATCACTGGGGGTTATGTTGTTGGTATGTCAGATGCTCTGTGAGGGAGATGAGGTGTTGGATGTGAATGTATTAGGTTAGTGTGGGTAAAATAAAGGCAGAACAAGTGATGTTTAATAGCTTTTCTGAATTGCGAGAGGTCAGTAATTGATCTTATATGAGGTGGGAGATTGTTCCAGCACTTAGGAGCATATAGTGTAAATGCTCTGTTTTTAGTTGTTTGGGTACATTTAGTGGACTCAGGTGGTATAGATAGCGTATTGCTAGTTGTTGACCTTCTTAGCCTGTTAGTAGGGGTACTGGTCAGGAGTGAAGAGAGGGATGTGGAAGATATCCAGTTAATTGCTTTAAATGACAGGATTAACGCCCTGTAGGTGATTCTGCATTGTACTGGTAGCCAGTGTAGATCCATAAGTATGGGAGTTATGTGGTCTTTTCTGGAGATGCCGCAGAGAATGCGGGCTGCTGTGTTCATCGCCATTTGAAGAGGATTGAGAGTGCTCTTGGGGAGTCCATGTAGGATGATGTTGGCATAATCAAAGTGTGGCATTACGAGTGTCTGGAATATTGTTCTGAAGTCGTCTGGGGCTAGTAGAGGTCTTAGATGTCGTAGTATCCGTATTTTGTTGTAAATGGATTTAGTGGTATTCTTTATATGCTCTTTAAAGTTGAGCTGCTGGTCTATTGTAATCCCCAGATATTGTATTACAGACTTGCATGTGAGCTCAGTGTCACAAACTTTCAATGAAGCAGGAGGAGAGAAGTCTTTGTTCCTGGTTATGAAAAGGACTTCAGTTTTTTTAAAGTTTATGCAAAGATTTTGTGACAGGAGCCAATCAGTAATTGCATTGAAGCATTCAATAAGTGGAACAAGGTTTGGCTGCTTGATTTTAATTGGAGCGAAAATCAGTACATCATCCGCATAGATCAGACTGGAGATGTTAAAAGAACGGATGATATCACAAATGGGTTGCATATAAATGTTAAAGAGTAGAGCCGAAAGGGATGATCCTTGGGGTACTCCTTGTTGCTGATGGAATGGGTTCCGATGTTGAGGAGCCTATCTGTACTTGTTGCCAGCGGTTCATGAGATAGGATTTGCACCATTCCCAGGCAAGGCCATGAATTCCCTTTTCCTGGAGGCGGGAGAGGAGTTGTACATGGTTAACAGAATCAAATGCAGCTGCTATATCAAGAAATATGAGCACGAACCCATTCTCAATTTTGTCAATACCTCTGGACAATGTATTGATGAGTATAGTGAGTAGAGTCTTTACACCATGTGACTCACGGAATCCATGCTGACAAGGATCAAGAGGGGCTGATATGTCAATGTGTTGTTGTAGTTGCATTTGAACCACCTTCTCTATGAGTTTGGCTAGATAGGGTATACTTGAAATTGGGCGGTATGAGTCCGTCTTTGCTGGGTCAAGTTTGTTGCTTTTCAGGAGAGGGCGTATGGAAGTTTGTTTCAGGGTTTCTGGGAATGTTCCTGTTGTGAAGGAGAGTTCCATGATGTAGACTAGAGTTGAGCTAAGTTCTACCCGCATTGATCTGATCCAATGGGCAGGACAAGGATCATTCGGCGCCGTAGTGGTGTTGATGGTGGCAATAAGGTCAGCAATGTACTTGGAATACTGTGTTCAGTTTTGGAGACCATATCTCTCAAAGGATGTAAAAAAACTGGAAACAGTTCAGAGGAAGGCTACCAAAATGATTTGGAGCCTGCGTCAGAAGCCTTATGAGAAGAGACTTGAAGACCTAAATATGTACACTCTGGAGGAGAGGAGGGACAGGGGAGATATGATTCAGAACTTTAAATACTTAGTGTTAACAAAGAAACCTCTTCCAAAGACGGGGGAACTGTAAAACTAGAGGGCATAACATGAAGCTGCAAGGGGGTAACAATGTCAGGAAATACTTTTTCACTGAAAGGTTGGTGGATGCTTGGAATGCCCTCCTGATGGAAGTGGTGGGGGCAAATACAGTGACAGAATTCAAAATGGCATGGCACAGACACAGTGGATCCCTTTATAGAGAGAGGATATAATCAAATAAACTTAACTATCTAATTTCTCAACAAACAGGGGTGCCCTTCACGGAGCGGTGGGTTCACCCCTAAACAAAGACATGGGGAGGGGTGACCTGCATGGAGCGGCAGGTGCACCTACTCTTGCTGCCTTCCTGGGCAGACTAGATAGACCATACTGGTATTTATCTGCCGTCATTTACTATGTTATTATATTCTGCCAGGAGCAGTGCGTCATCTGATTTCTTGACTGCTTGTTGCTTCTTTACTGATAGTTGATCCAAGTAAGTTAAAGTTGTCAATTATTTCAATTTCTTCTCCATCAACAATGAACTTATTTATTTTGCCAGTTGTCAGGATCTTTGTCTTCTTAACATTAAGGTTTAGACCCATTTTAAGACTATATTCCTTGATCTTGAGAAGCAAATGTTTCAAATGGTCTTCACTTTCAGCCAGTAATGTGGTATCATGAGCATAGCGAAGGTTGTTGATGAGTCTTCCACCAATATTCACACCTCTGTTGTCTTCATACAGTCCTATTTCTCTGATGATTTGTTCTGCATATAAATTAAATAGGTAGGGGAAAAGTATGCAGTCTTGTCTTACACCTTTGCTGATTTTAAACCATTCTGTTTCTCCTAGTTCCATTCTCACTGTTGTTTCTTGATCAGTGTAAAGGTTGTGTAAGAGAACAATCAGTTGTTCTGGTATACCCATGCTTCCTAATGTGGCCCAGAGTTTCTCATGCTTTACACAGGCAAAAGCCTTGCAGTAGTCAATAAAACACATATAGATATCCTTTTGATATTCTTTTGTCTTTTCAAGGATCCATCTCACATCCATGATAATGTGTCTCATTCCTCTTCCATTCCTGAACCCTGCTTGCACTTCAGGCAGTTCTCGTTCCAAGTATGATTGTAGTCTGTGCTGAATGATCTTGAGTAGAATCTTGCTGGCATGTGGGATCAGATGATTGTGCGATAATTTCCACAGTCACTTGGGTCACCTTTCTTCAGTACTGATATAAACACAGATCTTTTCCAGTCTGTTGGCCATGAATTTGTCTTCCAAATTTCCTAGCAGAGCCTTGTAAGTATGGTAACAGCTTCATCTGGTTGCTATAATAACTCAGTGGGAATGCCATCAGTGCCCGGTGTTTTGTTCTTTGATAAGGTTTTCAGTGCTGCTTCGATTTACATAAGAACATAAGATATGCCATACTGGGTCAGACCAAGGTCCATCAAGCCCAGTATTCTGTTTCCAACAGTGGCCAATCTAGGTCATATGTACCTAGCAGTTTCCCCAAGAGACACAAGTTCCACAATGCTTGTACTGGGTCAAGCATTGATATCTTCGGTCACTTCTTAATAATGGTTTATGGACCTTTCCTCCAGGAACTTGTCCAAACCTTTTTTAAACCCAGCTACACTAACAGCATTTACTACATCCTCCGGTAACAAATTCCAAAGTTTGATTACATGTTGAGTGAAAAAATATTTTCTTTTATTAGTCTTAAATAGTTTACCCTGTAGCTTCATTGCATGTCCCCTAGTCTTTCTATATTCTGATAACGTAAACAATCGATCTACGTTTACCCGTTCCACTCCGTTCATTAATTTATAGACTTCTATCATATCTCCCCTCAGCCGTCTCTTTTCCAGGTTAAAGAGCCCTAACCTTTTTAGCCTTTCTTCATAGGAGTATCCTTCCATCCCCTTTACCATTTTGGTGGCTCTTCTCTGAACCTTTTCTAAAATCGCTATATCCTTTTTAAGATACGGCGACCAGAATTGCACACAATATTCAAGGTGCGGTCTCACCATGGAACGATATAGAGGCATTATAATATCTTTTGTTTTATTTTCCATTCCTTTCCTTATCATACCTAGCATTCTATTTGCTCTCTTGGCTGCCGCTGCACACTGGGCCGAGGGTTTTAACATGGTATCCACAATGACGCCTAAATCTTTTTCCTGGGTGGTGGTTCCTAATGTGGAACCTTGTATCGTGTAACCATAGTTTGGGTTGTTCTTCCCTAGGTGTATAACCTTGCACTTGTCCACATTAAATTTCATCTGCCATTTTGATGCCCAGTCTTCCAGTTTATCAAGATCCTCTTGCAATTTTTCACAATCCTCTTGGGTTTTAACAACTTTAAATAGTTTTGTGTCATCTGCAAATTTGATAACCTCACTCGTTATTCCACTTTCCAGGTCATTTATGAATATGTCAAAAAGCAGTGGACCCAGCACAGATCCCTGGGGTACACCACTATTCACCTTTCTCCATTGGGAAAATTGGCCATTTAGCCCTACCCTCTGCTTTCTATCTTTTAACCAGTTCCTGATCCACAATAGTACACTGCCTCCTATCCCATGACTCTTTAGTTTTGCCAAAAGTCTCTGATGAGGGACCTTGTCAAAGTCTTTCTGAAAGTCCAGATACACAATATCAACCGACTCACCTTTGTCCACCTGTTTATTCACTCCTTCAAAAAAACATAACAGATTAGTAGATTTCTTCTTTCATCATCAATGGTTTCTGATCATAAGGTATATTATACCTTATTCAACCTGTACCTGCAACCAATCTGTAACCTCATCAAAAACACAACATACTTTACTACCTCTATGCAGATGACCTAATCCAAGTTGAAGTACCTGTTCTTTGTAATGTACATTGCATGTTCCGCCGCTTTGTACAAATTGATGTTATCTGTAAACCGCGCTGATTTTAAAGAGCGTGGTATAGAAATGATTTAAATAAATAAATATTCCCCCTTCTCCACAAAAAAACCAGTCTACACTGCAGTCAAAGAGTGCTTCAAGGCAGTCACACAGTGGCTAACTGACCACAGACTCTCAATAAACTACAGCAAAACTGCAATTGTGCACATAACCAAGGCCCAACCTACATACCCCCAGCAAAAATCAAGATCGACAACAATGAAATAAAAGTAAAATCTGAAGTCAAATACTTGGGAGTTACACTAAACCAATGGCTAAACTTCAAACCCCACATTAAAATAACCACCTCAGTAATTTATGTTTATGTTTATTGAGTTGCTTAATAGACCATCCATCACAACAGCATCTGAGCGGTTTGCAAAATACAATTAAAGACTGCTGTAAACAATAGGAAGAGAACACCATAATATGATAGGAAAGAGAGAGAAGAGTAGGGATTACAGATAGATTATAGAGCAAGTCAGGGAGCATCAGCATGGGGGTGGTGAGAGAGGACATGGGGGAGGAGAAAGGCCAAAGGCTAGGCAGAAGAGGTGGGTTTTTAGATTTGGTTTAAAGGTTTTAAATGAGGGCTCTAGGCGGAGGTCTGGGGGAGCAAGTTCCAGAGGCGGGGGCCAAGGAAGTAGAAGGTGGAGGAACTGGTGGATTCTAGGTGGGCTTGGGAAGGGGAAGGTAGGGTTAGGCGGTTCATTTGGATAGTACGGAGGGAACGGTGGGGAGTGTGGAGGTGGACCAGATCAGCAAGGTAAAGGGGGGTGCTAGTGTGAATAGACCTGTGAACAAAGATGAGGAATTTATACTGAATGCGAAAAGAGATCGGAAGCCAATGCAGACGAATGAGAAGGGGGGTGATATGATCGAAGCAGGAAGAGCAGGTGAGGATACCGGCAGCAGTGTTGTGAACTTGTTGCAGACATTGAAGTTGAGATTGGGGGAGATCGGCTAGGGAAACGTTGCAGTATTCTAGGTGTGAAACAACAAGGGAGATGAGGAGGGTGGTCATAGTGGAGAAAGAAAGGAAGGGACGAACAGATCGGAGTTGTCTTGGGGTAAGAAAACAGCGCTGAACTACAGAGGTGATATGGGCTTTGAAGGACAGGGAGGAGTCGAGGGTCACACCAAGGTAGCGTAGAGTGGTAATGATAGGTATAGGAGCGGAAGAGAGCAAGGGAGTAAGAACATAAGACATGCCATACTGGGTCAGACCGAGGTCCATCAAGCCCAGTATCCTGTTTCCAACAGTGGCCAATCTAGGTTATACGTACCTAGCAATATCCCCAAAAGACACAGGTTCCACAATGCTTGTACTGGGTCAAGCATTGATATCCTGGGTCCCTTTTTAATAGTGGTTTATGGACCTTTCCTCCAGGAACTTGTCCAAACCTTTTTTAAACCCAGCTATACTAACAGCCCTTACTACATCCTCCGGTAACAGATTCCAGAGTTTGATTACACGTTGAGTGAAAAAATATTTTCTCTTATTTGTCTTAAATAGTTTACCCTGTAGCTTCATTACATGTCCCCTAGTCTTTCTATACTCTGATAGCGTAAACAATTGATCCACGTTTATCCGTTCCACTCCATTCATTAATTTATAGACCTCTATCATATCTCCCCTCAGCCGTCTCTTCTCCAGGCTAAAGAGCCCTAACCTTCTTAGCCTCTCTTCATAGGAGTAGCCTTCCATCCCCTTCACCAATTTGGTGGCTCTTCTCTGTACTTTTTCTAATAACGCTATGTCCTTTTTAAGATACGGTGACCAGAATTGCACACAATATTCAAGGTGCGGTCGTACCATGGAGCGATACAGAGGCATTATAATATCCTCTGTTTTGTTCTCCATCCCTTTCCTTATCATACCTAGCATTCTATTTGCTTTCTTGGCCGCCGCTGCACACTGGGCGGAGGGTTTTAACATGTTATCCACGATGACTCCTAAATCTTTTTCCTGGGTGGTGGTTTCTAATGTGGAGCCTTGCATCGTGTAACTATAGTGTGGGTTGTTCTTTCCTAGGTGCATAACTTTGCACTTGTCCACATTAAATTTCATCTGCCATTTGGATGCCCAGTCTTCCAATTTATCCAGATCCTCCTGCAGTTTTCCACAATCCTCTTGGGTTTTAACAACTTTAAACAGTTTTGTGTCATCTGCAAATTTGATAACCTCACTAGTTATTCCCTTTTCCAGGTCATTTATGAATATGTCAAAAAGCAGCGGACCCAGTAGAGATCCCTGGGGTACTCCACTATTCACCTTTTTCCATTGGGAATATTGGCCATTTAGCCCTACCCTCTGCTTTCTATCTTTTAACCAGTTCCCGATCCACAATAGTACACTGCCTCCTATCCCATGACCTTTTAGCTTCGCCAAAAGTCTCTGATGGGGGACTTTGTCAAAAGCTTTCTGAAAGTCCAGATACACTATATCAACCGACTCACCTTTGTCTACCTGTTTATGCACACCTTCAAAAAAACATATCAGATTAGTAAGACAAGATCTTCCTTGTCTAAAGCCATGTTGGCTGTCTCCCATTAGGCCTTGACTATCTTCATGCTGTGTAATTTTGTTCTTTATGATGGTTTCTACCATTTTCCCTGGTACTGACATCAGGCTCACCGGTCTGTAATTTCCTGGGTCACCCCTGGAACCCTTTTTAAAAATTGGTGTTACGTTGGCGAAGAGGGAAGAGGCAGGGCTACCGGCGGTGAACCAAGTGGCTGAAGTTTTAGAGAGGTTGATATGTAAGAAATTAGAGGAAAGCCAAGATGCCACTGAGGTGAGGCAGTTGTTAAGGTGGGTGATATCAGGGGAAATTGTGTCGGTGTGGTAGAGAAGAAAGATATCCTTGGCATAATATTGAGCGGAGACACCGTGTTGTTGAACCAAGAGGATGAGGGGAGCCAGGAAGATGTTAAACAGAAGGGGAGCGAGGACAGAACCCTGGGGGACACCACAGGGAAGGGGAGTGGAGGGGGAAGAAAGAGAACCAGCAGAGACCGACCAGAGAGAAAAGAGTGAAACCAATGGAGAACAGTGCCGGCTAGGCCGTCATCTTGAAGGCGTGAAAGGAGAGTACGGTGGTCAACAAGGTCGAATGCGGCAGAGAGATCGAGGGAGACAGCGAGAATGAAGGAGCCACGATCGTGAGCGGTGTGTAGTTCGTTTAGAAGTGAAAGAAGAACAGACTCCGTGCTGTGACCGAGACGGCAGCCTGATTGTCGTGGGTGAAGGGTGAGGGAGGCTTCAAGGTGGGAGGACAGTTGAGTGAAGACAAGCTTTTCTAAAAGCTTAGAAAGGAAAAGGAAATTAGAGATGGGACACCAGATAGAAGTGGAGGAGTGATCTAGTGACCCCTTTTTTAGAATAGGGCCGATGATAGCATGCTTCCAGGGGGTGGGGAAGACACCAATGGAAAGACTAGTGTTAAAGATAGAGGGAATGTGGGGAGAAAGGACTAGAGAGGAATCTAGGAGCCAATGGGAGGGAATGGGATCAGAGGAACAGAAGGTTTTTCGAACGGAGGTAAAGGTCTTGGAAAGGGCAGAGACAGAGAGGCTCAGAAGAGGACCAACG
Organism: Ichthyophis bannanicus; assembly: GCA_033557465.1. NCBI lineage: Eukaryota > Metazoa > Chordata > Amphibia > Gymnophiona > Ichthyophiidae > Ichthyophis > Ichthyophis bannanicus. The sequence continues at coordinate 289,022,118 of CM066043.1, forward strand.
ATGGGAAAGAGAGGGGTACGGGGGGGGAGGGGGAGAGGGCAGAGAAATAGCAACTGTGGCTTGAGGAAGAGGAGAGAGTGGGGGAGGACAAGAGGGAAATGAGAGGCGGAGGAGTCTACCACAAAATCAGTATCCTCCACAAACTGTGCCCACTGTTAGCCACTGATCACCTCAAGACAGTATGTCAAGCACTAATAATGCCCCACTTAGACTACTGCAACTCTAATCTCTAGGAACAAGCAGAAATGTAGTCTTCACATATGGGTGATGTCAGTACTGACAGAGCCCGTGCGAGGACGCTCCCCAGAGTCCAATAGGAAAGCTTTTGGAGCATCCCACTGTGCCTGCGTAGCTGCCTTCCCGCCTTTGCACGCTCCCTTCTTTGTTTTCCGCAGAGCCGGCAGGAAGCAAATCCGGTCACTGCAGAAAATTCCTGTTTTTCATATTTTTGTGATTCGTATCATGCCTTTCCGCTGGTACTGTCACTGACAAAATGGAAAAACCAACCATTGGGTTTAAAAAATGTTCTAAGTGTGGCAGTACCATCTCGGCCATCGACACCCATGACTGGAGTCTAAAATGCATAGGTTCTGACCATCAACCCTCAGAATGTCCCCTCTGCAGGAAGATGATGAAGAGAGGCCTACAGAATCGGGTGGCAAAGTGATAGGCATCCTGTTCTCCTCCAACGCCGTTTATTTAGCATCGACATCATCGAGCGCATCATCTTCCTCCCATGCATCTCAGGTATCAAAACATAAGTCTTCATCAAAGACTGCCCCCCCCCAAGGGTAGATCTTCTTCTAAGCATCGAGATGCCTTGAGCATTGCCCTAGAGGGGGATACACTGGCCAAACAGCCCCAGCGTGAGGACCCTTCCTCCAATGCCTTCGTTGGGTATCAGGATGCTTCTGAGGCCTCCACCTCTGGTGAGCTCCTGGTGCCGTGCTCAGGGATCATGGCCCGCCATTCCGGTACTGATACACAAGCATCGGCAAGCTCCATGGATCAGAGCATACTGGCCATCGAGCAGAGCTTAGCAGCCTAACTGGCAGCCTCGGTTCCAGTAAAGACTTTACAGTCGGTACCAGTCCAAGCCACACCGGGTTACATGTTGCTGCCCATGCCTGCCCTTGAATCCATTTCTGGTACCAAGGTTTTGGCTAAGCAGGTTCGAGGTACCAACTTAGATTGGTACCAAGTTATGATGGAAAGCGAACACCCTCCCCATCGATTCTTCAAATCTTCGGAATTGGATTCATCGGATGACGAATCGGCCGATACTCGAGGCCTACAAAGCCTACCAGAGGATCCATCCCCATTTCTGCAATGTCGCATGTGCTGCCAGAGGACATGTCTAGTCAAGAATTTATATGTAATGTTGCCAGGGGCCTTTACATAACAGTGACATTGGAGATTGAGCCTATTGTAGAGCTGAAGAATTGGAAATTCTCCAATACCCAACATTTCATAAGGAAGCGGCCACGTTTCCTATTCACCGCATTCTCCATGACCTCATGCTCCGTATGTGGGAGACGCACCTTACCATTTCTCCACATACCTGATGGCTCGATAGCATGTACCGAGTTCCGGAATGTCGCGGTTTCCAGGAGACACAATTGCCCCATCACTCAATGGTAGTTGAATCGGTAATGCATCGAATCAAGAGTGCGAAGACACTTTTCTCCAACCCTCTGGGTAGGGAATCGAAAATCCTTGATGCTTTTAGTCGACGTTGCTTTCAGGCCTCCATGCTATCAGCCAGAATCAGTTCCTACATACTCTACATGGGCATGTTCCTTAAAGAGGTAACTAGAGATTTAGAATTAATGGCTCCTCTTCTCCCTGATGACAAGAGAGCAGACTACCTGATTGTAGTCAAGCATGCTCAAAACGTCTCAAAGTTTGTCAATAGAGCAACCTTTGATTGTTTTGAATGCACCAGTAGAGCTACATCAATCTGCATTGGTGCATGCAGAATTGCATGCCTACAAGCATTGGATCTTGAACAATGGGTTCAAGATAAGTTGGGTAATATTCCTTGCACCAATGAAACCTTTTTGGCAAGGATTGGCAAGACAAAGCATCTCACTACCCTGAATAGGATTTCTAGATCCACTGCCAACCCAGTAAAAAAGAAGGCAGAAAAGAAAACCTTCTTTACAAAAAAGAAGTACTATTCTTCTTACACCCCTGCTTCTCAATGCCAGCTTCATGCTCCTCCAAAGGGACAGCAACCTTCAAAACAGCAGAGGAAGTCAGACTCCTAAGGCGCAGACTCAGCCTGCTCCTGGTTTTTGACTCCTTCCTAGAGAACATAGCTGCTCTGCCTGTGGAGAATCCCCATCCCCTCCACATTGCTGGCAGACTGTGCCATTATACCTACAGATTGCATTTGTTCACCTCAGAGCAGTGGACTTTGAAGATAGTCATCTTCAAAGCCTGCCTCCCTCTACCTCAGTAAGAGAGTATCATTCTCAACCCCCCCTCACTTATCAGTTACTACAGGAGGTCACCTCCCTTCTATTGCAGGGCACAATTAAAGAGCTTCCAGCATCCCAGCAGGGAATGGACTTTTATTCTCCATACTTTCTCATCCCAAAGAAAACAGGAGAATACAGGCCCATCCTGGACCTCAGAAACCTAAAGAAATTTCTCATACGTGAGTTCAAAATTGTCTCTCCAGGGTCCCTTCTCACCTATCTCCAGAGTCAGGACTGGCTCTGTTCTCTAGACTTAAAAGAAGCGTACACTCATATCCTGATTCATCCAGAACACAGAATGTTTATATGCTTCATGTTCCAAGGAAGACACTATCAATACAAGGTCCTTCCATTTGGACTGGCCTCTGCCCTAAGAGTCTTCACAAAGTGCATGGCGGTCGTAGCCGCATTCCTAAGAACTCTAGGGATATTTGTCTTCCCTTACTTGGATGACTGGCTCATAAGAACAGGCACCTCTCAAGAAGCCAGCCTGTCTCTCTCATGCACCATGCCACATAATGGCTACAACACTTGGGATTCGTTGTAAATCTTCCAAAGTACCAACTAGTTTCCACTCAGACTCTAGAGTTTATAGGCATTCTTGCCCCAACACTCAGCAGTCAAACACTCAGCAGTCAAAGGCATTCTTGCCCCAACCTCGCTGCACTCGGCTCAGTCAGCTGGCATCTTGGGCATGTCTCAAGGACTACCTCACTGCCCGAGAAATGCTGCAACTTCTAGGTCATATGGCATTAACGGTGCATGTAGTCCCATATGCCCATCTCCACATGTACACAGCACAATGGACTCTGACTTCGCAGTGGACTCAAGCCTCAGGCCGTCTCGGGTACAAGATACTTGTATCTCCCCCTATGATGATATCTCTCCAGTGATGGTGTTCACCCATATGTGAAGTCTAAATGCCTGCTGTTTCTGAAGATCACCTTTTACAGGTGAGTTAACTACGCTTTCTCCACAGCCTCCCAAAACATGCAATTGTAAACGGGGGTGCTTGTTGTGAAAGTTCCACAATCTTGGCAAAGACAGGAATTTACTTGACTTGCAAAGGATTGTGGGTGTTGTAGTTCAATCACACAAAACCAGCCGTTCAACAAGAATAAAGAATTGTAGTTGCTCGAGTGTAAAGCAGAAAACAGATTTTATTTATGGGGAGTTATTCCCTCGCACAGATATGCTTGGTAACATCAACAGGATAATTTCTTCAGGAATTGTATTCAGGAAACAAAACAAATAAGGCAACAGAATTACTTATGCAACAACTTAGTAAAGACCTTGATGGAACAGAAAAGGTCTTTCTTCTAGCCCCTGCTAATAAACTTTCTTAGCAGTGCTGGAATGAAAAATAAACCCAAAAGGAAAATTCTCTTTATCAAAATAACAATTTTCTTCCTTTCACACAGTGAAGAAGTTTTCTTTCCAAAGTCCCACGTGCACTTGTGCCTTGCTTAATCACAGGTGCTTAACCAGCTGCAAACCCTTGCTGGTCCACTCTCCACGTGGCTCCAACTTTCCCCAAAGCTTTCTCTCAAAGAAACCTTTCTGGGAAGCTAAAAAACAGTACAGTTCCTTTTGGTGTTTGATGCTTAACTGAGTATTACTTTAGAACAGCAGCTTAGACAGAGAGCAATCCATGCCTTCCACTTTCTCATTTGATATTTCCCCTTGCTCTTGAAATATCATAGGATCACTTTCATACACTGGCTCAGAGGAATTCTCTAACTGATCTCTACCAGGATAGAAACTGTTTCCCTGCTGTCTTCCTTGTGCAAAGCTAGGGAACAGATCAGAGTTCATACCTGCGATCACGTTGCCATTAAGTTTCCTCTCTGGGTATTTTGGCCAGTAGGTAGCAAAGCTTCTGTGCCCAGCTCTCCAGTCAGAATCTCTGGACTTTAGGTCTCTTTTCCCATACCTCCTTAAATAGGTACTAGAGCTCCTTCTTTCTGTAGATGCAGCCGTCTCCTTTACAGGTGCTGTCCGAGGGTTCCTGGCTGTATATCTCCAAGCCTCTGGTTTCTTCCAGTCCAATGAAGAATGCTTGCCCCAGGAATCACTCCCAGCATACGTACTGCCTTGGGCTCCTTTCTTAGACCTCCTGGACGTCTTGCTGTTCTTCCTTCTGTTCAGGCTCCGTCTCTCCTTCTCTTGCCGTCTTTGCCACCATTGCTCCTGCTGTTGCTCCTCCGATTGCTGTCTGTCTGAAGAATTTCTTCTAGTTTTAAAGTGCCTAGATGGCCGTTCCACCCTAGCACAGTCCAGGTGTTCTGAATCAAGCCCTGCCCTAGGAGATGGGTGATTAGGGATTGCATCATTGCTTCTCTGATTAGGCACACGTTTCCCTATTTCAGCTCTCCTAGAGGCTTTCTGTAAACCAGTGCATTCTGGGTCTGGTAGTCTTTTAGGTAAACACTCTGTTTTAGTGCTTTTACCAGCCAGCACAGGTTGCTTATTCAGAGCCAATTCACCTCTTGTATTATTTCTTCCTGAACTATGATAAGCTTCCTTATCACACAATACAATCACTACAACTAGCCCAAAACACAGCAGCTCACCTAATCACTGGAACGCAAAGACAAGACCACATCACACCCATCCTTAGGACCCTATACTAGCTCCCAATCCAAGCACATATCAAGTACAAAACAATAATCAATACGTTCAAGACTATTCACAACCTATCGTCAGAATACCTACAAAACCAAAAGCTGACAGTTCACCTGCAACAGAACCTTCTCTGTATATGGACCCGCAAACTGGAATGCCCTTCCAAGCAGTCTAAGAGCCATCAGTGACCTAACAGAATTCTGAAGGAAGCTAAAAACACTACTCTTCCAAGAATCCTTTGGAACTGACACCCAAACACCCCCCCCCCCAAGAACCTCCCATCTCCTCCCTCCATAAGTACTCCCCCAACCAACTCCAAACCCACCCCACCTACCCAATCAATCATAGACCAGCGCGGCCCCCTGGACTTCCATTAACATGGGTTGAAACCAAATCACAACATTGAAACTCTGATAACATCAATCCTTGACACCATTAACAGGGGAATTGACAACATCAAATCAGGCTTGTCAGACGGCTGCCTGGGTGAGAATGTTCACAGTCTTGGCAAGTGCATATATCAATATGATTTGCAAGGGATTGTGGGAAATGCAGTCCATTCACACCAGACACAGCTGCTCACAATAATTAGTTGTGCTTGAGTGTAAAGCCAATAAGATATTTATTTATGGGGTTATTTCTCCCAACACAGATATGCCTGGTAGCACATAAAACAGGATACTTGCTTTCAGTGTTAAACTTAGAAAAACAAAATCAGGAAAACAACAGTTGAACTTGTCAGGCAATCAAAGCAAAAGAATAAAGACCTGGTTGGTAACAAACTGGTCTTTTCTGTAGGCTTTAGCTAATATTTTCTTAGCAGTGTATCAAACAACAAGCAAAACCCACAAAGAAGGGAAAAACTGTTCTTTTCAGATTAACTTCTTATATCTTCACACATAGACTCAGAAGTGATTCCCTCAGAGCTCACAAGCAATTAGGTAAGGCTCAATTGCTAGCAGTTACCCAGCTGAAACCCCTTAGCTGGCTTGCTTTCTACTGCGTGGCTCAAATCCTACTTCAGGAGCTTTTCTGAGTAGATTAAAGAACAAGTTTGTATTTCTTTGTGATGGTTGTTGTACTTTGTAACAGAAAATTACCAAAGGAGTTTAGACAGACAGCAATCCATATATTCACAGCCTGTATCTAAGACCGCTCCTTCCCCTTCTTCAACAATCATGGGTTCAATATCAGGGATTGGCACAGAGGAATTTCTCAATGGAGCACTTTCAGGAGAATACTTTTCCCTGCTGTCTTTCAAGGTTATAGCTAGGGCATAGATCAGTGTTCATACCTGAGCTTCTATTGCTGTTAGAGTTCCTCTCTAAATAGCCTGGCCAGTATTTTCTTATGTCCAGCCTTCCAATCCAGATCCCTGGACACTGGATCTCTCTTCACATACCTTCTGGCACGGGTCCTAGGGTCCCTTCCACGTGCAGCCGTCTCCCTCACAGGTACCGTCTGGAGATTCCTAGCTCTGCAGCACCATTCCTCTGGCTTTCCCCAGTCCAATGGTGTATGCTGGCCCCTGGAATGCCTTCCAGTATACACACTGCTCTGGACTCCTTTAGGCCTCCCAAATGCTTTCCTCTTCTTTCTTCCAAAGGGTTTCTTGCCCTCTCTGTCCGTCTGGTTTGGCTTCTGCTTCTGATGATCCTCCCGATGATGAAGATGTCCAAGATGAGGATCTCCAAGCTGATCCTGAGGATGAGGATAATTCTCTGTAGAATAAACTCTACCTTTATTCTGCTTTGATGAGTGCTCCACCCTAGCACAGCGCAGCTGTGCTGAATCAGGCCCTGCCCTTTGAGATGAGTGCTTGGGGATTACCTCATAGCCCTCCTGATTGAACACACGTTTCCCCACTTCAGCTCCTCTAATGGCTGTTGGAAACCTGGTGCATTCTGGGACTGGTAGTCTTTTATGGCAGAATTCTGTTTTCTTATTTCTACCAGAACTGACAGGTTGCTTGTTCAGAGTCACTTCACCTTTTCTATAGCTCCTTCCTGAGCTATGATAAGCTTCCTTATCACAGGCTTCATTCTCATATTCATGGACATATCAGCTGCCTTCGATACAGTATCCCACATTATCATGCTGTGACCCATCCAGTAAATTGGTCTATATGGTACTACACTAAGATGCTTTCAATCATATTTCAGCAACAGACAACAGCAAGCAAAATGCGGCACACACAAATCCTCTCCCCTCAGCCTAAAACAGGACATCCCTCAAGGTTCATCAATCTCATCAATGTTATTCAACATCTATATTCAGCCAATCTGCAACTTAATTACCAATTACCAATCACAGCATACATTCTCCAGGAACAAGCAGGAAGTCAGTCCTCACTTATGGGTGATGTTGGTACCGAAGGAGCCCATGTGGAGCAATTCCCCAGCTTTCAAAGAAAGCCTTTGGGATTGCTGCCACGCATGCGTGGTCCTCTTCCTGCCCAAGGATGCCATCTTGCTCAGTCTCTCTTTTTCCATGGAGCCCTTCGGATTCACGTCCTCATCCCTTGGAAAAAGTATTACATTTTTGGCCTCTGGCCCTGTGTTTTTCTGGTTGCACCGGTCCTCTACCCGTCCTCCCCTCGCCCCTGCTCCCTGTGGGTGAGAGGATCCCTTTTTCAACCTTTTTTCCCTTCGGGCCCTTTTCGTGCCCTTTTTTCTCCCCACGGGCCTCGAGGGTCTTCGACCTCGCAGGGGCCCTTTTTGCCCCAATGGCCACCGGTTTCAAGAAATGCGACAGATGCTCCAAGAACATGTCGCTCACAGACACCCATGACTGCTGTCTGCGGTGCCTGGGAGCTGACCATAACCCGGAGCTCTGCTCGTTATGTAAGAAAATGTCCGCCAATGCCCTGCTACACTGTAAGCAGAGGTCCGATGACATTTTCCATTAGACAGCCCCAAAATCCCCAGTGGCGCCCCAAGCCGTTCCACTGCTCGTCGGATCCCCGACTGAGACCCTGCGCCCAAGTTGGCACTCTGACCAGGGTTCTCCTGAAGTGGAGCGGCATAAGAAGAAGAAGACCTTGAAGTCGCTGACGGGGGCACCGGACAAGCGCAAGCGTTCTCTTGCTCGGTCCCTTAGCCCTCCCTGGTGTTCCCAAGAGTCGGACAAGGAGCGGCCTCATAAGGTACCTCGTATGGATACGGAGTCCTCCGGCGAAGATGCCCGGTCTCCTGAGGGTCGTCCCGGAGAGGACCCCCTCTCCTCCTCAACGCCAGACCCGGTAACCCGAATGCTGGCAATTGAGCACAGCGTTTCTGCCTTCTTAGCTGCCCAGCAGATGCTACTGCTCAGCTTGGCTGGCTCGCACCCTGAGACCCATAACTGCCCTGAAAACACCTGAGAGCTGTGGGCCTCGTGCGGGTCCTCGGCATCAGTCTTGCTCGCCATCCCATTCCTTAGGGGCGAGGTCCTCCAAGGCCAGAGTCTATGCCCCCAGGCGGGCCTTGGCCGCAGAGTGGGGTGACCAGCCCGAATCGGAGTCCTACTCGGATATTTCAGGCTGGGAATTTATTTTATTTTATTTATTTAGACAGTTTTTTATACCACCTTATCCTTCAATCAAAGTGGTCACAACACAATTGGGGGATACATTTAACACGCGGGGATATGAGACACATACACTAATACTTACAGGGAACATGGGCAATGGAGGGTTAAGTGGCTTGCCCAAGACCACAAGGAGCATCTGTGGGACTAGAAACCCCAGTCCTTCCGGCCCAAGGTTTCTGTCCTCTAGTGGGATTTGAACCCCCGACCTTCCGGCCTGAAGTACCTTGCCCCAACCACTAGGCTACTCCTCCCTCTGAGACCCGTGGCCATCGGGATCTGCCCTCAGATCCTTCCCCCCCTACCTCGCAGAGGCGTTCGCCTCCAGAGGACACCTCCTTTTTGGTGTTTGTGCGGGACATGGCGTGGGCCTTCACCCTGCAGATGCAGACTGAGGAGGAACCGAGGACCGAGGAGTTTGACATCTTACAGTATGAGTCCCCACCTCAGGAATCCCTCATGGTCCCAGTGCCACCCATTCTGGCCCAACTGCTCCTCCACATGTGGGAGACACCGGTCTTGGTTCCCGTGGTCAGCAAAAGGCTCAATGCCATGTATAGGGTTTAACAAGCCCCAGGGTTCAGGAAGACTCAGCTTCCCCACACCTCGATGGTAGTTGAGTCCGCTATGCGGAAGCAAGAGTCCAAAGTCGCACTCTTCAGTCCCACCCGGCAGGGAGTCCCATGTCCTTGATACCCTTAGGCGCAAGACTACCAAAGGTCCATGTTGGCGTGCCACATTCAGTCTTACCAACTTTACAAGGGCATGTTCCTGCGTGACCTAGCCAGAGAGCTCAGCGGTTTTACAGCGGGTCTCAGGGGCGACCACCTTCTCAGGTTCCAAACCCTCTTGAGGTCAGTCGCGGACTGCTCGAAGTACCTCTCCCGCGCTGCATATAACGGGTTCGAATCCTCAGCTCGGGTGGCAGCGGCTGGTATTACTGCCCGGTGCCAGGCATGGCTCCAGTCCTCGGACCTAGAGCAGTGGGTCCAGAAGAAGCTCCTGCCTCGGTGAACAATTGTTTGGCAAGCCCATGGAAGACAAGGCGGCCGTGATAGAGACGGAGTTTGTAACTTGCATGCGTCTCTCTCGGAAGACTTTCTCCCTTCCACAGAAGAAACAGCAAACTAAAAAGCCCTTCTACCAGTGAAAGCAACTCCCCTACCAAGGGTACCCACCCACTCCTGCACCGGCCTCTTCCACGCAGGGAAAAGGGGGGTTCCAGGGTCATCAAAAACTGAGAGGACCTAAGACCCAACCACCAGTGCCACCCCAGCCAACCCATGGGTTTTGACGCCGAACGCATAGCCTCTCGCCCCCTGGCGGCACTGCCGTCCGTGGGAGGACGTCTTTCCCTCTTCGAACCCGAATGGCCAGTGATCACATCAGACGCCTGGGTCCTTTAGGTGATCCGGGACTGTTACCGACTTCGCTTAGCCGAACCTCCTCCCTCATTCTCCCCGCCGAGCCTTCTCGGCTTCCAGCGCACTGGGTTTTCCTACAACAAGAGTTGGACAATCTACTCGGTCAGCAGGCGGTCAAAAGGGTACCGCACCACCTCCTGGGGCCGGGGGTTCTACTCCTGATATTTCCTTGTTCCGAAGAGGACGGGGCCTGCGCCTCATCCTCCCTCCAGAACCTGAACAAGTTCCTGGTGTTGGAGAAGTTCAGAATGCTTTCTCCTGGCGTCCTATTGCCCTTCCTGCGGCAGGGCGATTGGCTATGTTCCTTGGACCTCACAGGATGCTTACGCTCACATACTAATTCACTCCCAGCACAGGCAGTACCTGCGCTTCAGGGAGCGAGGGGAGCACTATCAGTACAGGGTGCTCCCCTTCGGGCTTGCATCTGCTCCGTGGGTCTTCACAAAGTGCCTATTTGCGACCGCAGCACAACTCCGGCGGCAAGGCATACCTGTCTTCTCCTACCTAGACAATTAGCTCATCATGGGGAAGTCCACGGAGGTAGCTCGCCTCGGGGGCGTTCTGCATGGTCCTTCTCCTCAAACGCCTCGGCTTCCTGATCAACTACTCCACCTTGAGCCGGTGCAGACTCTGGAGTTCATTGGCGCCCTCCTCAAAACTGAGCTGGCGACAGCCTTCCTTCCCCAAGCCCACGAGGATCGATTCCGCACCCTGGCTGCCAAGGTCCAAGGCCAGGCGAGGGTACCGGCACGGACCATGTGCGCCTCTTAGGGCACATGGCTTCAATGGTTCATGTTGTTCCCCATGCCCGCATGCACATGCGGACAACCCAGTGGTGCCTGAAGGCGCAATAGACCCAGGCCTCCGGTTGCCTTCGGGACCTCATCTGGGTCTCTCGCGAGCTGCGCAGCTCCCTGGATTGGTGGCAGAGCCCCCAGAGTCTTCTCAGAGGCATGCCCTTCCAGGCCACGCAACACAAGCTCATCCTAACAATGGACACCTCGCTTCTAGGCTGCGGAGCCCACTGCGGCAACCTTTGCACCCAGGGGCAGTAGTCCCTCGAGGAGTCGAGGCAGCAGATCAATCTGCTCGTGCTCCGAGCGGTCCGGTGGGCCCTAAAAGTCTTTAAGCCCCACTTGAGGGGAAAAACAATACTAGTACAAACGGACAACAAAGTTGCGATGTTCTACATGAACAAGGAGGGAGGGACGGGCTTCACTTCCTCTGCCGGGAGGCAGTCCTCCTCTGCTTCTTTGCTGTGCGCCGGGATATGACCCTCAGAGCGGTCTACCTCCCGAGCCAGGACAATATCCATGCGTACAGACTCAGCAGGATCCTTCGCCCTCACAAGTGGCGCCTGGACCCAGAGGTGGCTCTCCTCCTGTTCTGTCGGTGGTGGACTCCGTCCTTGGACTTGTTCGTCAGCCCTGTGAACACAGCTTCCCCGCTTCTGCGGGTCGGTCCCGCACCCTTGCAGGGTGGCCACAGATGCGTTCCTCCTGGACTGAACCTCAGGGCTGCTGTATGCGTTCCCTCCCACCCCGCTCATTGCGAGGACCCTCCACAAGATCCAGAGGGACAAGGCCTCGGTGATCCTCGTTGCCCCCTCGTGGCCTCGCCAGCCTTGGTTTCCCCTTTTGCTCTGACTCTCCTCGGAGCCACCAATTCCCCTGGGCTGCGCTCCAGTCCTGCTAACGCAGGAAGAAGGGCAGGTACTTTATGCAGTTAAATAAATAAATAAATAAAATAAATAAGAAGGGCAGGTACTTTACCCAAACCTTTCCCCGCTATCCCTAACTGCCTGGTGACTGAGCGGGTCACTTTAGCTCTGCTGCATTTCCCGGGGGTGGTAGAGGAGATACTCCTCGCATCGAGGAAGGATTCAGCGAGACGGGCCTATGCCTCCAAGTGGCGGCGCTTCACGGTCTGTTGCTCCGAGCTCCAGATTGACCCATTCTCCTGCTTCACCAGGTGGGTTCTCCAGTACCTCCTCCACCGCGGGGAAGGGGGGGGGCTGAAATCCGACTCGGTCAGGGTTCACCTGAGCACCATCTCGGCCAACCACCTTCCTCTCAAGGGCAAACCCCTCTCGGGCTAGCCCCTGGTCTCCCACTTCATACGGGGGCCTCTTGCTTTTCCACCTGGCATCTGGCCCCCACCGGTGGAGTGGGATTTGAACGTCGTGCTCATGCAGTTGACACAGCCACCCTTCAAGCCAATGGTGACGTGCTCCCTACAGCATCTCTCCTGGAAGGTATTCTTCCTTGTGGCTCTGACCTCGGCTTGGCGAGTCAGCGAAATCCAGGCTCTCATGGCTGAGGCCCCCTACAGCAGGTTCTATGGGAAGAGGGTGGTTCTCTGCACCCACCCCAAACACTAGCTCCTGCCCAGGCTGGGTCGAGGTTTTGACTCCCTGAGCATAGCCTCTCCTCCCGGAGGGAAGCAGCTTCCAACAGAGGGGCATCTGATCCAGTTTGCTCATCAGTAGCCGGCCATAACCACCGATACCTGGGCCCTTCAGGTGGTGAGAGAAGGCCTCTTCCTTCACTTGGACCAGTTGCCTCCCCCTTTCTTTCCAGGAGAGCCCCCTCAGACTCCCCTGCACCAGGCCCTGCTACTGCAGGGGCTCACAGTACTCATCAGAGATGGAGCCGTGGAACCAGCACCCCTCCACCTCAAGGGCAAGGACTCTGCTCCCATTACATTCTGGTGCCAAAAAGAACAGGGGACCTAAGGCCCATTCTGGACTTGCGAAACCTAAACAGGTTCCTGATGCGGGAGAAGTTCAAGATGCTCTCCCTTGGAACATTGCAACCCTACTTCCAGCAAGGAGATTGGCTATGCCCCTTGGATCTAAAGGATGCTTACACCCACATCCTGATTCATCCCAGCCACAGGCAGTACTTAAGGTTCATGGTCAAGGGTGACCACTACCAGTACAGGCTACTACCCTTCGACTTAGCCTCTGCACCAAGAGTCTTCACCAAATTTTGTACTCGTGTATAGTTTGTATTTTGCAATTGTACATAGTTTCCCCAGTTACATCCCCAAGTTATCCATCCTGTTACAATGTCACCCTAAGGCCATTTGTCTGTGGCAATATTTTATTACTTGTAAACCGCACTGTTACTAAAAAGCACGGTATAGAAGAACTGTAAATAAATAAAATAAATAAATAAAATGCCTGGCAGTGGTGGCCACTTACCTCCGTCTCCAAAGTTGCCTTCAACTTCCCATACCTGGATGACTGGCTCATGAAAGGGGACATGGCCCACACCATCAAGGTCCTAAAACATTTGGGAACCGCACCTTCAAAAGGATATAAACAGGTTGCAGTTGTACAGAGAGTGGCTACTAAAATGGTTAGTGGTCTTCATTACAAAGTATACGAGGACAGACTTAAAGATCTTAATATGTGCACCTTAGAGGAAAGGCAGGATAGAGGTGATATGATTAGGACATTTAAATACTTCCATGGCATAAATGCACAGGAGGAGAACCTCTTTCTATTGAAAGCAAGCTCTGCTACGAGGGGACATGGGATGAGGTTGAAAGGGGATAGATTCATGAGTTATATGCGTAAATATTTCTTTCTCCAGAAACAAGCAGGAAGTCAGCCCTCACTTATGGATGACGTCGGCACCGATGGAGCCCGGGCGGAGCAATTCCACAGCTTTCAAAGAAAGCCTTTGGGATTGCCACCACGCATGCGTGGTCCTCTTCCTGCCCAAGGGCGCCATCTTACTAAGTCTCCCTTTTTCTGCGGAGCCCTTTGGACACACGTCCTCATCCCTCAAAAAAAGTTTATTTTTTTCGCCTTACAGGCTTCTCTATTTTCTGATTGCACCGGTTCTCTACCCGTCCTTCCCCCTGCTCTATTTTTTAGAGCTATCAGGGATACTCTTTTTCTTTTAATTTTTTCGTTAAGACTTCGCACCCTTTTTTCTTCTTTAACTGCTGGCCACGTGGGTCTTCGACCTCGCAATGGCCATTTTTGTCCCCATGGCCACCGGATTAAAAAAATGCGATAGATGCTCTAGGAACATGTTGCGTACAGACACTCATGACTGTTGTCTGCAGTGCCTCGGAGCCGACCATGACCCAGAGCTCTGTTCACTCTGCAAGAAAATGTCCTCTAAGGCTCTACTCAGCCGTAAGCAGAAGTCCGAAGACATTTTCCAAAAGGTCGCCTCGGAATACCTGGTGGCACCCTCAGTCGTCTCTCCTCTGGTGTGTTCTCCCCCGCTATGGCCCTGTGTTCTTGGCGGCACTCCGACCAGGGATCCCCCGAGGTGGAGCGGGGCAAAAAGAAGGCGGCCTCGAAGTCACTGTCCTGGGCTCCCGACAAGTGCTCCCGCTCCCGCGCCCGGTTGCTTAGCCCCCTTTGGCATTCCCGAGAGTCGGACAAGGAGCGGCCCCGCACGGTAGCGGAGGCCTCCTGTGAAGGTGCCCGGTTTCCTGAGGGTCATCCTGGTGAGGACCCCCTCTCCTCCTCAACGCCCGACCCAGTGACCCCGGGTTTGGCATCGCAGTGCCCCACACCCATGTGGGAGTCCCGCATGCTGGTGCTGAAATGCAGCATTTCTGCATTTATTACTTTCTAGCAGGTGCTCACGGCCAGCTCTGCTGACTCGCGCCCAGAGACCGCGGGTCCCTCACGTGGTATACCCAAATTCATCCAGGAACCCCCCGAGAGCCACGGGCCTCGTGAGGGTCCTCAATGTCAATCTCACTCACCTTCCCGTTCCTCGGAGACGAGATGGTCCAGGGCCTCTGGCACCAGGCCCCACCGGCCATCGGACAGGGCGATCTGCAAGGCTCGGACTCATCGACCGATTTCTCGGCATGGGAGTTTGATGGGGACACCTCCCTGGAAACCCGTACCCACCGGGATCCTCTGTCAGACCCCTCACCACCCACGTTCCAGCGGTGCTCGCCACCCGAAGACACCTCCTTCCTGGTGTTCATTCGGGATATGGCACGGGCCCTTAATTTGGTCACCCAGGCTGAGGAGGACCCTCGCGCTTAAGAACTTGACATTCTATGTGGTGGGCCTGCCCGCATATCCAACCCTATTGGGCTAGAATTGCAAGTTATATCACTGGGTTGCTGCAGCAGAGAGTGCGGTGGACCGGGGCCTTCGTGGTCTTGGATAGGCTGGACCCCCCCTGCCCGCCACGGTGAACGGACCGTTTGTTCATGCGAAAGGCCTGTCTGGTGGGTAAAGGGCCCATTCTGCGTATGTGGAGAGACCCGAACCCTCCGACATTCGGAGAGTGGCGCAATAGCTTTCACCAGTTAATGCTAACGGAGCGGTGGCGAGCGCGGGGCAGTGTCAAGCGCTGGACCTCATTCCTGTTGGTGTGGGACCCGTATATAGGAGCGCTAGGGGCCCGGAGTCGGAATGAGATCCTGCACATGGGTAGGTAGGGGTGGAGAGCGGGGAGGAGGGGTATAGCGATGGAGGCGGAGCGTAAGTGGAGATGGGGTGCTAAAGGTAGAGTACTTCTTGAAGCTCTGTGCGACTGGGAGGGGGGGTGGGGAAGGGTGGGGGGCGGGGGGAGGTGGGGGGGGTATCACATGTAAACTGTACTCATCCCCTGTCATTGAGTCTCCGGGTGGGGATGAGAGTCCACCCCACCGGAGTTTGGTTGTAATATGCCGTGTTCACTTGTTGTGTGGTGATGATTAAATAAAGTTTATTAAAAAAAAAGAACTTGACATTCTTCAGTACGAGTCCACGCCCAGGGAATCCCTCAATGTGCCTTTACTTTCTATTCTTTCTTGGCTGCTGCTTTGCATGTGGGAGGCCCATGCCTCAGTCCCCATCGTAAGCAGGTGCCTTGACAAGATGTACAAGGTACAATGTGGGCCGGTCTTCCAAAACATCCAACTCCCACACACCCCGATGGTGGTGGAATCGGCCATGAGGAAGCAAAAGAGCCCGAAATCAAACTCGTTGGTACCACCCATCTTAGAGTCAAGGACCCTTGATGCCTTGGGCCGCAAGGCCTACCAAGGATCCATGCTCTCCTTTCACATCCAGGCATATCAACAGTACATTGGTATGTTCCTGCGTGTTGGCTAAGGAACCTGGGGTTTGGCCTCGAGGGAGAACTCCTCAGTAGGTTCCACACCTTGCTAAAGTCTGTTGCGGACTGCTCTAAGTAGCTCTCCTGAGCCTCCTATGATGGCTTCGAGTCATTGGCTCAGGTGGTGGCTGCGGGCATTGGGGCCCGCTGCCAGGCATGGCTCCAATCCTTGGATTTGGAGCAATGAGTGCTGGAGAAGCTCCTGGAGTGCCCTGTTTCGGTGAGCAGCTCTTCGGCAAACCGATGGAGGTGAAGGCCGCGGAAATTGAGATGGAGTTCATCACCAGAACACGTCTCTCCTGCAAAACCTCCACCCTGCCTCGGAAGGAGCAGCCAACCAAGAAGTCCTTCTTCCCTAGAAAGGGTCTCCAGTATCGGGGCTATCCTCCATATCCAGCTACCCCCACGCTGATCGCTCCGGTGCAGAGAAAATCTAGCCAGGGGCATCGTAAGCCAAAGGGACCGAAGGCCCAGACGCTGGCTCCCCCAGAACCCCCTTAGGGGTTTTGATGCTATCGGCATAGCCCCCTGTCCTCCGGCGACGCACAGCCAGTGGGGGGACGCCTGTCCCATTTCGCCCCATCGTGGGCTTCCATCACCTCAGACACTTGGGTCCTCCAAGTCGTCTAAGATGGTTATCGCCTTCACTTCGACAGACTTCCACCTCCTTTCTCCCTGGCAGAGCCTCCTCGACTCCCCACACACCAGCTTCTGCTGCAGCGGGAATTACACTCTCTCCTCACCCAACGGGCAGTTGAGAAGGTCCCTCCCCACCTTTGAGGTCGGGGCTTTTATTCCCGGTACTTCCTCGTCCCGAAAAAGACGGGGGGTCTGTGGCCCATCCTCAACCTCCGCAGACTAAACAAGTTCCTGGTGCGGGAGAAATTCCAGATGTTATCTCTTGATGTTCTGCTGCCCATTGTGGATACCATGTTAAAACCCTCGGCCCAGTGTGCAGCAGCGGCCAAGAGAGCAAATAGAATGCTAGGTATGATAAGGAAAGGAATGGAAAATAAAACAAAAGATATTATATGCCTCTATATCGTTCCATGGTGAGACCGCACCTTGAATATTGTGTGCAATTCTGGTCGCCGTATCTTAAAAAGGATATAGCGATTTTAGAAAAGGTTCCGAGAAGAGCCACCAAAATGGTAAAGGGGATGGAAGGATACTCCTATGAAGAAAGGCTAAAAAGGTTAGGGCTCTTTAACCTGAAAAAGAAACGGCTGAGGGGAGATATGATAGAAGTCTATAAATTAATGAATGGAGTGGAACGGGTAAACGTAGATCGATTGTTTACCTTATCAGAATATAGAAAGACTAGGGGACATGCAATGAAGCTGCAGGGTAAACTATTTAAGACTAATAAAATAAAATATTTTTTCACTCAACGTGTAATCAAACTCTGGAATTTGTTACCGGAGGATGTAGTAAAGGCTGTTAGTGTAGCTGGGTTTAAAAAAGGTTTGGACAAGTTCCTGGAGGAAAGGTCCATAAACCATTATTAAGAAGGGACCCAGGATATCAATGCTTGACCCAATACAAGCATTGTGGAACCTGTGTCCCTTGGGGAAACTGCTAGGTACATATGACCTAGATTGGCCACTGTTGGAAACAGAATACTGGGCTTGATGGACCTTGGTCTGGCCCAGTATGGCATATCTTATGTTCTTATGTTCTTCCTCTGGCAGGGCGACTTGCTATGCTCCTTGGATCTAAAGGATGCTTACACCCACATCTTAATCCACCCCCAACACAGGCAGTATCTGTGTTTCAGGGTACAGGAAGAGCACTTCCAGTACAGGGTGCTCCCCTTCGGCCTCGCGTCTGTCCCACGAGTCTTCACAAAGTGCCTCGTCGTGGTCGCTGCTTACCTTCGGCATCTGGGCGTGACGGACTTTCCCTACCTCGACGACTGGCTTGTTACGGGCTTCTTGGTTGAGGAGGCTCATTGAGCGATGTCGCGCGCTGTCATCCTCTTGGAGAGCTTGGGGTTCTTGGTCAACTACCTGAAGTCTCACCTTGAGCCGGTGCAGTCTCTCGAGTTTATCGGGGCGTGCTTCGATACTCAGCAGGCGACCATCTTCTTGCCGGTGGATCGCTCCACCCGCCTCCGAGCTCTGGCAGCTCACGTCCAAAGCGCTCCCCAGGTCACCGCTCAGGCCATGCTACGTCTCCTAGGCCACATGGCCTCGACCGTGCCTGTGGTTCCCCACGCCTGCCTGCACATGTGGACGGCTCAGTGGTGTCTCAGTGCCCAATGGAACCAGTCCCTTGGACACCTCAGGGACCCCGTCAGGGTTCTTACCGACCTCCACTTCTCCCTGAGCTGGTGGCGAAATCCCCGCAACCTCCTGCGGGGATTTCCCTTTCAGGCCCTGCAGCATCATGCGGTGCTGACAGACGTTTCCCTGTTAAGTTGGGGAGCCTACTGCGGGCCACTCTTCACACAGGGCAATGGTCTCCAGAGGAGTCTCAGCAGAAAATAAACTTGCTACAACTCCAGGTGTTACGTTGGCGACCCTCCAATCTTCAGGTATTACAGATGATTTTAATGGAAGTTCACAGATTACCAATAGCAGGTCTGCAATCTCATATTTCAGTTCTTTCAACACTCTGGGATGTATACCATCTGGTCCAGGTGATTTGCTACTATTCAGTTTATCAAATAGTTGTAATATATCTTCCCGGTGTAGCGATATTTCTCTCAATTCCTCTGCAGTATCACCTTTAAATACCACTTCAGTCTTGGGTAACATCCCTACATCTTCCTCAGTAAAGACCGAAGCAAAGAATTCATTCAGTCTCTCTGCTATAGCCTTGTCTCCTCTTACTGCCCCTTTTACCCCTCTATCATCTAATGGTCCAATTGACTCTCTCACAGGCCTTTTGCTACGAATGTACTTGAAAAAGTCTTTATTTCATGTTTTTGCTTCCGTAGCAAGTTTCTTCTCAAATTCCCGCTTTGCCTGCCTTATCAATGCTTTGCATTTAACTTGCCAGTGCTTGTGCTGTTTCCAGTTTTCATCATTTGGCTCTTTTTTCCATTTCCTGAAGTTTGCATTTTTGGCAGCAACAGCCTCTCTGACCTCACCTTTAAACCATGCTGGCAGTTTTTTGGACTTTCTTCCACTTTTCTTAATGCGTGGAATACAGCTGGTCTGGGCTTCGAGGATAGTATTTTTAAATAACACCCAAGCTTGCTGTAAGTCTTTAACCTTTGGAACCGCTCCTTTTAGTTTTTTCCTAACTATATTCCTCATTCTATCATAGTCTCCCTTTTGAAAGTTAAAAGGTAATACTGTGGATGCCTTTACTATCTGTCCTCCACTAATTAAATCAAACATGATCATACTATGATCACTTATTGCCAAGTGGTCCCAACACCCTTATTTCTTGCACCAGATCTGGCGTTCCACTAAGGACTAGGTCCAGTATGGCTTCCCCTCTGGTCGGTTCATGAACCAGCTGCTCCAAGAAGCAGTCATTTATTCCATCTAGAAACTTTATCTCTTTAGCTTGTCCTGCTGTGACACTTACCCAGTCGATACCAGGGTAATTGAAATCACCCATTATTACTACTCTGTTGTGACTTTTGTTAGCTTCCTTGATTTCTTTGAGCATTTCATCATCCATTTGTTCATTCTGGCCAGGCGGTCGATAGTATACTCCCACTGCCATCACCTTCCCTTTCATAAATGGAATTTCAATCCATAGAGATTCTACAGCAAATTTTGTTCCCTGCAAAACTTTAATCCTTTCTGACTCAATGCCCTCTCTAACATAGAGCGCAACCCCTCCACCAATTTGATCAGCTCTATCATTACGATATTGTTTGTATCCAGGTATCACAGTGTCCCACTGGTTATCCTCCTTCCACCATGTCTCTGAGAGTGCAATCATATCTAACCTCTCATTTAGTGCTATATATTCTAACTCTCCCATCTTATTGTTTAGACTTCTAGCATTGGCATACAAGCATTTTAGAGACTGTATTTTATTCATATTAATCTGGCTATTGGTAGGCAGGGGTAATTTGGAATCCTTATGCTCTGTCTGCTCCTTACTCAAGGGCATTTGGGCTACTATACTCCCTTTTGGAACCTCACTGCTTTTGGTAGTATCCTTCAAGGATACCTTCGTCCGAACCATGCACTCCTGGGTGACTGTCGGCTTTCCCCTATTTTCTAGTTTATGAGCCCACTTCTCCCAGATGCAGACGACAAGACTTCCTTACTCTTGTCAGGCATGCTGAAGATGTCTCCAAGTTTGTAAATCATGCAGCCTTTGACTGCTTTGAATGCATCAGCAGAACCTCTGCTATTGCCATTTGTCACGACGGATTGCCTGGCTTTAGGCATCAGACTTGGAGATTTGGGTACAGGATAAATTAGGCAACATCTCTTGCACAGGAGAAAACCTCTTTGGCAAGAGTTGGCAGGAAAAGGCTAATGAGATAGATGCTGACAATATCACCTCAGATTGTCAAAATCTACAGCCACTCCTGCCAAAAAGAAACCCTATAAAAAACCCTCTTTCAGCAAAAAGAGGAAGTTTTATCCATCCTATAGCCAGCAAAGCCAGGCTCACACTCAAGTTGCCCAAAGGGGACAACAACAGCAATTCAAACAGCAGAAGAAGCCAAAAGGCCCAAGAGCTCAACCAGCTCTGCAGGTTCAGCCCCCTCAAGGGCTTTGACGCCTTCCTAGAGAGCTTAGCCTTCCTGCCTCTGAGGGGTCTGGAACCCCTAAATATTCCAGGCAGGCTGTGTCATTTTGCCAACAGATGGCACCAAATAACAGAAAATTGGACTCTGTCCATTGTGGGAGAGGGGTACAAGCTTCATTTTCACAACATGCCCCCTCCTACAATCCTAAGGCAGTTCAATTCCCAGACCTCTGCAGACAATCTGCTGGATCACGAGGTCTCAACACTTCTTGCCCAAGGGGCAATAGAGGAAGTACCCATACTCCAGCAGGGGGGTACAGGGTTCTACTCCCCCTATTTTCTTATTCCAAAGAAAACAGGGGGACACAGACCCATTCTAGACCTCAGAGAATTGAACAAATACCTGTTCCGAGAGAAGTTCAAAATGATTTCTCTAGGAGCTCTTCTGCCATACCTTCAAAGTCAGGATTGGCTTTGCTCTCTAGACTTAAAGGATGCATATACTCACATTCTCATCCATCCAGATCACAGGAAATTCTTACGATTCCTTTTCAAGGGAAAACACTTCCAATGCAGGGTTCTTCCCTTTGGTCTGGCTTCCGCACCAAGAGTATTCACGAAATGCATGGCAGTAGTAGCTGCATTCCTGTGAACCCTAGGGATATTTGTCTTCCCTTACTTGGATGACTGGCTCATTCGAGCCCCCACAGTTGCAGAAGCCAGCTCTGCACAGTCTTGCACAATGCGAATCCGCCAATATTTGGGATTGGTAATAAACTTCCCAAAATCCCAACTTGTTCCCTCCCAGTCTCTGGAGTTCATAGGAGCCTGTTTAGATACCAGACAGTCAAGGGCTTTCCTTCCACAGGCCCGATGTCTTCGCATAGTGCAACTAGCTTCTCAAGCAGTGGGAAAATCCTCCCTAACTGCTCGAGAACTGCTACAGTTACTGGATCACATGGCATCCACAATCCATGTATTTATTTATTTATTTTATTTAGCTGCATTTATATCCCGCTTTTCACCGGGTCAAAGCGGTTGGGGGATACATTTAACACGAGGGGATATGAGACACATACACTAATACTTACAGGGAACATGGGCAATGGAAGGTTAAGTGGCTTGCCCAAGACCACAAGGAGCACCTGTGGGACTAGAAACCCTAGTCCTTCCGGCCCTCTAGTGGGATTTGAACCACCGACCTTCCGGCCTGTAGTACCTTGCTCCAACCACTAGGCCACGCCTCCTTGTAGTTCCCTATGCTCGCCTCCACATGCGAGCAGCCCAGTGGACCCTTTCCACAAAGTGGACACAGGCCACAGGACATCTGTCAGACAAGATATTCAAACTCTCATCTACTGATCTTGTCCCTCCAATGGTGGCAATCTCTGGAAAATCTTTTAGTGGGGTCTTCTTTCCAACAACCCCTATTCCAGGCCACTCTAACAAAAGATGCATCACAGGTGGGTTGGGGAGCACACCTGCATCATCTCTCTACCCAGGGCACCTGGACTCCACAGGAGGCTTGTCTTCACATAAACCTCCTAGAATTAAGAGTAATCTATCTAGCTCTTCGAGTATTCCATGCCCAGCTCAGTTACAAGACAGTCCTAGTCCAAACAGACAATTGAGTAGCCATGTTCTATGTGAATAAGCAGGGCGGAACAGGCTCTCTGTCGTTATGCAATGAAGCTTTACAACTATGGGCCCTCACCAGAGAGCATAAAATTTACCTTCTCGTGGTATATCTTCCAGGCATTCAAAACCTTTGGGCAGACAAACTCAGCTGCTGCCTCACGAATGGTCTCTCCACCTAGACCAGGTGACAAAGATATTTCACATCTGGGGGACTCCAGACATTGACCTCTTTGCAAGTCCACTGAATGCCAAACTTCCCCGGTTCTGTTCCAGGATTCCGGCTCTCAATTGCCAGGCAAGGGACGCCTTCCTCCTTCACTGGGGTCAGGACTTCCTCTATGCCTTCCCACCCATTCCCCTCATTCCCAAAATACTCATCAAGCTTCAGAGAGATAGAGGTCATATGATCCTCATAGCACCACTGTGGCCACGCCAAACATGGTATCCCTTGCTTCTACATCTCTCTCAAGCTGCATCTCTGGAGTTAGGGTATGCTCCAGATCTCCTTTCCCAAGACAGCGGGACGCTATGGCACACACATCCCCAGGCCCTGCATCTCACGGCCTGGTTGCTGAGAGCTTAAATCTTCAGGATCTCAACCTTTCACAACAGGGAAAGTATATCCTTCAGGCTTCTAGAAAACCTTCCACAAGACGATCTTACACCTTCAAGTGGAAACGTTTCACAATATGGTGTTTCCAGAAGGGGTTAAACCCCCTGGTGATACCTTTGGAATCGATACTAGAGTATCTACTTCATTTATCAAATTCTGGTCTGAAGACCAATTCAGTAAGAGTCCATCTTAGCACAATGACAGCTTCCTATAGGCCTCTAAATGGACAACCAATTTCCTCTCATCCTCTCATATCCAGATTTATGAGAGGTCTTGTATTAACAAAACCTCCCATCAGACCACCACCTGTGGCATGGGATTTAAATCTAGTTCTCGGGCAGCTCATGAAACCGCCTTTTGAACCTTTAGCCACTACACCATTCTCAATCAACTACTTCCATCCAACTTTGTTGCCTTCACCAGCCATAGGCAGAACAAGAGAGGGGGAGGAGTTGTTATAATCACCAGAACTGAGCTCCAGTTCAAAATGGTCGAGTCCAACTGCATTAAAAACCTGGAAACCGTATCAATCTCCAATAACACATGTTCTATAAACTTACTCTACAGAGCTCCAACTGCGGATCCAGATAACCTGTCCACCATCATAAATATAGCATCCAACACGCAGAGTCCATACAAACCTAATTGGATCTTAGGTGACTTTAATCTCCCATCCTTACAGGACAATCAAGCATCCACATTCATAGAAGCTCTAGATATTCTGGGGTATACCCAACTGGTGAAGAAACCGACTCACACAAAAGGTAACACGCTGGACCTCATTTTTGCCCCTCAAGCAGTTCTGAACCAACCACAAAATATCATGCTATCATTGACATCAGTACCATGGTCAGACCATAAACTCATCACCTTTCAGATGCCTACCCCGCGGCCACAAAGACCCCAACAGGATGAAAGCAAGACCTCTAAACCAACGACCAGAAGCTTCCTCCCTTTTAACAGAGAACTAATTCTCGCTGAAACAGACAAGCTCCTTGAGAAGTCTTCCCTAGACCTAGAGGAGTTGATCACCTCCTGGAACAAAAGTCTCAGCACAATCGCAATTCGCTCCTCAACTAACAAGGCCCAAAAGAAAAGACCTTCCACACCATGGTTCACACCCGACTTTAAGGCTTCCCTAACCCTTCTACGAAGGCTTGAAAAACGCTGGAGGAAATCACGCACCAGTAGTGACCAAGCAGCATACAACCAACACCTGCACACACATCGCAAAGCCATTACAGACAAGATGAAGCAACACCACACAGACACCTTGAAACGGTCATTGAATAAGCCACATGACCTGTTCAACCTAGTCAAATCTCTTACCAAAGAACCTACCCCCGAGCAACTGGCCAGCATCAACCCGCAGGACTATGCTGTCTTCATGCAGTCCAAAATGTGCAAGACTGACAGGATAGTAATACCCGGCCCCCTCAGCAAACAAGAGTACCTAACCTCTCTAACTTCCTTTTCCACCCCTTCAAAGAAAATTATCGAAGACACCATTTCAGCTCTAAACACCACCACTGCACACACAGATCCATGCCCAGCATATTGGATAAAAGAGTTGCGCAGTGACTTCGCCCCAATCATAGCCAACATGATAAAGCTATCCTTTAGCACTGGGTCATTCCCCTCTACTCTCAAGCAGACCTCCGTTAGACCTCTATTAAAGAACGCCAAGCTAGATCCCCAAAAGGTGGAGTCGTACAGGCCAATATCCAGCATCCCGATGCTTGCAAAAATCATTGAAAAAACAGTCTACAGGCAACTCCAAGATCATATCGACACCAATGCCCCACTGGATTCATCTCAACATGGATTTAGAGAGTCACATGGAGTTGAAACATTACTCACAACTCTCCTCAACACTGTAATCTCAGGCATTGACAACATACGACATGGCTTTGCGCTCATCTTTTTAGATATAGCAGCGGCTTTCGACTCTGTTTGCCATGAGATTCTCATATACCGGCTAAGAGAAAAAGGCATCAGCGGATCAGCACTAGAGTGGTGCAGATCTTACCTGTCAGGAAGATGGCAACATGTTCGATCAGACGGGGCCACATCCGAACCATTTCCTCAAACTCAAGGAGTGCCTCAAGGATCCTCCCTATCATCCTTGATGTTCAACATATACATTCAACCCATCTGCAACATCATCAGATCGTTCAACGTGAGTTGTATGCTATACGCCGACGACGTACTGTTGTACATGCCGATTTCACTTGACTGCCCAAACCTTACCCCTCTGATTGCATGCTTCAACACCATATCCGATTGGCTGCTATCACAAAATTTAAGAATTCAACACAAGAAAACTGAGGTGCTTTTCATCTCGAGAAACCCTAACTTCACACCACCCAGTTGTTTGAAGGTACACAATGCCGAGCTACAAGTGAAATCAACTATACGTTACCTTGGGGTGACGTTGGACCAACATCTTGACATGAAGCAACACATAGCTAACACTGTCAGAGCGGTCTACTTTAAAATTCGATCCCTCAGACACTTACGCCCGTTACTCGAACCAGATGATTTCCGCACCATTTACCAAGCCCTCATCATTCCTCATTTCGATTTTGCAAATGCCATCCTTCAAGGACTTCCCCGAGCAACCTTAAACCCCCTGCAACTGGCCATGAACAGTGCAGCACGGATACTATTCGGAGCCTCAAGGAGAGAACACATCACACCTCTCCTGAAACAGCTGCATTGGCTCCCCATTCAAGCCAGGATCAGTTTTAAGACCTTGCTGATGACGTTCAAAGCTATCAAGGGGCTATCATCCCCCTCTCTCTCTGACGTCATACAATCGCCCGCCCCCTGCAGACTAAGAAGAACTGCAGAGACCAATATGTTATCTATACCTAAGGAAACAACAAACTGCACCAAAACAACATCCAACCGAGCCTTCAGTATTTGCGCCCCAAGTCTATGGAACACCCTACCACCACACATCAGAGCAATCCCCAACCTGAGCCAGTTCAGGAAGGCCCTGAAACATTTCCTCTTTATCAAACACCTTACTTACAGCCCTGAACCCCAGCCACTCTCATATAGTCCGTCCCCAAAAATGTAAAACACCAAACAGGAGCCTTTTCCATTGAACTTCTTATGTATATAGTTCACCTTTGTTCTCCAAGTTCCTTTATATAGTTGATACTTGTTCTCCAAATCCCATTCCCTGTTCAATGTAATGACCAGACATATGCATTTTGTCGGATGTTTTTTGTTACATGTAAACCGCGCTGATTGCAAATAGTGCGGTATATAAGAATTGTAAAATAAATAAATAAATAAATAAATAAAATAAAATACTAGCCTGACGTTTTTGTCCTGGAAGGTCATCTTCCTAATTGCAATCACCTTTGCACGCCGCATTAGTGAATTGCAAGTGTTAGTGGCTGATCCTTACACTAGGTTTCACCATGATAAGGTTGTCCTCAGAATTCATCCACACTTTATGCCAAAGGTGGTTTCGCCTTTTCATTTAAATCAATCGATTTATCTTCCTGTATTCTTTCCAAGGCCTCATGCCTCTAATGCAGAGAAGAACCTTCACACTTTGGACTGTAAAAGAGCCTTAGCTTTTTACCTACAAAGAACACAGCAACATAGAAAGTCTTCTCAACTTTTTATTGCTTTTGATTCTAGTCATTTGGGACTTCCAGTCTCCAAGAGAACTTTATCCAAATGGATTGCACAATGCATATCCTTTGCTTATGAGAATAAGGGTCTTCCTCTTCAAGGTCATGTCACAGCTCATAATGTGAGAGTCATGTCAGCCTCTATGGCTAACTTTCACTTTGTGTCTATTGATGACATTTGTCGAGCAGCCACCTGGGCTTCGGTACACATCTTTACAGCTCACTACTGTCTAGATAAAACCTCCATCGGGATTATTTATTTATTTATTTACAGTTTCTTTTATACCGCGCTATTTGACATCAGTGCGGTTTACAATTAACATAAAACTACATGTCTCAAAAATTGATCTGTGCTTACAATGAACAGGACAATAAACTGGGTATACATTAAACAGGTTTCATGAACAGTGAAAACAAAGAACATGAGAACTATGTACAAAGCAACTATGTACAAAGCAACTAAATGCAGCTATATGTAGAGCTTAAATGAATCTAGGTAATTTCTTGATGAGAGGAGGTGCAAGGTGAGATTGCAGTTCTACGGATTAAGACTATGGAGTGCATGGGTTTAATGTGTTGGCCTGGGGTGTAGAGGTGGGTTGGTATGGCAGGGTGTCTGAAACATCGTAGTGCTGCAAGAACAGGTGATGCTTCAGTGCCTTCCTGAACTGGGAGAGGTCGCTGATGGTTCTGATGCCTGATGGTAGGGCGTTCCAACATGATGGTGCAAAGTAAGAGAAGGCTCTGGATCTAGTGACTTGAGAGCATTTCGTGATTGCCTTAGGTAGTACAAGAGAGTTGGAGGCAGTCGATCTCCTTGCTCGATTAGGGGGTGTAATTGATATCAGGTCGGTGATAGTAGATGCGGAGTTGTTATTGATCACTTTGTGAGTCATAGTTAGGATCTTGAAAGAGATCCTAGATTGTATAGGCAGCCAATGTAACTGTTTCAGTATTGGAGTGATGTGGGTTCTCTTGGAGGCTCCATAAAGGATTCTTGCAGCTGAGTTCATTGCCAATTGTAAGGGGTTAATCGTGCTCTTTCGTAGGCCATGTAGGATCGCATTGGCGTAGTCCAGGTGAGGCATTATTAAGGCCTGAAAGACTGATCGAAAGTCATCTGGTTCTAGCAGCTGACGCAGATGATGAAGGGTCCGGATTTTATGATAGACAGATTTCGCTACGTTGCTGATATGAGCCTTCATATTGAGTTGTTGATCGAGCGTAACCCCTAGGTATCTCACTGTTGTCTTGCAGAGGAGTTCAGCGTCACGCACCTTGATGGACGTTGGTGAGGTAAATGCAGGGTTTCTGGTCACGAAGAGGACTTCTGTCTTTTTGAAATTTATCTTAAGCATTTGTGCATTTAGCCAGTCTGTGACTGCGTCAAAGCACTTGATTAGTGGGGAGAGGTCCAGGAGTTCTGTCGAGAATGGCATATACATCAGGACATCATCAGCATAGACCAGGCAGTTGATGTTAAAAGAGTGGATGAGGTCACAGATAGGCTGCATATAAACGTTGAACAGTAAGGCGGAAAGGGAGGAGCCTTGTGGCACACCTTTAGTTTGAGGGAAGGGGTCAGAGGTTGAAGATCCAGAACGAACATGTTGCCAACGGTCTCTGAGGTATGAAGAGCACCAAGACAGGGCTGATCCATGAACTCCCTTCTCTCTAAGACGTGACAGGAGTACTTCATGATCGACAGTGTCAAACGCAGCGGCAATGTCCATGAAGATTAAAGCAAAACCTCGTCTGACGTTGTCTAGGCCTATGGTTAGAGCATTAAACAGGGATGTCAGTAGAGTTTCAACACCATGTGATTCACGAAATCTGTGCTGACATGGGTGCAAGGGTGCATTGGAATCTAAATAATCTTGTAATTGACGTTGGGTAATCTTTTAGATGATTTTCGAAAGGAGAGGAATGCTGGAGATGGGTCTGTAGGATTCCATCAAGGAGGGGTCCAACCTGCTGTTTTTTAGGAGAGGTCTGATGGAGGTCTGCTTCAGAGTGTGAGGGAAGGTCCCAGTAGAGAATGATACATCTATCATTTTAGCTAGAAATGGGCTGAGATCCGCCCGTAGTGACTTTATCCAGGAAGCTGGACAGGGGTCGGAAGGTGATGTTGTGGAGTTTATTTTTAAGATGGTGTCTTGAATGACTCTGTCATTTGGGGTGGAGAAGGATGAAAGAGTGTGTTGAGTCTCACCTGAGAATTGGCTAGGTGAGGGTAGAGGGACAGTGTAGGGAGTGCTGGCTGAAGTAAGGGGCTTAGAGGTTGGAGCGAGCTGATTACTTTTGCTTCGTAAGTAGTTGGCATATTCCTGAGGGTCTAGGTGGGGCAGTGCACCCTGGGAAGGGTCCTTTGCTAAGGTTTTCACAATGTGGAAGAGCTCGTGAGGTTTGTTGAGGGAGCGCTGTAGTCTGCCTGCGTAATATTGTTTCATACTGGAAGATACGGATGAGCGATGTCTTGTTAATTGTGCTTTGAATGCATCATGATTTTCGGCTGTTCTTGATCGTCGCCACCGTCTTTCTAGTTGTCTGAGGAGGAGGAGTGATTTTCGTAGCTCTGGGGAGTACCATGGTGCATTCTTTTTCTTATGAGGTGCCTTGATTGAAGTAGGAGAGTGGATCACAGCATCTAGGCAGGAGTTCCAAGAATCGACCATGTCATCAAGGCTTTTTTCAGGAGGGCAAAGTAGGTTCTGGGTCCTCTTTAGGATGTCCTCTCTGTTAAAAGGGTGAAAGCGTCTAAAGTGTTCTGGGGAGGGTGCATCTACTGGTAATGTCTTGGAAAATCTAGAACATATTGGCATCTGGAACAGGATCAGGAGATGATCAGACCATGGTACTGAGATTGAATTTAGGTAGGAATTGTGCCAATGAGTAAGAGCTGATTGTGGTGCAAAGATAAGATCCAGTGTGTTACCTTTTGTATGAGTAGGAGTGTCGACCAACTGAACATAGCCTAGTTCACTGAGAGCATCAATAAAGGCATTGGTGTGGCTGTCTTGAATGGTTGGGAGGCTGTTGTTGTTAAGTGCCGTCGAGTCGGAATCGACTCATGGCGACCCTCTGGATAGCTATCCTAAATTGTGTTCGGTCTTCAGTCAGGCGGCTCATTGACGACAGACTGGTACCCGTAGCTGCTGTTATTGTAGCGATCCATCTCATTGCTGGCCTTCCTCTTTTGCGTTGACCTTCTATCTTGCCAAGCATGATGTCTTTCTCTAATGATCTCTCTTTTCGCATGATGTGTCCGAAGTATGAAAGTCGAAGTCTTGTCATCTGAGCTTCTAAAGAAAGCTTAGGTTTGATCTCCTCTAGTACCGACTTGTTTGTTCTTCGGGCAGTCCATGGTATACACAGTATTCGCCGCCAGCACCATAATTCAAAGGCATCAATTTTCTTCCTGTCTGTCTTTTTCACTGTCCAGCTTTCACATCCATATGATGTTATTGAAAATACCATGGCTTGAACAAGTCGAATCTTTGTATGGAGAGAGACATCTCTGCTCTTGAGAATCTTATCTAGGTCTTTCATAGCCATTCTGCCAAGAGCAATGCGTCGTCTGATTTCTTGACTGCTTGTTGCTTCTTTATTGATAGTTGATCCAAGTAGGTTAAAGTTGTTCACAATTTCAATTTCTTCTCCTTCAACGATAAACCTGTTGATTATGCCAGTTGTCATGATCTTTGTCTTCTTTACATTAAGGTGCAGGCCCATTTTGAGACTATGTTCTTTGATTGTGAGAAGCAAATGTTTCAGATCATCTTCGCTTTCAGCCAGTAATGTGGTATCATCAGCATAGCGAAGGTTGTTGATGAGTCTTCCACCAATCTTCACACCTCTGTTGTCTTCATACAGTCCTGCTTCTCTGATGATTTGTTCTGCATATAAATTAAACAGGTAGGGGGAAAGTATGCAGCCTTGTCTTACACCTTTGCTTATTTTAAACCATTCTGTTTCTCCTTGTTCCGTTCGAACTGTTGCTTCTTGATCAATGTACAGATTACGCAAGAGAACGATCAGGTGTTCTGGTATACCCATGCTTCTTAATGTGGCCCAGAGTTTCTCATGGTTTACACAGTCAAAAGCCTTGCTATAGTCGATAAAGCACAAATAGATATCCTTTTGGTATTCTTTAGTCTTTTCAAGGATCCATCTCACATCCGCAATGATGTCTCTCGTTCCTCGCCCTTTCCTGAACCCTGCTTGCACTTCAGGTAGTTCTTGTTCTAGGTATGGCTGTAGTCTCTTTTGAATAATCTTCAGTAGAATCTTGCTGGCATGTGGGATCAGAGCGATTGTGCGATAATTTCCACAGTCAGTTGGATCACCTTTCTTTAGTATTGGTATAAACACAGATCTTTTCTAGTCAGTTGGCCATGATGTTGTCTTCCATATTTCTTGGCAGAGCCTTGTAAGTACGGTAACAGCTGCATCAGATTGCTGCAATACTTCTATGGGAATGCTATCAATGCCTGGTGCTTTGTTCTTTGATAAGGCTTTCAATGCTGCTTCAACTTCTTCTTTCATCACCAATGGTTCCTGATCATAAGGTATAGGTTGAAACGGCTGTTGGTCCACTTGATCTTTATCATATAAAAACTCTGTATATTCCTTCCACCTTTTCTTGATCTTCTCAGCATCATTCAACATAGAACCTTGAGCATCTTGTAACATTCCAATTCGAGGCTGGAACTTTTTCTTTAACTCTCGCAGCTTTAGGAAAGCCGATCTTGTTCTTCCTCTAATAGTTTCTGCTTCTATTTCCTTGCAAGTGTCATTGTAGTACTTTTCCTTGTCCTGTCTTGCTGCACGTTGGAAATCTCTGTTGAGTTTTGCGATTGTCTTTCTTTCTCCTTTGGCTTTAGCTTCTCTGCGTTTCTGGGCAATTTTCAGAGTTTCTTCCGTCATCCATTTTGGCCGTTTTTGCTTTTTCACCTTTTGTAGAGACTTCTCGCTTTCTTCCAGCACAACCTTCTTGATGTCATTCCATAACTCTTCCGGAGCTCTGTCATTTGTATCTAAAGCAGCAAATCGATTTTGCAGGCAGTCTTTAAATTCCAGTGGTATATTCTCAAGGTCATATTTTGGTGCATTCATGAGTGGTTTGCTCTTTTTCAACTTTAGCTTGAGTTTGCATACTAGTAGTTGATGATCTGTACCACAGTCAGCTCCAGGTTTTGTCTTTGTTGATGTTACAGAGCTTTTCCATCGTTGACTTCCACAGATGTAGTCAATTTGATTTTTATACAATCCATTGGGTGAAGTCCATGTGTACAGTCGTCGCTTGTGTTGCTGGAAGAAGGTGTTTGAGATGAATAGATCATTGGTCTTGCAGAATTCTATCAATCTTTCTCCAGCTTCATTTCTGTTGCCAAGTCCATATTTTCCAACTACTTTGCCTTCTTCTTTGTTGCCAACTTTTGCGTTCCAGTCACCCATGACTATCAGGATATCCTGTTTGCATGTTCTGTCAATTTCAGCTTGTACTTGTTCATAGAACTCTTCAATTTCATTCTCTTCTGCAGCTGTTGTTGGGGCATATACTTGAATTATAGTTGTGTTGATAGGCAATCCTCGTAGACGAATAGAGATTAAGCGTTCGCTGACTGCATTGTATTTCATTACAGTTCTTGCAAGTTTCTTCTTTATTATAAATGCAACACCATTTCTTCTTTGTCTTTCATTTCCAGCATAGTAGACCATGTGATCATCTGATGCAAAGTGCCCGATGCCAGTCCATTTCAGTTCGCTGACACCCAACAGATCAAGTTGTACATGTTCCATTTCATTCTTGACCACCTCCAACTTCCCTTGGTTCATGCTTCGTATGTTCCATGTTCCAATGTGTAAGACATCTTTACAGCTTCTGACTCTCATTTCATGCGCAGCTACATCAGCAGTCAGACTTCCCGAGGGCTTTGATCCAACCACATCATAAATGCTGGCTTTACTCTGAAAAGTCTTCAGCTCTTCCCCAGTAGCTAGTTGAGTGCCTTCCGACCTGGGAGTCTCATCTTCCAGCACCATAGCACAATTTGTTTTGTTGTAACTATCCATTGGGTTTTCATGGCAAGATACAGAAGTAGATTGCCGGGCCTTCCTTCCGCGCAGTTTAAGTTTGGTGTTGTTGCCGTTGTCACAGAAATGTGATCCTCCGCCATCAACACTATCCCATTCTGCTGCTGCCCAGATGGGTGGTTTGTCTTCGTCTGGCACCTCAGCTGAGACCTGTCCATCTTGGGAGACCCTGCCAGTAGTTAAACTACAGATAGTTTAGCTCTCAGCATCACTGATGCACGCAAGCCCTCACAGCACGACAAGCTGCAAACCAAGTGAGAGGGTTGGGAGGTTAAGGTCGCCTAATACCCAGTTTGTGGTGTGTGGGTTCGTAGAGTTGCAGGCAAGATCAATGATTGTGGCTAAATCGTCTGGTGAAGAGGATGGTGCTCTATAAAGTAAATTGATAGTGACCTGCTTATTTGTGATGGTCACAGAGTCAAGGGTCGAAGTGCTGTTTGAGGCTACAAGCTGGAACCTAAGGTCAGATTTAGATAAGATGAGTACCCCTCCACCGCGGCGGTCGGTTCTGTGACATGAGTGAACTATGAAGTTGGGAGGAACAATCTGGTGGAGGAGCACAGAGTCAGAGGCGGATAGCCAGGTCTCAGTGACACATACGATATCGAGGTTATGGGCTGAGAGAATATCTGTTAATGCTGGCCATTTTTTCCGTATTGATCGAGCATTTATTAGTGCGCATTTGAGGTTAGAGGGATGGAGAGGCTGTGCGCTCTGAGGAGGGTTGTGCTGCTGTAGGGCAACATAAATCACATGTGGACCAGGTGGGCGCCGTGGTGGTTCAGTTTGATGGTTGGGGAGGTCAAAGGGTCTTTTCCATGGTCTATGAAGGATTGGAATAGCGTTGTGGGGTGAAGTAAAGGCTAGGGTGTCATAAGTTAAAGCTATTAACATATAACAGAGAGAGAGGGTAAAGGGGTATGAGGTTGCACAATATGGTAGCATGGTGAAGGTAAAGAGTGAGCTAGTGTAATGGTACTAGGTAGTATCTGTGCGCACTAGGAAGTGTTCGAAATATGTATCTAAACAAAAAGGCAGGATAAGTGATCAATTAATTGAAATAGCTAGAGCAAGACTGGAATAGTATCTATTCAGTATAAACTATTAAACAGGATGCATAGCATTAGGAGACAAAGTATTTAGAGATAGTGTACAATGTTGCCAGGTTACTGGCTGACTCTAGAATTATCCTCTAGTGAGGGGCTTGCATAAGTATACGGCATGCATTACAATGACAAACCTGGTACAGCATTATATGTGGGCTCCGTTTTGAATTGCATGTTGTGCCCCGCCTAAGGGCCACGCCAAAGGGCCCTCTGGCGAGGCCCTCAGGTGCGGGCCCGACAGTCGCGGGCCCGCCTGTCGGCGGTTTCAAATTAATGGAGCTGCTGCTCCCCTCCCACAGCCCCAATTGGGCCGGAGGCAGGCAGATGATCTGGCCCCTCTCACAGGGAGTCCGACGGTGGAGTCCTTCCCGCCGTCGGCGGTTTCAAATTAATGGAGCTGATGCTCCCCTCCCACAGCCCCGATTGGGCCGGAGGCAGGCAGATGATCTGGCCCCTCTCACAGGGAGTCCGACGGTGGAGTCCTTCCCGCCGTCGGCGGTTTCAAATTAATGGAGCTGCTGCTCCCCTCCCACAGCCCCGATTGGGCCGGAGGCAGGCAGATGATCTGGCCCCTCTCACAGGGAGTCCGACGGTGGAGTCCTTCCCGCCGTCGGCGGTTTCAAATTAATGGAGCTGCTGCTCCCCTCACACAGCCCCGATTGGGCCGGAGGCAGGCAGATGATCTGGCCTCTCTCACAGGGAGTCCGATGGTGGAGTCCTTCCCGCCGTCGGCGGTTTCAAATGAATGGAGCTGCTGCTCCCCTCCCACAGCCCCGATTGGGCCGGAGGCAGGCAGATGATCTGGCCCCTCTCACAGGGAGTCCGACGGTGGAGTCCTTCCTGCCGTCGGCGGTTTCAAATTAATGGAGCTGCTGCTCCCCTCCCACAGCCCCAATTGGGCCGGAGGCAGGCAGGTGATCTGGCCCCTCTCACAGGGAGTCCGACGGTGGAGTCCTTCCCGCCGTCGACGGTTTCAAATTAATGGAGCTGCTGCTCCCCTCCCACAGCCCCGATTGGGCCGGAGGCAGGCAGATGATCTGGCCCCTCTCACAGGGAGTCCGACGGTGGAGTCCTTCCCGCCGTTGGCGGTTTCAAATTAATGGAGCTGCTGCTCCCCTCCCACAGCCCCGATTGGGCCGGAGGAGGCAGATGATCTGGCCCCTCTCACAGGGAGTCCGACAGTGGAGTCCTTCCCACCGTCGGCGGTTTCAAATTAATGGAGCTGCTGCTTCCCTCCCACAGCCACGATTGGGCCGGAGGCAGGCAGATGATCTGGCCCCTCTCACAGGGAGTCCGACGGTGGCCAGGCTGTTCTTCAAAATCTCTTTCAGACTTAATACAACTCCTACCCCCAACCCTGGTAGGATGCCAGAGATCCTTGGGAGGAAGCATGGCCCACCTCACTATAGGTGGCAGCTTCCTGGGGTCATCTCCCTGGCATCTTCAGCTAGGGAGTCCCCATATGTGAAGACTTCATTCCTGCTTGTTCCTGGAGATAGCGTAGTTACTCATCTGTAAAAGGTGATCTCTGGGAACAGCAGGAATTTAGTCTTCACAACCCACCCACCTCCCCTAGGAGTTGTCTCTCTATCTCTCTGTCTCGTTCCTCTCTCCCTCTATCCTTTCACTCAGCTACAAACTTAACTGAAGAGGGACAGTTGGAAAGGCGGGAAGGCAGCATGCATGTGCTGAGGGATGCTCCCAAAAGCGTTCCTATTGGATGCTGGAGAGCGTTCCCGCGCAGGCTCTGTCGGTACTGACGATACCCATATGTGAAGACTAAATTCTTGCTGTACCCAGAGATCACCTGTTATTAACTACGCTTTACATCATCAGAATATAAAAAGACTGGGGGACATGTAATGAAACTACAGGGTTGCCTATTTAAGACTAATAAGAGAAAATATTTTTCATTCAACGTGTAATCAAGATTTGGAATTTGTACCGGAGGATGTAGTAAAAGCTGTTAGTGTAGCTGGGTTTAAAAAAGGTTTGGACAAGTTCCTGGAGGAAATGTCTATAAAACCATTATTAAAAGGGACCCAGGATATCACTGCTTGACCCAATACAAGCATTGAAGAGCCTGTGTCTTTTGGGGAGACTGCTAGGTACTTATGACCTAGATTGGCCACGGTTGGAAACAGGATTCTGGGCTTGATGGACCTTGGGCTGACCCAGTATGGGATATCTAATGTTCTTATGCCCCTTACACCAGGTTCTATCAGAATAGGGTGGTCCTTTGTACTCACCCTAAATTTCTCCTTAAGGTGGTCTTCTCCTTTCTTCTGAACCCGGAGGTGGATATCCCTTTTTTTCCCAGGCTTCATGCGAACAGAGCTGAGGCCTTTCTTCACACTCTAGATTGTAAAAGAGCTTTGGCCTTCTACATTGAGTGAATGAATGCTCATCGCTGCTCATCTCTGCTATTCATCTCTTATGATCCGAACAGGCTCAGAGTTGCGGACTCCCTAGCCTGTAGCTAGGGAGTCCCATATGTGAGGACTGACTTCCTGCTTGTTCCTGGAGAAAGCATAATTACTGACCTGTAGCAGGTGTTCTCTGGGAACAGCAGGAATCAGTCTTCACTACCCTCCCTCCTCCCTGTGGAGTTGTTTTTCTTTTTTCTGTTGGATTAATTTATGTCATCATACTGAGGTAAGATGGGACCCTTGGACGGGAAGGTGACCAGGCATGCATGATAGAACTCGCAAAGGCTTTCTATGAAAGCTGGGGAGTGGTTACCGTGTGGTCTTTGTCGGTGCAAAATATAAGGACTGATTCCTGCTGTTCCCAGAGAACACCTGCTACACTTTTTCTTTTGAGGCAACCTGAAGCTAGCATGTCCATATGTGAGCACTTAAACTGCATGTCCATGGAGAAAACAGTTACTAAACTATAGCAGGTGCTCTCCGTAGATAGCAGGTTAAATCCTCACAATCATCCCTCCTCCCCTTGGAGTTGCATTTTACCTTCAATTAGTCATTGACTGAAGCAATGAGGTGTAGCATGGCAGGTGGGAATGGGTACACAGTCACGATGGGGCCACTCCAGAAGTTTCCAGAAGAAACTGGGAAAGGTTTCTTGTGTGGTGCTCATGAGTGACATCACTATATGTGAGGATTTACCCTGCTGTCTCTCCGAGAACCCTTGCTACATGTAAGTAACCTTGTTTTATCTAGCAGCTGAATGTTGTCACTAAACAGATAAATTGTGATCGTCTTCACACTTTCCCTATTTTGGTCCACAGTTGTACAGGTACTATCAGATTGTTGGTGATCTAAATGTTCCAATGCTTTCCATAAAAGTTCTGAAATTTTATGGATCAGGGAGTTAAGTGCAGGCTACCAGGTGGCGAATGCATAACTCCTTTTGACTATCAGTCTAAGAATTAATAAATAAAAAAAGAGAGAATTGTGAGCAATTGCAATTGCAATTGCAGTTCATTGTGAATTCATTTTCTTTTTGGCTATTCCTTTTCAATAATCTATTTTAACAAAAAATCCCAATGTGCTATTTTTTTTTTTAAAGATAAACAGGCCAATATCGGATAGGGCAGTCAGTACCAACACTATCTAGATAGCAGTAATCAGTGTGACTATCCAGTTAGTTTAGGACAGCCTTCTTGCTCTGCTAAGTTATTCAGGTTTGCCAGAGATCGCCCAGAGATCACCTCGGCACTGTTTAGGTAGTGCCAAGGGGCTCTGTAAAGATATTCAGCAGCACTATCCATATTAGTGCCTCTGACTATCCCATTCACCATACGTAGCAGGTTCTGCAATCCAGATATGTATTTCTGAATATTGACCTGAACAATTATTAAAAGATAAAATAGGAAAAACTGTAATTGGAGACTGTAGCGAGGGCTGTTAGAAGGGGACATGCAATGAAGCTACAGGGTAAACTATTTAAGACTAATAAAAGAAAATATTTTTTCACTCAACGTGTAATCAAACTCTGGAATTTGTTACCGGAGGATGTAGTAAAGGCTGTTAGTGTAGCTGGGTTTAAAAAAGGTTTGGACAAGTTCCTGGAGGAAAGGTCCATAAACCATTATTAAGAAGGGACCCAGGATTACCAGTACAAGCATTGTGGAACCTGTGTCCCTTGGGGAAACTGCTAGGTACGTATGACCTAGATTGGCCACTGTTGGAAACAGAATGCTGGGCTTGATGGACCTTGGTCTGACCCAGTATGGCATATCTTATGTTCTTATGTAAGGGGCAGATGAGATGCCAGATTGGAAAATGGGGGTGGTGCCATATCACATCTGTTGCTGCAGTGGTTGCATAAGTAAGTTCTTGTGTAGCTGCATATTTAGGGCCATGCTTTAGATGGAGGATCTTCCCCCAAGAACTATCCAGGGTGCCATTTAGCCTGGTGACAGTCCTGATTACAGTTCACATTGCTCCTTGCTTTAGCCCTTTGATGCTAACACACAAAACTTAATGTAATGTGTAATTTCCAGGACCTAGCAGGAATGTAGTCTTCACATATGGGTGACGTCTGGACCGACGGAGCCCACGCGGGAATGCTCTCCAGCATCCTATAGGAAAGCTTTTGGGAGCATCCCATTGCGCCTGCACTGCTGCCTTCCCGCCTTTCCCAACTCTCCCTCCTCAGTTTTTCGTTTTCCGCAGAGCCAACAGGGAGCATTTCCTCTCACTATAGAAAATGTTCTTCTTTTGTGGTTGTGTCTGCCTTCCCGTCTAGCACCGGTATCATCGGTGTCTCCTTTCTGTCTTCTATTTTCTTTAAAAAAAAAAAAAAAAAAAAGTTTTCTTTGAGGGTCTCTGCCCTGTAGGTGCTTAGGCACCATTTTGGGCCTTAGGCCCCTTTGTCCCTCAAAATGGAGAAACCAACTAGTGGTTTCAAAAAGAGTTCCAAATGTAGCAGTACTATTTCTGCTACCGACACCCATTACTGGTATCTTAAATGTTTGGGACCAGACCATTTACCATCAGAATGTCTCCTCTGCAGGAAGATGACAAAGAGGGGCCTGCAGAATAGAGCTGCGAAACTCGCCACCCTCTTTGCCACGGATGCAATGTCCATTGCATCAACGTCGTCCAGGGCTTCATCTTCCTCCCTTGGATCTCAGGTAATGAAACCCAAGTCTTCTTCGAAGACTGGTCGGTCCTCAAAGAGTAGATCTCCTTTTAAGCATCGAGATGCTTTAAGCGTTGCCCTAGAGGAGAATACACCTGCCAGACAGCCCCGGCGGGAGGTCCTTGCCTCGAAAGCATTATCGGGGTCCCAAGATGTTCCTGAGGCGTCCACCTCTGGAGAGCTCTTGGTGCCATGTTCTGGGGTCGTGGCCTGCTGTTCAGGTACTGATATCCAGGCATCAGCTGGCTCCATGGATCAACATATCTTGGCCATTGAGCAGAGTCTTTTGGCCTTGCTGGCAGCTTCGGTACTGCTAAAGCCTCTTCAATCGGTTCCGCAGCCATCGGTAGCGACACTGGTACCGAATGTATCTGCATTGACCATTGCGCTGCTCTCCACGCTACCACCCATGCCGGCCCTGGAGTCAGTGTCCGGCATCGATGGTCCGGTACCGAGGCATTCCGATTTTCATCGGTACCGTCGACGGGCCAGGTGGGAGCACCCGGCCCATCGATACTTCGAGTCTTCCGATTCCAATTCTTCCGATGAATCAATCGGCTCCAGAGAGGCTCTTCCGGAAGATCCTTCTCCTTCCCCTCAACGCTGTATGTCTCCTCTGGAGGACATGTCTTTTCAAGACTTTATACGGGATGTGGCTCATGGCTTCTCTATTACGGTGACCTCCGAGAAGGAACCGAGAGCTGAAGAACTAGAAATTCTTCAGTATCCGGCAACCCCTAAGGAGGCCGCTACCTTACCTGTTCATCGGATATTGCATGACCTCATGCTTAGGATGTGGGAAACACCTTTGAGAAGAGTAGTGCTTTCCAGGGCTCTCCCAAAAGGTGATTTTTGCTGAATTTGCTGCTAAATTGTGAGTTTTGTCTGTTTGTCTCCACATATTTATCTATCTATTTGCCCTACTTGGTGGGTTCCCTTACCTACGCCTTTGCTGTGTACCCACTGTTCAGGAACAGCCTACTGGCCAGAGACACTTAGGTTCCCGCCCACCATACCCCTCACCCCACCCACCCCAAGGGCTACATTGCCTATATAGTGGTCGCATACGTGCCATCTGTCGTTCCTAACTTGGGTAACGCCCACATCTTCAACTTTTCTTATTATTCTTCCTCTTCTGGGACTGCTTAATCAACATGTCGTGTATTCAGTGCAATAACTGTGGTACTTTCATTAAAAGAAGAATCATTTGGAGCCTAAGAACTTGTCCTATATGCCTAAAGTCAGCTGCCATGCATGAAGAACTGACTCTACTAAGGAAAGACCTAGCAGCCATGTATAAAGAAGTGTCTCTACTGAGGGAGGAACTGGCTGCAATGAAGCGCACCTCTTCTAGGATACAAACTGAACAAAGTCCACCACCGCTCCCACAAAGAATCAAACACCCCAGGAACAAATGGATCACAGTGGATTCCGGAAGATTGCGACCTGTAACGCAGAGACATCCTACACATCAAGAGAGATCCCTGCAAAATGCCTTCTCTGCCTTGCCTAATGAGGATGCCCAACCCAAAGAAACTGAAGGGCCCTTAAATGAGTCACACAATGCCCAATCTCCTGCTAAAGCACCAAATATGAAGAAAACCTCACCAAACAGAAAACTATTACTCCTTGGAGATTCAATCATCAGAGGCACCAACTTGGGAACACAGTTCAAAGGAGAGAAGATAGTCATGTGCCTACCAGGCTCTTCAGCCAGCAGGAATACAAACCAAGTTGTTGAAATACTTAGCGCAAAAAGTGAGCACTCCAAACCAGATGTTATTATCCACTTGGGCACAAATGACCTGGCTAGAAACAGTGCCTCTATAGCCCAAAAGGACTTCCAATCTCTGGGAGAGAAACTCAAGCCCATTGTTAACACTGTTGCATTCTCAGATGTTCTACCTGTTCTTGGTAAGGGGACAAAAAGGCTGCATCGCGTTAACAACTTTAATACATGGCTCCAGACCTGGTGCAAACAAGAAGGATTCAGATTTATTGGCAACTGGGGCAACAGATGGACCAACAAGAGACTATACTGTGCTGATGGACTACATCTCTCAGTCGCAGGGAAAAGAAACCTAAGTGAAAAATTCAGGCAGTATGTGGATATGCATTTAAACTAGGAAAAGGGGTTGACAGATGTGGAAGGTCAACATCTGCATGCCACCCCCTGCAAAAGCAGAACAACATCAGAAACAGCCACACTCTTAAACCACACATCAAAAACAAGTGGGAAGAAGTGGGCAGAATAAAATCAACGCAAAATACACACAAGCCAGGTAAATGCTGGAAAGCAATGAGCACAAATGCTCGAAGCTTAGCCAAAAAAATTCCAGACCTGGAAGCCCTAATGGTGGAAACAGATTTGGACATCATGGCCGTTACGGAAACATGGTTTAATGAATCGCAAGATTGGGATATAGCCATAGCTGGCTATAATCTATTCAGAAGAGACAGAGAAAATGGAAAAGGAGGAGGAGTAGCCTTGTATGTCAAAAGCAGTATTAAAGCTACTGAAATGCAGGGAACATGGGGAAAAGAAGAAGCGCTCTGGATTGCGTTGGAAAGAGGAGATGGCACTGTCATCCATATTGCTGTAGTCTACAGACCTCCGACTCAAATTGAAGAGAGAGATAACGAATTGATTATAGATATTGCCAAGATAGCAACAAAGGGGGAAGCGATCATATTGGGTGACTTTAATCTACCTGATGTGGATTGGATTACTCCTTCTGCACATCTGGAAAGAAGCAAGAAAATTGTGGATGCTCTCCAAGATGCATAACTTAGACAAATGGGGATGGAACCAACCAGGGAAAGCTCAACGCTGGATGTAGTGCTTACCAACAGTGATAACGTGTCAAATGTCTGCGTGAGTGCCCCTGTGAGCAACAGCGACCATCACATGGTGTGGTTTGAGATAAAAGCCATGGTACAGGCCAATCATAGCAAGCTCAAAGTCCTAAACTTCAAAAACACTGACTTCAATAAAATGGCCGAGTACTTAAAGGAGGAGATGACGGGGTGGAAGGAGATAAGGGAAGTGGAATTGAAATGGACTAAACTAAAGGCGGCAATAAAAGGGGCAACAGATAAATATGTAAGAAAAATAAATAAAAACAAGAGGAGAAGGAAACCTATTTGGTTTTCCAAAGAGGTGGCTGTGCAAATAAAGGCAAAAAACACAGCTTTCGCAAAATTCAAAAGCTTGCAAACAGAAGAACACAGAAATGAATACAGGATCCTACTCAAAGAGTCTAAAAGAGTAATAAGGATAGCAAAATCAAAGGCAGAAGAAAAGATGGCTAAAGATGTTAAGGGTGGCAACAAAACTTTCTTCAGGTATATTCAGGAAAGGAAGAAGATCAGAGTTGGAATTGCAGGACTCAGAAGTGCTGGGAAAGGACTCGTGGAAAGTGACACTGAAAAAGCGAAATTGCTAAACAAATACTTCTGCTCTGTTTTTACTAAAGAAGATCCTGGAGATGGACCAGCTGTGACTCCCAAATATAAAAATAGGACTGAAGTAGATACCACACCATTCACAGAAGATGAGGTGTTAGAACAACTTGCTAAACTGAAAGTGGACAAAGCCATGGGACCGGATGGGATACATCCCAGGATACTGAAAGAGCTCAGAGAGGTTCTTGCAGGACCATTAAAGGATGTCTTCAACAGATCCTTGGAAACAGGAGTGGTTCCTCAGGACTGGAGAATGGCTAATGTTGTACCTCTACACAAAAGTGATGACAGGGAAGAAGTGTCAAATTACAGGCCCGTAAGCCTTACCTCGGTGGCAGGAAAAGTAATGGAGGCGCTCCTGAAAGAGCGAATAGTGAACTTTCTCAAAACCAACAGGTTGCAAGATCCAAGGCAACATGGTTTTACCGAAGGACAGTCTTGCCAAACAAATCTGATTGAGTTCTTTGATTGGGTGACCAAGGAACTAGATCTGGGGCATGCAATGGATGTCATCTATCTGGATTTCAGCAAAGCCTTTGATACTGTTCCTCATAGGAGGCTTGTCAATAAACTCAGTAGCTTGGGGATGGGTCCCAAGAGAGTAAACTAGATTAGAAATTGGTTGACTGACAGACAACAGAGGGTGATGGTACATGGAGCTCACTCGGATGAGAGGAAGGTGATTAGCGGGGTGCCTCAGGGTTCGATCCTGGGCCCGGCACTGTTCAATATATTTGTGAGTGATATTGCTGAAGGACTGAATGGAAAAGTCTGTCTTTTTGCAGATGACACAAAAATTTGCAACAGAGTGGACTCCCCCGAGGGAGTGGATAACATGAGGAAAGATCTACAAAAGCTGGAAGACTGGTCTAATGCTTGGCAACTACGATTTAATGTGAAAAAGTGCAGTGTCATGCACTTGGGTAGCAGAAATCCAAGGGAAAAGTACACAATAGGGGGTGAGAGGTTGGTATGCACGGTTCAGGAGAAAGACCTTGGTGTGATTATCTCTGATGATCTCAAGGTGACAAAACAGTGCGACAAGGCGGTGGCAAAAGCCAGGAGAATGTTGGGCTGCATACAAAGAGGGATTACCAGCAGAAAGGAAGAGGTACTTATGCCACTGTACAAGTCACTGGTGAGGCCTCACTTGGAATACTGTGTTCAGTTTTGGAGGCCATATCTTGCAAAAGATGTAAAAAGACTGGAAACTGTTCAGAGAAAGGCGACCAAAATGATTTGGAGCCTGCGTCAGAAGCCTTATGAGAAGAGACTTGAAGACCTAAATATGTACACTTTGGAGGAGAGGAGGGACAGGGGAGATATGATTCAGACCTTTAAATACTTAAAGAGAAATGATGAACGAACAAACCTCTTCCAAAGACGGGGAAGCTGTAAAACTAGAGGGCATAACATGAAGCTGCAAGGTGGTAAATTGAAAGGCAATGTCAGGAAATATTTCTTCACTGAAAGGGTGGTGGATGCTTGGAATGCCCTCCCGATGGAAGTGGTGGGGGCAAACACGGTGATGGAATTCAAAACGGCATGGGACAAACACAGTGGATCCCTTTACAGCAACAGGATAAAAGCAAAATAAACGGTACCATCTAACTTCTGAACTATCTAGCTTCTGAACAAATAAGGGTGTCCTACATGGAGTGGTGGGTTCACCCCTAAACAGAAACAAAAACATTGGGAGGGGTGGCCTGCACAGGGCGACAGGAGCACCTACTCTTGCCATCTTGCTGGGCAGACTAGATGGACCATGCTGGTCTTTATCTGCCATCAGTTACTATGTTACTATGTTACCTGTTCATCGGATATTGCGTGACCTCATGCTTAGGATGTGGGAAACGCCTTTAACGGTATCTCCACATTCTCGAAGACTTGATACCTTGTACCGAGTACCGCAGTGTCCCAGTTTCCAGAAGACGCAGTTACCACACCATTCCATGGTTGTGGAATCGGCAGTGCGTCAAATCAAAAGTGCTAAGACACATTCAGGCAACCAACCTTTTTTTTTAAATGGTAAATAAAGGCAAAAGGAAAAGGAGACCGCTATGATTT
The DNA here is from genome assembly GCA_033557465.1 of Ichthyophis bannanicus. Taxonomy (NCBI): domain Eukaryota; kingdom Metazoa; phylum Chordata; class Amphibia; order Gymnophiona; family Ichthyophiidae; genus Ichthyophis; species Ichthyophis bannanicus. The sequence goes on from CM066043.1 coordinate 289,066,721, forward strand.
TCGAAGGAAGTAGCTGAAAAAGTGAAGAAAAAGAGGGAGGCCTTCATGAAATACAAGAGATCACAGAGAGAGGAAGACAACACAACAATGTGTGCCTTCGAGTGAGTCCTGACTCCTGGCGACCCAGAACCTCCTGGGTTTTCTTGGCAATGTGTCACCGGAAGTAGATTGCCAGGCCTTTCTTCCGAGGCAATGGAGGGTTAAGTGACTTGCCCAAGGCCACAAGGAGTGCTACTGGGAATCGAACCCTGGTTGCTTGGTTACCAAGCCAGTGTTCTAACCACTAGGCTACTCCTCCAGGAGGAAGACAGGCATCTGTATTTGGAAAAACTTAGAGAAGCTAGCAAAGTAGTCAAGAAGGCAAAGATTCAAAAGGAGGAGGAAATAGCCAATGCAATAAAATGGGGGGGATAAGACATTTTTCAGATATATTAGTGAGAAGAGGAAGGGCAGAAGTGGTATTGTCAGACTCAAGGGTGCAGGGGGGGGAATATGTAGAAGCTGATAAGGATAAAGCGGAATTGCTTAACAAATATTTTTGTTCTGTGTTCACAGATGAAGAACCAGGAGCAGGACCTCAGAAAACACCCACAAATAGGAACAGAAGCGAGGGACATCTTGAACAATTTTCAGAAGACTGTGTTCGTGAGAAACTAGCTCAACTTAAAGTAGACAAAGCGATGGGACCGGATGGGATACACCCTAGAATACTGAGGGAACTTGGGGACGTTCTAGCAACTCCACTGACTGACCTTTTCAATGCCTCGTTGGAGTCGGGAGTGGTGCCAGAGGACTGGAGAGAGGCTCATGTGGTGCCTTTACACAAAAGCGGAAGTAAGGATGTGGTTGAAAACTACAGGCCGGTTAGTTTAACTTCGGTGGTGAGTAAATTATTGGAAACGCTGCTGAAAGAGAAAATAGTGAGGTTTCTGGAGTCCAGCGGATTACAGGATCCGAGGCAGCATGGATTCACTAGAGGCAGGTCTTGTCAGACAAATCTAATTGATTTCTTTGACTGGGTGACCAGGGAGTTGGACCGAGGGAGAGCTCTAGATGTGGTGTATTTAGATTTCAGTAAAGCCTTTGACACTGTTCCTCACAGGTGACTTATAAACAAACTGAGCACCCTAGGGATGGACCCTAAAGTTACTGCTTGGGTTAGAAATTGGTTGGGTGGGAGGCGACAAAAAGTACAAGTAAATGGAGCTCACTCTGAGGAGAAGGATGTTACCAGTGGTGTGCCCCAGGGATCTGTCCTTGGTCCGATTCTTTTTAACATCTTTGTCAGTGATATAGCGGAAGGGCTGTCGGGTAAGGTTTGCCTCTTTGCAGATGATACCAAAATCTGCAATAGAGTAGACACCCAGGAAGGTGTAGATAACATGAGGAGGGATCTAGCTAAGCTTGAAGAATGATCTAGAATTTGGCAACTGGGATTTAATGTTAAAAAATGTAAGGTCATGCATTTGGGCTGCAGCAATCCAAGGGAGCATTACAGTATAGGAGGTGAAGTACTTTTGTCCACTAAAGAAGAGCGGGACCTAGGCGTGGTTGTGTCTGATGATCTTAAAGTAGCTAAACAGGTAGAAAAGGCGACGGCAAAAGCTAGAAGGATGCTTGGGTGCATACGGAGAGGAATGGCTAGCAGAAAAAAGGAGATGATAATGCCTCTGTATAAGTCTTTGGTGCAACCTCATTTGGAGTATAGTGTGAAATTCTGGAGACCGCACCTTCAAAAGGATGTGAACAGGATGGAGTCGGTGCAGAGGGTGGCTACTAAAATGATTAGGACAGACTTAAGGATCTTAATATGTACACCTTAGAGGAAAGGCGGGTTAGAGGTGATATGATTGAGATCTTTAAATACCTCCGTGGCATAAATGTTCAGGGAGAGAGCCTCTTTTAATTGAAAGCAAGTTCTGCTACGAGGGGGCATGGGATGAGGGTGAAGGGAGATAGATTCAGGAGTGATATGCGGAAATATTTCTTTACGGAAAGAGTAGTGGATCCATGGAATAGTCTTCCAGTGGAGGTGGTAGAGATGAGGACATTAACTGAATTCAAAAAAGCATGGGACCAACACAGAGGATCTCTAAAGGTAAAAAGTGGACTGTTGTAGTTGTTGATATGGAAGGACAGACTAGATAGGCCATGTGGTCTTTTTCTGTCATCATGTTCTATGTTTCTATTCATGTAATCCTCCGGGCCGTGATGCGAGAATTCTCGATGCCTTTGCAGTCAATGTTTTCAGGCCTCCATGTTATCGGCCAGAATAAGTTCATACTTTCTCTACATGGGTATGTTTCTTTGGTAGGTGACTAAAGATTTGGAACTAATGGCTCCTCTTCTCCCAGACGACAAGAGGGTTGATTACCTAACACTTGTTAAACATGCCGAGAATGCTTCCAAGTTCATCAGCAGAGCAACCTTTGATTGTTTTGAGTGTATTAGCAGGACTTCTACTATTTCCATCGATGCATGTCGGATTGCTTGGTTAGAAGCATCTGATCTAGAGGAGTGGGTGTAAGATAAGCTGGGGAATATTCCTTGCATGGGAGAAAACCTCTTTGGCAAGGATTAGCAAGACAAAGCTTCTCAGCTTGAGTCCGAGAATACTACCCTAAACAGGCTCTCTAGGACCACTGCCAACCCAGCTAAGAAAAAGACAGTTAAGAAGCCCCTTTTCAACAAGAAAAAGACGTTTTATCCTTCTTACACCCATGCTGTCCACTGTCCGGTCTGTGCGTCCCAAAAGGGACAACAACAACCAAAGCAACAGAGGAAGGCTCAGGCCCCCAGAGCTCATCCAGCTCAGCAGACCCAGCCTCCACAAGGTCTTTGACTCCTTGCTAGAGAACTTGGTTGTCCTACCTCTGGAAATTCCAGATCCAGTCAACATTCCAGGCAGACTGTTATTTTGCCAAAAGGTGGCACCGGATAACATCAGAACATTGGACTCTCTCCATAGGTACAGAGGAGTACAGACTTCACTTCCAAAGTATGTCCCCTCCCTCCACGCCAAGAGAGTTCAGCTCTCCGGCCCCCTCTTGCCACTCCCTTTTGCCAGGAGGATACCACCCTTCTCGCTCAGAGTGCGATAGAGGACGTGCCACTTCCTCAACCAGGCCTGGGCTTCTACTCCCCTTACTTCCTTATACCAAAGAAAACAGGAGGATACAGGCCCATTCTGGACCTCCGAGAATTAAGCAAGAGAAATTCAAAATGATCTCTCTCGGAACGCTTCTCCCTTATGTCCAGAGTCAGGATTGGCTATGTTCTCTAGATCTAAGGATGCATATACACATATCTTTATTCACACAGAACACAGGAGGTTTCTTTGATTCCTCTTTCAGGGAAGACATTACCAGTACAGGGTTCTATCCTTTGTCCTGGCTTCTGCCCTAAGAGTCTTCACAAAATGCATGGCAGTATTAGCAGCATTTCTAAGAACTCTAGGGATATTTGTCTTCACCTACTTAGATGACTGGCTCATCTGAGCATCGTCAGCTCCAGAGGCCAGCTCTGCTCTCTCCTGCACAATGCGGGTTCTTCAACATTTGTGATTTGTAATAAATCTTCCAAAATACCAACTCACCTCTTCTCAAACCTTGGAGTTTGTAGGTGCTCTTCTAGACACGCAGCAGTCAAGGGCTTTTCTACCACAGGTCTGCTGAGCTCGAATAGTTCAACTAGTTTCTCAAACAGGTATGAAGACTTTCCTAACCGCTCGAGAAATGCTTCAGTTGCTCGGTCATATTTATTTATTTATTTATTTTATTTACATTTTCTTATATATCGCGCTATTCAACATCAGTGCGGTTCACATGAAACATAAAACTTACACATTACATTGACTGATCAGTGCTTACAAGGAACAGGTAATAAAACTTGGATAACTTGGGGTAACTATGTACATTGAGGCATCATGGGAAATCTTATCTCGCTAGTCGTATTCATGGTTGTCTTGTAGGAAGAATACGGCTGTAAGGCCAGTCTGTGGCTTCCACTGTACATGTTGTTTCCTATTCTCGTCTGCACATGCATGCAGCTCAATGGACCCTAGCTTCGCAGTGGACTCAGGCATCAGGCTGAATGGGGGACAAAATCATTGCCTCGGCACGCCTCATTTCATCCCTCTAATGGTGGCAATCACCAGAAAACCTACTTGTAGGGTCACCTTTTCAGAGGCCACCACACCAGTCTACCCTAATGACGGATGTGTCCAAAGTGGGTTGGGGAGCTCATTTGGACAATCTCTCCACTCGAGGTCTTTGGACTCAGTAGGAGGCTTAGCTTCACATAAACCTGCTAGAACTCAGAGCCATCTTCAATGCTCTCAGAGTGTTCCAGGACCACCTGCGCTCCAAAACAGTTCTAGTCCAGACGGACAATCGGGTAGCCATGTTCTATGTGAACAAGCAGGGTGGAACAGATTCTCAAGCATTGTGCAATGAAGCCCTACACCTATGGTCCTTTGCCATACGCCATCAAATCCACCTACTAGCGGTGTATCTCCCTGGCAAACAAAATCTCCTGGCAGACAAACTCAGTCCAATACTACAGCCACACGAATGGTCTCTCCATTTGGATCAAACTGCTCAAATCTTTCAAATCTGGGGAACCCCAGATATAGATCTGTTTGCAAGTCCTCAGAATGCCAAACTTCCTCGCTTCTGTTCCAGAATTCCTGCTCAGAACAGTCAGGCTATGGATGCCTTCCACCTCCACTGGGGTCAGGACTTGCTATATGCCTACCCACCCATTACCCTCATTCCCAAGATTCTGTTCAAGTTTCAGAGAGACAGGGACTACATGATCCTCATAGCCCTGCGCTGGCCACATCAGACGTGGTATCCACTACTTTTGCATCTCTCTCAAGTCAAACCTCTAGAGTTGGGCTGTGCTTCAGATCTCCTATCCCAGGAGAACGGGATGCTTCTGCACCCGAACCCCCAGTCCTTGCACCTGATGGTATGACTGCTGAGAGCTTAGAACTCCTGGATATCAACCTCTCTCACCAGGTAAAAGATATCCTTTTGGCCTCTAGGAAACTTTCCACAAGGCGTGCTTACGCCTTTTAAATGGAGAAGGTTTTCAATCTGGTGTTCAAAGAAGGAACTTAGTCCTTTTTCCATTCCAGTGGAGGCGTTACTTGAGTATCTCCTCCACCTTTCATCCTCTGGATTAAAAACTAACTTGGTAAGAGTCCACCTCAGTGCCATTGCGGCTTTCCACATGCCCTTTTTATGGACATCCTGTCTTTTCTCAGCCGCTTGTAGCACGCTTTATGAGAGGTCTACTCTTAAATAAGCCTCCCATTAGGCCACCACCTGTGGTATGGGATCTCAATCTTGTCCTTGGACAGCTCATGAAGCTATAAACTACTCACACTGGTTCATCAGGTTTTATATACTCATACCCTACATTACTTATCTGATCTCTTACAATTTCACATTCCCAGCCGCTCTCTTAGGTTTATACACATTAATCGCCTTCACCTTCCCTCCCCTGCATGTGCCCATCTCCAGTCCACCCGTAATTCTGCATTCTTCTTCGCTGGCCCCACCCTATGGAATTCCCGTCCCACTTCTCTCTGCCTGGAACAAAATTTTCTCACTTTTAAAGCTCAACTGAAAACTCATCTATTCAATAAAGCATTTGACCTATCCACTGCCCATGTCTAGTCCTATGTGTTCCTCCCTCAGTCTAAATTAGAGTTTTCATAAATACGTTTGCCTAGCCTCTCGTTTTTCTGTGATTTTGTGTGCCTTTATGTCCCGTTTTGTTCACCATATATGCATGTATGCTTGCTCTGTCTCTCTTTCCTGTCCAACATTGTAATTTCTCCTTCCTTCTCGGTGCCTTTGGCCCATTTCTGTATTTTTATTTTGAGTTTGTAAACCGCTTTGTTTTAATTTGAAGGGCGGTATATCAAGTGAAATAAAACATAAACATAAAACAAAACATACTCACCTGTAACAGGTGATCTCCGGAAACAGCAGGAATTGAGTTTTCACAACCCACCCTCCTCCCCTAGACACTGTATTTCTCTCTCTCTCTCTTTCTCTCCTTTGATCTCAGCTACAAACCCAGCTGAGGAGGGAGAGTGGGGAAAGGTGGGAAGGCAGCAGCGCAGGCACAGTGGGATGCTCCCAAAAGCTTTCCTATAGGACGCTAGGGAGTGTTCCTTCACGGGCTCCGTCGGTGCTGACGTCACCCATATGTGAAGAGTCAATACCTGCTGTTCCCGGAGATCACCTGTTACAGGTGTGTAACTATGCTTTATCTTCATTTTAATATGAATAAAATGCAGGTTCCTAGTATTTTTACTATGTTGTTCTGCGTTAACTCTATATTTACGTTAATGTAGACTAATGCATTAAGGGCTTTAATGCTTGTTATATCCAGATTTGAGGTGCATTAAAGTGTGTTACCTTATTACATTTTAGCAAAGGTGGCCCGTAAGGGGGTCATTTTAAAAGTGATTTGGACATCTGAAGATGTGTATGTGCACGTCCAAATCATGGAGACGTCTCTGTAGCTATTCTGCAAATGGCTTTTAAAGACGTCACCAGTGTGGGGACGTCCAAGTAGGCAAGGGGGTGTGGCGAACACTTGTCTAGGGACATCTGCAGGCATGTCCACGTTTAGATCTTCTCCACGCATGAGTAGGCATCAGGAAAGTGCTTGTTGTAGCTTTAAAACTTCCAGAGCGTGCAGAAAAGATGGAAAGTTAAGTGACTCACTGAGATTTGAACGCTGGCTACACTGTTCCTAACCCACTACGCTAACTATTCTGCTATTAGACATCCCCATTCTGGAATGCTATTCCAGGGACATCTATGTAGACATCTCCATAGACTTCCATATTGGGCATGTCCACGTTTGTGAAATCATGTCTGAATTGCACGTGCTTGCTTTTTTTTCCAGATGTTCTGCCTTTGACATCCCAGATTGCTCTTGGACATCCTTTGTAAAATATGCCTTTATGTGAATAAAATCATTTCAGATCCCTGATTGTATACAGGACCTTGAATTTTTCCTTTGCAAAATGAAATAATGTACCTTTATCCACAAGAAATATCTTAGCATTTGTTTGTTTTTAGGTGTGGAAATGCCCCTTTGGATCATTTGCCGCTGAGCAGAATTACCACCATGCGCAAGAGATACCGGTGAGTTTGTGACCTGTGTAGGTAATGTACTGTGCTCTAACTGGGTAATTTTATAAACTGATGCTTAGTTAAAGCACATTTTCACGCATGTACTTTGTGCTTTATTTTTTTAGTGTTTTGTTTTTTGTAAACTGCTCTGTATGTTCTACCAAGGGCAGTATATCAAACCTCAATAAATGATGCCTGTTTTATAAAGTCAAGTATGCACGTACTTGTCTTCATAAAGAAGGTAAGTGCGACAGTACTCGTGCATACATGAAGGCACGATCACTTGCACCAGCCCTAGAGCAGGTATAAGTGACCATGCTTACTTATTGCAATTTAGCACATACAGTGGCTTGTGAAAGTATTCATCTCCCTGGTTTTTGTCCTGTTTCGTCGCATTACAACCTGGAATGAAAATGGAGGTTCATTTGGGTGTTAAGTAATGGACCTAACAATACAGTCCAAATTGGTGAAGTGAAATGCAATAAAATACCTTATATATATATAAAAAAAAACAAGTAAAAACTGTAAAGTTGTGAGTGCATATGTATTCATCCCTTTTGCTATGAAAGCCCTAAATAAGACCTGATCCAAGCAATTATCCTCAGAAGTCACATAATTAGTCTATTAGGGTCCACCTGTGTGCAATTAGTGTCACATGATCTGTCACACGATGCCTGTATAAATATTCCTGTTCTGAAAGGCCCCTGACTCTGCAACACCACTAAGCAAGCAACATGAAGACCAAGGAGCATGCCAAACAGGTCAGAGACAAAGTTGTGAAGAAGTATAGATAAGGGGTTATAAAAAAATATCCCAAATTCTGAATATCCCACAGAACACCATTAAATCCATTATAACAAAATAGAAAGAATATGGTACCGCTAGAAACCTGACAAGAGAAGGCCGCCCACCAAAACTTGCAGACCAGACAAGGAGGGCATTAGTCAGAGATGCTACAAAGACACCAAGGATAACACTGAAAGAGCTGCAAAGATCCACAGCGGAGATGGGAGTATCTGTTCATAGGACCACTTTAAGCCATACATGCCACATAGGTGTACTTTATGGAAGAGTGGCCAGAAAAAAGCCATTGCTTAAAGAAAGAAATAAGAAAACACATTTGGAGTTTGCAAAACAGCATGTGGCGGACCCCACAAACACATGGAAGAAGGTTCTCTGGTCAGATGAGATGAAAATTGAACTTTTTGGCCATTATGGAAAACATCATGTGTGGCGCAAACCCAACACTTCCTATCACCTTGAGAAAACCATTCCCACAGTGAAACATGGTGATGGCAGCATCATGCTGTGGGGATGTTTTTCATCGGCAGGGACAGGAAAATTGGTCAGAATTGAAGGAACGATGAATGGCACTAAATACAGGGCAATTCTTAAGGAAAACCTGTTTCAGTCTGCCAGAGATTTGAGACTGGGATGAAGGTTCCCCTTCCAGCAGGACAATGACCCTAAACATACTGCTAAAGCTGGTTTAAAGGGAAACATTTAAATGTCTTGGAATGGCCTGGTCAAAGCCCAGATCTCAATCCAATTGAGAATCTGTGGCGTTACTTGAAGATTGCTGTACACCAACGCGACCTATCTTGAAGGAGTTGGAGCAGTTTTGCCTTACTCTGCACCCCCCTCACCTAATAACAGATAGGGCTCTTGGGTCACAGAAATCCACATACAAGGTAAGGAGAAGGTTAATTGAGCTTCATCTTAGATAATACACAAACTGTAAATAATACACAACACACTTGTATTATAAACACAAGACCTAAGCGCTTTGGGAGAGCAAGCTAGGCGTTTGCCTATGTGTACTCTGAAATCAAAGCTTTAGGCCTCTTTATTTATAGGTAAAGATTACATTACACAGCATAATTTCACTTTATTATTCTACGTCTCACATCACGTATATTCATAATATACATATTCTATTCTACGTCTAGTGTCACGTATATTCATAATATACTTTTCTATAGGCATGCACGTCATAGACCATCCTAAAAAGACATACATATATTCTCAGGCATGACTATGTAGGCCTTAATTCTAATTAATTCTAACACTGACAGTCTGATATCTCTGACCAGAGACAGCGAGACTGTGAAGCTAGGTAAACAACTTGCCTTTTACTTATCTTTCTAATAACATAGGCTAATGTTTATGCTATCTGGAACCTTTTATGTTTATGTTTATTTCATTTGATAAAAACCGCCTTTCTGCAATAACCAAGGCGGTGTACATTAAAATTCAATAAAAGAAGGCTAATAGCCAACGAAAAGGAAAATAAATGTACAATATCTTACAGGACAGTAAAGAAATTGAGGAGAACAGGACAAAACATAAGCAAAGGAGGAGCCTAGGGGGAGGCGAGGGGCGGGGGAGAGTATAGATCACACAAAAGGGGAGGGAACATTAAAAGCTAAAGAGAACAGGTGGGTTTTTAAATTTTGCTTGAATGTGGTGTATTGAGGTTCTAAACGGAGGGAGGGGGGAAGGGCATTCCAGAGGGCGGGACCAGCGAAAAAGAAGGCAGAAGAATGGGTGGACTGCAAGTGAGCATGGGAAGGGGAGGGGAGGGTGAGGCGATTGAGATGAAAGGAGCGAGGGTATGTCTGGGAGAGTGAAAGAAGAGGAGATCTGTTAGGTATTGCGGGCTGCTAGTGTGGAAGGCTTTATGTACCAGAGTCAATAGTTTGAATGTAGCACAGAAGGTGACAGGCAACCAGTGAAGATGAAATAATAGAGGGGTTATGTGGTCCCGGGGGGAGGTGTGTGTGACAAGGCATGCGGCAGTGCTCTGAATTCGTTGAAGTCGGGTTAGTTGGTTTTTTGGAAGACCAATGAATAGAGAGTTAGCAAAGTCCACACGGGACATGACTAGAAACAGTACCAGTGTGACAAGGGCTGAAGGGGAGAGAAAAGGGTGAACGGAACGAATTTGACGAAGAAAGAAAAAAGAAGTTTTAGTAATGTGGGAAATGTGAGTGTGAAAAGATAAGTCGGAGTCAAAGTGCACACCAAGATAGCGAAAAGTGGAAACCAGAGGTACAGGAGTGCCGGAAAAAGAGGGGGCTATTGAAGGGGGGGAGAGCCGCTGTGAGAGAACCAAATAGCAATAGTCTTAGTGAGATTTAAATGAAGGCAGTTGAGCGTCAGCCAGTTCGCTACAGCTGTGAGGCAGGAGTCCAATGCTGAGAGATCTGGGCAGGAAGGAGAGGTATGATGGAGTAAAAGAATATCATCAGCATAGAAAAAAGTGGATATACCAAACTGCTGTATAAGAGAAGTGAGGGTAGCCAAGAAAAGGTTGAAAAGAAGGGGGGCAAGAACAGAACCCTGAGGAACCCCACAGGGAAGATGGTGGGAGTCTGAAGGAGGGGTGGAAGAAGAAGAAGAAGAGAACTGCACAAGACCGAGAAGAAAGAAAAGAATGAAACCAACGGAAAACTGTACTACAGAGACCTGCATCCCATAAACGGTGAAGGAGAAGGGAGTGGTCAACCAGGTCAAAAGCAGCTGAAAGATCCAAAGCAACCGCCACCGAGATGTCACCACGATCATGTGCTACATGTAACGCATTTGTGAAAGCTAAAAGAATAGTTTCAACACTGTGACCCTGACGGAACCCAGACTGATGAGGGTGAAGGAAGTTAGTAGAATCAAGGTGATGGGAGAGTTGTGCAAAAACAAATTTCTCTAAGAGTTTAGATAGAAAAGGAAGGTTAGAAACATGACAATAGTGAGCAGGAACTAAGGGATCAAGTGAAGAGTTCTTAAGAATGGGACGTATCAGAGCAATTTACCCAATTTCTTCTACAGAGTATTTCAAAGATGATATTAAATAAGGAACTACAAATGATATTTAACTCTTTCTTAGGAATTATATCAATATAATGTTATTCACAGGGCCTGACTGTATCCAACCTGGTACAATCAAGCTTTCTTTCAGGAATGGGTGAAAATCCCAGTGGTTAGATGTGCTAAGCTAATATAGACATACCCCAAGAAGAGACATGCAGCTGTAATTGCAGCAAAAGGTGGCTCTACAACGTATTGACTTTGGGGGTGAATGCATATGCACACACCTGCTTTCAGGTTTTTTTTTGTCTTAATTATTCTTTGTGTCACAATAAAGGATATTTTACACCTTCAAAGTCGTAGGCATGTTGTGTATATCACATGGTGCTAACCCCCAAAACTCCATTTTAATTCCAGTTTGTAATGCAACAAAACAGGACAAACACAGAGGGGGTGAATACTTTTGCAATGCACTATAAATGAAAGTATTTTAGAATCTCTGTGTGTAATTGCTCATCCCACCTACACTTTACCCATACCCATCAACTGTTGACCCACTGACTCTCCACCACTGTCTCATCACCTCCTTCCTCCACTATGTCATCTGAGTCTGTTGATGAGGCAGTAGCATCCTATAGCACTGCACTCTCCTCTGCTCTGGATGCTTTTGCTCCGCTATTGCCACATCCTGTGAGGCGCACTGTACCTCAGCCCTAGCTGTCTTTCAGTACCTGCTATCTATGTTTCTGTGCATGCTCAGGTGAACACATTTGGTTCTAATCCCTCACCCTTGCGGACTTTCTACACTTCAAATTCATGCTTGCCTCTTTCCAGTCAGCCATAGCATTCACCAAACAAGACTATTATGTCCATCTGACTAACTCTTTTGCCTCTGACCCTTGCCGTCTCTTTACAACTCTCAACTCTCTCCTTAACACTAGAAGCCCCAAAATGCGTCAATTGACGCAAATGCATCTTCGAAGTTGTATACCAGAGCCACTGCTAGAACCATGTCAGTCATGTTCCATGACTTTGTTAGCAAGGTCAAGATGTTCAAATGTGTGCATCGAAAATTAATGACAGATGCACCACCTAGCGGGAAAATGAATTTATATCTAGAAGCCCCAAAGTACGTCAATTGGCGCACTCAATTGTATTGGAAGGCCCAATTGACGTACTTTGGGGCTTCTAGGTATAAATTCATGTTGCCACTAGGTGGCGCATCTCAATCACTGTTTACAGTTTTACTCCATTACAAACTATAAACACATGATGACTCATGTAATGATGTCACATACTGCACGTATTTAACAAATAAGTAACTTCACATTAATTCACATCTGCATTTCATGCTAAACGCAGTCGTCGTGATAATGCGTCAATTGACGCACTTTGGGGTTTCTGGGTAAAATTCCTTTTGGGGCTTCTAGTGTTAAAGTGCCTCCGCCTCTTCCTTCCCTTTCTGGCCGACTATTTCCATGATAAAATCCACAAGATCACACTCCAATTCCCCACGAGGTCAGCTACTTTCCCTCTTCCCCCTTTTCACTCCCATCTTCTCCCCACTACCTCTGCTACCCTCTCTTCTTTTTCTATGATCTCTGAGGAGGAAATCACACATCATCTTTCCTCCTCCAAACTCACTACCTGCTCTTCTGATCCTATTCCTACCTGTCTCCTAAGCTCCATTTCCTCCACGGTTGTCTTTTCTATCTTTCATATTCTCAACCTATCGCTCTCCACTTCAACTGTCCTTGCAGCTTCAAGCATGCTGTGATCACACCTCTCCTCAAGAAACCCTCACTAAATCCTACCTGTTTTTCTAACTATTGACCCATCTCCCTCCTCCCCTTTGTTTCTAAACTACTTGAACGTGTAGTTCATTGCCGTTACCTCGACTTTCTCTCTTCTCAAGTCTTCCTGGATCCTTTGCATTCTATTGAAACGGCTCTTGCCAAAGTCTCCAAAGACCTGTTCCTGGCTAAATCCAAAGCCTTTACTCGATCCTCATCCTTCTTGACCTTTCTGCTGCTTTTGACACTGTTGACCACAACTTCTCCTTGATACCTTGTCCACACTTAGTTTTAAGGGCTCTGTGCTATCCTGGTTCTCTTCTTATCGCTCCCATTGTACTTTCAGTGTCTGTCCTGGTGGATCCTCCTCTACTGCTATCCTGCTCTCAATTGGTGTACCCCAAAGGTTCTGTTTTGGGCTCACTCCTTTTCTCTCTATACCCAGTTCCTTGGTGTGCTCATCTCTTCTCATGGTCATCTTTATGTTGATGACACTCAGAGCTACCTCTCTACACCTGAAATCTCTCCAGCAGTCCAGACCTGGCTCTCTTCCTGCCTTTCTGACATTGCTGCTTGGATGTCTCACCACCATTTGAAACTGAACATGGCCAAAACTGAGCTTCTTATTTTTTCCCCCTAAACCCTCCTCTCCCCTTTCTCTGTGGATACACTACACCTCCCTATTTCCTTGGCTCACAACCTTGGGATCGTCTTTGACTCCTCCCATTCCTTCCCCACACACATCCAACTGATACATAAAACCTGTCATTTCTTTCTCTATAACATTAGCAACATTCTCCCATTCCTTTCTGTACACACTACTAAGACGCTTATGAACTCTTTAGTCGCCTCCCGTCTAGACTATTGCAATCTCCTATTTGCTGGCCTCCCTCTGAATCATCTCTCTCCCTTTCAATCTGTTCAAAACTCAGCTGCACAGCTAATCTTCGCCAACCTTGTCATGCTCATATAATCTCTCTTCTCAAGTCATTTCATTGGCTCCCTATCCGTTTCCGCATCTAGTTCAAACTTCTCATGCTGACCTATAAGTGCATTCACTCTGCTGCTTCTCACTGCCTTTCCTCTCTTATCTCTCCCTACACCCCTCCTTGGGAACTCTGCTTCCTTTTTGTATCTCCAGGCTCATCTAGCTATGCATGGGTTGTCTCCATCCACCAGCAGCTGAGTGCTGAACTTGACAGAATTTTGCTGTGCTAGTACAATAGCTCCCTCTTCAGCCTGCAGGATTCAGTCTTTCAGTCCTCAGCAGCTGAGGAGGAGCCCATCTGCGGTGCTCTCCCTGAGGTACCTCCTGAACCGGGGCTAGGATAGCAGGATTGTTGACAAGAGATCAGGTTAGCCTTGGGGCAGAGGTATTTGTGGGGTGATAAGTTTGCACTTTAATTTGCCAGTGAGAGGGGGACTTGAAAAGAGGCTGAGCAGTCTCAGTGCAGCAGCTCTGTTTCCCTGTTCACCAGGTGAATTAGCCTGGGAGCACCAGGTTCCCTTTCCCTTTCACCAGCCCAGGCTAAACTCTAAGAGCAGCAGAGCTGCCCGTGAGTTTGATCAACCCGTTGAAGTCTTCCTTGCCTGCTAGCAGCAGGTCTTTGTATTGCTTCTCACCCCCCACCACTGCCCCCATCGCCGTTCCAATCTTTGTCGTTGGGCCTCATGCTGACAGCTGCTGCAGGGAACAGGCAGGAGTGTACAGCAGCTGGCAGCCATTCTCTCCTCCTCCTCCCTCCTTCCACTGGGGTTTTAAGTAGGGCGGCACGGTTCCTCCGAGAGAGTTGGAGTCGGTCGGTGTGGGGGGGGGGGGGGTTGCCACGTCTTGCCTGCTCTGTTTGGGCAGCCGAAGGCTGTTGGAGCTGGGAGTGTGCTGCTTCTGCTTGTGGCTCGCTAGAACACTCGAATTGGTTACTGTGCCGGCGATGGAGACTCTGTGGGAGGCAAACGTGCAGAGCAGGCCGAGATTGGGGCCCTGATTCTGGCGGGAAATGCAACCATTTGTTCCTTCTCCCTCTCATGTGGTAAAGTGCAGGAAAAGCAAAATGAAGGCATGAGGGGGACGATCTGCTGCTTCCCTGGAGGGGAAGAAGTTGCAGGGTGAATGTGGACAACTTGGTCAAGTGTTGGAGCAGGTTTTCTCACTGGATTTCATCCTGGCTTTGCACAAAGCTTATTGCCTTAAAATAGAGCAGGCTGCATCTTCAGAGGCAATATCGGGTGGGGAGGGAAACCTTTTCTCCCCGTTATCTGGCTGAAGACCCAGATTTGACACCCCAATGGTGGCAGAACCGTGGGGAGTCGGGGGACAAAGGACTCCAGGCTCTCCGCGGTCGCAGGCTTCCGAGGAGTTGGGGGAAGGGCCCTCGGATCTCTGGGAGCACCCAGGGGATCTGGAAGTCAAGGAACTGCCTGCGGGGGAGGACTCTGCGGTTCTGCACATCTTCCATTGGGAGGAGCCAGCAGCCGTCATCAGACAATCCCTAGTGGCCCTTAATATGGCACCGCCCTTGGAGGGGACGGAAGATGCCCTGGAGGATCCACTGCTACAGAGGTTCAAAGGCGAACAGCTCTGTTTCCCTGTTCACCAGGTGATTAAGAAGATGATAGAATGGGAGTGCCCAGAGGCTACTCTCAGGGGCGGCAAGGCAATGGCCTGCCTCTACCCCATCCTGCAGGAGGAGCGGGATCTGTTCAAGATGCCAAAGGTGGATGCCCTCGTCTTGGCGGTTACAAAAATGACCACCATCCCGGTTGAAGGGGGGCTGCCCTAAAGGACCTTCAGGATTGGAAGCTGGAGTCTCTGCTGAGGCTGGCCTTTGAAACTAGTGTGCTATCCCTGCAAGCATCCATTTGTGGGGCATATGTCTCCAAAGCATCCATATGCTGGCTCCAAGGCATTTCTCCCGTGAACCTAGAGGGCATGGAGCAGGACCAGGCCAAGTTGAAGTCGGCATTAGCATTCATGGCAGATGCATTTTGTGATCTCCTTTGCGCTTCAGCGAAGTCCATGGCCTATATTGTGGTGCCACGTCACTTCCTGTGGCTGTGCAATTGGGCAGCGGACGCAGCCTCCAAGTCGGGCTCGGTAAGCTTCCCTTTAAGGGGAAGTTGCTGTTTGGAGAGGCATTAGATAAGCTGGTTAAGGACCTAGGAGACTCCAAAGTCGGGAGGCTACCTGAAGATCTGCCGAAAGGCCCTGAACAGCATGTCCTCAGAGAGGACAGTCCAGAGATTTTTATGCAGTTTTGCACCTTATCAGAGGGGATGATATGGGGCTCGGGCGCAGCCCTTTCAAGGGTTTAGGGGAGTACCTTGTGGCTCCTTCGCCACCTTACAGTTCCCAGCAAAGAAACCACAATGATGCCAGGCAGATCCAGGTGGAAGTCGCCATCAAGTGTTGGTTGCAACAGTTTTATTCTGCCTGGACCAAAATTACTTCCCACCAGTGGGTCTTGATCATTTGAGAGGGCTACATTCTGGAGTATGCCCAGACGTTGGCCGACGCCTTTGTTGCCTCCCCATGCAAAGCTCCGGGCAAAGTGGAGGCGATATGGACCACCCTGCAACAACATCTATAGCTGAGGGTGGTAGAGCCGGTTCCACCAGACCAGTGCTGGTCCAGTCAATACTCCATTTATTTTGTCCCCAAGAACAGGTGGGGGATGGGGCTTTCACCCTATCCTCGATCTGAAGCAGATCAATGGTGTGCTTCGGGTGCCACACTTCAGAATGAAAAAACTCAGATCCGTTATTCTGGTGGTGAGACAGGGTGAGTTCCTGGCCACCCTGGATCTTTCAGAGGCCTATCTCTACATTTCCATCAGGCCGGACCATTACAAGTACCTGCGGTTTGTTGTCCCCAGTGGTCATTTTCAGTTCAGGGTATTGCTCTTTGGGCTAGCCACGGCCCCACGCACCTTTACCGAGGTCATGGTGGTGGTGGCAGTGGCTCGGAGGCAGGAGTGAATTCTGGTACACCCCTATCTGGACTATTGGCTGGTCTGGGAGGCCGAAGGGGTGGCAGCCACCCGGTGGGTGATGGAGGTGCTGCAGCACTTTAGCTTGGTGGTCAATTTAGCCAAGAGTCAGCTATGACCGGTGCAGCGGCTGGTTTACCTTGGGATGCAGTTCTTCACTCAAGCTGGGATGGTGTCGCTGCCAGAAGGGAGAGTGGTATGGCTTCACATGCAGATAAGGGGGCTTGCTGAAGTGCAAGGCGCCAGCAGAATGGTATTATCTGCAGTTGCTCGGCTCAGTGGCAGCAGCTCTGGACCTCGTGCCTTGGGCTTGGACGCATATGTGACTACTACAGCAGGCCTTGCTGTCCAGCTGGTCCCCACAACATCAGTCACTGTCTTAGAAGGTCCCATGCCCGGTCCATGCACGTCTCAGTCTGAACTGGTGGCTCATGCCAGAAATGATCATGGCGGGACTCCTGCTGGAGCAGCTGCAGTGGGTCTTAGTTGTGACACAAGTGACCCAGGACTGGTGGACACCAGAGGAAGCTGCCTGGCCGATCAACAGGCTAGAAATGAGAGCTGTGTTGCTGGCCCTGCAATTTTTCCGGCCACTGATAGCTCAGAAGGCAGTCTGGGTGTGCTCTGACTATGCAGCCACAGTGGCGTACATCAATTGCCAGGGTGGCATGGGCAGTGCAACCCTGTTGGCCGAGAGTCTATCACTGCTCCTGTGGGTGGAGGACAACCTGATGGCCATATCCGCAGCACATGTGGCCGGCAAGGACAATGTTTAGGCGGACTTCCTCAGCTGGCACCAGCTGGATGCCGGAGAGTGGGAATTGAATGCAGCAGTGTTTCACAACATCGTCCTGTGCTGGGGAACTCTGGTGTTGGACCTAATGGCTACTCCTGTGAAATGCCAAGGTGGCTCGCTTCTTCAGCAGGCGCAGGGAGCATATATCCGAAGGGTTGAATGCCCTGATGCAGCAGTGGCCAGTGGGAAGGGCTCCTGTATGTGTTTCCGCCATGGGTGCTCGTGAGCAGGCTCTTGCAGTACATAGAGGTGTACCCAGGGCCCGTCATCCTCATTGCGCCATATTGGTCACAGAGGCCATGGTACACAGACCTGCAGCGCTTGTTAATAGACCAGCCTTGGCGTCTTCCAGTCAGGGTGAGCCTTCTGTCACAGGAATCAGTCTTGATGCCTCAGGTGGATTGGTTTTTACTTACGGCTTAGCTCTTAAGAGGGTGCGGCTGCGTTGGAAGGGCTTCTCCGTGTCTGTGATTGCAACCATGTTGAAGTCCCAGAAGAGATCCATGAATTTAGCATCTTCAGGGGTCTCCTGGCCTTGTCATGCGCTGTTCCCTCTGTGCTACAATTTTTGCAAGACGGTTTGGAGAAGGGTCTGTCACTTGGGTCTCTGCGGGTACAGGTAGCGGCGCTCTCCTGTTTCCGCAACCAATTTGGGGTTGCTCCTTGGGTAGCCACCCAGATGTGGTGCGATTTCTGACAGCGGTAAAGAAGGTCAGGCCCCCCGTGTGGGTCTTGGTACCACCGTGGATCTGAATCTGATGTTGGAAGCCTTAACAGGGGCTCCTTTCGAGCCTCTGGCTTCAGCGTCGTTGAAGGATCTCATTCTGAAGACAGTGTTCTTGGTGGCGATTTGTTCTGCAAGGCGAGTTTCCGAGCTCCAGACTCTCTCATGTAGGGAGCCGTTCTTCCTTCTATCAAAGGAGAAGGCGATTTTCCTACCAAAGGTGGTCTCTCGTTTCCATTTGAATCAAACGGTGTTGCACTTGTCCACATTAAATTTCATCTGCCATTTGGATGCCCAGTCTTCCAATTTATCAAGATCCTCCTGCAGTTTTCCACAATCCTCTTGGGTTTTAACAACTTGAAACAGTTTTGTGTCGTCTGCAAATTTGATAACCTCACTAGTTATTCCCTTTTCCAGGTCATTTATGAATATGTCAAAAAGTAGCGGTTTCAATTGGGAAAATTGGCCCTTTAGCCCTACCCTCTGCTTTCTATCTTTTAACCAGTTCCCGATTCACAATAGTACACTGCCTCCTATCCCATGACTTTTTAGTTTTTCCAAAAGTGTCTGATGAGGGACCTTGTCAAAGGCTTTCTGAAAGTCCAGATACACTTTATCAACCGACTCACCTTTGTCTACCTGATTATTCACTCCTTCAAAGAAACATGTGTAATTTTGTTCTTTATGATGGTTTCTACCATTTTCCCCGGTACTGAAGTCAGGCTCACCGGTCTGTAGTTTCCCGGATCACCCCTAGAACCCTTTTTAAAAATTGCGTTACATTGGGGATCCTCCAATATTCAGGTATTACAGATGATTTTAATGAAAGTTCACAGATTACTAATAGCAGGTCTGCAATCTCATGTTTCAATTCTTTCAACACTCTTGGATGTATACCATACGGTCCAGATGATTTGCTACTATTCAGTTTATCAAATAGTTGTAATGCATCTTCCCGGTGTAGTGATATTTCTCTCAATTCCTTTGCAGTATCACCTTTAAATACCACTTCAGTCTTGGGTAACATCCCTACATCTTCCTCAGTAAAGACCGAAGCAAAGAATTCATTCAGTCTCTCCGCTATAGCCTTGTCTCCTCTTACTGCCCCATATACCCCTTTATCATCTAACGGTCAAATTGACTCTCTCACAGGCCTTTTGCTACGAATGTACTTGAAAAAGTCTTTATTTCGTGTTTTTGCTTCTTTAGCAAGTTCCTTCTCAAATTCTCGCTTTACCTGCCTTATCAATGCTTTGCATTTAATTTGCCAGTGCTTGTGCTGTTTCCAGTTTTCGTCGTTTGGCTCTTTTTTCCATTTCCTGAAAGATGCATTTTTGACAGCAACAGACTCTCTGACCTCACCTTTCAACCATGCTGGCAGTTTTGTGGACTTTCTTCCACTTTTCTTAATGTGTGGAATACAGCTGGTCTGGGCTTCCAGGATAGTATTTTTAAACAACATCCAAGCTTGATGTAAGTCTTTAACCTTTGCAACCGCTCCTTTTAGTTTTTTCTTAACTATATTCCTCATTTTATCATAGTTAAAAGTTAAAAGGTAGTACTGTGGATTTCTTTACTATCCCTCCTCCACTAATTAAATCAAACACGATCATGCTATGATCACTATTGCCAAGTGGTCCCAACACCCTTATTTCTTGCAACAGATCTGGTGTTCCACTAAGGACTAGGTCCAGTATGGCTTCCCCTCTGGTCGGTTCATGAACCAGCTGCTCCAAGAAGCAGTCATTTATTTCATCTAGAAACTTTATCTTCCTAGCATGTCCTGCAGTGACACTGACCCAGTCTATACCGGGGTAATTGAAATCACCCATTATTATTACTGCGCTGTAACTTTTGTTAGCTTCCGTGATTTCTTTAAGCATTTCATCATCCATTTGTTCATTCTCGCCAGGCGGTCGATAGTACACCCCCACTGCCATCACCTTCCCCTTCATACATAGAATTTCAATCCATAGAGATTCTACAGCAAATTTTGTTTCCTGCAAAACTTTAATCCTTTAAGAATAAAATAAGATGGGAGAGTTAGAATATATAGCACTAAATGAAAGGTTAGATATGATTGGAATATCAGAGACATGGTGGAAGGAGGACAACCAGTGGGACACTGTGATACCTGGGTACAAACTATATCGTAATGATAGAGCTGATCAAATTGGTGGAGGGGGTTGCGCTCTATGTTAGAGAGGGCATTGACTCAGAAAGGATTAAAGTTTTGCAGGAAACAAAATCTGCTGTAGAATCTATATGGATTGAAATTCCATATAAAAGGGGGAAGGCGATGGCAGTGGGGGTGTACTATCGAGCACCTGGCCAGAATGACCAAATGGATGATGAAATGCTCAAAGAAATCAAGGAAGCTAACAAAGGTTACAGCGCAGTAATAATAATGGGTGATTTCAATTACCCCGGTATCGACTGGGTCAGTGTCACCACAGGACATGCTAGGGAGATAAAGTTCCTAGATGAAATAAATGACTGATTCTTGGAGCAGCTGGTTCATGAACCGACCAGAGGGGAAGCCATATTAGACCTAGTCCTTAGTGGAACACCAGATCTAGTGCAAGAGATAAGGGTGTTGGGGCCACTTGGCAATAGTGATCATAGCATGATCGCCTTTGATTTAATTAGTGGAGGAGGGATAGTAAGGAAATCCACAGTACTACCTTTTAACTTTCGAAAGGGAGACTATGATAAAATGAGGAAAACAGTTAAGAAAAAACTAAAAGGAGCAGTTGCGAAGGTTAAAGACGTACATCAAGTTTGGGTGTTGTTGAAATATACTATCTTGGAAGCCCAGACCAGCTGTATTCCACGCTTTAAGAAAAGTGGAAGCAAGTCCAAAAACCTGCCAGCATGGTTTAAAGGTGAGGTCAGAGAGGCTGTTGTTGCCAAAAAAGCATCTTTCAGGAAATGGAAAAAAGAGCCATACGACAAAACCTGGAAACAGCACAAGCACTGGCAAGTCAAATGCAAGGCATTGATAAGGCAGGCAAAGAGAGAATTTGAGAAGAAGCTTGCTGCGGAAGCAAAAACGCGAAATAAAAACCTTTTCAAGTACATTCGTAGCAAAAAACCTGTGAGAGTCAGTTGGTCCATTAGATGATAAAGGGGTTAAAGGAGCACTAAGAGGCGACAAGGCGATAGTGGAGAGACTGAATGAATTCTTTGCTTCGGTCTTTACTGAGGAAGATGTAGGGATGTTACCCATGACTGAAGTGGTATTTAAAGGTGCGGAAGAATTGAAGGAAATATCGATACATCGGGAAGATGTCTTACAACTATTAGATAAACTGAAGAGTAGCAAATCACCTGGGCCGGATGGTATACATCCAAGGGTGTTGAAAGAACTGAAATATGAAATTGCAGAACTGCTATCAGTAATCTGTGAACTATCATTAAAATCATCTCTAATACCTGAAGATTGGAGGATCGCCAATGTAACACCAATTTTTAAAAAGGGTTCCAGGGGTGATCCGGGAAACTATAGACCAGTGAGCCTGACGTCAGTACCGGGAAAAATGGTAGAAACCATCATAAAGAATAAAATTACTCAGCATGTAGATAGTCACAACCTAATGGGAGACAGCCAACATGGCTTTAGACAAGGAAGATCTTGTCTTACTAATCTGTTATGTTTTTTTGAATAAACAGGTGGACAAAGGTGAGTCGGTTGATATTGTGTATCTGGACTTTCAGAAAGCCTTTGACAAGGTCCCTCATCAGAGACGTTTGGCAAATTTCCAGATGACACAAAACTATTTAAAGTTGTTAAAACCCAAGAGGATTGTGAAAACTTGCAAGAGGATCTTGATAAATTGGAAGACTGAGCATCAAAATGGCAGATGAAATTTAATGTGGACAAGTGCAAGGTTATGCACCTAGGGAAGAACAACCCAAACTATGGTTACACGATGCAAGGTTCCACATTAGGAACCACCACCCAGGAAAAAGATTTAGGCGTCATTGTGGATACCATGTTAAAACCCTCGGCCCAGTGTGCAGCGGCGGCCAAGAGAGCAAATAGAATGCTAGGTATGATAAGGAAAGGAATGGAAAATAAAACAAAAGATATTATAATGCCTCTATATCGTTCCATGGTGAGACCGCACCTTGAATATTGTGTGCAATTCTGGTCGCCGTATCTTAAAAAGGATATAGCGATTTTAGAAAAGGTACAGAGAAGAGCCACCAAAATGGTAAATGGGATGGAAGGATACTCCTATGAAGCAAGGCTAAAAAGGTTAGGGCTCTTTAACCTGGAAAAGAGACGGCTGAGGGGAGATATGATAGAAGTCTATAAATTAATGAACGGAGTGGAATGGGTAAACGTAGATCGATTGTTTACCTTATCAGAATATAGAAAGACTAGGGGACATGCAATGAAGCTACAGGGTAAACTATTTAAGACTAATAAAAGAAAATATTTTTTCACTCAACGTATAATCAAACTCTGGAATTTTTTACCGGAGGATGTAGTAAAGGCTGTTAGTGTTGCTGGGTTTAAAAAAGGTTTGGACAAGTTCCTGGAGGAAAGGTCCATAAACCATTATTAAGAAGTGACCGAAGATATCAATGCTTGACCCAGTACAAGCATTGTGGAACTTATGTCTCTTGGGAAAAACTCCTAGGTAAATATGACCTAGATTGGCCACTGTTGGAAACAGAATACTGGGCTTGATGGACCTTGGTCTGACCCAGTATGGCATATCTTATGTTCTTATGTTCTTTCTGACTCAATGCCCTCTCTAACATAGAGCACAACCCCTCCACCAATTTGTTCAGTTCTATCATTATGATATAGTTTGTATCCAGGTATCACAGTGTCTTACTGGTTATCCTCCTTCCACCATCTCTCTGAGATTGCAGTCATATCTAACCTCTCATTTAGTGCTATATATTCTAACTCTCCCATCTTATTGTTTAGACTTCTAGCATTTGCATACTTGCATTTTAGAGAATGTATTTTATTAATATTAATCTGGCTATTGGTAGGCATGGGTAATTTGGAATCTTTACGCTCTGTCTGCACCATACTCAAGGGCATTTGGGCTACTTTACTCTTTTTTGGAACCTCACTGCTTTCGGTAGTATCCTTCAAGGATACCTTCTTCCGAACCATGCGCTCTTGTGCGACTGTCGGCTTTCCCCTATTTTCTAGTTTAAAAGCTTCTTTATCTCCTTTTTAAAGGTTAATGCCAGCAGTCTGGTTCTATCCTGGTTAAGGTGAAGCCCATCCATTCGGAAGAGCCCCTCCTTTCCCCAGAATGTTCCCCAGTTACTAACAAATCCAAAACCCTCATCCTTGCACCATCGTCTCATCCACGCATTGAGACGAGCCACCCAGCTATACATGCCTAATGATTGAATCACCAACTATAACAGCTGTCCTAACCCTTCCCTCATGGGCACATGGCCCTGGAGAAACCTCTACAGTGCGAGAGGGTTTTACATCACCTGAAGGACAGGTCCTAGTTACAGAATCACGTCCTGCCACACCAGGGTGATGCTCTCCTGTCACGTGACCTCTCTCCTCCATGGCAACAGGGATTCTTCCAGACTGGAGGTGGGACTTCAGGACTATATCCCTATAGGTCTCGTCCATGTACTTCTTTGTCTGTCTTATGTCTTCCAGATCTGCTGCTCTAGCCTCTAGAGAACGGACTTGTTCCCTGAGAGCAAAGAGCTCCTTGCACTTAGTGCATACGTAAGACCTCTCACCAACTGGGAGAAAATCATACATGTGACACTCAATGCAAAAGACTGGAAAGCCCCCATCTCACTGCTGGACTGTTGTCTGCATCTTAGTTTAAAGCTTGTGTTTAGGTCTTTAAATTCTGTACTTACTAAGGGTTGGTGTAGATGCTTATACTAATAAAAGTGTATCTAATTCCTCTAATATACCTTGTTCACCTGAAGCTTAATTAATCTCAGGTCCTCAATGTATGACTGATTTGGATAAAGAGCTGCACCTGAGAGCAGCCCCTTTCCTCTAAGACGTGTAAGTACCTATAAAGCTACAATTACCCCAGGGGCGGGTGGGTGTTGGGGAGGGAGGGAAATAAGATCTATTAAAAGAGGGCTGTTATAAGGTACCCTGTCCTGTACCCTCAGCATGGGGGGAGGGGGTTAGTCCCTCAAGTAGGCAAGAGCAGGAAAAAAAGTTTAAAACGCAGCACGTTCTGGGGACAGAGCAGGGAAAGAGATTTAATTTAAAGTAAGAGTTAACCTGGCTACCACACAAAGGCCAGTTAGTTGAGAGAGGCAGGGTAAGTTGTACAGCTGAGAAAGCTGACGTGCAAAACTAAAGGGAACAGGGAGATGAAGTAGCAAACCAATAAAGACAACAAATAAATAAATAAATAAATAGAGAGCTAGAACTCACAGCAAAGTCGTCACAGGAGTTAAATATCCACCTCTCTAGCAGAGCACTGTGAGGGCACTGCTCTTCCCAGAGCAGAGAGAGCCTTGGTGTGTGCACTTTAATAGTGTAGCAATGTATCTCCAGGAACAAGCAGGAATGTAGTCCTCACATCTGGGTATCGTTGGTACCGACGGAGCCTGCGCAGGAACGCTCCCCAGCGTCCAATAAGAACGTTTTTGGAAGCATCCCTCAGCACATGCGCGTTGCCTTCCCGCCTTTCCAACTGTCTCTCTTCAGTTCTTCGTTTTCCGCGGAGCCAACAGGACCTATTCCTTGTCACCGCAGAAAATTCCGTCTTTAAAATTCTTTCTTGTGGTCGCGTTTGCCTACTGCACGATGCCTACCGCTACCGCCGGTGCTTTTCTTTTCTTTTCTTACAAAAAAACCCCAAAACCTTAAACTTAAGACTGTTTCTTTTCAGAAACTTTCCTTTTTGCTGCTAGCCGCCATTTTGGGCA
The DNA here is from genome assembly GCA_033557465.1 of Ichthyophis bannanicus. Lineage (NCBI taxonomy): Eukaryota > Metazoa > Chordata > Amphibia > Gymnophiona > Ichthyophiidae > Ichthyophis > Ichthyophis bannanicus. The sequence goes on from CM066043.1 coordinate 289,091,884, forward strand.
TTAGGGCCCATTTTTCCTAAATCATGGAAAAGCCAACTAGTGGTTTTAAAAAATGTACTAAGTGTGGCGGTACCATTTCCGTCACTGACACCCATGATTGGTGTCTAAAATGTTTAGGACCTGATCATTCTCCAACTGAATGTCTCTCCTGCATGGAGATGACCAAAAGAGTAAGACAAAACCGGGCCGCAAAGCTCGGTACCCTCTTTTCTTCAGATGCCAGATCCATTGCATCAAAACTACAAAAAACAAGCACTCAACAACTACTAAGGTGGCACCTAACTGTGGTTTTTTTCCCACCTTGTTTTGGCTCTTGAATGGGTCTGAGATAATGGGCTTTAATAAAATTGATTAAAATGGAAGTAACGGCTTCGAGAGGCTTTTAAACCTCATGGCCGATCTTCCAACAAAAAAAAATAAATTATTTTTAGCGTTAGCTCAATTTGTAATTTTTGTCACTCTTCTTTAGTTTAAGATCCATTGCATCGACGTCGTCAAGGGCCTTTTCTTCCTCCCATGGATCTCAGGTAACTAAACACAAAAGCCGGTCCTCAAAGGGTAGCTCTCCTGCTAAGCATCGAGAGGCCATTGGCATTGCCCTTGAGGGAACCACACCAGCAAAACAGCCCCGGCTGGAGGCTTCGGCTTCCAAAGCATCGATGGGGCTTCAGGATATTCTCAAGGCCTCAACCTTGCAAGAACTACCTGTGCTATGCTCAGGGGTTCCGGACGTTCTTACCGGTACCGAGACCCAGGCATCGGCAGCGTCGATAGACCAGAGGTTTCTTGCTATCGAACGCAGTATCGCAGCTCTTCTTTCAGCTGCGGCACCAGTGCCAACATCGACTCCGATGCTGGTACCAATGCCGGTACCGATGGTACCGGCCCCGGTGGGAACTCTTCCCATGCCAACTCTGGCTTTAGTGGATAAAGCGGTACCAGGTCACCTCAGTACCGACTTTGATCGGTACTGGGATTGTGCTTTGCAAGAGCCTCGGGGTCAGGAATACTTCGATTCATCTGATTCCGAAGACTCTAAAAATTGTGCTGGCACTAGAGGGTTTCTCCTAGAAGATCCCTCTTCTCCCCAACACAGAATGTCACCTCCAGAGGACATGTCATTTCAGGATTTCATCCATGATATGGCCAAAGGTCTTTCAATCACAGTAGCTCCTGAAGAGGAATCCAGAGCAAAGGAATTGGAAATCCTCAAATATCCTAAAGCTCCTAAGGAGGCAGCTACCCTGCCTATCCATGAAATTCTGCATAGCTTGATGCTCAGCATGTGGGAGACACCTCTGACTACTTCTCCTCACTCTAGGAGACTTGATACTATGTATCGAGTTCCGCCATTTCCTGGATTTCAGAAAACTCAGCTGCCACACCATTCAATGGTAGTGGAATCAGCCATGCGTAGATGAAATGTGCAAAGAGGCATGCATCCAGTCCTCCAGGTCGTGAATGCAGGACTCTGGATGCTTTTCGACGCAGAACTTTTCAAGCTTCCATGCTTTCAGTTAGGATCAGTTCATATATCCTATATATGGGAATGTTCCTTAAGGAAGTCACAGGAGACTTGGAACTTATGAGTCCATTTCTCCCAGATGATAAGAGACAAGATTTTCTTACTCTACTTAAGCATGCTCAAAATGTCTTCAAGTTTGTCAATCGTGCAGCCTTTGACTGCTTCGAATGCATCAGCAGAACTTCTGCTATTGCCATTGGTGCACGACGGATTGCCTGGCTACAGGCATCAGACTTGGAGACTTGGGTACAGGACAAGTTAGGCAACATTCCTTGCATGGGGGAGAATCTCTTCGGCAAGAGCTGGCAGGAAAAGGCTAACGAGTTAGATGCTGACATTTCTACCTTAGATAGATTGTCAAAGTCTACAGCCACTCCAGCCAAAAGGAAACCTTATAAAAACCCCTCTTTTAGCAAAAAGAGGAAGTTTTATCCTTCCTATACCCAGTACTGCCAAGCTCCAGGTCAGGTTGCCCAAAAGGGACAAACCAGACAGCAAAAGAAATCAAAAAGCCCGAGAGCCCAACCAGCTCTCCAGGTTCATTGGTCTGGCTTCAGCACCAAGGGTGTTCACGAAATGCATGGCAGTAGTAGCAGCATTTCTATGAACCCTGGGGATTTTTGTCTTCCCTTACTTAGACGTCTGGCTCATTCGAGCCTCCACAGTTGCAGAGGCCAGCACTGCAGTGTCCCGTACAATGCGAATCCTCCAATACTTGGGGATTGGAAATAAACTTCCTGAAGTCTCAACTAGTTCCTTCCCAATGCCTAGAATTCATAGGAGCCTGTCTGGATACCAGAAAGGCAAGGACTTTCCTTCCACAAGCCCGGTATCTTCGCATTATGCAGCTAGCTTCCCAAACAGCAGGCAAATCCTCCCTCACTGCTCGGGAACTACTGCAGTTACTGGGACACATGGCATCCACAGTTCATGTAGTCCCATATGCTCACCTCCACATGTGAGCAGCTCAGTGGACCCTCTCCACACAGTGGACACAGGCCACAGGTCATTTGTCAAACAAAATAACAATCTCTCAATGACTAATTTTGTCCCTCCAATGGTGGCAATCACTAGAAAATCTGACAGTGGGGTCTCCTTTCCATCAAACCCTCTTTCAGGCCACCCTAACAACAGATGCATCACAGGTGGGTTGAGGAGCACACCTGAATCATCTCTCTACCCAGGGCACCTGGACTCCACAGGAGGTTGGTTTACACATAAACCTCCTGGAATTAAGAGCAATTTATTTAGCTCTTCGAGTGTTCCACGCCCAGCTCATCTACAAGACAGTCCTAGTCCAGACGGACAATCAGGTAGCCATGTTCTATGTGAACAAGCAGGGTGGGACAGGCTCTCTGTCATGCTTTACGACTATGGGCCCTCGCCAGAGAGCATCAGATTCACCTTCTGGTGGTATATCTTCCAGGCATTCAAAACCTTTGGGCAAACTCAGTCGAGTACTGCTACCTTACGAGTGGTCACGCCACCTAGACCAGGTGGCAAAGATATTTCATCTCTGGGGCACTCTAGACATAGACCTCTTTGCAAGTCCACTGAATGCCAAACTTCCCCGGTTCTGTTCCAGGATTCCGGCACACAACTGTCAGGCAAAGGATGCCTTCCTCCTTCATTGGGGTCAGGACTTCCTTTATGCCTTCACACCCATTCCCCTCATCCCCAAAACACTCTTCAAGCTTCAGAGAGACAGGGATCGCATGATTCTCATAGCACCACGATGGCCACGTCAAACGTGGTATTCCCTGCTTCTGCATCTCTCTCAAGCGGCACCTCTGGAGTTAGGGCATGCTCCAGATCTCCTTTCCCAGGAGAACGGGACGCTATGGCACCCGAATCCCCAGTCGCTGCACCTCACGGCCTGGCTGCTGAAGGCTTAGATCTCCAGGATCTCAACCTGTCCCAGCAGGTAAAAGATATCCTTCAGGCTTCTAGGAAACTTTCCACAAGAAGATCTTATGCCTTCAAGTGGAAACGTTTTACTATATGGTGCTCCAAGAAGGGATTAAACCCCCTGATCATACCCTTAGAATCAATAGCACCACTCCATCAATCAATAGCACCACCACACCAATTTGGCACCACTCCTGACTCGTTGGAGTCAGGAGTGGTGCCAAAAGACTGGAGAGAAGCTCATGTGGTGCCTTTACACAAAAGCGGAAGTAAGGATGTGGTTGAAAACTACAGGCCGGTTAGTTTAACTTCGGTGGTGAGTAAATTATTGGAAACGCTGCTGAAAGAGAAAATAGTGAGGTTTCTGGAGTCCAGCGGATTACAGGATCCGAGGCAGCATGGATTCACCAGAGGCAGGTCTTGTCAGACAAATCTGATTGATTTCTTTGACTGGGTGACCAGGGAGTTGGACCGAGGGAGAGCTCTAGATATGGTGTATTTAGATTTCAGTAAAGCCTTTGACACTGTTCCTCACAGTCGACTTATAAACAAACTGAGCACCCTAGGGATGGACCCTAAAGTTACTGCTTGGGTTAGAAATTGGTTGGGTGGGAGGCGACAAAGAGTACAAGTAAATGGAGCTCACTCTGAGGAGAAGGATGTTACCAGTGGTGTGCCCCAGGGATCTGTCCTTGGTCCGATTCTTTTTAACATTTTTGTTAGTGATATAGCGGAAGGGCTGTCGGGTAAGGTTTGCCTCTTTGCAGATGATACCAAAATCTGTAATAGAGTAGACACCCAGGAAGGTGTAGATAACATGAGGAGGGATCTAGCTAAGCTTGAATAATGGTCTAGAATTTGGCAGCTGGGATTTAATGTTAAAAAATGTAAGGTCATGCATTTGGGCTGCAGCAATCCAAGGGAGCAATACAGTATAGGAGGTGAAGTATTTTTGTCCACTAAAGAAGAGCGGGACCTAGGCGTGGTTGTGTCTGATGATCTTAAAGTAGCTAAACAGGTAGAAAAGGCGACGGCAAAAGCTAGAAGGATGCTTGGGTGCATACGGAGAGGAATGGCTAGCAGAAAAAAGGAGGTGATAATGCCTCTGTATAAGTCTTTGGTGCGACCTTATTTGGAGTATGGTGTGCAATTCTGGAGACCGCACCTTCAAAAGGATGTGAACAGGATGGAGTCGGTGCAGAGGGTGGCTACTAAAATGATTAGTGGGCTTCATTATAAAAAAATAGAAAATAGAAAGAAACATGATGACAGAAAAAGACCACATGGCCTATCTAGTCTGTCCTTCCATAACAACAACTACAACAGTCCACTTTTTACCTTTAGAGATCCTCTGTGTTGGATAGAGGTGATATGATTGAGATGTTTAAATACCTCCGTGGCATAAATGTTCAGGGAGAGAGCCTCTTTCAATTGAAAGCAAGTTCTGCTACGAGGGGACATGGGATGAGGGTGAAGGGAGATAGATTCAGGAGTGATATGCGGAAATATTTCTTTACAGAAAGAGTAGTGGATCCATGGAATAGTCTCCCAGTGGAGGTGGTAGAGATGAGGACAGTAACTGAATTCAAAAAAGCATGGGACCAACACAGAAGATCTCTAAAGATAAAAGGTGGACTTTTGTAGTTGTTGTTATGGAAGGACAGACTAGATAGGCCATGTGGTCTTTTTCTGTCATCATGTTTCTATGTTTCTAATACTAGAGTATCTCCTTCACTTATCGAATTCTTGGTTAAAGACCAATTCGGTAAGAGTCCATCTTAGTGAAATTGCAGCTTCTTATAAGCCTCTGAATGGACAACCAATTTCCTCTCATCCACTCCTATCAAGATTTATGAGAGCCTTTTATTAACTAAACCTCCCATCAAGCCACCACCGGTGGCATGGTATCTAAATCTAGTTCTCGGGCAGCTCATGAAGCTGCCTTTTGAACCTTTGGCCACTACAGCCCTTACGTTTTTGACTTGGAAGGTCATCTTCCTAATTGCAATCACCTCTGCCCGTCAGATTAGTGAATTGCAAGCTTTAGTGGCTGATCCTCCTTATACTAGATTTCACCATGATAAGGTTGTTCTTCGAACTCACCCACACTTTATGCCAAAGGTGGTTTCGCCTTTTCATTTAAACCAATCAATTTATCTTCCTGTATTTTTTCCAAGGCCCCACACCTCTAATGCAGAAAGAAACCTTCATACTTTGGATTGTAAAAGGGCCTTAGCCTTTTACATACAAAGAACACAGCAACATAGAAAGTCCTCGCAACCTTTTGTAGCTTTTGACCGTAGTCATTTGGGTCTTCCAGTCTCCAAAAGAACTTTATCTAAATGGATTGCCCAATGCATATCCTTTTCTTATTGAGAGTAAGGGTCTTCCTCTTCATGACCATGTCACAGCTCACAATGTGAGAGCCATGGCAGCTTCTATGGCTAATCTCCACTCTGTGTCTATCGATGACATTTGTCGAGCAGCCACCTGGGCTTCGGTACACACCTTCACAGCCCACTACTGCCTAGATAAAGCCTCCCGTCGGGATGCCTTCTTTGACCAAGCTGTTCTTCAAAATCTCTTTCAAACTTACACCAACTCCTACCCAGCAACCCTGGTGGGATGCCAGAGATCCAAGGGAGGAAGGATTCTCACCTTCGACGGTGGCACCTTCCTGGGGCTATCTCCCTGGCATCTTCAGCTAGGGAGTCCCCATATGTGAGGACTACATTCCTGCTTGTTCCTGGAGATAGCATAGTTACTCACCTGTAACAGGTGATCTCTGGGAACAACAGGAATTTAGTCCTCACAACCCACCCACCTCCCCTAGGAGTTGTCTCTCTCTCTCTCTTTGTCTCTTTCCTCTCTCCCTCTGTCCTTTTACTCAGCTACAAACTTAACTGAAGAGGGACAGTTGGAAAGGCGGCAAGGCAGCGTGCATGTGTTGAGGGATGCTCCCAAAAGCGTTCTTTTGGACGCTGGGGAGCGTTCCCGCGCAGGCTCCGTCGATACCGACGATACCCATATGTGAGGACTAAATTCCTGCTGTTCCCGGAGATCACCTGCTACAGGTGAGTAACTACGCTATTCCTGTCTGTTTGTTTTCTAAAAACACTCATAAGGAATGAACCATTAATCTTCCTCACCATATCTAAGTAAGATATTTTCTTCCTACTGTGGGCTAACATAAACTGAATGTTGGGCTCGACTGAATTCAGCCAACTTCCAAAACCTTTCTAATGATGCCATGTCTCCACTCCACAAGACAAAAACATTATCGATATAACGCTTCCATAATGACAAATCTGCCTTATAGGGACACTGTGATAACCACTGTTTTTCAAATTTAGCCATATATAGTGTCACCAGTAACCTCCCCAGAGCCAAGGGCATGTAGGGTTGGTCAGCCTGGGTATCCTAACTTAGAAAGTATGGTAGTGCATTTGTTCCTGCACTGCCTTGTGGGAGTTGTAGTTCCTCTTAATCTCCAAGAAAGAAATAATTGTAGTCAAGTGGTTTCAGGCAAAATGACAAGGTTTTTATTTCCCCTTCCGGGCGGATTAAATGCATGTGAAAACTTAGGACAAAATAGCCATATGCAACTGGCATAAAGAAAACATTTCAGGCACAGGACAAAACAGCTTCTTTAGCTTCAAGCTTCAAAATATGCAGTGCTTAACACAAACTCGAAAGTAACTGTCACTTTTTATACAAAAGAAACACTTTGCTTCTCTTCTGCTGTTTAGACAGCCTTCTTAACAGCCTGGTCAGCAAAGTGATATAATATGATCAGCTAGTGATAACGTGCAGTCCATTTGCTCATCTGTTATATCCTCAATAACAGGCCCGATCTGCATTTCCTCTGAATCACTATCAGCTGGGTAAGTTTGCACACTGCTATACGGCGTTTCAAAGTACACTCCCCCTCTGTCTTCCCGAGGCTTCTCTTCAAAAAGAGCCAAACGATGAAACCTGGAAACAGCACAAGCACTGGCAAGTCAAATGCAAGGCATTGATAAGGCAGGCAAAGAGAGAATTTGAGAAGAAGCTTGCTGCGGAAGCAAAAACGCGAAATAAAGACCTTTTCAAGTACATTCGTAGCAAAAAACCTGTGAGAGAGTCAGTTGGACCATTAGATGATAAAGGGGTTAAAGGAGCACTAAGAGGCGACAAGGCGATAGCGGAGAGACTAAATGAATTCTTTGCTTCGGTCTTTACTGAGGAAGATGTAGGGATGTTACCCATGACTGAAGTGGTATTTAAAGGTGTGCAAGAATTGAAGGAAATATCGATACATCGGGAAGATGTCTTACAACTATTAGATAAACTGAAGAGTAGCAAATCACCTGGGCCGGATGGTATACATCCAAGGGTGTTGAAAGAACTGAAATTTGAGATTGCAGACCTGCTATCAGTAATCTGTGAACTATCATTAAAATCATCTCTAATACCTGAGGATTGGAGGATCGCCAATGTAACACCAATTTTTAAAAAGGGTTCGAGGGGTGATCCGGGAAACTACAGACCAGTGAGCTTGACGTCAGTACCGGGAAAAATGGTAGAAACCATCATAAAGAATAAAATTACTCAGCATGTAAATAGTCACGACCTAATGGGAGACAGCCAACATGGCTTTAGACAAGGAAGATCTTGTCTTACTAATCTGTTATGTTTTTTTGAAGGAGTGAATAAACAGGTGGACAAAGGTGAGTCGGTTGATATTGTGTATCTGGACTTTCAGAAAGCCTTTGACAAAGTCCCTCATGAGAGACGTTTGGCAAAACTAAAGAGTCATGGGATAGGAGGCAGTGTACTACTGTGGATCAGGAACTGGTTAAAAGATAGAAAGCAGAGGGTAGGGCTAAATGGCCAATTTTCCCAATGGAGAAAGGTGAATAGTGGTGTACCCCAGGGATCTGTGCTGGGTCCGCTGCTTTTTGACATATTCATAAATGACCTGGAAAGTGGAATAACAAGTGAGGTTATCAAATTTGCAGATGACACAAAACTATTTAAAGTTGTTAAAACCCAGGAGGATTGTGGAAAATTGCAAGAGGATCTTGATAAATTGGAAGACTGGGCATCAAAATGGCAGATGAAATTTAATGTGGAGAAGTGCAAGGTTATGCACCTAGGGAAGAACAACCCAAACTATGGTTACACGATGCAAGGTTCCACATTAGGAACCACCACCCAGGAAAAAGATTTAGGCGTCATTGTGGATACCTTGTTAAAACCCTCGGCCCAGTGTGCAGCGGCGGCCAAGAGAGCAAATAGAATGCTAGGTATGATAAGGAAAGGAATGGAAAATAAAACAAAAGAGATTATCATGCCTCTATATCGTTCCATGGTGAGACCGCACCTTGAATATTGTGTGCAATTCTGGTCACCGTATCTTAAAAAGGATATAGCGATTTTAGAAAAGGTTCAGAGAAGAGCCACCAAAATGGTAAAGGGGATGGAAGGCTACTCCTATGAAGAAAGGCTAAAAAGGTTGGGGCTCTTTAGCCTGGAGAAGAGACGGCTGAGGGGAGATATGATAGAAGTCTATAAATTAATGAACGGAGTGGAACGGGTAAACGTAGACCGATTGTTTACCTTATCAGAATATGGAAAGACTAGGGGACATGCAATGAAGCTACAGGGTAAACTATTTAAGACTAATAAAAGAAAATATTTTTTCACTCAACGTGTAATCAAACTCTGGAATTTGTTACCGGAGGATGTAGTAAAGGCTGTTAGTGTAGCTGGGTTTAAAAAAGGTTTGGACAAGTTCCTGGAGGAAAGGTCCATAAACCATTATTAAGAAGGGACCCAGGATATCAATGCTTGAACCAGTACAAGCATTGTGGAACCTGTGTCCCTTGGGGAAACTGCTAGGTACGTATGACCTAGATTGGCCACTGTTGGAAACAGAATGCTGGGCTTGATGGACCTTGATCTGACCCAGTATGGCATATCTTATGTTCTTATGTTATGTTCATAGCACTCTACTGAGCAGGATTGTGAAGTACCGTATATATTGGAGTTAGTATAAGGAGAGTCCAGTACTTCTTGGCAAGCACAAGGAAAACTTTTATAGCTAGTTTCACCTCTGTATAATTTGTGCAGGCTACCTTTTGGCTTTAGAAATGCAGGCTATGACACTCCCTCATCTGGACTACTGCAACATAATCTACCATGGCCTACCTGCCACACAAACCAATCCCCTTCGAACCGCCCTAAACACCACGGCGAGAATAATTCACAATGCAAAGAAACGAGACCACATCACCCCAATTCTGAGAGACCTTCATATTCTCCCCATCGAAGCAAGAATCAAATACAAAGCTCTTCTACTCACCCACAAAACCATCCACCAAACACAAGGCACCCCACTCCACACTCTACTGCCTCACCCAACCCACAACAGAACAACCAGACAATCCTCCAACAGCTCCGTTGCCGTCCCCCACAAAAGAACCAAGGCAACACAATGGACCTGCAACAGAGCCTTTGAACCTCTATGCCCCATCCCTCTGGAACTCTCTACCAAACCACATCAGGAACAACGGTGATCTCCCATCATTCAAAAAGCAGCTAAAAACCGTCCTATTCCAAGAACATCTCTGAATAGGAACCCCTGTTCCCCTCAAGATCTTCAGACCAGTAACTATGCTACCCTGTCAGTCTCTATGTCCATCCCAAAATCATTAATGTTGAACCCTGGTGATGGCCCCCCCCACTTTTGATTCCCCCCCCCCTGTTATGTGTCCCACTGCTTTGACCCGGTGAAAAGCGGGATATAAATGCAGTTAAATTAAATAAATAATAAATAAATAGAAAGGAAGAACTTCTCAGCACTGCTGGGCCAGCAAGGGTTCCAAACACTGGATGTGTTTTCCTGCCTTTTAGCTTCTCAGCTTTTTCCTCAGACATACAAATATCCTCTGGCCAGCACCTCTCTCTCTCTGGAGTTTCTGAGTGCTCCCAAACTAGCCTCTCAGGCAGTCTCTCCCTCCGGCTGCCTTCGAGGTATGGCACCGGTCCTGGGCTGCTCCCACCTGGCTTCTGGGCACGGGCTCTCTGAGTCCTTCTTACTCTGGCTTCCTGTGCTGTATCTCCCGTTGCTCTCTTCACCTCCTCTGTTGCTTCCTCCCTTGCTCTCCTTGCTCTCTTGGTCAAATCTAGTGAGCAATTTTTATATCCCTGCTGCTTAGGGCTCAGCTCCGCCCCTCCCCCAACCAGGTGTTTTCCCTTAACTCCTGAGCTTGGGGATACAGTTGCAGCATGGGCGTGTTTGTTCCTCTCGTGACTCACTTTGTTTACGTTTCCCTTGGAAACCCTGGGCCATGTGCTCTGCCTGCCTGTCAGTTTCTGAAGCAAATTCCTCTGCTTCACTTAGCTCCATAGACTCAGAAGGGTCTTCTACATGACAATAGAAACAGAGAAAAATGACGACAGAAAAAGACCTCATGGCTTATCTAGTCTGTCCTTCCATATCAACCATTACAACAGTCCCCTTTTTTCCTTTAGAGATCTTCTGTGTTTGTCCCATGCTTCTTTGAATTCAGATACTGTCCTCATCTCTACCACCTCCACTGGGAGACTATTCCACGGATCCACCACTCTTTCCGTAAAGAAATATTTCCGCATATCACTCCTGAATCTATCCCCTTTCACCCTCATCCCATGTCCCCTTGTAGCAGAGCTTGCTTTCAATCGAAAGGGGCTCTCCTCCTGTGCATTTATGCCACGGAGGTATTTAAATGTCTCAATCGTATCACCTCTATCCTGCCTTTCCTCTAAGGTGTTAATATTAAGATCCTTAAGTCTTTCCTCATATGCTTTATAATGAAGACCACTAACCATTTTTGTAGCCACCCTCTGTACCGACTCCAGCCTGTTTATATCCTTTTGAAGGTGCGGTCTCTAGAACTGCACACAATACTCCCAAATGAGGTCGCACCAAAGACTTATACAGAGGCACTATCACCTCCTTTCTTCTGCTGGCCATTCTTCTCGCTATGCACCCAAGCATCCTTCTAACTTTTGCCGTCACCTTTTCTACCTGTTTAGCTACTTTAAGATCATCAGACTCAATCATGCTTAGATCCCGCTCTTCTTTATTTATTTATTTATTTATTAACAATTCTTATATACCGCACTATTAGGCATCAGCGCGGTTTACATTGAACAAAAAACATCCGACAATTTACATATGTCTGGTCATTACATTTAACAGGAAGTATAACTTGGCGAAATAGGGGAAACTAAATACAATGAGGGTTATCTGATAAAGTGGACAAAAGTACTTCACCCCCCTATACTATATTGCTCCCTCGGATTGCTGCAGCCCAAATGCATGACCTTGCATTTTTAAACATTAAATCCCAGCTGCCAAATTCTAGACCATTCTTCAAGCTTAGCTAGATCCCTCCTCATGTTATCTACACCTTCCTGGGTGTCTTCTCTATTGCAGATTTTGATATCATCCGCAGAGAGGCAAACCTTAACCCTCCATTGCCCATGGTCTTGGGCAAGCCACTTAACCCTCCATTGCCCATGTTCCCTGTAAGTATTAGCGTATGTGTCTCATATCCCCTCGTGTTAAATGTATCCCCAATTGACTGCTTTGACCCGGTGAAAAGCGGGATATAAATACAGCTAAATAAAATAAAAAAATTAATAAACCTTACCCGACAGCCCTTCTGCTATATCACTAACAAAGATGTTAAAAAGAATCTGACCAAGGACAGATCCCTGGGGCAAACCACTGGTAACCTCCTTCTCCTCAGAGTGAGCTCCATTTTTCTGTACCCTTTGTCGCCTCCCACTCAGCCAATTTCTAACCCAAGTAGTAACTTTAGGGTCCATCCCTAGGTTGCTCAGTTTGTTTATAAGTCGCGTGTGAAGAACGGTGTCAAAGGCCTTACTAAAATCTAAATACATCACATCTAGGGCTCTCCCTTGGTCCAACTCCTTGGTCACCCAGTTAAAGAAATCAATCAGATTTGTCTGACAAGACCTGCCTCTGTTGAATGGATGCTGCCTCAGATCCTGTAATCTGCTGGACTCCAGAAACCTCACTATTTTCTCTTTCCGCAGCGCTTCCAATAATTTTCTCACCACCGAAGTTAAACTAACCGGCCTGTATTTTTCAACCACATCCTTATTTCCGCTGTATTTATTTATTTATTTATTTTTATTTATTTAATGCTTGTATATACCATGCTCTTTAAAATCAGTGCAGTTTACAGATAACATTTTGTACAGAGTAGGAAGAGCCTCCCTCACTTGGTTTGCAACTTGTCGTGCTGTGAGGGCTTGTGTGCATCAGTGATGCTGAGAGCTAAACTATTGGTAGTTTAACTACTGGCAGGGTCTCCCAAGAGGGACAGGTCTCAGCTGAGGTGCCAGACCAAGACAAACCACCCATCTGGGCAGCAGCAGAATGCGATAGTGTTGACGGCGGAGGATCACATTTCTGTGACAACGGCAAGAACACCAAACTTAAACTGCGCGGAAGAAAGGCCCGGCAATCTACTTCTGTATCTTGCCATGAAAACCCAATGGATAGTTACAACAAAACAAATTGTGCTATAGAGCTGGAAGATGAGACCCCCATGTCGGAAGGCACTCAACTAGCTACTGGGGAAGAGCTGAAGACATTTCAGAGTAAAGCCAGCATTTATGATGTGGTTGGATCAAAGCCCTCGGGACGTCTGACTGCTGATGTAGCTCTGCATGAAATGAGAGTCAGAAGCTGTAAAGATGTCTTACGCATTGGAACATGGAACGTACGAAGCATGAACCAAGGGAAGTTGGAGGTGGTCAAGAATGAAATGGAACGTGTACAACTTGATCTGTTGGGTGTCAGCAAACTGAAATGGACTGGCATCGGGCACTTTGCATCAGATGATCACATGGTCTACTATGCTGTAAATGAAAGACAAAGAAGACATGGTGTTGCATTTATAATAAAGAAGAAACTTGCAAGAACTGTAATGAAATACAATGCAGTCAGCGAACGCTTAATCTCTGTTCGTCTACGAGGAATGCCTATCAACACAACTATAATTCAAGAATATGCCCCAACAACAGCTGCAGAAGAGAATGAAATTGAAGAGTTCTATGAACAAGTACAAGCTGAAATTGACAGAACATTCAAACAGGATATCCTGATAGTCATGGGTGACTGGAATGCAAAAGTTGGCAACAAAGAAGAAGGCAAAGTAGTTGGAAAATATGGACTTGGCAACAGAAATGAAGCTGGAGAAAGACTGATAGAATTCTGCAAGACCAACGATCTATTCATCTCAAACACCTTCTTCCATCAACACAAGCGGCGACTGTACACATGGACTTCACCCAATGGATTGTATAAAAATCAAATTGACTACATCTGTGGAAGTCAACGATGGAAAAGTTCTGTAACATAAAAAAAGACAAAACCTGGAGCTGACTGTGGTACAGATCATCAACTACTAGTATGCAAACTCAAGCTAAAGTTGAAAAAGAGCAAACCACTCATGAATGCAGCAAAATATGACCTTGAGAATATACCACTGGAATTTAAAGACTGCCTGCAAAATTGATTTGCTGCTTTAGATACAAATGACAGAGCTCCAGAAGAGTTATGGAATGACATCAAGAAGGTTGTGTTGGAAGAAAGCGAGAAGTCTCTACAAAAGGTGAAAAAGCAAAAACGGCCAAAATGGATGACAGAAGAAACTGAAAATTGCCCAGAAACACAGAGAAGCTAAAGCCAGAGGAGAAATAAAGACAATAACAGAACTCAACAGAGATTTCCAACGTGCAGCAAGACAGGACAAGGAAAAGTACTACAACGACGCATGCAAGGAAATAGAAGCAGAAACTATTAGATCGGCTTTGCTAAAGCTACGAGAATTAAAGAAAAAGTTCGAGCCTCGAATTGGAATGTTACAAGATGCTCAAGGTTCTATGTTGAATGATGCTGAGAAGATCAAGAAAAGGAGGAAGGAATATACAGAGTTTTTATATGATAAAGATCAAGTGGACCAACAGCCGTTTGATCGGGAACCATTGGTGATGAATGAAGAAGTTGAAGCAGCATTGAAAGCCTTATCAAAGAACAAAGCACCAGGCATTGATAGCATTCCCATAGAGGTATTACAGCAATCTGATGCAGCTGTTACCGTACTTACAAGGCTCTGCCAAGAAATATGGAAGAAAACATCATGGCCGTCTGACTGGAAAAATCTGTGTTTATACCAATACTAAAGAAAGGTGATCCAACTGACTGTGGAAATTATCGCACAATCGCTCTGATCCTTCATGCCAGCAAGATTCTACTGAAGATTATTCAAAAGAGACTACAACCATACCTGGAACAAGAACTACCTGAAGTGCAAGCAGGGTTCAGGAAAGGGCGAGGAACCAGAGACATCATTGTGGATGTGAGATGGATCCTTGAAAAGACTAAAGAATACCAAAAGGATATCTATTTGTGCTTTATCGACTATAGCAAGCATTTGACTGTGTAAACCATGAGAAACTCTGGGCCACTTTAAGAAGCATGGGTATACCAGAAAACCTGATCGTACTCATGCACAATCTGTACATTGATCAAGAAGCAACAGTTCAAACGGAACAAGGAGAAACAGAATGGTTTAAAATAAGCAAAGTGTAAGACAAGGCTGCATACTTTACCCCTACCTGTTTAATTTATATGCAGAACAAATCATCAGAGAAGCAGGATTGTATGAAGACAACAGAGGTGTGAAGATTGGTGGAAGACTCAACAACCTTCGCTATGCTGATGATACCACATTACTGGCTGAAAGTGAAGATGATCTGAAACATTTGCTTTTCACAATCAAAGAACATAGTTTCAAAATGGGCCTGCACCTTAATGTAAAGAAGACAAAGATCATGACAACTGGCATAATCAACAGGTTCATCGTTGAAGGAGAAGAAAATCATGAACAACTTTAACCTACTTGGATCAACTATCAATAAAGAAGCAACAAGCCGTCAAGAAATCAGACGACGCATTGCTCTTGGCAGAATGGCTATGAAAGACCTACATAAGATTCTCAAGAGCAGGGATGTCTCTCTCCATATGAAGATTCGACTTGTTCAAGCCATGGTATTTTCAATAACATCATATGGATGTGAAAGCTGGACAGTGAAAAAGATAGACAGGAAGAAAATTGATGCCTTTGAATTATGGTGCTGGCGGCGAATACTGTGTATACCATGGACTGCCCGAAGAACAAACCAGTTGGTACTAGAGGTGATCAAACCTAAGCTTTCTTTAGAAGCTCAGATGACAAGACTTCGACTTTCATACTTTGGACACATCATGTGAAGAGAGAGATCATTAGAGAAAGACATCATGCTTGGCAAGATAGAAGGTCAATGCAAAAGAGGAAGGCCAGCAATGAGATGGATCGAGACAATAACAGCAGCTACAGGTACCAGTCTGTCAACAATGAGCCACCTGACTCAAGACCGAACACAATTTAGGATATCTATCCAGAGGGTTGCCATGAGTCGACTCCAACTTGACGGCACTTAACAACAACAGTAAGAGCCTGCTCTGCACTTACATCGACCGGGTAATATAACTTGGATTTAGAACTGGGGTAATTATATACAGGCTATATGCAGTCTAGGCAGGGAGTCGCTGTGCAGTTGTAGCGACATGGCTTGCCCTGAGCGCTATGTACAGGGATGTAATTTATTTACTGGGTTGTCTGTTTTTTACGGTTAGGTTGTAGGGTTGTGTCAGGTGAGGACGTGTTGTTGGTCTGGGCATAGTGTAGGAGAAAAAGGTGGTGCTTTGGTGTCTTTCTGAATTGGGCAAGGTCAGTGATCGCGCGGATGGTCACTGGGAGCTCGTTCCAGCAGGTAGATGCGTAGAACATGAATGCTCTGTTCTTTGTTGCCTGAGTGCATTTTGTTACTTCGCTGGGGGTTATTAGCATGTTGGTGGTGAAGGACCTTCTTGCTCTGGTTGTAGTTGTGGGGTGGATAAGGTTCATCAAGGAGCTAGAGGTTGTTTTGTTAATGGCCTTGAATGTTAACAGTACTACTTTGTAGGTGAGCCGGCAGTAGATTGATAGCCAGTGCAGGTCTTTCAGGATTGGAGTGATGTGGTCCCTTCTAGAGGCCCCGTGTAGAAAGCGGGCAGCAGCGTTCATTGCTAACTGTAGTGGGTTTAGTGTGTTCTTAAGGAGTCCATGAAGGATCACTTTGGCGTAGTCAAAGTGGGGGGTTGCTAGTGCCTGGAAAACTGTTCGGAAGTCGTCTGGTTGCAGCAAGGGTCAAAGATGTCGAATTGTCCTCATCTTATGGTAGACTTTCTTGACGGTGTTGCCTATGTGCGCTTTCAAGTCAAGATGCTGGTCCAGCGTGACTCCTAGGTAGCGGATGGTGGATCAACTCGGGAGCTTGGCGTCTCTTGTCTTTAATGTTGCTGGTGGGGAGAAGGTTTGATTTCTCGTAACGAACAACACTTCTGTCTTGCTGAAGTTTATCTTGAGAATCTGTGAATGGTGGAGCCAGTCAGTGACAGTATCAAAGCATTTTACTAGTGAAGAGAAGTCTGGTTGGTCGATAGTGAATGGGGTGAAGAGTAGATCATCTGCATAAATCAGGCAGGAGATGTTGAAGGAGCGGATGATTGCACATATGGGCTGCATATATATGTTGAATAATAGGGCAGATAGTGAGAAACCCTGGCTAACACCATGTTTTTAGTTATTTATTTATTTACAGTTCTTCTATACCGCGCTTTTCGTATCAGTGCGGTTTACAAATAACAGAAATATTGCCGCAGACAAACGGCCATAGGCTTACATTATAACAGGATGTATAACTTGGGATAGAACAGGGGAACTATGTACAGTTGCATTATAAACTATATACAAGTATCACAGTAGTGTTGGAAAATTATTTACAATATATAACCCGTACTGGAAGGGTCTGGTTTGTGTTTTGTGTAAATCATGTTATGGGTGTGTTAGTGTCCTCTTGAGTAAGATGTGGTGTGGGGGATGGTTGCGTTGAGTTAGGGTGGGAAAAGTGTAGGAGGAACAAATGGTGCTTAAGAGCTTTCCTGAACTAAGAAAGGTCGTTAGTTGCTCTGATATGTGAGGGGAGGTTGTTCCAGCATCTCGGGGCAAAGAAGGCGAAAGATCTATTCCTGGTAGTTTGCGTGCATTTTGTCACTTCCAAGGGGATAGTAAGCATGGTTGAAGCTACTGATCTCCTGAGTCTGTTGTTGGGGTGGGAGTGATGAGGGCAATTAAGGATGAGGGGGCAATGAGGTTGATTGCTTTAAAAGTTAAGAGTGTAGTGCTTTATAGGTGAGTCTGCTGTCCAACGGTAGCCAATGCAATTCCTTAAGTATGGGCGTGATGTGATCCCTCATCGATAGGCCGCAGAGAATACGGGCTGCTGCGTTCATCGCCATTTGCAATGGGTTGAGTGTGCTCTTGGGGAGACCATGAAGGATAATAATTGCGTAATCGAAATGTGGTGTTACAAGCGATTGGAATATTGTTCTAAAATCGCCTGGTGCTAACAGAGGTCTGAGGTGTCTTAACGTCATGATTTTATTGTAAATAGCCTTGGTGTTTTTTATGTGTTCCTTAAAGCTGAGCTGTTGGTCGAGCATGATTCCCAAGTAACGTATCGCATTTTTGCATGGAAGCTCTGCATCTCTCACTTTCAAGGTAGTGGGGGGAGAGAAGCTCTTGTTCTTCATGATAAATAATACCTCAGTTTTCTTAAAATTTATGCGTAAGTTCTGCGTTAGGAGCCAGTCAGTGATTGCGTTGAAACAATCAACTAGGGAGAAGAGGTTAGGTTGCATAATTTGATTGGTGTGAACAGCAAGACATCATCTGCATATATCAGACTGGAAATGTTAAATGAGCGTATAATATCAGATATGGGCTGCATATATACAAGAACTACCTGAAGTGCAAGCAGGGTTCAGGAAAGGGCGAGGAACGAGAGACATCATTGCAGATGTGAGATGGATCCTTGAAAAGATTAAAGAATACCAAAAGGATATCTATTTGTGCTTTATCGACTATAGCAAGGATTTTGACTGTGTAAACCATGAGAAACTCTGGGCCACATTAAGAAGCATGGGTATACCAGAACACCTGATCGTTCTCTTGCGCAATCTGTACATTGATCAAGAAGCAACAGTTCGAACGGAACAAGGAGAAACAGAATGGTTTAAAATAAGCAAAGGTGTAAGACAAGGCTGCATACTTTCCCCCTACCTGTTTAATTTATATGCAGAACAAATCATCAGAGAAGCAGGATTGTACGAAGACAACAGAGGTGTGAAGATTGGTGGAAGACTCATCAACAACCTTCGCTATGCTGATGATACCACATTACTGGCTGAAAGTGAAGATGATCTGAAACATTTGCTTCTCACAATCAAAGAACATAGTCTCAAAATGGGCCTGCACCTTAATGTAAAGAAGACAAAGATCATGACAACTGGCATAACAGGTTCATCGTTGAAGGAGAAGAAATTGAAATTGTGAACAACTTTAACCTACTTGGGTCAACTATCAATAAAGAAGCAACAAGCAGTCAAGAAATCAGACGACGCATTGCTCGGCAGAATGGCTATGAAAGACCTAGATAAGATTCTCAAGAGCAGAGATGTCTCTCTCCATACAAAGATTCGACTTGTTCAAGCCATGGTATTTTCAATAACATCATATGGATGTGAAAGCTGGACAGTGAAAAAGATAGACAGGAAGAAAATTGATGCCTTTGAATTATGGTGCTGGCGGCGAATACTGTGTATACCATGGACTGCCCGAAGAACAAACCAGTCGGTACTAGAGGAGATCAAACCTAAGTTTTCTTTAGAAGCTCAGATGACAAGGCTTCGACTTTCATACTTTGGACACATCATGCGAAGAGAGAGATCATTAGAGAAAGACATTATGCTTGGCAAGATAGAAGGTCAACGCAAAAGAGGAAGGCCAGCAATGAGATGGATCGATACAATAACAGCAGCTACGGGTACCAGTCTGTCAACAATGAGCCGCCTGACTGAAGACCGAACACAGTTTAGGATAGCTATCCAGAGGGTCGCCATGAGTCAACTCCGACTCGACGGCACTTAACAACAACATATACATTGAAAGGTAAAGCAGAGAGGGAGGAGCCTTGGGGTACTCCCTGTTGTTGTTGGAATGGGTCAGATGTTGACGGACCTATCCGAACATGTTGCCATCGGTCGGCAAGATAGGATTTGCACCATTTCCAAGCCAGGCCTTGGATTCCCTTTTCATGGAGTCGGGTGAGGAGTTGCTCATGATTAACCGAATCAAATGCTGCAGCGATGTCGAGGAAGATAAGTACAAACCCATTTTCTGTTTTGTCAATGCCTCTGGTTAAGGTGTTGGTAAGTGTTGCTAGTAGGGTCTCGACACCATGTGATTCTCGAAACCCGTGCTGGCAAGGATCGAGGGGGGCTGAAATGTCGATATGTTGTTGAATCTGTCTTTGTACCACTTTTTCAATTAGCTTAGCTAGAAGGGGTATTCTCAAGATCGGGCGGTATGAATCTGTCTTTGTCGAGTCAAGTCTGCTGTTTTTCAGGAGGGGGCGTATGGATGTCTGTTTAAGAGCTGTTGTGAATGTTCCTGATGAGAAGGAGAGCTTCATGATGTAGGATAGAGTTGGGCTGAGTTCAGCACGCATCGCTCTGATCCAGTATGCTGGACAAGGGTCATTCGGAGCTGTAGTGGTGTTGATCGTAGCAATAAGATCTGTGATGTATTTCTCTGACAGGGGGGGGGGGGGGTAAACTCTGTTAGCAGGGACTGTGGGTTGAAGATGAAACTAGGTGTGGGACTCGGTGCCACATTAGTTTTGATGGTCTTGGATTGGAGATAGACTGCATAAAGTTGAGGATGAATTGATTCTGGCTGAGGAGGGGAAGGTTCCTTGGTTAAGGATTTCGCAATGCTGAAGAGGTCTCGAGGTTTATTTAGGGAGCGAAGGAGAAGCTCAGTGTGGTATGTTCTCATTTTTTCGGATATTGTCTCACGGTGGACTTTTAGGAGGTCTTTGTAAGTTGTAGATCGTGAGCGCTTCCATTTTCGTTCATACTTCCTTAGAAGACGAAGAGATGATCTTAGTTCATCAGTAAACCATGGGGCCGCTTTCCTGTTTTTTGATGGATTGTAGGAAGCTGACGATTTATTAGAGTAAGGTCGCTGAGAACATGATTTCAAAGTGGTGTTCCATCTAAGTATCATATCTTCAAGGTCTTGAGCCAGTAGACGAAGAGTTGGGAGAGCACTGCTGACGAATTCATCCTTGTCCAGGGCTTTGAAGCGGTGCGTCATTCTTGAGGATACTGTGTTAAAATGGTTGGATGGGGGTTGAACTTGCTGCGAAGGGATTTGGAAAGTGATTAGGTTGTGGTCTGACCAAGGAACAGGGGTGAAAGCAAGATTGATGTTGCGACTTGACTCTAATTGGGGGGCAAATATGAGGTCGAGTGAGTTTCCCTTAAGGTGAGTAGGAGCATTCACCATTTGTGCATAGTTGAGGTCAGTCATTGCTTGGAGGAAGGTGTTAGAATGGGTAGGTTGCAGGGAAGCAAGGTTGAAGTCTCCGATTAACCAGTTCGGTTTATGTGGGTATGTCGGGTTGCAAGCTAAGTCTATTATGCTGGAGAGATCTTCTGATGGGGAGGAAGGGGCTCTATAGATAAGATTAATGGTGGTGTGTTTGTTGGTTACGGTCACTAAGTCCATGTGCATGAGACTCTTGGAGGAGACAGCTGGAACTGAAGCTCAGATCTTGCTAGGATGAAAACTCCACCCCCTCTTCTGGTGGCTCTGTGGCAGGTGTGTATTGAATAACCTGTTGGGATGAGCTGGTTTATGAGGACTGAGTCTGTGTCTGAAAGCCAGGATTCTGTAACCATTAGAATGTCGAGATTGCGGGAAGTGATGAGATCGGTGATGACTGGCCATTTCTTGCGTACTGATCGTAAGTTAATGAGTGCACAATTCAGAAGTCTATGTCCTGGAGTTGAATCAAGCTCGGTATCGTCAGGGTGGTTGAGAGTTACATAGAGCAGGTGTGAATGTCTGACATGGTGAGAATGTGGAAGTGAGTGGTGGGGGGGGGGTTGGTAAAATTTCTTCTACCTAGACTGTGTAGGATAGGGATATGCTTGAGGCTGAGTGAGCAGGCTGATGTGTTTTGTTGAAAAGGCTCGGAGGTCGTAGAGCCTCTTCGTATCTGCTGCCATCTATCTGTTAGGTACGATTTGCACCAGCTCCAGACTGAGCCCTGGATTCCCTTTTCCTGGAGACGTATCAGGAGCTGCTCATGGTTGATGGAGTCGAAAGACATGGAGATGTCCAAGAAGATCAGGGCATATCCTCGTCTGTTGTTGTTAATCCCTGTGATTAATGTGTTGAGAAGTGTGGCAAGAAGCGTTTCGATGCCATGTGATTCCCTGAAGCCATGTTGGCATGGATCGAGGGGGGGCAGTGCAGCCGATGTGTTCTTGGATTTGCCGTTGGTTGACCTTCTCAATAATCTTGGCTAGAAGCGGGATGCTTGAGATTGGTCGATAGGATTCTACCTTCTGGGGGTTCAGCTTGCTCTTCTGAAGGGGCCGGATTGACATCTGTTTGAGGCATGCTGGGAATGTTCCTGTGGAGAAGGACCGCTCCATGATCTTGGCTAGAGTTGGACTGAGTTCATTGCGCAAAGATCTTATCCAATATGCTGTACAGGGGTCGTTTGGAGCAGTGGTGGAGTTGATAGTTGCAATGATGTCCTCAATGCCTCTGGCTGATGGTGTTGTAAGCGAGTTGAGCGGCAGTAGTTGGTATGGGTTGTGACTAAGAGTGGATTTTGTGGCTACGCTGATGTTGCTGGATTTGGCTAGTATGTAGTCTGCGTATTCCTGTGGGTGTAACATTGTAGTTTGGGTGGGCGAAGGTTCTTTCGTCAGGGTCTTCACTAAGTTGAAGAGGTTGTGGGGTTTGTTTAGTGAGCGGCGCAGGAGTTCGGAGTGGTATTCTTTCATTTTATAGAGTCTCGGTGTGCATTCAGGTGGGTGGTGTAGGCTGCCTGGTCAGTTAGGGACCGTGAGCACTGCCATCTTCTTTCTAGTTTCCTAAGGAGAAGTAGTGAGGACTGTAGCTCCGCGGAGTACCATCGTGCAGATTTCCTCCTTCTTGGTGTCTTGTCTGGGGCAGGTTCCTTGTTTGAGGCAGGTAGGCATGCAAAGGATTTCAGGCTGTTATTCCATGTGGCCATCATTTCATCCAGGTTGGGCGAATCTAGCTTGAGGTTTGGAAGGACTTCGTTGAGGATCGCCTCTTTGTTGAATGGTCTGAAACGTCCTGTGGGTGCTGATGAGTTTTAGGCTGCTTTCCTAGGCGGGTTGCTGTCCTGATGCATGGGTATCTGGAATTTGATTAGGTTGTGGTCAGACCATGGGACTAGGGTGATATCTAGGTCAAAGTTATAGTTCGGACTTATGTCTGGTCATGGGATGAATACGAGGTCTAGTGTATTTCCTTTCCAGTGGGTGGGTGTCTCAACTATCTGTTCGTAGCCAAGTTTGTTGAGTGCTTCAATGAAGGCTTTGGAGTGGGTATTTTGAAGAGCTGGTAGGTTAAAGTCTCCCAAAATCCAGTTTGGCCTGTGAGTGTTCTTGTGGTTACAGGCAAGGTCAATTATGGTTCCGAGGTCCTCAGGGGAGGAGGATGGGGATCTGTAAATTAGGTTGATGGTGGGGGGCGGAGCCCGATGTCCAGCGGGATGGTCGCATAACGCTGAGGCTCCCGAGAGGCCTACTCAGAATCCTGAATTAACACCGGACATACTTGAATTTCTGCTCTGATCTTGCTGGGGCACATTGGTGAGATGGCGGGGACCAAACCCACGTGCCTGGAATTTGGATCTCCAGCGGCCTCTCACGGCAAACGCTCCAAAACTGAACCCCCGTCCCCGCAGAAGGGGCTGGCTTTGCGCGAGGGCCCCGAAATGCAGCAGGAAATCCTTGCAGAGATTAGAGGGGTTAAGGACCTCGTGCAGTCAAACGGTGAAGCACTCCGAGCGCTGCGGGAAGATCTTGGTGTACTGCAAGGCAGGCTAGAGGGGCTCTCTTCGCGTCAGGACAAAATGGAGAGCATATTAGACTCCCATGCGGTCTGGCTGTCCAAACTCGACAAAGTTGAACGTCAGGTGCGGGCCTTGCAGAAAGAAGTGGAAGATGACAATAATAGAGCGCGCCGCAACAACCTACGACTCGTGGGCCTACCGGAGGGAGCGGAATCGGGAGACATGAAGGAGTTTTTATGTAAAATCCTCCCTTCCCTGCTCCAAATCACCTTTACCAAAGAATTGGAGATCGATCGCGCTCATCGTGTACCCACAAACATAACGCTCAACAGGAAGACCCCGCGGCCTATCATCTTTCGACTTTTGAGATATCAACATGTGGAACAAATTCTCAGTGCCTCTCGGGCAAAGGGCCATATGGAGTTTGAGAGCCACAAGATCTCCTTCTATCCTGACTTGGCTAAACCCACGGTCGACCGCCGAAAGCGCTTTCTGGAATTTCGGCCGAGGCTTCAACAACTACAAGCACGCTATGGCCTGATGTACCCGGCCAAGCTCCGAGTCACGCTTCACAATCAGACAAGAACATTTGAGGACCCTGATCTACTAGCGGAGTTTTTGGATTCTAAAGAAGCCGACTTGATGCGCTGACTTCCAGAATATTCCTGCCAGTATTCTCATATCCGCTGTACCTGCCATATTGGATTTGCCGCGGATCAGCAAAGAGTCTGTCGAGGGCGGTTTGTTGCCTTATTTTTGATGATATCTGTGACCCGACTCCATCTACCCATAGTAGCCTCGATGAGTATCAGAGACAGTGTTAATTATGGACTCTGGTGTTTCTTTTCTTTTTATTATGTCTCTATCTTCCTCTCTAGGGCCTCCTCCCGCAGACATATGGTCGCCATATTCATTGGGGGTTTTGCTTCTTCTCTAAGTTACTTTGGTACATACTTTTCAATATGGGTGTATTGGCCAGCATACTTGGTGATTATGTCATTATTGTACAGATTCTGATTATGTTGTATGTTTTCAAGCGCCCTTACCTAAAATGTCTATTATCGATTGATGGCACCATGTAAGATTTTCTCATTGAACGTAAAAGGAATCAATAATCCGATAAAACGGAAGAAAATCCTAAGCTATCTAAGTCATGAAGCTGCGGACCTGATTTTCCTCCAAGAAACGCATTTAAATTCGAAGGAAACTCTCAAACTCAATATTAAACCTTACATGGTGGCCGCCTATTCCCCAGCCGTTTCTAGGAAATGTGGGGTTGCCATACTGGTTAGGAAATCTCTGCATGCTACTATTATTGCGACTAGCTCAGATACAGCAGGTAGATGGTCCAGAGTTCACCTCAAGATAGGTAACCTTGAAGTTACATGTATATGCCTTTATGCTCCTAATGTGGATGACCCTGCCTTTTTTGCTACCATTGCTCAGGTTGCGCAGACCTCTGCTAATACTTCATTGATAATAGGGGGGGATTTCAATTTAGTTCTTGATCCCCTGATTGACAAATAGCCGCCTAGGACAAGTGGTCCCCCCAAGAGTCACATCACGCTTACCTCTGTGATCAAAGATATTGCTTTAGTCGATCTATGGAGGTTACTACACCCCAATGAGCTTGACTTTACCTTCTTCTCTTCCCCTCACAAATCCCAGTCTCGCATAGATTTCTTTCTAATATCAAAACTGTTAGTTCCTCAGGTGGACGCTGCAAAGATTCACTCCCAACATATTTCAGATCATGCTGCTATTTCTTTTCAATTACACACTACTGCACCCCAAGGGAATTCGGGGGCCTGGTTCTTTGATAGAGCCCTATTAACTCAGCCAGAGTTCCAGTTAGAAATTCGAGCAGCCATACAGGATTACTTCCAAACCCTGGTACTCTAGGGGGATCTGGACACCCCAACAGCTCTTCTCTGCAGCTCGTTGGAAAACCTTTTCTGATTTACAAAAGGAATTTGCGTTACCAGCGAAACATTACTTTCAATTGATGCAGCTTCAACGCTGCCTCAAAAGTGCTCCAATCATGCCGCCCTCTGTCCCTACTGAGGACGGGCTATTAGAACTAATTCACTCTATTAGTAGTACACATGGGGTAGCCTCTAACTTTTATAAACTATTATGTCAGGGTACAGATACTGCCACTTGTAGAGTCCAACAAGCCTGGGAGCGCGAACTGCAAACCACTTTAACCCCTGTGCAATGGAGCGTTTTCTGGAGCAAAATAGTGCGGGTTTCCCGATCTGCCTCAGTTACTCAAACTCTCTTCTTTTTTGCACATAGATGCTCTTATACTCCAGGAAAAATAGCCAAATGGAACACAACTGCTAGGGACCAGTGTTGGTCTTGCCATACTGATGTGGGAACCCTCGCTCATGTTATTTATGAATGTCCTCAACTACAGGTTTACTGGGGGCGGGTCTGGGGTCGTATTCAATTTATCTTACACCTTCACGAGCCTCTTTCTTGGAAGATTGTGGGACTCCGCTCAGTGGCGGAGGTCCCCTCTCTTCCTAAGAAGGGTCGCTTTCTCCTTGATTTCATGCTGGGTATAGCCATATGTTTAATCACGAGGAATTGGAAGGATAGCTCTCGACTTACTGTCAATGAATGGTGGAACCTCGTCTGCTTATATAGTAAATATGAGCAGATATCTCGGAGAGCTATTCTCCATACCCAAACTCATTCTCGCTTGTCTAAATGGCAGATGTTCAATGATTATGTACAATCTGCTCATTGCTCCGACATGTCTGTTTAATGTACACTCATCATGTTTCAGATCACCGTTAGGTTTTGTAACACAATAATGTCAGTACACGCCCGCTTCGGGAATGATTAGTTTTCTAGAGAAGAAGCAGGGGGGAGGGGGGTGGCAGGGGTTTACTTTGGTGTATGTATCACATTCTATGTATGTATCTGTCTTTTAGCTGTATGTCTTCCTTTCCTTTGTTATAAAACGAAAATAAAGAATTAAAAAAAAAAATTAGGTTGATGGTGCTGTGGCTGTTGGTTATGGTGATTGTGTCAAGGTGTGTTGTGCTGCTGGAGCTGATCAGTTGATATTGGAGCTCTGTTTTTGATAGGATGAATGCGCCACCTCCTCTGCGGTTAGGTCTGTGGCAAGTGTGGATTGAAAAGTTGGGGGGATGAGTTTGTTGATAAGGACTGAATCTGAGTCAGTGAGCCATGATTCAGTGACCAGTAGGATGTCTAGCTCAAGATGTGTTATAGGGTCAGTGATGGCTGGCCATTTCCTGCAGACTGAGCTTGCATTTATGAGGGCACATTTCAGGTTTCATGGGTTTTGGGGCTGCACTACTTTGGATTTTGCAGAGTGTTGGAGTGGTATGTGGATTATGTGTGGGTGAGAGTCTTGATAGAATTCTGATGGTTTACAGCGTGTGCTGCCATGATATTGCCTTATTTATTTATTTAACAGTTTTTATATAAGTATATAAACCTTTTATATAAGTATATAAGCCTTGTAGGCTTTTATGTAATGGGACCACATGTGCCTCTCTCCAGTCCTTTATGAATAAACCCCACTCCAGTGAATGCAATTATATCATGAGAATAAATTCACTGATGAAGTCCCGAAATTATGAACTCTTTTTGTCGGAGTAAACCGAGGGAGGAATGAAACATATATTCATCCACACCTGATGGTAAACTTCTTTTATTCGTGAATAGGTTCACCACCTCAATAATGCATTGTATATTAAACACGCCACTTATCTGAAACATGTACCAGTTGAAGTAAAAGTTGTTCACACCGTTGCCATTCATACAAAGATTTGACACGACGTGCACGTTTCGGGATCCATTCCCTGTCTCAAGTGCCTTTACCAGCCATGTTCATGTGCAACTGTGCCAAAACGCTGTCCCGCAGCCTATATAAGGACTCCACACTAACTCAATTGGCTGAACTGCTACGTTTCTAAGGAGAACCTCCAATGAAAACAGGGAACACCCCACTCACAGGGGAATCCCTAATACCATTGGCTAGTCTTGACAAACTCAGTCTCATGATGTCATCCAAATACTCACATGAGACTAGTCCAATCAATCTCACGATTAAGTCCATTAGGCCTGTATCAGTTTTTTCGTAAATTACGTATTATTCAGTAGTTTCAAGATCAACCATCGAGTACTGATGTATCAGTGGTTAAACCCGTTTCTTGTTGGATGCCACCGGATGCAGCTTCTGATCCTGTTCTAATTACATTTCAGACTTTAGTTATGAGGGATCTGGCTGTGTTAGAAGGAACTCCGTTTAGGAAATTTTCTAATTTAGATTGTGCTAGTTGGAACTCCCTTCAGGAATTATCTCATGATTCTTCAATAGTGATTCGGAGAGCGGATAAAGGGGTTGCCTTACTACTTCAATCTTCTGAGGATTACTATAAAATTCTTCGCTCTCATTTAAATGATACTCAAGTGTATAAAATCCTTACAGATGATCCTACTGCTGTTTTGTTGAATGAAATTAAGGGTATTGTGGGAGCTGGTTTTGAGAATGGTTGGATTACCCAAAAGGAGCGCAATTTTTTGTTAACATTACATCCGAATATTCCAGTTATATACATGGTCCCAAAAATTCACAAATGGTTGCAATCTCCCCCAGGCAGGCCAATTGTTTCCTGTCGGGGGTCGGCGTTGGAGCCATTGTCTAAGTTTTGCAGTGTGTTCCTAAAACAGGAGGCATGTCTAGTTCCATCTTTTATTCTTGATTCTACACACTTTATACAACAGCTAGCTTCCGTAGTATTACCCACTAATGTTTTTTTGGTGACTTTAGATGTTGTAGCTTTGTATACGAGCATTGATCAGTCAGAAGCTATGGATTTATTGAAGAATTTGTTTCGTTTTGCTCCTGCCAGACTCCCTAGGTCATTTCTACTGCAGTTTATAGGTTTAGTTCTGACACGGAATTATTTTTTATCTGAAGGAATGTTTTTTCAACAGATTTTTGGTATTGCAATGGGAGTGACAGTGGTACCCTCTATAGCCACTCTTTACATGGCAGACATGGAAGACAAATGTATATTGGGATCTTTTCATTTTGCTAATGTGATTCTGTGGAAAAGGTTTTTGGATGACATATTTTTCATTTGGACATCAGTTTTGGTATCACTTCAAAATTTTATCATCTGGCTTAATTCCCTTAAACCTAATATTCGTTTTACTGAGCACATTGATTCACAAAGAATTGAATTTTTGGATATGACGGTTTATGTGGAGGCAAGGGAATTGAAAACTACCCTTTTTAGAAAATACGTGCATTGTAATAGCCTGTTAAATTATCGGAGTTTCCATCCAGGTCCCCTCCGTAGGGGATTGCCATTCGGTCAATTTCTTAGGTTGCGTAGGTTGTGTTCCTCTTTGAGTGAATTTAAACGACATTCTTTGGATTTAAAACATCGACTCCTTTGCAGGGGCTAATCCCATTCAAGTGGTGGATAGAGCATATCGTTGTGCATATCATGTGCAGCGTGAGTGGTTATTAGATCCGGACTATTTGACAACTACATCGCAACCCCCTGAGGCTGTGGTGGGGGTTTTACCGTATACTGAACGTAGTTCTGAAGTGGTGCGGATCCTTCATAACCATTGGTCCATGCTGCGTCTGCATTCATGTTTTGATAAGTCCCTGATGATCGCTATCTCCAGGAACAAGCAGGAATGAGTCCTCACATATGGGTACGTCGGAACCGACGGAGCCTGCGCGGGAAAGCTCCCCAGCTTCCCAGAAAGGAAGCTTTTGGGGCCTCCCACAGCGCATGCGCGCTGCCTTCCCGCCTTCCTGACCAACTCTCTTCAGTTCTTCTTTTTCCGCGGAGCCAGCAGGTCGTGTTCCTGTCACCGCTGAAGAAATTGTTATTTTAATTTGTTTCTTTGACCGCGTGTCTGCCTTCCCCGATTCCGGACCGGTACCGCCGGTCCTTTTTTCGTTTATTTAAAAAATATATATATATATAATATATTACTTTTTCCTACACTTGGTGTATTTTTTCTGTGAGGCCTCTAGACCTTCTCAGGTCTCCCTCATGGAAAAACCAGCTTCTGGTTTTCAAAAATGCACTAAGTGTACCGGTACTATTTCAATTACAGACACCCATGAGTGGTGTCTTAAATGTTTGGGGCCTGACCATTCCATTCCGGATTGTCCATCCTGCTCTCTGATGTCCAAAAGGGGCTTACAGAACAGAGCAAATAAATTTCATATGCTGTTTTCTACCGATACTCCAGCATCAACATCCTCCAGGTCTTCTTCTCCTGATGGATCTCAGGTAACCAAACATTCTTCGGGCAAGTCCTCAAAAGGCAAATCTCCCTCTAAGCAGCGAGAGGCCCTTGCAATTGACCCTGAGGACCCTGCCCCAGCCAAAAAACCCCGGCGGGAAGCTCCGGCTTCCAAAGCTCTTCCTATGGGGTTACAGGTAGACATCGATGGCACGGCCTCGACCGATCTCCTGTTAGACTGCTCTGGGGTACCGGCTAACACCGGTACCGACTTCCAGGCAGTTGTGGCGGCTATGGGTACTACGGTACAATCCATGCAGCAGGCCTTACTGACTTTCATTAATGCTGCACCGCCATCGGTACCGCGACAATCGGTTCCGACTCCGATTCCGGTACCGCAACCGATACCGGTACCCAGAGCATCTACTTCCAGTAGCATGCCGGTTCCGGTCTCCGGTTCCGGAGCTTTCTTCGATACCGCTCTGATACCCGGTATGCCTGATGTCGGTACCGATCGGTACGCGTATCGATCTCTGGAAGCAAATAGACGATACTTTGAATCCTCTGAAGAGTCTGATACCTCAGATGATTCTGCTGACGTCTCTTTCACTCTTCCTGAGGAGCCCTCTTCTCCAAAAAGGAGAATGTCTCCTCCAGAGGATTTGTCCTTTCAAGACTTCATTATTGAAGTAGCTAAAGGACTCTCCATATCTGTATCCTCAGAAAAGGAACCTAGAGCAAAGAAATTAGATATTTTAGGATACTCTAAGGTTCCTAAAGAGGCAGCCACCTTACCCATACATGAAATTCTTCAAGGTATTCCACAGGGCTCGGCCCTATCGGCCCTCCTTTTCAACCTATATCTCCAACCCATCACAAATATATTCAAAAAACATAAAGTCAACCACTATATATACGCAGATGACATCATGCTCACTCAACCAATAAACACAAATAATCCCAACTACCAGAACTTACTAAACTGTATCAGTGAAGCAAATACCTGGCTACAAAATAATAACCTTAGCATCAACCTAAAAAAAACTGAAGCAATGTTCGTAACAAGAAAACCAGATACTACTCTCCCAGAAACAATAACAATTAACGATACAATAATCCCAATCAAAAAGGAAGTAAAATACCTAGGCATCATAATAGACCACACACTTAGTATGATCCCTCACATAAAACAAACCGTGAAAACCATATTCTATAAACTCAAAACCATTCAACACCTACGACCAATACTAGACACACATGACTTCAGATCTGTTATCAGCACACTCATCACTCCTCACTTTGACTATTGTAATAGTCTACTTATCGGCCTCCCTCTCACAAATATTAACTTACTCCAACGAGCTCAAAACATCTGTGCCCGAGTAACAGCAAAAGCCCGCCTCACTGACCACATAACTCCCATCCTCGCTGAACTACACTGGCTTCCCATAAATAGTAGAATATCATACAAAATACTCTTAACCACATTTAAACTTATCAACGGCATATCACCTTCACATCTAACCACTCTACTACATGCTCCAAAAGAACATAGAATCCGCAGACAAAATGCAACCCACTCACTAGACATAAAAAAATCAATTCGAAAAACAAAAAAAACCACAAGCTCAAGAGCATTCTCATATGCAGCCCCCACCATATGGAATAAACTCCCACTAAACCTCTGCAAAATAAAGGATCTCCAGACATTCCGGAAAGAACTAAAAACATATCTGTTTAAAGAACACTTTATAAACCTTAATCAACCCCCTCCATCCTCCTCACCACACCTACATAAAAATCCTCCCTAAACACAGATCAAAAAGCCTCAAAGCCTCAAACCTCAACACACATAAGAAAAACAACCCTTCGAAACCATGATTAATAACTGACTAATGTAAATATTTGACTGATGTAAATAGTTCAGCATATGTATAATTATATGCTCCATGTTATTGTTCATGAAAAGTTAATTGTACATAGTTTAAAGAAAATACTATGTTCTATGTAAAACAATGTTCAATATGTTAATTGTAAACTGTTCATTATGTTATTTGTAAACCGCCTTTGATCTTGGGAAAAAGCGGTATAAAAGAAAAGTATAAATAAATAAATAAAATAAGAACACATGATGGATTTGTGGGAGGCTCCTCTTACCCTATCTCCACATTCTCGACGTTTGGACACCATGTATCGGGTTCCTCCTTCTCCTGGTTTTCAAAAAACTCAGCTTCCTCACCACTCTATTGTGGTGAAGTCTGCTATGAAAAAGATAGAGTACCAAAAGACACTCTTCTACCCCTCCAGGAAGAGAATGTAGGACTCTGGATGCTTTTGGGAGAAAAATCTTCCAAGCTAGCATGCTTATTGCCAGAATCAATTCATACAGCCTTTATATGGGCATGTTTTTGAAAGAGATTGCATTAAAGATACGTCAATTTCTCCCCTTTATCCCAGAGGATAAACAGGAGGAATTCCTTCTTTTGCTAAAGCACACTCAAGATGTTTCCAAGTTCTCCAACAGAGCAGCCTTTGACTCTTTTGAGGGGGCAAGCAGAGCCTCTGGCATAGCCATAGCTGCTCGCAGACTGGCTTTGGCTCCAGGCCTCTGATTTGGAACCCTGGGTACAAGAAGGCTTGGGCAATCTGCCCTGTACAGGTGAAAATCTCTTTGGCAAAGAGTGGCAAATCAAAGCCACTCAAATGGATGCAGAGAATGCTGCTTTAGATAGACTTTCTAAGTCTACCTCTACCCCTGCCAAGAAAAAACCTTTTAAGAAAACTTTCTATAAAAAGACCAGATTTTCCACAAATACTGGCCAGCAATCTTTCCAAGTTCGCTTTGCTCCTAAGCGTCAACAAACTAAGCAGGCCAGAACAAAGGCCACAGGGGCTGCTACAATCCAGCAGTCCCAACCTCCTCAGGGTTTTTGACTTGGTTCTAGAGAACTTTCCCTTTCTGGCTCTGCAACAGCCAGAACCTCTCACCATTCCAGGAAGGTTGGCTCATTTTGCTCCCAGATGGGAACAAATCACATCAGAACCGTGGACCCTCTCTATCATCAGAGAGGGCTACAAACTACATTTCTCCAGCCTTCCTCCCCATACCATGGTGAGACAATTCAATTCTCCCCCATCTCTCCTGTACCTGTTGGGACAAGAGGTGACCACTCTTCTCGCCCAAAGGGCAATAGAAGAGGTTCCTCTTCCTCAACAAGGGTCAGATTTCTACTCCCCCTATTTTCTGATTACCAAGAAAACAGGGGGATACAGACCCATTCTGGATCTCTGAGAATTGAACAAATTCCTCTACAAAGAGAAATTCAAAATGCTTTCTCTAGGTACTCTCCTTCCATACCTACAGAGTCAGGACTGGCTTTGTTCTCTAGATCTCAAGGATGCGTACACACATATACTCATCCATCCATCCCACAGAAAATTCCTACGGTTCATGTTCCAGGGAAAACATTTCCAATACAGAGTACTCCCCTTCGGTCTAGCCTCTGCTCCAAGGGTATTTACCAAATGCATGGCAATAGTAGCTGCATTTCTACGCACTCTGGGGATCTTTGTCTTCCCGTACCTGGACGACTGGCTCATCCGAGCTCCATCTCAGTCCGAGACTCAGACTTCCCTGGACCACACCAGACGCATACTGCAGTATCTGGGACTTGTCATCAATCTGCCAAAGTCTCAACTCACCCCTACTCAATCCCTAGAGTTCATCGGGGCTTGGCTAGATACTACCACTGCAAGGGCCTATCTTCCTCAGGCCCGTTGCAACCGTCTAGTGCACTTGGCCTTTCAAATTCAGTCCAGAAGCCACTTGACTGCCAGAGAGATGCTACAACTGCTAGGTCACATGGCATCCACAGTTCATGTAGTGCCTTATGCTCGCCTACATATGAGAGCAGCTCAATGGACCTTGTCCACACAGTGGACCCAAGCATCAGGAGCTCTCTCAGACCAAATAGCAACCTCAAAACGTCTTTTTTTGGTCTCTCCAATGGTGGATATCCACTCAAAATCTGTTGTTGGGGGCCCCCTTCCAACCTGTGTTACCCCAAGCAACTCTCACTACAGATGCCTCCCAAACAGGCTGGGGAGCTCATCTCCAAGACCTCTCCACTCAGGGCCTTTGGTCTCCACCGGAAACCACCCTTCATATCAACTTTTTGGAGCTGCGAGCAATTCTCCTTGCTCTCAAGGTCTTTCATATCCTCCTCATCAACATGACAGTCCTTGTTCATACCGACAATCAAGTAGCCATGTTCTACGTAAACAAACAAGGAGGGACTGGCTCTCTGTCGCTTTGCAACGAAGCTCTAAAACTCTGGGCCTTCTCCAGAGAGCATGGGATCCATCTCCTGGCAGTGTACCTCCCAGGAATCCAAAACTCTTGGGCAGACAGACTCAGTCGAGTCCTGCTGCCACACGAATGGTCCCTGCACATGGATCAGGTACTCAGAATCTTTCAAGAATGGGGGACCCCGGACATAGACCTCTTTGCAAGTCCGTACAATGCCCAACTTCCCAGGTTATGTTCCAGGATTCCGTGTCAGGGAGCTCAGGCCAAGGATGCCTTCCTCCTTCATTGGGGTCAAGCCTTCCTATATGCCTTTCCACCCATTCCCTTGATTCCCAAGACTCTATTCAAACTTCAGAGGGATCAAGGATCCATGATCCTCATAGCTCCACGCTGGCCACGCCAAGTGTGGTACCCTCTACTTCTGCATCTCTCCCAGACACTCTCCCTGGATCTGGGAGCTGCTCCAGACCTTCTGTCTCAAGAGGAGGGGACTTTGTGGCACCCAAACCCCGTCCCTTCACCTCAGAGCTTGGTTACTGAAGGCCTAGACCTTCAAGACTTGAATCTTTCTCAACAGGTGAAGGATATCCTCCATGCATCAAGGAAACCTTCCACCAGGCGTTCTTATGCTTTTAAATGGAAAAGATTTTCAATTTGGTGTGCTAACAAAGGTCTTAACCCTCTAGCACTACCTTTAACTTCTTTACTTGAATATCTCCTGCATCTTTCCAATGCAGGACTTAAAACCAATTCTGTAAGAGTCCATTTGAGTGCTATTGCAGCATCTCTTCAGCCTATCAATGGACAATCTGTTTCCTCTCATCCTCTTATTGCAAGATTCATGAGAGGTCTAACTTTAACTAAACCTCCCATTCGGCCTCCTCCAGTGGCATGGGACTTAAACGTAGTTCTTGGTCAGCTTATGAAGCCGCCCTTTGAACCCTTAGCCACTACCTCCTTAAAATTCCTTTCCTGGAAAGTCATTTTCCTTATTGCAATCACTTCTGCTCGCCGCATCAGTGAACTGCAGGCTTTAGTGGCTAATCCACCTTATACAAGGTTCCATCATGATAAGGTAGTCCTTAGGACAAATCCCCACTTTATGCCTAAAGTGGACTCACCTTTTCATCTTAATCAAGAGGTATATCTACCTGTCTTTTTTCCAGCTCCTCATGCATCTAGTGCAGAGAGGAACCTACATACGTTAGATTGTAAAAGAGCTCTTGCCTTTTACATCCACAGGACACAGCAACATAGAAAGTCTTCTCAACTTTTTGTTGCTTTTGATCCTTCTCATTTAGGACTTCCAGTCTCAAAAAGAACACTGTCCAATTGGATTGCTCAGTGTATTTCTTTTGCTTACCAGAGTAAGAACCTTTCTCTGGAAGGCCATGTCACAGCTCACAATGTGAGAGCCATGGCCACATCTATGGCTCATCTTCATTCTGTATCCATCGATCAGATCTGTCGAGCAGCCACTTGGGCCTCGGTTCATACCTTCACAGCCCATTACTGCTTAGACAAGGACTCCCGCCGGGATGCCTTGTTTGGTCAGGCTGTCCTCAGACACCTTTTCCATTCTTAAACAACTCCTGCCCACCTTCCCTGAGTGGATGCCTGAGATCCATGGGAAGATGAGGAATTCTTGCAGGGGGATCTCCCCGGCATCTTAGCTAGGGAGTCCCCATATGTGAGGACTCATTCCTGCTTGTTCCTGGAGATAGCACAGTTACTTACCTGTAACAGGTGATCTCTGGGAACAGCAGGAATTAGTCCTCACAACCCTCCCACCTCCCCTAGGAGTTGTATCTCTCTCTCTCTCTTTCCTTTCCTCTCTCTATTGTCTCAGCTTTAAACTAGAACTGAAGAGAGTTGGTCAGGAAGGCGGGAAGGCAGCGCGCATGCGCTGTGGGAGGCCCCAAAAGCTTCCTTTCTGGGAAGCTGGGGAGCTTTCCCGCGCAGGCTCCGTCGGTTCCGACGTACCCATATGTGAGGACTAATTCCTGCTGTTCCCAGAGATCACCTGTTACAGGTAAGTAACTGTGCTTTCTCTAGAGGATCTAATTTAAGTGATTATTTGGTTAAATCTGCCTCGCCAATTGATAGACTGGTAGATCCATTACCGACGTCACAGGGTCATGAACCTTGTAATAACTGCATTTATTGTTCAGCAACGGTTTCGGGATCAGTTTGGCGGCATCCAACTACAGCCCGAGAATATACCCGCCGTTGGACAACGAATTGTTTATCATCTTTTGTGGTTTACATTCTGCAATGTCCATGTGATTTACTATATGTGGGCAGAACGGTTCACCCTATTAAGAAAAGACTTGCAGAACATGCATCCCGTATACGTCAACAGATCCATTCAGCACCTGTGGTTGACCACTGTGTGACTCATCATCGGTTTGAAGAACTGTATTGGACGATTAGATCAGGTCCCTCATGATCCGTGAGGTGGTGATAGGATATATAGGCTTCAATGGCTTGAGCAGCGTTGGATATTTATCTTGAATACCGTGCACCCTAATGGACTTAACCGTGAGATTGATTGGACTAGTCTCATGTGAGTATTTGGATGACATCATGAGATTGAGTTTGTTAAGACTAGCCAAGGGTATTAGGAATTCCCCTGTGAGTGGGGTGTTCCCTGTTTTCATTGGAGGTTCTCCTTAGAAACGTAGCGGTTCAGCCAATTGAGTTAATGCGGAGTCCTTATATAGGCCGCGGGATGGCGTTTTGGCACAGTTGCACATGAACAAGGCTGGTAAAGGCACTTGAGACAGGGAATGGATCCCGAAACGTGCACGTCGTGTCAAATCTTTGTATGAATGGCAACAGTATGAACAACTTTTACTTCAACTGTGACATGTTTCAGATAAGTGGCGTGTTTAATATACAATGCATTATTGAGGTGGTGAACCTATTCACGAATAAAAGAAGTTTACTGTCAGGTGTGGATGAATATATCTCTCCAGTCCTTTGGACCACTCCAGATTCCAACGAGGCATTGGAAAGGTCAGTTAGTAGAGCTGCTAGAATGTCCTCAAGTTCCCTCAGTATTCTAGGGTGTATCCCATCTGGACCGATCGCTTTGTCTACTTTAGTTTCTCATGAACACAGTCTTCTGAAAATTGTTCAAGATGTCCCCACTTCTGTTCCTGTTTGTGGGTGTTTTCTGAGGTCCTGCTCCTGGTTCTTTATCTGTGAACACAGAACAGAAATATTTGTTAAGCAATTCTGCTTTATCCTCATCAACTTCTACATATTCCTCCCCTTCACCCTTTAGTCTGACAATACCACTTTTGCCCTTCCTTTTCTCTCTAACATATCTGAAAAATGTCTTTTCCTCCCATTTTACTGCATTGGCTATTTCCTCCTCTTGTATTTCATGAAGGCCTCCCTCATTTTCTTCACCTTTTCAGCTACTTCTTTCGAAAACCATAGCGGTCTCCTTTTCCTTTTACCTTTATTTACCATTTTAACAAAAAGGTTGGTTGCCCTTAAAATATCCCTTTTCAGTTTTGCCCACTGTTTTTTACATCCCCCAGCTGTTCCCATCCCGCTAACGACTCCCTGAGGTATTGGCCCATCTTGGCAAAGTTAGTATTCCTAAAGTCTAAGACCCTTGATTTTGAATGGATTTTAACATCCCTAGTCCTAATACTGAACCACACCATCTGGTGATCATTGGATGCAAAATGATCTTCCACTATAACATCAGAAACACTTTCGCCATTGATAAGCACCAAGTCCAGTATGGCCTCTTTGTGTGGGTTCTGTTACCCGTTGCCTTAATAGGTTGACTGCTGAGGGGGCCATAGTAGCGCCCATTGTAACACCTTGCACTTGCTGATAGAATCTAGTATCAGACATGAAAAAAATATCCGTCATTGCTATGGTAGCTAAGGTAACCAAAATATCAGCACAATTTGTTTCAAATCTCTTCTTCCCATCAGTGCCTCCTTAATTACTAATAAAGCCTCACTTTGAGATATATTTGTGTTAAGTGAGGTGATGTCTACTGTAACTAATATTAAGTCATCTAATATTTCAAAATATCTTAACACATCAGAAAATGTCTGTAGTCTTTTAGATATGAAGATATCCTAATAAACAACGGTCTTAAGTTTGAATCAACAAAAGTTGAAAGGGGTTTTAGCAGAGATCCCCTAGAGGAAACCGTCAACCCAGAGGATTCATTTTTGTCTTGAGAATCGTAGGTAACAGATATAGTAAAGAAACCTATAGGGTTAGCAGGGTTTAAATAATGAAATTCTTTTTTATTCACATAACATTTCCACCTCTCCACCATCTTCTTCCCCTGATCGGGGAAAGCAACGCCGCCAGGCCATCCGGCCTGCTTGTGAAAGCCCTCCAGCCCAGTCGGGGCTGTGCGAGGGGGAGGAGCAGCAGCAGCGGACCACATAAAGGGAGCCGCCGACGGCGGGAAAGCCTTTCCACCTCTCCACCATCTTCTTCCCCTGATCGGGGAAAGCAACGCCGCCAGGCCATCCGGCCTGCTTGTGAAAGCCCTCCAGCCCAGTCGGGGCTGTGCGAGGGGGAGGAGCAGCAGCAGCGGACCACATAAAGGGAGCCGCCGACGGCGGGAAAGCCTTTCCACCTCTCCACCATCTTCTTCCCCTGATCGGGGAAAGCAACGCCGCCAGGCCATCCGGCCTGCTTGTGAAAGCCCTCCAGCCCAGTCGGGGCTGTGCGAGGGGGAGGAGCAGCAGCAGCGGACCACATAAAGGGAGCCGCCGACAGGCGGGCCCGCGCCTGGTCGGGCCCGCGCCTGAGGGCCCTTTGGCGTGGCCCTTAGGCGGGGACTGAGAGAAGGAGCACCAGAAGAACTCTTGCCATCAGCGGCACCTATCCTCAGTCGGGAATTGAGCCTCCGGCAATAAGGTAACAGCACCAGCTTCACTCACCCAATTCGGAGCTAATTGTATGGACTTTTAAGGGATACCATTGCAAATAGTGATCATTGTGAGATACTGCTACCTATGATAACTACCCCTATTACACTGTTACTATGGGATACTGTTGCCAATAGTAATTATTGTGAGATAATGTTGCCAGTATTGATCATTGTCAGATACTGTTGCCAGTATTGATTATTGTGAGCAGCTATTTCAGCAGTAATTATTGTAAGATAATCTTGCCAGTAGTAATTTATTGTGAGACACTGTTGTGAGTATTGATCATGGTGAGATACATTTGCCAGCAGCAATCATTGTAAGATACTCTTGCCAGTAGAAATCATTGTGAGATAATGTTACCAGTGATGATCATTGTGAGTTACCATTGCTAGTAATATTTACCCACGGCAATCAGTAGTAATTACCGCTTCCTGCATTGCTATTACAAGACACTGTTGCCAGTAGTAAATACCCTTCACTGTTGTCAGTAGTAAATACTCTTCTTGCAGCTTGTGATACTATTAACAATAATAATTTCCCTCCCTCCAACTACATACCTCCAACTACTTCCCTCCCACTCTACCCATTACCTCATAAAATGAACAAAATGTCTTCTACTAAGATTACAAATCTCCTTTTCACTCTCTTTTTAATAACCCTCCTAACTCAACACATATACACTTACAAAACCAACCAAAGTCCACACAATAACATCCCAATCATCTACAATCATATCCGGAACCCTTATAATAATTTCCCAATCACGTACAATCAATACCAGAACCCAATATATAGCTCTACATACACAAACTCTCATAATCACCACTCGCGCCACACTTCACACAAACGCCATCACCGCCTCATCCAAATAAAGCAACAACCCATAAGCGATAAAATTGACCAAAATGACAATACAAACATCAAATTACAACTCATCCTAATAAACATACGATCCATAAGAAACAAAATACCTATAATTAATGACATAATTAACGATACATCCCCTGACATTATCTGCATTACTGAAACATGGCTCTCACCTACAGACACTATACTACTAAACCAGCTAACCACATATCAATATGACATTTTCAATTGCCAAAGGAATATAAAAAGAGGAGGGGGTGTAATGATTCTCACCAAAAATTACCTAAAATTCACCCTAACAAACCTAAATAATATAGATGGAATAGACATCGTTAACATAGAAAATAAAACCATGGCTCTCACCCTCATCTACAGACCCCCATCATCCGATCAGAAAAACCTCACCCCTATCCTAGAACTTGCATGTACAGCATCACAAAGCAAACCACTTTTACTCCTTGGGGACTTGAACCTTCCATCACTGAACCATTCACAATCAGATAACTTCATAGACACTATGTCACAAATGGGGTTCACACAGATAATACATGCCCCTACGCACAAAAAAGGTAACATACTTGATGTAATTTTCCTCCCAGCCACACTCTACAATCACTTACTACATACCACTCTGAGTATAACTGAAGTACCCTGGTCAGACCATCATCTAATCACAATCCAGCTACCAGCACAAAATCCCAAAAAACAATGGGAGCACAACTCCACATACATCACGCTTCGCACGCTTTGACAAAGACACATTCCTCGATAAAGTACTACCCGAACTAGACACAAGCTCACCAGACATCAACTCAACCATAACACATTGGAATCTAACCATTCAAAAAGCAGCTGCCCACACACAAGTCTTACACAAACAAACAAAAAAGACAGAAAAATGGTTCACAAAAGAGCTGACAAAACTAAAAAAACAACTGAGGAAACAAGAAAAGAGATGGAGAAAACTAAAATCTGATGAAAACAAATCCCAATACATGCTCTTACTTATGGAATACAAAAACGCAATTAACAAATCAAAAAGAGACTACCACTCCAAAGTAATAAATTCTTCCATCAACCGCCCAAGGGAGCTATTCGCGATAGTAAAAACTTTAACCAAAACCAACAACACCGAACCTAAACAACAAGCAATAAATATACAAACACTAGCAAAACATTTTGCGGAAAAACTAAAAAACAAAACCACTACCTCAACTCCTGTATCATCAAACACAAAAATCTCACATGAATGGACAAGTTTCCAATTGGTAGAACAAAAACAACTCCTCAAAATCATAACTATGATAAACACCACCACTTCCCCACTCGATCCATGCCCTGTGTCATGGATTAAGTGTGCAAAAGCTGAATTGGTGGTAAATATACAATACATCGTTAACCAATCCCTTTCACAGGGCATCATGCCTGATGCCCTAAAACTCACAACACTCCGACCAATAATAAAGAATAATAAGCTCGACTCAAATGACCCG
The DNA here is from genome assembly GCA_033557465.1 of Ichthyophis bannanicus. NCBI lineage: Eukaryota > Metazoa > Chordata > Amphibia > Gymnophiona > Ichthyophiidae > Ichthyophis > Ichthyophis bannanicus. Next base: position 289,133,281 of record CM066043.1, read on the forward strand.
AATTCATACAGACCCATAGCCAGCATTCCATTCATAGCCAAAATAATAGAGAAAACAATTCAAATTCAGTTACAAGAACACATTGATGAACACAAACCTCTTGACTCACACCAATTTGGTTTCCGCCCATTCCATGGAGTAGAAACCCTCCTAATCACCCTTATGGACTTCCTCATCAAGGGCACTGATGACAAACATCAAGGCTTCTTACTCCTTTTTATAGATATCTCTGCCGCCTTTGATAACATTAATCACATGACACTGATCAACAGATTAGAAAACCTAGGTATAGGCGGGACTGTCCTTAACTGGTTCAAATCCTATATTTCACATAGATTAATACGAGTCCAAATTGACCAACAAGTATCAGAAACATTCCCTCAAGGACAGGGAATACCCCAAGGATCAGCCCTTTCGGCCCTCTTATTTAACTTGTACCTGCAACCGATAACAGACATATTTAAAAAACACAGGATTAACCATTTTATATATGCCGATGACATCATGTTAGCTATCCCCATAAATGCTAAAAACCCTACATATGACTCGCTATCCAAATGCATGGCTGAGACCTCCTCCTGGATGGAAACTAACCACCTTAGCATAAACCTCAAAAAAACTGAGGCAATGTTTGTGACAAGACCACCCACGACTGAGAACTCATACCCAGAAACAATCACAATCAACAAAACCTCCATACCCGTCAGAAAACAGGTAAAATACTTAGGAGTAATAATAGACCACACCCTCACCATGCTACCTCACATAAAACAAATAGTAAAAACCATCTTCTATAAACTCAAAACTATTCAGCACCTAAGGCCACTTCTTGAAACACAAGACTTTAGATCCGTAGTAAGTACACTGATCACCCCGCACTTCGACTATTGCAATAGTCTCCTAATAGGCCTCCCCCAAAAGAGCGTATACCTTCTCCAAAGAGCACAAAACATCTGTGCAAAGGTAATCTCTAAAGCTCGCCTAACTGACCACGTGACCCCAATACTACTGGAACTCCACTGGCTCCCTATAAACAGCCGAATCAAATATAAGATTATCCTAACAACCTATAAACTTATAAATGACATAACCCCTTCACACCTATCCACATTACTCCAATCTCCAACATCGACAAGGACCCTCAGACAGAACGCGGCCCACTCCCTCATCACACCAAAAGCCATCCGTAAAACTAAGAATTCCACTAGCTCCAGAGCATACTCATTCACTGCCCCTACACTCTGGAACGACCTCCCTATTGAACTTCGCACCATAAGAGACCTCACCCAATTCAGAAAAGAATTAAAGACCTACCTATTCACTGAACACTTCGAAATCCCCTATTCCCCCAAGACCAGCTCCACAACAAACATGGTCACACATACACAGACTCCCTTAATCCCCTAACCCAACAATGTATCCACAAGACTTTCCCCCCTCCCTCACACCTGAAGACGAAAAAAGGAACTAAATTCCAGCACCTACACCAATTCCTGCCCCACACACCACACACACCACACACTGTAAATATTCATTTGTATAAAGTTTAATATGTTTGCTTTAATACCTATAAATGGTATATTTACTGTTTAATGTAAATAGTTGATTTCTATTGTTCTATGTTCTATGTTCTATGTAAAATGTATACAAACTGTGTACATGACTGTTGACTTGTTATATGTAAACCGCCCTTGATCTCTGGAAGGGGCGGTATAAAAGAAATAGTTAAATAAATAAAATAAATAAAAAAACATTGTGTTAACCCCCATTGTGTAAGTGATATAGTTTTCTTTTGTAATAATGGAGTCTGATCTTTCACTAGCGGCTTATAAATGGTTATGTCGCTCAATTGACGCAAAGCCTCTGTTCGATATGATATAGTTTCCATTAGGACACACATGTGTGGGAGGAGTGGCCTAGTGGTTAGGACAAGGTACTTCAGGCCGGAGGGCCAGGGGTTCAAGTCCCACCTGGGGACAGCAATCTCAGGCCGGAGGGACTGGGATTTCTAGTCCTATAGGCACTCCTTGTGGTCTTGGGCAAGCCACTTAACCCTCCATTGCCCATGTTCCCTGTAAGTATTAGCGTATGTGTGTCATATCCCCTCGTGTTAAATGTATCTCCCAATTGACCGCTTTGACCCGGTGAAAAGCGGGATATAAATACAGCTAAATAAATAAATAGTAATATACATAGTAAATGACAGCAGAGTAAGACCAGTATGGTCCATCTAGTCTTCCCAGTAAGATGGCAAAAGTAGGTGCACCTGCCGCTCCATGCAGGTCACCCCTCCCCTTGTCTTTGTTTAGGGGTTGAACCCACCGCTTCGTGTAGGACACCCCTGTTTGTTGAGAAATTAGATAGTTAAGTTTATTTTGATTTTATCCTGTTGCTGTAAAGGGATCCACTGTGTCTGTCCCATGCCATTTTGAATTCTGTCACTGTATTTGCCCTCACCCATGGAGGCCAGTTCCATTTGAGACCCGTCTGGTCCATCTGGACTTCCAAGATCTGGACAGGCTGGATTTGCACCTAATTCTGCACCTGTGGGAGCAGAATTGGCTGCAACGGTCCTGGCAAGGCAGGACGTGCCCCGATTCAGACCTGTGCTCCCCGTTTAAACCTGCCAAGGCCCCTGCATGGAGTCCTCTGTCGTTTCGTCCCATCGCCATGGCACCAGGACACCATGCAGGAGCCCTGATTGCCCACAAGCTTTTCCTTTTCCCTGCCACATGACCCCAGATTGGGCCTGCCACAGCTAGGATTGGGCGGCGAGGATCTTGCTGGCCTACCTACCTTATTTATTTATTTATTTATTTATCTATTTCTTCTATACCGCCCCTTCCAGAGATCAGGGGCGGTTTACATGGAACAATTTAACAGTTTTGTATACGTTCGTATAACAGTACATTGAACAAGAACTTTTTAACTTTTTACATATAACAGAACAGTAAATTATTAAAACTATTTACAAGGTGTATAACTTGATCAGAAGTTTCTAACTTTTTACAGGGAATAGGCAGCGTGCTGACATTTCTATTTACAGGTGTTATTTACAAAAAGGTTAGGATACAGTGTAGTGAATTCACTATTCAAGTGTGTGTGTGTGTGTGTGTGTGTGTGTGTGCGTGCGCGTGTGTGTGTGATGGAATTTATTTCCATTTTTCGTGGGTTTTTTGTGTGTCTTTGGGAGAACTGTTTGAGGGGGGCTGTGTATGTTCAGTTAATTGTGTTTTTGCAGGTTTTTTTGTTTGTGTGTCTGTGGACGCTGTGTGGCTGGGCTTGGAGGGTAGGGGATTCCGAAGTGTTCGGAGAATAGGTATGTCTTGAGTTCTTTCCTGAATTGAGAGAGGTCCTTTATGATTCGGATGTCTATTGGGAGGTCATTCCAGAGTGTGGGAGCGGTGAATGTGAAGGCTCTGGCACTGGTGGATTTTTTAGTCCTCGTGAATGTTTTTGGTAACTCCAGTGAGAGGGTTGCATTTAGTCTTCGGGCTCTTGAATCATTTGGTGCGTGAAGGAGTGTGGATAGATGGGAGGGGGCAATATCGTTTAGTAGTTTGAATGTTGTTAGTAGTGTTTTGTATTTGATTCGGTTATTTATGGGGAGCCAGTGTAGTTCTAGCAGTATAGGGGTTACATGGTCCGCTAGGCGGGCTTTAGTGACTACTTTTGCACAAATGTTCTGTGCTCTTTGTAATAAGTAGATATTCTTTTGTGGGAGGCCAATTAGGAGACTGTTACAATAGTCAAAGTGAGGGGTTATGAGTGAACTGACAACTGATCTAAAGTCATGCGTGTCAAGAAGGGGCCTTAAGTGTTGAATAGTTTTGAGTTTGTAGAATATGGTTTTTACCGTCTGCTTTATGTGTGGTAGCATGGTGAGTGTGTGATCGATTATAACATCTAGGTATTTTACCTCTTTTTTAACAGGTATAGTTGTGTTATTGATGGAGATTGTTGTTGGGTAGGTATCTTCAGTCACAGGTGATCTTGATACGAACATTGCCTCAGTTTTTTTGAGATTGATGCTGAGGTAGTTGGTTTCCATCCAGGATGTGGTTTCTGCCATGCACTCGGATAGAGTGTTATAAGTGGGGGTTTTCGTGGTTATGGGGAGGGCGAGCATGATGTCATCTGCATAGATAAAATGACTGATTTTGTGTTTTTTAAATATTTTTGTGATGGGTTGAAGGTATAGGTTGAAGAGGAGAGCAGAAAGGGCCGATCCCTGGGGTATTCCTTGTCCTTGGGGGAAGGTTTCTGATGCTTCCTGGTTTACTTGAACTCGCATTAGTCTGTGTGTGATGTATGACTTGAACCAATTGAGGACAGTCCCGCCTATTCCTAAGTTTTCTAATCTATTAATCAGTGTAAGGTGGTTGATGTTGTCAAATGCGGCGGAAATGTCTATGAAAAGGAGTAGTAGGCCCTGAGTGTTATCGTCTGTATGTCTTATGAGGAAGTCCATCAGAGTAATTAAAAGGGTTTCTACACCATGGAAGGGGCGGAAACCAAATTGGTGGGAGTCAAGGGAATTGTGCAGTGTGGCGGAACCACCACCTTGCCGGTGGTGGTTCCGCCACACTGTCCTCCGGCATCGGGTGGGCTTATTCTTACTTAGGAATCCGCGCAGAGGTAAACTGCTGTGTTTCGGGAAAGGAAGAAAAGGAAAGCAAGTTTAGTTTTCAGGTAATATAGGCTATTGGAGAGAGAAAAGCCTAGGACTGCGCTTCAGAAACTTAAAAAAAAAAAAAAAAAGGAAATCTTGAAAAGGCAGTGAAACATCAGTGAGGGGTTGCACTGAGAACAGCATGCCTTCTAGGCCTCAGTGTTTTCTTTGTGAGGCCAGAAGAGGGTCGGTCTCGGAGGAGGGGGGGTGTGCAGGAGCTGTGCTCAGGAAGCGGCGTCGGGGGAGATGGCAGAGAACAGTGCTGTGGAAGTCCAAAAGGAACATGCTTCTGGATCTCCTGATCCCTTTTCGTCATCCGCACATCCCTCGGAGCCAGTTCCAGGGCCATCTTCGGCGCCAGATGCCCCCACTTCCCAACCTCTCTTACAAGGGGGGTTGGTGGCGATATTTTCAGAGGAATTTATGACTCTGCTCCAGAAGGCCCTAGGGGGGTCTGGAGGAGGATCGGCAGTGACTGTGGCACAGGGAGAACTGGGGTTGAAGCGCCCAGTCACTCCTATAGACGTGGGAGCGGGTAACGCTCCACTTAAAAAGCCTAAGATGGTTAGAGACAGGACGGAACAGCCCTTGGTCTCGGAGGATCAGAAAGAATTTGGAAGACTCGGAGGTAGAGCTAGACCTGGAAGAAGGTGAGATAGCGGAGCAAGAGGACCAGGCAAGAGTTGTCAGGGTATTCAGACGAGAGGAGTTGTCAGCACTTATCACTGAGACACTGAAGGCATTGAAGATGCCGGCAACGGTTCTGTTGGAGGATTCCACCTTGGAAGATCCGTTATTGCAGGCAGTGCGGAAGTCCCAGAGAGCTTTTCCGATAAACAGAGTATTTAGGGAAATGATTCAGGAAGAATGTGACATGCCAGTGGCAGGGCTGAAAGGCTCCAGAGTGATGGCACGCCTTTATCCGTTACAGGAACCAAATAAGGACCTTTTTAAAACTCCTAAGGTAGATGCAGCGGTGTCGGCGGTTACTAAGAAAACGATGGTACCAGTGGAAGGAAGTGCCGCCCTTAAGGATGTCCAGGATAGGAGGCTGGACACTTTGTTGAAGCAAGTCTTCGATGTCAGTGCACTTTCCGTGCATGCTTCCGTTTGTGGGGCATGGGTGGCAAGGGCTTGCCTTCGATGGTCCCAAAGAATGAAGGGATTGCAGGTAGAGGAGGTGGTAGAGGAAGCATCCCGTATGGAGTCAGTGGTGGCTTATTTGGCAGATCTACAGTATGATCTTACCCGAGGTCTCTCAAAGTATGGCGTTAGTAGTGGCGGCACGAAGATATCTATGACTGCATAACTGGGCGGCGGATGGTGCCTCTAAGGCAAGGCTGAGTAAGCTCCCTTTTCAAGGTAAACTCCTTTTTGGAGAAGACCCTGGATAAGTTAGTAAAGGACCTCGGGGAGTCTAAGGGCGGAAGGTTGCCGGAGGACAAGCAGAAGCAGAGCTGTCCACTAGCACCATCCAAAAGTCAACAGCGCGAGTCTCGTCATTTTTGACCATCAAGGTTTGGTCAGTTTCATAGAGGATGGTTTCAGTATAGATCCCAGGGGTTTTGAGGGTTCAGAGGAGCAGGTAGAGGTTTTGGGACCTCTTCTTCCCCAAACCTCAAGAAGTCGCAATGAAGCGAGGGGGGTCCAGGCAGGATTAGAACCCGTGGGGGGTCGACTAAGGGAGTTCTTTCCTGCCTGGACCCAGATTACGTCAGATCAGTGGGTGTTGGAGGTCATTCAGAAGGGATATGTTGTAGAGTTCCAAAGACCAGTGGTAGATGCCTTTGTTCGTTCTCCATGCAGGACGGGTTCAAAGCTGTTGGCCGTGCGAGAGACTTTGGACAGGTTGCTGGTGCTCAAGGCTGTGGCGCTGGTTCTGGCAGACCAGTGCGGATGCGGTCGATACACCATATATTTTGTGGTGCTAAAAAAGGAGGGATCCTTGAGGCCGATCCTGGATCTCAAAAGAGTAAACAGGTGTCTCAGGGTGTCGCACTTTCACATGTAAACGCTGTGGTCAGTCATAGTGGCATCAACTTCCAGGTTCTGCTCCAGACAACCGCATCCTCTCAGAGTAGCAGCGGATGCGTTTCTCATTCCATGGTTTACAAGCCTCCTCTATGCGTTTTCTCCCACGCCTCTAGTGTCCAAGACACTATTCAAGGTGATCCGGGACAAGGCCTCAATGATTCTGGTGGCCCCCAGGTGGCCAAGGCAACCCTGGTTCCCACTGCTGTTGCAACTAGCGGTGGACACTCCTCTTCCTCTGGGGATGCAACCCGATCTCCTGTCTCAGGAGCAGGGATCTCTCTTACACCCCAATCTCCAGTCCCTCAACTTGATGGCCTGGCTACTGAAAGGATAGTCCTAGCGCCTTTACTACTGCCTAGGGAAGTGGAGGACGTAGTCTTGGCCTCTAGGAGGCAGTCCACCAGAAAGTCTTATGCCCTTAAGTGGCGTAGATTTTCTGCCTGGTGTACTCAACACAATGAGAATCCCTTCTAATGCCTGATACCAGTGGTGCTGCAGTATTTGCTTCACCTGTCCAACCTAGGCCTTAAGTCCAATTCTGTTAGAGTTCATCTTAGTGCTCTTTCAGCACACCACTCACAGGTAGAGGGTCAGTCTCTCTCCAGTCATCCTTTGGTGGCCCGATTCCTCAGAGGCCTGCTTTTGCTTAAGCCTCCAGTGCGTCCACCTGCCCCTGAATGGGATTTAAATGTGGTCTTGCAACGGCTTACTTGCCCACCATTTGAACCTATGGCTACTTGCCCTATGCGTTTTCTGTCTTGGAAAACGCTCTTTCTGGTGAGTGAGCTTCAGGCCCTAGTTTCAGAAGCACCTTATACTAGGTTCTATAAGAAGAGGGTAGTCTTACGGACTCACCCTAAGTTCCTTCCAAAGGTTGCCTCCTCCTTCCACCTCAATCAGGAGGTGGTTCTTCCAACTTTCTTTCCTAGGCCTCATGCTAGCCGGGCTGAGATGGTCCTGCATACCCTGAACTGTAGGAGGGCGTTGTCCTTCTACCTTGACTGTACGCGGGAGCACCGGAGGGCGGTTCAGCTCTTCGTCTCTTATGACTTCAATAAGTTGGGGTTGGCTGTCTCCAAGCGTACTTTGTCCATATGGGTAGCTGACTGCATCGCCTGGGCTTACAGGGCAGCCGGCCTCTCGTTGCAGGGTCGAGTTACGGCTCACCGTGTCAGGGCGAAGGCTGCGTAAGTGGCTCATCTCCGCTCTGTTCCGTTGGCAGTCATCTGCCGGGCCGCTACTTGGTCTTCCGTTGGCAGTCATCTGCGGCCCACTACTGCCTTGAGAGGGAGTCCCACAGGGACACTGCTTTCGGGCAAGCGGTACTCCATAATCTCTTTGGAGTCTAGGCAACTCCTACCCTCTGGCCCTGGTGTTGGGCTACCTGTCGGGGGCGTTATCAGAGAAGATTCTGTTCTTGCTTGCTGAGGCTCTAGAGGGAGCTCATTTTTCAGTTTGGAGCCTCTGGTAGCCCTAAGCTAGGGAGTCCCATATGTGAGGACTGACTTCCTGCTTGGTCCTGGAGAAAGAGTAGTTACTCACCTGTAACAGGTGTTCTCCAGGAGCAGCAGGAATCGGTCCTCACAACCCTCCCTCCTCCCCTTGGAGTTGCAGTCATATGGTTTATTTTTGCTGTCTTTTAGCTATGTCATCAGACTGAGCAAGATGGCACCCTTGGGTGGGAAGGGGACCGCGCATGCGTGCTGCATTCCCAAAGGCTTTCTATGAAAGCTGGGGAAATGCTCCGCACGGGGGCTCCGTCGGCGCCGACATCACCCATATGTGAGGACTGATTCCTGCTGCTCCTGGAGAACACCTGTTACAGGTGAGTAACTACTCTTTCACCTTAGCTCTGTATAGATAGGACACAGTATCTTTGTGAAGGTCGCTTTTTTATAAATTGTTTAACAGCACTATTAGGAGTTGTTTTGCATCCTTGTACGCTATTTAAATGTGATGACGTCTCCTGTTGCCAATACATCCTGTTGTTTTGGTTTGGTAGATTTCTAATGTTATGCATTATGGTGCATTATGTCACTGGTAGCCAGGTAGCCTTCTGATGTGAATTTGTTTAAGGTTTAATGGATGTTGAGTATTTTATCGAGGTATGCCTTTGATAAATGGCATTAGATTACTTTAAGGTGTGCACCCCCAAAATGAAGGGGTAACTCGGATAGTTGTTTTTAAATAGATTTGGTGATTCACAGATTTTAATTGAAAGATAATTGTGAATAAAGGTTTTCATTTATTTGAATCACTGTAGGGGTTCATTTTAAGTTGGTGTTTGATATAGAGGTTACGATGGGAATTTTATGAATGTATGCAAGGGTGATTGTAGTGATTGGGTAATAGTTGAGGTATTCTGGATTTCCTGGATAGTGTTTGGCTCTGAGGAGAAGGCTGTTTTAATTCCGTCTCAGCTCAGTTTGTTTTTGATTGGTTTTGAAACACAGTGAACAGATTGGCTGTGTTCTTTGAGCTGTGTTTTTTGATTGGAGCGGTATGTGTTTAAATCTCGGCATCTTTTTACGTGTGTTGAGATTGACGGTAAAATCTTTTGGGAGCCACTCGAGAGAAGACTTCATATGGAAGCAGCTGTTTTGTGGTTTTTACCTCTGTTGGCCATAAAAATATTAAATGCGGTGAGTGGTAAGGATAGCATGTTATGTGTACCACTGTGAGTAGTTTTATTACATTATGGGCTTTTTTGTATTTTGAATATTGATTGTCACCATGATTTTGTATGCGTGAGTGCTAATTTTGTGCTATATTTTTTCTGTTCTAGTATCATACTAGACTATATATAGTATGCCTCTTGAAGCAGCTAGGAAGCGAAATGCTGCCAGCATCAAGGCTGTATTTGATCTTCTAGGCTGACTGACACATTGAGAAGATAAGTTGTTATGAATGTTTACATTATTTTGTAACCGCTTTTGTAGCTGAGAGGTTTGTAGTTGCATATGATATTATCTAAGGGCCTGCAAGGCAATCACAGATTAAACTGTGTTGTTATATGTACTCTGTTGAATTGAGATACTGATATCACTGGTCCTCTCTGTTTGTGCTAATCCATAAAGGCTTTATAAAAACAATGTTGCCTTTATAGCAATGTTGTTTTCATTTTGTTGATTAGTCTACTGCTGTTTTCTGAGGATTGATTTTTTGTCGTATTACAAGTTGAAGAATGGTCAAGAATTTGGGAGCTAGATTTAATGCTAAAAAATGAAGGGTCATGCATTTGGGCTGCAAAAATCCAAGAGAGCGGTACAGTGTAGGGAGTGAAGTACCTCTGCTGTTGAAAGAAGATTGGGACCTGAGTGTGATTGTTTCTGATGATCTGAAAGTGACTAATCAGGGGAAAAGACAATGGCAAAAGCCAGAAGGATGCTTGGATGCATAGGGAGAGGAATGGCTAGCAGAAAAAAGGAGGTGATAGCGCCTCTGAATAAGTCTCGAGTGCCACCCCATTTGGAGTATTGTGTGCAATTCTGGAGACCGCACCTTCAAAAGGTATAAACAAGAAGGAGTCTGTGCAGAGGATGGCTACTAAAATGGCTAGTGATCTTTGTTTTCTTAAGGAACAAACAAGAAGTCAGTCCTCACATATGGGTGACGTCGGCACCGATGGAGCCCGCGCGGAGCATTTCCCCAGCTTTCAAAGAAAACCTTTGGGAATACCACCACACATGCATGATCCCCTTCCCGCCCAAGGGTGCCATCTTACTCAGTCTCCCTTTTTCCATGGAGCCCTTCGGACGTGTGTCTCATCCCCGGAAAACGTTTTTCAAATTCTAATTCAGTTTTTGCCTTTCCAGCCTTCGCCGGTCCTCTTCCTGCCATCCCAAGCTCCATTGCTTAGGCTCTTGGTCTTGGGATTCTTTTTTTTTTTTTTGCCCTTCTTTTTTTCCCACACTTCCGTGCCCTTTTTAACCGCTGGCCATGTCGAGGATCTTCAACCTCGCCGGGGTCCTTTTTGCCCCGATGGCCTCTGGTTTCAATTAATGTGATAGGTGTAGAGAGATGGGGGCTTTCCAGGCTTTTGCACTGAGTGTCACATGTATGATTTCTCCCAGTTGGTGAGAGGTCTTACGTGTGCACTAGGTGCAAGGAGCTCTGCTCTCAGGGAACGCGTCCGTTCTCTAGAGGCTAGAGTAGCAGACTTGGAAAACATAAGACAGACAGAGAGGTACATAGACGAGACCTACAGGGATGTAGTCCTGAAGTCCCTCCTCCAGTCTGGCAGCATACCTGTTGCCATGGAGGAGAGAGGTCACGTGACAGAAGAGCATCACCCTGGTGTGGCAGGAAGTGATCCTGTAAATAGGACCTGTCCTCCAGGTGATGTAAAACCCTCTCGCACCGAGGAAGTTTCTCCAGGGCCATGTGCCCATGAGGGAAGGGTTAGGACAGCTGTTATAGTTGGTGATTCGATCATTAGGCATGTAGATAGCTGGGTGGCTGGTGGACGTGAAGATTGCCTGGTAACATGCCTGCCTGGTGCGAAGGTAGCGGACCTCACGCGCCACCTAGATAAGGTCTTAGATAGTGCTGGGGAGGAGTCTGCTGTCTTGGTACATGTCGGTACCAATGACATAGGAAAATGTGGTAGGGCGGTTCTGGAGGCTAAATTTAGGCTTTTAGGTAGGAAGTTGAAATCCAGAACTTCCAGGGTAGCGTTCTCCGAAATGCTTTCCGTTCCATGTGCAGGACCCAAAAAGCAGGCAGAGCTCCAGAGTTTCAATGCGTGGATGAGACAATGGTGCAGAGATGAGGGTTTTGGATTTGTTAGGAACTGGGGAACATTCTGGGGAAAGGAGGGGCTCTTCCAAAGGGATGGGCTTCACCTTAACCGGGATGGAACCAGACTGCTGGCATAAACCTTTAAAAAGGAGATAGAGCAGCTTTTAAACTAGATAATAAGGGAAAGCCAACAGTCGCCCAAGAGCAGATGGTTCGGAAGAATGTATCCTTGAAGGATACTACCAAAAGCAGAGAGGTTCCAAAAAAGAGTAAAGTAGCCCAAATGCCCTTGAGTATGGAGCAGACAGAGCTTAAAGATCCCAAATTACCAACAGCCAAACTAATATGAATAAAATACAGTCTCTAAAATGCTTGTATGCAAATGCTAGAAGTCTAAAAAATAAGATGGGTGAGTTAGAATATATAGCACTAAATGAGAGGTTAGATATGATTGGAATAACAGAGACATGGTGGAAGGAGGACAACCAGTGGGACACTGTAATACCTGGGTACAAACTATATTGTAATGATAGAGCTGATCAAATCGGTGGAGGGGTTGCGCTTTATGTTAGAGAGGGCATTGAGTCAGAAAGGATTAAAGTTTTTCAGGAAACAAAATTTGCTGTAGAATCTCTATGGATTGAAATTCCATGTAAAAAGGGGAAGGCAATGGCAGTAGGGGTGTACTATCGACCACCTGGCCAGAATGAACAAACGGATGATGAAATGCTCAAAGAAATCAAGGAAGCTAACAAATGTTACAGCAGAGTAGTAATAATAGGTGATTTCAATTACCCCGGTGTCGACTGGGTCAGTGTCACCACAGGACATGCTAGGGAGATAAAGTTCCTAGATGACATAAATGACTGCTTCTTGGAGCAGCTGGTTCATGAACCGACCAGAGGGGAAGCCATATTAGACCTAGTCCTTAGTGGAACACCAGATCTAGTGCAAGAGGTAAGGGTGTTGGGGGCTACTTGGCAATAGTGATCATAGCATGATCGCCTTTGATTTAATTAGTGGAGGAGGGATAGTATGGAAATCAACAGTACTACCTTTTAACTTTCGAAAGGGAGACTATGATAAAATGAGGAAAATAGTTAAGAAAAAACTAAAAGGAGCAGTTGCAAAGGTTAAAGACTTACATCAACCTTGGGTGTTGTTGAAAAATACTATCTTGGAAGCCCAGAACAGCTGTATTCCACGCTTTCAGAAAAGTGGAAGGAAGTCCAAAAAACTGCCAGCACGGTTTAAAGGTGAGGTCAGAGAAGCTGTTGTTGCCAAAAAAGCATCTTTCAGGAAATGGAAAAAAGAGCCAAACGACGAAACCTGGAAACAGCACAAAAACTGGCAAGTCAAATGCAAGGCATTGATAAAGCAGGCAAAGGGAGAATTTGAGAAGAAGCTTGCTGCGGAAGCAAAAATGCAAAATAAAGATTTTTTCAAGTACATTCATAGCAAAAAACCTGTGAGAGAGTCAGTTGGTCCATTAGATGATAGAGGAGTTAAAGGTGCACTAAGAGGCGACAAGGTGATAGCGGAGAGACTGAATGAATTCTTTGCTTCGGTCTTTACTGAGGAAGAAGTAGGGATGTTACCCATGACTGAAGTGGTATTTAAAGGTGCGGAAGAACTGAAGGAAATATCGATACATCGGGAAGATGTATTACAGCTATTAGATAAACTGAAGAGTAGCAAATCACCTGGGCCGGATGGTATACATCCAAGGGTGTTGAAAGAACTGAAATATGAGATTGCAGACTTGCTATTGGTAATCTGTGAATTGTCATTAAAATCATCTGTAATACCTGAAGATTGGAGGATCGCCAATGTAACGCCAATGTTTAAGAAGGGTTCCAGGGCTGATCCGGGAAACTACAGATCGGTGAGCCTCACGTCAGTACCGGGAAAAATGGTAGAAACCATCATAAAGAACAAAATTATTCAGCATGTAGATAGTCATGGCCTAATGGGAGACAGCCAACATGGCTTTAGACAAGGAAGATCTTGTCTTACTAATCTATTATGTTTTTTTGAAAGTGTGAATAAACAGGTGGACAAAGGTGAGTCGGTTGATATAGTGTATCTGGACTTTCAGAAAGCCTTTGACAAGGTCCCTCATCGGAGACTTTTAGCAAAACTAAAGAGTCATGGGATAGGAGGCAGTGTACTACTGTGGATCAAGAACTGGTTAAAAGATAGAAAGCAGAGGGTTGGGCTAAATGGCCAATTTTCCCAATGGAGAAAAGTGAATAGTGGTGTACCCCAGGGATCTGTGCTGGGTCCGCTGCTTTTTGACATATTCATAAATGACCTGGAAAGTGAAATAACGAGTGAGGTTATCAAATTTGCAGATGACACAAAACTATTTAAAGTTGTTAAAACCCAAGAGGATTGTGGAAAATTGCAAGGGGATCTTGATAAATTGGAAGACTGGGCATCAAAATGGCAGATGAAATTTAATGTGGACAAGTGCAAAGTTATGCACCTAGGGAAGAACAACCCAAACTATGGTTACACAATGCAAGGTTCCACATTAGGAACCACCACCCAGGAAAAAGATTTAGGCGTCATTATGGATAGCATGTTAAAACCCTCGGCCCAGTGTGCAGCGGCAGCCAAGAGATCAAATAGAATGCTAGGTATCATAAGGAAAGGAATGGAAAATAAAACAAAATATATTATAATGCCTCTATATCGTTCCATGGTGAGACCGCACCTTGAATATTGTGTTCAATTCTGGTCGCCGTATCTTAAAAAGGATATAGTGTTATTAGAAAAGGTTCAGAAAAGAGCCACCAAAATGGTAAAGGGGATGGAAGGATACTCCTATGAAGAAAGGCTAAAAAGGTTAGGACTCTTTAACCTGGAAAAGAGACGGCTGAGGGGAGATATGATAGAAGTCTATAAATTAATGAACGGAGTGGAACGGGTAAACGTAGATCGATTGTTTACATTATCAGAATATAGAAAGACTAGGGGACATGCAATGCAGCTACAGGGTAAACTATTTAAAACTAATAAAAAAAAATATTTCTTCACTCAACGTGTGATCAAACTCTGGAATTTGTTACCGGAGGATGTAGTTAAGGCTGTTAGTGTAGCTGGGTTTAAAAAAGGTTTGGACAAGTTCCTGGAGGAAAGGTCCACAATCCACTATTAAGAAGGGACCCAGGATATCAATGCTTGACCCAGTACAAGGATTGCGGAACCTGTGTCTTTTGTGTCTTTTGTGGAAACTGCCAGGTACTTATGACCTAGATTGGCCACTGTTGGAAACAGGATACTGGGCTTGATGGACCTTGGTCTGACCCAGTATGGCATATCTTATGTTCTTATGTTCGCTCACGGACACCCATGATTGTTGTCTCAGGTGCCTGGGAGCTTGCCATGACCGGGAGCAATGCTCCCTCTGCAAGAAGATGTCCTCCAATGCCATCCAGAATCATAAGCAGAAGCTGGATGATCTCTTCAGTAAGACAGCCCTGGTATCCTCCCGCTCTGCGAGCCCGCAATCCTGGATTCCCCTAAGACTCCTCCTCGGGCCCGGTGGCACTCTGTCCTGGAGTCACCTGAGCATGAGCGGAAGAAGAGGAAAAAGGCTGCAAGGACATTGTCGGGGGCAAGAGACAAGTGTGAGCAGTCACACACTCGGTCTCTCAGCCCCCATCGGCAGATCCTAGAGTCAGAGAGGGAGCGGCCCAGAAAAATACCTCAAACCGATATGGAGGCCTCCAGCGATTGTGCCCAGTCTCCCAAGGGTCGTCCCGGCGAGGACTCCCTCTCCTCCTCGACACCCAACCCAGCCACCCTGGCGCTGGTGTCACAGGGCCCCTCTCCCGAGTGGGAGGCCTGAATGCTGGCCTTGGAATGCAGCGTTTCTGCATTCCTCGCTGCTCAGCAGGCGCTGGTGCCAGGCCCTGCCAGCACGCACCTCAAGCCCACAGGGACCTCGACTTCGAGGACTCCCCAGTCCGCTGCAGTGACCCCCGAGAGCCAGAGGACTCGTGAGGATCTCGTTCTCCATCTTGATCCTCAGGCACGAGATCTTTGCAGGCGAACGCCTCTGGCTTCGGGCAGGCTTTGGCCTCGGGAGCCCAGCGTGGGTCACTGACCCTTCTTGGTCCACCCGACCCCAAGTCCTCCATTGATTTCTCGGACTGGGAATTCGACGGGAACACCTCCGCAGAAACCTGGTCCCACCGGGACCTTCCCTCAGATCCCTCTCCGCTGATCCAGAGGCGGCAGTCCCCGCCCAAGGACACCTCCTCCTTGGAGTTAATATGGGATACGGCGCAGGCCCTGGCACTCGCCACCGAGTCGGAGGAAGAGCCCTCCGCAGAGGAGCTAAATATCCTTCAATTTGAGGCTCCTCCGAAGGAGACCCTCACGGTCCCGGTTCCCTCCATCCTCAACCGGCCCCTCCTCCGTATGTGGGAGACCCCAGCTTCCATTCCTACTGTTAACAAGCATCTGGACGCTATGTGCAGAGTCCAGTGGGGACCAGGGTTTCGGAAAGCCCAGCTTCCCCACACCTCGATGGTGGTCGACTCAACCATGCGGAAGCAGAAGATCCCGAAGACTCATTCTTCGGTCCCACCGGGCAGAGAGTCTTGTACCCTCGGGTGCAAGGCTTACCATTGCTCCATGCTGGTATGCCGCATTGAGGTTTACCAATTGTACATTGGGATGTTCCTCCATGACCTTGCTAAGGAGCTCGGAAGGTATGTGGCGGGACTCGACAGAGACCACCTCCGCCATTTTCAGGCCCTCTTGAAGTCCGTCTGAGTGTGTTCTAAGTACCTCTCACGGGCTGCGGGCATCGGATCCCGCTGACAGACCTGGAACAGTGGGTCCAGGAGAAACTGCTGGATGTCCCTTGCCTTGGGGAGCAACTGTTTGGCAAGTCCATTCGAGGACAGTGCAGCGGAGATTGAGACAGAGTACATGAACTGTACTTGCCTCTCCCGAAAGACCTCTTTCCTCACCAAGAAGAAACAGCAGTGCAAGAAACCTTTCTTTCACCAGAAGGGGCTCCCCTATAGAGGTTACCCACCCTACCCACCTGCGTCTACCCCTGCCCAGGGCAGCCAGGGAAGAGGCACGTCCCATGGCCCTCGTAAGACAAAGGCTCCCAAGACTCAACCATTGGCGCCGGCCTCAGCCAGCCTCAGGGTTTTGACGCCATCGGCATAGCCTCTCATTCACTGGCAAATCAGCTGCCGGTTGGGGGGCGTTCGGTCCACTTTGCCATCAGGTTGACACCCACAGGTTGAATCCATCACCACCGATGCCTAGGTTCTCCAGATCGTACGGGAGGGCTATCTCCTCAATTTAGACTAACTCACCCCTCTGTATTTCCTCGGGTAGCCACGCCTGCTTCTTTTGCACTAGGCCCTCCTGACTCAGGGTGGGGGTTTTACTCCCGATACTTCCTTGTCCCAAAGAGAACAGGGGGTCTCTGACCCATCTTTGACCTGCAGAACCAAAACAAGTTCTTGGTGTTGTAGAAGTTCAAGATGCTCTCCTTTGGAACACTGCTGCCCTACCTCCAGCAGGGCAATTGGCTATGTTCTTTGGACCTAAAGGATGCTTATACTCACATCCTTGTCCATCTCAATCATAGAAGGTACCTCCGCTTCATGGTACAGGGGAACCACTACCAGTATAGGATGCTTTCCTTCAGCCTCGTGTCCGCCCCGCGGGTCTTCACAAAATTCCTGGCCATGGCTGCGGCCCACCTCCGGTTGCAGGGCAGTTTTATCTATCCTTATCTAGACGACTAGTTCGTGACATGAGGCACAGCCTCTGAAGTTTGTCGGGCCACAAACTGCATCATTCACCTTCTGGAGCACCTGGGTTTTGTGGTCAACTACCCAAAATCCCACCTCTCTCCAGTGCAGTCCCTGGAGTTCATAGGGGCCCGCTTGGACACTCTGCGGGCAATGGCCTTCCTTCCCCAAGACAGGGCAGACCGCCTCGGGTCCCTGTTGTCCGACATGCAATGCCGCAGTGTGGTCTTGGCATGGTCGATGGTTCACCTTCTTGGCCACAAGGCCTCCATGGTCCATGTCGTACCCCACCCCTGCCTCAACATGCAGGCGGCACAGTGGTGCCTCCGTGCACAGTGGACTCAGGTGACAGGCCGTCTTCGAGACCCCGTCTCGGTCACATCCTGTCTGGCGGAGTCCCTGACGAGGTGTCGGGATGCACAGAACTTTCTCCTAGGCATGCTCTTCCAGGCCCCGAAGTATCAGGTGGTCTTGATGACGGATGCCTCCCTGTTGGGCTGGGGGGCCCACTGCGAGGAACTGCACACACAGAGGACTTGGTCCCTGAGGAGGCTCGGCAGCAGATCAATCTGCTGGAACTCCGAGCCATCCTCCTCATACAAAGGGCTTTCCGGCACCACTTGCAGCACCGAGCGGTCCTTGTCCAGATGGACAAACAGGTCACAATGTTCTACATGAACAAACAAGGGGGCACCGGCTCTTACAGCCTCTGCCTAGAGGACATGGCTCTGTGCTCTTTTGCACCCTCTGAGCCACTTATCTCCTGGGCCAAGACAGCACTGTACATTTTTGCTATCTTTTTTTGTAGGGCTCTAGCTATGGCACCTGACTGAGTAAGATGGCACCCTTGGGCGGGAAGGGGACCACGCATGCGTGGTGGCATTCCCAAAGGCTTTCTTTGAAAACTGTGGAAATGCTCTGCACGGGCTCAGTCAGTTCTGACGTCACCCATATGTGAGGACTGATCCCTGCTGTCCCTGGATAACACATGTTGCAGGTGAGTAACTACGCTATAAAGCATATAAGGACAGCAATTCTGGTTGCCGTATCTTAAAAAGGATATAGCGTTATTAGAAAAGGTACAGAGAAGAGCCACCAAAATGGTAAAGGGGATGGATGGCTACTCCTGTGAAGAGAGGCTACAAAGGTTAGGGCTCTTCAACTTGGAAAAGAGACAGCTGAGGGGAGATATGATAGAGGCTGGTGGACGTGAGGATCGCCTGTAACATGCCTGCCTGGTGCAAACGTAACGGACCTCACGCACCGCCTAGATAGGATCTTAGATAGTGCTGGGGAGGAGTCTGCTGTCTTGATACATGTCGGTACCAGTGACATAGGAAAATGTGGTAGGGAATTTCTGGAGGCTAAATTTAAGCTTTTAGGTAGGAAGTTGAAATCCAGAACTTCCAGGGTAGCGTTCTCCGAAATGCTTCCTGTTCCACGTGCAGGACCCAAAAGGCAGGCAGAGCTCCGGAGTCTCAATGCGTGGATGAGACAATGGTGCAAGGATGAGGGTATTGGATTTGTTAGGAACTGGGGAACATTCTGGGGAAAGGAGGGGCTCTTCCGAAGGGATGGGCTTCACCTTAACCAGGATGGAACCAGACTGCTGGCATTAACCTTTAAAAAGGAGATAGAGAAGCTTTTAAACTAGAAAGGGGAAAGCCAACAGTCGCCCAAGAGCGCATGGTTCGGAAGAATGTATCCTTGAAGGATACTACCGAAAGCAGTGAGGTTCCAAAAAAGAGTAAAGTAGCCCAAATGCCCTTGAGTATGGTGCAGACAGAGCGTAAAGATTCCAAATTACCTATGCCTACCAATAGCCAGATTAATATTAATAAAATACAGTCTCTAAAATGCTTGTATGCAAATGCTAGAAGTCTAAACAATAAGATGGGAGAGTTAGAATATATAGCACTAAATGAGAGGTTAGATATGATTGCAATCTCAGAGACATGGTGGAAGGAGGATAACCAGTGGGACACTGTGATACCTGGATACAAACTATATCGTAATGATAGAACTGATCAAATTGGAGGAGGGGTTGCACTCTATGTTAGAGAGGGCATTGAGTCAGAAAGGATTAAAGTTTTGCAGGAAACAAAATTTGCTGTAGAATCTCTGTGGATTGAAATTCCATGTATGAAGGGGAAGGTGATGGCAGTGGGGGTGTACTATCGACCGCCTGGCCAGAATGAACAAATGGATGATGAAATGCTTAAAGAGATCAAGGAAGCTAACAAAAGTTACAGCAGAGTAGTAATAATAGGTGATTTCAATTACCCCGGTATCGACTGGGTCAGTGTCACGGCAGGACATGCTAGGGAGATAAAGTTTCTACATGAAATAAATGACTGCTTCTTGGAGCAGCTGGTTCATGAAACAACCAGAGGGGAAGCCATACTGGACCTAGTCTAGTGGAACACCAGATCTGGTGCAAGAAATAAGGGTGTTGGAACCACTTGGCAATAGTGATCATAGCATGATCATGTTTGATTTAATTAGTGGAGGAGGGATAGTAAAGAAATCCACAGTACTACCTTTTAACTTTTGAAAGGGAGACTATGATAAAATGAGGAATATAGTTAAGAAAAAACTAAAAGGAGCGGTTGCAAAGGTTAAAGACTTACATCAAGCTTGGGTGTTGTTTAAAAACACTATCCTGGAAGCCCAGACCAGCTGTATTCCACGCATTAAGAAAAGTGGAAGAAAGTCCAAAAAACTGCCAGCATGGTTTAAAGGTGAGGTCAGAGAGGCTGTTGCTGCCAAAAAAGCATCTTTCAGGAAATGGAAAAAAGAGCCAAACGACGAAAACTAGAAACGGCACAAGCACTGGCAAGTTAATGCAAAGCATTTATAAGGCAGGCAAAGCGAGAATTTGAGAAGGAACTTGCTACGGAGGCAAAAACACAAAATAAAGACTTTTTCAAGTACATTCGTAGCAAAAGACCTGTGAGAGAGTCAATTAGACCATTAGATGATAGAGGGGTAAAAGGGGCAGTAAAAGAAGACAAGGCTATAGTGGAGAGACTGAATGAATTCTTTGCTTCAGTCTTTACTGAGGAAGATGTAGGGATGTTACCCAAGACTGAAGTGGTATTTAAAGGTGATACTGCAGAGGAATTGAGAGAAATATCGCTACACCAGGAAGAGGTATTACAACTATTTGATAAACTGAAGAGTAGCAAATCACCTGGAATGGATGGTATGCATCCAAGAGTGTTGAAAGAACTGAAATATGAGATTGCAGACCTGCTATTAGTAATCTGTGAACTTTCATTACAATCATCTGTAATACCGGAAGATTGGAGGATCGCCAATGTAACGCCAATTTTTAAAAAGGGTTCCAGGGGTGATCCGGGAAATTACAGACAGGTGAGCCTGACATCAGTACCAGGGAAAATGGTAGAAACCATCATAAAGAACAAAATTACACAGCATGTAGATAGTCATGGCCTAATGGGAGACAGCCAACATGGCTTTAGACAAGGAAGATCTTGTCTTACTAATCCGATATGTTTTTTTGAAGCTGTGAATAAACAGGTAGACAAAGGTGAGTCGGTATCTAGTGTATCTAGACTTTCAGAAAGCCTTTGACAAGGTCACTCATCAGAGACTTTTGGCAAAACTAAAAAATCATGGGATAGGAGGCAGTGTACTATTGTGGATCGGGAACTGGTTAAAAGATAGAAAGCAGAGGGTAGGGCTAAATGGCCAATTTTCCCAATGGAAAAAGGTGAATAGTGGAGTACCCCAGGGATCTGTACTGGATCCGCTACTTTTTGACATATTCATAAATGACCTGGAAAAGGGAATAACTAGTGAGGTTATCAAATTTGCAGACGACACAAAACTGTTTAAAGTTGTTAAAACCCAAGAGGACTGTGGAAAACTGCAGGAGGATCTGGATAAATTGGAAGACTGGGCATCCAAATGGCAGTTGAAATTTATTGTGGACAAGTGCAAAGTTATGCACCTAGGAAAGAACAACCCAAACTATGGTTACACAATGGGAACCACCACCCAGGAAAAAGATTTAGGAGTCATTGTGAATAACATGTTAAAACCCTCCGCCCAGTGTGCAGCGGCGGCCAAGAAAGCACATAGAATGCTAGGTATCATAAGGAAAGGAATGGAAAATAAAACAAAGGATATTATAATGCCTCTGTATCGTTCCATGGTATGACCGCACCTTGAATATTGTGTGCAATTCTGGTCGCCGTATCTTAAAAAGGATATAGCGTTATTAGAAAAGGTACAGAGAAGAGCCTCCAAAATGGTAAAGGGGATGGACGGCTACTCCAATGAAGAGACGCTACAAAGGTTAGGGCTCTTCAACCTGGAAAAGAGACGGCTGAGGGGGAGATATGATAGAGGTCTATAAATTAATGAATGGAGTGGAACAGGTAAACGTAGATCAATTGTTTACGCTATCAGAATATAGAAAGACTAGGGACATGCAATGAAGCTACAGGGTAAACTATTTAAGACAAATAAGAGAAAATATTTTTTCACTCAACGTGTAATCAAACTCTGGAATTTGTTACCGGAGGATGTAGTAAGAGCTGTTAGTGTAGCTGGGTTTAAAAAAGGTTTGGACAAGTTCCTGGAGGAAAGGTCCATAAACCATTATTAAAAAGGGACCCAGGATATCAATGCTTGATCCAATACAAGCATTGTAGAACTTGTGTCTTTTGGGGATACTGCTAGGTACGTATGACCTAGATTGGCCACTGTTAGAAACAGGATACTGGGCTTGATGGACCTTGGTCTGACCCAGTATGGCATATCTTATGTTCTTATGTTCTTATGACTTAAACATCTTAATATGTATGTGTTAAAGGAAAGGCGAGATAGAGGAGATATGATAGAGAGGTTTAAATACCTCCGTGGCGTAAATGCACAGGAGGAGAGCTGCTTTTGGTGGAAAGCCAGCTCTGCTGTGAGGGGACATAGGAAGAGGGTGAAAGGGGATAGACTCAGGAGTAATATGCAAAAATATTTCTTTATGGAAAGAGTGGTAGATGCTTGGAATAGTCTCCCAGTGGAGGTGGTAACGATGAAGACAGTATCTGAATTCAAAAAAAGCATGGGACAAACACAGAGGATCTCTAAAGGAAAAAAGGGACTATTGTAGTTGATATGGAA
Organism: Ichthyophis bannanicus; assembly: GCA_033557465.1. Lineage (NCBI taxonomy): Eukaryota > Metazoa > Chordata > Amphibia > Gymnophiona > Ichthyophiidae > Ichthyophis > Ichthyophis bannanicus. The sequence goes on from CM066043.1 coordinate 289,155,667, forward strand.
GGGCAGACTAGATAGGCTATGTGGTCTTTTTTTGCCGTCATGTTTCTGTGTTCTAAGAAATAAATAATAAATTCAGAAAGAAAAAGCAGGAAAGAATGGAAGGTAATAGAGAAAAGAAGACTTATCAGGGAAGAGCAAAGTCTCAATTTTCAGACAGGGAAATTATGAATGTGTCTATGAGGTCAGAATGAAAGACATGAAGAAATCAAAACAGAACACAGTGGATGGGCAGAATCAATCATAGTAACATAACATAGTGACATAGTAAATGACGGCAGATAAAGACCAGTATGGTCCATCTATTCTGCCCAGTAACAAGGTAGACCTGAATATCCTTGGTAAAATAGTTAGATGCTCTCCTTCTGCTGAAGGTAAATGAATTAAGGCCAGGAATATAAGGATAATAAATTATAATCCACCTTTCCAAATATCAATCCAAGCTGCAGCTTTTAGCATTATTAGCATTTAGAGCTCTTAGAGCTTACAATCAAAATAATATTTTTGTATACCTTTTTTTCTCCATGGATAAGCAGGTTAGTGTTCTTATATATGGAAGCTTATGGAATGATCCCAACTAACATGCAAGCCCCAGCCTCTGTCATCTTCTGTCATGTTTGATGTCCGTAGTCTTCAGTTTTTCATGGAGCCCTTTGAATGTGTGAGTGTGGGAGTCTGACTGATTTTTGGCAGCTTTTACTGTGCGTGCATTTTCCCTTAATGTTCAGGTTTCAGACTTGACGTGCTATCCTGGGAAGCGAGGGGGGGGGGGGGGGCGGATACAGTGGATGTCCTTGTTGACCTACCCTGATGTTGCTCACTTTCTTAGGGCAGCTAAGAACATTCTGCCTCCTGTGTGCCTGATCGCCCCTCAGTGGAACCTCTCATTGGAGTTGAAAGCGCTAATGGATTCACCTTTCAAATCTCATTCACAAGACCCACTCTCAAAGATTTGACTCTTAAGATGGTTTTTCTGATGACAGCTGCTTCTGTTAGATGGATTTTGGAGATTTAGGCACTGTCCTGTCAGGAGCCTTTTTTACTTATTTCTTTCCATTGCCTTGCATATGATTCCATTCTTCCTTCTGAAGATAATTTCCCCCATCACCGAAATTAAGAAGTGGTTTTGCCCTCCTTTGTGAATGATGGCCTCTGGTTGGATTCCTCGCTGCAACTCCTCAATATGAGGAGAGTGTTGCTCAGTTACCTGGAGGTGACTAATGCCTTTTGGTGGTTGAATAATCCGTTTGTGTTTTTCAGTGGCCCAAGCAAAGGTCAGACAGCAGCCAAGTCTTCCATTTCAAAGAGGCCATTGGTTCAGTATGCCTTCTGGCGAGGAAGCAAGTTCCAGAGGGAGTCAAAGCGCACTCGACTAGGTCACAGAGGACCTCTGTAAGGCGAATACCTTGTCCTCCTTGAATACCTTTGTGAAACACTACCAGTTTTGTTTGGGAGCAAGTGTTGATGGCGCCTTTGGCAAGGTTGTTCTGGCCACAGCATCATTTTCCTCCCACCCAGTGTCCTAGTTTACTTGTGTACATCCCACTCATCTAAACCGGTCTAGAAGGATGATAAGGAAGGAAAAATTGTAATCATATTGTAGACCTTTGCAGCTCTTCCTTTTAGTTTATCTCCAGGAACAAGCAGGAATGTAGTCTTCACATATGGGGTATCGTCGGTACCGACAGAGCCTGCGCGGGAACGCTCCCCAGCATCCAATAGGAAAGCTTTAGGGAGCATCCCACAGCGCCTGCGTGCTGCCTTCCTGCCTTTCCCATCTGTCCCTCTCCAGTTCAGTTCTTCGTTTTCCGCGGAGCCAACAAGTCGCATATCCTGTCACCACAGAAAATATTCCTGTTTATTCTTCTTTTTTGTGGTCGCGTCTGCCTTCCTTCGACGCTACACCGGTACCGCCGGTTTCTTCTTTCCTTTTCAAAAATAAAAAAACAAAAAACAAAACTTTCTTCTGGAATTTCTTCCAGCTACTTTTTCCTTCAGGTGCCACGCTCCATTTTGGGCACTGGGCCCAATTTTCCCTCTAACATGGAAAAATCCGTTTTGGGTTTTAAAAAGTGTTCTAAGTATGGCGGTACCATCTCCGTCACTGACACCCATGAGTGGTGCCTCAAATGTTTAGGTCCTGACCACTCTATTTCAGAGTGTGTTGCCTGTGGGATGATGTCAAAGAGGGGTCGTCAAAACCAAGCTGCTAAACTTAGCACCCTTTTTCCCTCCGATGCAGCGTCTGTGGCATCGACGTCTTCCAGGGCTTCATCTTCCTCCCATGGATCTCAGGTAACTAAACATAAATCTGGCCGGTCCTCAAAGGGTAGATCTCCTTCCAAGCATCGAGATGCCCTTGTACCTGCAAAATTGACCCGGCGGGAGGCTTCGGCTTCCAAAGCACTAATGGGGCTCCAGGATATTCTCGAGGTCCCAACCTCGGCAGAACTACTGGTGCCATGCTCTGGGGTACCGGCTGCTTCATCCAGTACGATACCCAAGCATCGGCAGCGTCGATAGACCAGAGATTCTTGGCTATTGAACGCAGTCTGGTGGCTCTTTTCACGGCCTCGATGCCCTTGAAACCGCTTCAGACAATTCAGTCGGTACCGGCACCGACATCAGTACCGGTACTGAGTGCTTCGACATCGGCAGGTATTCTACTGAGACAGAGTCAAGCTTACCCATCCTGTATCGACAAGTCGGTACCGGACCTCTCTGACACTGACTTCGATCGGTACCGGTATCGTGCCTTGCATGATCACCCGGATCAGAGATACTTTGAATCCTCGGATGACTCTGAAGACTCTGAAAGCTCTGCCGATACCAGAGTACTTCTTCCCGAGGATGATTCTTCTCCTCAGCTTAGGATGTCTCCTCCAGAGGATATGTCCTTTCAGGATTTTATCCGAGATGTGTCTCGAGGTCTTTCCATCACAGTGGCTCCTGAAAAAGAGCCTAGGGGAAAGGAATTGGAAATCCTGCAATACCCTAAAGCTCCCAAGGAGGCAGCTACTTTACCTATTCATGAGATCCTGCATGAACTCATGTTAAGGATGTAGGAAACACCTCTAACCACTTTTCCTCACTCTCGAAGGCTCGACACCATGTATCGAGTTCCTCCTTGTCCTGGATTTCAAAAAACTCAGCTACCACACCATTCCATGATGGTGGAATCAGCTATGAGAAGGATCAAGAGTGCAAAAAGACATGCATCTAATCCTCCAGGAAGTGAGTGTAGGACTCTTGATGCCTTTGGACGTCGAACCTTCCAGGCTTCCATGCTTTCTGCCAGGATCAGTTCCTATATATTATATATGGGAATGTTCCTTAAGGAGGTCACCAGAGATTTAGAGCTTATGAGCCCTCTCCTTCCTGATGATAAGAGGCAGAATTACCTTGCACTTGTCAAACATGCTCAGGATGTTTCCAAGTTTGTAAATCGTGCAGCCTTTGACTGCTTTGAGTGTATAAGCAGAACTTCTGCTATTGCCATAGGTGCACGTAGGATTGCCTGGCTCCAGGCATCTGATTTGGAACTTTGGGTACAGGACAAACGGGAATATTCCTTGCACAGGAGAGAATCTCTTTGGCAAGAATTGGCAGGAAAAAGCTAATGAGATAGATGCTGACAATATCACCCTGGATAGATTGTCTAAATCTACAGCTGATCTTGCAAGGAAAAAATCCTATAAGAAACCATTCTTCAGTAAGAAGAAGAAGTTTTACCTCTCCTATGCCCAACAGGGACATCATGTAGGTCAATCTGCCCAAGAGGGACAGCAGCAACAGCCTAGGCAAAGAAAATCAAAAGCTGCTAAGCCTCAACCTGCTCAGCAGACTCAGCCTCCACAGGGGCTTTGACTCCTATTTAGAGAACTTTGTCTTCCTGGCCCTGAACGGCCCAGAACCCTCCACCATCCCAGGAAGGTTATGTCATTTTGCCCCCAGAAGGGAGCAGATAACAGCAGAAAGTTGGACTCTGTTCATTGTAAGAGAGGGATACAAGCTTCACTTCCTCAGCATGCCCCCTCCTACAATGTTAAGACAGTTCAATTCTCAGATCTCTCTCAATGCCCAGTTAGGTCAAGAGGTCACTTTGCTTCTTGCCCAAGGGGCAATAGAAGAGATACCCATTCCCCAACAGGGTACAGGGTTCTACTCACCCTATTTTCTTATCCCAAAGAAAACAGGAGGACACAGGCCCATTTTGGACCTCAGAGAATTGAACAAATTCCTGTTCAAAGAGAAGTTCAAAATGCTTTCTCTGGGAACTCTGCTGCCATACCTTCAGAGTCAGGATTGGCTTTGTTCTCTAGATCTCAAGGATGCGTACACTCATGTCCTCATCCATCCAACTCTCCGAAAGTTTCTTCGCTTTCTATTTCAAGGGAAGCACTACCAATACAGAGTTCTTCCTTTTGGCATGGCCTCGGCACCAAGGGTGTTTACAAAATGCATGGCTGTGGTGGCAGCATTTCTTCGCACCCTGGGAATATTCGTCTTCCCTTCGAGCCCCGTCAGAGCCAGATGCCAGGATTTCTCTATCTCGCACAATGCGTATCCTTCAGTATTTGGGACTTGTCATAAACTTCCCCAAATCCAACCTAGCTCCCACCCGGTCTCTAGAGTTTATAGGAGCTCTGCTGGATACCAGACAGACAAGGGCCTATCTTCCACAGCCCCGCTGCCTTCGCATGGTGCAGTTTGCTTCCCAAGCAGTGCTGGAGCCTCACCTCACTGCTCGGGAAATGTTACAATTGCTAGGCCACATGGCATCCACCGTGCATGTGGTTCCTTATGCTGTCCTCCATATGAGGGAAACCCAGTGGACTTTATCCACTCAATGGACTCAGGCATCAGGTTGCCTGTCAGACAAAATAACAAACATGGATTGTCTTATTTTGTCGCTCCAATGGTGGCAGTCACCCCAAAACCTTTTGGTGGGGTCCCCTTTCCAACAACCCCCACCCCAAGCCACTCTGACAAAAGATGCCTCACAGGTGAGTTGGGGAGCTCACCTGCAAGGCCTCTCTACCCAGGGTACCTGGACTCCACAGGAGACCTATCTACACATCAATCTCCTGGAACTCAGAGCAATCTTCCTTGCTCTTCGAGTATTCCACACCCAGCTCAGCTACAAGACAGTCCTAGTTCAAACGGACAATCAGGTAGCCATGTTCTATGTAAACAAGCAGGGCGGAACAGGCTCTCTGTCGCTCTGCAACGAAGCTTTGTGACTATGGGCCCTCGCCAGAGAGCATCATATTCATCTCCTTGCGGTGTATCTTCCAGGCATTCAAAACTCTTGGGCAGACAGACTCAGTCGAGTTCTGCTTCCACATTAATGGTCTCTCCATGTAGACCAGTTGACCAAAATTTTTCAAATTTGGGGAACCCCGGACATAGACCTCTTTGCAAGTCCGCTGAATGCCAAATTTCCCCGGTTCTGTTCCAGAATTCTGGCTTAGGGTTGTCAGGCCAGGGATGGTTTCCTCCTCCATTGGGGTCAGGACTTCCTGTATGCCTTTCCACCCATTCCCCTAATTCCCAAAGCCCTGTTCAAGATTCAGACAGAGGCCATATGATTCTCATAGCTCCACATTGGCCACAGCAAGTGTAGTACCCTCTGCTTCTACATCTCTCTCAAGCTCCGTCTCTGGAGTTGGGATCTGCTCCAGATCTCCTGTCTCAGGAGGACGGGATGCTGTGGCATCCCAATCCCCAGTCTCTGCATCTCAGGGCCTGGTTGCAGAAAGCCTAGAACTTCATGGTCTTAACCTTTCTCAGCAGGTAAAGGATATCCTTTATGCTTCCAGGAAACCTTCCACAAGACGCTCTTATGCTTTCAAGTGGAAAAGGTTTACCATATGGTGCTCGCAGAAGGGTCTTGACCCTCTTGCGATACCTCTGGAATCATTACTGGAGTATCTCCTTCATTTGTATAATACAGGGCTTAAGACCAATTCAGTGAGAGTTCATATGAGTGCTATTGCAGCTTCTTTCAAGCCTCTGAATGGACAACCTATTTCCGCTCATCCTCTCATAGCGAGATTTATGAGAGGCCTTCTTTTAACTAAGCCTCCCATTAAGCCACCACCGGTGGCATGGGACTTAAATCTGGTTCTTGGGTAGCTCATGAAGCCGCCTTTTGAACCGTTAGCTACTACCTCTTTGAAATTCCTTTCCTGGAAGGTCATCTTTCTTATTGCAATCACATCAGCACGTCATATCAGTGAATTGCAAGCATTGGTGGCTGATCCTCCTTATACAAGGTTCCATCATGATAAGGTAGTCCTTAGGACTCATCCACCCTTTATGCCAAAGGTGGAGTCACCTTTTTATTTAAACCAAGCGATTTACCTTCCTGTATTCTTCCGAAGGCCTTACTCCTCAAATGCAGAAAGGAATCTTCATACTTTGGATTGTAAAAGAGCTTTAGCTTTTTACTTGCAAAGAACTCAGCAACATAGAAAGTCCTCTCAACTTTTTGTTGCTTTTGATCCTAGTCATTTGGGACTTCCAGTCTCCAAGAGAACACTGTCCAACTGGATTGCACAGTGTATTTCTTTTGCCTATGAGAGTAAAAACCTTCCTTTGGAAGGCCATGTCACAGCTCACAATGTGAGGGCCATGGCAGCCTCTATGACTCATCTTCACTCTGTGTCTATCGACGACATCTGTCGAGCAGCTACTTGGGCCTCAGTTCATACCTTCACAGCCCATTACTGCTTAGACAAGGACTCCCGCCGGGATGCCTTGTTTGGTCAGGCTGTTCTTCAACACCTGTTCCATACTTAATCAACTCCTACCCACCATCCCTGGTAGGATGCCAGAGATCCATGGGGGGAAGTGGAGCCCTTTCACAAGGGCACACAACGTCTGGGGTTTCTCCCTGGCATCTGCAGCTAGGGAGTCCCCATATGTGAAGACTACATTCCTGCTTGTTCCTGGAGATAGCATAGTTACTCACCTGTAACAGGTGATCTCCGGGAACAGCAGGAATTTAGTCTTCACAACCCACCCACCTCCCCTAGGAGTTGTATCTCTCTCTCTCTCTCTCTCCCTCTCTCTCTCTCTGTCTCAGCTATAAACTCAACTGGAGAGGGACAGTTGGGAAAGGCAGGAAGGCAACACGCAGGCACTGTGGGATGCTCCCAAAAGCTTTCCTATTGGATGCTGGGGAGCGTTCCCATGCAGGCTGCGTCGGTACCGACGATACCCCATATGTGAAGACTAAATTCCTGCTGTTCCCGGAGATCACCTGTTATAGGTGAGTAACTATGCTTTATTTACAAAAAACCCCCAAATAAAAACCACCTCATAATCTCTTTTATAAAAATAAATGCGGACACTTATTTTTTTCTTTGTGTTCTCACTCCACTTATTATGTCAGATTTCATCATGTTATGATCAATAGTGTCCCAACACAGCTCTTGCACCAATTTCTGTTTCCATGAAGGACTAGGTCTATATTGGCTCTTTCTCTAGTCTGTAACCACCAACTGTTCCATGAAGCAGTCATTTATTTCATCTAGGTTCTCTGGAAACAAGCAGGAAGTCAGTCCTCACATACGTGTGACATCGACGCTGACAGAACCCTGCACGGAAGCTTCTCCCCAGCTTTTAAGAAAGCCTTTGAGAGATGCACCAAGCATACGTGATCCCCTTCCCACCCAAGCTAGCCATTTTGCCTCAGTTTCCTTTTTTCCAGGGAGCCTACCAGACGAGTATCTTTTTTCCCTGGAAAAAGAGTTAGTTTTTCTTGGAAAGTTTTTTTCCCCGGTCGCATACCAGTTCCCTTTCCCGCCCCTGAACTCGCTTGCCTCAGCATCGTGTCTTGGGTTTGTATTTTTTCACTTTTTTTTTTTTTGACTGGCACGGTTTTGCACCCTTTTCACTGGCAGAACCCTGGGTCTTTGACCTCGTTGGGGCCCTTTTTCCCCCCATGGCTTCTGCCAGTGGCTTCAAGAAGTATGACCGGTGTTTGCAAACCATGTCCCTCACCGACACACACGACTGCTGCCCCTGTTGCCTTGGGCCAGACCCGACCCCTTGGATTGTGGCCTCTGTAAGAGGATGTCCTCCAAGGCCATTAAGAGTCATCAGCAGCAGCATGAGAAGATTTTCCAAAGGTCAGAATCTGCTCCAGAGTCTACAGTGACGCTGCGCTCCAAGGCCCCATCCGGAACCTTGGAGCCCTGAGGTGATCCTGCTGCCTCCGACCGAGGCCGAGGGTCCTCCGAGCGGAGCACCTCGGAGGTGGAGCACAAGAACAACAAATGCTTGAGGGCAGCGTCTGTGGACGAGTTGGGGAAGGCGGTTATGTCCTGCACCCGGTCCCACAGTCCATGCTGCGAGTCTGGGGGATCGGAGGGGGTGCGGTCAAAAAAGTTCACCTGCAAGGAATCATCGGCCACTGGTGATTGGCCTCGGACCTCTGAAGCCGTCAAGGACTCCCCCTCATCGGCACCGGCACCAGGCCCAAGATCCCCGGTGCCCGCGCCAAAAGCTGCAGAGCCATCTGGACTGGAAACCAGAATGGTGGCCTTGGAGCACAGCATGTCTGCCTTTATTGCCCAGCAGCAGGTCCTGATGCCCTGTTCCCCTGGGTCATTTGCCCAGACCACTGGAACCTCTTATTTCGAGGACATCCCTGGACATTGAACCAATCTGCGAGCGCCATCGGCCTCGAGTTGATCCTTGACATCGGTCTCGATCCCAGTCCTGATCCTTGGGACCGAGGTCTTCCTTGATGAATGGCTGCAACTCTGCCCACAGATCCTCTGAGGGGCATGGACTGTCAAGCTCAGGGCCCAACATCACAACCCGGCCCATCCTCAACTCCTCCACCGACTATGAGTCAGACTGGGAGACAGAGGACGAGAAATCTCTGGACACCCATCGCCACCGCGATATACCCTTGGACCTGTCTCCCTTCGACCTGGCACTGGTCCCCGCCTGAGGATATGACTTTGGCAGGATATGTTAAAGGTGTTGGCGTTCGACACCGAGGCGGAGGAGGACCCTTGCATGGAGGAGCTTGAGATCCTTCAGTATGAGGCCCCTCCGAAGGAGGCACTTACAGTGCCTGTTCCCCCGATTCTAGGAAGGCTGCTCCTCTGCATGTGGGAAATACTGGCATCGGTGCCCATCGTGAGCTGACTGCTTGACTCGATGTATCGAGTCTGCTGGAGCCCAGACTTCCAGAAAGCACAGATACCACATAACTCCATGGTGGTAGAGTTGGCCATGTTTCGGCTCAAGATCCAGAAGATGCACTCCTCAGTACATCCAGGTAGGGAGGTCTGCACTTTGGATGCCGTGGGCAGAAAGTGCTACCAGGGCTTGATGTTCATCGGCCAGATCCAGGCATACCAGCTGTAAATGGGTATGTACCTGAGAGACCTGGTGAAGGAACTTGCCGTGTTCTCGTCTGGTCTCTCCAAGGGGACCCTCCAGTGGTTCCAGCACCTGTCCTCTACCATCAGAGAGTGCTCCAAATTAATGACTCGAGCAGCCTATGCTGGTTTTGAGTCGGTGGCAAGAGTAGCTGCGACAGGCATTGGTGCCTGATGCCAGGCTTGGTTACAGTCTTCCGACCTGGAACAATGGGTTCAGGACAAATTGGTCGATGTCCTCTGCCAAGGGGAGAACCTCTTTGGCAAACCCATGACTGATAAGGCTGCAGAGTTGGAGGCTGAGTTCCTGACGAAGACTAGGCTCTCCAAGAAGACCGCTACCCTTCCCGATGGAAGGCCCTGAGTTAAAAGCCCCCTTTCTCGAGGAAGGGAAGGGCTTACAGAAACTACCCTCAGAATCAGACCTCCCCAGCAGAGTCTCAGACCAAGGGACAAGGGCATGGCCCTCATAAGCTGAAGGCTTCCAATACCCAGTCACTGGCTTCGGCCCAGCTTGGTGCAAGTTTTTGATTCCTTGGACATAGCCTCTCCACCCCCAGGAGGCCCACCCCAGCAGCTCACAGGAGGATGTCTGATTCTGTTTGCCCACCGGTGGCCAACCATCACCACTAACACTTGGGCACTCCAGGTGGCAGGGAAGGCAACCTCCTGCATTTGGAGCAGACACCCCCCCCCCCCCTATTTTTCCCGGGAGAGCCCACCAGGACTCTCCTCTATCATACCTTGCTACTGCAGGAACTTGCAGGCCTTCTCGAGGACAAGGCAGTGCCCAAATATCTCAGGAGCAAAGGATTCTACTTCTGATACTCCCTCGTACCCAAACGAACAGGGGGCCTACAGCCCATCCTAGACCTGTGGGACCAGAGCAGGTTCCTGGTGAGGGAGAAGTTCAAGATGCTGTCCCTTTGAACACTGCTGCCATACCTCCAGCAGGGAGACTGGCTATGCTTCTTGGATTTAAAAGATGCGCACACACACATTGTCATCCATCCCAGTAATAGCCAGTATCTCAGATTCATGGTGGGGGATGGTCACTACCAATACAGAGTCCTACCCTTTGGCCTGGCCTCTGTCCCAAGGGTCTTCATCAAGTGCCTAGCGTTAGTTGCAGCCCTTCTCTGCCTCCAAGGAGCTTTTGTTTTTCTCTGTCTGGGTGACTGGCTTATCAGAGGAGGCTTAATTGCCGAGGTGCAGCAGTCCATGGCCCGCACCATCTGCATCCTACAGCATCTAGGGTTTGTCATAAACCACCCCAAGTCCCACATCCTCCCAACACAGTGTCTGGCATTCATAGGAGCCCAGCTGTATACTCTTCAGGCCAGAATGTTCATTTTATTTATTTATTTATTTATACATCTCTTCTATACCGCCACTTCCAGCGATCAGTGGCGGTTTACAAGTAAACAAAGTTTAATAATAGAATGCTATTATTTTACATAGAACAGGTTTAGAAACTAATTTACATAGAACAGGTTTAGAACTATTTTACATAGAACAGGTTTTTACATAGAACAAATTTATAAAAGTAAACATTCAACTATTAAATTGCAACTCAATAATACAATGAGGTAACTGGCTATCCATAGTAAAACAACGGCAATGGAATATATTACATTGATTACACTTATTCACATTTTGCTTTCAAAGAGAAATTTAATGAGGTGGGCAAAGTGAATATGAGTGAAGGGTTTTATGTCCTGTCTAGGTAGGGTCAGTGAGTGACTGCTGATCAGTGGTTTTCTCTGAGTTAGGGTTATCTTCCTTGTGGAGGTTATTATAGTGTAGGGTGAAAAGGTGGGTTTTTAGATTTTTTCTAAATAATTGAAGATCCTTAATTTCTCTGATTTCAGCTGGTAGGTTGTTCCATAATATAGGAGCAAAGTATGAGAAAGCTGTGTTGCTTGTTTTTTGACTTGTTTTTTCGGATAGAATCAGGTACTTGTAGCATGTGAAGGTTAATTCTTCGTCTTGATCTGTTTTCAAGAGGGATGTTGATGAGCGTGGATAAGAAGGAAGGAGCTATATTATTATAAATCTTAAAAGTATTGATTAAGGATTTGTAGGTGATTCTGCATGATACTGGAAGCCAATGGAGAGAATAAAGAATCGGAGATATATGATCTGTTAATTTTGCTTTGGAGATAATCCTTGCGGTGACATTTTGGGCCAATTGAAGTGAGTGGATATTTTTCTTTGAGGTCCCTTGAAGAATACCGTTACAGTAGTCTAAATGTGGTGTAATGAGTGTTTGTACTATGGTTCTGAAATCAGTGTTATCTAGTAATGGTCTAAGTTGTTGGATTGTCCTTAGTTTGAAGTAGATTGTTTTTACAGTTAGTTTTATATGTTTGGTGAGGTTGAGGGTCTTATCAAGAGTGACTCCCAAGTATTTGATCTCCTCTTTAACAGGGAGAGAATTATTGCCAATGTTGATTTCCAGTGGAGGGGTGAAGCTTGTGTTTCTTGTTATAAATAAAGCTTCTGTATTTTTAAAATTAATAGACATGTTAATAGATTTCAGCCACAGCTCAGCTTCAGTGAGGCAATGACAAATGTTGGAGTAATCTGGGTTAGACACATCAAATGGTGAGTACAACATAATGTCATCTGCGTAGATGTGATAATTGATTTTGAAACGTTTAAATATGGAACAGATAGGTTGAAGATAGAGATTGAACAATAGGGCTGATAGGGCAGAACCTTGAGGGATGCCCTGCTCTTGCGGAAAAGGGGATGATGCATTTTGGTCTATTTGAACATATTGTGTCCGGTTAGTAAAATAAGATATGAACCATACCCCAGGTCAGGGCCAACCGCCTCAGGGCGCTGGCCACAGATGTTCAATGCAGGCGCACTGTGTCTGCTCACCTCCTGCTATGTCTGCTAGGCCACATGACATCCACGGTCCACATCTCCCTGGATGCCCACCTCCACATGAGGGCGGGCCAATGGTGCCTCTGCATCCAGTGGACCCAGGCCACCGGACGTCTGCAGGACAGGGCGATGGTGACCCACCAACTTGTGGACTCCCTTACCTGGTGGCAGGTTCTGCAGCACCTGCAGGCGGGGATGCCCTTCCAGACCCATGATCCCAAGAGGGTCCTCACTGTGGATGCCTTCCTGCTGGCTGGGGCACTTATGAAGATTTCTGCATCCAGGGCAGCTCGTCGTAGTCAGAGAGCCAACTGCATATCAACCTACTGGAGCTTCGGGCTATATTCCTAGCTCTCTGAGCCTTTCGCCACCACCTGCAGCACCAGTCAGTGCTGGTCCAAATGGACAATCAGCTGGCGATGTTCTATGTAAACAAGCAGGGGGGCACAGGATCCTATGCCCTCTGCCAGGAGGCAGTCGCTCTCTGCTCCTTTGCGCTCTGCAGTGGGATACTCCTGCAGGCGGTGTATCTGCAGGGCCAGCTCAATCCCTAGCAGACAATCTGAGCAGGGTCCTCCAGCCGCACGAGTGGTGACTGGACCCCAGGGTGGCCTCTCAGCTCTTCCAGCTCTGGGGAGTCTCACTGATAGACCTCTTCACGAGTCTGACTAACACTCAGCTGCCCCGCTTCTGCTCCTGCCAACCACACCTCTCGGGTGGCAGCAGATGCATTCCTCACCCCATGGACGGAGGGCCTCTTCTATGCCTTCTTCCCACACCGGTGACTGCCAAGACTCTTTTCAAGGCTTGGCACGACAGGGCAACTCTGATACTGGTTGCTCCCCGGTGGCCCAGGCAACTTTGGTTCCCACTGCTCAGGTTGTACTCTGCACCCCTGGTCCCCCTGGGGATTGACCCGGGTTTGCTGTCGTAGGAGGAGGGCTGCCTCATACACCCCAATCTGGAGTCCCTGTCGCTAACAGCATGGCTACTGAAAGGGTAGCCTTGACCCCATTCAACCTCTTAGGGGAGGTAGAGGAGGTCCTCCTGGCCTCCCGCAGGTTCTCTACGAGATGAGCCTATGCCTTCAAATGGCACAGATTCTCAGTGTGTTGCACGGAAAGGCAAATTAACCCATTCTCATTCTCTGTACAGCTTGTACTGCAGTATTTTCTCCACCTGTCGCAGGCAGGACTGAAGACCAACTTGGTCAGGGTGCACCTGAGTGCTCTAGTGGTGCATCATCACCTTATCGAGGGCAAGACCCTATCTGTCCAACCCTTCATGACCCGCCTCTTGTTATCTAAGCCCCCCATCCGCCCTCCACTGGCGGAGTGGGACCTCAATGTGGTGTTATCCAAACTCACAGTGCCGCCGTTCGAGCCCCTGGCTACCCTCCACCTGCAGTATCTCTCATAGAAGGTCATCTTATAATTATAAGTTATAATGCCCTGTGCAATGTAATTTCAGTTTGTTCAATGTAAACCGCCTTGATATCATGAAAGGCGGTATATAAGAAATGTAAAAAAATAAAATAAATAAATAAATCTTCCTAGTGGCGCTCACGTTTGCTTGCAGAGTAAGCGAGCTTCAGGCATTAGTGGTGTATCCGCCATACACGAGGTTCTATAAAAACAGGGTGGTGCTTCACATGCACCCCAAGTTTCTTCCTAAGGTGGTGTCCCCCTTCCACCTCAATCAGGAGGTGGTGCTCTCCACCTTCTTTCCGCAGTCTCACGCCAGCCGGGTGGAGACTATACTGCATCCTTGGACTGTAAGAGTGCCCTTTTCTTTTACCTTCAACATATTCAGGGCCACTGCAGAGCCTCTCAACTTTTCGTCTCCTATGACCCCAGTCGGCTGGGGGAGGTGGTGACCAAGCAAACTCTGTCTGCTTGGGTGGCGGACTGCATTGCTCTTGCCTCTGAGAAGGCTGGGCTCTCATTGGAGCACCGGGTCACGGTGCACAGCATCTGGGCCATGGCGGCATCTGTGGCGAACCTGCATTCTCCAGGACCAAGCAGGAAGTCAGTCCTCACATATGGGTGACATCAACGTCGATGGAGCCCTTGCGGAGCATTTCCCCAGCTTTCCATAAAAGTCTTTGGGAATGCAGGCACGCATGTGCGGTTCCCTTCCCACCTAAAGGTGCCATCTTGCTCAGTCTCTTGTTTTCCGTGAAGCCCACCGGACGTGAGTCCTAGTCATCCCGGAAAATTGTTTGAGTTTTTTGCGATTCTTCGCTATTTTTCTTCTCCGGTTCGATGCCGGTTCCCCTCCCGCCGAATTCGGTACACCGGTATCGAGCCCGATCTTCTTTTTTCGGTTTTTGCCCTTAGTGGCTGGCGTTCGCGCCCTTTTTTCTTTTTCCCTGGAAGGCCGGTCCTTTGACCTCGCGGGGACTCTTTTTTCCCCGATGGCTTCCAGCGGTTTTAAGAAGTGTGATCGGTGCAAGAAACTGATGTCTCTCACCGACACACACGACTGCTGCCTTCGGTGCCTCGGTCCTGATCACGACCCTAAGACGTGTGGACCATGTGGGAAAATGTCTTCCAAGGCACTGCGAAGTCGGCAGCACCAAAAGGAAAGGCTTTTTTCTGACTTGGCCTCCGGCCGGGCCCGGACCTCGTCTGTGGCCTCGACATCTCGGGAGTCGGATGCTGAGCACCGTCGTGGCTCCTCGGACAGGGGGTCCCCCGACCAGGAACGCAAGAGGAAGAAGCGGCTCGCGAGGGCGTCGTCGGAAGAGGTCCCTAGCTCCTCGAGAGCTAGGTCTCAGACCCCCTACCGTCGCCCAGGGCCCGTGGAATAGGAGAAGCCTTCCAAAGTCCCTCGACTGGAGCCGGAGTCTGCTGGACACATAAGCCCTGTAGTCCTCATGGACTCTCCTCCCAGGGAGCAGACGTCAGGCACAGCGCCACCGGGGCCCGAGTCGGGAGCTGCTGAGTCTCCTGAGCTGGGTCTCAGGTTGACAGCTGTGGAGAGCAGACTGTCTGCCTTCATGGAACAGCAGCGGGCACTGATGGCCAGCCTGTCTGGCGCATCTGCCCCGACCACTGGGACATCGACATCGAAGTCGACCCCGGAGACTGAGCCGATACTCGAGGCCATGAAGGCTCGAGGTCGACCTCGGTCACGGTCTGCGTCGACGCTGGTGCCTTCGGCGTCAGGGCGGGTGCTCGCAGGCCCCGCGAGTTCGGACCCCGATTCCTCATCGGACGTCCACATGGGAGACGGAGGACGAGGAGTCCCCCAACACCTTCAAGACTCGGTGCGTCCCATCGGACTCACCGCAGTCTGAACCCCGGAGTAGATCCCCTCCGGAGGATACCCGGTTCTCGGAGTTCGTCCGGGATATGGCCACTGCGTTGGCTATCCCTGTGGACCCCGAGGAGGAGCCTCGAGCCGAGGAGCTCGAGGCCCTGCAGTACGACTCTCCTCCGAAGGAGGCCTTTACTATCCCGGTTCCTCTGATGCTGGAATGGCTCCTCTTCCGGATGTGGGAGGCACCGGCCTCGGCGCCGGTTTTAAGCAAGCGGGTCGATTCGATCTATCGACTCCGGAAGAGTCCTGGCTTTCAGAAGGCGCAGCTACCCCACCATTCCATGGTGGTGGAATCGACAATGCATCGCCTGAAAAGTCAGAAGATGCACTCCGCGGTGCCCCCTGGCAGGGAGGCCCGAAACCTCAATGGTTTTGGTAGAAAGTGCTTCCAGGGCTCGATGCTTGCTTGCCGTGTCCTGTCTTACCAGCTGTACATGGGCATGTACTTGCGAGACCTGGCCAAGGAGCTGGCCGGGTTCTCTGCTGGTCTCTCCGGGGAACCCTTGCAGAGGTTCAAGTCCTTGTCCTCGGGGATCCGGGAATGCTCCAAGTTTATGTCCCGCGCTGCCTACGATGGCTTCGAGGCTTCAGCCTGTGTTGCGGCAGCCAGCATCGCGACTCGACGCCAGGCATGGCTGCAGTCATTGGACCTCGAGCCATGGGTTCAGGACAAGTTGGTCGATGTCCCTTGCTGAGGTGAGAACCTTTTTGGCAAGCCCATGACCTAGAAGGCCGCACAGCTCAAGACCGAGCACCTCACAAGGACAAGGCTGTCTAGAAAGACTTCTGCCCCTTCTCACAAGAAGAAGGGCTCGGGTAAAAAGCCCTTTTACCTGAGGAAGGGCACTGCCTACACCCACAATATCAGGCTGCCAAAGCTGCCCCTCAGGGTCAGCAAGCCAAAGGGCAGGGTAATGGGCCCCGTAGGCAGAGGACCCCCAAGCCTCCGGCCCCTGCTCCCACTCAGCAGGGTGGGGTTTTTTGACTCCTTAGGCATAGCCTCTCCGTCCCTGCTCTCTCAACCCTGCACAGGAGGTCACCTTGCTCTGTTTGCCCACCAGTGGCCACTCATCACTGGAGACAGTTGGGTGTTAGGAATAGTCCACAGGGGCTATGCACTACACTTCCAACAACTGCCTCCTCCATACTTTACAGGGGAGCCTCCAAGGCCTCCCCTGCACACAGACCTTCTCCTTCAGGAGCTACAAGGTCTGTTGGTGGACAAGGCAGTGGAGCCTGTGCCTCCCCACTTACAAGGTCGAGGGTTCTACTCCAGGTATTTCCTAGTACCCAAAAGAACCGGTGGCCTTCGACCTATTCTAGATCTCCGAAACCTCAACAAGTTCCTGGAGAAGGAAAAGTTCAAGATGCTTACTCTTGGAACCCTTCTGCCCTATCTCCAGCAGGGAGATTGGCTATGCTCCTTAGATCTAAAGGATGCGTATACTCACATCCTCATTCATCCAGACCATAGAAAGTATTTCAGGTTCATTGTGGGAGGAAACCATTATCAGTACAGAGTACTACCTTTTGGCCTCACCGCTCCCAGGGTCTTTACCAAATGCCTGGCAGTGGTGGCGGCCTACCTGAGAAATCAGGGTATCTGTCTTCCCCTATCTGGACGACTGGCTCATCAGGGGTCAGACGTGCCAGGAGGCCAGACAAGCCACCCTCAGAACTATTGCTCTTCTTCAAAACCTGGGGTTTATAATAAACTTCGCAAAGTCCACTTTGCTCCCATCCCAAAACTTGGAGTTCATAGGGGCAAGGTTGGACTCTCTGCTGGCAAAGGCATTCTTGCCAGAAGACAGAGCCCAAAGACTGATAAACTTGGCAAGCCAGTTTCTCAGCAGGTCAGTGGTCTCCGCCAGACTCTGCCTGAGACTTCTAGGCCACATGGCTTCGACAGTACATGTGACCCCCAATGCCAGGCTCCATATGAGACCTGCACAGTGGTGCCTTCGGACTCAGTGGTCACAGTCCACCGGCAGTCTCAGAGACAGGATAAGGGTGTCCAGACAATTTCTGAAATCCCTCAGTTGGTGGCTGCATCCACCCAATCTGTTGCAAGGGGTGCCTTTTCAGATTCCTGGGTTCACAGTGGTGTTGACCACGGATGCCTCCTTGCAGGGCTGGGGAGCTCATTGTCTGGGCAAGTGCACCCAGGGCCTGTGGTCTCCCTGGGAAGCCGCACAGCAAATCAATCTACTAGAACTCAGGGATATTCGGTTGGCCCTCAAGACTTTCTCTCCAGCCCTGGCTCATCAGTCTGTCCTAGTTCAAACAGACAACCAGGTAGCCATGTTTTATGTGAACAAACAGGGCGGAACTAGGTCCAGGCTCCTTTGTCAGGAAGCACAGGACCTTTGCTTGTTTGCCCTCAAGCACAACATGCTCCTCAAAGCTGTGTACCTCCCTGGCCAGGAAAACTACCTGGCCGACAGATTGAGCAGGATTCTACAGCCCCACGAGTGGCAGCTCCATCCTTTGGTGGTTCAGAAGATTTTCCTGAAATGGGGACTTCCATCCATAGATCTGTTTGCCAGTCCTCTGAACAAACAGCTGCCAAAGTTCTGCTCCAGGCAACCACATCCTCTGCGGGTGGCAGCAGATGCTTTCCTGATTCCCTGGTCTCAGGGCCTCCTGTATGCGTTTCCTCCCACGCCCTTGGTGGCTCGAACTCTGTTCAAGATTCTTCAGGACAAGGCCTCGGTCCTGCTGGTGGCTCCCAGGTGGCCGAGACGGCTTTGGTTTCCACTTCTGCTTCAGCTGGCAGTGGATCCCTCACTGCCTCTGGGGTTGCAACCCAACCTTCTCTCTCAGGATCAGGGTTCCCTTCTGCACCCCAATCTCAAAGCTCTCAATTTGATGGCATGGAGGCTACAAGGGTAGTTTTGGCTCCCTGGGGCCTCCCTCAGGAAGTTGAGGAGGTTGTCCTAGCCTCTAGGAAACAGTCCACTAGGAAAACCTATGCTCTTAAATGGAAAAGGTTTTCCGTGTGGTGTCACCTACTTACAGAGGATCCCTTCTCCTGTACTGTACCAGTAGTGCTTCAGTACTTACTGCACTTATCAAATCAAGGACTTAAGTCCAATTCTGTTCGGGTCCACCTCTCAGCTCTAGCAGCTCACCACTCACTGGTGGAAGGACATTCTCTATCGGTCCACCCCTTGGTGTCCCAGTTTCTCAGAGGCTTGCTCTTGCTCAAGCCTCCAATCCATCCTCCTGCTCCTGAGTGGGAGCCAGGCTGAAGCAGTTCTGCATACCCTGGACTGTACGAGGGCCTTATCCTTCTACCTTGATCGTATGCAGGGGCACAGAAGGGCTACTCAGCTCTTCATATCTTTTGACCCTAATAATTTGGGGTTGGCTGTGTCCAAGCGTACCTTGTCCATCTGGGTGGCTGACTGTATCACCTGGGCTTACAGGGCAGATGACCTTCCTTTGCAGGGTCGGGTCACGGCCCATCATGTCAGGGCAATGGTTGCCTCAGTGGCTCATCTCCGCTCTGTACCGTTGGTAGACATCTGCAGGGCTGCTACTTGGTCTTCCAGCCAGATCTTTGCAGCCCATTACTGTCTGGAAAGGGAGTCCCGTAGGGACAGTGCTTTTGGCCAGGCAGTACTCCGGAATCTCTTTGAGGTTTAGGCAACTCCTGCCCTCTGTTGGGCTACCGGTGGAGGTTCTGTCAGTGAAAAGCCTTTCTTTGATGCTGAGACTAGAGGGAGTTCTCTTGTTCAGCCTGGTTCCTGGTAGCCCAGAGCTAGGGAGTCACCCATATGTGAGGACTGACTTCCTGCTTGGTCCTGGAGAAAGAGTAGTTACTCACCTGTAACAGGTGTTCTCCAGGAGCAGCAGGAATCAGTCCTCACAACCCTCCCTCCTCCCCTGGGAGTTGCAGTTGTACATAGTTTATTTTTACATTTTTGTGTGCTGTTCTTAGCTATGTCATTTGACTGAGCAAGATGGCACCTTTAGGCGGGAAGGGAACCGCGCATGCGTGCCTGCATTCCCAAAGGCTTTCATGGAAAGCTGGGAAAATGCTCCGCAAGGGCTCCATCGACGTCGATGTCACCCATATGTGAGGACTGATTCCTGCTGCTCCTGGAGAACACCTGTTACAGGTGAGTAACTACTCTTTCTGTCCCTCTGTCAAACATCTGACGGGCTGTTACCTTGTCTTCAGTCCACACTTTTGTAGCTCATTACTACCTGGAGAGGGAGTCCCAACGGGACAGTGCCTTCATCCAGGCCATACTCCGTCATCTGTTCAGGGTGTAGGCAATTCCTGCCCTCCGACTCTTCTGTATTCAGGCTATCGGAGTGCTGTTCTCACTGGACATTGGGTCTCTTGGGAGTCTTTCTTAAGACTCAATTGTTGCTGCTCACGGCTCACCTTTTCCTTGTCATCTGTGGCATTTCTACAAGTTTTTGGTAGCCTGTATCTAGGGAGTCCCATATGTGAGAACTGACATCATGTTTGTTCCCGGAGAAAGCGTACTTACTCACCTGTAACAAGTGTTCTCCGGGGACAGCAGAAATCTGTCCTCACAACTCTCCCTTCTCCCTGTGGAGTTGCTTTTTGTGTCATTTTTGCCTTTTAGCCTTTGAGCTATATCTTTCTACTGAGGCAAGATTGCACCTTGGTGCATCTCCCAAAAGCTTTCTTGAAAGCTGGGGAGAAGCTTCCGTGCAGGGCTCCGTCGACGTCAGCGTTGATGTCACCCGTGTGAGAGGACTGATTCTTGCTGTCCCCGGAGAACACCTGTTACAGGTGAGTAACTACGCTAACTTTACCTCCCTAATATGTCTGACAAGATGTTTATTCAGTCAATATTGGATTAATTCAAATCACCTGTTATTATTGGGTTGCCAATTTTGTTAGCTTCTCTAATTTCTGTTAACATAAACATCATCTGTCCGCTCATTATATTTAGGTGAATGGTAGTATACTTATATCATTAATTTCTTCTCCTTCTGTTCCGCCAAGTCTTCTACTTTGACCTTCAGAGACTGGACTTGTTCTCTGAGAGGCAGGAACTCTTTTCATAAAGTGTAAATTTATGACCTCTTGCCAACTGGGAGATGATCATACATATGGCTTTCAATGCAAAAGACTCGATAACCTCCATCTCACTGCTGGATTGCTGTCTGCATCTTTGTACTGACAAATTATTTAGTTGTTTAGAGTTGCTAAGGGAGTAGTAGTAATTGTAGTAGTGGTAGTAGTAGTAGGGGCACCTAAACTAATATTTAGGCCTTCAGGATTTTTTGGTGATCTATATGCTAATATTTTTGGGGGCCTTTTTTTACTAAAGGGTGCTAACTGGCAGCGCATGTATGGCACATGCTAAACACACCCCTTGGACATATGTTGCCAGCTAACGCTGAATCATGACAGCATGGGCAGATTCCCATGCTAACTGAATCCTGCGTTAGGAATGTGAATGGGTGGGATAGGAGTAGAGAGTGGGCATGATGAGCTCTGTGCAGTTAGTGCAGGGTACACACCATGTGCTTACTTTGTCCCACACAATTAGTGTGGGTTCACCTAGTGCCACCTCAATAGGTGGAGTTAAGTGCACCTGTTCTAATGTAGCATGCGTTAGGGAACTGGGCTTTGCCCTAACTGCTGGGAAAATGTTGTCCTACACCCGACAGTTAATGTGGTGGTGTTGCACCTAACACACCATGGTTTTGGAGCTATTGGTGTGTTAGGTGCAACACCTTAGTGCCCATTAGTAAAAGACCCCTTTGTGTTTGCTTCCCACTGAACTGATGATAATGTATTATGGGTTAATCACTTGCTGATGAAAATATCCTATACTGACAAATTTCACTCTTAATGGGGAAAACTGACTATAAACTAAGGGATGTGCCTGGGGTGGGTGGGATTTGGGGAGAATGTGGGGAAACGATTAACTACATGTCTGCTTTGTATTAAGAGTCTCAAGTTTAAACTCCTTTTACAATGTAAGCACAGAACAGTCTTCTGACTGTGCACCCTTGTTATATGTGAACCGCACTGATAACAAATAGCGCGGTATATAAAAGTTGTTAAATAAAATAAATAAATAAATAAAGGCCTAATTAAACAAGGACAAATTAATTTGAAACCTTTATTTCAAGCAAATACTTATCTGAAATGATGGGAGATAGAAGAAGTCTGGTAGAAGATCAAAAAGAAAAAAATTAGAGAGCAAAAGAAAAAAGGAAAACAAGTAGTAGTCTGGGGTATAACATCAAAAATGGTCAAGATTTGGAAAGACATTTGAAGGGGCATTTTAGAAAAGATGTCCAGGGCAAAATGTTCAAAAAAGATCTGGGACATTTAAGTGTTGGCCTGAGTTTGGAACATCTATCCTATGCTGAATGCAAGATGTTTTGCATGCGGGGATGTGTATCAACATACCAAACCGAAATCACGTGTCCTAGTTTCCCTGCCAATTTCTTTATTATCAGTAAAATATAGGGAGTAAGAGTACCTTCATCTTTGTGCAATTGGGTGTCTGGATGGTAGAATGAAAGCTCTTCAGATGCTTTTTTCGAGCCCTGGAGTAGGTATGAACTTGAACACAGGTTGGGATATGCAGGTCATTTCTGAAATTGGGCGAGGGCATCCAAGTATTTAGGAACATCCCAGACACACTTACACCATGCCCTCATTTAGCTGTTGATGTCCCTGTTCCAGGGGATCCTTAGAACCACTTTCTAAAATGGCTCCAGGGACATCTCCGTGCTTTGAACATCTGTCTGCCCATTTTCAGACATCCAAAGCACAAATAGAACTTCTAAAATAAACCCCCTAAAGTAGGGAGAAAAGCTGAATCCAGACAGAACTGTCAGTTTATGGCAGGTAAAATAAAAAGCAGGTCAGAAGGATATGTAGAAAATGCCACTTTCTCTTACTGTATTCTATGTCATTCTCTCTGAGACATTCATCTTTCTTACTGTGATGTTTTTTATGAGAACATCCAGGCTACTATGCAGTAGTAATTTAACCAGTCCTCAGGACTGCTGTCACCATTCTGGATTTCAGGTTGTGCCTAAGAATATACCAGGAGAGGTTTTCATATTAGTCTGGTTCTTAAGCCCATTGAATGCATGTTTGTTAGATAAATTCTAAAATGCAGTCTAGTTAAAAGATTCCTTCATCTCCAAGGAAAATGTTGGGTAGGTACTCTAAAGACCTGTATCTCTTATGTGAATATTGTTCTGTAGGAATGGTCTGGGCCCAGTGAAAGAGGGTGAAGCCCAGTATTCCGTGGTTCACTGCACTGGATATATCAAGGCCTGGCCTCCAGCAGGTAAGAACATTATGCATACTTTTAATGGCAAGGAAACAGAAAAGGGCAATTGCATTGGCCACTTGTTTCAGCCAGATTTATATTTAAACTATTGTGTTTTGTTTTTTTGAAAATTTCACATGGATTAGCTCCAGTTTTTATGGTGAAGTTTTACATGTTTTCTAGGTCTTTGTATTCAGTTTCTAATAATAAACTGGCATTCCTTCTTATAAGCATTTTCATTATAAATGTACTTTAGAGAAACTAGTTTTAGAGCAACAAAGGACTGAAATTCATTTCCAGAAGACATACCTGCAAATTTAATTACATATATCATGTTAAAAGTTACTGATGCAAAATATTGTTGTGAACCTTTATTAATTGTATTACTGTTTATAATGTTGTAGAAAGCATTTTACTTTTAATGTTTAATGCCATTTGTAGTCTGCCTTGAACTGTTCCTAGTAAAGGCAGAATATAAGTGCCTTCTATTTCTGTTTGCATGGGCAGTGGCTGCTATTCCAACATATTTAGGCCTTTTTCTCTGCCTTCTCTTCACCCTAGATACTTGCTTCCTTTGGTTAATTCTGAAAACCTTATACGTCAGTCTGACGAGTATAGACTGAGTCTTTTTGAATGTTTGTTCTCTTAAGAACAAAACTGCATTGGTTAATGATCTGTTCTCTAATAACAAGCTTGATCTGTTGGTACTCACAGAAACATGGTTAATGGAAGGTGAACCTCACTATTTGATGGAATCTTGTCCCTCAACTTACTCTTCATTTTCAGTCTATCGTCCATTCCGTCGGGGTGGAGGGTTGGCATGCTTTGTATCTAAGGCCTTCCCTTGCCGAGAGTTGTTCCTATCCCTTAACATATGCCGAGGTTCTGCTGTTACAGCTGTCTAGCTCTCCTTGTCTGCATCTTTTTCTCTGTTATTTGCTGTTCCCTGTGCTTTTGCTGCAATAGATGAGCTCCTCTCTGTTACTGCTAAAACTCTTACCCTATCTGGGCATTTAATTGTTTTGGGAGATTTTAATTTGCACGTAGAAAATCAAGTTTCAGGGACTGAATCCGAGTTTCTCATCTCCCTTGAGACCCTTTCGTTGACTCTGCTGTCAGATTCCTACTCATATCGCTGGCCACTGTCTGGACTTATTTTTTTAATCCTGGTCTGTCTCTTACAACTCCAAAGATAATGCCAATCTCCTGGACAGATTATTCTTTGGTTATAACATCTTGTTTTAAGTTGCCACCTATTCTGTTCATGACAACAGAGTCAGGCTAAATAGGAACCTGAGGGAATTCAATAGTGAAAGATTATTAGAACTCTTTGACATTCTTGACCTAACCGATTAAGGTCAGATGCTTGATGAGAGGAATGCAGCCTTGATGTATGCTTTAGATCTGTGCTCCTCAGCCTTTTTTATCTTATGGCACACTTTTTGAGTTTGTTCAGTCCTCATGGAACATCAAACCCAGTTTTGCATGATACGCACTCTCAGGCCCTTCCACTAGCAGAAGGGGAGCAGTACTTTCATCTACTGGGGTCAGTCTGAATGTAAATATGTAAGATTGGCAAAGACATGCACAGGAAAGAAGCACTGTCCTCCTCCTACTAGGGGAGGCAAGGTGGGGAGTAAGGCTACCTGATTTCCTGTGCTAGTACTAAGCAGGCAGCTCATTTTAGAAATCAGAAGGCTTTTCTCTGGGACACTGGCCAATAGAAATGGGGCAATACCCTCAAGAACCGATGCTTAACCCAGAGCCATCCCAAGGGTTTCTGCTGCGCTAGGCAGAAGTGCTGGCCTCGCTGCTGCCCCCCCCCCCCCCCAGCTAATGCTGCCGCCGATTCCATCTTGGGAGGGAGAGGCGGATAGTGACAGTATTTCCAAAAGCGGCACTATTTGCCACCGCTTTCAGAAATATTGCCGCTGCCTGCCTCCCCCCCCAAACAGAATCAGCGGCAACTGGGGGGGGGGCAGCGCAACTGGCCATGTGTGCCATTGCCGCCGCCGCCGCCCACCCACTCACCTAGTGGATGGACTGGCTCTGGCCTAACTATACCCTTATCAGTCACCCCGAGGCACACCAAGCATTTTCGAGAAGCACACTGTGGTGCACTGGTTGAGAAGCATTGGTTTAGATACTGCTACTACTACTGCTGATCATTTATATAGCATTTATATGATCCCTGCTCATTGGAGCTTACAAGCTAGTCAAGACAGACAATACAACAGCTGAGGAAAAGATACAACTAGGGAAAGGTAAGGAGACACATAGGAGACTAAGCCGATCAGGATCCAAAAGCAGCCACAAAGAGGTGAGCTTTTAGCATGGATTAGAAAAGGGGCAGAAATGAAGCAAGATGTACAGATTCAGGTAGTATTTTCCAGGCATAAGGAGCAGCATGGTGAAAGGATTGAAGGCTGGAGTTGGCAGTGGAAGAAAAAGGCACAGATAGAAGCAATCCACCAGAAGAGCGGCGTTCATGAGGAGGGGTGTAGGGAGAGATGAGAGGGGAAAGGTAGTGAGGAGCAGCAGAATGAGTGCATTTGTAGGTCGGCAGGAGAAGTTTGAACTGGATATGGAAATGGATGGGGAGCCAATGAAGTGACCTGAGAAGAGAGGTTATATGAGCATATCAGGGCTGGGGGAAGATTAGCCGCGCAGCTGAGTTAGAAACAGAAAAATGATGGCAGAAAAAGACCACATGGCCTAGCTTGTCTGCCTTTCCATATCAACCACTACAACAGTCCCCTTTTTTTCCTTTAGAGATCCTCTGTGTTTGTCCCATGCACACAGTTTTGAATAGATTGAAGGGAGAGAGATGATTCAGAGGGAGACCAGCAAGGAAGAGGTTGCAATAGTGACTAAAGAGTGGATAAGTGTCTTAGTAGTGTATTCGGAAAGGAAGGGGAGAATTTTGCTGATGTTATACAGTGGTGTGCAAAAGTCTGGAATCACTTATAAATTTGACATTTTTTCAGCTTCGTGACCTTATATCTTCATTTCATTTTCCTCCCAGTGGCTTTTTTTGTGTATCTCATGATAAGTGATAGATTTGGCTATTAGGGCCAACTTTTAGTATTGGTTTGGCCCTTATTTTCTGAGTTTGTTCCCCGTAGTTGTCCTGTTGATAGATTTTCTGTGAAAATCGCGTAATGTACATCGTTGGCCAGCGATATACTGTTGTAAGTATGCTTTAAAATATTATGGACGCATGCCAGGTTTCCTTCAAATTAATGTATGTGGCCTTGAAAAAGGCCATTTTTATGTGTCGGTGATGGCTCAGTATTTGATGGGCCACCCTTTGTTAAGAACATAAGACATGCCATACTGGGTCAGACCAAGGTCCATCAAGCCCAGTATCCTGTTTCCAACAGTGGCCAATCTAGGTCATACGTACCTAGCAATTTCCCCAAAATACACGGATTCCACAATGCTTGTACTGGGTCAAGCATTGATATCTTGGGTCCCTTCTTAATAATGGTTTATGGACCTTTCCTCCAGGAACTTGTCCAAACCTTTTTTTAAACCCAGCTACACTAACAGCCTTTACTACATCCTCCGGTAACAAATTCCAGAGTTTGATTACACGTTGAGTGAAAAAATATTTTCTTTTATTAGTCTTAAATAGTTTACCCTGTAGCTTCATTGCATGTCCCCTAGTCTTTCTATGTTCTGATAATGTAAACAATCGATCTACGTTTACCCGTTCCACTCCGTTCATTAATTTATAGACTTCTATCATATCTCCCCTCAGCCGTCTCTTTTCCAGGTTAAAGAGCCCTAACCTTTTTAGCCTTTCTTCATAGGAGTATCCTTCCATCTCCTTTACCATTTTGGTGGCTCTTCTCTGAACCTTTTCTAATAACGCTATATCCTTTTTAAGATATGACGACCAGAATTGCACACAATATTCAAGGTGCAGCCTCACCATGGAACGATATAGAGGCATTATAATATCTTTTGTTTTATTTTCCATTCCTTTCCTTATGATACCTAGCATTCTATTTGCTCTCTTGGCCGCCGCTGCACACTGGGCGGAGGGTTTTAACATGATCTCCAGGAACAAGCAGGAATGTAGTCTTCACATATGGGTACCGTCGGCACCGACGGAGCCTGCGCAGGAACGCTCCCCAGAGTCCCAAAAAGGAAAGCTTTTGGGGGCAACCACCATGCATGCGTGCTGCCTTCCTGCCCAACTACCTCTCTCACTTCAGTTCTTCGTTTTCCACGGAGCCAACAGGACATATGTCCCCTGTCACCACAGAAAATCTTCTCTTAAATTTATATTTTTTGTGGTGGCGTCTGCGTTCCATCGACGCCTACCGGTACCACCGGTGCTTTTCTTTCTTTTCTTTTAAAAATAACTTAATTTTAGTTGCTTTTTCTCAGGGGTTTCTTCCCTGCTCTGGTGCTTGGCGCCATTTTGGGCATTAGGCCCTCTTTTTTCTTACCATGGAAAAACCAGCCACTGGTTTTAAAAAATGTTCAAAATGTGGCGGTACAATTTCTATTACCGACACACATGACTGGTGTCTTAAATGTTTAGGTCTTGACCATTGCCCTACGGAGTGTCTCTCCTGCAGAAAGTTGACTAAAAGAAGTCTTCAGAATCGAGCAAATCAACTTGGTGCCCTATTTGCTTCAGACACGATGTCTGTTGCATCGATGTCTTCCAGGGCTTCTACTTCTTCCCAGGAATCTCAGGTAACTAAACACAAGTCTTCCAAGACTAGCCGGTTCTTGAAGGGTAGATCTCCCTCTAAATATCGAGATGCAACAGGCATTGCCCTCAAGGACACTTCACCGGCTAAACAGCCCTGGCGGGAGTCTTCGGGCTCCAAAGCTTTATCGGGGCTCCTGGATGTTCCCGAGGCCTCGACCTCGATGGAACTACTGGTACCATGCTCGGGGGTTGTGGCCGCTTCTTCCGGTACCGACGCCCCGGTATTGGCAGTAGTGATGGACAAAAGACTCCTCGCTATCGAACGCAGTCTAGCGACTCTTTTAGCTACTTCGGTACCGCTAAAGTCGCTGCAGACGGTTCCGCAGGCACCGGTACCAATGCCGGTACTGGTGCCAGTGCCCTCGCTACCTGTTTCAACAGGCATGCTTCCCTCGATGCCGAGCCTGGAATCTCTCTCCAGTATGGGGGATCAGGTACCTACTCGTTTCGGTACCGACATCGAGCGGTACCGACGCCATCTGCTTCGGGAGAACCCGGTACTTCCTCCTTTTGAGTCTTCCGATTCCGATAACTCAGATGATTCCACCGGTACCAGAGCTGAACCTTTGCAAGATTCATCTCTTTCTCCTCAACGCAGAATGTCCCCTCCTGAGGATATGTCTTTTCATGATTTTGTACGTGATATGGCAAAGGGTCTTGCCATTACAGTAGTACCAGAAAAGGAGCCTAGAGCAGAAGAATTGAGAATTCTTCAATATCCTTTGGCTCCAAAGGAGGCAGCTATGCTTCCTATACACCAGATCTTACATGATCTAATGTTAAGAATGTGGGAAGCTCCTTTAACAGTATCTCCACATTCTAGACGTCTTGACACTATGTATCGAGTTCCACCTTGCGCAGGGTTTCAGAACACTCAGTTACCCATCATTCTATGGTGGTAGAGTCTGCCATGAGGCGGATTAAGAGTGCTAAACGACACTCTTCCAATCCACCAGGTCGTGAGTTTAGAACACTGGATGCTTTTGGTTGTCGATGCTTTCAGTCCTCCATGCTATCAGCAAGAATCAGTTCCTATATATTGTACATGGGAATGTTTCTTGAGCAGATTACAAAAGACTTGGAGCTTTTGAACCCTTTTCTTCAAGAGGATAAACGGACAGATTATTTGGCTTTGGTCAAAGATGCTCAAAATGTCTCTAAGTTTATGAATCTTGCTATCTTTGACTGTTTTGAATGTATTAGCAGAACTTCTGCTATATCCATAGGAGCACGTCATATTGCCTGGCTCCAAGCTTCAGACTTGGAGGAATGGGTGCAAGATAAGCTGTGTAACATTCCTTGCACAGGAGAAAATCTCTTTGGCAAGGATTGGCAGCTTAAAGCTAATGAAATTGACACTGATAATACAACTTTAGACAGGTTGTCAAAATCTGCAGCTAACCCAGCTAAGAAAAGTTTTTCAAAAAACCTTTTTTTCTATAAAAAAAATTCTATCCATCTTCCACCCAGCAAACACATGTTCCCCAGAAGGGGCAACAACAAATTAGACAAAGAAAGACACAAGCTCAGCAGGCTCAGCAGGCTCAGCAGACCCAGCCTCCTCGGGGTCTTTGACTGTTGTCTAGAGAACTTAGCCATTCTTTCTGCTCTAAGTCCAGAACCTTTAAATATTCCAGGCCGTATCTGCCATTTTGCCAAAAGATGGAAACAAATCGCTTCAGAAAATTGGACTCTATCTGTAGTGAGTCTGGGATACAAGCTCCATTTCCTCAGCTTGCTCCCATCCACTCTAATAAAACAGTTCAAATCTCAACCACTGGTCTCAGACCTGTTGTGGCAAGCGGTCACCACTCTTCTGGCTCAAGGGGCTATAGAAGAAGTTCCAAAGTCCCAGCAGGGCACAGGATTCTATTCCCCCTATTTTCTCATTCCAAAGAAGTCAGGGGGACTAAGGCCAATCCTGGACCTCAGAGAACTGAACAAATATTTAGTCCGAAAGAGGTTCAAGATGATCTCCCTCGGCACTCTTCTTCCATTTCTTCCATACCTTCACGAGCAAGATTGGCTATGTTCTCTGGATTTAAGGGATGCTTACATGCATATCCTTATTCATGCAGATCACAGAAAATTCCTTCGATTCCTAGTCAAGGGAAGACATTTTCAATACAGGGTCCTTCCTTTCGGGCTGGCCCTCTGCTCCAAGGGTCTTCACAAAATGCATGGCGGTAGTAGCAGCATTCATTAGGACTAGGAATTTTTGTCTTCCCTTACTTAAATGATTGGCTTATTCGAGCACCGTCAGCTCCAGAGGCAAGTCATGCTCTTTCCTGAGCAATGCAAATACTGCAGTACTTAGGATGGATCATAAACCTCCCAAAGTCCCAGCTCACCCCATCTCAATCCCTCGAGTTTATAGGGGCTCGCTTGGACACAGCAGTCAAAGGCTTTCCTTCCTCAGCCTCGCTGTCTGCGCATCATCGAACTAGCATCTCAAGCAGTGTTAGAAACCTTCCTCACTGCTCGACAGATGCTTCGACTTCTAGGACACATGGCATCTACAGTCCATGTGATTCCTTATGCACGCCTTCATATGCGAGCGGCCCAGTGGACCTTGGCTTCCCAATGGTCCCAGGCCTCAGGATGCCTGTCAGACAAGATCAGAGTTACCACACGCCTGATTGCATCTCTGCATTGGTGGCAATCTCTGGAAAGCCTTACAGTAGGCTCTCCTTTTCAGCAACCCCTACTTCAGGCTGTCCTGACGACAGATGCATCCAAGTTGGGTTGGGGAGCCCACTTGGGCAATCTGGCCACCCAGGGTCTCTGGACCGCACAGGAGGCTTCTCTTCAAATAAACCTCCTAGAACTAAGGGCCATTTCCAATGCTATTCGAGTCTTTTGCTTTCATCTCGTAAGCAAAACAGTTCTGGTGCAAACCGACAATCAAGTGGCCATGTTTTGCCTAAACAAACAAGGTGGAACAGGCTCTCTGCAATTATGCAACGAAGCTTTGCAACTGTGGGCCTTTGCCAGAGAGCATCACATTCATTTGTTGGCAGTATACCTTCCAGGCATTCAAAACGTTTGGGCGGACAGGCTCAGTCGAGTCCTGTTGCCACACGAGTGGTCCCTCCACTCAGTTGCTCTGCAGCAGTGGTGCTGAGAGGACGTATCCTGGTGAGCTCCTGCTAGGGGGTGGAGTCTAGTTCTCAGTCTGTGCCTGGATGTCGGGTCCTGGGCCACCTCCAGCAGGAGAGGCCCAGGCCCAGAGGCCTACCAGGCCTGGTAGGCCTCCTTCGCTGCAGCCAGATGGGGTTGATGGAAGCTTGTTACAGCCGGTACCCCGGGAGGGGGACTCCCCAGGTAGGACTGCACATGGCCAGGGAAGAGGGACCCACATGCCCGGAGGCTTGGGCCCGCTACCCCCTGGAGGAGGCTCGTTTCTCCTTCCCAGGCAGGGTGTGGAGGCTGGGTGGAGGCAGGGAGAGGCCCTGGGGAGGCCTTGGAGGACTGTCCCGCACAGTACGGGGGAGGTGGGTTCCCCCCTCCGCCTCGGGTCCTGGAGGAGGCCTCTACCTCCTCCAGTGAGGATGAGGATGGAGGGTCGGGCCTGCCGTCCTTCCAGCAGCCGGCTAGGGCCCCGGACGAGATTGTGGCGGCGGTACGACAGCTCCGGGGTCTCCAGGAGGAGGCGGCCCAGCTGAGTGCCCAGCTCTCCCACCTGGAGAGCCTGAAGGCCACCATTCCTGGTACGGAGTGTGTGGCCTATAAAACCTATTTGAAAGGGGTGAAGCGGGCCTTGAAGGCCAAGTATCATGAGATCACATATTTAAAAAGCCAGGGTTGTGGGTCCCTCGCTGAAATATACCATAATTATGATCGGTGGGCTCATAGTATGTCTGCAGTTCAGGGGAGGCCCCCGGGGGTAGGTAGACCGGGTGGACACCACCAATCCCACAACCTGCCCTTCCCATATCCGACCCCTGTGAGGAGAGAAGAATGCTCCATATCACTCCCATCTGTAACATCTCGGTCCGGAGACCCTTACCTTCAGGTGGCCACTGTCATGGATGTCCAGTCCCAGGGTGTTGGGCCCGTGGTTCCTGGTCTGCCGGATTCCGTGTTTCAAGATGGTGATTGGGCGTCTCACGGAGGAGTCTCGGCCCGCCAGCGTTTGCAGGCTCCTGGAATGGCATCCCCTTCTGCTCCCCGTGAACAGCTGACGGATCCGTGCACCGCAGGTCCGGAAATGGAAGGAGGGTTCAGCGGCATCAATCCCCCTCATCATCGGGCATTTTCGGCCCTTCTCCCTGCCTCTCCGACGTCTTTGAGTGCTGCGGGGATTTTCCAAGATGGCCGCCGGGGAGTCCGTGGTGACGTCTGCCTTCCTCCTGTTCGTGCTGCTGAGCGGGTTACTACATTGCAGGAGCTGTCTGCAGGGCTTCCCCCAGCCTGAATGGAGATTCAAGATGGCCGCCGAGAGTCGGGTGATGTCACTTCCGGGTTCTCCCGGAAGTGTGAAGACGGCCGTCATCTCCTCTCTGCCCTGCTGAAGGAGCACCGGCGGCGATCAGCGGAGGCATTGTGGGATCTTTCCCGTTGCTCCTCTACCGGAGGGGCTCCTGCAGCTCGAGGTGGCTTCCCGGATGATGTTTTTCAACGTCGGAGATCAGCGGATGCTGCCCTGGATCGTCGGCTGCCTGCTGGTACAGCCACTGCCGGTGCTGTGAGGACTGCGGGTGTGCAGGGGGCTATTGGGGGTTCTGCTTCTCCTTTCCTGGATCCCCGGAGGCTGCAGCCTGGCCGCCCCTGGTTCCCGGAGGTGGCTGTCTGGCGCCGGAGGAGTGCAGGAAAGGGGAAGGAGCAGGGTCAGGGCTGTTTTTCTGTGTCTGCAGCCCCGGGGGGGGGGGGGGCCGGAAGGGTGTTCAGCAGCTGTCTCTGCAACCTGTGTCGGTGGAGCGGGATGCACAGGTGTCTGTGGTTCCAGCTGGTGTGGCCGAGGGGGGCCTGGCTCGCGGGGGGGCGTCCGCCCCCTCAGCTGGAGCCCTGGCTGCCGGCCTGGATGTCCCTGACCTCTGTGCCACATCTGGCACCGGCAATCAGGTAGGACCTGGGAGTGGAGGGGGGCAGGGGGGAGGGGGTTCGGGGGGACTGGTCCTGGGGGGTCCTCTCCTGCTGTCTCCAGATGGTCCTGCCTTATTGCCGGCAGCCTTGCAGGGGGTAGTGGATGGTGGGTTGATTGGGGGTATGGTGTCCACGGTGTCTGATGCCCCTGGAAAGGAGCAGGGATCTCCTGTCGCTGGCAGGGAGAGGGAAGGGGAGCGGACGACTGGTCCACCAGTGGGAGGGGGGGTAGTGGTTTCTACAGATGGTGGGCAGGGATTGAGGTCTGCGGGGCTGGGGGATGGGGTGGTGCACCCGGATCCCAGGACTGGGGGGGGGGGCAGTGTCCTTCCCCGGTGGTAGTAGCGGAGACGCAAGAGCTCCAAAATGGGCTGGGAATGCAGGGCAGGGGTACAGGGGGGGTTCCCTGGTATTCCGGGGGTCACAGAGGAACAGGTGCATGATGCCATCATGCTAGCCCTGGAGACCCCGGACGGCCCTAAAGGGGCCTTTGATATACTCAGGAAGCAACAGAGTTTCGTAGAGGGAGGTGATCCGGAGTTGCTAGGTGGCACCCAGGGAACAGGTAGAGACAGTATCCCTGACTCCGTATTTGCAGAGATGATCCTGCCCAGCCCCACGGTCGCCCTATTAGATGTGGCTGTGGATCCTGCATTACAGCAGCAGATTCCCTCGCAGGTTGTTGCAGGGGAGGCGAGCGGAGGTCAGGGGCTGGGGGCCGGGGGGTCGGTTCCCCCCCGTACCTTTGCAGAGGCCCTACGGGGGTCTGGTACTGCTCCGGGGACTTCCGGTGGGGCTGGGGGGAGGGGGGTTTCCCAAGGGAGCAGTCCTGTGGGAGGGGAGGAAGTGGGGGAGGGTTCCGAGGGGTAGGGGTGAGGTCCGATGGCGCAACGTGGCGCAGATCCGGTGGGCTGGGGAGGGGCCCCCTCCAGCCAGGGAAAAGGTCTTGAGGATGGTCCTTGGGCTGGGGTTTCTCCCGGGAGATCTCTATGCCTTCATCCACATGAACAACACCATTGAATATGATGTTAGTTTCATGCTGAGACGGGGGCTGGAGATTTTCTGGGACCGATACCAGCAGCAGAGGGGGCAGGGCGGGTGGGCTGACTTTCGTGTTGTGCCTATCTCTCGCCAGGGGACGGTACCTGTGACCATTCTGGTTAGGAATGAGTCGCTCCCAGGGCAGGACATCCAGTTTTGGTTGTCGCGTCATGCGGTGCTCCTCGCACCCCTGGTTAAGGGCGCTGGGCCCTAGGGGTGTGGGACGGGTCGTGGAAGGGTAGGATCCGTTTGCGTGAGGTGGGAAATGTCGTGTAGCACGTGCCCTCGGCCGGTTTCCTCGGTCGGGATCGCCTCTTGTGCTACTACCCCGGGCAACCTCGCGAGTGTCACCGCTGTGGCTCATTTCGACATCTGAGCATGAATTGTCCCGAGCAGGTCTGCACCCATTGTGGTGGACGGGGTCACGCCTCGGCCGGGTGTTTGCTCATCCGGTGCAACCTTTGCGGGGAGTTGGG
Organism: Ichthyophis bannanicus; assembly: GCA_033557465.1. Lineage (NCBI taxonomy): Eukaryota > Metazoa > Chordata > Amphibia > Gymnophiona > Ichthyophiidae > Ichthyophis > Ichthyophis bannanicus. The sequence continues at coordinate 289,189,910 of CM066043.1, forward strand.
CCACCCCTTTGCCCGCTGCCCCTCCGCGTCACACAATGGACCGGGGGGGGGGGGGATGTCATCGCCCCACCTCGGGCTCCTGTGCGGGAGGAGGTTGTGGAGGACCCTCTCCCTCAGGAGGAGTCCGGGGGCCCTAGGGTGGAGGAGTCCATCGAGCCAAGGGAGCCACCAGGGGGAGGGGATTTGGGTAGGACGGAGGAGAGGGTTGATGTGGTGGAGGTTGCTGTTTCAAGGCAGGATAGTGGGTCACGGGTGGTGCCACCTCAGGAATGGACCATTGTCCCTTCTAAGGGTGGCAAGTCCAAAAGGAAGAAACGGGAGACATCCCCATTGCCGGATGAAGAGCCCGTGTTGGACATCAACCGTTTCATCTTTTTGGCTGCTGATGCGGCTGAGGCGGATGAGGGCTTGCCTGTGGAGGCAGGGCCCCCTGTGCGGCGCTCGGAGCGGTTAGCGGCGGGGGCGGCCCCTCTTCCTCAGCGGCGGCCTCTGAAAATACCGAAGGCGCGCCGCGGTCAGGGTCCTCCAATCAGTGTGGATACTGGCGCCCGACGGGTGAGGGAGGACGGGCTTTTGCCCCCGCAGTTGGGTGCTGGGCCTTCGCAGGAGCCCCCTGCTGACCCGGCCGTCCTGGCCTCCCCCGCGGGGGTGGGCACTGGTCCGTTGTCTCAGTCTTTGTCCGGGGAGGGGGGGGCAGCACCGGTGGTGGACCCCATGGAGGAGATCATTCCTCCGACCCCTGACCTGTCTGTGCCCTCTCGCCCCATGGGGGCTGGGTTAGCCCCTGCGACAGCTTTGCCTGGTGGTCCCGGGGGCACCAGCACCTCCTGGGGTGACAGGGTCGGGCAGGAGGAGGAGGAGATCCTCGAGGTGGTCAACGTGGACCGCGAGGAGTTGCTCCAGCTCGCGGGCTTGTCCTGCAAGCGGGATTCTGGGGATCCAGGGGTTGGTGAGAAGAGGAGGAAAGGGTCACTACACACGAAATAGGCATGGCGTGCACTCCTGCGTTCTTGTGTGCCACTATCAACGTGGCCAGCATTTTGACAGACCAGGCGTGGGCTACGGCCTATGATTTTCTTTCCACGAGTGGGCTGGATGTCATCTTTTTGCAGGAGACCAGGCTCACCTCGCTCGCTAGCCTTCATCGGGCGAAGCGGGAGTGGAGGTGGGGTCCTTCGTACTGGTCACTTGCGGCCCAGCCCTACGCAGGAGTGGCGGTTTTGTTCACGTCTCACCGATTTCAGGTGCAGTATGTGTGGGAACTGGAGCAGGGCCGGTGTTTGCTCTTAGACGGCTACTGCGGGCCCCATCGGTTTCGTTTCGTGGTGGTCTACGGCCCCCAGTCTAAGTGGGCGCGGAAGACCCTGTTTCGGGTCATCCGCCCCTACTTACACACCTCCCGTTTGGTGGTCCTCGCCGGGGATTTCAACACCACCACCCTGTTGCAGGACCGAGGGGGGGAGCGTTGCCCACCCAGTTACGAGGGCCTCTTTTTAGCCGAGATGACCCGGACGGCTGACCTAGTGGATGTCTTCCACCGGGCCTTTCCTCGGTCGCCGGGTTTCACCTACTACCATGGGACCTGCAGGAGTCGTATCGATCGGATATATGTGAGTGCCCGGGTGGAGTGTTCCCCTCCGCAGTTGCAGGCGGTTGACTTTTCGGACCACTGCGTCCTCTCCGTGTCCTCCTTGGCTAACCACGAGGAGCTCAGCAGGGGTCCTGGCCTGTGGCGCCTGAATGTGCAGTTGTTGGCAACATCAGAGGTAGTCCAGGAGTTCTTGGCCTTTCTCGCAGATCAGGAGACCCTGTTGGGTGTTTTTCCTTCCCGTGGCGCTTGGTGGGATGAGGTGAAAACGCGTGCCCGCCAACTCTTCCGTTCCCGGGGTACCTCCATGGCTTGATCCCGCTACCTCACTTAGACTGTCCTCCGGAGGTCGCTGGATCGTTTGGTATCCCGAGGGGCAGCGCGGGAGGAGGTGGAAGAGGTGCGAGTCCAGCTCCGTGGCCTGCTTTATGATCGCCATGCCTCCCTATGCTTCGAGGGGGCGGCCGGTGGGGTCGCCACTCCAGACCCTTTCCTGAATTGCAGGGAAAGGGTTCGGCGTCGGGAGGTCATGGCCCTGCGGGGCGAGGATGGTACCCTTCATACCTCCCAGGAGGACCTTTTGCGGATGGTGGGGGAATACTTCTCGGACCTGTTTGGGGATCGCCCTGTGGACCTCACCCATATCCGAGAGTACCTGGGCCTTCCCCCGGTGTATTCGGCTGTGGTCCAGGCACAGGTTGATGCACTCACTGCTCCGATTCAGCAGGTGGAGGTGGAGAGGGCGATTCGTGCCATGCCGTTGGGGAAGGTGCCTGGGCGTGATGGACTCCCAGTGGAGTTCTATCGCACTTTCATCTCCCAGCTGGCCCCCTTCCTGACCTCCCTGTTTCAGGAGATCATGGACACGGGTTTCTCCCGCGGTCATTTCGCGAGTCTGTCCTGCTGCTGCTCTCCAAGGGAAAGGATGATAGCTCCTTGGACTTTTGGCGGCCGCTCTCTCTTCTGAACGCGGACCGGAAGATCCTGGCCAAATGTTTGGCCAACCGACTGGTGGAGGTGTCGGGCGCTTTGCTGTCACCATCCCAGTATTGTTCCGTTCGGGGGAGAGGGGTTCTGGACGCTGTCGCCACTGTCCGGGAGATGGTGGAGAGAGGCCGGTCGCTCCAACGGGACCATTGGTTGGTCTCCTTGGACCAGTCCAAAGCCTTTGATCGAGTCAGTCACCGGTACCTGTGGGTGGTGCTCCAGCACTTCAGCCTCCCCGCAGGTTTCCTCTTCGTCTTGCAGGCGCTGCACCGAGGGGGGGTGAGCTTCCTGTTTCTTAACGGGTGGCTCGGACGGCCGTTTTGTGTCACCTCGGGGGTACGGCAGGGGTGCCCTTTGAGCCCCCTGCTGTATGTCTTCTCCCTCGACCCCTTCCTCCGGAGATTGTCCTCAGGTGGGTTGCGGGGCCTGGAGGCGCCTGGTGCGCCCCCGGTGACTGTCGTTGCCTACGCTGACGACATCTCAGTTTATGTGGACGGCACTGAAGGGGTAGAGGCCCTGCGGGAGGCCGTGGAGGAGTACTCGGAGGTAGCCCACTCTGTTGTCAACCACAGCAAGTGCCAGACGCTGTGATTGGGCCCCTCAGAGGCCTCCCCGCCTTCCTGTGCCCCCTTACCTCCTCCCGTGGGGGAGGTCCGCGTTTTGGGCCTCGTCTTCGGGTCGGAGGACTGTGCGGTGTCCAATTGGGATCGTTGTCTTGAGACTGCACGGTGTCGGGTGCTGCGGTGGAGGGGGTGGAGGTGTACGTTCGAGGAGAAGATCAAACTCCTCGGGACGTTTCTGCTTCCCCTCTTTCTGCACGTGGCCACGGTCTTCGTTCTTCCGTCGTCCCGTCAGGCATCTGTTAGTGCTGTCTTTTTCTGTTTTCTGTGGGGTAACCGCCTGAACCCTGTCCAGCGCAACATTGTTTGCCTGGATTGGGCACAGGGCGGTTTAGGTATGTTGCACCCCCTTGTCTTCCTGTCAGTCTTGTCTATGGCGTTTCACTTAGGTAGGATGCGGGAAGGGGGTGGGGTTTGGTGGGTGGCCTCCTATCGGGGGTGGTTCTCCCGCTTCTGGGAGTAGTGGGAGGGGGCGTCCTCGGTCCCACGTGTGCGTCGGAGTGGGGAACAGGCCCCATCGTACGTTTTTGCGATGGTGGGGCTCATTCGGCGGTGGGGGGTGACCGACCCGCTCGCCCAGTCCTTGGGGCGGAAAGGATTGTACCGGATGGTACTCACCTCCCACTTTCAACCACGGTGGGCCCTGCGGGACTGTCCAGCGGATGTGATGCAGCGGGGCCTTCGGCATTTGAACTCCCCTCGGCTGCCGAAGAAGGTTCGGGATGTGGCCTGGTTGTCTTTCCACGGGCCTTTGTACGTGAGGGACAACCTCAAGTACAGGTCACAGGCCGAGCGGGTCTGTCCGAGGGCGGGGTGTGAAGGGCAGACGGAGACCATGGACCATTTCCTCCGGCAGTGCCCCTTCAATGTGGAAGCCTGCCGGTTGGTGTCCGCTGCTCTTCACCTGCGTGATCTTTCCCTCCTCACGTATGCAGAGTGGGTGTACGGGGCCTGGTCCTTTCCTCTAAGGCAGGACTCCGGGACCCTCTACCTCGTCATGGCAGTAGTGCGCTACCACCTGTGGCAAGCGCGGTCATGTCTCAGCCCGGGGGTTGGTCCTGCCCCTCGACGAGGTGGTGCGGGACATTTTGGAGGAAGTGTCCAGCATGGTGCAACGCGAAAGGCGGGTGGTGGAGGCCCATCGTTGGGAGCGTCTGTGGCGTCACCTCACCCTCCGCCCCCCGTGAGGGGGAGGTTTACCCTGGGGTTCTTCTTTGTTAGGGATTTGGGGTTGTTTTTCTCCCGGGGGGGGGGGGTGCGAAACAAAGGGGGAGGGTTTCCCTGGGGTTATTCCTTGTTAGGGATTTGGGGTTGTGTTTTCCCCGGGGGGGAGGGGGGTGCGCTGGTGCTGTAGTTCTGCGGCGGTTTGACCACTCGTCCGCTCTCCCTCTCTCCTTGGGGGATGGTTTTCCCAATTGTTTTGTTTTGTGTAACAGTTTTCTTCGTTTTGTGTGCATCCCGCTCTGCTGTCTGGTGTTGCAGGGCAGCACTGGGTTCTGTTTATTCTTTGGTTTGTATCTTTGGTTTTGTTTTGGTGGGCTTTTGTTGGGGAAGGGCTGGATTTGCCTTTATGTTTTTGTTTGGGGGGGTGGGGGTGGGGGTTTTGCTTTTGCTATGTTTGTTTTGATATGTTTTCTTTGTGGGGAGTATGGGGATGGGGCAGGGCAGGGATTGGGGTGTGGGAGCTGCTGCTCCTTCTTAGGGGCGGGGGTGGGGACGGGGGAATATGTATTGTTGGGCATGATTGGAGGGGGGGTTTGGCAGTCCTCAACAGTGGACATTAGGGATATGGCTCTGGACATTGCCTGGACTGCTGTGGGTTGTTGTTGGGGGGGGGGGGTTGGGATGGACAGGAACATTGCTTGGACTGCTGTGGGTTGTTGATGGGGGAGGGGGTTGGGATGGACATGGACATTGTATGGACTGATGTGGGTTGGTGTTGGGGGGGGTGGGCACGTGAGTTGGTTGCTGGGTGTGGTGGTGGGTTTGGGGAGGTGGGTCACGGGGGGAGTTCATTTTCTTGTTTGTGCTATGTCGGGGTGGGTGGGGGTTTTGGGGGGTGTGGGTCTTGTTTGGGTTGCCTGTTTTTGCTTTTTGTATGTCTTTTTGTTGCTTGTGTCTAATAAACAAAATTTCCACTCATATCAACTTGCCCGAGTGTTTCAAGTCTGGGGAACACCAGACATAGACCTCTTTGCAAGTCCACAGAATGCCAAACTTCCCCGGTACTGTTCCAGACTGCCAGCTCAGAACTGTCAGGCGAGGGATGCATTCCTGCTCCATTGGGGCCAGGATTTTCTCTATGCCTTCCCACCAATTTCCCTAATTCCCAAAACCTTATTCAAACTCCAGAGAGACAGAAGTCACATGATACTCATAGCTCCCTGCTGGCCAAGGCAAACATGGTATCCTCTTCTCTTAGGTCTCTCTCGAGCCACTCCTCTGGAGTTGGGGAGTGCTCCGGATCTTCTGTCCCAGAACAACGGATCCCTACTGCACCCCAATCCCCAGTCCCTTCATCTCAAGGCCTGGCTACTCAAGGCATAGAACTTCAAGATCTAGGCCTTTCACAACAGCTGAAGGATATTCTTCTGGCTTCCAGAAAACCTTCCACAAGGCGCTCTTATGCTTTTAAGTGGAAGAGATTCTCAATCTGGTGTTCCCAGAGGGGACTTAATCCTCTCTTGGTACCGGCAGAATCCCTTCTGGATTATCTCCTTCACTTATCAGCTTCTGGTCTCGAGACCAATTCTGTTAGGGTCCATCTTAGTGCTATTGCTGCATCTCTTAAACCCTTTGATGGACAACCAATTTCCTCTCATCCTCTTGTTTCAAGATTTATGAGGGGTCTCCTTTTAACTAAGCCTCCCATCAAACCACCTCTGGTGGCATGGGATCTTAATATTGTTCTGGGTCAACTCATGAAGCCACCCTTTGAACCTTTAGCTACTTCAGAGCTAAAGTTTCTTTCATGGAAAGTCATTTTCCTAATTGCTATCACTTCTGCAAGATGCATTAGTGAACTGCAGGCTTTAGTGGCTGACCCGCCTTATACGAGGTTTTGTCATGACAACGTAGTCTTGAGGACTCATCCTCATTTTATGCCAAAGGTGGTATCACTTTTTCATTTAAACCAATCGGTTTATCTTCCAGTCTTCTTTCCTAGGCCTCATGCCTCCAATGCGGAAAGAAATCTTCATACCTTAGATTGTAAACGCGCTCTGGCTTTTTATCTTCACAGAACTCAACCATTTAGAAAGTCTTCTGAGCTTTTTCTGGCTTTTGACTCTAGTCATTTAGGACTCCCAGTCACTAAAAGAACTCTCTCTAAGTGGATTGCAGACTGTATTTCCTTTACCTATCAGAGTAAAGGAATCCCTCTTGAAGGCCATGTCACGGCTCACAATGTTAGAGCCATGGCAGCCTCAACAGCTAATCTTCGGTCAGTTGCTATTGATGAGATCTGCAAAGCAGCAACTTGGGCTTCTGTTCATACTTTTACTGCCCACTATTGTCTGGACAAGGACTCCTGTCGGGATGCCTTGTTGGGTCAGGCTGTTCTACAGCATCTCTTCCATTCCTAGATCAACTCCTTCCCACCATCCACTCTTGGATGCCTGAGGTCCCTGGGAGGAAGCATGGCCCATCTTACTTAGATCCGCAACATGCTGGGGTCATCCCTAGGCATTTTAGCTGGGGAGTCCCCATATGTGAAGACTACATTCCTGCTTGTTCCTGGAGATAGCGTAGTTAATCACCTGTAACAGGTGATCTCTGGGAACAGCAGGAATAAGTCTTCACAACCCACCCACCTCCCCTAGGAGTTGTCTTTCTCTATCCTCTATTTTTCTTCTACTTCTCTCCTTTGGTCTCAGCTTTCAACTCTGCTGAAGTGAGAGAGGTAGTTGGGCGGGAAGGCAGCACGCATGCGTGGTGGATGCTCCCAAAAGCTTTCCTTTTTGGGATGCTGGGGAGCGTTCCCGCGCAGGCTCCATCGGTGCCGACGGTACCCATATGTGAAGACTTATTCCTGGTGTTCGCGGAGATCACCTGTTACAGGTGAGTAACTACGCTTTATCCACAATGTCGCCTAAATCTTTTTTCTGGGTGGTGGTTCCTAATGTTTGGGTTGTTCTTCCCTAGGTGCATAACTTTGCACTTGTCCACATTAAATTTCATCTGCCATTTTGATGCCCAGTCTTCCAGTTTATCAAGATCCTCTTGCAATTTTCCACAATCCTCTTGGGTTTTAACAACTTTAAATAGTTTTGTGTCATCTGCAAATTTGATAACCTCACTCGTTATTCCCTTTTCTAGGTCATTTATGAATATGTCAAAAAGCAACAGACCCAGCACAGATCCCTGGGGTACACCACTATTCACCTTTCTCCATTGGGAAAATTGTCCATTTAGCCCTACCCTCTGCTTTCTATCGTTTAACCGGTTCCTGATCCACAATAGTACACTGCCTCCTATCCCATGACTCTTTAGTTTTGCCAAAAGTCTCTGATGAGGGACCTTGTCAAAGGCTTTCTGAAAGTCCAGATACACTATATCAACCGACTCACCTTTGTCCACCTGTTTATTCACACCTTCAAAAAAACATAACAGATTAGTAAGACAAGATCTTCCTTGTCTAAAGCCATGTTGGCTGTCTCCCATTAGGCCATGAATATCTACATGCTGAGTAATTTTGTTCTTTATGATGGTTTCTACCATTTTTCCGGGTACTGACGTCAGGCTCACCGGTCTGTAGTTTCCCGGATCACCCCTGGAACCCTTTTTAAAAATTGGCATTACATTGGCTATCCTCCAATCTTCAGGTATTACAGATGTTTTTAATGAAAATTAACAGATTACTAATAGCAGATCTGCAATCTTATATTTCAGTTCTTTCAACACCCTTGGATGTATAGCATCCGGCCCAGGTGATTTGCTAATCTTCAGTTTATCTAATATTTATAATACATCTTCCCTATGTATCGATATTTCCTTAAGTTCTTCCGCACCTTTAAATACCACTTCAGTCATGGGTAACATCTCTACATCTTCCTCAGTAAAGACCGAAGCAAAGAATTCATTCAGTCTCTCCGCTATCGCCTTGTCGCCTCTTAATGCCCCTTTAACCCCTTTATCATCTAATGGACCAACTGACACTCTCACAGGTTTTTTTCTACGAATGTACTTGAAAAAGTCCTTATTTCGCGTTTTTGCTTCCGCAGCAAGCTGCTTCTCAAATTCTCCCTTTGCCTGCCTTATCAAAGCCTTGCATTTGACTTGCCAGTGCTTGTGCTATTTCCAGGATTCGTCGTTTGGCTTTTTTTTTCCATTTCCTGAAAGATGCTTTTTTGGCAACAGCCTCTCTGACCTCACCTTTAAACCATGCTGGCAGTTTTTTGGACTTCCTAACACTTTTCTTAAAGCATGGAATACAGCTGGTCTGGGCTTCCAAGACAGTATTTTTCAACACCACCCAAGCTTGATGTAAGTCTTTAACCTTTGGAACTGCTCCTTTTAGTTTTTTCAACTATTTTCCTTATTTTATCATAGTCTCCCTTTCGAAAGTTGAAAGGTAGTACTGTGGATTTCCTTACTATCCCTACTCCACTAATTAAATCAAATGCGATAATGCTATGATCACTATTGCCAAGTGGCCCTAACACCCTTATCTCTTGCACTAGATCTGGTGTTCCACTAAGGGCTAGGTCTAATATGGCTTCCCCTCTGGTCGGTTCATGAACCAGCTGCTCCAAGAAGCAGTCATTTATTTCATCTAGGAACTTTATCTCCCTAGCATGTCCTTCCGTGACACTGACCCAGTCGATACCGGGGTAATTGAAATCGCCCATTATTATTACTGCGCTGTAACTTTTGTTAGCTTCCTTGATTTCTTAGAACATTTCATCATCGATTGGTTCATTCTGGCCAGGCGGTCAATAGTACACCCCGATATCCTGATAGTCATGGGTGATTGGAACGCAAAGGTTGGCAACAAAGAAGAAGGCAAAGTAGTTGGAAAATATGGACTTGGCAACAGAAATGAAGCTGAAGAAAGACTGATAGAATTCTGCAAGACCAACGATCTATTCATCTCGAACACCTTCTTCCAGCAACACAAGCGGCAACTGTACACATGGACTTCACCCAATGGATTGTATAAAAATCAAATTGACTACATCTGTGGAAGTCAACGATGGAAAAGCTCTATAACATCAACAAAGACAAAACCTGGAGTTGACTGTGGTACAGATCATCAACTATACCACTGTAATTTAAAGACTGCTTGCAAAATCGATTTGCTGCTTTAGATACAAATGATAGAGTTCCAGAAGAGTTATGGAATGACATCAAGAAGGTTGTGTTGGAAGAAAGTGAGAAGTGTCTACAAAAGGTAAAAAAGAAAAAACGGCCAAAATGTATGACGGAAGAAACTCTGAAAATTGCCCAGAAACGCAGAGAAGCTAAAGCCAGAGGAGAAAGAAAGACAATCACAGAACTCAACAGAGATTTCCAACGTGCAGCAAGACAGGACAAGAAAAAGTACTACAATGACGCATGCAAGGAAATAGAAGCAGAAACTATTAGAGGAAGAACAAGATCAGCTTTCCTAAAGCTACGAGAGTTAAAGAAAAAGTTCCAGCCTCGAATTGGAATGTTGCAAGATGCTCAAGGTTCTATGTTGAATGATGCTGAGAAGATCAAGAAAAGATGGAAGGAATATACAGAGTTTTTATATGATAAAGCTCAAGTAAACCAACAGCCGTTTCAACCTGTACCTTATAATCTGGAACCATTGGTGATGAAAGAAGAAGTTGAAGCAGCATTGAAAGCCTTATCAAAGAACAAAGCACCAGGCATTGATTGCATTCCCATAGAAGTATTACAGCAATCTGATGCAGCTGTTACCGTACTTACAAGGCTCTGCCAAGAAATATGGAAGACAGCATCATGGCCAACTGACTGGAAAAGATCTGTGTTTATACCAATACTAAAGAAAGGTGATCCAACTGACTGTGGAAATTATCGCACAATTGCTCTGATCCCACATGCCAGCAAGATTCTACTGAAGATTATTCAAAAGAGACTACAACCATACCTGGAACAAGAACTACCTGAAGTGCAAGCGGGGTTCAGAAAAGGGCGAGGAACGAGAGACATCATTGCGGATGTGAGATGGATCCTTGAAAAGACTAAAGAATACCAAAAGGATATCTATTTGTGCTTTATCAACTATAGCAAAGCTTTTGACTGTGTAAACCATGAGAAACTCTGGGCCACATTAAGAAGCATGGGTATACCAGAACACCTGATCGTTCTCTTGCACTATCTGTATATTGATCAAGAAGCAACAGTTCGAACGGAACAAGGAGAAACAGACTGGTTTAAAATAAGCAAAGGTGTAATATAAGGCTGCATACTTTCCCCCTGCCTGTTTACTTTATATGCAGAACAAATCATCAGAGAAGCAGGATTGTATGAAGACAAGAGAGGTGTGAAGATTGGTGGAAGATTCATCAACAACCTTCGCTATGCTGATGATACCACAATACTGGCGGAAACTGAAGATGATCTGAAACATTTGCTTCTCACAATCAAAGAACATAGTCTCAAAATGGGCCTGCACCTTAATGTAAAGAAGACAAAGATCATGACAACTGGCATAATCAACAGGTTCATCGTCGAAGGAGAAGAAATTGAAATCGTGAATAACTTTAACCTACTTGGATCAACTATCAATAAAGAAGCAACAAGCAGTCAAGAAATCAGACGACGCATTGCTCTTGGCAGAATGGCTATGAAAGACCTAGATAAGATTCTCAAGAGCAGAGATGTCTCTCTCCATACAAAGATTCGACTTGTTCAAGCCATGGTATTTTCAATAACATCATATGGATGTGAAAGCTGGACAGTGAAAAAGATAGACAAGAAGAAAATTGATGCCTTTGAATTATGGTGCTGGCAGCGAATACTGTGTATACCATGGACTGCCCGAAGAACAAACCAGTCTGGACTAGAGGAGATCAAACCTAAGCTTTCTTTAGAAGCTCAGATGACAAGACTTCGACTTTCATACTTTGGACACATCATGCGGAGAGAGAGATCATTAGAGAAATACATCATGCTTGGCAAGATAGAAGGTCAACGCAAAAGAGGAAGGCCAGCAATGAGATGGATCGATACAATAACAGCAGCTACGGGTACCAGTCTGTCAACAATGAGCCACCTGACTGAAGACCGAACACAATTTAGGATAGCTATCCAGAGGGTCGCCATGAGTCGACTCCGACTCGACGGCACTTAACAACAACAACAACCGCCATCGCCTTCCCCTTTTTACATGGAATTTCAATCCATAGAGATTCTACAGAAAATTTTGTTTCCTGCAAAACTTTAATCCTTTCTGACTCAGTTCCCTCTCTAACATAGAGTGCAACCCCTCCACCAATTTTATTAGCTCTATCATTACGATATAGTTTGTACCCAGGTATCACAGTGTCTCACTGGTTGTCCTCCTTCCACCATGTCTCTGACATTCCAATCATATCTAACCTCTTATTTAGTGCTATATATTCTAACTCTCACATCTTATTTTTTAGACTTCTAGCATTTTCATAAAAGCATTTTAGAGACTGTATTTTATTCATATTAATCTGGCTATTGGTAGACATGGGTAATTTGGGATCTTTAAGCTCTGTCTGCTCCTTACTCGAGGGCATTTGGGTTTGGGCTACTTTACTTTTTTTTGGAACCTCTTTGCTTTTGGTAGTATTCTTCAAGGATACATTCTTCTGAACCATGCGCTCTTGGGCGACTGTCGGCTTTCCCCTATAAAAACTGCATCGGGAGTGCTCTCCTTTGGGAGGAACTGTTTTTCAGGCAGCTGCAGGTCATTGGAGCGGCAGGCTGTGCGGAGGACGGCCCCGACGCCCTCGGGGGCCTTGTTGTATTGTATTTAACATTTTATAGTCTGTCCAGCGCGGGTGAGCGCACGCGGGTGGCGCGCATCAAAGGGGCGCAAAACAAGGGGCAATTCAGGCCCCTTGGGAGCACTGTAGTAGCACCTTGAAGCAGTGTATGTGAGTTATCCATGGGGAAACGGAAGAAGAAAGTTGGCATCGTTGAGTCCTGTGGTGAGTGGCCCTATGGACAGACATGTGTTACCTTTGTCGGGGGCTGTTACACATTCAGCTGTGGTCTCCCCCTTAGAGACGTCTGTAGGGGCTTCCTTAAGCTCCATTGACCGTACTCTGCCCCCTCCCCCTCTGGGATCTACTCCTGCAGACTTAACTTGTGGTTCTCCGTTGGAACAGAGTGCCTCGGTTGCTGTGGTGAGATCTTTTGTGCCAGTGGTTTGGACTCCCCCTCTGGCTTAGATCACGGAGATCTTGGATTCACAAGTCTCTCTGGCTGATATCTGGAGGGTGGTGACATGGACTGAGCGTTCTTTAGTTTCTACGGTGTCCCAACTCTGCTCATTCACACAGGATGTGGTGGCAGGGTTGGTTCAGGTGGAGAAGCAAGTAGATTTGCTTGGTGTTCAATTACCTAAATGTGAATCTGTGTCAGTCCTTACAGGCAGGTCAGACAGCTGTAGTGAAGGATAACACAGGTACACTACCAAAAAACTGCCTCCAGTTTTGCAACTGATTCCTATAGATTTTGGGGTGCTGAATCCAGGAAAAATAGCCAAAATGTTCCATCACGTCACGTTTTCTTGCAAAATTAGATTTCTTACCCATATAAGGAATGTTCACATAATTTCTTTTTAGCCAACTGCAGTTTATTTTCTTGGCCCAAAATAGAGGTTGTAATGGTTAACTAACTAGAAACACTCCCTCATGATATTTTAGAGTGTTTTGTATTCATTTTATACATTAACAGGACAATTGGGAGGCGGGGGGCTAAATCCAGTACTCGCGCTGGTGCATGTTCTTTCCTGTTCGCCTCGCCTCGTTCGCTCGCTCAAACACGGTGGTTGCGACATAAACGTTCCTGTCAAATTTCAGTTTCTTGCAAGTTCATTATTACCTTTTGTTTGCTCAGTCGTAATCCAGCTTTATTCCGAAGTGGTTCACTACAGTTGTAGTTTGCAGTGCTGTGTATTTGTGATGGCTCACAGAGCCAGAGGTTGCGTCAACTCTCCGGACAGTTTTTGTTTTATTTGTGGGGAATATACCGTGAAAAAGCGGCAGAGGAACATTTCTGCATTTATTAAAAAAGTATATTTCGCCTATTTCGGTTTGAAGTTAGGCGATCAAGACAAACCGTGGGCTCCTCACAAAGTGTGCAAGACATGTGAGGAAGATCTACGCTTATGGATGAAAGGTAAAAAACAAGCATTTCGTTTCGGAATACCTATGATGTGGCGTGAACAAAGAGACCACAGCAGTGACTGCTATTTTTGCTCTTGCATTGTGAAGGGATACAACTTAAAAAATAGAACGTAATAAGTTACCCCAACCTTCCCTCAGCAATTAGGCCTATGCCTCATAGCAACGAAGTACCTGTGCCTGAACCACCAAAATCTTTGGATCATATTTGTGTGGACGGTTCTGATCATGATGAGACTCATCAGATGGCTTTTCCCGATGAGTCCAGTACTTCCGAGTTTTAAACTGAACCAGATCCGAAACCTGAACTTTTCTCTCAAGCTGAATTGAATGATTTAGTCCGGGATTTAGGACTCCCAAAAGATATGCTGCCCAACTGCTAGGTTCTCGGCTTAAACAGAAAAATCTATTGTCACCAGGAACAACTTTTTATTGGTACCGCAACCGCGAGACACAATTTGTGAAGTATTTCAGCAAAGAGGAAGATTTGGTATTTTGCAACGATATATACGGAGTGATGGAAAAGTTTAAACTCAAGTATGATCCTGCTGAATGGCGGCTGTTCATTGATTCGTCAAAAGACAGCATAAAAGGTGTTCTTCTTCATAATGGCAATACATTCGCTTCAGTTCCTATTGCTCACTCTGTTATTCTCCAAGAAAAATACGAGAATTTGGCCCTGATTCTTCAGAAGATTCATTATGATGAGCATAAGTGGATGATTTGTGGAGATTTTAAAATTCTATCCATGCTATTAGGGCAGCAATCCGGTTTCACCAAATATCCCTGCTTCCTTTGCTTGTGGGATAGCCGGGCCCGCGACCTACACTGGGGGAAAAAAGACTGGCCAATTCGGGAGTATTTGAGACCCGGTGAGAAAAATGTTCTTCATGAGAGCTTGGTACCTCGTGATAAAATTCTATTACCACCTCTCCACATTAAGTTGGGTCTCATTAAGCAATTCATCAAGTCCCTTCCAAAAGATGGTGAGTGCTTTCGGTACCTTTGCTCAAAGTTTCCCCGACTTTCTGAAGCAAAGCTAAAGGAAGGAGTGTTTGTTGGCCCTGATATAAGGAAACTCATTTCAGATGGAGCATTCGCTGAAACGATGTCTGAGAAGGAAAAAGAAGCCTGGGATTCCTTCAAGGATGATGTTCTCAAATTCTTGGGGAACAGGCGGGATGAGAACTATAAGGATATTGTTGCCAGGATGCTCAATGCCTTCAAAGAACAAGGCTGTAACATGAGCCTGAAAGTCCATTTCTTGCACTCCCATGTGAACTACTTTCCCGAAATCTTGGGGGCGTACAGTGAAGAACAAGGTGAAAGGTTTCACCAGGACATCAAGGACGCAGAGAGAAGGTACCAAGGAAGATGGAATACCACTATGATGGCTGATTTCTGCTGGTTGCTGCTGCGGGAAACCCCAGATGAAAAATACGCCAAGCAGCGCACCAAGAGAAGCATTCGGGGGAAGAAGAAACGGGCCCACCAGGAGATTGATTGACCCAAGAATGACTTTAAAATCTAAACTGTGTTGACAAATATCGTGTTTTTACTAAACTTTGAAATACAAATTTGCTAGTTATTACCACAGTGTCGGATCTCATTTATTAGAATTTTATTTTCACACCATCGGGTGTTTGTCTTCATGTATTGCAATGGTGCGGTTTGCGTTTTCTATTCTTACATACATACCTGTACAACATTTTTTGCACATTTCTTTGCTTTGCTTTGTGTCTAACCTCGCTCTTATATGCTCAATGTTTGTGCACATGTATGTGGCTGTTTTAAGTGCAGACAATTTTGCTACCATCACAGTGTGTTTTGTTGACATTACTCTATTCTTATGTGCTGCCTTGTTACAATTTTCTTTTTTCTTATTTGAATAACTACTAAACAATTAGTATAAAGAATTCATCCAAGAAACTTTTATCTCGATCGCACTCAATCTGAAACGTTCACCTCAAACTGCTAACCCAATGTAGCAAAAAATCTGTACGTGATGGAGCAAATTGGTTACCAGATTTGGATTCAGCGCACCAAAAAACGTAAAAATCAATCGAAACATTAGAGGCAGTTTAAAAAAATTTTTTTTAGTGTACCTGTGTAATTTGTTGCTTAATCGTAAGTTGGAGATGTATGAGAATGTTGCTAAATCTAAGAACATTAGGTTTCTGAATTTTGCAATGTGTAATTTGTTATCTCCAGAGATTTTATTACGGAAATATTTTCGTGAGATATTAAAATTGCCTAATGCTGATATTATTTCTATTTCTAAAATGTATTACCTTTCAGGTCAGGGTTTTTCTGGTAGATGGTCTACTGCTGATAGCAATAGATATCTCCAGGGCTTGATTTAACCGAGTTTCTAGGATAATATCCCTACTAGAGCTACATTACTAGTGACTTTTGTTTCAGATCGTGATAAAGTCTCTGTGTTTAAAGAGTATTTTAAGAATAGAACTATTTCCTTTTGTGGGGCCTCTATTCAATTGTTTCCTGATGTTTCAAGAGCTACACAGTCTCGGAGGAAAGCTTTTCTGGCTCTGAGATCATGTGTTCTGGCTCTTGGGGCTTCTTTTTTTGTACAATATCCTTGTAAATGTTTGTTATCCCTCCAGAGGGTCAGATATGTGTTTTGATCCACTTCAGTTAGAGAATTTTCTGTCTAGCAAGGAAGACATGGTTATATGAGGTTGATGGGCGGATGTATTGGGTTTTGTTTTGGCTGCAAATATGGAGTTTAGTCTACTTGTGATTTCCTTAATTTGGTATATTCCTCTTGGGATTGTTCCTTTTCATTTTTGTGGACTATAATGATCTGTCTTTCTTTTCTTTTTCTTATAATGTGTTAAACTTTTGTGATCAGTTTTTTCTTTATTTGTTTGTAATTTGACGCATTATGGAAAATTTAATAAAAATATTTCATGCAAAACAAATAGACAGATGATGAAATGCTAATTGAAATTAGGGAAGTTAGCAAAGTTTGCAACACAGTAATAATGGGAGATTTCGATTTCCCCATTGACTGGGTCAATGTTAGATCACTCCATACTAAAGAGAGAAAGTTTCTAGATGGAATAAATGACTGCTTCATGGAGCAGCTGGTTCAGGAACTGACACAAAGGGAAGCTATTTTAGACCTAGTGCTAAGTTGAATGCAGGATCTAGTGCAAGAGGTAACAGTTTTAGGGCTGCTTGGCAATAGCGATCATAATGTGATCACATTTAATTTAATAAATGGAAGAAGGATAACAAGGAAATCCACTGCACTAGCATTTAACTTTCAAAAAGAAGACTATGATACAATGAGAAAAATGGTAAAGAAAAAACTAAAAGGAGCAACTATAAAGATTAAGGGGCATGTTTACTAAAATCCGCAAAATAGCGCGCCGCAAAATAGCGCACGGCAACGCGGCACTGAAACGCGCAGAAACGCGTTTAAACGCCCCGCACACGTGCGTGTCACCCCCGCACAGGTACGCGGCTCACTAACGGGCCCCGTACAAGTGCGGGCCCGCAAATGTCCGATAGAGGCGTGGAACGGCGAAAGGAGGGCGGAGGAAGGCTCTGGAGGGGCGGAGGGACAGGGTCAATGGGTGGAGAGTGGGAGGGGAGAGGCTCCCCGCACAGTATCGGGCCCGAATTTGCATGTAAAAACTACCGCGAGTGAAACACTCGCGGTAGAAAGCATTTAAAGGGAAGAGAAACCATTTCCGTCAGCAATGTACAGGAAAACCGGGGAAACCAGCAAAACGTGAGCAGTGTGATACATGTGCACAGCACAAAAGTGAAAATAAAAATAGAAAATGACCACAACAGAACTATTAAAAATAGTAATTCAGCTGGGGAACAGTTATAGTGATGGGCAAATACAGAAATCACACCCAGCAAAGCTCCAGAAAAAAGAAATGAAGTTTGGAAGGGTCTACTGAGAGGAGACGTTTCCAAAAAACATTTCCACGTTTTGGAGCTTTCCTGGGAGTGTTTGCTATGGTTGCCCATTAATATCACTGTTGCCCAGCGTGGTGATATTTTGTCCCACATTTCCCGTGGACATTTCCGGGGTTTATGTGCACGTTTGTCACCAGACAGGGAGCATATGCCCACAGTAGAATTACGTAGAGCATGGTTTGTGACTCCATCCTGCCAGGCTTACTGCCTCCAGGGGCTGCACCATCTCTGTGGCCAAAGTGTGGTACAGCGGACAGAGTCATTACCTCTAGGACCAGAGGGCAGA
The DNA here is from genome assembly GCA_033557465.1 of Ichthyophis bannanicus. Taxonomy (NCBI): domain Eukaryota; kingdom Metazoa; phylum Chordata; class Amphibia; order Gymnophiona; family Ichthyophiidae; genus Ichthyophis; species Ichthyophis bannanicus. The sequence goes on from CM066043.1 coordinate 289,207,679, forward strand.
GGTTCAAAACCCAGCTGGGGCACCTGCCAGCCCAGTCCCTATATTTTACCCACCACTAAATAAAGATAGCGCAGACACCCCTGTATGCATGGGGAAAACACCCATATTTTACACAACACCGCACACACACCACAACAATGGGCATTACCTACAGCCAAGTCCCCCAAATGCAGTCCCATACTGCCACATTGCAATCAGGTCAACTGCTTTTTCTGAGAGAAGTTCATGCCAGCATGTTGGCGGACAAGTACATGTGGTGCAGGGGGCAGTGGCTGCTAACCACAGAAGACAGAGGCCTAGCCATGTGCAGGCTGGCACAGTCCACTGCAACAGACAGGTCCTGCCGGATCCACAGTCATGGACAGTCCAGGGAATCCAACCAATCCGTGGCTACACAGTGGTGCAGTGCACACAGACAGTGCATACAAGAACAGAAGGTCACAGGTTCAAAGCCCAGCTGGGGCTACTGCCAATCCTGCCCACATATTTTTCCCACAACTAAACAGTGATAGTAAGGACACACCTTTCATGGCGGGGACATATGCAATGGTAAGACATCTATCTTTTATCCCACTGAGCACAGACACCATGAACAGGGGCAGTACCTAGAGCAGAATCACCCAAATGCAGTCCTGGTGGGCCACACACCAGTCAGGTTCCATGCTGACACTCTTACAAATGCCTGTGCTGTATATCTATGCACCACCCCCATGGCATGTAGATGTAGCCCATGCATATTCATGAGGGATAGCAGGAAAACCCGAACAGTGTGATGCAAACCTGGACTGGAGTTGGGAATCTGTGCCGTAAAGCAGCAGCCATCAAGGGCAGACACACCCACACCCACACCCACAGGCCCCATTGGCCAATGTCTCCTGGAAAGGCAGAACATTGGACCGTGCATGCAGCACCCAAAACGAGCACTTGCATAACTTACCAATGTCACCCTACACCTGAGGTATACGGTACACAGCTCGGAGACGTTTGCTAGGAGCACAGGCAGGCAGTTATCCATACGTTACGTACATACTGCTAGTTGACCCCATCCAAACAATCTGTTAGGTGTTTGCGGGGCATGCTCCAGGCCTGGCCTCTGACGGTGCTTACCACCCTGGGGAGTGACCACCAGCTGTAATGCGTACCATATCCATGCCTTGCCGTGCTCAGGACCGGTTTGGTGGGCAAGGCTACTTACCCCCTCAATCGTAGCACCATGATGGCAGAGGTGTGGAAGTGTGTGTCTGTCTATACAGTGGGTGTTGGCTGCAAGCCCCTTCAACAGCCCGCACTGCCAGCACTGTTGCCAGTATTGGCCAGTCAATGTGCATAATGAGGTGCAAGGTACCATGGGTATAGCCAGGGCAGGGTGGCGTGGCCAGGATGCATCTGCACTGGGCATAGGGCCCTGGCAGGGACATTGGCTGGGATATTGTAGTGTCCGGCCACCACCTACACAGACAGGGTGGCCAAAGCATGTCCTTCTGGGGATCACGCTCACCCTGACTGTGCAGTGACCACAGCATGGCTAGGCCCCCCCATAGTGCTGTATAGTAGTTCTCTCATGTGATAGATATGGGTTTCTCTTTGGGGCCCAGTCACTGATCTATCTGCTTGCTGTGTATGCAGACAGCCCAGTTCTGGGTGCATGCATCTCCATTGGGAACATGCACTATGGACTAACCAGCAGACTGTTTGTAGCTGGTAAATGTCTTGCTATAATGGCTTGCAGGGTGCAGTGGCTGTTGGCTTGCTGCAGGGGAATATCTGGTGGTGGAGTGCAGCTTACCATACCCTGGGCTTATGTCTGTCTGCTATTGTGTTATGGCTGTGTATGGAGCTGCCTGCCTAGGGGGGGGGGGGGTGGTGGTGGTGTTCCTCAGCAGGACTGGGGTTGATGTTGCCCTCTACTGCCACCTTTGCAGGGAGGTAGAGTGTGGATCCCTTGATGGGGACCATGTTTGCCACTGGGGGGGGGGGTGCCTGATGGCGGCAGACAGGGATATCCATGGTGTTTGTGCAGAAACTAGCTATCTTACACATTAACACTGCTTTGGAACGCCCGCTTGGCTTCCATCAGCCATGGCAAGTGTTGTTGACCTGGTCCTGGCCACCTCATTGCACACTCAGGGTGAGCACAGTACCCGCACGATGTAACGGTGTGTGGCTACTCTGTGCCAGTAAAACACCCGGTCAGTGCCCCCTACTAGGCCAAGGTGCTGTGTGGGTGCACCCGGTCACTTCCCCCAACAGGGCCGAGGTGCTGTGGGGGTGCATTCCCCATCTTGTGTCCATCTGCGGACAGTTAATTTGCATGTGCAGTGCATCATGGGTACGGGTGGCCTAACCCTATCCTGTTGACACCAGCAGACTGTCTGTGAGGTGACGTGTAGGCTATCTGCAGCCAGCCAGGGGCCTGCTTACAGCTATGGAGCTGTAGTGCAATGGTTACATCACTGCCTGTGCAGCCAGAGGTCATGGGTTCAAACCCACAGTGGGGCCCTTTGGTAGGGCTGTCCACAGCTTTATTTTTATTTACTGTACATATGTCTATGCCGGCAAGACCACCCTCAGCTTACTATACCCATTAGGTGCCTCTGAGGGTGCTTCATAGGGCGCCCTGTAGGCCACCTTATGGTTGCCATCCCTATAGGGTGCACTATACATTATCCTGTGTCGCAACATACATGCTGCCCTATAGGGGTCATTCAAGGGTGCCTTGGTGAACAGTGCACTGTAACATGTGCCTTATGGGCCGCCGTATGTTAACATGCTGGGAGAGTGCGTTTGCTAGTAGTGATAACAAAATAAAATTATACAGCCTCCTACAGCACTCCACAACATAATACATACTGCCTTAGCAGGCATTTTTCACTGGGCATTGTGAGGAGTTGAACCCCTGATCCCTGCACCATTGGTCAGTGTTTTAACCATTGTGCTGTGGCTCTGTTCCTGTGCTTGTGCATCAGCGCGCCGTCTTGTGCCTATCAGCGTGCCGCCTTCTGCCGCCCAAGGGGACCAGTGCGCCGCCTTCTGCTGCCCAAAAATAACTGTGCGCCGCCTTCTGCCGCCCAAAAATAACTGTGCGCCGCCTTATGCCGTTCCAAATTATTTTCCTCCTACAACAATGTTAATCATTACAGTTACTGCCTCAGCTGACCTTTGTCATTGCACACACTGGGGGATTGAACCCATGGCCCCTGCACCATTGGTCAGTGTCTTCACCGTTGTACCACGGCTCTGTTGTTTTGTATACTCAGCAGCGCGCCACTTTGCCTTTCCACGCGCTAATGTCGACCCCCACACATTAGCGCGACGCACACACGTCCGGTTGCTTACTACCGTTTTTTTTCTATTTTCTGCCTGAACCGCCCACTCCTTATATGGCACAGGCACACTAGCACGGCCCCGCACGTTAGGAATGTTTAGTAAACATGCCCCTAAGAGTTTATATCAGGCCTGGGCATTATTTAAAAATACTATCTTGGAAGCCCAGACCAGATCTAATTCACATTTCAAGGAAGGTCAAATGACAGCCAGCATGGCTTAAAGGTGAAGTCAGAGAGGCTTCTACAGCTAAAAGAGAATCCTTCAGAAAATGGAAAAAAGAGCCAAATGACGAACACAAGAAAAAGCATAAGTACTGACAAATTAAATGCAAGGCATTGATAAGGCAGACAAAGAGATAATTTGAAAAGAAGCTTGTGGTGGAAGCAAAAATGCCTAATAAAAACTTTTTCAGGTGCATTCATATCAAAACACCTGTAAGAGAGCACGTTGGACCATTAGATAATAGAGGAATAAAAGGGGCACTAAGAGAGAACAAGGTCATTACGAAAAGACTGAATGAATAGATGTAGGAAACTTACCCATGTCAGAAATGATATTTAAAGGTGATATATCAGAGGAACTGAAACAAATTTCCATAAATCGGGAAGATGTAATACAACTATTTGATAACTAAAGAGCAGCAAATCACCTAAACCAGATAGTATACATCCCAAGGTACTGAAAGAACTGAAATTATGAGATTGCGGACCTACTTATTCCAGAATTCCAGACCGCATAATCAAACTCTGGAATTCGTTACCGGAGGATGTAGTAAAAGTAGTTAGTGTAGCTGGGTTTAAAAAAGGTTTGAACAAGTTCCTGGAGGAAAGGTCCATAAACCATTATTAAAGTGGACCCAGGAAATCCACTTCTTTATCCCAGGACGAGCATTGTGGAAGCTGTGGACTTTGGGTACCTACCAGGTACTTGTGACCTGGATTGGCCACTGTTGGAAACAGGATTCTGGACTTAATGGATCTTGGTCTGACCCACTATGGATCTTGGTCTGACCCATGTTATGCATTTCTTATGTTATGACCCAGTATGGCATTTCTTATGTTATTCACGCATGTAAATAAGTTTAGTGTTCATTGTATAAATCCGTTAACTCTTGTTTAATGTAAGTTTTAAGTTCTATGTAAACCGTTTTGATTCACTAAAGGTGGTAACAAATACTTATAAATAAATAAAATAAATAAATAAATGTACTTTTAGTAATCTGTGAACTATCCTTAAAATCATGTAGTGCCCGCTTGGTAGCGCTTCTGAGTCCGGCTTCAGCCTGGCTGGAGTCACCTCGAGGGCAGGTTCCTTCGGTACTTGTTAATTTGGTGCTTGGTGCCTCCGCCTGTGTAAGATAGATGTTAGAACATAGGATTCCCCTCCTGCCACCCCAGGAAAACCCCTCAAAAAATACTGCTTTGAACAAGGCTGGCTTAAACAGTAATAACAGTTTATTTACAAGTATAAATACCAAGTATAAGATTGATAATAGTAATATAACAACCAGTAGTAGGATAAGTGATTCAAGCAAGTAAGGTGAAATAGCAGCATAGATTAAGAGGGCATTCAATACCAGTCATTGAGGCATTTCCTATTAAAATGTTGTTGTAAGTGCTGTTGAGTCTGTCGATTCATGGCAACCCTCTGGATAGTTGACCTAAGCGGTGTTCGGTCTTCAGTCAGGCGGCTCATTATTGATAGAGTGGTACCCATAGCTGCTGTTATTGTATCGATCATCTCATTGCTGGCCTTCTTCTTTTGCATTGACATTCTACTTTGCCAAGCATGATGTCTTTCTCTAATGATTTCTCTTTGCACAATGTGTCCAAAGTATGAAAGTCAAAGTCATCTGAGCTTCTAAGGAAAGCTTAGGTTTGATCTCCTCTAGTATTGACTGGTTTGTTCTTCAGGCAGTCCATGATATACACAGTATTTGTCATCAGCACCATAATTCAAAGGCATCAATTTTCTTCCTATCTATCTTTTTCACCATCAAAACTTTGCCACCCATATGATGTTATTGAAAATACCATGGCTTGGACAAGTAGAATCTTTGTATGGAGAGAGACATCTCTGCTCTTGAGAATCTTGCTTAGTTCCTTAATAGCCATTCTCCCAAGAGCAATGCGTCGTCAGGTTCCTTGACTGCTTTTCCTTTCTTTATTGATGATCCAAGTAGGTTAAAGTTGTCAACTATTTCAATTTCTTCTCCATCAATGATGAACTTATTGATTTTGCCAGTTGTCAGGATCTTCGTCGTTTTAACGTTAAGGTGCAGGCCCATTTTAAGACTATATTTCTTGATCTTGAGAAGTAAATGTTTCAAATTGTCTTCACTTTCAGCCAGTAATGTAGTATCATCAGCATAGTGAAGGTTGTTGATGAGTCTTCCAGCAATCTTCACATCTCAGTTGTCTTCATACAGTTCTTCTCTGATGATTTATTCTGCAATTAAACAGATAGGGGGAAAGCATTCAGCCTTGTTGTACACGTTTGCTGATTTTGAACCATTCTGTTTCTCCTAGTTCCGTTTGAACTGTTGCTTCTTGATAAGTCTAAAGGTTTGCAAGAGAACTATCAGGTGTTCTGGTATATCCATGCTGCTTAATGTGGCTCAGAGTTTCCCATGGTTTACACAGTCAAAAGCCTTGCTGTAGTCAATAAAACACATTTGGATATTCTTTTGTCTTTTCGAGAATCCATTTCACATCTGCAGTGATGTCTGTCATTCCTCGCCCTTTCCTGAACCCTGCTTACACTTCAGGCAGTTCTCGTTCCAGTTATGGTTGTAGTCTCTGCTGAATTATTTTGAGTAGACTCTTGCTGGCATGTGGGATCATAGCAATTGTGCGATAATTTCCCCAGTCAGTCGGATGACCTTTCTTCAGTATTTGTAATGCGAAGAAGTGCAGTGTCATGCACTTGGGTAGCAGAAATCCAAGGGAAATGTACACGTTAGGGAGCGAGAGGTTGGTGTGCATGGAGCAGGAGAAAGACCTCGGTGTGATTATTTCTTTAGATCTCAAGGTGGCAAAACAGTGCGACAAGGCAGTGGCAAAAGCCAGGAGGATGTAGGGCTGCATTCGAAGAGGAATTACCAGCAGAAAGGAAGGGGTACTAGTGCCACTGTATAAGTCTCTGGTGAGGCCTCACTAGGGAATACTGTGTTCAGTTTTGTAGACCGTATCTTGCAAAGGATGTAAAAAGAATGGAAGCTGTTCAGAGGAAGGCGACCAAAATGATTTGGAGCCTGCGTCAGAAGCCTTATGAGGAGAGACTTGAAGACCTAAATATGTACACTTTGGAGGAGAGGAGGGATAGGAGAGATATGATTCAGACCTTTAAATACTTAAAGAGAAATAATGAACAAATAAACCTCTTCCAGAGACGGGGAAGCTGTAAAACTAGAGGGCATGACATGAAGCTGCAAGGTGGTAAATTGAAAGGCAATGTCAGGAAATACATTTTTACTGAAAGGGTGGTGGATGCTTGGAATGCCCTCCCGATGGAGGTGGTGGGGGCAAACACAGTGACGGAATTCAAAGTGGCCTGGGACAGACACAGTGGATCACTTTACAGCAACAAGATTAAATCAAAATAAATGGAACCATCTAATTTCTCAACAAATAGGGGTGTCCTACATGGAGTGATGGGGGGAGGAGCGGTGGGTTCACCCCTAAACAAACAAAGAAACAAAGATATGGGGAGGGGTGAAGACATGGGGAGGGGTGCACCTGCTCCTGGTGGGTGCACCACTAAGCAAAGACATGGGTAGGGGTGCACCTACTCCCTAAAAGATATGCGAAGGGGTGCACCTGCTCCTGGTGGGTGCACCACTAAGCAAAGACATGGGTAGGGGGTGCACCTACTGTCTAAAAGACATGGGAAGGGGTGCACCTACTCCTGCCATATTGTTGGGCAGACTAGATGGACAATACTGGTCTTTATCTGCCGTCATTTACTATGTTACTGTGGTATAAACACAGATCATTCCCAGTCAGTTGGCCATGATGATGATTTCCAAATTTTTTGGCAGAACCTTGTAAGTATGGTAACAGCTTTATCAGATTGCTGTAATACTTCAATAGGAATGCCATCAATGCCCAGTGCTTTGTTCTTTGATGAGACTTTCAATGCTGCTTCGTCTTATTCTCTCATCACCAATGGTTTCTGATCATAAGGTACAGGATGAAACAGCTGTTGGTTCACTTGATCTTTATGGTATAATGACTCTGAATATTCTTTCCACCTTTTCTTGATGTTCTCGGCATCATTCATGATGGATCCTTGAGCATCTTGTATCATTCCAGTTCGAGGCTGGAATTTTTTCTTTAATTTTTGTAGCTTTAGGAAAACCGATCTTGTTCTTTCTCTAATAGTTTCTGATTCTGTTTCCTTGCATACATCATTGTAGTATGTCTCCTTGTCTTGTCTTGCTTCACGTTGGAAATCTCTGTTGAGTTCTGTGATTGCCTCTTTCTCCTCTGGCTTTAGCTTCTCTGCATTTCTGGGCAATTTTCAGTTTCTTCAGTCATTCATTTTGTCCATTTTTGCTTTTTCACCTTTTGTAGAGACTTCTCGCTTTTCTCCAACAAAACCTTCTTGATGTCATCCCATAACTCAAAATAAACACATTTGCATGAGTTTTCGTACAGTTTGACGTATCACTATTGTCATGGTGCAAGGCAGATAATGCCTATGGAAGTAGATGAAAACACACAGGGCAGTTTTAAAACCGGCAGTGCAAAACACATGGCTAGAGGTTGCTATGAGCAACCAAGCAAAACAAGAGCACAGGCTGTAGGTAAACGCCCAGATAGAGAATTACGTCATAGCTCATCAGAGAAGCAGACAGCTGCAGCAGTTTGAGCTAACAAGAGTTTCAGAGAATGACGCACTTAAAAAGTCAGTCTTGAGCAAAGCAGGGAGGAATCGAGACGAGAACCGAGAAAGAAGCAGTCTCAGGAGCAGACACACACACAAGGGAAACAGAGACGGGAGCAGGGAGTCAGACTCATTCTCTGATGCTAAGGGAGAAAGAGACCCTGAGAGGATTCACTGGAGAAGAAAGAGCAGAGCTCAGGAGAGCCAGGAGTCATACTTGCAAGCTTCTGACGTGGATTCCATCTGTACCTCAGAGGGGTTTGCCCAGGAGGAATTCTCAGAGGTTAGTGCTGGAAAGTTGGGCTGCACTAAGCCAAAGTCCGGTTGGGGACAGAGAGAGATTCCAAGCTGCAAACCACGAGGAGCTGGGAGAGGGAATACCCACGAGAGCAGGCACCTGGGGAGCAAAAGCTATTATCCAGAAGTAATTTCTTACCCGAGAGAAAGACGTCCCTTGAAGGGAAGTGAAAGGGAGAAAACTTTCAACTTCCCGGTTGCAAAACGGAGAGTCAGAGCTCAGCCTGAAGAAAGGCATAGTACCTTGAATAGAGGGGCACTGGATTTTAACTACATTGGTCCTGAAGGATATGGCCCTGTAAGGAGAGAATCCATAGTGCACGGTAACTAGCCTTTCTGCAGGGGGAGAGAGGAGAGAAGCTCTAGCCAAGAAGAGAGGGAACTTTTAAACACTGATATACATTACAGCACTGACAAATATAATTCCCAAGAAGCACACGAGGACATGGAATGTGACTTCTGTGAAGAGAACTCAGATATTTGTAAAATGGACTGTACAATGGTGTTTTCAGACAGCGTAACCTCTTTTTGTTGAAGCCTGAGTAAAACCCTGCCTAAGAGAAATCTGTGGAGGAACACAGATTTCACTGGAAAGCCTTTTTGAGAGAAAAAGCTTGTTTTCCCTTTTTGATTTGTTTAAAGCTGACAAGAAGCATTTGTGTTGTAATTTGTAGTTCCCACTTGTGTTGTACCAGTTTTTATGGTTTAATTTCTTTTGACCCTTGTTGCAAGAATTCTCCCGGGAAGGGAAATAAATACCTCTTTAAGCATAGCTACTCGACCACAGCTACCTTCTTATTAGAATAGTTATTGGGACTCAAAATCCCAGGGGGGCACTACTCCACCCTTGCTACATAAGAGGATCCTCCTTGATGCCCCAGGCCTTCCGCCTCCGGGTAGTAGGTGAGTGACACTATTCAAAATGTACATAGTTAAAATGTTATATGTGAGCTAGTATGTAGATCTTCCTGCACTGCTTGAATTGTTAACTAAACCGCAATTGATCCCTGGAAATTGCGGTATAAAATGTTTGGGAAATAAATAAATAAATAACTCTTCTGGAACTTTGTCATTTTTATCTAAAGCAGCAAATCGATTTTCTAGGCAGTCTTAGATGGTTAGAATGCCACTGGTGACGTTCCCGTGACCCTTCTATCCATACCAGTTACACAGAAAAACTCCGTGACTACTGCACCGAAACACTGAAAAGGAAGAGAGAATTCCATGAAAATCTAATCATGCGTTCCATAAACAAATCCAGGGAATTATTCTCTATCTCTAAATCCCTTTTAAATGAACCATCAAAACACGAGTTGGACACACATATTTCCCCATAAGACATAGCAGACAATCTCTGCTCTAAATTCTTCCCATCCCACTCTCAACTCAGCCTCCACTCAAAGCCTTATACCCCTAAGGCAGGCCCCATAACAACCTGGAATGAGTTTGACCCTCTGTCTCTCGACAATATAATCAATGTCATAAAAAATCTCAATGCATGTACTTCCGCCCTCAATCCATGCCCGGTCCCATGGATAAAAAGCACAAAGGAAACGCTTAACCCCTACATTCTATCTATAGTTAAAACCTCCCTACACACAGGTGTTATGCCAAAACCCTTGAAAAAGGGCTCAATTCGCCCCATCCTAAAAGGGAACAAATTTGACCATACCTTACCCACATCCTACAAACCAATATCAAGTATCCCCCTCCCGGCAAAAAATAACTAAAAAGATTATGCAAACTTAACTTCAAAATTATATTGACGATCATGCCCCGCTTGACCCCTTCCAACTTGGATTTAAAAGGAACCATGGTGTAGAAACTCTAATTACGTCCCTTTTAGATTCAGTGATCAAATATACCCAATCCCCTTCCCAAGGTTGACTTCTAATCTTTCTTGATATATCTTCTGCTTTTGACTTCCTTCCACATGTGTAGCTACTGGACAGACTGTACGATATCGGCCTCAGAGACATTACACTAAATTGGTTCTGCTCCTACCTGGAACACAGGACTTAACAGATATGAATTGGTGATAAAACCTCCCAGCTGTTCACACTAACACAAGGAGTTCCTCAAGGTTCCAGTCTTTCTTCCCTCCTCTTCAACATCTTCCTTCAACCCATATGCAAGATCTTTCAAGACCACAATATCCAGTACCAATTATATGCAGACAATATCATGGTCTTCACCCCCTTCAACACAGCAATGCCATACCTCACCAATCTCATCAACTGCTTTACCAAGATAAAACACTGGCTCAACCAACACCTTTTTATTAACCAAGCTAAAACAGAAGCTCTCCATATCTTTGCCAACCAATCCTTTACTCCCCCAACATCTATTGTCCTAGGCGATTACATTGTCTCTGTAAAGAATGAGGTCAAATACTTGGGCTTAATACTCGACCAGAACCTCTCATTCAAGGAACAGATTAAAAAATCAACGAAAACTATTTACACCAAAATAAGAACCCTGAGAAATCGCCAACCCTTACTAAACCCAGACTCCTTCCGCACTGTTTACCAAGCCTTAACCACCCCTACTCTTGACTACTGTAATCTCATATATCATGGCCTCCCTCAACATAGTATCCACCCCCTCCAATTGGCCCAGAATACAATAGCTTTCCTAATTACCAACACATCCAGACGTGCACACATCACCCCTGTCCTCCAGAACCTCTACTGGCTCCCCATATTGGCCAAAATAAAATTCAAAACCATCACATTGATACGCAAAGTCATATACAATGAATCCGCCCTCTGTCTACTCTCACTAACTTCTAAACCAAACAATATCAGATCACGCAGACCCATCACTGCAAACATCCTAAATATACCATCTCAGAGGAAAAAGAGCAAACAATCCACCTGAAAACAAGCCTTTTCCCTCTATGCCCCCTTCGTGTGGAATGCCCTCCCTCCTGACTTACGAGGATGCTCTGACCACTCAGAATTCCGTAAAAGGCTCCAAACATTCCTCTTCCAAGAATACTTTGCCCTGCCCTCTTAAAACCTGTCAGACGGCTGCCTAGGGTGAGAACTTACACAATCTTGACGATGCATATATTCATATGATTCTTGCAAGGTATTGTGGGTATTGTAGTTCATTCACTCCCAAACACAGCTGATGACAATAATTTGAGTTGTGAAACCAAGTGGTAAGATCAATAAAATACTTCTTTTATTGATGGGGTTTAATTCACCCAGCACATGTATGCTTGATAGCACTATAAATGAGGTTACTTGCTTGCAGTGTTTAAAAATGGATAACAAAAAGTCACAAAGTAAACCAGAAACAACCTTCAGCTTGTCAGGCAATTAGCTAATGTTTTCTTAGCAAATAATTACCAAATACAAAGGCACAAAGAAAAGAATAAACTTTGCTGGTTAGGTTAACTTCTGCTTATTTTCCACGCTGATCTCAGCAGTGATTCTCCCTTGCTCACACACACAATCAGGTGCAGCCCTAATTATTTTTATTTATTTATTTTTTATTTATTTAACTATTTCTTTTATACCGCCCCTTCCAGAGATCAAGGGCGGTTTACATATAACAGGTTAACAGTCTTGTACACAGTTTGTATACATTTTACATAGAACAATAGAAATCAACTATTTACATTGAACATTGTACATAGAACAATAGAAATCAACTATTTACATTGAACAGTAAATATACTATCCATGGACCAGCTGAAAGCCTTTAGCTGGCTGGCTGCTACTGTGTGAGCCCAAATCCTGCTTTAAGAGCTGTTTGCAGTGGAAATAAAGAACAAAGTTAGGTTTCTTTGTGATGGCTGATGTGTTTGCTCACCGAAAACTAGCAATAGCATTTAGATAGAGAACAGTCCATATAAACTGTATTTTCATCTGCTGTATCTCCCCCTTCATCAACAATCATAGGGTCAATATCATACATTGGCACAGATGAGTCTTTCATTAAGGCACTATCATGAGAATGCTTATTCCCTTGCTGCCATTCTCTATTATAGATAGGGTCTGGATCAGTGTTCATACCTGAGCCTCTCCTGCCATCATAATTCCTCTCTGTAAAGCCTGGCCAATATGTAATCCAATTCTGATGTCCAGCCTTCCAATCTTGATCCCTGGACACTGGATCTCCTCTCACATACCTTCTGGCCTTGGTCTGCAAGTCCCTTCCACATGCAGTCTTCTCTCTTCCAGGTAGCCACTGGTGATTCCTATCTCTGCCACTCCATTCCTCTGGCTGAATCCAGTCCAATGGACTCTGCTGGCTTTTGGAATACCTCCCAGTATGAGTACTGCCTTGTAATCTCCCAGACCTTCCAATGGCCTTTCTTCTCTTCCTTCCAGAGAGTTTCCTTCTCTCTCTATCTGTGTGGCTTTTGCTGAAGCTGTTCTTCCAACTGTTGCTGAAACTGTTATCTGAAGAAAAAGCTCTACTCTTATCCTGTTCTAATATGTGCTGCTCCCTAACACAGCGCAGCTGTGTTGAATCAGGCCCTGCCCTTTGAGATGAGTGCTTAGGGATTACCTCATAGCTCTCTTGATTGCACACACATTCTCTCACTTCAGCCCCTCTCATGGCTGCTGGAAACCTGGTGCATTCTGGGACTGGTAGTCTTTTATGTGAAAACTCTGTTTTCTTGCTTCTACCAGAACTGACAGGTTGCTTGTTCAGAGTCACATCATCTTTTCTATAGCTCCTACCTGAGCTATGATAAGCTTCCTTATCACATACCCCCCTGCTTAAGTTATTACGGACTGGTTTTACTGGTGAAACTTCTTCTCTACAGTCCGTAATACGGGAAAGTGCATCCGCATTCTTGTGTAACTTCCCGGCACGATGTTCAACCTGAAAATCAAACGCCTGTAAGGCCATGTACCAGCGTGTCAGCCTGGCATTGTGGTTCTTCATTTGCTGCAACCACTTAAGTGGGGCATGGTCCGTGACCAACTGGAACTTTCTCCCTGTAAGGTAAAACCTTAACGCCTCCACTGACCACTTGATAGCCAAACACTCTTTTTCTATCGTGGAATACTTTTGTTCAGCCAGTGACAACTTCCTGCTCAGGTACATCACAGGATGCTCCTCCCCATCATGGCACTGGGATAGGACTGCTCCTAGCCCTACATCCGATGCATCGGTTTGAACCAGAAAGGGTTTCTTGAAGTCTACTCCTTTCAGTACCGGTCCTGTACACAATTTTTCTTTTAATACTGAAAACGCTTTTTCAGCTTCTGGTGTCCACTTTATCTGGTTTGGACAATTCTTTCGCAGCATATCCGTGAAAATGGCACTTTTCTCTGCGAATTGCGGTATAAACCGGCGGTAGTATCCAATAAGTCCTAAGAAACTTCTTAGTTGCTTCTTGGTTGTTGGAGGAGGAAAATTCCTGATGCTATCTATTTTGCTTAATAGAGGTTTAATTTTTCCTCTTCCCACTAGGTGGCCTAGGTATTTTACCTCCCTATTTGCAAAGGCACACTTCTTCGGGTTTAAAGTGATTCCCGCTTGCTTCATAGAGCACAAGACTGCCCTGATCCTCTTCAAATGCTCCGCCCAGGTGTTACTATGGATTATGACATCATCCATGTATGCAAAAGCATAACTTTGGTGGGGTCGAAGTACCTGATCCACTAACCTTTGGCAGGTAGCCGCTGCTCCATGCAGTCCGAAAGGCATCCTCTTGAACTGGAAAAGGCCAACGGGGGTGCTGAACGCAGTTTTCGGCTTCGACTCCCTGGTGAGCGGGATTTGCCAATATCCTTTTGTCATATCAAGGGTGGTTAAGTATTGAGCCTGTCCCAGCTGGTCTAGCAGCTCCTCAATTCTTGGCATTGGATATGCATCAAAAACTGATATGGCGTTTACCTGCCGGAAGTCAATACAAAATCTTAAGGATCCATCAGGCTTCGGCACCAGGACTATGGGGCTATTCCAGGGACTCTTTGACTCTTCTATTACCCCCATGTCCAACATCTCCTGGACTTGTGCCACTACCTCCTGTCTTTTGGCTTCAGGCAAGCGGTATGGCCTTTGACGAACCAATTTCCCAGGTGGAGTTATTATTTCATGGGCCACCAAATGGGTCTCCCCAGGTATGGGTGTCAACACATCTGGGAATTCCTTAAGCAACTTCCTAATTTCTTCCTGTTGTACCATTGTCAGGTCCTCACCTATTTGGGGCTCTGATTTTTCTTTACAATCAGATACCTGGGGTCCCAAATCTTCCTCTTCACTCACCTCCCTCTCTCGGGCACAGGTGGCAGCTAAGCTTTTAACCCCTTTGACATCAGTAGAACCAAAGCCTTTGGCTCCACGTTCAGAATTCTCTAGGGATGTGACCTCCTCCCCAGGTGGAAAACCCAGCCTCTCACAAATCAATTGGGCAATTTTGTCTCCTGTCTTCACATGATACTCATTCTGTCCAAAGTTAAACAACAGAACTTTAATATTGCCCCTGTAATCGGGATCAATTACTCCCGCACCCACATCGATGAAATATTTAAGGGCTAATCCGGACCTTGGGGCTACTCTCCCATAACATCCAATTGGTATTTCCACTTGGAGACCGGTGTCAACCAGGGCTCTCCCTTGGCTAGGTACAATCACATTTTCTATGCTGCACAGGTCAAACCCAGCAGACTGAGGGGTTGCCCGCCTAGGAGCTTGGGCCTTCTCAGAGACCTTATGGTACTTTAGGACGAATATCTGCTTTGGGGTAGCTTGGTCTTCTGGACGCTTAACCATCTTTTTAGCTGGGGTCTGAGGACTTCCAAATAAAGGCCTGGGAGCTACTACCATTAAACCTTCTCCCTCCTTTTTTCCTAGTCCTTCCACTAGACCCTGCTTAAATCTTGGCCAGTCTCTTCCTAGAACCAAATCAAAGGGTAGCCTAGGCACCACTGCTAATAGGACTTCCTCTTGTTCCCCCAGGCACTTAACCTTAAACCTATAGGTGGGATATGATGTTGCAGCACCATGAACGCATCTGATGTGAACTTGGCTTTCAGGGGTTCTAGGCACAAATCTTTCTTGGGCCTCTATCCTCTTCCAAAGCCTTTTTGACATCATACTCTGGTCTGCCCCAGAGTCTAATAATGCATTTGTGGTAATTCCCTGCACATCAACCATCAAAAGAAATCCTTCCTTGGGCTGTTTTAAATCCAGACCCATTAAACTAGTGTGTGTCTGGCATCTCTTCTCTAAGTGTCCCACTTTTCCACACTTGAAACATTTCTTTCTATTCCACTGTGTCATCTGGTTTGATACAGTACATTCATTTTCAGAAACATTCTTAATTATTCCTTTTTCTGATACAGCACATCTAACCTCAGCATCCATCTTTAGAGGGCCACCCATTCTATGGCAAGCCTGCGTGGCTTCCAAGAATCTCTCTGCTAGCATGGTTGCCTCTCCAAGATTTTGGCAATTTTGCTGTATAAGAAAAACATTCAAATCTTTAGGTACCCCAAGCATAAATTGTTCCAGCATTATAATATCTAATAACATTTCTACTGTCTTTTGCTCAGGCTCCAACCATTTTACAGCTAAACTTCTGATTCTCTGACTCAGAGCCCTGGGTGTCTCACCCACTTTCAATGTAACAGCTCTAAACATTCGCCTATACTCTGAAATAGACAACCCTAGGCGATCTCTAATAGCTGCCTTTACATCCTTATAAATCAAAGCCTGGGCTGCTGGCATTGCTCTGTAAGCTGCTAGTGCCTCACCAGTTAATGAGGCTGCCAGCCTTACTGCCCACTGGGTCTCTGGCCATGCTAAAGCCTGTGCCACTCTTTCAAAAGACTCTAGAAAATCATCAACATTATCTTCTGAAGTTAATTTCCCAAAATTAAATGCCCCAATCCCTTGATTGAGTCCCACAGTGTGCACATGTGGTGTACCAGTACTAACTGCTGGTCTTGCATCTGTTCCACTTTGGCTCTGCAGCTGAACTAGAGCTTGCACCAGATCAAGCACTGGTTTCTGCTGTTCCATTAAGGCCTTCATAGCAGTGTCCTGGGCCTGCTGTGACAACTCCTGCTGCTTGCAAAATTGGGCTGCCATCCACTGAGCCATCTCCCTCGGATCCATCTTGACCCCTGCAAGAAAAGAGAGAAAAAAAAAAAAACAAAGAGCAGCACCTTCCAACCAGGTGTGTTTTTTTTTTTTAACTTTTTTTTTTTTTTCAATTACCCCCTGTGCTTACACACATCCACCACTAGACATGCCCAGGTACATATTACCTTGTCTCAGTGATGAATCCAGCTTTGCACAGTGTCTTTTCCTCTGGGACCGCTTCCTGGAACAACCACTTTTCCTCCAAAGTGCAGACGAGGGAAAAAATCTTCTTATAGCCTTAAACTTGACTTTTATTTGTAATCCACAACAAGTAAATCCTCTTGGTGCAAGAGCAATCCGAAAAACTACGCCATTTGTCAGACGGCTGCCTAGGGTGAGAACTTACACAATCTTGACGATGCATATATTCATATGATTCTTGCAAGGTATTGTGGGTATTGTAGTTCATTCACTCCCAAACACAGCTGATGACAATAATTTGAATTGTGAAACCAAGTGGTAAGATCAATAAAATACTTCTTTTATTGATGGGGTTTAATTCACCCAGCACATGTATGCTTGATAGCACTATAAATGAGGTTACTTGCTTGCAGTGTTTAAAAATGGATAACAAAAAGTCACAAAGTAAACCAGAAACAACCTTCAGCTTGTCAGGCAATTAGCTAATGTTTTCTTAGCAAATAATTACCAAATACAAAGGCACAAAGAAAAGAATAAACTTTGCTGGTTAGGTTAACTTCTGCTTATTTTCCACGCTGATCTCAGCAGTGATTCTCCCTTGCTCACACACACAATCAGGTGCAGCCCTAATTACTATCCATGGACCAGCTGAAAGCCTTTAGCTGGCTGGCTGCTACTGTGTGAGCCCAAATCCTGCTTTAAGAGCTGTTTGCAGTGGAAATAAAGAACAAAGTTAGGTTTCTTTGTGATGGCTGATGTGTTTGCTCACCGAAAACTAGCAATAGCATTTAGATAGAGAACAGTCCATATAAACTGTATTTTCATCTGCTGTATCTCCCCCTTCATCAACAATCATAGGGTCAATATCATACATTGGCACAGATGAGTCTTTCATTAAGGCACTATCATGAGAATGCTTATTCCCTTGCTGCCATTCTCTATTATAGATAGGGTCTGGATCAGTGTTCATACCTGAGCCTCTCCTGCCATCATAATTCCTCTCTCTGTAGCTGTTGCTGAAACTGTTATCTGAAGAAAAAGCTCTACTCTTATCCTGTTCTAATGTGTGCTGCTCCCTAACACAGCGCAGCTGTGTTGAATCAGGCCCTGCCCTTTGAGATGAGTGCTTAGGGATTACCTCATAGCTCTCTTGATTGCACACACATTCTCTCACTTCAGCCCCTCTCATGGCTGCTGGAAACCTGGTGCATTCTGGGACTGGTAGTCTTTTATGTGAAAACTCTGTTTTCTTGCTTCTACCAGAACTGACAGGTTGCTTGTTCAGAGTCACATCATCTTTTCTATAGCTCCTACCTGAGCTATGATAAGCTTCCTTATCACAAACCTTAATTACCCTATTGTAACATCTCCTCCTCCCTTCATTCTTTCCTTCCCCCCACCCTTACCCCTTGGTCCACCTAGGCTTCCTTAACCCATCCATCTGTAAATATGTAAAACGTTAACTGTCGATTGCCTGTTCACGTTTAAAAAGTTACTGTTCTCTATAAAACAGCTGTGTTTACACTGTTATTTTAAGTTCCATGTAAACCGTCTTGAATCATAGAAAGACAGTATATAAAAAGGTTTTAAATAAATAAAATAAAATTCCAAGGTCATCTTTTGCTACATTCATGAGTAACTTGCTCTTTTTCATCTTTTGCTTGAGTTTGCATACTAATAGTTGGTGATCTGTACCACAGTCAGCCCTAGGTATTGTCTTTGTTGATGTTATCAAGCTTTTCCATCATTGTCTTCCACAGATGTAGTCAATTTGATTTTTGTTCAGTCCATTGGGTGAAGTCCACATGTACAGTCGGCGCTTGTGTTGCTGGAAGAAGATGTTTGAGATGAATAGATCATTGGTCTTGCAGAATTCTATTAGGCTTTCTCCAGCTTTATTTCTGTTGCCAAGTCCATATTTTCCAACCGGTTTTCTGCCTTCTATGTTGCCAACTTTTGCATTCCAGTAACCCACTAAAATAACCAAGGTTAAAAGTGCAAACCATAATACAGTGTTCACCAAAGTATTTCAGTGCAGTTTAAATAACAAATTATAATCTTATACATAGTGTCTTAAGTAAACCTTTAAGGATTATGAGCCCGATATTGAAGTATAATGGCATGATAAAGCGTCGGCGCAGATGGCTATGCCCCGGCCCCAAGTCTCACCCACTGCTGAAGCTCTGGACCAGTGGCTGTTTCTGAATAGAGAGGTTTTGTAATCCTGTCAAATCACTGAGGCTGTAGCCTTGGCTCTGCCTCGTTCAAACTCTCATCCAATTAGTAGAGGGTTTTGCTGTCCTGTCCAATCAGGAATAACTGTTACAGCTCGCCAGTGAGCTGATCTGCCACTGGACCCACCTGGGTCTTGTGGCACCTAATCTGGAATGGAATCTCTGCTGCTGCAGCTTTCCCATGAGCTAAACAGGCGCTGCAGCTCCCCAATGAGCTGATCTGCTGCTGGACTCCCAAGCCTGGATTAGACTCTCTGGAGTCTCCATTGCCATCTCCACTCCCTGGGTTGGGAGAAAACCATCCGCCCCATCTTCACTCCTCCTCCCAACTGGTTTTGTAGGAGGCTATCTGCTGGCTTCTTCACTCTGAGCTTGTCTAGGCTCCCAGGAGGTTTTCCAGCACCATCTTTAGGAGGAGGAGCTGTTTTAGATAAAGAAGCTTAACAGCCTCTAAATCTCAAACTCCTTTGTTTCTCTTTCTTTCCTTGCACAGGACTGCTGGTGCCAGTACCTATTTACTGGATACCAGTACCCTTATGGTGAGCAGTTTCCACCGGCCACAGTGTTTTCCATTCCACCCTCTGTATAATGTATGCACTTTATTTCCATACACTAGTCTCTATAGATTTAAAAGGTAGATCTTAATAATAGATATAAATGTGAGCAAATATTAACTTTGGCTCCTTCTCATAGTCAGTGATTTGCATATCCTCTCCAAATATTTACTTTCTATCTCTGCTTGCAAAGTGACTGTACAGCAGACTGCTCCCTTAATATTGTCCCTCGTCTGACCTCTTTAATAGTTACCTCTTTAGCAGAATAAAGTGATCATTTACCTTTATCCCAGGTTACTCAACACACTCTCAAACACCCACTTTTGGGGGGGGGGGTCACATCTGTAGTACCTGAGAATCGGAGACTAGCCAATATATTGCCAATTTTTAAAAAGGGTTCCGTGGGACTTCCGGTGATGCGGTGAGAGCGAGCAGTCGTGTTCTGTTCGTCCTCCGACCGTCCCCTACTTAAACCGGCAATTTGAACCGTTTCTGTGAACCCCGGACCGACGCAAAGCGTTACCCCAGGTACCGGACAGCCCATCATCACCTCTGCGACGAATAGTAGGAGGAACAGGGATGGCCGCAGCACTACGAGCGGGGAAGAAGGAGCGAGACCGCGGGCCAGGACCCAGCAAGATGGCGGATGGAGCGGTGGCGCCGAGTTCCCCAACCTCCCCAGCTAGAGTGGAGAAAATATCGGCAGCGGTCGCAGAGGCTCTAGCTACTCAATTTACCACCCTCCGGGAGAAACTGGACGCCGTGCAGAGCTCTGTGGAGACTTTCGGCAAGCGGCTGCAGGAGGCGGAGGACCGCGTGGGGCGTGTGGAGGACACCCTAACTGAACTCCACCAGTCGGTGGACTCCCTGAAGACCCAGCTGCGAATCCAGGAGGCAAAAATTGACGACCTGGAAAATCGTTCTAGGAGAAACAATTTGAGGGTGATGGGAGTCCCCGAAACTGTGATGGACACCAAGCTGCAGAAGTACCTAGTGGGGCTCTTCTCAACGCTGCTAACGGGTGAAGCCGCAGGTGAAAAGATCCAGATTGAACGAGCTCATCGGGTGGGCAGCCGAAATGTGCGGGATTCCAGACCCCGAGTGGTCCTTGTGAAATTTCTTCAATTTCCGCAAAAAGAGGCCATTTTACGTACGGCGCGAGCCCAAGGCACCTTGGAGGTGGAAAATGTGCGGATTCGAATTGCACAGGACTATTCCCTGCAACTGAGCCAACGCCGCCGGGCTTACGCACCCATATGCCAAAAGCTAATTGATCGTCGGATCAAATTTACAGTACAATACCCGGCGCGCCTACACGTGTTCTACGAAGGCCAGCGCAAGACATTCGAGTCTGCCGACGCAGCGGCGCAGTACGTGGAGAGTATCACCCCTGAGGGAGGAGAGGGCTGAGGTCCCTGACGAGGTGGCACCAATTTCTTTTTAAACAGTTGGTCAAGATATCAATGGCTAAGCTGCGCTGAGGGAGCGCCGAGTAAGCTGTATCTGGACTGGAGGACATTGGATTGGTATACCTCTTCAGTTCCTGGATACCAACCGCAACTCTGCTCCCCCTGGTTATGGCTTGAGCCTCGGCTACCGGAGAACTGATGAGTAACCGGGTGGGCTGGAGGGGTTACTTTGTTATTTTGTTATAATGTTGGGGTTCTGTTTGCTTGTTATTAATGTATGTTATTATAGATGAACCTGAGTAGCCCTGAACGAGGCCTACCCTGTGGAAGGCTCCTGGACGTGGGATGGAGGAGGGGATAGGCCTGATTGCGGGGGTGCATGGAGGCCTCCTCTGTCCCAAGGGAAGGGACATCAGATAGCCTGGCGGGGCGACCAGGGAAGGATGGTGCCCCTATAGTCCAATGCGGGGTTTGGGTTAACTGCGGAGCCTATAATTAGCCCCCACCCTATTCAATGGACACGCTCCTGCAAGCCCTTGGGGAACCGGGGCCTCACCTTTTGAAAATAGCTGTGGTTGGTGCCATAGCTCGGCCAGACTGTTCTGGTGCGGGGGGGGGGGGGGAGCTCGGCCTGCTGTGCAGGGTCCGTATGGCAGCGCCTCTCCATCCTTCGTAACCCAGTATGTGTTTTGGGAGTATTGCCCAAGACTAGCCTAACGGCAGCAGTCTTAATAGCTTCTGCCTCCCAGATTCAGCCGAGGGGTGGGGAAGGTTTCTGTGCATGTTGGGTGGTCTTCGTAGAGCCTCTCATGGGACCCCTAGCCAGTTAGGGCATACAGTGCCGTGCTGTGTCTGACCTGGTCCCGATTGGTACATGGTCTAAGCTCGGAGCGGAAAGAATTACCGTACAGTAGATAGGACTGGACGGGGATCCGTGCATTAGGGATACAGGCATGGAGCCTTGCGGCTGCTTGGGGAAGAATCTCGACAGTAACTGTCGGGGCTCTCCATAGCAGGAGTGTTGCTTCTTACCTGTCTGCACGTTGTGGGGGGGGGGCGCCCAATCTACCTGAATTTTGCCACCGGAACGGTACTATTTTCTGGGGATTGGGATTATTTCCTTTTACCTGGGAATCTCCCTGCGATAGCGGCTGCTGAGCTTTTGGGTAGTGCAGACACTTTGGGTTACTGTTGGTGCAATTTCGCCTTGGAGGTAGGGGGGTTAACTCTCTCCCGGGCTTGGGGTTAGGTGCCTGAGTTCTGCACTTGGCCCCTAGCCAATCTGACTGACAGCTTTGCCCAATGGAGGGATTGGGTCACCGGGGGTTGGGGGTTGCTGTGGCGACTGGGGTGCCAGTAACCACACGGGAGCTTGGGGGAATGTGTGGGTGACTGGGGTAAAGAGGAAAGTGGGGGGCGGTGGAGCGTAATACCGAAAGATCCATGGGAGAGAGGAGAGGTGAAAGAGGGGTTGGAGAGCTAATAATAAATGGGGGGGAGGGGTTGGGGGGGTGGGAGGAGGGGGGGGGGGTAGGTCGCATCCCTTGTAAACCCCATTGGTTGCTTAGTGTTGAGAGATTGGGGAGGGGGTTCCAGGCTGGGAGAGCCCTGTCCCGACTAGTATGGGATACCGGTCAGGTGAATCTTGACACTGCCCCGCTGCTTTGAAAATCATCACGTGGAATGTGTGCGGTTTGGGCCACCCTATTAAGAGATATAAAGTTTTACAGGCCTTAGCTAGGCAAAAATGTGATATTGCATTTTTACAGGAGACCCACCAGACGGCTGAGGAGCATAATAAGCTGCGCCGAGATTGGGTCGGGCAGGTCTGGGGGGCCCCGGCTACAGGAAGAAAAGGGGGTGTGCCTATCCTGGTTCATAAACGGGTGCGCTGCGTCATCGAAGCTGAAGTGCGCGATGCGACGGGACGTTATC
Organism: Ichthyophis bannanicus; assembly: GCA_033557465.1. Classification (NCBI taxonomy): domain Eukaryota; kingdom Metazoa; phylum Chordata; class Amphibia; order Gymnophiona; family Ichthyophiidae; genus Ichthyophis; species Ichthyophis bannanicus. The sequence continues at coordinate 289,230,581 of CM066043.1, forward strand.
TGCTTTTGCAAGGTACCTTGGAAGGGAAACCGGTCATCTTGGGGACGGTGTATGGACCGAATTCCCTAGACCCCCATTTCTATGCTAGTGTGGCTTCTAAAATGGAGCAGATGCCTGAGTCCCCTCTGGTGATGGGAGGTGACTTTAATGGAGTCTTGGATGTTGTTCTGGACACTTCCAGAGGGGGGGAAGCGCGTGAACGGGGACCTGTAACTCGGGTGTTGCAGCGCTTTAAGGCTCGCTTGGGGCTGGTGGACCCATGGAGGGTATTACACCCCTTAGAGAAAGATTTCGCCCACCAGTCCAGAGCTCACGGCTCCAGCTCCCGCATTGATTACCTGCTGCTCTCCAACGGGATATTTGCGAAGGTGGGGGATACGCAGATCGGGCCTTTCGAAATTTCCGACCATGCGCCGGTGTGGATGGAACTATGCTGGGGTGGGGTGACGGACCGATCCAGGCTTTGGCGATTCCCGCCGGAACTCTACAAGGACGCTCAGTTTCATAAGTTTTTAGAACAACGCTGACAGGAGTTTGCAGAGGTCCATCAAGGTCATCAGGGAGACCCGGAACTGGTCTGGGAGACAGCCAAAGTCGTACTGCGAGGCGACATTATTGGGTTCACGGCTCGCAGACGTCGGCTGCTCGTGGAACGGATTCTTAGGCTAGAGAAGCGGGTATCCTTGCTACGTCGTCGGATGGCACAGGCCCCGACTCCGGGGCTTCAAAAAGAACTGTGGGAAGCTCGAGTAGGTCTCAATGAGTTGTTGCACCAGAGAGCCAAGAAGTCAATTTTATATTATCGATATCGACTACAGTGCTATGGGGATAAACCCGGGCGGCTGCTGGCCCGCTGTCTGAGAGGTCAGAGAGGCCTAAATACTGTGGCGGCCTTGCGAGATGAACATGGGAGGTTACAGCGAGACAGTACGGAGATAGCCCGGGTATTTCGGGGTTTTTTTCAGAAACTTTATACGGCGGAAAGTGGCTCACCTGCGGCAATATCGGAATACCTCTGGAAGTTGAATTTACCTTCGCTTACGGAGGAACAAAACCTGCACTTGGGGCGCCCAGTCACCCCAGAGGAAGTGGGATCGGTCATCGCGGCGGCTAGTTGCTTTAAATCGCCAGGGCCTGATGGCTTGGGAGCCGAGTTTTATAAACTGCTTAATAGTTTTGTCAGCCCGGTCCTGGTAGAGGTGTATGCGCGGCGGGTGGAACAGGGCGGCTTTAGGTGGGGCAATAATCATGCCCATATTACTTTAATCCCCAAGCCAGGTAAAGACCCGGAAATGCCTGCTTCTTACCGTCCGATCTCCCTACTGAATTTCGACCTTAAGATTTTTGCTAAAGTGCTGGCAAACAGACTGGCGGGATATCTAGATGTTCTGATCCATAGCTCCCAGGTAGGCTTCGTGAAAGGTCGATACATAGTACGGAATATGCGTAAAATACTAACGTCGTTGGAATGGGTGCATGACCAGCATCTGCCCTCATTACTTATTAGTTTCGACGCGGAAAAGGCCTTCGACCGGGTCGATTGGTGCTACCTAAAAATGTTGTTACCTTGGTACGGTCTAGGAGCCCCCTTCTGTGCTATGATAGATAGCCTTTATGCCACTCTGACGGCGGGAATACTGTGCAATGGGGTGTTGTCGGAGACCTTTCCCTTGGAGAGAGGTACGAGGCAGGGTTGCCCCCTTTCACCCCTGCTATTTGTTTTGTCTTTAGACCTGCTGATTCGGGCGGTGGAGGCATCGCCGACGATCCAGGGGGTGCGGATTGGATCTCAAACATTTACCGTGTCGGCTTTTGCGGACGACCTTTTGGTGCATCTTTTGTCCCCGGAGGAGTCCTTGCCTCATCTGCTGCAGGAATTTCAGACCTATGGCCTCTTCGCTGGCCTGCGGATTAACGGGGACAAGTCGGAGGCCCTGGATGTCTCGGGGTCTCTGAAAAGAGGCTGGACAGGCAGGTTCCCCCTGAAGTGGGCAAACTCTCATTTTACCTATTTAGGTATTCGGTTGACTAGTCAACCGCGGGACCTCTACAGGTGTAATTTGGACTGGATGGTGAATCGAATGCGGTCCCAACTATTGGCTTGGGGGCCTTTGCCACTTTCTCTGTCGGGACGTGTGGCGGCGGTGAAGATGGTGATCTTACCGAGGCTGTTGTATTGGCTGCAAACCTTGCCGGTGTGGCTCCTTCGGAGAGATTTGTGCCGGGTGGAGGGGATACTTCGCACCTTTATGTGGCGCGGAGCGCGGGCCCATATCCCCTTGGTAAGACTTATGGGGAAGTGGCGAGAGGGGGGGATGGGGTTTCCTGACCTGGGCACGTATGCACTGGCCTGTCAGGCCCGCCATCTTGGCGATTGGCTTGGGGAGACTGCAGTGTACACACCCACATCTTTGGAGGAGGCCTTTGTAGCGCCTCTCTCGTTGTTAGGGGCCTTACACACAATGTCTAAAGACTTGCCAGTCCGCCTTGTGCATAGCGTCTTATTTGGTTCGGCCCAGCGGACATGGCGGTATCTAAACACCCGCTGGGGGACGCCCTGGACGGTTTCCAGTTGGCTGCCCTTGCAGGGCAATGTTCAATTTATCCCTGGCTCGGGGTCCCAGGGTTTTTGGGACTGGAGGCGGAGGGATATCCGGTCTATAGGGCATTTAGTCGATGCCAGGGGCCGCTGTAAATCATTTCAAGCCCTTTGTCAGGAATACGATTTGACGTCACAGCATACTTTTGTGTTCTTGCAGGTCTCTCACTATGTTTCCTCCTTACCTGGAGCGGCGTTGACGCTGGAGCGCTCAGAGCAGCTGTTGAGTTTTTTTGCATTAGGGGAGGAAACCCCTCCTACTATTGCGGGCCTGAGGGCTCGCCTGGACAGCCTCCGCACTCCAGCTGACTATCGGGGGGTGGAAGCGGCCTGGGGGGCAGAGCTGGGGTGGGAGGTTTTTCCTGACACTATCCGTACCGCTCTGCGCCGGATTGCTGCTGTAGTGGAGGGGGCGAAGTGGAGAGAGGTGCAATTCAAATGCCTCACCCGAGCCTATTTCTCACCCCGCCGAGCCCTGCGTAGTCATCTGACGGAGGACGGTCGGTGCCCGCGCTGTTTAGCGCCATTAGCTAACCTACTGCATATGTGGTGGGCTTGTCCCCACATCCAACCCTACTGGGCTCGAATAAGAGCATATGTTAGCGGTTTATTGCAACAGAGGTTGCGATGGACAGGAGCTTTCGTGGTTCTGGACAGGATGGACCCCCCCTACCCGGCCCGGCGCACAGATCGGTTGCTAATGCGGAAGGCCTGTCTGGTGGGTAAAGGCCCAATATTGCGCCTTTGGCGTGAGCAACGTTCCCCCACGTTTGTGGAATGGCGTAACTGTTTCCATCAGTTAATGTTGATGGAGCGGTGGCAAGCGCGGGACAGTGTCAAGCATTGGACTATTTTCATTCAGATATGGGGCACATATATCGATACTTTGGGAGCTCGGTGTCGTAACGAGCTTTTACACATCGGCTATTAGGGGGTAGAAGAGTAGGGGGCGGAGGGGCACTAATGCACGGTGGGTCATTGTAGGCGAGGGGGAGGGGTGTGGTGGGGAGGGGGGTGCGACCTGAACGGGGAAGGGGGGGTGGGTGGGGGGAGCGGGAGGGGAAATATTATAAAATACTGTATTCATCTCCTGTATGTGTTTCTCCGGGTGGGGATAAGAACCTAATCCCCCCGGGGGCTGTGTGTTGTCTACTTATCATGTTTGTAGGTGATGATTAAAATAAAGTTTACAAAAAAAAAAAAGGGTTCCGTGGTGATCCAGGAAACTACAGACCAATGAGCTTGATGCCCGTACTGGACAAAATAGTAGAAGCTATTATGAAGAATAAAATTACTGAACATGTAGATAATCATGGGTTAATGGGAGAAAGCCAACATGGATTTAGCTAAAGAAAGTCTCGTCTCACTAATCTCTTACATTTTTTTGAAGGTGTGAATATATAGGTAGATAAAGGTGAGCTGGTTGATATCTGGATTTTCAGAAAGTCTTTGACAAGGTCCTTCATTAGGGATGGAAGGATACCCATATGAGGAAAGCCTTAAAAGGGACCATATGGCCTATCTAGTCTGCCCTTCCATATCAACTACAATAGTCCCCTTTTTTCCTTTGGAGATCCTCTGTGTTTGTCCCATGGTTTTTTGAATTCAGATATTGTCCTCGTCTCTAGTCTCCCAGTTGAGGTGGTAGAGACGAGGACAGTATATGCCCTCAAAAACACATGAAACAAACACAGAAGATCTTTAAAGGAAAAAAGGGGACTATTGTAGTTGATATGGAAGGGCAGACTGACTAGGCCATGTGGTCTTTTTCTGCCATCATATTTCTATGTTTCTATTCCTTAGAGACTCTTGTGGAAATTAAAAAAGTCATGAGATAGGAGGCAATATACTATTGTGGATCAGGAACTGGTTAAAAGGCATAAAACAGAGAGTAGGGCCAAATGGCCAATTTTCTCACTGGAAAAAGTTTAATAGTGGAGTACCTCAGGGATCTGTGCTGGGCCCGCTGCTTTTAAACAGATTTATAAATGACCTGGAAATGGGAATAATGAATGAGGTGATCAAATTTACAGTTGAGACAAAATTATAATTATTTAAAGTTGTTAAAAAAACAAGAGCATTGTGAAAAATTGCAAGAGGACCTTGAAAAACTGGGAGACTGGGCATCCAAATGGCAGATGAAATTTAATGTGGACAAGTGCAAAGTTATGCACTTTGGGAAGAAAAACCCAAACTGCAGTTACACAAAGCAAGGTTCCACATTAGGAACCACCATCCAGGAAAAGGATCTAGGCATCGTCGTGGATAATACGTTGAAACCCTCAGCCCAGGTTATAGCAGAATTAGAAAGGGTACCAAGAAGAGCCACCAAAATGATAATGGGGATGGAAGGATACCCCTATGAGGAAAGCCTTAAAAGATTAGTGCTCATCAGCTTGAAAGAAAGACAACTGAGGAGAGATGTGATAGAAGTTTATTAAATAATGAATGGAATGGAATGGGTAAATGTAAATTGGTTGCTTACTCCTTCCAAAAGCAGAAAGACTAGGGGATATGCATTAACGCTACAATGTATGCCCATTAAGATTAATTGGAGAAAATATTTTTTCAGTCAGTGCATAATAAAACTCAAATTCGTTACTGGAGGATGTAGGAAAAGCTGTTAGTGTAGCTGAGTTTAAAAAAGGTTTGAACAAGATCCTGGAGGAAAAGTCCATAAACCATTATTAAAGAGGACCAGAGAAATTCACTGCTTACCTCAGCAAAAGCAATGTGGAATCTATGTACCTTTTTGGAAATCTGACAGGTACTTATGACCTGGATTGGCCACTGTTGGAAACAGGACACTGGGCTTGATGGACCTTGGTCTGACCCAGTATGGCATATCTTATGTTATGTTCTTATGACAAGGGTCTTCACCTAGTGGATGCCTATAGAATGCTTTCTAGTATTTTAAGCTAACAAACTCTTTTCACAAGTCGGACCATCTATTTGTGCTGTTTGTGGGACCACATAAAGGTGACGCAGCTGCTATCTCTACCCTGGTTCGCTTTATCAAGGAAGCCATTGTCTCAGCATATCTTTTGCGGAACCGGTCAGTTCCAGAGTGTTTGCATGCACGTTCCAATCAGATGCAGGCATCCTTCTGGTCACCCCCGCAGACATTTGTTGGGTGGCAATGTGAGCATCACTTTCCACTTTTGTCAAGCATTACAGCTTGGAAGTCAACTCTCAGACAGAAACGGCCGTGTCTTCTTCCTGCCTAGTGATGCCATGGCTTTGGTACGACCCATCTGTCTGGACTGGTCTAGCAGGACGATATGGAAGATGAAATTTTACTTGACAGATGATGTCCTTTCCTTGAGTCCTACTAAACCAATCCTGGACCTGCCTCTGGAACCTGGTTTGACCAGCTATATTCTCTGTGGTTAACTCTGCAGGCTCATACCCTTTTGAAAAGCCTTCTCTCTGAAGCTGATCCTGTACATAGATAAGGTTCTTGTTCTGTTGAACCTCGTTATCTTCACTGAGGTTGTGTGTGGTCATGGATTCTTGACCATTTGCTTGGGTACAGATACTGAAGTATACCCATAGCTGTACTGGCTATCATAGTTTGATGAGGTCATAAGAAACCTCTGGAATGTTTCTCTGTCTACTGGTAGGGGGACACAACCCACTTGTCTGGATTGGTCTAACAGGACTCGAGAAAAGAACATTATCTGGCAACTAAAATGTCACCTTCTCTAATTTCTGTTTACATTTCATCATCTTTCAATTCTTTCTGGTCTTTATCAATATTCACCTTCCATAAAGATTCCATGGTGCATTTTGTTTCCTGAAGAATCTTTTTGTCTGTTTGACTCTGTTTTGTTTAAAATAAAGTACCATCCCTCCACTAATTTGACCTAGCTTATCATTGTGATATAATTTGTACCCTGGAATCACAGTGTCCCATTGGTTATCCTATTTCCACTATGTCTCTGAGATGCCTATTATGGTCACCTCTTCGTTCAGTGCTACATATTCTAACTCTTCCATCTTAATTTTTCAGGCTTCTAGCATTTACTTCTATTAGTATTGCTACTTACCATTTGTATATTGCATAGCACTACAAGGTGTGTGCAATAACTTTACAGAGACATGTAAAAGATTCTCTGCCCATCAAAGCTTGCAGTGTATTCTAGACAAACAACACAACTGGGGACTAGGGTGCATGTAGGTTAATGATAAGGATATACATTTTTCAAAGTATGGTTTTGTTTATATTTATTTTTTATCCATAAACCTGCCCTTAATTTTATTTTATTTTATTTAACAAAAGTTTTTATACCGCAATTTCCAATGATCAATTGCGGTTTACAGAGAACAAGTGTGAGTTGTACAAACTTGTACATGCTTGATTACATTTATTTATTTTTATTTATTGATTTATTTACAGTTCTTATATACCACGCTTTTTGGTATCAGTGCGGTTTACAAATAACGCAAGTTTCGCATCAGAACAAAAGAAAGCAGAGGCTAAATGGCCAATTTTCCCAATGGAGAAAGGTGAATAGTGGTGTACCCCAGGGATCTGTGCTGGGTCCGCTGCTTTTTGACATATTCATAAATGACCTGGAAAGTGGAATAACGAGTGAGGTTATCAAATTTGCAGATGACACAAAACTATTTAAAGTTGTTAAAACCCAAGAGGATTGTGAAAAATTGCAAGAGGATCTTGATAAATTGGAAGACTGGGCATCAAAATGGCAGATGAAATTTAATGTGGACAAGTGCAAGGTTATGCACCTAGGGAAGAACAACCCAAACTATGGTTACACGATGCAAGGTTCCACATTAGGAACCACCACCCAGGAAAAAGATTTAGGCGTCATTGTGGATACCATGTTAAAAACCCTCGGCCCAGTGTGCAGCGGCGGCCAAGAGAGCAAATAGAATGCTAGGTATGATAAGGAAAGGAATGGAAAATAAAACAAAAGATATTATAATGCCTCTATATCGTTCCATGGTGAGACCGCACCTTGAATATTGTGTGCAATTCTGGTCGCTGTATCTTAAAAAGGATATAGCGATTTTAGAAAAGGTTCAGAGAAGAGCCACCAAAATGGTAAAGGGGATGGAAGGATACTCCTATGAAGAAAGGCTAAAAAAGTTAGGGCTCTTTAACCTGGAAAAGAGACGGCTGAGGGGAGATATGATAGAAGTCTATAAATTAATGAAAGGAGTGGAACGGGTAAATGTAGATCGATTGTTTACGTTATCAGAACATAGAAAGACTAGGGGACATGCAATGAAGCTACAGGGTAAACTATTTAAGACTAATAAAAGAAAATATTTTTCCACTCAACGTGTAATCAAACTCTGGAATTTGTTACCGGAGGATGTAGTAAAGGCTGTTAGTGTAGCTGGGTTTAAAAAAGGTTTGGACAAGTTCCTGGAGGAAAGGTCCATAAACCATTATTAAGAAGTGACCGAAGATATCAATGCTTGACCCAGTACAAGCATTGTGAAACTTGTGTCTCTTGGGGAAACTGCTAGGTACATATGACCTAGATTGGCCACTGTTGGAAACAGAATACTGGGCTTGATGGACCTTGGTCTGACCCAGTATGGCATATCTTATGTTCTTATCTTTTGCTTACATCATAACAGGGTTTGTAACATGGGACTGTAACAAGGGTAACTATATAGAAATCCACAACCGAGGAGGTTGTAAAAACTATTTACAGATTAAATTGTATATTGTTTATGGAATCGTGATGCATGAAGCTTGTAATCTATGCCTGAGGGCGGGTCTGTTATGTATATCAGTAAGAGTTAAGTTGTTGGAGTGTCAGAGGCTGAGTGGGTAAGATGAGGTGCTGGAAGTGATTGTGTGAAGTTAGGGTGGACGAAGTGAAGGCAGAATAGATGGTATTTAAGGGCTTTTCTGAATTGAGAGAGGTCACCTATTAATCATATATGAGGCGGTAGATCGTTCCAGCATTTGGGGGCATAGAGTTTGAAGGCTCTATTTCTAGTTGTTTGAATACATTTGGTAAACTCAGGTGGCATAGACATCATGTTGGTAGCTGCTGACCTTCTTAGCCTGTTTGTAGGGGTAGTAGTCAAGAGTGCAGAGAGGGATGAGGGGGATATCCTGTTAATTGCTTTAAATGAAAGGCGTAGGACTTTGTAGGTGAATCCTGTATTGTAACGGTAGCCAGTGTAGTTCCATGAGTATGGGCGTGATATATTCTTTTCTGAAAATGCCGCAGAGAATGCGAGCTGCTGAATTCATCGCCATCTGCAGTGGATTGAGGGTGTTCTTAGGAAGACCGTGTAGTATGATATTGGCATAATCGAAATGTGGTAATTCAAGTGATTGGAATATGGTTCTGAAGTCGTCTGGGGCGAGTAGAGATCTTAGGTGTCTTAGAGTCCGTATTTTATTGTAAACTGACTTGGTTATATTCTTTGTGTTCTTTGAAATTGAGTTGTTGGTCTATTGTAATGCCAAGGTAGCGTATCGCAGATTTGCAAGGTAGTTCAGCATCTCATACCTTCAATGAAGTGGGGGGAGAGAAGTTCTTGTTCTCCAGGACCAAGCAGGAAGTCAGTCCTCACTTATGGGTGTCATCGGCGCCGATGAAGCCCCAGCGGAGCATTTCCCCAGCTTTCTATGAAAGCCTTTGGGAATGCTGGCACGCATGCGCGGTTCCCTTCCCGCCTAAAGGTGCCATCTTACCTCAGTCTCTTTTTTTCCGAGAAGCCCATTGGATGTGTGTCCTGTTCTCCCGGATAAAAGTGATTTTTTCTTCGGCGATTTTCGCTATTTTTCTTCGGTTCGACACCGGTTCCCCTCTTGCCGGGTTTGGTACACCGGTATCGAGCCCGATTTCTTCATTTTTCGGATTTAGCCCTTCATGGCTGGCGTTCGCGCCCTTTTTTTCCTTTTTTCACTGGAAGGCCGGTCTTTTGACCTCGCTGGGGCTCTTTTTTCCCCGATGGCTTCCAGTAGTTTCAAAAAGTGTGATCGGTGTAAGAAAATTGTCTCTCACCGACACACACGACTGCTGCCTTCGGTGCCTCGGCCCTGACCACGACCCCAAGTCGTGTGGGCCATGTGGGAAGATGTCTTCCAAGGCACTAAAGAGTCGACAGCATCAGAAGGAAAGGTTTTTCTCGGACTCTGCCTCCGGCTGCGCCCGGACCTCGTCTGAGGCCTCGACATCTCGGGATTCCGATCCCGAGCACCGTCGAAGCTCCTCGGACAGGGGGTCCCCCAACCAGGAACGCAAGAGGAAGAAGCGGCTCGCGAGGGCGTCGTTGGAGGAGGTCCCTGGTCCCTCGAGGGCCAGGACTAAGACCCCCGACCGCCGTCCCGTGCCCGTGGACCAAGAGAAGCCTGCGAATGTTCCTCGCGTGGAGCCGGAGTCTGCTGGACACGTAAGCCCCATAGTCCTCGTGGACTCTCCTCCCAGAGAGCTGACGTCGGTGGCAGAGTCGGTGGCTGCTGCATCTCCCGAGCTGAGTCTCAGGATGACAGCCTTGGAGTGCAGACTGTCTGCCTTCATGGAGCAGCAGCGGGCACTGATGGCCAGCCTGTCTGGTGCATCTGCCCCGACCACCGGGATGTCGACTTCGAAGTCAACCCCGGAGACCGAGCCGATACTCGAGACCCTTGCGGCTCGCAGTCGTCCTTGGTCGAGGTCTCCCTTGACCTCCCATTCGGGACCGAGGGTGTCGACGCTGGTGCCCCTGGCGTCGGGGCGGGTGCCTCGGGGCCCCACGGGGTCGGACCCTGACTCCTCCTCGGACGAGTCCGCCTGGGAGACGGAGGGCGAGGAGTCTCCCGATACTTTTAAGACTCGGTGCGTCCCATCGGACTCACCGCAGTCTGATCCCCGGAGTAGATCCCCTCCGGAGGACACTAGGTTCTCGGAGTTCGTCCGGGATATTGCCGCTGCCTTGGCTATCCCTGCCGATCCCGAGGAAGAGCCTCGAGCCGAGGAGCTCGATGCTCTACAGTACGACTCTCCTCCGAAGGAGGCCTTTACTGTCCCAGTTCCTCCGATGCTGGAATGGCTCCTCTTCCGAATGTGGGAGGCCCCGGCCTCGGCGCCGGTTCTAAGCAAGCGAGTCGATTCCATTTATCGGCTCCGCAAAAGCCCTGGTTTCCAGAAAGCACAGCTACCACACCATTCCATGGTTGTGGAATCGGCCATGCATCGTCTGAAGAGCCAGAAGATGCACTCCGCGGTGCCCCCCGGCAGGGAGGCCCGCAACCTCGATGGCGTCGGTAGAAAGTGCTTCCAGGGGTCGATGCTTGCTTGCCGTGTCCAGTCTTACCAGCTGTACATGGGCATGTACTTGCGGGACCTGGCTGGTCTCTCCGGGGAACCCTTGCAGAGATTTCAGACCTTGTCCTCGGGGATTCGGGAATGCTCAAAGTTCATTTCCCGCACCGCCTACGATGGCTTCGAGGCTTCGGCCCGAGTAGCGGCTGCCGGCATCGCGGCTCGACGCCAGGCGTGGCTGCAGTCATCGGACCTCGAGCCATGGGTTCAGGACAAGTTGGTCGATGTCCCCTGCCGAGGTGAGAACCTTTTTGGCAAACCCGTGACCGAGAAGGCTGCTCAGTTCGAGACAGAGCACCTTACCCGGACAAGGCTGTCGAGGAAAACCTCTGCCCCTTCACATAAGAAGAAGGGCTCGGGTAAAAAGTCCTTTTACCCGAGGAAGGGTACTGCCTACAAACAATACCCTCATTATCAGGCTGCCCAAGCTGCCCTCCCAGGGTCAGCAAGCCAAGGGCCAGGGTAATGGGCCCCGTAGGCAGAGGACCCCCAAGCCTCAGGCCCCTGCTACCACTCAGCAGGGTGGGGGTTTTTGACTCCTTGAGCGTAGCCTCTCCTCCACTGCTCTCCCCACCCTGCACAGGAGGTCGCCTCGCCCTCTTTGCCCACCAGTGACCCCTTATCACCGGAGACAGTTGGGTGCTGGACATAGTCCACAATGGCTAATGCCCTCCATTTTCACCAACTGCCTCCACCATATTTTCCAGGGGAGCCTCCAAAGCCTCCCCTGCACACAGACCTTCTTCTACAAGAGCTTCATGGTCTGTTGGTGGACAGGGCAGTGGAGCCTGTGCCTCCCCACTTGCAAGGTCACGGATTCTACGCCAGGTATTTCCTGGTACCCAAAAGAACCGGTGGCCTTCGACCCATTCTGGACCTCAGAAACCTCAACAAGTTCCTAGAAAAATTAAAGTTCAAGATGCTTACTCTTGGGACACTTCTGCCCTACCTCCAGCAGGGAGATTGGCTATGCTCCTTAGATCTAAAGGATGCGTACACTCACATCCTCATTCATCCAGACCACAGAAAGTACCTCAGGTTCATTGTGGGAGGAAACCATTATCAGTACAGAGTACTACCTTTTGGCCCGACCTCCGCTCCCAGGGTCTTTACCCAAGTGCCTGGCAGTTGTGGCGGACTACCTCAGAAATCAAGGCATCTTTGTCTTTCCCTATCTGGACGACTGGCTCATCAGGGGTCAAACGTCCCTGGAGGCCAGACAAGCCACCCTCAGAACCATTGCTCTGCTTCAGAACGTGGGTTTTGTCATAAACTTCGCAAAGTCCACTTTGCTCCCCTCCCAGAACTTGGAGTTCATAGGGGCAAGGTTGGATTCTCAACTGGCAAAAGCATTCTTGCCAGAAGACAGGGCCCAAAGGCTGATGGACGTGGCCAAACCATAAGAACATAAGATATGCCATACTGGGTCAGACCAAGGTCCATCAAGCCCAGTATTCTGTTTCCAACAGTGGCCAATCTAGGTCATATGTACCTAGCAGTTTCCCCAAGAGACACAAGTTCCACAATGCTTGTACTGGGTCAAGCATTGATATCTTCGGTCACTTCTTAATAATGGTTTATGGACCTTTCCTCCAGGAACTTGTCCAAACCTTTTTTAAACCCAGCTACACTAACAGCCTTTACTACATCCTCCGGTAACAAATTCTAGAGTTTGATTACACGTTGAGTGAAAAAATATTTTCTTTTATTAGTCTTAAATAGTTTACCCTGTAGCTTCATTGCATGTCCCCTAGTCTTTCTATATTCTGATAACGTAAACAATCGATCTACGTTTACCCGTTCCACTCCGTTCATTAATTTATAGACTTCTATCATATCTCCCCTCAGCCGTCTCTTTTCCAGGTTAAAGAGCCCTAACCTTTTTAGCCTTTCCTCATAGGAGTATCCTTCCATCCCGTTTACCATTTTGGTGGCTCTTCTCTGAACCTTTTCTAAAATCGCTATATCCTTTTTAAGATACGGCGACCAGAATTGCACACAATATTCAAGGTGCGGTCTCACCATGGAACGATATAGAGGCATTACAATATCTTTTGTTTTAATTTTCCATTCCTTTCCTTATCATACCTAGCATTCTATTTGCTCTCTTGGCCGCCGCTGCACACTGGGCCGAGGGTTTTAACATGGTATCCACAATGACGCCTAAATCTTTTTCCTGGGTGGTGGTTCCTAATGTGGAGCCTTGCATCGTGTAACCATAGTTTGGGTTGTTCTTCCCTAGGTGCATAACCTTGCACTTGTCCACATTAAATTTCATCTGCCATTTTGGTGTCCAGTCTTCCAATTTATCAAGATCCTCTTGCAATTTTTCACAATCCTCTTGGGTTTTAACAACTTTAAATAGTTTTGTGTCATCTGCAAATTTGATAACCTCACTCGTTATTCCACTTTCCAGGTCATTTATGAATATGTCAAAAAGCTGCGGACCCAGCACAGATCCCTGGGGTACACCACTATTCACCTTTCTCCATTGGGAAAATTGGCCATTTAGCCCTACCCTCTGCTTTCTATCTTTTAACCAGTTCCTGATCCACAATAGTACACTGCCTCCTATCCCATGACTCTTTAGTTTTGCCAAAAGTCTCTGATGAGGGACCTTGTCAAAGGCTTTCTGAAAGTCCAGATACACAATATAAACCGACTCACCTTTGTCCACCTGTTTATTCACTCCTTCAAAAAAAAAAACAGTTCCTAAACAAGCCCCTGGTCTCCGCCAGACTCTGCCTCAGACTTCTGGGCCACATGGCTTCGACAGTGCATGTGACTCCCAATGCCAGGCTCCATATGAGGCCTGCACAGTGGTGCCTTCGGACTCAGTGATCTCAGGCCACAGGCCACTTACGAGACAGGATAAGGGTGTCCAAACCCCTTTTGGCCTCCCTCAGCTGGTGGCTGCATCCACCCAGTCTACTCAAGGGGATGCCCTACCAAATGCCAGAATACTCAGTGGTCCTCACCACTGATGCCTCTCTAAAGGGCTGGGGTGCTCATTGTCTGGACAAGTGCACTCAAGGCCTCTGGTCTCCCTGGGAAGCAGCCCAACAGATCAATCTGCTCGAACTTCGGGCTATCCGCTTGGCTCTCAGAGCTTTTTCTCCGGCCCTGGCTCACCGCTCAGTCTTGATTCAAACAGACAACCAGGTAGCCATGTTTTATGTGAACAAACAGGGTGGGACTGGATCCAGACTCCTTTGTCGGGAAACTCAAGACCTTTGTTCCTTTGCCCTGAGGCACAATATACTTCTCAAGGCGGTGTACCTTCCAGGCCAGGAGAACTGCCTGGCCAACAGATTGAGCAGAATTCTGCAGCCCCACGAGTGGCAGCTGCATCCCCTGGTGGTTCAGAGGATCTTCCTAAAGTGGGTTCTCCCTTGGATAGATCTCTTTGCCAGCCCTCTGAACAAGCAACTGCCCAAGTTCTGCTCCAGGCACCCGCATCCTTCGAGGGTAGCACCCGATGCCTTTCTAATGTCCTGGTCTCAGGGCCTCCTGTATGCGTTTCCTCCCACACCCTTGGTGGCCCGAACTCTTTTCAAGACTCTTCAGGACAGGGCCTCAGTCCTGCTGGTAGCTCCCAGGTGGCCGAGGCAGCCTTGGTTTCCACTTCTGCTTCAACTGGCAGTGGATTCCCCACTACCTCTGGGGTTGCAGCCCGACCTTCTCTCCCAGGAGCAGGGTTCCCTTCTGCACCCCAATCTCAAAGCTCTCAATTTGATGGCCTGGAGGCTGCAAGGGTAGTTTTGGCTCCCTGGGGCCTGCCTCAGGAAGTTGAGGAGATTGTCCTAGCCTCTAGGAAACAGTCCACCAGAAAAACCTATGCTCTCAAATGGAAGTGGTTTTCTATGTGGTGTCAGCTACGTGCAGAAGATCCTTTCTCCTGTACTGTGCCTGTAGTGCTTCAGTACTTGCTGCACTTATCCAATCAGGGGCTTAAGTCCAATTCTGTTCGGGTCCACCTCTCAGCTCTCGCAGCTCACCACTCACTGGTGGAAGGACATTCTCTATCTGGGCACCCCTTGGTGTCTAGGTTTCTCAGAGGCTTGCTCTTGCTCGAGCCTCCCATCCGTCGTCCTGCTCCTGAGTGGGAGCTGAATGTGGTCTTGCAGCAACTGACTCGCCCACCTTTTGAGCCTATGGCTACTTGCCCTCTACGCTTCCTTTCCTGGCAGACTCTCTTCCTGATAGCCCTTACTTCGGCTAGGTGGGTGAGTGAGCTTCAGGCCCTAGTCTGTGATAGGCCTTACACCAGGATTTATAGGAACAGGGTAGTCCTCAGGACTCACCCTAAGTTCCTCCCAAAGGTTGTCTCCTCTTTTCACCTCAATCAGGAGGTGGTTCTTCCAACATTCTTCCCTAGGCCTCATGCAAGCCAGGCTGAAGCTGTCCTGCATACCCTGGACTGTAGGAGGGCCCTTTCCTTCTACCTTGACCGTACGCAAGGGCATCGAAGGGCTACTCAGCTCTTCGTATCCTTTGACCCCAATAAGTTGGGGTTAGCTGTGTCCAAGCGTACCTTGTCCATCTGGGTGGCTGACTGTATCACCTGGGCTTACAGGGCGGCTGACCTTCCTTTGCAGGGTAGGGTCACGGCCCATCGTGTCAGGGCAATGGCTGCCTCAGTGGCTCATCTCCGCTCTGTGCCCGTGGTAGACATCTGCAGGGCTGCAACTTGGTCTTCAAACCAGGCTTTTGCGGCCCATTACTGTCTGGAGAGGGAGTCCCGTAGGGACAGTGCTTTTGGCCAAGCAGTACTCCGGAATCTCTTTGAGGTTTAGGCAACTCCTGCCCTTTGTTGGGCTACCGGTGGAGGTTGTGTCCTTGAAAAGCCTTTTCTTTGCTGCTGGGACTAGAGGGAGGCCTCTTGTTCAGCCTGGGTTCCTCGGTAGCCCAGAGTTTGGGAGTAACCCATAAGTGAGGACTGACTTCCTGCTTGGTCCTGGAGAAAGAGTGGTTACTCACCTGTAACAGGTGTTCTCCAGGAGCAGCAGGAATCAGTCCTCACAACCCTCCCTCCTCCCCTTGTAGTTGCAGTTGTACATAGTTTGTTTTTTTGCATTTTTGTGTGCTGTTCTTAGCTATGTCATTTGACTGAGTTAAGATGGCACCTTTAGGCGGGAAGGGAACTGCGCATGCGTGCCAGCATTCCCAAAGGCTTTCATAGAAAGCTGGGGAAATGCTCCGCTGGGGCTTCATCGGCGCTGTCACCCATAAGTGAGGACTGATTCCTGCTGCTCCTGGAGAACACCTGTTACAGGTGAGTAACCACTCTTTCTTGGTTATGAATAGGACCTCAGTTTTCTTAAAGTTTATGAGTAGATTCTGCGATAAGAGCCAGTCAGTGATTGCGTTGAAGCATTCGATAAGTGGGAGGAGGTTCGGATGCATGATTTTAATCAGGGTGAATATCAATACATCGTCTGCATAGATCAGGCTGGAAATGTTAAAGGAGCGGATGATATCACAAATGGGTTGCATATAGATATTAAAAAGTAGAGCAGATAGAGAGGATCCTTGGGGTACTCCCTGTTGTTGATGGAATGGTTCAGATGTTGATGATCCTATCCGAACCTGTTGCCAACGATTAGCTAGATAGGATTTACACCATTCCCAGGCCAAGCCATAGATTCCCTTTTCTTGAAGGCGGGAGAGGAGTTGCACATGGTTCACAGAATCAAATGCAGCAGATATATTGAGAAAGATGAGTGCGAACCCATTTTCAATTTTGTCGATACCTCTGGTTAACATATTGATAAGTATGGTGAGTAGAGTCTCTACACCCTGTGGTTCTCGGAATCCATGCTGGCAGGGATCAAGAGGAGCTGCTATGTCGATGTGTTGCTGTAATTGCATTTGAACCACCTTCTCAATAAGTTTGGCTAGGAGGGGTATGCTCGAGATTGGGCGATATTTATTTATTTATTTTATTTATTTAACAATCATTTATATCCCGCATCTTCCAGAGTTCAGGTGCGGTTTACAATTGAACAACAGTCAACAAAGCAAGGGCTTGTTTTACATAGAACAATTTTTGGCAGTAAACAATGTAAAGGTTAAATACGTAACAGAACAGTGTATTGGTTAAGTATATAACAGAACAGTGTAATGGTTAAATACATAACAGAACAAGAACAAGGTTAAGAACTATGTACAAATACAGGTTTGTAAGCTCGTTAGATTTAAATCATGGTTATTTACAAGTGGGTGTAATATCTGATTAAGTTATGAGGTTGACGTTACTCAGTGGGATGTAGTTTAGCCTTTTTCCGGGATGATCAATGAATTATCTATGTTGTTGTAGTGCATGGCAAAGAGATATGTTTTCAGTTTTTTGGGGAATTCTATAATTTCTGTTGTAGATCTTAGGTCCTCCGGGATGGAGTTCCAAATGAGGGGGGCCGCATGTGAGAAAGCTCTGTTATTAGTTAGTTTGCTTGCTTTTATAAAATCATTAGGGGTTCTTAATTTATTTGAGTGTCCTTTTCTGTGAGTGACTTTTTGAGATTCCTTGCTTATAAGTTTGCTTAATGGGATTGGAGCCAAGCCATTAAGAGCTTTAAATGTGGTTATTGTGGTCTTATATATTATTCTGCTTTGTATTGGCAGCCAATGCAGGGTTTCTAATATTGGGGTAATATGCTGGGATGAGTGTGCTTTCATTACAATTCTAGCTGCTGCGTTCTGTGCTAGTTGTATTCTTTTGATGTTTTGTTTCGTTATACCTAAGAGGATTAGGTTGGAAAAATCAAAGTGCGGGGTTATGGTTGCCTGTATTATATTAATGAAATCTTGAATGTGAACTAATGGGCGTAGTTGCTTTAGTATTTTGAGTTTGAAGTAGATTTTCTTTATAGTGTTTCTAATGTGGGTGTTCATCGTAAGGTGTGTATCTAATATTACTCCTAGGTATCTTATTTCATTTTTTATTGTGATGTCATGGTTTTGTATTGTTATGTGGGTTGGGGGAACGTATGAATGGTTTTTCGTTACAATTAATACCTCTGTTTTTGAATGGTTTATGTGGAGATTTTTCGCTTTGAGCCAGGTTGTGATTTCGTTAAGGCAATCTGTTAAAAGTTTTATCGGTACATCAGGGATAGTGAAAGGAATGTATAACATAATATCATCTGCGTAAAGATGATAGAGTACACCGAATTTTTTGAAAATGTCACAAATTGGTTTTATATATATTAAATAGGAGGGCTGATAGTGCCGAGCCTTGTGGGAGACCAATTTCTTGTTTATATGTGGTAGATGTTTGATTAGCTATTCTTACATTTTGAGTTCTATTATGTAGATATGAAGTGAACCATTTGTGTACTGTGGCATTTATACCTATTTGTTTTAGGTTATTAAGCATTATAGTGTGATGTACACTATCGAATGCAGCTGATATGTCAATAAATAAGAGTATGAATGCTTTTTTGGGATTATCAATCCCTTTAAGGAGTGTATCGATTAAGACTGTTAAAAGTGATTCTACTCCATGCTGGGGTCTAAAACCATATTGGTGTTCATCAAGTGGGTAGGAAGAGTCTAGGTATTCTTGTGTCTGGATCTGTACCACTTTTTCTATTATTTTAGCTAAAAAAGGGATACTTGAAATAGGTCGATACGATTTTGGTGATGTTTTGTCCATAACACTATTTTTGAGAATTGGGCGGATTTGCGCATGTTTAAGTTTAGGGGGGAGGTAACCTTGGAGTAGTGAGAGGTTGACTATAGGGAGGATGAAAGAGATTAGTATTGGAAGTGTGTTTTTTATCCATGTTACAGGGCATGGATCAAGGAAGGAAGTGGTAGTGTTGAGGTTGGAAATAATATTCTTTAGTGATTCTTTAGATGTGGAGTGAAAATCAGACCATTCATTTAAGCAATTTAAGGCTACATTATTTTATCTATGGTCATTATAGGTTGTGTGGATTTATTTTGATAGTAGTCAGCTAAAGTTTGTGCTGATATGTCAGTAATTTCATTATTATGTGTTTGAGGATTATTAGTGAGATTTCTAACAATGGAGAATAGCTCTCGTGGTCTGTTATAGGATTTTGATAAGATTGCGGCATAGTAAGTCTTTTTTGTGCTATCTATGTTGTCCTTGTATTTTGTGAGAAGGTTATTATATATTTCCTTATGTATAATTAGTTTGGTTTTGCGCCATTTAAGTTCTGATTTTCTTAGCTGTCTCTTCATTTGTTTTAGCGTGTTGTCGAACCATGGAGCTTTTTTTGATTTAGTAGGTTTTATGTTACTACGATCAGATTTAGCTGCATCGGTTATTGTGTCATGCCAATTTTTGATAGCTTCGTCTAAATCCGTTGGGGGAGACACAAGGTTGGGTATTATTGTATCTAGGAATTCAGTTTCGTTAAATCTTTTGAATTTTGTGGTGGGTTCACTTCTTGAGTAGTTTTTGGTGCTATTGGTGTGGAATGTGATTTTTGTTTTAATGATGTAATGATCAGACCAAGGAATTTGTGTGCATTCTGTTGAATCTGGGTTGAATAGTTGGAAGATTGTGTTTGGAAGAAGTATAAGGTCTAGTGTTCCTCCTTTTATGTGTGTTGTTTTGTTTATTATTTGGTGAAAATCCATGTCAGCTATGGTTTCAAGGAAAATGTTGGCTTCCGATACTGGAAGTGAGGGGAGGTTAAAATCACCTAGCATGATTATTGGATCTTGATCAGTAGATGAGCCCAGAAATTCAATAAGTGGGTCTAGGCTATCTGTTTTTTGGTCAGGGGGTCTGTATATTAGGCATATTCTAAGATTGTTGGTCTTTATGGTGATGGAGTCAATATTATTGGCTATATTAGGTCTTATTGATTTGGCTTTTAATATCTTTCTCGTCATGATAAGTACACCTCCTCCTTTTTTGTGAGGTCTGTGGGTAAAATTTATATCATAGTCATCAGTATGGAGTTGGTTTATGTAGACTGTATCCGTTTCAGATAGCCACGTCTCAGTTACGCATAAAATGTCAGGTTTTAGGTCCGTTATTAAATCGCTAAATATGGGAAGTTTATTTTTCATTGAGCGTGCATTGATAAGGATACATGATAGTGAATTGGTGTTTTTGATGTTGCTTTCTTTTATTTGTTGTAAGTCATTTTGTTTTATTTGTATAAGTCGGTGGTAGTTTATTTTTGCCTGGTGGTATGGATTTGTGTGGGCAATATAGTTGTTATTTCTGGGTGTTGTTCGTATTATGGGGATTGCCATGTGATTTTTAGAAGAAAAGCTAAGTGTTAGATCGATTAGGATTGTCAATAATATAAAGTTGTAGGTTATTTTTAAAATCATGGTATTTGTGAGTGTCATGTTCAGTGTCAAGGTACTGGTTGGTGCGTTTTATGTACTGGTTGGTGCGTTTTATGTAGTGGAATGAGTTTCGTAGTTCAATGAAATAAATATCTGGTTCTATTACCAGTGTAGGTGATTATATTGGTCAGAGAAATTATAGGGGAAAAGATCAGGCAATAGTATTCAGTAAATAAACTCTGAAAGAGTTGAATTGCATTAGTGATAATTGTAAATCCAAGTGAGTTACTGATGGCAGTAAGTAAATCTACTAATGTCAACTGTGATATAATGGGTGATTGTTACTTGCTAGCTGGTTACTTACTTACAACAATTTTGAGTGCTGACTTAATGTCTAGCAACAGTAATATCTTTCTACTGGCAACAGTAATATCTTTCTACTGGCAACAGTATCAAGTGATGATTTGGTGTAGAAATAGCTAGTGCAGTGTTCAATTGTGGTATCAAAATCGATATTGCAACAGTTTAATCAGCATTGATTAGTTATGTATGTTATTTGTAACACTGTAAATCGTTAGGCTGTTCAGGTAAAGTAAATATCATTTGATGTTAGGTTCAGAGCAGTTTCAACAATGAAAATTAGTACTGGCAATGGTATATTGTTTTTTTTGTTTTTTTTTTTAGGAGTATATCTTACTGACCACAGTAAATAATCGTATTGGCTATACTCTATATATGTGCTACTGGCAACAGTATTACTTTCAGGCTATTTGTCATGGCAGTATGAATTAATACTAACAATAGTAAAGTATTTCTGTTGTATATCTTATTTACGATATTGATCAAGTTATACTAGAAATGAAGTAGATGCTATAAAAGATAATCTACTTAGGGTCTCAGGAAATTATTCACAGTTGAATAGGCAGTCCCAATGGAGGATTAATCAAGCTAGGGTGCAATTATTATTTGAATTTTCTAGTATAAACAAATAAGATCTACTGCATAGGGCGGGTCTGTTGGGGGATTCGTATCGTCAGGTATACTTGCTGCGGTTTGGTGGTTGTCAATTTGGTGCAGTGCAGGGGAGTAGGAAAGCTTCTACGTTGCTTTTCTTCTACTTTTTGGTGGTCAGCAAGGGTCTAGTAGAGTCTTTGCTTTAAGATTTCTTCCTTGTTTCCGTTTGCAGTGAGTCAGTTAAGCGCCTTAGCCTAAGGGCCGTGCGCGCGGGCCCGCAAGGCGCAGGCGCGCTTGATGGCGCGAGCTTTTAAAGCCCTCTGCTGCGTCCCGATTGGGCCGAAGAAGTGCCGCTGCTGCTCTTGACGCCGGAGGTCGAGTTTGTTGTTTTTGAGGAGAGGGCGTATGGATGTCTGTTAAGAGTTGTTGGGACTATTCCTGCAGCGAATGAGAGCTTCATGATGAGTGCTAGAGTTGGGCTGAGTTCTGAACGCATCGTTCTGATCCAGTGTGCAGGACAAGGATCATTAGGGGCTGTAGTGGTGTTGATAGGGCAATAAGGTCGGCGATGTATTTCTCTGTTGGAGGGCTGAAGCTTGTTAACAGTTGCTGTACCTGGGGAGTGTAACAGAGTATGGAACTTGGTTCCATCTTTGTTTTAATGATTTTAGCTTGCAGGTACTCGGCATAGGGCTGAGGCTGGATAGATACCGTCTGATTCGAGGAAGGTGCCTTGGTTAAAGATTTAGTAATACCAAAAACCCTATAGAAGAGGACAAAAGTTCAACCAAAATGAAAGTAAAATCCCCTCTAACATCTAATCCCTCAAAAACTTTCCTAACTATTTAACCAAACAAATTGTCCCAATGTACATTAAATCTTTTTGTTGGAGCTTGCTGAGGGAAGGCCGGAATCAAAAAACCGACCCCCTCCAGATGGCAAATTCCGTTTTATTCAACTGAGGTTTCCAAAACTTTTTTAAAAATCCATAAGCCCAACCAAAAAAAGGGCACTTATCTGTATAACGTCCAAATCATGTAGTTGCTCAAATGATCCTGGCCGCTATGACGGCGTTTTTGTTACAACGGTTGCCAGAATACGAATGACTCCTTTGAGCACTTGACACAGGGTTATCCCGAAACGTGCACGTCGTGCGACCATCATTTGAGCAACTACAGGATTTGGACGTTATACAGATAAGTGCCCTTTTTTTGGTTGGGCATATGGATTTTTAAAAAATTTTTGGAAACCTCAGTTGAATAAAACGGAATTTGCCGTCTGGAGGGGGTCGGTTTTTTGATTCCGGCCTTCCCTCGGCAAGCTCCAACAAAAAGATTTAATGTACATTGGGGCAATTTGTTTGGTTAAATAGTTAGGAAAGTTTTTGAGAGATTAGATGTTAGAGGGGATTTTACTTTCATTTTGGTTGGTTAAAGATTTAGCAATGTTAAAGAGGTCGCGTGGTTTATTTAATGATTGGAGGAGGCGATCCGTGTGGTGTTCTCTCATTTTTTCCGATATTTTCTCATGGTGTTGCTTTAGGGTGTTTTCATAAGTCATTTTGTCAGATGTGGAGCGAGATCGACGCCATTTTCTTTCTTGCTTTTTTAGAGTCTGAAGAGATGAACGTAGTTCAGCAGTGAACCAAGGGGCTGGTTTTCTGTTTCTTGGTGATCTGATAAATGCTGGTGATTTATTAGAGGAGGGTAGTTGTGCGCAGGAGATCAAGGTAGAGTTCCATCTATTAATCATATTGTCAAGGTTCAGAGCTGGTTGACAGAGTTCTGGAAGAATGTTGTTGACGAAGTCCTCTCTGTCTAGGGGTCTGAAGCGAATTGTCAATCTTGAGAAGGTTGAGTTTTTTTGGCAGGTTAAAATTCGATTTTGTTGGTATGGGATTTGGAAGGAGATTAAGTTGTGGTCTGACCATAGGACAGGCGTGAATGATAGGTTGATATTATTGTTCAATTCTGACTGGGGGGCAAAGATGAGGTCAAGAGCGTTTCCCTTGAGGTGTGTAGGAGAGTTGACCATTTGTGTGTAACTGAGGTCGTTCATAGCATCGAGGAAAGTGTTGGAGTAGGTAGGTTGAAGGGAGGCAAGGTTAGAATCGCCGATCAACCAATTAGGCATACTTGGATTTTCAGGGTTACAGGCCAGGTCAATTATATTAGAGAGATCTTCAAGGGGGGAAGAAGGAGCTCTGTTGATGAGATTTATAGTGATGTGCTTGTTGGCAACAGACATTGTGTCCATGTGCGGGATACTCATTGATGAAAGTAGCTGGAATTGGAGCTTACTTCTTGCTAGGATGAAGACTTGTGGTGAAGAATGCCCTCCAGAAGGGGTAGAGATTGAAGAAAATCCTGAAAAGCGAAAGGATTTACACAGGATTTTCAATCCTAGAAGGAAAAAAAACACACTGCTCTGCTGAGCTGAGCACAGACACCAGCCCAGGGGAGGAGTTAGGCAATGCTGATTGGGCACAACCAGGGGTTGGACAAGGTGTGCTGGGAAAAGAAATCCTTTTTAAAGCTTTGAACAAGGCTGCTAAGCAGATGACGTGTGAGAGAGGGTCTGAGACCAGGAAGCAGACTAGGTGGGAGAGTGGCTCTAAGAGTACGTCGGAGAGTGGGTCCGAGCCAAGGAAGCAGTTTGGCTGGAAGAGTGGGTCTGAGACCAGGAAGCAGTTTGGCTGTACGAGTGAGTCTGGAAGATTTGAGAGTGTTTGGAAAGGTTCTGCAAGGAGTTCTAAAGGTGCTGTTAAAAGGAGCCCTGTGAGGAATGGACAGAGCCATGTTTTAGAATCCTGGGAGAAGACAGAACCCTGGAATAGAAAGCCTCATAGGCAGGCTCACTTTGAAGAAAACTCATTCCATAGGATAGAGCCTGGACCTGGAAAGCCCAGAAAAACCCACACCTGGAAAGCTCTTGAGCTACCAAAGAGGAGAGGAGCCTGGCAGAAAGAAGGCAGTTCTGATACAAGCCAAGATAGAGAAGGTAAAGCACAACTTCCTATTTTTAGGGCTTTCTTGAAGGAACCTGATCATTGCCCTGAACTGTTTAAGCCGACTGCTGCAGTGGGAACAGTTAGTGGCAGGGAGAAGGGCATAGTATTTGCTGACAACTGCCAATCTGATAATAAGCAGGCTGAATTGCTCTTCCAAGAATTTAAGCAGTTTCTAGAACTGAAAGCAGGAAAACAGCAGAAGCTTAATGAAGATAGTAGTTCTGTTAAGTCAGAGGATTTGATGCAGGTAGAAAATGATTTACCTACCGTAAGCACTGACCCTTGTAGCATGGACTGCTCTATATGTTGTAAAGAAGAGTAATATAAAAGAAGCTTGGCAAGTGTTGTATGAAAGGAATACAAAACGTTGCTGTTTCTGCTGCCTGTGCCGTGAAGAGTTAATTATTTGCACCTGTGTTCTGAACCCATGCTGTGAGAAGAACAGCTGGTATTATGAGGCTGCAATGTTCATAAGCTACCACTCGAGGCAGAGCTGAGTTAAGCTCCTCTATAGATGAAAAGCTGAAGTTAAAGCTAATTCTATTTCAGTTGTCCTAAGTTCCTGATTACTTCTGTTTGTGTTAAAAGTGCACCCTTTACGTTTATGTATTTGAATTTTGATGCGCTGGAGAAACATCCCCAATACAAATAAATATTTCTTGCAAGCCTTACCATCTTTGTCGCAACTACACTTCATTCTCGAGAGAAAAGAGAGTGAACTACAATTCCCATCATCCCTAGGGAACAGTTTACCTCTACTCCTAAGGGACAATAAGGCCACTCCTGCCTGTTAGCTCCAGGGCGCAGGCAGGAGCGTTGCAGACTCCACCTCCTTTCCGGTTGGTTCTATTACATGTGTGTATTGAATAATCATGAGGGATGAGTTGATTTACGAGGACAGTGTCTGTATCTGACAGCCAGGATTCTGTGACCATAATGATATCCAAGTTTTGAGTAGTGATGAGATCAGAGATGACTGGCCATTTTTTGCGAACTGAACGTGAGTTGATGAGAGCACATTTTAGGTTACTATGTAAGAGAGTGGGTTCAGGCTTGGGGCTATAGATATTATTAAGGGATATATAGAGTGTGAGTGCCTGATGTGGTGTGCATGTGGTGATGTGTAAAAGGAGGTAGTGTGATTTCTTCTTCCCAGTCTATGAAGGATAGGGATATATTTATGCGTGGGAGAAAGAGCTTCTGAATTCTGAATAGCGTTAGCTAAGAGGTAAAAACTAAATATGGCAGCTAGGGAGATGGCCATGTTAGGGTTGTTGTGGTGGTCAATAATATTGTTGTTGAACTAGCGACAGAGATAATAATCAGTGGGTACAGTAGCAGTAGGTTACTGGGGCAGAAGAGAGCAGTCGCATTGGTAACAGTTATAGTAGGCTTATGGCGACAGTAAAGTGGTCAAAATAGCTACAATTATAGCATACAGAAAAAAGTATGCACATGATGGATACATATATTTGAACATGATAATAAATTTAACTATGTACAATTCAATTAATAGATTGTGGGGTCCTAGATTGTGTTTGGTGGTATGTCTTATGCAAATTGTTGTATTGGTGTTGGGCTATTGGATTAGTCATGTGTGCCAAAATGTAAGGTAAATAGATGTGTTTTGAGGTTCTTTCTAAATGTTTGGAGGTCGCTTATTTCTCTGAGGTGATCAGAGAGGGTGTTCCAGTGGACAGGGGCAGTGTGGGAGAAGGCCTTATTGGTGGTTATCTTTTTAGATTTCCTAAAATCTGTTGGTAAGGAAAGTTTATTTTTATTCATAGATCATTGAGTACAATTGTTTTGTTCTATGGATATGAAGGTTGATAGGTGTGAGGGCGCAATGTCATGAAGTAGCTTAAATGTTGTTACGACAATTTTGTATGCTATGCGGCTATGTATAGGTAGCCAGTGGAGGGCGTATAATGCGGGTGTGATGTGTTCCATAGCGTTTATGTTCCAAGTTATTCTTGCCGCCACATTTTGGGCTATTTGGAGTCATCTTAGATCCTGTTTGGTGATGCCTTGAAGGATGGTATTAGCAAAGTCGAAGTGTGGGGTAGTCATTGCTTGTATTACTGATCTAAAATCCTGATTGTGGAGGAGTGGACAGAGTTGCTTGAGGAGTTTAATTTTGTAAAATATCTTTTTTGTTGTTTGCTTTATGTGGGAGCTAAAGCTAAGAGAGCGATCAATTCCGTTTTTGATTTGAATGTTGATGTCGTTGATTTTGATTGAGTTTGGGGGGGAGAAATTCTGGTTTCTAGTGACATACATGGCGTCGGTTTTTGAAAAGTTAATGTGTAGATTGTGTGCTTCAAGCTATGTTTTAATTTCTGTGAAGCAGTCAGCTAGTAGTTTCTTTGGAAGGTTCAAGATGTCCCAGGGGAGATATATCATTATATCGTCTGCGTAAATATGGTAATTTACGCGGAACCTTTTGAAGATAGAACAGATCGGTTGTAAGTAAATATTAGAGTAGTGCAGAAAGTGCAGAACCTTGGGGGAGGCCACCTTCTTGTTTGTGTGTCAGAGATTTGTTCTATTCTGACTTCCTGAGTTCTATCTGATAGGTATGATCAAAACCATTTGAATACAGTTTCTGAGATTCCCATCTGTTGAAGCTGTGTTTGTATTATTTGATGGTTAACACTATCAAAGGCAGCTGTGATATCAAGGAAAATGAGAAGAAAAACTTGGTTTGTGTTGTCAACACCTCTAGTGAGAGTGTCAATTAAAACTGTGAGTAGGCTTTCCACTCCATGGTGAGGACGAAAACCATATTGCTGGTCATCTAATGGGGCAGAGGAATCAATATGCTCTTGTAGTTGGATTTGTATAGTTTTTTCCATTAGTTTGGCTAAGAGTGGTAGGCTGGATATTGGTCTGTATGAGGCTGGGGCGCTTTTGTCGCTGGACATGTTTTTTTAATATGGGGTGGATTTGTGCGTATTTAAGGGGGTCTGGTAGGTAATCGTTCTTGAATGAGAGGTTTATAATTGCTAGGATAAATGAATAAAGTTCAGGAGTGGAAGATTTTATCCAGTTTACTGGACAAGGGTCAAGATGTGATGTTGTGTTTAGTTTGGATAAAATGTGCTTGAGCATGTCTTTAGATAGAGGGTAAAAGGTAGACCATTGCATTGTGAGAGGGGATGGTGTTGTGCTTTGTGTTATGGTGGGAGGTGATTTTTGTTTTAGTTTACTCGTATAGTGGATGTCTGTGGTGAAATTGCATGATTAATGGAGTTTTTGTTAGCTGTGTTGTTCGTTAGGGATTGGTCAAATCCGAAAAGTTCTCTTGGGCGGTTAAGAGCTTTTGAAAGTTTATTTAAATAGTAATTTTTCTTGGCTTCATTGATACGTTCTTTGTATATTGTAAGGGTGTTTAAGTAGATAGATTGGAGTGTTTTAGTTTTAGATTGGCACCATTTGTGTTCAGCTTTGCATAGCTCTGTCCTTAGTTTTATTTCTGGGTTGTACCATGGGACGTTTTGTCTTTTTTGCCTTATTGGGGGGTATTTGAGATTCTGGGCCAAGGTGGCTGCATTAGATATGGTAGCATTCCATGTTAGGGCTTTGTCAAGGTCTGTGGGGTCTATGAGGAGGTGTGGTATAATATGGTTCAAAAATTCTTCCTTGTTGAATTTTTTGAATCTGTTAAAGTAGTGGGGGTGTGAAGGTCTGGTAGAGGCAGGGTCGACCAAGGGGATTTGGAATTTTATTAGATGGTGATCAGACCAGGGGATGGGATATATTTCTAAAGTTGTAGGATCATATGTGCTGTAGAGGTGCCTGGGTAAGAAAATAAGGTCTAGTGTGTTTCCTTTAAGATGTGTGTTCTCATTTATGATTTGGGTGTAGTCCATCTCTTCAGTGGTTTTTAGGGATGAATCCATTTGTGTGTTTGATGTGGAGGGTAAATTAAAGTCCCCAGGTAAGATTAGGGGTTTTGTTTCGGTAGCACTTCCAAGGATTTCCATTAGAATGTCCAGGTTATCGGGTCTTGAGTCGGGTGGGCTGTAGATTAGGCCTATTTGAAAATGTTTTATATTTATAGTGAGGATGTCTATGCTTTCAGTGTTATTGGAGGCTGATAGGGATGCATTGAGGGATACTTTTATGATTATGAGTACACCTCCTCCTCTTTTTGCTGATCTATGTGTGTGAAAGATTTCATATCCTGGGCTTTTTAGCTGATTGATTGTAACTGTATCTGTTTCGGTTAGCCAGGTTTCTGTGATACAAATGATGTCTGGCATGTGTTCGGATATTATGTCATTTATTTATTTATTATTTATTTAGCTGTATTTATATCCCGCTTTTCACTGGGTCAAAGCGGTCAATTGGGGGATACATTTAACATGAGGGGATATGAGACACACACGCTAATACTTACAGGGAACATGGGCAATGGAGGGTTAAGCTATTTATCACCAGAGACCAGAATTTCTGCCCTCCACCTCATATAAAGGTTAAAGAAGCTGAGCTCCAAACCAAATCAGCAATTCGGTACTTAGGGGTCACCCTCGATCAACGACTAGATATGAAAACCCATATATCCAACATAGTCAGAGCCGTATATTTCAAAATCCGGTCACTCAGACACCTGCAATCCCTTCTAAGCCCTGAAGACTTCCGGACAATATACCAAGCCCTTATCTTGCCACACTTTGCCAACGCTATTCTCCAAGGTCTCCCTCAATCATCTCTAAATCCGTTGCAACTTGCCATGAATGCCGCAGCTAGAATCTTAGTAGGAGCAGCAAGATGCGACCATATAACGCCTATCCTAATACAACTTCATTGGCTCCCCGTACAAGGAAGGCTTACTTTCAAATCTTTGTTACTCACCTTCAAATCCATCCATGGCATCACCTCCCCCTCATTAACCAACATCATCCAGCCCGCTCCTCCCAACAGAACAAGGAGAACCCCATCTACAAATGTGCTAGTAATTCCAAAGGCTTCAACAAAGTACACAACCGCAACATCTAACAGGGCATTCAGTATCTATGCCCCAAAATGTTGGAACGCATTACCTCCAGGCATCCGTGCGATTACTGACTTAACACAATTCAGAAAGGCTCTCAAATCCCATTTATTTACTCAATACTACCAGATTAACCCTACCCCTACATAAGTGCCTCTCCCTCACCCCCTCAAGTTAACATATCAACTCTATTGTACACATGTTCACACTGAATTCCCAATACTCGATCTCATTGTACATATGTAAGTAGTTTAGTTTGCATACCCCGTTTATCCAAGTTATTACTCCTGTTCTATGTAAAGCAAAAGCATGTTATCCAAGTTGTTTTCTCCTGTTCTATGTGAAGCCAAACAGTTTGTTATGGTCATTTTGTTGTATGTAAACCGCGCTGACAATAGTGCGGTATATAAGAAATTGTAATAAATAAATAAATAAATAAATAATAAGTGGCTTGCCCAAGACCACAAGGAGTGCCTGTAGGACTAGAAATCCCAGTCCCTCCGGCCTGAGATTGCTGTCCCCAGGTGGGACTTGAACCCCCGGCCCTCCGGCCTGAAGTACCTTGTCCTAACCACTAGACCACTCCTCCCCTTGGAAGATTGGGATTTTCTTTCTCACAGATCTTGTATTGACGAGAAAGCATGTAAGGTGTTGCTGTTCAAGTGGTATCATAATTGTTTTGGTTAACTGAGTTGGGTTTATTTTTATATTTATTAGCCTATTTAGATTTGCTTTGTGGTTGATACCTATATTGTAATAGGTGCATGTGTGTGGGTATCTGTTTGGGTTGTAGATTGATGGTATATTGTAGGTATTTGAGGGGTTTAGGCTATGAATCAATCTCCAGGAACAAGCAGGAATGTAGTCTTCACATATGAGGTATCATCGGTACCGACGGAGCCTGCGCGGGAACGCTCCCCAGCGTCCAATAGGAAAGCTTTTGGGAGCATACCACTGCGCCTGCGTTGCTGCCTTCCCGCCTTTCCAACTCTCCCTCTTCAGTTTTTTGTTTTCCGCGGAGCCCAACAGGCAGCAAACCCTGTTACCGCAGAAAATCTTCTTTTTGTGGTCGCGTCTGCCTTCACCATCGACGTCTATACCGGTTCCACCGGTCTTTTCTTCATTTTCTTCATTTTCTTACTTCTTTCCTTAAAAAAAAAAAAAAAAAATCTTCTTTTTGGAGGGTCTGTCCCCTCTAGGTGCCAGGCGCCATTTTGGGCACTAGGCCTTCTTTTCTTCTAAAATGGAGAAACCATCTAGTGGTTTCAAAAAGTGTTCAAAGTGTAGCGGTACTATTTTTGCTACCGACACCCATGACTGGTGTCTTAAATGTTTAGGTCCTGACCATTTACCATCAGAGTGTCTCCTCTGTAGAAAGATGACCAAGAGAGGCCTGCAGAACAGAACTGCAAAACTCGGCACACTCTTTGCTGCAGATGCAATGTCCGTTGCATTGACTTCTTCCAGGGCTTCATCTTCTCCCATGGATCTCAGGTAACTAAACCCAGGTCTTCTAAGACCGGCCGGTCCTCAAAGGGAGATCTTCTTTGAAGCATTGAGATGCTACTAGCATTGCCCTCGAGGAAAACATACCAGCAAAACAGCCCCGGTGAGAGGCCCCGGCCTCCAAAGCATTAACGGGGCTCCAGGATGTTCCCGAAGCTTCCACCTCTGGAGAACTGGTGCCATGTTCTGGTGTTGTGGCCTGTTCCTCCAGTACCGACATCCAGGCATCGGCAGGGGCTATAGATCAGCGCATCCTGGCCATCGAACGCAGTCTAGCGGCTCTCTTAGCTGCCTTGGTACCACTGACTGCTTCAGACGGTTCTGCAGTCATCGGTACCGGTACCGACCGCGCCTGCTTTAACTGATGTGCTTCCCCCCATGCCGGCTCTTGAATCAATATCCGGTATCGAGGGACCAGTATCGAGACAGTCCAATGCCGACTTCGATCGATACCGGCATCAAGCAATGCAAGAGCACCCAGCACGGAGATACTTCGAGTCCTCCAATTCCGATGACTCTGATGACTCCGCCAGTACCGGAGTGATTCTACCAGAGGATCCCTCTCCTTCTCCTTAACGGAGGATGTCTTCTCCGGAGGATATGTCATTTCAGGATTTCATACGTGATGTAGCCAGAGGACATTCAATCACGGTGATTCCCGAGAAAGAACCGAGAGCAGATGATCTCATGCTAAGAATGTGGGAAGCTCCTTTAATGTCTTTGGGTGTCGATGTTTTCAGTCCTTGATGCTATCAGCCAGGATCAGCTCTTACATTCTCTACATTGGAATGTTTCTTAAAGAGGTTACAAGGGATTTAGAGCTCATGGCTCCACTTCTCCCCGATGACAAAAGAACAGACTTCCTGACTCTGGTCAAACATGCCCAGAATGTGTCTAAGTTCATGAATCGTGCAACCTTTGATTGCTTTGAGTGTATTAGCAGAACCTCTGCTATTTCCATCGGTGCACGTCGCATTGCCTGGCTTCAGGCATCAGATTTAGAACAATGGGTGCAAGATAAGTTAGGGAATATTCCTTGTACAGGAGAAAATCTATTTGGCAAGGATTGGCAAGATAAGGCTAATCAGATTGAGTCTGAAAATACCACCTTGAACAGATTGTCAAGGGCTACAGCCAACCCAGCAAAAAAGAAGACAATTAAGAAACCCTTTTTCAATAAGAAAAATACATTTTACCTATCTTACACCCAGGCTGTCCACTGTTCAGTGCATGCTCCCCAGAAGGGGCAACAGCAACCCAGACAAAGAAAGGCCCAAGTCCCCAGAGCTCAACCAGCTCAACAGACTCAGCCTCCTCAGGGGCTTTGACTCTTTCCTAGAGAACTTGGTCAACCTGCCCCTGAAAGGTCCAGAACCTCTCACTATCCCCGGCAGACTTTGTTATTTTGCCAAAAGATGGCAACAAATAACATCAGAAAACTGGACCCTTTCCATTGTACAAGAAGGGTAGAAACTTCATTTTCACAATATGCCCCCTCTCACCATAACAAAGCAGTTCAGTTCTCAGGGCCCCTCCACCACTCTCTTATCTCAAGAGGTCACCTCACTATTGGATCAGGGAGCAATAGAAGAGGTACCCATATCCCAACAGGGCATGGGTTTCTACTCCCCCTACTTCCTCATTCCAAAGAAAACAGGGGGATACAGACCAATACTCGACCTCAGAGAGTTGAACAAGTATCTGTTCCTAGAAAAATTCAAAATGATCTCCCTCGGAACACTTCTCCCTTACATTCAGAGCCAGGATTGTTCTCTAGATCTAAAGGATGCATACACGCATATCCTCATCCATGCAGATCAGAGGAGGTTTCTTCAATTCCTTTTTCAAGGAAAGGATTACCAGTACAGGGTTCTTCCTTTCGTACTGGCTTCTGCCTCAAGAGTCTTTCCAAAATGCATGGCAGTAGTAGTAGCATTCCTGAGAACGTTGGGAATATTTGTCTTCCCCTACTTAGACGACTGGCTCATCCAAGCATTAACAGCTCCAGAAGCCAGCTTCACTCTCTCCCGCACAATGCAGATCCTACAGTACTTGGGATTGGTCATAAACCTTCCAAAATCTCATCTCACCCCTTCTCAATCTCTAGAGTTCATAGGGGCTTGTCTAGACACAAGGTAGTCAAAGGCTTTCCTGCTACAGCCACATTGTCTTTGAATACTTCAGCTGGCATCTCAAGCAGCTATGAAAACACCGTTAACTGCTCGAGAAATGCTTCAGGTGCTGGGGCATATGGCATCCACTGTACATGTGGTTTCCTATGCTCGACTCCACTTGCGAGCAGTCCAGTAGACCCTAACGTCTCAGTGGACATAGGCTTCAGGTCGTCTCACAGACAGAATCAGAAATTTGACGTGTCTCATTTCGTCCCTACAGTGGTGGCAGTCACTGGAAAACTTTCTCATAGGCTTTCCTTTCCAGCAGCCACTGTACCAAGCCACCTTGACGACAGATGCATCCAAGTTGGGTTGGGGGGCTCACTTGGACAATCTCTCCACACAGGGTCTTTGGACCCATCAGGAGGCTTGTCTTCATATAAACATCCTGGACTCAGAGCTATCTTCTATGCTCTTCAGGTTTTTCAGGCCCACCTCAGCTACAAGACAGTTCTGGTCCAGACCGACAATCACGTAGCCATGTTCTATGTGAACAAACTGAGTGGGACGGGGTCTCAAGCATTGTGCAACGAAGCTCTACGCCTCTGGGCCTTCGCCAGGGATCTTCAAATCCACCTACCAGCGGTGTATCTTCCAGGCACGCAAAATATTTTAGCAGACAAACTCAGTCGAGTACTGCTGCCACATGAGTGGTCTCTTCATCAAGAGGAAGTTACTCAAATTTTTCAAATCTGGGAACTCCAAAGATAGACCTCTTTGCAAGTCCTCAGAATGCCAAACTTACCCGATTCTGTTCCAGAATTCCGGCTCAGAACTGTCAGGCAAGGGATGCTTTCCACCTCCACTGGGGTCACGACTTCCTCTATGCCTTCCCACCCATTCCCCTCATTCCCAAAACTTTGTTCAAGCTTCAGAGGGACAGGGGCCATTTGATCCTCATAGCCCCACGTTGGCCACAACAAATGTGGTATCCTCTGCTTCTACGTCTCTCTCAAGCCAGACCTCTGGAGTTGGAATATGCTCCAGATCTGCTTTCCCAGGAGAACGGAATGCTACTGCACCCTAATCCAGTCTCCACACCTCAGGACATGGCTCCTGAGAGCATAGAATTCCAGGATATCAACCTTCTCAACAGGTAAAGGATATCCTTTTGTCTTCAAGAAAACCTTCCACAAGGCGAGCCTACGCCTTCAAGTGGAAAAGGTTTTCTATGGTGTTCTAAAAAGGAGTTTAACCCCTTTTCAGTGCCAGTGGAGGCGTTACTTGAGTATCTGCTCCATTTATCATCCTCTGGTCTTAAGACCAATTCAGTAAGAGTCCACCTTAGTGCCATTGCTGCTTTCTGCAAGCCCTTAGATGGACAACCTGTTTCCTCTCATCCTCTTGTAGCAAGGTTTATGAGAGGGATATACTCTTGACTAAACCTCCCATTAAGCCACCGCCCGTGGCATGGGATTTGAATCTTGTCCTTGGGCAGCTCATGAAACCGCCCTTTGAACTGCTGGCCACTACATCCCTAAAGTTTCTTTCTTGGAAAGTAATCTTCCTAATTGCTCTCACTTCTGCGAGACGCATCAGTGAGCTCCAGGCTTTAGTGGCTGATCCTCCTTATACAAGGTTCCGCCATGATAAGGTAGTTCTTAGAACTCACCCACGTTTTATGTCAAAGATGGTTTCGCCCTTTCATTTAATCCAATCGGTTTATCTTCCTGTATTTTTCCCTAAGCCTCACGCTTCCAATGCAGAAAAGAATCTGCACACTCTAGATTGTAAAAGAGCTTTGGCCTTTTACCTTCAGAGAACTAAGCAACATTGAAAGTTGCAAATTGCATATCCTTTGCTTATTGAGAGCAAAGGACTTTCTCTTGAAGATCATGTCACAGCTCACAATGTGAGAGCAGTGGCAGCCTCTATGGCTAACCTTTGCTCAGTATCAATTGATGACATCTGTAGAGCAGCCACTTGGGCTTCAGTACACACCTTTGCAGCCCATTACTGCTTAGACAAGGACTCCCTTCGGAATGCCTCGTTTGGCCAAGCTGTTCTCCAGCATCTCTTTCAAACTTAGAACAACTCCTACCCGCCGTCCCGGATTTCGATGCCAGAGATCCATGGGAGGAAGCATGACCTATTGTAACCTGGGTTTTGCAGTTTTCTGGGGTCATCTCCCTGGCATCTCTCAGCTGGGGAGTCCCCCATATGTGAAGACTACATTCCTGCTTGTTCCTGGAGATAGCGTAGTTACTCACTTGTAACAGGTGATCTCCGGGAACAGCAGGAATAAGTCTTCACAACCCACCCACCTCTCTCTCTATCTCTCCTTCTCTCCTTTGTCTCAGCTATAAACTCAGCTGAAGAGGGAGAGTTGGAAAGGTGGGAAGGCAGCAATTCAGGCGCAGTGGGATGCTCCCATAAGCTTTCCTTTTGGACTCTGGGGAGCGTTCCCGCACAGGCTCCGTCGGTACCGACATACCCATATGTGAAAACTTAATTCCTGCTGTTCCCGGAGATCACATGTTACAGGTGAGTAGCTACGCTATATGTTCAAAAAGAAAAAGCAAGAACCATAACGCAGTTTATAACAAAATAAAAATGAGTTATTATTTAGTTTTATAAAGTGTGCTGTGGTTCTTGCTCATTCCTTTAGTTTCTTGGTGTGCAAGCATCTTACATTTCCTCCATATTATCTAATTGGCTTTTTAGTTTGGTTCAGTCCCTGACTGGAGTTTTGAGAACCCCCCCTCCCACACACACACTACGGGGGGGGGGGGGACTCGGGGGAGGGGGAGGGGGGCCCATCTCATCCATCGCCTCGGGCAGCAGATTGCCTTCAGCCGCCCCTGATTATATCCCAGTCATGGTTCTCCATGAACCATGTCTCTGTTACTGCCACTAAATCCAAGTCAGCCTCTCCTATTAAAGATTTAACATCTGGGATCTTATTTCACATGCTACGGGCATTTATACACACTACTTTCCATATGTTGCCCCTTTTACCCATTTCCATAAAGGTATTTAATGTTTTACTTACCTGTTGGCATTCTTCACCCATCCCCAACAAATCTAGTTTAAAGCTCTCTTCAGTAGGTTAGCCAGTCTGCTATTGAAGATGCGTCGACCCTTCTTGGACAAATGGATGCCATCTCTGCTCTGCAACAAGGCAGTAGCCAAAGCCAGAAGGATGCTGGATTGCATTCAGAGAGGAATAGCCAGCAGAAAGGAGGAGGTATTAATGCCCTTATACTGGAGGATGTAGTAAAAGCGGTTAGTGTAGCTGGGTTTAAAAAAGGTTTGGACAAGTTACCAGAGGAAAGGTCGATAAACCATTAGAGGTCCCGGGAAATCTATTGCTTTCTCTGGGACAAGCATTGTGGAACCTGTGTACCTTTTTGGGAATCTGCCAGGTACTTGTGATCTTGATTGGCTAATGTTGGACACAGGATACTGGGCTTGATGGATGTTGGTCTGACCCAATATGGCATATCTTATGTTCTGAAGTCATTGGTAAGGCCTCACTTGGGTGGTGGATGCTTGGAATGCCCTCCTGGTGGAGGTGATGGGGGCAAATAAAGTGACAGAATTCAAAATGGCACGGGACAGACACAGTGGATGCCTTTATAGCAAGAGAATGAAATCAAAGCAAATTTAAATATAAGAACATAAGATATGCCATACTGGGTCAGACCAAGGTCCATCAAGCCCAGTATCCTGTTTCCAACAGTGGCCAATCTAGGTCATAAGTACCTAGCAGTTTCCCCAAGGGACACAGGTTCCACAATGCTTGTATTGGGTCAAGCAGTGATATCTTGGGTCCCTTTTAATGATGGTTTATGGAACTTTCCTCCAGGAACTTGTGCAAACCTTTTTTAAACCCAGCTACACTAACAGCTTTTACTACATCCTCCGCTAACAAATTCCAGAGTTTGATTACATGTTGAGTGAAAAAATATTTTCTCTTATTAGTCTTAAATAGTTTACCCTGTAGCTTCATTGCATGTCCCCTAGTCTTTCTATATTCTGATGTTGTAAACAATCTATCTACATTTACCCGTTCCACTCTATTCATTAGTTTATAGACCTCTATCATATCTCCCCTCAGCTCTCTCTTTTCCAGGTTGAAGAGCCCTAAGCTTTTCAGCCTCTCTTCATAGGGGTATCCTTCCATCCCCTTTACCATTTTGGTGGCTCTTCTCTGTACCTTTTCTAATAATGCTATATCCTTTTTAAGATACGGCGACCAGAATTGCACACAATATTCAAGGTGCAGTCTCACCATGGAACGATATAGAGGCATTACAGCTTTTGTTTTATTTTCCATTCCTTTCCTTATGATACCTAGCATTCTATTCAATAAGTAGAAGAGGGCTGACTTGTATGGAGCGGTAGGTATAGTCCTTAAGATAGGCATAGAAGGGGATGACCTGCACGGAGCGGCAGTTACAACCACTCTAGCTGCCTACCTGGGCAGACTAGATGGACCATATCAGTCTTTATCTGCCATCATATACTATGTTACTATGTTTGTCGTTGCCTTGAATCGTTTGCATATGGCAGTATAGAAAAATGTTTAAATCAATAAATATTGTGGAAGGGCAGAGATTAAGGTAGGAGATGAAGAGGAAAGAAGCACTAATATGTATTTCCTCTGGCATCTTCCCTACCGCTTGGAAGCATGCAGTCGTCCGCCCTATTCTCAAAACCTACGATTCCTAACCTACCGATTCAACTACTATCAGACTGCTACAATGAAATTACATACTGGCTAAAAACCCAAAACCTCCATATAAACCATGCTAAAACCGAAGTCTTAATCGTAACAAAAAACCAATCATTTATTCCTCCAACCCACATAACACTACAAAACCAAGAAATTAAAATAAAAAATGAAATAAGATATCTAGGTGTCATTTTAGATACACACCTTACTATGGAAACGCACATTAGAAATACCTTAAAGAAAATCTACTTCAAACTTAAAATCCTCAAACAATTACGCCCCCTTGTATTTATACAAGATTATATCAATATAACACAGGCTACCATAACTCCCCACTTCGATTTCGCCAACTTAATACTTATAGGCATTTCAAAACAAAACATCAAAAGAATCCAACTTGCGCAAAATGCAACAGCTAGAATTATATTAAAGATAAATTCACTCCAACACATTACACCGATACTAGCATCCCTTCACTGGTTACCAATACAAAGCAGGATAACATACAAAACAATAATAACTACATTCAAAGCCCTAAATGACATGGCCCCGAAGACACTATGTAATCTAATAAGCAAAGAACCACCTAAGCCCACTCATAGAAAAGGACAATCAAATAAACTAAAGATTCCAAAAGAATATATAAGAACTCACAAATTTACAAATAATAGAGCCTTTTCCCACATAGCCCCAACAGTCTGGAACTTGTTACCAGAGGACTTACGATCACTAACAGAGATAACGGAATTCAGAAAAAAATTGAAAACGTATCTATTCACTAAACACTATAATACCATGGAAAACCTTCCACCCAACTTAGATAAAGGCTAAACATGAACCTGCCCACATCAAGCGTATACTCCCTCCTACAAGAGATAACATACAAAACTTAACTGAATGAACACTCCACTCCTATGCACTGATACCCTACTTGTATATAGTTGCAACGGTTATGATCTGCCTTTGCGGTAGAGACAGTACTTTTGTTTAAATTATTACACAATCTGTGTGTGTTGATTTATTCTGCCTAGTTTTTAAACCCTATGTTATGCAAGTTAAGATGTTCTATGTAAAAAGTTATAATGTTCTATGTAAAACAAGCTCTGCATGGTTAACTGTTGTTAATTGTACACCGCAACTGATCGCTGGAAGATGCGGTATATAAATAAGTGTTAGATAAATAAATAAATAAATTAAATAAATAAATAAAAAGGATTCCCTTGACCCATTATCCCCAGCCAACTGGCGCCCCATTTCAAATCTTCCCTTTCTCTCTAAGCTTTTGGAAAAATTGGTTTTCTCACAACTTTCCACCCATCTAGAGGCCTCTTTAGCACTTCACCCTGGCAATCTGGTTTCCGTCCTGGTCATAGCTCTGAATCTATTCTATTATCCTTTCTCAATGAACTTCACACTGCTCGCGATCACGGTTCCATTTCTATTGCTGTCTCTTTAGATCTGGCTTCAGCTTTTGACCTTGTTGATCATCACACTTTACTAACACGTCTTCATGATATCGGACTCTCTGGTTCTGTTCTGCTCTGGTTTCGTTCATTTCTCACTAATAGGTCCTTTTCCGTTCTTTCAGGCCTTTCCTCCTTTTCCCCCACTGCCCTCCCATGCAGTGTCCCTCAGGGTTCCGTCCTTGCTCCTCTTTTATATAATATCTTTCTGGCCCCCCTAGCCCTCTTAGTTCAGCAGCACAGCATTTCATCATATTACTATGCAGATGACATCATCCTTTTCTTTCACACTGATCCCTCTTCCCCTGACCTCACCCCTCTGAATTCGTGCT
This sequence comes from Ichthyophis bannanicus, assembly GCA_033557465.1. Classification (NCBI taxonomy): domain Eukaryota; kingdom Metazoa; phylum Chordata; class Amphibia; order Gymnophiona; family Ichthyophiidae; genus Ichthyophis; species Ichthyophis bannanicus. Next base: position 289,269,872 of record CM066043.1, read on the forward strand.
TAGTTTCTGTTGCTTCCTGGCTCTCTTCCAACTTTTTGCACATTAACCTCTCCAAAACAACTGCTATTTGGTTCACCTTTGGTTCCCCCATTCCTTCTCTCACTCCTTCTCTCTCTAATTCCCCAGTTTCCTCTCTGTGCGATCTCGGGGTAACTTTAGACTCTGCCCTCTCCTTTAAGGAACACATCTCTTTGGTAGTACGTAGATCCTTTCACACTTTAAGACAGCTCCGCACAATTCACCCCTTTTTATCAGTTTCTTCCATGACCACCTTGCTCTTATCTCTGGTAATATCTCGGCTAGATTATTGTAACGTTTCCCTGGCAGGCCTTCCACAGTCACAACTTCGTAGGTTACAACTAGTCCATCACACAGCAGCCCGCATCCTGACTCACGCATCCCATTTTGATCACCCTTACCCCCATTTTAATACAATTACATTGGCTCCCGGTTCCTTATCGTATACAATACAAAATGCTTATCTTTGTCCATAAGACCATCCACACCGGCACTCCCCTGTATCTCGCAGACCTAATCCGTCTTCATACACCTTATCGTTCACTTAGATCAATTCACACTAACCGTATGTTTCTACCTTCCCCTTCTCAAGCCCATCTTGAATTAACCCGTTCTTCTGCCTTTTTCTTCCTGGGTCCTCGATTGTGGAACTCGCTCCCTCCAGATCTTAGTCTTGAACTCTCATATACAACATTTAAAACCAGGTTAAAAACACTCTTATTCTGCACCACGTTTGACCTTCCACCCCCTCCCAGCATATTATCACCACCTCCCCGTTAGCCATCCTATGTCTCCTCGCTATCTAACGTATTGAGTGTTCTATCTTGCCTGTTCCTGGCCTCTTTCCTGTTTTGAATTGGCATTGCTATCTCTCTAAAGCAGTCTCAGTTTTATTCTGTAAACCGCTCTGATGCTCCTAGTAAGAGCGGTATATTAAATCTGTGATAAAGATAAAGAAAGATTTAAGGCAGTGTATTTCTAACCATCTGAGTAGTTCCTAAGGAAACTTTGCAATCTTTAAACACTGTTCTTTATTTACAGGCTCCTGGACTGCTTGTGCCTTTATTGCAATTTATTTATTCATAAGTATTTATAGGCTACTTATTAACAATTCTAAATGGTTTGTATATACACCTAAGTGCAAGTAGTGTGGGCTACAAACATCCACAGTGGGAATGGTATACTGCAAGGACAGCGTAGGCACAGGGCCTGCTGTGCCTAAACTGCTCACTAACCCCGCACTGCCCTTTAGTAAACATGCCGCTCTAAGTCTTTTCTGCATGTAAAGTAGCCATTGTAAAAGTGAGCATCTGATATGTATATAAAGTAAGACACATACAGCCTGCAGATGCATAACTTTATTCATAATGAGCAGAGGTATTTCCAGTAGAAGGGCTGAGGTTGGATTTGCATTTATGCAAATAGGAGCATAAAATAAGCTTGAGAATGTATGCCAAATAAAGTGCATGCATTCCTTATGGGAATGAAAAACAGTAGCATGTGCATAGTTCTTTTGTTTTTAATTTGGTGGTAGCCATATAGGAAAAAAAGGAATTTCCAAGTGCACCTTTGCAAGTTATATCTTACAAACTTCAGAAGGAAGCTCTCTTTGGCACAGTGCAAGTACCTCATCTGGCGTAGGAGTGAGGTTCATTGCTGTCATGTTATGCGCAAATCTAACCCATTTGAAGGAATTGCCCTGAAAGCTATGCATTTGCTATCTATATTTGTGTTTTATTATAGAATTACCTCAGTACTCTCACCCTGCTTTTTATAAAGGTATGAAAAAGGCAGCTCTGCTTTGAGAAAGCTGACTGTTTTTTTTGTCATTTGTAGTATATTGATCTCTAATGCTTGTTTTAAAGATTACAAGAACACGTGATATTCTGTGAATTTGTTACTGTGTTTTCCTATGTTTCTGCTGATTTCAGGAATTACTATCCCTGAAGAAGATACGGATGTGGGCCAAGGAAACAAGTATTGCCTGGTGGCAATTGGAAGACTTCAGGTATGAAAAGATTTCATGTCCTTTATCCTCTCTTCCCCCTTCCCCACCAGAATGTCAACATTAAATTACATATAGAAACAGAAGCTTGCATTGTAATGAGCCCTTGTGGTAATAGAAGATAAAGTGATGTTTGCACAATCAGAGCATGGGTGTAGTGTGACTATCTCATCTGGGGGTGGGGGGAAAGGGTGGGGTGACATTGCATATTCATTTGCATATATGCATCTCAGGCATATTCATTATGCTCATCCAATAAAACCCCACTTGATCATTCCCCCCAGAACAGCATAAATGGGTTTGGTAACTCCACCATAGCACCTTGAGTTTCCCTCCTCCCAGAGACATAAAAAGGGCTTGATGACTCCTCCTTAGCACCCCCCCCCCCCATCTCTTCTCAATACTCTTTTCCACTTGAGGATTTGAACGATAGCTTCCCCGCTCTCTGTCCTGCTCTACAACTCTCAGCAACAGAAAGAGCAAAGTGCGAGGTGAGAGGAGGCATGTCCTATATACTCCCTTTCTTTCCCCTGCTCCCACTCCACTCTACTGTTCATATCCTACTCCTTCGCCCTTGCTCTCCACTCTCTGTCTCCCACCTCTTCAAGCCACATCTTTCCCTGCTTTCTATGTACCACTCCATCACCCCAAACCAGCTATTCTCAACCCAGTCCTTGGGGCTTTCCGAGAGAGATGTGCACGCACAGCTTCCATTGAATGCAAATCTCTTTCATGCATATTCATTGTGGCTATCCTGAAAACCTGACTGGTTGGGTGTGTCTCAAGGACTGTCCCATTCTCTGCCTCCTCTCTACCATAATACCTTTGCCCCCCTGCCCTACTCTGCTTCTCACTTATTCATTCCACAATCCCTCCCTCTCTCCTTCTGTCTTTCTCACTCTGCCTCCAACTCCTCATCCTCTGTCCACTGGCCATTTCTCTCTCCTCCTGTCTTCACTTCCTCACCTAACATTTATCTCTTCCTTTCAGCTTTCCTCCATTCATTTTCTGCTTCTCTGGCCAGATTTCACTCTTCCTCTTTACCAACCAATCCTTGATCTTCTTTTTATTACTGCATCTACCTACAGCTTTCCATCTTTTTCCCTCACCCCAGTCTTTCCATTCTCCATTGCTCTCTCCTTCCCCAATCTCTCACTAATTCTCCCTTCTCTCTTCTCCATTCAAGGTTCTGCATTACCCCTCATTCCATCCAGTCTTACTTCTATCATCCCCTTTCTGTCTCCCTAACCCACCCCCTCAATCCAGCATTCCTTTTCTATATTTCCAGTCCCCTTTCCCAATGTTTAGTATGCCCTCTTTCTCCCTAGTCCCTTCCTCCATGGGATATCCCCTCTCTTTCTCCTTAGTCCCCTCTATCCAGGAGGCCCAGCATCTTCCATCTGTGTCCCTATTCCCCCTTCCTTGTGGTTCAGCATCTTCCCCATCTGCGCCTCTATTCCCCTCTCCCTAGGTGGTTCAGTATCTCCCCCATCTGTGTTCTTGTCCCCCCCCCCCATGATCCCATCATGTCCAACATGTCCCTTCTTCCCTCTCCCTCCTCCCCCCAAGTCCTGCATCTCTCCCATCTGTGTGCTCCCCCCCCCCACCTCCTATGCCCCCCTGTTATTTCAAGCACATGCCCTCCAATATCTCCTTCACTCCCCCCAAGTATATTTGGACTCCTATTGACCCTCGCACTGATTGCCCCTTCATGTCCAGTACACCCGCTCCAACCTATTTAACTTCTCAGTCCAGCATCTCCTCCATCTGGGTCCCTATTTCCACTCCCACTGATTGCCTCTTCATATTCAGCATTCCCCCTACAATCCCTCCATCTCTCCCCCAAGTCCATCATCTCTCCCATCTGTATTCCTATTCCCATTCCTATGGGCCCATCATGTCCCTTCTTCCCTTGCCCCCTCCCCCTAAGTCCAGCATATTAATTTTCTGCCACCAGCTTGGACTGCTTTTAAACACTCTCATTGAAAGTGCACCGATGCCGGTCCCACCCCCAATGCTTCTCGTTGCTTCCAGTGCCAAATCTGTCTGCAACCAGGATCAAAACCAGAAGAGAGCAGGCTTGCTGTCGCACAGTTGCGCTGAAAATGCTGTGATGCCAGTCTGCTACTCCCCCTCTCTCAATACAGGAAGTCTGTATCGGGGAAGGGACCAGCATCTCAGTGCTTTTGTTAGGAGTGTGTGAAAGCAAGCCTTGAACTCTGTTTTATTGAGTTAGCAATGGATACAGGAAGTTGGCCTCGTAGCACTTTCAGCTAAAGTGTGTGAAAGCAAGCCCGGAGCTCTTATTAGTTTGATTGTGGCTGCAGCCAATCATCTTTATTTCAAATTACAGACAAATGTAGTCGCAAATACAAAAATCAGCTAATAATAAAGCCAGACACATTTATCAGCACCAGGACCTAACACAAGCTCTGTTACCATAAAATTACATCCATTAGTTCACTTTTTCACTCTCCTTGTCTGGGAAAAATATCCTTCTCCCCAGCCTGAAGCTATTACTCTCACTCCAATGCCTGACCTCACTTCACCTGAGTAGTCTCCCCCCCATTTTCTCCTTCTGATCCATCTTTCTCCAGTAAGGTCTCAAAACATAACATCTTTTTAAGCTAGCATGTTAATAATGTAGGGCCAGTGATTGAATTGCCTTCACCTCTGAACTTTAACTGTGAATATTCAATCAGGGCCATATCCGGCTGCAATGAGCCACATGGCATGGGTCACTAACCAGGCAGTGGTTCAATATCATGTAGCAGCGCTAATCCTATTACCATTGTTAGTATTGTACATCTACTTCTATCAATGCATTTTACATTTACATGTATTCTACATTGCTAGATCTTACATTTACATGTAACAGCTCTAATTGTATACTATCGCTAGTATCACTTAACCACTAGAGTCTATCTTGTTGTCAAACCCACTTTTCATGCATCAGTGATAATCTTATTACTGACAACTGTGTCATACCTCATTACTGTTGGCAGAATTTCACCCTTACTCAAAAGTGTTAACTTATTACTGTTGGCAGTATATTATTCTGTTTAGTTCCTTGCTGAATGTTACATGGTCTTATATTCTGCTGACAACTGTTACATTGTCTCATTTTCCACTGACTGACACATTACCTCATTGTTTGCTCGATGCTGTACTGTCCCTGTCTTGCCACATTGCCACATTGTTCCAAATACATACTCATCGCCAGACAGTAAGTTTATACACTGCCAATAGCTAGCACAATAGTCAAGCCAGCACAATAGTCAATACCGGTCCCACTAATTACCCAGCAACAAACAGTTCACATACTATTTCACAAAGACATCACAAAATGCACCCATTCCTAGCCTTGGCATGTCTACACCTAGCCTCCTTGCTCCCCCTTACATCCCACGCCATTCACACAAGCACTAACCACATCCCAATACTCCGCAGTGAAGGGAAAAGATGGACGGAGAATCACCAACACCCCCCAAGAGAACCCAAGGACGCACATCACTCACATTTATTACACATCCCACTTCAACATCTCAAGAAGTCACATCTGGACCGTCAGCAACACCATCAAGCCCTAAAGTGTGCACTCATCAACGCAAGGTCAATACGTACAAAATGGCCAATAATTACCGATCTGATCACGACCCATGATCTTGATATCATCATGATCACAGAAACTTGGCTATCAGAATGTGACAACGCAATCATCAACCAGATGATACCCACAGGTTTCTCAGTCCACACATGCCATAGAACCAATCAGAGAGGAGGAGGAACACTCATCCTTGTCAAAACTTGCCTAGGCTTCCAGATGTGCAACTCAACCAGCACAGCCCACCTGGACTCCCTCACCATAACAAATGACACCTGCACGATCAACCTACTCTACCGGGCACCAACACCAGCCTCAGAAGATCTTGCAACGATTATGGGCCTCGCCTGCAACTCAAACAAACCACGATCCCAGAACTGGATCCTAAGTGATTTCAACTTGCCTACGCTACAGGAATCGCAAGCCTCTGCTTTCCTAGAAGCGTTACAAGAACTAGGCTACGATCAGCTAGTCAATAATCCCACCCACGTCAAGGGAAACAAACTTGACCTGATCTTTGCCCCACAGACAGATAAAGATACCACCCAACCAATGCCACCAACCATAACGCCTGTGCCATGGTCTGACCACAGCCTAATCCAATTCCAGATACCTATTAACACACACAATAAAAACTCAAACAAGAACAACACTGTCCACGAAACCTCTTTGAAGCGCTTCCGCCCCTTCAATAAAGAAGAGCTTCGAGAGAAGATCCTCCCACTCCTCAACAACATACCACACGACCTAGATGCATTGGTGTCCACCTGGGATGAGAGCCTCAAGACCATCGCATGTCTACCAGCCACAAATAAAACAACAACAAAGAAACGAGAGCATGCACCATGGTATACCAGAGAACTCCGAGACTCACTCAAGTGCCTGCGCAGGCTCGAGAGAAGATGGCGCCGATCCCACTCTACTGAAGCACAAGATACCTACATCGCTCACCTAAAATCACACCGCGATGAATTAACAAAAAAGCGGAAACAATACCATTCCGACATCTTGAAGCGGTCACTAAACAAGCCACACGATCTCTTCAATATAGTGAAATCTCTCATAAGAGAACCTCCTGCAGACCAGTCACAGATGCCACACCCCCAGGTATACTCCAACTACTTACAGTCAAAAATGATCCGGACTACTACATCTGCAACCAACTACCTACAACTTGAAGTCACCCAGGTTGGTGCAAGCTCGAACTCCGCGGAAAATAGCTCTCAGCACAACTTGCCCCAACCATCACCACTATCCGACTTTGAAAAAATATCACGCAGAGAGGTTGAAGACACGATCGCTGCAATCAACCCCACTACTGCACCCAATGACCCATGCCCTGCTTTATGGATAAAAGAGTTACGATGTGACTTAAGCCAATATCTGAGCGAATTAATAAACCAATCTCTTACATCCGGATCATTTCCACAAAGTCTGAAAACAAACATCAATCAGACCACTGCTCAAAAATAACAAGATGGACCCAACGAAAGTGGAATCATACAGACCAATTTCAAGTATCCCTATGCTTGCCAAAATAATCGAAAAGTTAGTACAGCGCCAAATCCAACAGCATATTGATACTGAAGCCCCACTGGATCCTTCCCAGCATGGGTTCAGAGAAGCACATGGGGTTGAAACCCTCCTCACCAACCTATTTGACCATCTAGTCTCTGGAACTGACAAAATGCATCAAGGATTCGCCCTCATATTCCTCGACATTGCAGCGGCTTTCGACTCGGTGAACCATGAGATCCTCATACAACGTCTCAGCGAGAAAGGAATTCAGGGAACAGCCCTAAAGTGGTGCAAGTCATACCTGACTAATAGATGGCAACATGTAAGGTCAGGCTCCACAACCTCTGAACCATTTTTACAGAACCAGGGTGTACCACAGGGCTCGTCACTATCTGCATTGATGTTTAACATCTACATGCAGCCCATATGTGCCCTAGCACGTTCATTCAAGGTCAACTGTCTAGCCTACGCAGATGACATCCTACTATACATCCCATTCAGGACCAACCATCCAGACCTCTCCCCGCTAACAAGATGTTTTGAGGCAACAGCAGAATGGTTCAGCACACAAAACATGAGAATCAACTACAGTAAAACAGATGTCCTTTTCATCTCAAGAAACCAGGACTTCACCCCTCCACTCTCTTTAAAGGTCGGCAACACAGAGCTGAAAACCAAACCCACAATCCGCTACCTTGGCGTTACACTGGATCAACAACTGGATCTGAAAACCCACATAAGAAACACAGTAAAAACAGTATACATGAAAATAAGGACCCTAAAACATCTCCGACCGCTGCTTGACTTCAGCGACTACCGTTCGATCTATCAGGCATTAATATTACCACATTTCGACTATGCCAACGTAATTCTACACGGTCTCCCTCAAGCAACACTGGCTCCTCTCCAGCTTGCAATGAACACTGCGGCAAGAGTACTAACAGGGGCTTCACGGAGAGAGCACATAACGCCAGTACTGATGAACCTCCATTGGCTACCAGTTCAAGCAAGAATCCGCCACAAAGTTCTAACCTTAACTTTCAAAGCCGCAAACACCCTGACCTCCACATCCCTCAGCAAGATGATACATAAAGTACCACAGAACAGAAACAGAAGACCCATGATGCAAAACACACTAGAGGTCCCAAAAGTAATAACAAAATGCACAAAAGCAACGACAAATAGGGCCTTTACGATTTACGCACCCAGAGCATGGAACGCGCTCCCCACCTCTATTCGAAACATCACTCACCTAATTGACTTCAGGAAGGCACTAAAGCAGCACCTATTCACCACATACTACCCTGAATCCAGCACTAGTAATCATACATACGCCCCCTCAGACAATCACTCATTGCAATTAAACAATCAGACTCAGCATGAAAAAGGATAATCAACTGATCGATCAGAAGATACCCACTGTAATGGAATCAGGACCCCCAGTGTAAATAAGATGTAGATATGTTATACAATGTACATAGTTCCCCCCAGTTACTTCCAAGTTGATCTCCTGTTTATTGTAAATGCAACTCAGGGTTCCTGTGTTGTATGGTTGATGTTGGATGTAAACCGCTCTGATCTAGAATAGAGCGGTATAGAAGAACTGTTAAATAAATAAATAAATAAATAAATAAATAAATAAATATCACCGCTGCCCAGTTACCAAAGGGTGCCACCTTCGCTCTGTCCTGGAATGCCCACGAAATGCCCTGATTTACATGGATAGCATCTGGATGGGTAGTGGCAGAACCAGTGCATAGTCATTAGCACTAATCATCTTAGTGCTGATGAATATCCCTCTACAATTGTGGTCAACATTATTGGCACTCTTGCAGTTCAATCTCTTAATGTCCAATATCGCCTTAAAAAAAAAGTGGCCAGCGAAATGGCTTTCGGCTATATATGCAAATATATTTGACACATGAGAATCAAATAAAACAAGATCAATTGAAAAAAAGAAATAGTATAAAAACTATGACATTGCCAGGACATGATTATTGGTACCCTTATAAATTCAAATTGATTTGAACAGAAGAACTACATTCTCATTGCAGTAAAATTAGATGCACTGTGATCAATTGTCAGTACTCACATGATGGCTGTAATGTTTAAAATAGCCACATTCACTCCCTGTTCCATTTTTACAATGTTGAAGACAAGAGAGCTGCCTGAGACCGTCAGAAAAGCCATTATCACCAAACATCAAACTTCAAAGGGGTACAAGTCCATTTCCAAAGACCTTGGGATTCCTGTGTCTACAGTTCACAATGTTATTAATAAGTTTTCTGCTCATGGAACTGTCAAAGGTCTCCCTGGACATGGTGGGAAGAGGAAAATTAATCCAAGAAGTCTTCGAAGGTTAGTGCGAACTGTTGGAAAAGCACCACGTACAATATCCAAAGAGCTTAAGGCTCACCTGGGGCAATCTGGAGTGGTTGTTTCAAACCACACCATACGCCACACACTAAATAAAGAAGGACTTCAAGGGATGAAGGCCAAGGATAACCCCACTGCTCAAAGACAGACATAAACAGGCACACTTGATCTTTGCCCAAACCCACCTTGAGAAACTTCAGTTCTTCTGGAAAATGTTCAGTAGACAGATGAAACCAAATGAGCTCTTTGCCAATGCCAACCAGCGTTACATTTACAAGTGAAGAAATGAAGCTTATAAGGAAAAAAACACCCTCCCTACAGTTAAATATTGTGGAGGTACCCTAATATTGTGGGATTGTTTTGCTGCCTCAGGAACTGAAGATCTGGAACTATTAAAGAAATCATGAAGTCAGAGGACTACCAAAGTATTTTGGAGTGAAATGTGTTCTCCAGGACCAAGCAGGAAGTCAGTCCTCACATATGGGTGACGTCGGCGTCGACAGAGCCCCCATGCGGAGCATTTCCCCAGCTTTCAAAGAAAGCCTTTGGGAATGCAGTGCGCATGCGCGGTCCCCTTCCCGCCCAAGGGTGCCATCTTGCTCAGTCTTCATTTTTCCGTGGAGCCCACCGCAAGTGTGTCGTGGTCACCCATGAAAAAGTAGGGGTGGTTTTTTTTCGGTGTGGATCCGTGTTCTTTCTCGGTTCGACGCCGGTTCCCTTTCCCGCCTGGGCCCGGTACACCGGTATCGAGCCCAGATTTCATTTTTCATTTTTTGTCCTTAGAGACTAGCGTTCGTGCCATTTTTTCATTTTTCCCTGGCAGCCCAGTCTTTTGACCTTGCAGGGGCTGTTTTTCCCCCGATGGCTGCCAGTGGGTTTAAGAAGTGTGATCGGTGTAAGAAACTGATGTCTCTCACCGACACACACGACTGCTGCCTCCAGTGCCTCGGGCCCGACCGTGACCCGCTGGTCTGTGTCCCGTGTGGCAAAATGTCCTCCAAGGCATTGAGGAGCTGGCAGCATCAACGCGAAAGGATCTTCTCTGATTCCGCATCCGGCTGAGCCCAGACTCCATCAGAGGCCTCGACGTCTCGGGAGTCCGACCCCGAGCATCGCCGGGGCTCCTCTGAGAGGGGGTCTCCTTCGCGGGAGCACCGCAGGAAGAAGAAACCCACGAGGGCGGCGTTGGTGGACGCTCTTGGCTCCTCGAGGGCCGAGTCGCATAGCCCTGACCGCCATCCTGGGTCTTCGGAGTTGGAGAGGCCTGCTAAACAACCTCGTGTAGAGACGGAGGCCCCGGGTCACGTGAGTATTGTAGTCCTCGTGGACTCTCCTTCGGGGTAGCCGACGTCGGTCCCGACGCCGTCGGGGCCCGAGTCGGAGGCTGCTGGGTCTCCTGAGCTTGGACTCAGGTTGACAGCCTTGGAGAGCAGTTTGGCTGCCTTCATGGAACAGCAGCGGGTACTGATCGCCGGTCTCACCGGTGCATCTACCCCTACCACCGGGACCTCGACATTCAAGTCTACCCCGGAGGCCGAGCCGATCCTCGAGTCCATGAGATCTCGAGTCGATCCTCGGCCGAGGTCACCCTCGATCTCCCGTGCGGGACCGAGGTCGTTGGGGCGGATGGCATCGGTGCCCGCCTGACCGGAGCCGCTCGACTCCTCTTCGGAGGGGTCGGGATGGGAAATGGAGGACGAGGAGTTCCCAGACACGTTTCGGACCCGGTGCGTCCCTTCGGACTCACCAGAGTCTGAACCTCGGAGAAGGTCCCCCCCGGAGGATACCCGGTTCTCGGATTTCGTGAGGGACATGGCCAAGGCTTTGGCCTTCCCCGCGGACCCCGAGGAGGAGTCTCGAGCTGAGGAGCTCGAGGCCCTGCAGTATGACTCTCCCCCCAAGGAGGCTTTTACAGTACCGGTTCCTCCGATGCTGGAGCGGTTGCTCTTCCGCATGTGGGAGACGCCGGTTCTTAGCAAGCGGGTCGATTCCATTTATCGAGTCCGCAAGAGCCCTGGGTTACAGAAGGCACAGCTACCGCACCACTCCATGGTTGTGGAATCGGCCATGCATCGTCTGAAGAGTCAGAAGATGCCCTCCTTGGTGCCCCCCGGCCGGGAGGCCCGGAACCTGGATGCCCTCAGTAGAAAGTGCTTCCAGGGCTCTATGCTTGCTTGCCGTGTCCAGACTTACCAGCTGTACATGGGCATGTACCTCTGAGACCTGGCAAAGGAGATTGCCGGGTTCTCTGCTGGTCTCTCCGAGGAACCTTTGCAGAGGTTCACTGCCTTGTCAACTGGGATCCGAGAGTGCTCGAAGTTTGTCTCGAGCAGCTCTTGATGACTTTGAGGCCTCGGCCCGAGTAGCCGTGGCCGGCATCGGTGCACGCCGTCAGGCCTGGTTACAGTCATCGGACCTCGAGCCATGGGTGCAAGACAAGTTGGTCGATGTCCCTTGTCAAGGTGAAAACCTGTTTGGCAAGCCCATGGCTGAAAAGGCTGCAGAACTCGAGTCTGAGACTCTCACTAGGGCAAGGCTGTCCAGAAAGACCTCTGCCCCTTCTCAAAAGAAGAAGGGCTCGGGGAAAAAGTCCTTTTACCCGAGAAAGGCATCTGCCTAGAAATCTTATCCTCAATACCAGGCCTCCAGAGCTCCCCAGCAGGGTCAGCAGGCCAAGGGGCAGGGACATGGGCCCCGTAGGCAGAAAACCCCAAAGCCACCAGCTCCGGCTCCTGCACAGCAGGGAGCGGGGTTTTGACTCCAGTGGCATAGCCTTTCCTCCTCAGCTGGCCCCCCTCAGCACAGGAGGCCGGCTGACCCTGTACGCCCACAGGTGGTCAGCCATAACAGGGGATACTTGGGTACTTAGCATAGTCCAGAAGGGCTATTTACTCCACTTCAACCAGTTATGCCCCCTCCTACTTTCCAGGGGAGCCTCCAAGACTCCCTCTGCACAGGAACTTACTCCTTCAGGAGTTGACAATTCTTCTAAAGGAGCAGGCGGTGGAACCGGTGCCCCACCACCTGACAAGGCAAGGCTTCTATTCCAGGTACTTTCTGGTACCAAAAAGGACAGGAAGCCTCAGGCCCATCCTCGACTTGTGAAATCTAAACAAGTTCCTGGTGAGGGAAAAGTTCAAGATGCTTACCCTTGGAATACTGCTGCCCTACCTCTAGCAGGGAGATTGGCTATGCTCCTTAGATCTAAAGGATGCTTATACTCACATCCTCATTCATCCAGACCACAGACAATATCTCAGATTTGTAGTGGGAGGAAATCATTTTCAGTACAGAGTACTTCTATTTGACCTAACCTCCGCACCCAGGGTTTTCACCAAATGCCTGGTGGTGGTAGCGGCCTATCTCAGAGTCCAGGGCATATTTGTCTTTCCATACCTGGACGACTGGCTCATCAGGGGTCAGTCTCCACAGGAAACCAGACAGGCCACCCTCCGCACTGTCTCCTTTCTACACCATCTGGGGTTTGTCATAAACTTCGCAAAGTCCACTTTGCACCCCTCACAGAACACAGAGTTCATAGGAGCAAGGCTGGATACCCTTCAGGCAAAGGCTTATCTGCCTGTAGACAGGGCCCACAGATTGATGGGCTTGGCCAGACAGTTCCACAGCAATTCTCTGGTTTCCACCAGGCAATTCCTGAGACTATTAGGCCACATGGCATCCACGGTCCATGTTACTCCAAATGCCCATCTGCACATGCAGCCTGCTCAGTGGGGCCTCAGAACTCAGTGGCTGGAAGCCACAGGACACTTGGGAGACAAAGTGTGTCCAAACGACTGGCGGCCTCCCTGCAATGGTTGCTGCATCTCCCGAATCTAGTGCAAAGTCTTCAGGGTTGGGGTACACATTGCCTGGGGGCATGCACCCAAGGCCTCTGGTCCCCTTGGGAGGCCGCACAGCAGATCAACCTCTTGGAGCTGAGAGCTATCCGTTTGGCTCTCCAAACTTTCTCTCATGCCCTCTCTCACCAGTCTGTTCTGGTTCAGACAGACAATCAAGTTGCCATGTTCTACGTGAACAAACAAGAAGGCATAGGGTCCCGACTTCTGTGTCAGGAGGCTCAGGCCCTGTGTTCATGGGCAGTCAAACAGGGCATGCTCCTCAAGGCAGTTATCTGCCCGGCCAAGAGAATTACCTGGCAGACAGGTTGAGCAGGATTCTGCAGCCACACGAATGGCAGTTGAATCCTCTGGTGTTCCACTACCCAGGTTCTGCTCCAGACAACCGCATCCTCTGAGAATAGCAGCAGATGCGTTTCTAATCTCTTGGTCTACGAGCCTACTGTATGTGTTTCCTCCCACGCCTCTAGTGGCCCGGACCCTTTTCAAGGTTCTTCGGGACAAGGCCTCGGTGATCCAGGTAGCCCCCAGATGGCCGAGGCAACCGTGGTTTCCACTTCTTCTGCAGTTGGCTGTGGACACTCCGCTCCCTCTGGGGGTGCAACCCAATCTCCTATCTCAGGATCAGGGATCTCTTTTGCACCCCAACCTCCAGTCCCTCAATTTGATGACCTGGATGCTGAAAGGGTAGTTCTAGCTCCCTTACTGCTACCTAGGAGGCACGCCACTAAAAAATCTTATGCCCTCAAGTGGCGTAGGTTCTCCACCTGGTGTGCTCAGCACAAGGAGGATCCTTTTTCGTGCCTGGTGCCAGTGGTGCTGCAATACTTGCTTCACCTGTCCAACCTGGGCCTTAAATCCAACTCTGTTCGGGTCCACCTCAGTGCTCTGTCGGCGCACCACTCACCGGTGGAAGGTCAGTCTCTGTCAAGCCACCCTTTAGTGGCCCGCTTCCTCAGAGGCCTCCTTTTGCTCAAGCCTCCAATTCGTACACCTGCACCTGACTGGGATTTGAATGTGGTCTTGCAAAAACTTACTTGCCCACCTTTTGAGCCTATGGCTACTTGTCCTTTACGTTTTCTTTCCTGGAAGAAGGCGTTTTTGGTAGCTCTTACCTCAGCCAGGCGAGTCAGTGAGCTACAAGCTCTGGTCTCAGAGGCACCATACACAAGGTTCTATAGGAACAGGGTGGTCTTACGGACTCACCCAAAGTTCCTTCCAAAGGTTGTCTCTCCTTCCATCTCAATCAGGAGGTGGTTCTTTTGACTTTCTTTCCCAGGCCACATGGCAGTCGGGCTGAAATGGTCTTGTATACCCTGGACTGTAAGAGGGTGTTGTCTTTCTACATTGACCGTACGCAGGGGCATCGGAGGGCTGTTCAGCTCTTCGTATCTTTTGACCCTAATAAGCTGGGGTTACCTGTCTCCAAGCGTACCTTGTCCATCTGGGTTGCAGACTGTATCGCCTGGGCGTACAGGGCAGCCGGCCTCTCCTTGCAGGGTCGAGTCACGGCCCACCGTGTCAGGGCAAAGGCTGCGTCAGTAGCTCATCTCCGCTCTGTTCCGTTGGCAGACATCTGCCAGGCCGCTACTTGGTCTTCAAGCTAGACTTTTGCGGCCCATTACTGCCTCGAGAGGGAGTCCCGCAGGGACAGTGCTTTCAGACAGGCGGTACTCCGTAATCTCTTTGAGGTTTAGGCAACTCCTCCCTCCGGCTCTGGTGTTGGGCTACCGTTCGGGGGCGTTCTCAGAGAAGATTCTTATCATGCATGCTGAGGCTCTAGAGGGAGCTTATTTTTCAGCTTTAGGTTTTTGGTAGCCTAGAGCTGGGGAGTCTTATATGTGAGGACTGACTTCCTGCTTGGTCCTGGAGTAGTTACTCACCTGTAACAGGTGTTCTCCAGGAGCAGCAGGAATCAGTCCTACAACCCTCCCTCCTCCCCTAGGAGTTGCAGTCATATAATTCATTTTTGTTTTTTTGCTGTCTTTTAGCTATGTCATCAGACTGAGCAAGATGGCACCCTTGGGTGGGAAGGGGACCATGCATGCGCGCTGCATTCCCAAAGGCTTTCTTTGAAAGCTGAGGAAATGCTCCGCATGGGGGCTCTGTTGACGCCGATGTCACCCATATGTGAGGACTGATTCCTGCTGCTCCTGGAGAACACCTGTTACAGGTGAGTAACTACTCTTTACCTAGTGTCAGAAAGGTAAGTCTGGGTCGAAGGTCATGGGTCCTCCAGCAGGTCAGCGACCCAAAACATACATCCAAAAGTTCAAAAGAATAGTTAAAAAGGAAAAAATTGACTGTTTTAAACTGGCCAGCAATAAGTCCTGATCTCAATCCATAAGAACATAAGATTTAAGTGTCATCGTGGATAACTCGTTGAAACCCTCTGCCCAGTCTGCAGCTGCAGCCAAGAAAGCAAATGGAATGCTAGGAATCATAAGGAAAGCAATGGAGAATAAAACAAAGAAATTAAAATATGTTTGTGTTTGTTTGTTTATTTCACTTGTTTATTTCACTTTGTTTATTTCACTTGTTAGCCGCCCTCTTCCTATGGCTGTATCCTGCCCCCCATCTGATCTAGCTATAACCAATCATCAGTTGTATATAACTCTATGTAAATTTTATATGTATATATCTTATAAATAGTTTCCCCCGTTATTCTCCCGTTATGACTGTACCCCTGTTCTATGTAAGCACATTGTGTTATGTAAAAAACATTGTTGCATTGTTCAGTTGTAATGTAAACCGCACTGATCTTAATAGCGCGGTATATAAGAAAAGCAAATAAATAAATAAATAAACTTGATATACCACCCTTCAAATAAAAACAAGGCAGTTTACAAAGTCAAATAATATAGAATTGGGCCATAGGCACGAAAAGGAAAAAGAAGTTACAATGGTAGACAGAAAAGCGAGAGAACAGGGCAAGCATAACATGCATATACGGTGGACATGACGAAGAGAGAGGAACACATAGGACAAAACAGAGAGTGAGAGGCTGGGTAGACATACATGCAGAGATATTAAACTGGACTAAGGGAGAAGAGCACACAGGACTAAACATGGGCAGTGGGTAGATGAAATGCTTTGTTGAAAAGATATGTCTTCTACTGAACCTTAAAAGTGTGGTAGCTTTGTTCCAAATGGAGGGAGGTGGGAAGGGAGTTCCATAGGGCAGGTCCAGCAAAGAAAAATGCAGAGTTACGAGTGGACTGGGGATGGGCACGTGAAGGGGAAGGAAGGTGAAGGCGATTGATGTGTATGGACCTAAGGGAGAAGCTGGGAGTATGAAATTGTAGAAGATCAGACAAGTATAGTGGCATGTGGGTATATATAGCCTGATGAACCAACATGAGGAGTTTGTACTGGAAAGCCAGGGGGAGCCAATGAACATTCATAAGGAGGGGGTGACGTGTTTCCAACATGAGGAGTGATAGATGAGACGTGCGGCTGTGTTTTGTATGCGTTGTAATCTGAGAAGCTGGGATTTAGGAACACCGGAAAAGACAGAGTTGCAAAAGTTGAGGCGAGAAATAACCAGAGATAAAATGAGGGTAGTGAGGGCTGAAGTGTCAGGAAGGGACAGATGGCTTGAATTTGCCGAAGGATGAAGGAGGAGGACTTGGTAACATGGGAAATGTGGTTTCGGAAGGAGAGGTCAAAATCAAGGAAGACACTTAGATATCGAAAGTGTGAGACTAATGGGATAGGCGAGCCAGAAAAGGAGGGGGCCAGAGAAGCGGGAGGACTGCCATGGGAGAACCAAATAGCCAAAGTCTTAGAGATGTTCAGATACAGACAGTTTGAGACTAGCCAGCCAGCTACAGAGGTTAAGCAAGAATTGAGAGGGGAAAGATTGGGGTGAAGAGAAGAGTTATGATACAAAAGAATAATATCGTTGGCATAGTACTCGTAGAAAGCGGAGATGCCTGATTGCTGTATTAAGAGTGCCAGGGGTGCCATGAAAATGTTAAATAGCAAGGGGGCCAATACCAATCCCTGGGGAACACAACAGTGCAGGGGAAAAGGATCGGAGGGGACATCAGACGGTGAACAGGGAAGAACAGAGCAAGATTGTGCAAAAAGATAGGAGTGAAACTATTTGTAGACAGTCCCCCGATGGCCAGCATCCCGCAGACGGGAGATAAGAAGAGAGTGAGCCACCAAGTCAAAGCGGCTGAGAGATCAAGTGATACCGCCACCGAGAAGTCACCACGATCGTGAGCCACATGAATTTCATTGAGGAATGCAGCAAGCACTGTCTCCACACTGTGTCCAGAACAGAATCCCGATTGGCAGGGGTGAAGGAAATGGGTGATATCTAAATGATGCGACACTTGTGCAAAAATGGCTTTCTCCAAAATTTTTGCTAGGAATGGAAGGTGAGAGACAGGAAGGTAGTTGGCAGGGACAAGCGGGTCAAGGGAGGGTTTCTTTAGAAGGGGGCGAACAAGCGCATGCTGTATTGTTCCATGATGTGACCGCACCTTGAATATTGTGTGCAATTACGATCGCTGTATCTTAGATAGTAACAGAATATGATGGCAGATAAAGACTGGCATGATCCATCTAGTCTGCCTAGCAAGATGGCAAAAGTAAGTGTACCTGCCGCTCCGTGCAGGTCACCTCTCCCCCATGCCTTTGTTCAGGCGTGTATCCACCGCTCCGTGCAGGTTACCCCTAATTGTTGAGAATATAAGAGAGAGTTATTTTGATTTTATCCTGTTGCTATAAAGGGATCCACTGTGTCTGTCCCATGCCATTTTGAATTCTGTCACTGTATTTGCCCCCACCATTTCCATCGGCAGGGCATTCCAAGCATCCACCACCCTTTTAGTGAAAACGTATATCTCCAGGAACAAGCAGGAAGTCAGTCTTCACATATGGGCAGTGTTCCCTCTAAGCTGCGCTGGGTCCGCCGGCAACATTCTTGCCGGCAGGGGGGGGGGGTGCAGTGCGATCGACGCTCCGCCCCTCCCCTCACTGACGAGAATGCAGGCGGAGAACCCAGCGCAGATTTAAGTGACCATTGCGAGGGTGCTGCGGCATGTGTTAGACCCTGTGTCTAGCACATGCCTCAGCACCCTTGCAGTGCTCACTTTAATCTGCGCTGGGTCCTCCACCGGCATTCCCACCGGTGGGGGGAGGGGCAGAGCGTCATTCACACTGCACCCCCTTCTCCCCCCCCCCCCCGCCAGCAGGAATGTTGCCTGCGGACCCAGCGCAGCTTAGAGGGAACATTGCATATGGGTGACATCGGCACTGATGGAGCCAGGCATGGGAGCACTCCCCAGTATCCAACAGGAATGCCTTTGCGAGCATTCCTCTACGCATGCATGACTGCCTTCCTGCCTTCACTCCTGGTCTCCTCAGTCGTCTTTTTTCCGCAGAACCATCGGGACCTTGCCCCTGTCAACCACACCAAGAGACTTAAAAATTTCTTCACTAGTACCGTTGATATACTTGGGTTGTCTTCCCATCGACCAGCTTGACTCCACGTCTATTCTGGTTCCCATTTTTATTTTAGATATTTTTTAACTTATTTTTAGTTTTTTCTCACAAAACTTTGTTTGAGCCTATGGCCTCTTTGGGCACCATTGTCCAGTTCAATTTTGCTCCACAATGTTTCCAAATATGGAGAAGCCCTGGAGTGGTTTCAAAAAATGCTCCAAGTATTCCAGGACAGTTTCTATCACTGGCTAGCATTCTTGATGTCTAGAATGTTTAGGCCCAGACCACGATGTTGATTCCTGTCTCTCCTGTCACCTATGACTTCTAGAGGTTGAAAGAACTGAGATAAACAGAAAGATAAGCTGTTTCCTACAAATTCAACTCCTTCAGTGCACTCCTTGGGGGGCGTCAAATCCATCAAAGTCTTTCCAAGCGTCCAAGTCCTCACAAGCAAAGGAAAAGCATCGCTCGGAGTCACCAATGCTTAAGAAAAAGAAGACATCGGCCTCGGCATTGAGATCCTCGACTTCCAGGTCGACGTCAACTTTGGCACTGAGCATCGGCATCAGCGCCGTCATTCATCGCACTCTGATGCAGACTGTCCAATGAAGCTACCCCGGCGGGAGGTTTCACCCCCCAAAAGCCACAAAGGGGGTTTAGGGATGCCCCCGAGGTTCAATCCTCGGTGGAGCCCCTGATACCTGCATTGGGAGTTGTGGCCCACACAGCTGTGTCCGGAGCCAATCCTCCGGTACTGTCATTGGATGACTGTGTCATCACCATCGAGCGCAGCATCGCTATGCTCTTAGTGATAGTAATTCCAATGACATCGAGAACTCCGCAGCTGGCACCGGTTCCTCTGATGCTGACAGCCACAGAGCTCATCACACTTATGCAGGCATCTCCTGCATTGCATAGCTCCACACAGCAGTCGATTCCGAGGTCTTCGGCACCACTACGTTTGATGCGCTCAGCATCGAAGGTATCAAGCATTGGATAAGGATTACTTTGACTTCCTTCCAGACTTGTAAACTGCCCTGATGTCGTAAAGGTGCGGTAGAGAAAATGTGCAATAAAGATAAAGAAGCCTCTGAGGTGGAATCCATCAATTCCAATACCCATAAGGATGTGCCGTCAGATCCATCGCCGCCCTATGAACATCAACGTTCACTACCCGACAACATGTCCTTTCAGGACTTTATTAAAGACATGGCAGCAGCTCTTAATGTTTCAGTGGTTACTGAAATGGAGCCAAGAGCTGAGAAACTCAATATTCTCCAATACCCATCGGCACCAAAGGAGATTGCTACTCTCCCGGTGCATTAACATCTTAAATGGCTCGGATGTGTGAATCCCCCATATCAATCCATGTGGGGTGAGTAAGAGGCTCAATATCCTTTATAGGGCCCCTCCCTCGCAAGGTTTCCAGAAGCCTCAGCTCCCCTACAACTCCATGGTAGTGGAGTCTGACATGAGAAGGATAAAGAGCCAGAAAAAACACTCCTCAATGCCTCTTGGGAGAGAAGCCAGGACTCTGGATGCCTTTGGAAGGAAGGCATTCCAAGCCTCTTTCAATTGAAAGCAAGTTCTGCTATGAGGGGACATGGGATGAGGGTGAAGGGGAATAGATTCAGGAGTGATATGCAGAAATATTTCTTTACAGAAAGAGTGGTGGATTCGTGGAGTAGTCTCCCATTGGAGGTGGTAGAGATGAGAACAGTATCTGAATTCAAAAAAGCATGGGACACAGAGGATCTCTAAAGGAAAAAAGGGGACTGTTGTAGTCGTTGATATGGAAGGACAGACTAGATAGGCCATGTGGTCTTTTTCTGTCGTTATATTTCTAGGTTTCTACCATGCTAGCCTCTAAATAGATTCCTATATGCTCTATATGGACATGTTTCTCAAGGATGTATTGAGGGACTTGTCAGAGTTTTACCACCCTGCTGCCTCCTGACAAGCAGGCAGCTCATCAAGTCTTAGTAACACATGCCCAGAACACATCAAAGTTTTTAACAAGAGCAGCATTTGATGCCTTTGAAACCAATAGTAGGTCTTCTGCAGCCTGCAATGTGGCTAGGAGAGCAGCATGGTTCCAGGATAGGTTTACCGAAACCCACAAAACATTAACCCCATCATACAAATCCCTTACCAAAACCCACCACATAGCTCAACACACTCTCACAATCACTATACACGCCATGCCTCAGATAAACACCAACGAAGACTCATACAAATAAAACATCATCCATACAGTGGTGTAACTGACAATACTACTAATATAGACGCCAAAACAAAGCTCATCTTAATAAACATTCGATCCATACGAAACAAAATACCAATAATCAATGACATGATAAAAGAACAAAACCCTGAAATCATATGCATCACCGAAACATGGCTCTCTCCCACAGACACCGTATTACTAAACCAACTAACCACACACCAGTATGACATATTCAGCTGTCATCGAGATGCAAAGAGAGGTGGTGGTACTCTCATACTCACCAAAAAAGACCTACAATACACCTTAACAAGTTTAAATAATATAGACGGAATGGACATAATCAACATAGAAAATAGAACCCTTGCACTCACCCTCATATATAGACCCCCTACAACAGATCACAAAAACCTCTCTCCCATCCTTGAACTTGCTTGCACAACATCACCAAGCAAACCACTCATAATCCTAGGTGATTTAAACCTCCCCTCCCTAAATGATTCCCAATCAAACAACTTCATGGACACTATGCTCCAAATGGGATATACACAGATAGTACATGCCCCTACCCACACAAAAGGCAACACTCTAGATCTCATCTTCCTCCCCATC
Source organism: Ichthyophis bannanicus (assembly GCA_033557465.1). Taxonomy (NCBI): domain Eukaryota; kingdom Metazoa; phylum Chordata; class Amphibia; order Gymnophiona; family Ichthyophiidae; genus Ichthyophis; species Ichthyophis bannanicus. The sequence goes on from CM066043.1 coordinate 289,291,546, forward strand.
TCCTTTATTAACCACCAGCAACACACCCCTCCAACAATAACAGAAGTACCATGGTCCGACCATCACCTCATTACACTCCTCCTCCCAGCACAAGCAACGCAGAACTCCACGCAACACACACCCCATATATCACGCTTTGCACACTTCAACAAAGATACCTTCCTTGACAAAGTACTACCAACACTGAACACAAACCTCCCAGACATCAACTCCACTGTAAATCACTGGAACCTCACAATTCAAAAAGCAGCTGCCCCCACACACTCCACGCATAGACAGTTAAAAAAGACAGAAAAATGGTTCACGAAAGAACTAGTGAACCTAAAAAAACAACTGAGAAAACAAGAAAAGAAATGGAGGAAAACTAAATCTGCCGAGAATAAATCCCAATACTTAAATACACTCAACGAATACAAGAATGCGATTAACAAATCAAAAAAGGATTACCACTCCAAGGTAATAAACCTAGCTATCAATCGCCCTAGAGAACTATTTGCAATTATAAAAACACTGACAAAAATCAAAAACCCAGAGCCAAAACAATCAGCAATAAGTATTCAAACCCTAGCAACCCACTTTGCAGAAAAACTAAAATGCAAACTAAATACTGCACCAACACTACTCCCCACAAACACCGAAACCAATAACAACTGGACAACCTTTCACACGATAGATCAAAAACACCTCCTCAGGATCATAACAATTATCAACACCACAACTTCCCCACTCGATCCCTGCCCTGTGTCATGGATCAAAAGTACTAAGGAAGAACTAGCTGGAAAAATTCAATACATAGTAAATCAATCCCTCTCCCAAGGCATTATGCCTGATGCCCTAAAACACACAACGATCCGCCCAATAATAAAAAACAATAAACTCGACCCGAAAGACCCAAACTCATACAGACCGATAGCCAGCATTCCATTTATGGCTAAAATAATAGAAAAAACTGTTCAACTACAATTGCAAGAACACATAGATGAGCACAACTCCCTTGACTCCCACCAATTTGGTTTCCGCCCCTTCCATGGTGTAGAAACCCTTTTAATTACTCTGATGGACTTCCTCATAAGACATACAGACGATAACACTCAGGGCCTACTACTCCTTTTCATAGACATTTCCGCCGCATTTGACAACATCAACCACCTTACACTGATTAATAGATTAGAAAATTTAGGAATAGGCGGGACTGTCCTCAATTGGTTCAAGTCCTACATCACACACAGACTAATGCGAGTTCAAGTAAACCAGGAAGCATCAGAAACCTTCCCCCAAGGACAAGGAATACCCCAAGGATCGGCCCTTTCTGCTCTCCTCTTCAACCTATACCTTCAACCCATCACAAAAATATTTAAAAAACACAAAATCAGTCATTTTATCTATGCTGATGACATCATGCTCGCCCTCCCCATAACCACGAAAACCCCCACTTATAACACTCTATCCGAGTGCATGGCAGAAACCACATCCTGGATGGAAACCAACTACCTCAGCATCAATCTCAAAAAAACTGAAGCAATGTTCGTATCAAGATCACCTGTGGCTGAAGATACCTACCCAACAACAATCTCCATCAATAACACAACTATACCTGTTAAAAAAGAGGTAAAATACCTAGGCGTTATAATCGATCACACACTCACCATGCTACCACACATAAAGCAGACGGTAAAAACCATATTCTACAAACTCAAAACTATTCAACACTTAAGGCCCCTTCTTGACACGCATGACTTTAGATCAGTTGTCAGTTCACTCATAACCCCTCACTTTGACTATTGTAACAGTCTCCTAATTGGCCTCCCACAAAAGAATATCTACTTATTACAAAGAGCACAAAACATTTGTGCAAAAGTAGTCACTAAAGCCCGCCTAGCGGACCATGTAACCCCTATACTGCTAGAACTACACTGGCTCCCTATAAATAACCGAATCAAATACAAAACACTACTAACAACATTCAAACTACTAAACGATATTGCCCCCTCCCATCTATCCACACTCCTTCACGCACCAAATGATTCAAGAGCCCGCAGACTAAATGCAACCCTCTCACTGGAGTTACCAAAAACATTCACGAGGACTAAAAAATCCACCAGTGCCAGAGCCTTCACATTCACCGCTCCCACACTCTGGAATGACCTCCCAATAGACATCCGAATCATAAAGGACCTCTCTCAATTCAGGAAAGAACTCAAGACATACCTATTCTCCAAACACTTCGGAATCCCCTACCCTCCAAGCCCAGCCACACAGCGTCCACAGACACACAAACAAAAAAACCTGCAAAAACACAATTAACTGAACATACACAGCCCCCCTCAAACAGTTCTCCCAAAGACACACAAAAAAACCCACGAAAAATGGAAATAAATTCCATCACACACACACGCGCACGCACACACACACACAGACACACACACTTGAATAGTGAATTCACTACACTGTATCCTAAACTTTTTGTAAATAACACCTGTAAATAGAAATGTCAGCTCGCTGCCTATTCCCTGTAAAAGTTAGAAACTTCTGATCAAGTTATACACCTTGTAAATAGTTTTAATAATTTACTGTTCTGTTATATGTAAAAAGTTAAAAAGTTCTTGTTCAATGTACTGTTATACGAACGTATACAAAACTGTTAAATTGTTCCATGTAAACCGCCCCTGATCTCTGGAAGGGGCGGTATAGAAGAAATAGATAAATAAATAAATAAATAAATCCCCTGTAATGGTGAGAACCTCTTTGGCCAGAGGTGGAGGGAGAAAGCCAGAGAGATTAGAGACTGACTATCTCACCATGAAGAGGTTTTCAAGGAAGACAGCAAACTCTTCTAAGAAGACTGCCACTAAAAAATCTTTCTTCCCAAAAAACAAACTGTTTTATCCACCATATCATTTCTATTCTGGCTACTCTGCCCCACAACAGCAACAGAGACAGCAGGGCCAGAAACAGGTCAGGAAACCCAAGGTTACCAAGCCGCAGCCTGCAGCTACTACTCAACCTCCTCAGAGCTTTTGACTGCTTCAAAAGGAGCATGGCCAATACTCCCATAATCTTTCCCTTTCCTTCTATGATCCCAGGAAAATTGATGCATTTTGCACACTGTTGGATCAACATCACTTCAGAGCCCTGGACTTTACATCTAGTCAGTCAGGACCTGCAGCTGAGATTTAAGGATCTTCCTCCCACTCACTTTGTGGGAAACCCTCCTTGGATCTCCTTCACTTATTTATTTACATTCTCTTATATACCGTGCTATTCTGCATCAGTGCGGTTTACATTGAACAAACTGAAATTACATTGAACAGGGCATTATAACTTGGAGATAACTATTTTTTTTACAGGGAACATGGGCTATGGAGGGTTAAGTGGCTTGCCGAAGACCACAAGGAGCACCTGTGGGACTAGAAACCCCAGTCCTTCCGGCCCAAGGTTGCTGTCCTCTAGTGGGATTTGAACCCCCAACCTTCTGGCCTGAAGTACCTTGCCCCAACCACTAGGCCACTCCTCCATTCCTCCACTCCACTAGGCCACTCCACTAGGCCACTTCTCCTTGCTTCAGCAGGAGATTTTCTCAGGGGGCAATAGAGGAGATTCTCCCATCTCAGCAGGGCCTGGGATTCTGCTCCCGATACTTCCTAATTCCAAAGAAGATAGGAGGTCACAGGCTTATATTAGATCTCGGAAATCTCAACAAATTTCTCATCAAAGAGAAATTCAAGATGATTTCTCTAGGCACTCTTTTGCCATACCTCCAACAAAATGATTTGCTATGCTCTCTGGATCTAAAGGATGCTTATACACACATTCTGATCCACCCAAAATACAAAAAGTTTCTCAGGTTCGTATTTCAGAACAACCATTATCAGTATTGAGTCCTCCCCTTCAGACTGGCCTCAGCACCCAGAGTCTTCACAAAGTGTTTGGCTGTCGTAGAAGCCTAACTTCAAACTTTGGGGCTGTTTCTGTTCCCCTACTTAGACGATTGGTTGCTAAGGGCAGATACCACTTCAGCAGGCACTTCTGGCCTAAATCAAACCATCCATGTCCTCCAGGAGTAAGGTTTTTCATCATAAATTATTCAAAATCACATCTCACTTCAACTCAGGACCTCGAGTTCATAGGAGCTCGACTGGACACGGTAAGAAGCCGGGCTTTTCTGACACCTCTGTCTGATTGCCTTAGCCACACAGGTCCAGCAAAAGTCATCAGTTATGGCCAGAACATTTCTACGCCTCTTAGGCCACATGGCTTCCACAGTCCATATCGTGCCCCACGCCCGTCTCAACATGAGGATCGGGCAGTGGACTCTCTCACAACAATGGAAGCAGTCTATAGGTTGCCTATCTGACCTCATCAACAAGGGAGGAGTGGCCTAGTGGTTGGGGCAAGGTACTACAGGCCGGAAGATCGGTGGTTCAAATCCCACTAGAGGACAGCAACCTTGGGCTGGAAGGACTGTGGTTTCTAGTCCTGCAGGTGCTCCTTGTGGTCTTGGGCAAGCCACTTAACCCTCCATTGCCCATGTTCCCTGTAAGTATTAGTGTATGTGTCTCATATCCCCTCGTGTTAAATGTATCCCCCAACCGCTTTGACCTGGTGAAAAGCGGGATATAAATGCAGCTAAATAAATAAATAAATAAAATAAATCACTCCTCAGATGAGAAAGGCCCTTCACTGGTAGTGCACACCACTGAACCTGGTTGTAGGGTCACCTTTTCAGAGGTCTGCACCGCAGTATACCCTAACAACCAATACATCAAAACTAGGCTGGGGGGCCCATCTCAACAGTCTTACAACACAAGGCCTCTGGTCTATTCAGGAGGCACTCTTCCAGATCAATAATCTTGAACTCAGGGCGATTTTCAATGCCATCAAAGTCTTCTCTCCCCAACTCAGGGGACAGTCTCTTCTCATGCAAACGGACAACCAGGTGGCTATGTTTTATATAAACAAGCATAGGGGAACAGCTCTCTCCTATTTATGGAGGCTATTTACCTTTGGAATTGGGCAATTCCTCAAGGAATTCACCTACATGCAGTATACCTTCCAGGAGCAGAGAATCCTCCATCCATATGAATGGAAGCTGGAACCTCAAGTAGCACAGTACTTGTTCCACTTCTGGGGGACGCCACTACTCATAGAAACATAATGGCAGAAAAAGACCACAAGGCTTATCTTGTCTGGCCTTCCTTATCAACCTCTACAACAATCCCCTTTTTTCCCTTTAGAGATCTCTGTGTTTGTCCCATACCTCTTCTCCTATCAATGCCCAACTACCTCGTTTATGTCAGAGAATTCCTTCCCCTCACAGGGAGACTTTGGATGTATTTCTCATCCACTGGAGACAGGATCTCCTCTATGCTTTCCCTCCCCTTCCACTCATAGCAAAAACAGTCTTCAAGCTCCAGGACGACTGGGGAGAAATGATTCTCATTGCCCCTTATTGGCCCAGACAACAGTAGTTTCCACTGCTTCTTCAACTTGCTCAAGCGCTTCCCATCAGACTGGGTTATTCACGAACCCTACTCTCTCAGGACCAGAGGACACTTCTGCACCCCAGCCTCAAGACACTCCACTTGATGGCGTGAAGGCTGAGCGCTTTGTCCTCTCACACTTAGATCTCCAAGAGGACGTATTGTATGTGCTCCTATCTTCCAGAAAGGATTCAACCAGACGATCATATGCTTTTAAATGGCACAGGTTCTCCATCTGGTGTTCACTTAAAACACTAAATCCTTTCACATGTCCCATTCTGGACTTACTCCAATACCTACTCTATTTGTCCTCCTCTGGCCTTAAGACAAACTCAGTGTGAGTGCATTTATTCACCACTGCAGCCTCCCACCATACTTTTGAGAACCACCCTATCTTGGAGCATCCTTTAGTGGGCAGATTTATGTGGGGCCTTCTTCTGACCAAACTTCCTTTCCACCCATCACCCGCACCATGGGATTTAAATGTTGTTCTTGCACAACTCATGCGCAGTCCTTTTGAACTGATGATTCAGCTTATTTAAAGTTTGTAACATGGAAGCTTCTTTTTCTCATAGCAGTCACTTCAGCTTGAAGACTCGGTTAACTGCAGACTTTCGTGAGCTATGCTCCTTATATCATACTCCCTGTCCCTCCTATCTTCTAGCGTATACATATTTACTGTAGGTCTTCAAGTCTCTTCTCATACGTCTTCTGGCGCAGGCTCCAAATTATTTTGTCGCCTTCCTCTGAACCATTTCCAGTCTTTTTATATCCTTTGCGCGATAGGGTCTCCAAAACAGAACACAATATTCCAAGGGAAGCCTCACCAGCGACTTGTACAGTGACATTAGCACCGCCTCCTTTCTGCTGATAATTCCTTTCTGTATGAAACCCAGCATCCGTCTGGCTTTGGCCACCGCCTTGTCACACTATTTCGCCACCTTAAAATTCTCAGAAACAATCACTCTGAAGTCCTTCTCCTGGTTTGTGCACACCAACTTCTTGCCCACTATCGCATACAATTCCCTTGAATTTCTGCTTCCCAAGTGCATGACACTGCACTTCTTCACATTAAATCTTAACTGCCAAGCATTAGACCATTTTTCCAGCTTTTGTAGATCTTTCCTCAAGTTATCCACTTCCTCAGTGGAATCCACTTTGTTGCAAATTTTGGTGCCATCTGCAAAAAGACTTGAATAATAGAGACTTAAGTTTGGATTAAAAACTCAATTTTAACAGTAGATAATATGCTTTGGGCAAAGTAATGTCTAGCATCTAGAGTGGATAGTGAATGACAGCAGATAAAGACCAAAATGGTCCATCTAGTCTGCCCAGTAAGGTGGCTAGAGTAGGTGTGTGTGCCTCTCTGTGCAGGTCACCCCCCTCTATGCCTTATTTCAGCTTTGTAATTGTCAGTTGACATTTTGATTTCTTTATATACCCACTTTTGTGGGTGTCATTGTTTGATGTGAGAGAAGCATTTTGTTTTTTGGGATTTGCATTCTTAGGTAACTTGACTGATGTCACACATAGAAACATGATGGCAGAAAAAGACCACATGGCCTATCTAGTCTACCCTTCCATATCAACTACAATAGTCCCCTTATAGAAACATATAAAGATGACTGCAGAAAAAGACCACATAGAAAACAGATAACACACCAGCACATGTCATTCCTTATCCACAGGCTGGTCTTGAACCCTTGATCCTTCTCTCTCACTCACAGTGGCCATCTGTTTGGAGCAAAGTATTCACACCTTGTATATATTTCACATTCTGCTTTCTAAAAAATATAATTCAAAAGGCATTAGAGCTGGAATTTGGTTTCATATTCTTAATTACTTTTTTCAGTATTTCTATAATTGTTCTTTCACATTAAAAGTACTGAGTATGTTATTATATCAGTGGAACAAAGAATCTTGATTGCATTATTTATTTTTTATTTACATTCTCTTATATACTGCGCTATTCTGCATCAGTGCAGTTTACATTGAACAAACTGAAATTACTTTGAACAGGGCATTATAACTTGGAGATAACTATTTTTTTACAGGGAACATGGGCTATGGAGGATTAAGTGGCTTGCCCAAGACCACAAGGAGCACCTGTGGGACTAGAAACCCCAGTCCTTCCAGCCCAAGGTTGCTGTCCTCTAGTGGGATTTGAACCCCTGACCTTCTGGCCTGAAGTACCTTGCCCCAACCACTAGGCCACTCATAACACAGGGTATTATGTCCTCATACCCTGTGTCTCACTACTTGGTGAAAGCCCCATTTGCAGCAATACCAGCCATGAGTCATTTAGGATAAGTATCCACCAACTTAGCACATTGCAGTATTTATCCATTTTTTATGACAGAATAGCTTAAGCTCTTTCAGGTTGCCTGGAGATCATTCGTGGACTGCAGCCTTATGTCTTGCCACTGATTTTCTATTGGATTCAGGATCTGAGCCTTGTCTGTGCCATTTGTGTACATTTTATTAGATGCATTTTTCTTTAGTAATATCTGTCTATGTGTCTGGCGCATGTGCTACCAAACAGATGCATATGGCTTCAACAGAGCAGAGAAAAGCAGCAACCCCACCCCCCCCCAAAAAAAAAACAAAACAAAACAGGAGCTAGCAGGGGTCCTTAATTCCTGCCAGTAGAAGAAGAGAAGGGACAGTGTAGACCATCTATTGGGAGTCTCCACGTCCCGCTGGCAGAAGAGGTGGAGAGAGCGCTAAAGAGCTGGTGGGAGTCCCCAGCTCCCACTGGCACAGGAAGAGAAGTGGCAGTGGATAGAACATTTGTAAGTCCCCTGCTCCTGCCGGCACAAGAAAAGGAGTGGCTGTGCAGACCAGCCGGTGGAAGTCACCAATTTCCACTGGCACAGGAAAAATATGGACAGTGGCTGGAGCTGGCAGGAATCCCCAGCTCCCTTTGGTGAAAATAGGTTCAGCACCATGAAAAGGGGAGGGGTGGGACATTAGGAAGTAAAAAAGATGGTTGGGTTAATGAGGGCTGAGCATAAGGGAAGGGGTGGTGTTAAAGAAGAAGAAAAGGGGGGGGGGGTGGAGCAGAAGGAATGAGGAGGGATCATAGGGGTCCTGCTCTGGGCAGAGGGAGGAGGATCGTTTCAGCATTCCTCTGTTGGGGCTCCTCCCACCTGCTCAGCTGTTTGCTCACATCACGGTCCATTGCAGCATTTGAGATCAGTTGAGCTCCGGGTGCACGGAGGGAGGAGGATCAGTCCAGCGGTCCTCTGTTGGGGCTCCTCCCACCTGCTCTTAACACAGTGAGACAGCTGTAAATTTCTCCTGCTCTGGGCAGAGTGAGGAAGATTAGTTCAGCATTCCTCTACTGAAGCTCCTCCCACCTGCTCAGCTGTTAGCTGACATCGCAGTCCGTTGCGGCATTTGAGGGCTGTTGAGCTGAAGAGGCACAGGGGGAGGAGGATCGGTCCAGCAGTCCTCTGTTGGAGCTCCTCCCACCTGCTCTTGACACAGTGAGACAGCTTTAAATATCTCCTGCTCTAGGCACACCTGCGCCTGGCAAGCCCTCGCCTGAGGCCCTCGCCAGAGGGCCCTTTGGTGTGGCCCTTAGGCGTGATCCTTAGGGCGGCGATGAGGGCAGCGGACACTGGCATCTACCATCTACATTCCCTACCTCACTACCACCACTTTGTACAGACCCTCAGCCCCTTCATCCCATCTTCCTCAGTTATTCTCCTGACTTTGATCCTCCTCATCACTCTTACCATGGCAGCCATACCTATCTTCTGGGGCCATTGCCCCCCTCCCTTCTATCCCCACTCACCATCACTCACAAAGCATTGGGGAGTTGAGCGGGAGGATCCAATCGGGCCTATCGCCAGCACCAGACCACGCCAGATACCACTCGGGGCCTGATCCAGCATTGGGGAATTGAGCGGGAGGATTGCTCCTCCCTGATCAGCCCCCCAAGGCCATTTGGGCCCAACACCAGCACCAGACCACGCCGGACACCACTCGGGGCCTGATCCAGCATCGGGGAGTTGAGCGGGAGGATTGCTCCTCCCCGATCAGCCCCCCAAGGCCAATCCGGCCCAACGCCAGAAATTAAAACACTCGGCACCCGCACCTTAGGCGGGGACCAAAGCAAGAGCAAGGCCACAGCAAAAGACACAAGATGAACAATACCATAGCATGAATAAGACAAGAGAGACAACCGTCATATCACATCCAATGTCGCTCCTCAGTAACGAACCGTCTCTACAGACTGTAAGTCTGATACTGCATCTATAGGAACTGCATACTGCAAGAAAACACCTGAACTAACCTATACCCAAGCAAAGTAACTGTTTTGCACTATCAGTTTCTATAACACTACATTTGTATACTATATTGAGTAGAAGTCCACCAGGACAACCCTGCTACATGTCTATATATTGCTATATATTGCTGCATAGACAGTATACTCCACTTCAACTTCAGAACTATATTGCTACTTAGTTCCAGTTTGTTTTAAACCTTAGGTCTCAGACTTATACAGAGCTACGGTCTTCATTGTTTATCGACCAACTGCTCTATTATCGCATCAATGACCTTTGGTTTATTTCTCCTCAAATTAACTTTTTTTGTAATTGTTTTTAAACGAACGGACTGTTCATCTTATATAGAGAGATAAAAAATAAGAAGGAGTGCTTATCTGTGAACTTGCCCAACGCCAACTTCAGCGCTATTGCGTTTCACTAGATGCTGTTTCATCAGGGGCCAGATTCACTCCGAGTTCTTCTTTGGATAAATTCTCTCGTATTATATCGTTGTCTCCAGTAGCGAAGCCTGCTATCTCTGTGACCAAACGATCAGAACAATGCCGCGCTGATCGTTTGGTCACAGAGATAGCAGGCTTCGCTACTGGAGACAAAGATATAATACGAGAGAATTTATCCAAAGAAGAACTCGGAGTGAATCTGGCCCCTGATGAAACAGCATCTAGTGAAACGCAATAGCGCTGAAGTTGGCGTTGGGCAAGTTCACAGATAAGCACTCCTTCTTATTTTTTATCTCTCTATATAAGATGAACAGTCCGTTCGTTTAAAAACAATTACAAAAAAAGTTAATTTGAGGAGAAATAAACCAAAGGTCATTGATGCGATAATAGAGCAGTTGGTCGATAAACAATGAAGACCGTAGCTCTGTATAAGTCTGAGACCTAAGGTTTAAAACAAACTGGAACTAAGTAGCAATATAGTTCTGAAGTTGAAGTGGAGTATACTGTCTATAATATCTCAACTGTTAATATACTCTGAAAGATTTGACCAGAAAGGATATATTGCTGCATGTCTGTACAACCTTGCTACATGTCTATATATTACTATATAATTACCACATGTCTATATGTTGCCATATATTTGCTACATGTCGCCATATATTTGCTACATGTCGCCATATATTTGCTACATGTCTATATAATGCTACAAGTATATATATTTGCTACATGCCTATATATTGCTACACCTCTATACATTGATAATATAGCCAAGCCCGGATAAGCCAACCCACCTCAGAACAGATTAACAACTAAGAACACAATCCTACATTGAAGAGCTCACCCCACATAGAGGACAATAACATGGAACATCAACCCCAGCACACTAGTCCTACACACAAAAGCTGCAAACTCCTATACGGACAACAAAAACACAAAAGAACACTTATCCTACAAATGCATGTTTGTATACTAATTCTCACCATATGCTCTTATCAGACAGATGCATTTTACTACAACAACTACTTTACAACCTTACAAGCTCCTCCTACATATATATCATACATCCCTACCATATACCAACCTCTATACATATCTACACACTACAGACTGCACAGCAAGAGACCTACCATACTCACTCAACGAGAACCTTCCTGATCGTATCTCCAGTCTAGTCCCGGACTTCTGTCACCTCAGTCTCCAAGCAGCTGAATAGGTCGGTGAGCCTGGGGGTCCGAGCTCACTGGAGGAACATAAGAACATAAGATATGCCATACTGGGTCAGACCAAGGTCCATCAAGCCCAGTATCCTGTTTCCAACAGTGGCCAATCTAGGTCATACGTACCTAGCAGTATCCCCAAAAGACACAATTAAGGATAGTTGGGAGGAGTAGTTGTGTGTTAACTTCTGATTGTAAAAGAAAAAGGGATGCTATACCTTTAAATTTCCCAAGTGCTGTTCTTTGAAGGTGCAGAAGGCTCTCCTCCAATCTGTTTGTGTCGCTGCTTTGGGTGGAGAGGTGGCGGAGTCACGCTGAGCACTTGCGGCAAAGGTAAGAGAGCAGGGCGGTAAACGGTTTCCGTCAGCGCGTGTGAGCGTGAATCGAGGGACAGGCCACCCGACCAAGGCTGACCCAGCAGGAAACCTGCAGAGACCTCAGTGAAACAGAAGCGTTTGTCTAGATTATTTTCTTCCTTTTTTTTTTTTTTTTAAACTCGCCCGCTACATTTAAAATGCAGGACTCTTCACTAGGGCCCCAAGCGCGGCTTCACTCAGCTGGAAAAAAATGCTACTGTAAGCACCGAATCTGTCCCTGCGCTTCTCACGCTGCCGCCACGTGGCCAGGCCTGTCCCTCGATTCGCACTCACATGCGCCGACGGGAACCATTTACTGCCCTGCTCTCTTACCTTTGCCGCAAGTGCTCAGCGTGACTCCGCCGCCTCTCCGCTTCCAGGGAAGCAATTCTGGCTCGGGCTTTGCCCTGTGCACCACGCGAAGGCCCGCCGCCGGACTATCGCCGCGGACAACCAAGGCGCGATCGCAGGCAATCCTTCTGCTTAGCGCCTGGCTGTGCACCTCTCCGTTGCGATTCAGTTCCACTGCTGCTGACAAGGAGCGAATTCTGCTATTTCAGTGTCCTCTGCTTAACTACCCACCCGAAGCAGCGACACAAACAGATTGGAGGAGAGCCTTCTGCACCTTCAAAGAACAGCACTTGGGAAATTTAGGTATAGCATCCCTTTTTTTTTTTATAATCAGAAGTTAAAACACAACTACTCCTCCCAACTATCCTTAATTGTTCCTCCAGTGAGTCCGGAGCCCCAGGCTCACCGACCTATTCAGCTGCTTGGAGACTGAGGTAACAGAGGTCCGGGACTAGACTGGATCTACTCCAGGAACAACAATTAGCAGTTAAGTCTAATTTCACCTTTGTCACAAGCATACATACCTCAATCACACTCTACACATACTACCTGCTTAAACATAGGCCTGATAAATGCTAGATCAATATGCAACAAAACAAACACTATTACCGACTACATCTATGAAAACAACATTGACATCCTATGCATTACTGAATCATGGCTCAAGAATACAGACCAGGTAATACTGAATCAAATAACACCACCAGCATTCACAGCTTACAACTTCCCCAGAACCCACAAACGAGGAGGCGGAGTATTAATCCTTGCCCGAACAGAATTAAGGCTCAAGACATCATCCACCAAAAGTTCCAAACACTGTGAATTCATCAACACAGGAAACAAGCACCTATCAATATGCTTAATATACCGACCCCCCCAGTGCACCATCAGAGGACACATCCAACATCCTGGACGTGATAAATGCAGCTAACTCGCCACACAAGACTCTTATTGTACTAGGAGACCTAAACCTCACATCTGCCTCAACAACAACTGAACTCGCATTTCACAAAGCAATGGAATCCATTCAACTCAAGCAAATCTTAGAGGGTCCATCACATCGCTCTGGCTCCACACCAGACCGCATATTCGTTCCAACCAGCATCCTAGATAAAGATCTCATAACACCACCTAAAACTACGCCAATACCATGGTCAGATCACCATGCCATATCATTTGAACTCCACCTCAACACCGATCAAACAGCCCAGAAAAAGGAACAGCCAACAAGACACTTCAAAGCCTTTGAAAAAGAGCAATTCATCAAAGATACCATGCAGTCCCTACCCCAAGATTTTACCGACCTGGACGAAGCCATCAACTCATGGAATGCCACCATATCTGCTGCATCTCAACTAACACCTCATATGAACTCACACCACAACAAAAACAGATCCAGATCTACACCATGGTACTCTAACACGATAAGACAATCCAAAAGAAAGCTAAGGCAACTGGAACGTCGCTGGAGATGCAACAAATCAGAAACTACACTGAAACAATACCAGGAGATGCAAAAAGATTACAACAACCTAATAAACAAGCATAAACAACAATACCACACAAACTTTGTACTTAAAGCTTGTAATAAACCTTGTTATATGTAAACTCAGGTCAGATCTGATCATGTCCTAGAGTCAAGTTGTTAACTGTAAACCACACTGATAATAAAGAGCGCGGTATAGAAGAGCTGTTAAATAAATAAAAGAAAGAAAGAAAGAAAGAACTCTTGAACATCGTTCGAAATCTAATAAATGACCTAACAATGAAAGATGAAAGTAAAATACACCCACAAACCTTTGCTGACTACCTAACAGCCAAGAACAGCACCAACGCACACCAGAAGAACATCCCCCTTATGGACATACCACCAACAGATGAATCTGAAACAACCAATCAATGGAAGAACTTCAGCATTCCATAAAAAAACCCCAAATAGAACAAACCATCACTGCACTAAACACCACCCCTCGCCATCGGACCCCTGCCCGGTAACTTGGATTAAATCCACCAAAGAAGAACTCAGCACATTCATCCAAAAGATCATAAGCACCTCTCTTACCCAGGGCTACATGCCAAAGGCCCTCAAACAATCAACCATCCGCCCCATCCCTAAATCTACGTCATCCAATATTACCGACCTATCAACCTACTGCCCAATATCCAGCCTCCCATTCCTGGCAAAAGTAACAGAAAAAATTGTACAGAGACAGCTCCACGATCACATTGACGAATTTGCCCCACTAGGATCCCCACCAGCACGGATTCCGTCCACAACATGGAGTTGAGACACTACTCATACAACTATTCGACAACATAATCAAAGGAATAGACAAGATGAAGCAGGGCTTCCTACTAATATTTATTGATATATCAGCGGCATTCGACACAGTTTCCCATTACATCCTACTGAAGCAACTAATGGAGATTGGACTACAAGATGCCACAATAAAATGGTTCCAATCATACCTTGAAGATAGACACCAGAGAGTAAAATCTGGAAACCTCACCTCAGAACCCTTCAAGAACACACAAGGAGTTCCCCAAGGCTCAGCATTATCAGCTCTCCTCTTCAACATCTACATTCATCCCATATGCAAAATATTTAACAAACACAAGATACAATATGCCATATATGCTGATGACATCATGGCATATACCCTTATTCAACTGGACTCCCCAGACTATACCAAAATATCAACATACATTCGACAAATAGCAACCTGGCTAACTAACAACAACCTAAAAATCAACATGAAAAAAACCTGAAGCAATTATCGTCACCAGAGACTTCTCATTCATTCCTCCTACTGCTATCAACATATCCGATACATCAATTACAATAAAAGATGAAGTCAGATACCTTGGAGTGATCCTAGACAAACAACTCACCCTCCAACCGCATATCAACAAGATATCCTAACAGCCTTCTTCAAACTCGCAACACTCAGGAGACTAAAACCCCTCCTCAATCAAGAACATTTCCGTACAGTATGCCAAGCCATCATTACACCGCTACTGGACTACTGTAATATACTATTCCAAGGTCTACCTAAACAAACCACCCGCCCCCTACAAATAGTCCAGAACACTGCTGCCCGCATTATCACTAGCGCTTCAATATAAGACCACATAACTCCAATACTACAAGATCTACACTGGCTACCAATCTCCTCATGAGCAAAATATAAATCAGGGCTTACCATCTTCAAAATTAAAAACAACATCTCAGCAGGAATATTACAGGAAGTCATTGAAACCAAAACAACAGAAACAGCACTAAAAACAATATACCAACACCTACTCTATTCACAAGAACAAACAAATCCACATCCATGCGAGCCTTTTCTCTGGCAGCCCCTGCCATCTGGAATGTCCTCCCAGATAACCTAAAAGCAACAGCAGATATAAAGGATTTCCGGAAACTGTTTTCCAAGTTTATACTCCCGTTCGATGTAAACCTGACAGCTTGTTGTTATGGTCGTTAAGTTATAATGTAAACCGCACTGATGCTAAATAGCGCGGTATATAAGAAATTGTAATAAATAAATAAATAAATAAATAAAAACCACCCTATTCATTGAACAATTCAATGAAGACCACCAATCCACCCTAACCACACTACAAAACGAGTTACACAAGAAAGACATCCACAACATCAAAGCACCTAACCACTCTAAGAAAAATGTATATAGCCCAATGTAGATAGCTCAAACTGTATATATTGTACCCCCAAATCAAAACCTACCTATCCATACAATCATGAACACTAAACTCACAGCCACTGCATGCCGACACCCCCGCACTACCCTACTTGATTGGTTTGCAGTGAAATCCACTTTGATTCAAGGATAAAGCGGTATATAAATACTTTATTTATTTAAAAGTATTGCACACCAGGAGGATCCAAGATGGCAATTTGACTAGTGTTGTGTGCGGCGGCGCTTTTCCTTCTATGGGTAAACGGAAGGCCAAAGGGGTGAAGAAGCCCTCTCTTACTCCAGCGGCATCATTGCCCTTATGAGTGGTTGGTTCACTTGATGCCTTTGTTTTATCAACGCCGCGACAGTCAGGCGAGCCGGCGGTGCAGAGCCTCATCAACGACCCGCCGGAGCTGAGCAGCTCGACGGGAGGTTCGGGGCCTGACATCACTCCCCCGACGCAGAAGCGTCCTCCCAAACAGCCAGCTACCGAACAGAGTTGGGCGCAATCATCGAGCCTGCAGTCCTCCCAAGTGGTGGAGTTTGGCGGGAACGGAGGGCAGACTGCGCAGCTGGGAAGTGGAGACGTTCTTTCTCCTCTCCCTCACTCTTCGGTGGTTCCAACATCACGGAGGTGTTCTGAGGGATCCGTGTTGACCCCCCCCCCCCATACAGCTGGGAGTCCTGCAATGGAGCAGCAGTCTTCAGAGGCCGATACTGGAGGGCCTGAAAATGTGGTAACTTTTTGTCTTGAGCGTCTGGCTATATTTACCCTCGAGGCGATTTGGTCTGCAATCATGAAGCTTGGGGAACTTATGGCTCTGCAGGTCTCAGTATTGGCAGCTCAATCTCAGTCGCATACAAATTTATTACAGCAACATACACTTGAAATTTCCGCATTGCAATCTTCTGTGACTGAGTTGCAACAAAAATCTGGTCTTCTTGATGACGGTGTCTCGTCTTTTCAGAAGGATGCATTGGCATTAAAAATACGACTTGAAATGTTAGAGAATATGTCTAGATATCAAAATTTACGGTTGATTAATTTTCCTAAGTCGACGGTGATTAGTGCTAAGGAAATGTTTAAAAAATATTTGTTAGAAATCTTGGGTGTTCCAATTGAATCCCACCCACCAATGGTTAAAGTATATTATCTTCCAGTTGGGAAAAAACCTGTGGGAGAGATTTCTGGGGTTGGTCAAGCTGAAGTTTTGGATGTTTCTGGCATTTTAGATACCTCTCTCGAGGATTCTGTTTCTCCATCTACTTTAATTGCTATTTTTGCTCTCTCTTCTGATAGAGATTGGTTTTTATGAATGTTTTTTCGAAAGTGTGCTTTGTCCTTTCAAGGGTTTTCAGTACGTGTGTTTCCTGACTTGGCTAGGGTGACTCAGAAAAGAAGAAAATAATTTTTGTTGCTCCGTCCAGGGGTATTGCTTGTGGGGGCACAATTTTTTCTTAAATTTCCTTGTAAATGTTTGGTTAAATTTCAATCAGTTTCATATGGCTTTTTTGAGCCCTCGCAGCTATTGGCTTTTCTGAATGCGTGTCGCTCTGTTGAGGTAGTCTAGTTGTTACTTCTGCAAATAGTTTGGTTTGACTGTAGACACTAGTTATATTTTCTTCACAACTTGTATTAACTTTGTTTTCAAGTTTGGATTCCCTCCTTATAATGGGCTAGGTTTGGGTCAGACTTGTTACTGTTCTTGCTTGATATTTTCTCCTTATGTTTATAGGAATATATATTATTTTCCTATCTGTACCCAATTTCTATGCAAGTGTATTAATGTTTGGATTTATTTGTAAAATGATAAAGATTAAATTAAAAAAAAAGGTATTGCACACCAGTACCTCCCAATACCTAGCAGACCTTATTCACCTTCAGCCCACTCCCCGCCCCCCCCCCGGTCTGCTCATGGGAATAGTCTCTTTCTCCCCTCCCCCACCCAGGCCCATCTCGAACTTACCCGCCATTCTGCATTCTTCTTTCTAGGCCCCACACTCTGGAACTCCCTACCACATACCCTCCGCACTGACCTCTCATTTCCCTAGTTCAGGGCTATGCTCAAGACCCACCTCTTCCACCTTGCCTTTGACTTTCCTTTCCCCGATTCCTAGGGCTTTTCTCCCTTAGCCGTTCCCCCACCCCCTTCCATGTCTGTCTGATGCATCTCACCTCTTATTTTCTGTTTGTCTCTCTTCATCTGTTGTTTCTCTCTTTACCTGCAGTCCTATTAATTCTACACTCTTCTGACGCTTGCTTTGTGTGGTATATCAAGTGCTACAATAAAGATAAATAGGGAAAGGGGCAGGTTTAGAGAGAATGGAAAAGAGGGAATGAGCAAAAGGAAATGGATGGTATAGAAAAGAGACAAAGAGAGGGGAGGAGTGGAACATAAGGAAAGGGGCTGATTAGAGAGCAAGGCGGAAAGAAGAAAAGGCAGGAAGAGGGAGAGAATTGGAGGAATGACGGTAGAGAGAGAGAGTGAAAGGGGATTGCTGTGGAAGGAGAGGCAGTAGTGAAGGGTAGGAAAGGACAGGTAGTAAATACAAGAGAACAGAGAAGAATGCAAGAGGGAGAGAAGCCTATATGTCCTCAGCCATATGCACACACTGTCAACATGGACATGTTACCCTCCCCATACCCCCTCCCTTGCATGTACACACATACTCTTCTAGCACATATGTGCCACTAATATACTCACACACAAGTTTCAAAACACACCGCCAAGATGCACACACTCATAGACAAACATATGTACAGGGTCTCTGACACATACTGCCAAGTATACACCCCAACACTCATATACAGCACACACTGCCAACAAGCACACCCACATGACTACTGCACAAATACCACCTCCATTACAAACATTAATAGACTCATATACTCACATACACATATACATAGCTGCCGACACACTGCCAGCAAGCACACAATCCCAACACACACCACTCACATGCACACAGATAAGCAGCTACTTATTGGGACAGATATATACATTATTCAATTTGTACACACACACACTCTCACATATCTCCTGCTTCATAAGAATATAAGATATGATTAATGATTAATCACCAACTGAATTTAAGCTATCATACTGTTGTCTGTAACATAATACACACTATACTGTTGTCAGTAACCACCCAGTTCCCCGGGAACTGCTATTAACAGATATATACCTGCTGAAGAAACCAAGTAACAACTGAATTACTTGCTAATAATATAATTCTCTCACTGTCAAACTCATAACTTTAACCAGCGGTTGTTGCCCCCTGTATCTCAAAAATCTCATAATACTTTATTACTGCCATAAACTATATATTTTAGTACTAGCTTGCACCTATTACCCACAGTACACTTTTCTCCGACCCTTTATCCTCACCTGCATAACTAACTATGGATCTAAAAAGATTTCTTACACTCACCTTAAACATTCTAATGCTCATATTAGGGCTTCTACTCTCTCACACCCCTCCCATTCACTCTTTAACTCCAACCACAAACATTCTCAAGCCAGCACACATTCCTATCATTCCATACAAACCCAGACACAACACACAAAATATATTATCGGTGACCCCTCTATAAACAGACCACGCACAAACCAACACATTCGTGTTCAAAGGCTAATCCAATTGAACACTTCACCAATAAATAACCCCATACAAAACACTACACATTCAACACAATTAAATTGCATACTTATCAACGCCAGGTCAATTAGGAATAAAATCCCTATCATAATCGATCTTATTATAGATAAAAATCCTCACCTACTCTGCATAACTGAAACCTGGCTAAATGAATCTGACTCAGTTCTCCTTAACCAACTAGGAGTACATGGTTATAACATACTCAACAACAACAGAGACAGAAAAAGAGGTGGCGGAGTTCTCATAATAGCAAAAACTCATCTCAATCTTTCGCCTACCTTACTAGATAAACATGATGGTATTGATATCCTCAGAATTGAAAGTCACACCATGGCCATCTGCCTTATCTACAGACCCCCCACACCTGACATACATAGCCTAGACATAATACTTGAGGTTGCATGTAACTCTTCACTGAGAAAGCCCTCTGTTATCTTAGGAGATCTTAACCTTGCCTCATTACCAGATAGCCATGCCCTATCCTTCCTTGAAGCAATGGAGGAAATGGAATTTAAACAAATAATGACCCTCCCCACTCACTGCAAAGGTAACACCCTTGATTTAATATTCATACCATCACACTTCACACTCTCATCGACTCCTACTCCACCCACCACAACTCAGGTACCATGGTCAGATCATTCCATGATACATTTCTCTCTCCCTTTACAACCCACCAACTCTACTCAAGGTAACACCAAATTCACAGAACAAAGATTTCACCAGTTTAACAAGGAAAGTTTTCTGGAATCTATTTCCCCAAAATTAGACAACACCGCAAACAATCTTAACGAATTTGTTTCTACCTGGAACTCTATTATTGAGGCAGAAGCTAAATATTCAACCTCCAATAAAAGAAAATCTAGATCTAAATTGACTGAGAAATGGTACACCTCTGAGCTTGCTACACTAAAGAAAAACCTTCGGAAATTGGAGACTAAGTGGAGGAAGAAAAAAACCACTGAACTCAGAGTTCAATACTTCACAAGCCTTAAAACCTACAAGGAAGCCATTAACAACACAAAAAGGCTATTCCACACTAAAACATTAGCCAAGGCCATCAATCGACCCAGAGAACTTTTTGAGATTATTAAATCTCTAACTAAGGTTCCCAATAACACCTCTAACAAAACACCAATAGATCCACAACTCCTTGCAAACCATTTTGCTAATAAGCTTAAACTAAGCGCCCGTCCAAGCATTATCTTGACCTCTCCCACACCAAATTCCATCACGGAGTGGAGCTCATTCCATACAATCACCAACAAACAACTGATAGAGATTATATCAAACCTCAATACCACCACGTCATTACTTGATCCTTGCCCGGTATCTTGGATTAAAACAACAAAATCCGAACTAGCCCCATACATTTTGAAGCTGGTAAACCAATCTCTACTTCAAGGCTTCATGCCAGATGATCTGAAATACTCGGCGATTCGCCCTTTACTAAAAAATAAAACCCTTAAAAGTTCTGACCCTTCCTCATACCGCCCCATTGCCAGCATACCTTTCCTGGCCAAAATTATTGAAAAGGTAGCTCAGACACAACTTCAGGATCATATTGATACCAACTTCCCTTTAGATGAGTACCAGTATGGTTTTCGCTCATATCACGGAGTAGAAACCCTACTCATATCCCTTCTTGATTCACTTATCAGAGGTATGGATAATATAAAACAGACCTTCTTGCTCATCTTCCTTGACATTTCCTCAGCCTTTGACAGCGTTGATCATAATACGCTCTTATCTAGACTATCCCAACTAGGTTTAAAAGATACCACTCTTAACTGGTTTAAGTCCTACATTTCTAATCGCTTCCAATATGTCCATTTAGACCATTCCCCCTCACTACCATTCCCCCAAGAACGTGGTATCCCACAAGGATCCTCACTCTCTGCATTACTTTTTAACCTTTATATACAACCTATCTGTACAATCTTTCAACGCCACAATCTAAAATATTTTATCTATGCAGACGACATTGTGCTGTTCGCCCCGTTAGACATAGCTAACCTTAATTTCAACAAAATCGCCACCTGCCTCTTTGAAGCTGAAAAATGGCTCCACTCAATCCATATGGATATCAATTTCAAAAAGACCGAAGCACTCTTCGTAACCAGAAGTACCACCTTCACCCCTCCAACTTCCATCAACCTTATGAACATTACTCTCCCAGTCAAGTCTGAAATTAAATACCTTGGAGTTACACTAGACAAAACCCTAAGCATGACCAACCACATAAAACAGACTGCCAAAACTATATTTTTCAAACTGAGAACCATACAGCAACTCAGACCCCTCATCGACATCAACGATTTCAGAACAGTTGTCCAGGCTCTCATTATGCCACATTTAGACTTCTGCAATGGCATACTCCAAGGAACATCCAAAAAGAATTTACACATCCTTCAAAGAGCTCAGAATGTCACTGCTCGAATCATTATGAAAGCTAAAATATTCGATCACATCTCTCCTATCCTATACGCTCTCCACTGGCTTCCTATCTATAGTAGGATTCAATATAAAACACTTGTCACCACTTTTAAACTCATTAATGACCTAGCCCCATCACAGTTGGCCACTCTACTCCAAACCCCACAAGAAAACAGAACCAGAAGAAAAACTAACCTCAACATGCTACAAATTCCTATTGCCATAACAAAATCAAAACAAATAACCTCCAACACTGCTTTTTCATATTATGCTCCCAGCCAATGGAATAAACTGCCACTAAACCTCAGAGAGATTAAAGATCTTACAACTTTCAGGAAGGAACTTAAAACCTACCTATTTAGTCAACACTATAGCAACATACAACCTGAAATCAAATTTACTACACAAAAACATGCAACAAACCAAACACAAGTCTACCCCACCTAATTCCATTTTCATATCCACCCAAGTTAGTCTACTCCCAACACTGTACTTATGATCGCAAATAACTATTATAATCTCTTGCTAACCATGTAAAGCTACTTTTTGGTTCTTTGTAACATAGTTTTATGTTTCCTTTTATGTTAATAACCCACACATTGTTTTCCATGTAACCTAGTTCTTATGTAATCTAGTTTTATGTTCACCTAATGTTTAATGTAATGCAATATTGCACTGTTTTGCTATATTGTTGTTTTAAGTTCCTTGTAAACCGCCCCTGATCTCTGGAAGAGGCGGTATAGAAAAGCACACAAATAAAATAAATAAATAAAAGATATGTCATACTGGGTCAGACCGAGGGTCCATCAAGCCTAGTAACCTGTTTCCAACAGTGGCCAATCCAGGTCTCAAGTACTTTGGGTTTCCAAAGGTATACACATTCCATGCTGCTTGTCCCAGGGGTAAGCAGTTGATTTCTACAGTCCTCTTTAATGATGGTTTATGGACTTTTCCTCCAGGAACTCGACAAACCTGTTTTGAACCCAGCTACACTAACAGCTTTTACTACATACTTTGGTAATGAATTCCAGAGTTTGATTACATGCTGAGTGAAAAAATATTTTCTCTGAGTAGTCTAAATTGTTCCACATTGTAGCTTCATTGTGTGTCCCCTAGTCTTTCTACTTTTTGAAGGAGTAAACAACTGATCTACGTTTACGCGTTCCACTCCATTCATTTTTTTATAGACCTCTATCATATCTCGCCTCAGCCGTCTCTTTTCCAAGTTGAAGAGCCTAACCTTTTAAGCTTTTCCTCTTAGGGATAGCCTTCCATCCCCTTTATCATTTCCGTCGCTCTTTGTATCTTTTCTAATTATGCTTTTTAAGATATGGCAATCAGAATTGCACACATATTCAAGGTGCAGTCGTGCCATGGAACGATACAGAAGCATTATAATATCCTTGGTTTTATTTTCTTTTCCTTTCCTTATGATTCCTGTGTTAAGTGCTGTCAAGTTGGTATCGACTCATCGCGACCCTCTGGATAGTTGTCTTAAATTGTGTTTGTCTTCAGTCAATTTGCTTTCTTGGCCAATGCTGCACACTGTGCAGAAGGTTTCAATATACTTTCCATAAGAACATAAGATATGCCATACTGGGTCAGATCAAGGTCCATCAAGCCCAGTATCCTGTTTCCAACAGTGGCCAATCGAGGTCATAAGTACCTAGCAGTTTCCCCAAGGGACACAGGTTCCACAATGCTTGTATTGGGTCAAGCAGTGATATCTTGGGTCCCTTTTAATGATGGTTTATGGAACTTTCCTCCAGGAACTTGTGCAAACCTTTTTTAAACCCAGCTACACTAACAGCTTTTACTACATCCTCCGCTAACAAATTTCAGAGTTTAATTACACGTTGAGTGAAAAAATATTTTCTCTTATTAGTCTTAAATAGTTTACCCTGTAGCTTCATTGCATGTCCCCTAGTCTTTCTATATTCTGATGTTGTAAACAATCTATCTACGTTTACCCGTTCCACTCCATTCATTAGTTTATAGACCTCTATCATATCTCCCCTCAGCCGTCTCTTTTCCAGGTTAAAGAGCCCTAAGCTTTTCAGCCTCTCTTCATAGGGGTATCCTTCCATCTCCTTTACCATTTTGGTGGCTCTTCTCTGTACCTTTTCTAATAATGCTATATCCTTTTTAAGATACGGCGACCAGAATTGCACACAATATTCAAGCTGCGGTCGCACCATGGAACAATACAGAGGCAATATTATATCCTTTGTTTTATTTTCCATTCCTTTCCTTATGATACCTAGCATTCTATTTGCTCTCTTGGCCGCCGCTGCACACTGGGCGGAGGGTTTTAACATGTTATCCATGATAACTCCTAAATCGTTTTCCTGGGTGGTGGTTCCTAATGTGGAACCTTGCATCGTGTAACTATAGTTTAGGTTTTTCTTTCCTAGGTGCATAAATTTGCACTTGTCCACATTAAATTTCATCTGCCATTTTGATGCCCAGTATTCCAATTTATCAAGATCCTCTTGCAATTTTCCACAATCCTCCTGGGTTTTAACAGCTTTAAATAGTTTTGTGTCATCTGCAAATTTGATAACCTCACTCATTATTCCCTTTTCCAGGTCATTTATGGATATGTCAAAAAGCAGCAGAACCAGCACAGATCCCTGGGGTACTCCACTATTCACCTTTCTCCATTGGGAAAATTGGCCATTTAGCCCTACCCTCTGCTTTCTATCTTTTAACCAGTTCCTGATCCACAGTAGTACACTGCCTCCTATCCTATGACTTTTTAGTTTTGCCAAAAGTCTCTGATAAGGGACCTTATCAAAGGCTTTCTGAAAGTCCAGATGCACTGTATCAACCGACTCACCATTTTCTACCTGTTTATTCACACCTTCAAAAAACATAACAGATTAGTAAGACAAGATCTTCCTTGTGTAAAGCCATGTTGACTGCCTCCCATTAAGCCATGATTATCAACATGTTCAGTAATTTTGTTCTTCATAATGGTTTTTACCATTTAACCCGGTACTGACATCAGGCTCAATGGTCTGTAGTTTCCTGGATCACCCCTGGAACCCTTTTTAAAAATTGGTGTTACATTGGCCATCCTCCATTCTTCAGGTATTAGATGATTTTAATGGTAGTTCACAGATTACTAATAGCAGGTTTGCAATCTCATATTTCAGTTCTTTCAACACCCTTGGATGTATACCATCCGGCCCAGGTGATTTGCTACTCTTCAGTTTATCAAATAGTTGTAATACATCTTCTCGGTGTATCGATATTTCTTTCAATTCTTCCGCAATATCACCTTTAAATACCACTTTAGTCATGGCTAGCATCCCTACATCTTCCTCAGTAAAGACCGAAGCAAAGAATTCATTCATTCATTTAGTGCCCCTTTTATCCCTCTATCATCTAATGGTCCAACTGACTCTCTCACAGGTTTTTTGCTACGAATGTATTTGAAAAAGTCTTTATTATGTGTTTTTGCTTCCACAGCAAGCTTCTTCTCAAATTCTCTCTTTGCCTGCCTTATCAATTCCTTGCATTTAACTTGCCAGTGCTTTTGCATTTTCCAGTTTTCATCATTTGGCTCTTTTTTCCATTTCCTGAAAGATGCTTTTTTGGCAAGAACAGCCTCTCTGACCTCATCTTTAAACCATGCTGTCAGTTTTTTGGACTTCCTTCCACTTTTCTTAAAGCATGGAATACAGCTGGTCTGGGCTTCCAAGATAGTATTTTTAAACAACACCCAAGCTTGTTGTAAGTCTTTAACCTTTGCAACTGCTCCATTTAGGGTGTTTTTTTAAACTATTTTCTTCATTTTATCATAGTCTCCCTTTCGAAAGTTAAAAGGTAGTACTGTGGATTTCCTTACCATTCCTCCATTAATTTCGGAGAACGCTACCCTGGAAGTTCTGGATTTCAACTTCGTATTTAAAAGCCTAAATTTAGCCTCCAGTACCTCCCTACCACATTTTCTTATGTCATTGGTACCGACATGTTACCAAGACAGCAGACTCCTCCCCAGCACTATCTAAGACCTTGTCTAGGTGGCGCGTGAGGTCCACTACCTTCGCACCAGGCAGGCATGTTACAGGCGATCCTCTCCTCCACCAGCCACCCAGCTATCTACATGCCTAATGAATCACCAACTATAACGGCTGTCCTAACCCTTCCCTCCTGGGCACATGGCCCTGGAGAAACTTCCTTGGTGCGAGAGGGTTTTACATCACCTGGAGGAGAGGTCCTAGCTACAGTATCACTTTCTGCGTGGTGATTCCTAATATGGAACCTTCCATTGTGTAACTGTTGTTTGGACTGTTCTTCCCTAAAAGCATAACATTGCACTTGTCTAAATTAAATTTTATCTGCCATTTGAACACCCAGTCTCCCAATTTTTGAAGGTACTCTTGCAATTTTTCACAATCGTCTTGTGTTTTAACAATTCTGTATCATCTGCACTCATTATTCTCCAGGACCAAGCAGGAAGTCAGTTCTCACATATGGGTGACGTCGGCGCCGACAGAGCCCCCGTGCGGAGCATTTCCCCAGCTTTCAAAGAAAGCCTTTGGGAATGCATCGCGCATGCGCGGTCCCATTCCCACCCAAGGGTGCCATCTTGCTCAGTCTTCTTTTTTCCGCGGAGTCCGGACGTGTTTCGCTTTCACCCGAGGAAAAAGTTGATTTTTTTTGGTGTGGACCCGTTTTTTCTTCGGTTCGACGCCGGTTCCCTTTCCCGCTTGGGCCCGATACACCATATCGAGCACGGACTTCATTTTAATGACTAGCATACGCGCCATTTTTCTATATTTCACTGGCAGCCCTGTCTTTTGACCTCGCAGGGGCCCTTTTCCCCCCGATGGCTGCCAGCGGGTTTAAAAAGTGTGATCGGTGTAAGAAACTTATGTCTCTCACCGACACACATGACTGCTGCCTCCGCTGCCTCGGGCCCGATCATGACCCGATGATCTGTGGCCTGTGTGGGAAAATGTTCTCAAAGGCGTTGAGGAGCCGGCAGCACCAAAAGGAAAGGATCTTCTCTGACTTTGCGTCCAGACGGGCCTGGACTTCGTCAGAGGCCTCGACGTCTCGGGACTCCGGTCCCTAGCATCGCCGAGGCTCCTCTGAAAGGGGGTCTCCCTCGCGGGAACATCGCAGGAAGAGGGCCAGGTCGCATAGCCCCGAACGCCGTCCCGGGTCTTCGGAGTTGGAGAGGCCCGCCAAACAGCCTCGTGTGGAGATGGAGTCCGCTGGTCACAGGAGTACTGTAGTCCTCGTGGACTTTCCTCCGGGGGAACCAACATCGGGGCCCGAGTCGGGGACTGATGAGTCTCCTGAGCTCGGACTCAGGTTGACGGCCTTGGAGAGCAGCTTGGCTGCCTTCATGGAACAGCAGGGGGCACTGATCGCCGGTCTCACCGGTGCATCTGCCCCGACCACCGGGACATCGACGTCCAAGTCGACCCTGGAGGCCGAGCCGATCCTCGAGTCCATGCGCTCTCGAGTCGATCCTCGGCCAAGGTCTCCCTCGGCCTCCCGTTCGGGACCGAGGTCATCGATGCCGGTACCCTTGGCGTCGGGGCGGATGGCATCGGTGCCTGCCCGACCGGAGCTGCTTGATTCCTCCTCCGAGGGGTGGGCTGGGAAACGGAGGATGAGGAGTCGCCGGACACCTTTCGGACCCGGTGTGTCCCATTGGACTCGCCGGAGTCCGAACCTTGGAGAAGGTCCCCCCCCAGAGGATACCCGGTTCTCGGACTTTGTGCGGAATATGGCCAAGGCCTTGGCATTCCCTGCGGACCCCGAGGAGGAGCCTCGAGCCGAGGAGCTCGAGGTCCTACAGTATGAATCTCCCCCCAAGGAGGCCTTTACTGTACAGGTTCCTCCGATGCTGGAGCGGTTGCTCTTCTGCATGTGGGAGGCGCCGGCCTCGACGCCAGTTTTGAGCAAGCGAGTCGATTCCATCTATCGAGTCCGCAAGAGCCCCGGGTTCCAGAAGGCTCAACTACCGCACCACTCCGTGGTTGTGGAATCAGCCATGCATCGTCTGAAGAGTCAGAAGATGCACTCCTTGGTGCCTCCCGGCCGGGAGGCCCAGAACCTGTATGCCCTCGGTAAGAAGTGCTTCCAGGGTTTATTTATTTATTTTATTTATTTATTTATTTAACATTTCTTATATACCACGCTATTTGTCATCAGTGCGGTTTACATTAAAACAATATAACACTTGGTCAGATACTTTGGCCGTCGTTCTATGCTTGCTTGCCGTGTCCAGACCTACCAGCTGTACATGGGCATGTACCTTCGAGACCTGACAAAGGAGATTGCCAGGTTCTCTGCTGGTCTCTCCGAGGAACCTTTGCAGAGGTTCACGGCCCTGTCATCGGGTATTCGTTAGTGCTCGAAGTTTATCTCTCGAGCAGCCTATGATGGCTTCGAGGCTTTGGCCTGGGTAGCTGCGGCCGGCATTGGTGCATGCCGTCAGGCCTAGCTACAGTCATCGGACCTCGAGCCATGGGTACAGGACAAGTTGGTCGATGTCCTCTGCCGAGGTGAAAACCTCTTTGGCAAGCCCATGGCTGAAAAGGCTGCAGAACTCGAGTCCGAGACTCTTACCCGGACAAGGCTGTCCAGGAAAACCTCTACTCCTTCTCAGAAGAAGAAGGGCTCGGGAAAAAAGACCTTTTACCCGAGGAAGTCATCTGCCTATAAATCATACCCTCACTTTCAGGCTTCTGTAGCTCCCCAACAGGGTCAGCAGGCCAAGGGGCAGGGACATGGGCCCCATAGGCAGAAAACCCCCAAGCCACCAGCTCCGGCTCCTGCACAGCAGGGAGCGGGGTTTTGACTCCAGTGGCATAGCCTCCTCAGCTGGCCCCTCTCGGCACAGGAGGCCGGCTGGCCCTGTATGCCCACAGGTGGCCAGCCGTAACAAGGGATACCTGGGTGCTAAGCATAGTCCAAAAGGGCTATCTCCTCCACTTCCACCAGGTACCCCCCCTCCTACTTTCCAGGGGAGCCTCCAAGACTTCCTCTGCACAGGGACCTGCTCCTGCAGGAGTTAGCAAGTCTTGTAAAGGAACAGGCGGTGGAACCGGTGCCCCACCACCTGAGGGGGCAAGGCTTATATTCCAGGTACTTTCTGGTACCAAAAAGGACAGGAGGCCTCAGGCCCATCCTAGACTTGCGAAATCTCAACAAGTTCCTGGAGCGGGAAAAGTTCAAGTTGCTTACCCCTGGAATCCTGCTGCCCTACCTCCATCAGGGAGATTGGCTATGCTCCTTAGACCTAAAAGATGCTTATACTCACATCCTTATTCATCCAGACCACACACAATATCTTCGATTTATAGTGGGAGGAAACCATTATCAGTACAGGGTACTGCCTTTTGGCCTAACCTCCGCCCCCGGGTCTTCACCAAGTGTCTGGCAGTGGTGGCGGCCTACCTCAGGGTGCAAGGACTCTGTCTTCCCATACCTGGATGACTGGCTCATCAGAGGCCAGTCCCAACAGGAGACCAACCAAGCCACCCGTAGCACTGTCACTCTACTTCAGCATCTGGGGTTTGTTATAAATTTCGCAAAGTCCACTTTGCGCCCCTCGCAGAACATGGCGTTCATAGGAGCAAGGCTAGACACCCTTCAGGCAAAGGCCTTTTACCCGTGGACAGGGCCCACAGGTTGATGGATCTGGCCAGACAATTTCACATAAATTCTCTGGTCTCCGCCAGACAATTCCTGAGGCTCTTAGGACACATGGCTTCCACGGTCCATGTAACTCCAAATGCCCATCTGCACATGAGGCCAGCTCAGTGGGCCCTCAGAACTCAGTGGCACCAAGCCACAGGACACCTGAAGGACAAGGTGCGAGTGTCTACGCTCCTAGAGTCTTCTCTACAGTGGTGGCCTCATCTTCCGAATCTGGTGCAAGGGGTGCCTTTTCAGGCACCTCCCCACTCTCAAATGCTGACAACCGATGCTTCTCTTCAAGGTTGGGGAGCTCATTGCCAGGGAGCATGCACTCCAGGCCTGTGGTCTTCTTGGGAGGCCGCACAGCAGATCAATCTCTTGGAACTGCGAGCTATCCGCCTAGCCCTGCGGACTTTCTCTCATGTCATCTCTCACCAGTCCGTCTTAGTTCAGACGGACAATCAGGTTGCTATGTTCTATGTGAACAAACGGGGGCATGGGTTCCCGACTTCTCTGTCAGGAAGCGCAGAACCTGTGCTCCTGGGCAGTCAATCATGGCATACTTCTCAAGGCAGTCTATCTCCCTGGACAGGAGAATTACCTGGCAGACAGATTGAGCAGGATCCTACAGCCACACAAATGGCAATTGAATCCTCTGGTGGTTCAATAGATCTTCCTAAGATGGGGTCTCCCAACCATAGATCTCTTTGCCAGTCCTCTGAACCGTCAACTGCCCAGGTTCTGCTCCAGACAACCGCATCCTCTCAGATTAGCAGCGGATGCGTTTCTCATTCCGTGGTCTACTGGCCTCCTATATGCGTTTTCTCCCACGTCTCTAGTGCCCCATACGCTGTTCAAAGTGCTCCGGGACAAGGCCTCGGTGATCCTGGTGGCCCCCAGATAGCCAAGGCAACCGTGGTTCCCACTTCTTTTGCAACTAGTGGCGGACTCTCCGCTTCCTCTGGGGATGCAACCAGATCTCCTGTCTCAGGAGCAGGGATCTCTCTTACACCTCAACCTCCAGTCCCCTAATCTGATGGCCTGGCTGCTGAAAGGGTAGTTCTAGCCCCTTACTGCTGCCTAGGGAAGTGGAGGATGTGGTCTTGGCCTCTAGGAGGCAGTCCACCCGGAGGTCTTTATTTATTTATTTATTTAACACTTATTTATATACCACATCTTCCAGCGATCAGTTGCGGTGTACGATTAACAACAGTTAACAATGCAGAGCTTGTTTTACATGGAACAATATAACTTTTTACATGGAACATCTTAACATGCACACATAGGGTTTAAAAACTAAGCAGAATAATTCAACTAACACAGATTGTGTAACAATTTAAACAAAAGTACTGACTCTACCGCATAGGCGGATCATATCAGTTGCAACTATATACAAGTAGGGTATCAGTGCATAGGAGTGGAGTGTTCATTCAATTATGTTTTGTATGTTATCCCTTGTAAAAGGGAGTATACGCTTGATGTGGGCAGGTTCATGTTTAGCCTTTATCTAAGTTGAGTGGAAGGTTTTCCATGGTATTATAGTGTTTAGTGAATAGGTATGTTTTCAATTTTTTTCTGAATTCTGTTATCTCTGTTAGTGATCGTAAGTCCTCTGGTAACGAGTTCCAAGCTGTTGGAGCTATGTGGGAAAAGGCTCTATTATTTGTAATTTTGTGAGTTCTTATATATTCTTTTGGAATCTTTAGTTTATTTGATTGTCCCTTTCTATGAGTGGGCTTAGGTGGTTCTTTGGTTATTAAATTACATAGTGTCTTCGGGGCCATGTCATTTAGGGCTTTGAATGTAGTTATTATTGTTTTGTAAGTTATCCTGCTTTGTATTGGTAACCAGTGCAGGGATGCTAATATTGGTGTAATGTGTTGGAGTGAATTTATCTTTAATATAATTCTAGCTGTTGCATTTTGCGCAAGTTGGATTCTTTTGATGTTTTGTTTTGAAATGCCTATAAGTATTAAGTTGGCGAAATCGAAGTGGGGAGTTATGCCCTTATGTGGTGTAGATTCTCTACCTGGTGTGCTCAACACAACGAGGATCCTTTCTCCTGCTTAGTACCAGTGGTGCTGCAGTATTTGCTTCACCTGTCCAACCTAGGCCTGAAGTCCATTTCTGTAAGAGTTCATCTTAGTGCTCTTTCAGCGCACCACTCACCAGTGGAGGGTCAGTCTCTCTCAAGCCACCCTTTGGTGGCTCGCTTCCTCAGAGGCCTGCTTTTGCTCAAGCCTCCGGTTCATCCACCTGCCCCTGAGTGGGATTTAAATGTGGTCTTGCAACAGCTTACTTGCCCACCATTTGAACCTATGGCTACTTGTCCTTTGTGCTTTCTCTCCTGGAAAGCGTTGTTTTTGGTAGCTCTTACCTCGGCAAGGCGAGTGAGTGAGCTTTCAGGCGCTAGTGTCAGATGCACCATATACTAGGTTCTATAGGAACAGAGTAGTCTTACGGACTCACCCTAAGTTCCTTCCAAAAGTTGTCTCCTCCTTCCACCTCAATCAGGAGGTGGTTCTTCCAACTTTATTTCCCAGACCGCATGCCAGCCGGGCTGAGATGGTCTTGCATACCCTGGACCGTAGGAGGGCGTTGTCCTTCTACCTTGACTGTACGCGGGAGCACCGAAGAGCTGTGCAGCTCTTCATCTCTTTTGACCCTAATAAATTGGGGTTACCTGTCTCCAAGCGTACCCTATCCTTTTGGGTAGCAGACTGTACAGGGCATCCGGCCTCTCCTTGCAGGGTCGAGTTACGGCTCACCGTGTCAGGGCGAAGGCTGCGTCAGTGGCTCATCTCCGCTCTATTCCGTTGGCAGACATCTGCCGGGCCGCTATTT
Source organism: Ichthyophis bannanicus (assembly GCA_033557465.1). NCBI lineage: Eukaryota > Metazoa > Chordata > Amphibia > Gymnophiona > Ichthyophiidae > Ichthyophis > Ichthyophis bannanicus. The sequence goes on from CM066043.1 coordinate 289,323,994, forward strand.
GGTCTTCAAGCCAGACTTTTGTGGCCCATTACTGCCTTGAGAGGGAGTCCCGCAGGGACAGTGCTTTCGGACAGGCGGTACTCCATAATCTCTTTGGGGTTTAGGCAACTCCTACTCTCCGTCCCTGGTGTTGGGCTACCGTTCGGGGACGTTCTCAGAGAAGATTCTTTTCTCACATGCTGAGGCTCTAGACGGAGCTCATTTTTTCAGCTTAGGGTCTCCGGTAGCCTTAAGCTGGGGAGTCCCATATGTGAGGACTGACTTCCTGCTTGGTCCTGGAGAAAGAGTAGTTACTCACCTGTAACAGGTGTTCTCCAGGAGCAGCAGGAATCAGTCCTCACAACCCTCCCTCCTCCCCTTGGAGTTGCAGTCATATGATTCATTTTGTTATTTTGCTGTCTTTTAGCTATGTCATCAGACTGAGCAAGATGGCACCCTTGGGCAGGAAGGGGACCGCGCATGCGCGCTGCATTCCCAAAGGCTTTCTTTGAAAGCTGGGGAAATGCTTCGCACGGGGGCTCCATCGGCGCCGACGTCAACCATATGTGAGGACTGATTCCTGCTGCTCTTGGAGAACACCTGTTACAGGTGAGTAACTACTCTCTCTTTTCATGTCATTTATATATATGTTGAAAAGCAGTGGGCCCATCACAGATCATTGAGGTTCTCCACTATTATAGTGGAGGAGCAGCCCAGTGGTTAGAGCACTTGCTTGGGAACCAAGAGACCAGGATTGATTTCCTCTAGCAGGGCCATACCCAGCTTGAATCGCGCCCTGTGCGACTTGCATATTGGGCGTGCGCCCCCACCTCGCACCTCCATCCAGTCACTTTCTCGACGGCGGTGGGAGAAAAGAGGTGTGCCCATTGTGCAGTCTCCAGCACTCTAAGAAGATCTGTCCCTCCCTGCTCTGACGTTGAGTCAGAGGAGGGAGAGACTAGACCTGCACAGAGTGCCATAAGAAGACTTAAGGAGCACATTTCAGCTGTCTGCCATTGCCTGCTGGCGCTTAGTGAAGAAAAAGTGGCGGCGGCAGGCAGTGGCAGACAGCTGAAATGTGCCCCTTAAGCCTTTGCGCCCTGTGCGGCCACACCTCCCGCTCAGGGCTAGGTACAGTCCTGCCCTCTAGCACTCCTTGTGGTCTTGGGCAAGTCACTTAATGCTCCATTGCCTCATAAAAGTCCAAGTTAACCAATATCCCTTTTTAATGTACATTACCAAATTTAAGTTACAATGTAAACCACTTTGACTGAAATAATAAAGCAGTATAAAAAACCTGTTAAATACATTCACCTTTCTCCATTTAGAAAATTGTCTATTTAGCCCTACTCTTTGTTTTCTATCTTTTAACCATTTCCAAATCCACAATAGTACACTGTCTCCTATCCAGTGACTTTTTAAATTTCCACCAGTCTCTCTCATGAGGGACCTTGTCAAAGGCTTTCTGAAAATCCAGATATACTCTATGAACCTGCTCACCTTTATCTACCTGTTTATTCACACCTTTGAAAAAATATAACAGATTAGTGAGACAAGACTTCCCTTGCATAAACCTATGTTGGCTTTCTTCCTTTGAGCCATGACTCTCCACATGTTCAGTAATTTTGTTCTCCAGTACCAAGCAGGAAGTCAGTCCTCACATATGGGTGACATCGACGTCGATGGAGCCCTTGCGTAACATTTTCCCAGCTTTCTATGAAAGCCTTTGGGAATACTGCACGCATGCGCGGTCCCCTTCCCGCCTACAGGTGCCATCTTGCTCAGTCTCTCTTTTTCCGTGGAGCCCGTCGGACGTTTGTCCTAGTTCACCCGGAAAACAGTTAGATTTTTTTCTTCGAATCCCTGTGATTTCTTCGCGGTATTTTCTCCGGTTCGACGCTGGTTCCCCTTCTCGCCGGGTTCGGTACACCGGTATCGAGCCCGATCTTATTTTTCGGTTTTTGCCCTTCATGGCTGGCATTCGTGCCCTTTTTTTCTTTTTCCCTGGAAGGCCGGTCCTTTGACCTCGCGGGGGCTCTTTTTTCCCCGATGGCTTCCAGTGGTTTTAAGAAGTGTGATCGGTGCAAGAAACATAAGAACATAAGAACATAAGAAATGCCATACTGGGTCAGACCGAGGTCCATCAAGCCCAGTATCCTGTTTCCAACAGTGGCCAATCTAGGTCATACGTACCTAGCAGTTTCCCCAAAAGACACAGGTTCTGCAGTGCTTGTACTAGGCCAAGCATTGATATCCTGGGTCCCTTTTTAATAGTGGTTTATGGACCTTTCCTCCAGGAACTTGTCCAAACCTTTTTTAAACTCAGCTATACTAACAGCCCTTACTACATCCTCCGGTAACAGATTCCAGAGTTTGATTACACGTTGAGTGAAGAAATATTTTCTCCTATTTGTCTTAAATCGTTTACCCTGTAGCTTCATTACATGTCCCCTAGTCCTTCTATATTCTGATAGCGTAAACAATTGATCCACGTTTATCCGTTCCACTCCATTCATTAATTTATACACCTCTATCATATCTCCCCTCAGCCGTCTCTTTTCTAGGTTAAAGAGCCCTAACCTAAACTAATGTCTCTCACCGACACACACGACTGCTGCCTTCGGTACCTCGGTCCTGATCATGATCCTAAGATCTGTGGACCGTGTGGGAAAATGTCCACTAAGGCACTGCAAAGTCGTCAGCACCAAAAGGAAAGGCTTCTCTCTGATTCGGCCTCTGGCCGGGCCCGGACCTTGTCTGAGGCCTCGACGTCTCGGGAGTCTGACCCCGAGCATCGTCGGGGTTCCTCGGAGAGGGGGTCCCCCGAGCGGGAGCGAAAGAGGAAGAAGCGGCTCGCGAGGGCGGCATCAGAGGAGGTCCCTGGCTCCTTGAGGGCTAGGTCTCGGACCCCTGACTGCCGTCCCAGGCTCGTGGAACAGGAGAAGCCGTCAAAAGTACCTCGAGTGGAGCCGGAGTCTGCTGGACACGTAAGTCCTGTTGTCCTCGAGGACTCTCCTCCCAGGGAGCCGATGTCGCCGGTGCCCGAGTCGGTGGCTGCTGAGTCTCCTGAGCTGGGTCTCAGGCTGACAGCCCTGGAGTGCAGACTGTCTGCCTTCATGGATCAGCAGCGGGTGCTGATGGCCAGCCTCACTGGCGCATCTGCCCCGACCACCGGGACATCGATGTCGAAGTCGACCCCGGAGACCGAGCCGATACGCGAGACCATGAAGGCTCGAGGTTGGGACCAAGGGCGTCGACGCCGGTGCCTTTGGCATCGGGGCGGGTGCTGCCGGGCCCCGTGCGGTCGGAGCCCAACTCCTCTTCGGACGAGTCCGCCTGGGAGACGGAGGATGAGGAGTCCCCCGATACCTTCAAGACTCGGTGCGTCCCATCGGACTCACCGCAGTCTGAGCCCCGGAGTAGATCCCCTCCGGAGGATACCCGGTTCTCGGAGTTTGTTTGGGATATGGCCACTGCTTTGGCGATCTCGGCGGACCCCGAGGAGGAGCCGAAGAGCTCGAGGCCCTCCAGTATGACTCTTCTCTGAAGGAGGCCTTTACTGTGCCGGTTCTTCCGATGCTGGAATGGCTCCTCTTCCAGATGTGGGGGGCACCGGCTTCGGCGTCGGTTCTAAACAAGCGGGTCGATTCCATTTATTGACTCCGTAAGAGCCCTGGTTTTCAGAAGGCACAGCTACCGCACCATTCCATGGTGGTGGAATTGGCCATGTATCGTCTGAAAAGCCAGAAGATGCACTCCATGATGCCCCCCGGCCGGGAGGCCCGGAACCTGGATGCGTTTGGTAGAAAGTGCTTCCAAGGCTCGATGCTTGCTTGCCGTGTCCAGTCTTATCAGCTGTACATGGGCATGTACTTGCGGGACCTGGCAAAGGGGTTTGTCAGGTTCTCTGCTTGTCTCTCCGGGGAACCTTTGCAGAGGTTCAAGTCCTTGTCTTAGGGGATCCGGGAATGCTCTAAGTTCATGTCCCGAGCAGCCTACGATGACTTCGAGGCCTCGGCCCGTGTTGCGGCAGCCGGCATCGCGGCTCGACGCCAGGCATGGCTGCAGTCATCGGACCTCGAGCCATGGGTTCAAGACAAGTTGGTCGATGTCCCTTGCCGAGGTGAGAACCTTTTTGGCAAGTCCATGGCCGAGAAGGCTGCTGAGCTCGAAACCGAGCACCTCACGAGGACAAGGCTGTCTAGAAAGACTTCTGCCCCTTCACATAAGAAGAAGGGCTCGGGTAAGAAGTCCTTTTACCCGAGGAAGGCGACTGCCTACAAACCGTTCCCACCTTACCAGGCCTCCCCCGCTCCCCCACAGGGTCAGCAGGCCAAGGGGCAGGGACATGGGCCCCGTAGGCAGAAGGCCCCCAAGCCTCCGGCTCCTGCTCTCACTCAGCAGGGTGGGAGTTTTTGACTCCCAAGGCATAGCCTCTCCGTCTCTGCTGTCCCATCCCTGTACAGGAGGTCGACTAGCCCTGTTTGCCCACCGGTGGCCACCCATTACAGGGGACAATTGGGTCTTAAGCATAGTCCACAAGGGCTACATGCTTCATTTTCATCAGTTGCCTCCTCCCTACTTTCCAGGAGAGCCTCCAAGGCCTCCTCTCCATACAGCCCTCCTCCTGCAGGAGCTTCAGGGTCTGTTGCGAGACAAGGTGGTGGAGCCTGTGCCTCCCCACCTACAAGGTCACGGTTTCTACTCCAGGTACTTCCTAGTACCAAAGAGAACAGGGGACCTCAGGCCTATTCTCGACCTCAGAAATCTCAACAAGTTTTTAGAGAAGGAGAAGTTCAAGATGCTTACTCTTGGAACACTTCTGCCCTACCTCCAGCAGGGAGATTGGCTATGCTCTTTAGATCTAAAGGATGCGTACACTCACATCCTCATTCATCCAGACCACAGAAAGTACCTCAGGTTCATTGTGGGAGGAAACCATTATCAGTACAGAGTGCTGCCATTTGGCCTCACCACTGCTCCCAGGGTCTTTACCAAATGCCTGGCAGTGGTGGCGGCCTACTTAAGGAATCAGGGTATCTTTGTCTTCCCCTATCTGGACGACTGGCTCATCAGGGGTCAGACGTGCCAGGAGGCCAGGCAAGCCACCCTCCGAACGATTTCTCTACTCCAACACCTGGGGTTTGTCATAAACTTCGCAAGCTCCCCTCCCAAAACTTGGAGTTCATAGGGGCAAGGCTAGATTTTCTGCAGGCAAAAGCTTTCTTGCCAGAGGACAGAGCCTGAAGACTGATGACCTTGGCAAACCAGTTTCTCAGCAGGTCACTGGTCTCCGCCAGGCTCTGCCTGAGGCTTCTTGGCCACATGGCTTCGACAGTACATGTGACTCCCAATGCCAAGCTTCATATGAGGTCTGCGCAATGGGGCTTCAGAACTCAGTGGTCGCAGGCCACAGGGAGCCTCAGCGACAGAGTAAGGGTGTCCAGACCATTCCTGCACTCCCTACGTTGGTGACTGCATCCCCCCAACTTACTGAAAGGGATGCCTTTTCAGCCACCCGGGTTCACAGTGGTGTTGACCACCTATGCCTCCCTGCAGGGCTGGGGAGCACACTGTCTGGGTAAGTGCACCCAGGGCCTGTGGTCTCCCTGGGAGGCCAAGCAGCAAATCAATCTACTGGAACTGCGGGCTATTCGCTTAGCCCTCAAGACTTTCTCTCAAACCCTGGCCCACCAGTCTGTCTTAGTACAAACAGACAATCAGGTAGCCATGTTTTATGTGAAAAAACAGGGCGGCACTGGGTCCAGGCTCCTTTGTCAGGAGGCGCAGGACCTTTGCTTGTTTGCACTCAGGCGCAACATGTTTCTCAGGGCGGTTTATCTTCCTGGCCAGGCGCAGTGTTTTTTCGAATTACAAGGAGACATTGAGGAGCGTGGGCAGCAGTCAACAAACCCTCCTGAAGAAACTCCGGTGTGGAGTGAAACGCTCAGAAAAGTGCCGTGGGATGCGTAGAGAACAAACAAGAGAATTTATGTTGAGATAAGCTTTTTCAATAGCTTTTAAAACACAACGGTGGTGGAGAATTGGTGATATTGCTATACATTTATATATAAAAAATTTTTTCCCATAGTAGTCATTGATGCTATCAAAGCGCTGCTCGTTTTCCACTAAGATAGTGGTGTAGAGCGCTACTGAGGTCTGAGACTACACTTGGGAGTAGAAATATATTGAAAAATTTAAAGATATACCTGCTAGCCACCTTAACCATTGCTGCATGTTTGTATGGAGTAATTTTGTAATCTATGTGATATTCTTGTACTCCGAGAAGACCAAGATTTATTGCTTGCAGGAAAATTACCTGGTAGACAGGTTGAGTAGGATTCTGCAGCCCCACGAATGACAACTCCATCCCTTGGTGGTTCAGAAGATTTTCCTGAGATGGGGACTTCCATCCATAGATCTGTTTGCCAGTCCCCTGAACAGGCAGCTGCCCAGGTTCTGCTCCAGGCAACCGCATCCTCTGCAGCTAGCAGCAGATGCTTTTCTGATTTCCTGGTCCCAGGGCCTCCTGTATGCGTTTCCTCCCATACCTCTGGTGGCCCGAACCCTGTTCAAGATTCAACAGGACAAGGCCTCAGTCCTTCTGGTAGCCCCCAGGTGGCCGAGGCAACCTTGGTTCCCACTTCTGCTTCAACTGGCAGTGGACACTCCACTACCTCTGGGGTTGCAGCCCGACCTTCTCTTTCAGGACCAGGGGTCTCTTCCGCCCCCCAATCTCAAATCTCTCAATTTGATGGCCTGGAAGCTGCAAGGGTAGTTTTGGCTCCCTGGGGCCTCCCTCAGGAAGTTGAGGAGGTCGTCCTGGCCTCTAGGAAGCAGTCCACTAGAAAAACCTATGCCCTAAAATGGAAGAGGTTTTCTGTGTGGTGTCAGCTGCGTACAGAAGATCCTTTCTCCTGTGCTGTACCAGTGGTGCTTCAGTACCTGCTGCACTTATCCAATCAGGGCCTTAAGTCCAATTCTGTTCGGGTCCACCTCTCAGCTCTAGCAGCTCACCACTCAATGGTGGAAGGACACTGTCTGTCGGTTCACCCCTTGGTGTCCCGGTTTCTCAGAGGTTTGCTCTTGCTCAAGCCTCCTGTCCATCCTCCGGCCCCTGAGTGGGAGTTGAATGTGGTCTTTCAGCAACTGACTCGCCCACCTTTTGAGACAATAGCTACTTGTCCTCTCCGCTTCCTATCCTGGAAGATGCTCTTCCTGGTAGCCCTAACCTCGGCCAGGCGAGTAAGTGAGCTTCAGGCCCTGGTCTGTGACAAGCCTTACACTCGCTTCTGTAGGAACAGGGTAGTCCTTAGGACTTATCCAAAGTTCCTTCCAAAGGTTGTCTCCTCTTTCCACCTCAGCCAGGAGGTGGTTCTTCCAACATTCTTACCTAGGTCTCATGCAAGCCAAGCTGAAGCAGTCCTGCATACCCTGAACTGTAAGAGGGCCTTATCCTTCTACCTTGATCGTACACAGGGACATAGAAGGGCTACTCAGCTCTTCATATCTTTTGACCCTAATAATTTGGGGTTAGCTGTGTCCAAGCGTACCTTGTCCATTTGGGTGGCTGACTGTATCACCTGGGCTTACAAGGCGGCTGACCTTCCCTTGCAGGGTCGGGTGACGGCCCATCGTGTCAGTACAATGGCTGCCTCAGTAGCTCATCTCCGCTCTGTACCATTGGCAGACATCTGCAGGGCTGCAACTTGGTCCTCAAGCCAGACTTTTGCGGCCCACTACTGCCTGGAGAGGGAGTCCCGTAGGGACAGTGCTTTTGGCCAGGCAGTACTCCGGAATCTCTTTGAGGTTTAGGCAACTCCTGCCCTCCAGCCCTCCGTTGGGCTACCGGTGGAGGTTCTTTCAGTGACAAGCCTTTCTTTGATGCTGGGACTAGAGCAGGGGTCTCAAACACGCGGCCCGCGAGGGCATCTTATGCGGCCCGCGAAGCACTTACCGGCATGTAAAAAAAAAAAAATCTAAACTTGCCGTCGCCGCATTAAGCGTCCCGCGGGCTCCTCTGCCTGGCAGAGTCCTCTCCTCCCTGCAGCATCAGCTCCAAAAGCGGCGGCTTTCAGAGCCGCGAAGAGAGAGAGTTTCTCTCGCGCGGTTCTGAAGAGCAGCGAGAGAGTCTTCAGAACCGCGCGAGAGAAACTCTCTCTCTTTGCGGCTCTGAAAGCCGCCGCTTTTGGAGCTGATGCTGCAGGGAGGAGAGGACTCTGCCAGGCAGAGGAGCCCGCGGGACGCTTAATGCGGCGACGGCAAGTTTGGATTTTTTTTTTTTTTTTAGTTAGAATTAAGGGATCCATTCAGGGCCTTGATCAAGCTCCACAGCACTCCAAGGATAATCCTTCAGTCCTTCCCACTGGAACACTCTCCCAGTCTCCCCCTCATTGCCCCTCAGGCTTATCTCCCTCTCCTCATAGCAAGCCTGCACATTCGGGGTAAGATTGTGTGAGGGGGAAGCCCGGCAAAATCTCCAGCAAAGCAGCTCCGCTTGTGGGCCGAAGATCTTGCGCCCCCCAGGAGCGCTTCCAGGTTGCTGGGGAAGGGCCCGTTCTTCAGGGCTCAAAGCAGCCCATCTGTGCTCTGCTCCAGCAAAACTCCACCGGAGCAGTCCAAGGAAGCCACCAGCTCTTTCACAGGCCGAACACCAAGCTTGTCGAGGGTAAGCTGACCACTATCTCCTGTGGCCAACCCTCAGGGCAGACCAGTTGCTTGCCCTTCCGTTTTGGCATGGAAACAGAAAGGTGGATTACTCTCTCGGCACAGCTCACAGCATTCTGCTCAGACAGCCTTCACACACCGCCACCTTGCCCCCCTTCTCACCCCTTTAAGAGCCCGTGGGACGCTTAATACTGCAGCAGCAAATATACATTTTTTTTAAATTTAATTTGGCTGATGGTGGGAGGGCGGTTAGGACTGGTAATGGGCTATGGGGGGGGGGGCTAGGACTGGTAATGGCCTATGAGGGGGCTAACTCAAAAAGGGGTGAGGGGAAAAAACAGAAAAAGTGTTAACTCCAGTCAAAACCAATAATAATGGGATATGAGGGGTAAGACTGGAAGTGGGCTATGGGGGGTTAGGACTGGTAATGGGCTATGGGGGGGCTAGGACTGGTAATGGCCTATGAGGGGGGTAACTGAAAATGGGGTGATGGGGGTAACACTGAAAATGGGGTGATGGGGGGGGTTAGGACTGGTAATGGGCTATGGGGGGGCTAGGGCTGATAATGGGCTGGGGGGTCTGGTGCTTTGTGAGTCCTGGTAGTGCTGTTAGGATATGGCGGGTTTGCTAATGTGCCTGGCGGTTGGCACTGGATTATAGTAATGTAGAAATCTTTTAGTCTTTCTTTATTCATGCACTCATTAAGAGGCATGTTTACTAAAAGTTAGGGTATGGTAACATTATGCAAATATTTATGCAAATGAGGTCCCTTATGCAAATGAGGTCCCACGTCTCATGCGGCCCCCGGGTTATTTTACAAGTCCTCATTTGGCCCTCAAAGCAATTTGAGTTTGAGACCCCTGGACTAGAGGGAGTTCTCTTGTTCAGCCTGGGTTCCTTGGTAGCCCAGAGCTAGGGAGTCACCCATATATGAGGACTGACTTCCTGCTTGGTCCTGGAGAAAGAGTAGTTACTCACCTGTAACAGATGTTCTCCAGGCGCAGCAGGAATCAGTCTTCACAGCCCTCCCTCCTCCCCTGGGAGTTGCAGTTGTACATAGTTTATTTTACATTTTTGTGTGCTGTTTTTTAGCTATGTCATTTGACTGAGCAAGATGGCACCTTTAGGCAGGAAGTTGACCGTGCATGCTTGCCTGCATTCCCAAAGGCTTTCATAGAAAGCTGGGGAAATGCTTCACAAGGGCTCCATCGACGTCGATGTCACCCATATGTGAGGACTGATTCCTGCTGCTCCAGGAGAACACCTGTTACAGGTGAGTAACTACTCTTTCTTTATGTATAATGGTTTCTTCCATTTTGTCCTCTGCAGATGTCAAGCTCACTCGTCTGTAATTTCCTGGATCACCCCTGAGCAACCCTTTACCATGACTGTTTTAGCTGAATCCCCCACACAGAGATGCGAGTTTGCATATGAAGGAAAGGAGAAACATGCCATTGTCACACTTTTTAACCTGTTTTCTTCTTGCTGAGATATTTGATATTGCTTTTGCTTTAAGCTTTAGGATCATTGTCCTATTGAAAGTTGAATCCTATCCGCAGCCCCAGGTCAATAGATAAGAACATAACATGAAAAATGCCATACTGATCAGACCCAAGGTCCATCAAGCCCAATATCCTGTTTCCAACAGTGGCCAATCCAGGTCAGAAGTAACTGGCAGGTTCTCAAAAAAGTGCACTAATAGACTAGAATGGGGGTTCCTCCAGATTCTGGCTATATTTTGCACCACAGATAGAAAAACAAAGCTGATGATAAGTATATACAAAAGACAAAAAAGGGCAAGAGCATGTTGTAATACTCGGAGAGTGAGCTCAGTGTGTTTTCAACATGGTTTAACAAGATCAGTGGTGTTAAGATAAGTTCAAAAACAATATCATTGTAAATGAATTTTACAGAATTCAAGAAGTTATTGGAATTACAGTTTATGGTTACAGCAGGGCTTGACAAACCCCAGGTGCCAGGTTGCCATGGCGACTAAGAAATTAGACCTGGCAGTGTATCAAATTTTAATAAACTAAACTAAACTAAACTAAACTACTGTAGAGCTCACACCAACGCTGGCTGCATGTGGGAATCCCATTACCCGTGGGAAGAAATGCAGCAAAAGGATCGCAACCAGGACCAGCGCTATCTGCACCATCCTGCAAATCGCAGCCTTCTACAACACTTCTTCCCGTGAGAGATGGGATCCCTATGGGCAGCCAGTGCCAGTTCTGGCTGTGATTGCGGCTCTCTGCAGCACTTCTGCCCACCTCTAAAAGTTAAGGGCAGGGGGAGTTTGCTGCACAGATAGCCTAACAAATTTAAATGGGCTCTAGCATAAATAATGGTGGGGTGAAGGAGGGAAGGAATGAGTGAAAACAAGAAGGGAGAAGGGGAGAGTTTGGGAAGGCAAACAGAGTTGAGGAGTGGGAGAGGAAGAGCAAGAGAGGGGTTAGAGTGGCGGGTGGAAGGGAAGCGTGCAAGGGGTTGGAGAGTAATGAGATGAATGAATGGAAAGTAAAGGGCACTATGTGTGTATGCAAAAGGAGCATCTCTCTCCTATGACACACATGCAGGCACCCCAACCCCAGAGCCACTTCTACCACACACACACATTGGCTTTCTCCCATTAAACCATGACTTATCTACATGTTCAGTCGTTTTATTTTTTATAATGGTTTATTTTGCCTGGTACTGACGTCAGGCTCACTGGTCAGTAGTTTCCCAGATGACCCCGGGAACCGTTTTAAAAAACTGGCTTTATATTCTCCAATCTTCAGATACTGGAGGTGATTTTAATGATAGTTCACAGATTACTGATGGTAGGTCTGCAGTCTCATATTTCAGTTCTTTCAGTGCCCTTGGATGTTTAATGTCTGGTCCAGGTGATTTGCTACTGTTCAGCTTATCAAATAGTTGTAATACATCTTCCTGGTTTATTGATATTTGTTTCAATTCTTAGAAACATAGAAAAATGACAACAGAAAAAGACCACATGGCCTATCTAGTTTGTCCTTCCATATCAACAACTACAATGGTCCCCTTTTTTCCTTTAGAGATCCTCTGTGTTTGTCCCATGCTTTTTGAATTCAGATACTGTCCTCATCTCTACCACTTCCACTGGGAGACTATTCCACGGATCCACCACTCTTTCCGTAAAGAAATATTTCTGCATATCACTCCTGAATCTATCCCCTTTCACCCTCATCCCATGTCCCCTCATAGCAGAACTTGCTTTCAATTGAAAGAGGCTCTCCCCCTGAACATTTATGCCACGGAGGTATTTAAACATCTCAATCATATCACCTCTATCCCGCCTTTCCTCTAAGGTGTACATATTAAGATCCTTAAGTCTGTCCTCATATGCTTTATAATGAAGACCACTAACCATTTTAGTAGCCACCCTCTGTACTGACTCCATCTTGTTTATATCCTTTTGAAGGTGCGGTCTCCAGAATTGCACACTATACTCCAAATGAGGTCACACCAAAGACTTATACAGAGGCACTATCACCTCCTTTCTTCTGCTGGCCATTCCTCTCCCTTTCTACCTGTTTAGCTACTTTAAGATCATAAGATACAACCACATTGAGGTCCCGCTCTTCTTTAGTGGACAAAAGTACTTTACCCCCTATACTATATTGCTCCCTTGGATTGCTGCAGCACAAATGCATGACCTTGCATTTTTTAACATTAAATCCCAGCTGCCAAATTCTAGACCAAGCTTAGCTAGAAACCTCCTCATGTTATCTACACCTTCCTGGGTGTATACTGTATTGCAGTTTTTGGTATCATCCGCAAAGAAGCAAACCTTACCCGACAGCCCTTCCGTTATATCACTAACAAAGATGTTAAAAAGAATCGGACCAAGGATAGATCCCTGGGGCACACCACTGGTAACATCCTTCTCCTCAGTGAGCTCCATTTACCTGTACTCTTTGTCGCATCTCACTCAACTAATTTCTAACCCAAGCAATAACTTTAGAGTCCATCCCTAGGGTGCTCGGTTTGTTTATAAGTCACCTGTGAGGAACAGTGTCAAAGGCTTTACTGAAATCGAAATACACCACATCTAGGGCTCTAGATGTTGAAGCTTTAATGGGAAAGGTTAACTTGGATTTAGTGGTAGTTGCAGAAACATGGTTCACAGAAAACCATGACTGGAATGTAACTATACCAGGCTATACTTTATTCAGAAAGGACAGAGTAGGAAGAAGGGGAGGAGGAGTGGCACTTTATGTAAAAAATAATATTAAAGCTTTGGAACTACAGAGCTTAAAGGGGAGCTTAAAGGGGTTAAACTAGAAAGAGGGAAAGAGAAATCTTTTTGCATTGGTGTAATATTCAGACCTTCCTCACAAGAGGAAGAGGTGGATGGAGAATTCATTGAAGACATACACAGCATTGCTCGGAAAGGGGAAGTGCTACTGATAAGCGATTTCAATATGCCAGATGTTGATTGGCACATTCCAGCTGCAGAATCATCTAGAAGTAAGGAGATCCTAGATTACAGGGAGAACTCTTCAGGCAGCTGGTAACAGAACCCACATGTGAAGGGGCCATACTAGACTTGGTGTTTACCAATGGTGAAAGTGTTTCTGATATTATAGTGGGAGATCATTTTGCATCCAGAAATCACCAGATGGTGTGTGGATCAATATTTGTACTGCCACCCACCCACTCCCTGGACCTTGAGGGTTAAGGGAGGGGCTGGCCTTGAATGCCCTTGAGGGTTAAGGTTGTAGTTGTGTAAGTGCTCAAGTAGTAAGGCAAGGCAAAGAAAATTTCTTTTGTGAGGTTTATTTCTCCCGCTCCGGAGTTCAAATGCAGCAGATGTAAATGAAATAATGTAGCACAAAACAAGGCTGAGAAACTTAACTAAACAAGGCTTTTTACTGCTTGGCTAAATGTCCATTACTGATCACATTCGGTTGTCATGTGACCTCCTTTCAGTAACGTAACAGAAAACTCTGGTAACAGCAATGCTCCTGAATTGCACACGATATGCTTTCACTTATTCTCTTCACATAAGCTTCTTTTAGCATAGCAATCAGTGAGGTAACTTTGTTATATTCTTTCATAAAACATTGGCAAGCGTATCACTTAAATGTCCTTTTGAATCACACATGTAGAGCAGTCCATCGGGACTTCCTGCTCTGTAGACGGCAGAGAAATTAGAGGCATTTCTTCCTCACAGCTGCTCATAGGCTTTGCTACGTCATGAGGAGAAACTGCTCTACTTTTAAGGAACTCCCTGAATTCAGTGAGAAGTAATTCAGCCTGTGTATTTTCTGAGCTAAGCTGAGAATATCCTCCTTCAGGTAAATGCTTGTTTAATGTTTTTATCTCTTGGCAATTATCAGTGCTTTTACTTGGACAACAGTTCAGCGTGTATGCATTTCCCTTCCCCCACCTATCTCCAAATGAAAGTGCAGGGTAAAACGCTTCAGCTGTGCTTGGAGAGTCTCTCAGAATGTTAAAAGGAAAACAGTCAGGCTTCTCTTGGCTTAACCAATTACTATCAAACTTTCTGCCTTTGTTCTGTCTTTCACAATTAAAGTTCACTCTTTCTGGCTTCCCACTGTTAAGCTTGCTAGCCGTTCCAAACCCACCAGATACCTTGTGCTGGGGCTTCTTCCAGGGTAATTCTTTCTCCCTCTGCCTCCTGTTCCAAGGTTTTGCTTGGTCCTTTAAACTCCTGAGCTGTAGCCTTGGGTCTCTCAGTGCCTTTGAATTCTTCTGGTAACAGAAGTCTTTCTCTGCCCCTGAGTCTCCCAGGTCCTGTCTGCTCCTTCGTGGATCACAGTTGCTTAGTGGTTCTCTCTCCAACGGTTCCTGGTCATCTGACCCGTCCTCGTCCAGGTGCTTGTGTCCTGACTCTTCCTCTCCGTCTTGCTCCTGGTGCTCGTGCTCCTCTTGCTTCTCTAACTGTTTCTGTTTCTCAGTTCTTAACAAGCTGGCTGAGTACTGCACTGCCCGCCTCCTGCTTGGGCGTGCCCAATCAGGGACTTGGCTTCTCTCCTGCCTTGAGGTGAGGTGTGGTTCCTGATTAGCTCTGTGTTTTTTCCTCTCAGAAGAGAAAATCCTGCATTCCCTTGCAGTACCGGTTCTCTCCACCGGATCACTATCAGTTTCCATTGCTTCATAAGAGTCTCCTACTTCACAGTACTAAGGCTATTAAAATTCATTCAACAGCAAGGGTCTTAGATATTAGAAAAACTAACTTTGCCAAGATGGGACAATACCTCAGGGAGTCTTTAGCAGGATGGGAACAGCTGGGGGATGTAGAAAACCATCTAGTTTGGTCTTGAACTCAAGAGTAAAATTGCAGTTAAGCCAAAAATATATATTTTACTCAATATGAATTGCTGAGTCTCCAGATAAAAGCAAATAGTGATGAATTATAAAAATTCTTTAACATGTACACGTTTTTTGAACAGCGGGTCTCAGACTCTCACGGAGCTTTTTCAGTGACAATGACAAAAGCCAGTAACTGCTCCTGGTGTACATCAATGACCCTTTTTGTTTTTAAACGTGTGTTTTTTTTCAAGCGTTTTGAAATAACTTATCCAAGATGCATAATATAAAACAGAAATTAGGCGTATCTTAAAATGTAGTTTGTCCCCTACTTCAGTGCCATCGCGTTTCACGGATATGTTCCGTTTCTTCAGGGGCCAAATAAGCCTATTCTTTGTGTTATTCGACTATCTGGAACAAAAAAGCAATAAAAATATGCCAACATTCCAATCAGCATTTGTTTTCATTCAGCGGACAAGCGGACTATATTTGGATATGTAAAGACCCCGCTTACCTCGTTCATGTGCCCTGAATGCAACTGTTGCAAAGAATCAGAAAAAACGCCGCGCATGCGGTCTGAAAACCAGAGGAGTGTCTATATATAGCATGAGTGGCTTTGTTGTTTACCAATGAAATCATAGCTGACATCAGATGCAAAGAGTCCAATCAATCTGGGTGTTAAGCCCACCAGGGATGACTGTCTGCAATTTAAAGATCCAACGTTGTTCTTTGTAAATGAGAGTTTGATCCAAAGTTTTATCTCCCATTGCCTTGTTAACTTTTTCAACACAGAAACAACGAAGGTCAGTAAAAGTATGGTGGTAAGCCAAGCAATGAGCTACCATGGGAGCAGTGAGAGTTTTACATTTAAGTCTGCTACGATGTTCTCCTAAACGAGTTCGGAATGAACGCATAGTCTTCCCAATGTACATCAATGAGCAGGGGCAACGGATCGCATATATTACTTGTGAAGTTTGGCAGTTAGTAGAATGCTGCAAAAAGTATCGTTTACCTGCATGCTCAAAAGATTGAATTGTTAAATTAACCTCACAAAATGCACATTGTCCACAACTAGAATGTCCTACTGAGTTATCAGTGAAGGTATTCATGGAAATAGGTACAACAGTGGGGCTCACTATTTCCTTCAAATTTCTGTTTCTTGTCCACACACATCGAACATTTTTGTTTCTTAATGCTGGAATGCTGTGTATCACATTCATATGTTTATTAAGTGTCTTTTGAATCAAACTACTATACGGGGAATACTGAGTAACTAAGTTGATTGACGAATCCATCTCTTTCGGAGCCTTGGGCTGCAACAGATGTTCGCGATGGTTGAAAAGAGCTCTCTTATAAGCCTTATCTACAATGCCCTTTGGGTATCCCCGTTGTAAAAAATGTTGTTTCAAATTCCCAGCTTGGTGTTTAAATTCTTGTATATTAGAACAGTTCCTACGATATCGGAGGAACTGTGAAAGTGGGAGGCTGTCCTTCAATTTTCTGGGGTGAAGACTGTCGTAGTGTAATAGAGCGTTGCGATCCGTGGGTTTACGATAGACTTTAGTTGCCCACCCTGTATCTTCAATATGCACTTCAACATCCAGAAAAGAGATATGGGATTGGCTACATGTGCTAGTGAATTGAATGGAAGTTTCTCTGGTGTTGAGCCATCTGACAAATTCTTGTAATGTCTCAACGGGGCCCACCCATATGACAAAAATGTCATCAATGTAGCGGCACCAGAGCCAAAGATGACTGGACCATTCCGATTGTTTCAACCATTGGGTTTCAAAAGCCCCCATATAAATGTTGGCGATAGAAGGGGCGCATGTGGCGCCCATCGCCACCCCTGTTTTTTGATGATAAATGGTATCTCCGAATTGAAAGTGATTATGAAATAGCACTAGCTTGGTGACCTGATCCAAAAAAGATATATGCCCCGGAGTTAAGTCCAATCTGGTATTGAGCAAGGCCATCACTTCAACGTGAGCTCGCTCTTGAGGTATATTGGTATAAAGAGCGTTCACGTCTAATGTCGCTAACCACAGATCAGGTTCATTGGTTGTTAAAGAATATGTTTCCAACAGGGATGTAGAAAAACAGTGGGTAAAACTGAAAAGGGATATTTTAAGGGCAACCAACCTTTTTGTTAAAATGGTTGTTGTTGTTAAGTGCCGTCGAGTCGGAGTCGACTCATGGCGACCCTCTGGATAGCTATCCTAAATTGTGTTCAGTTTTCAGTCAGGCGGCTCATTGTTGACAGACTGGTACCCGTAGCTGCTGTTATTGTATCGATCCATCTCATTGCTGGCCTTCCTCTTTTGCGTTGACCTTCTATCTTGCCAAGCATAATGTCTTTCTCTAATGATCTCTCTCTTCGCATGATGTGTCCAAAGTATGAAAGTTGAAGTCTTATCATCTGAGCTTCTAAAGAAAGCATAGGTTTGATCTCCTCTAGTACCGACTAGTTTGTTCTTCGGGCAGTCCATGGTATACACAGTATTCGCCGCCAGCACCATAATTCAAAGGCATCAATTTTCTTCCTGTCAATCTTTTTCACTGTCCAGCTTTCACATCCATATGATGTTATTGAAAATACCATGGCTTGAACAAGTCGAATCTTTGTATGGAGAGAGACATCTCTGCTCTTGAGAATCTTATCTAGGTCTTTCATAGCCATTCTGCCAAGAGCAATGCGTCGTCTGATTTCTTGACTGCTTGTTGCTTCTTTATTGATAGTTGATCCAAGTAGGTTAAAGTTGTTCACAATTTCAATTTCTTCTCCTTCAACGATGAACCTGTTGATTATGCCAGTTGTCATGATCTTTGTCTTCTTTACATTAAGGTGCAGGCCCATTTTGAGACTATGTTCTTTGATTGTGAGAAGCAAATGTTTCAGATCATCTTCACTTTCAGCCAGTAATGTGGTATCATCAGCATAGCGAAGGTTGTTGATGAGTCTTCCACCAATCTTCACACCTCTGTTGTCTTCATACAATCCTGCTTCTCTGATGATTTGTTCTGCATATAAATTAAACAGGTAGGGGGAAAGTATGCAGCCTTGTCTTACACCTTTGCTTATTTTAAACCATTCTGTTTCTCCTTGTTCCGTTCGAACTGTTGCTTCTTGATCAATGTACAGATTGCGCAAGAGAACGATCAGGTGTTCTGGTATACCCATGCTTCTTAATGTGGCCCAGAGTTTCTCATGGTTTACACAGTCAAAAGCCTTGCTATAGTCGATAAAGCACAAATAGATATCCTTTTGGTATTCTTTAGTCTTTTCAAGGATCCATCTCACATCCGCAACGATGTCTCTCGTTCCTCGCCCTTTCCTGAACCCTGCTTGCACTTCAGGTAGTTCTTGTTCCAGGTATGGTTGTAGTCTCTTTTGAATAATCTTCAGTAGAATCTTGCTGGCATGTGGGATCAGAGCGATTGTGCGATAATTTCCACAGTCAGTTGGATAACCTTCTTTAGTATTGGTATAAACACAGAGCTTTTCCAGTCAGTTGGCCATAATGTTGTCTTCCATATTTCTTGGCAGAGCCTTGTGATTACAGTAACAGCTGCATCAGATTGCTGCAATACTTCTATGGGAATGCTATCAATGCCTGGTGCTTTGTTCTTTGATAAGGCTTTCAATGCTGCTTCAACGTCTTCTTTCATCACCAATGGTTCCCGATCATAAGGTACAGGTTGAAACGGCTGTTGGTCCACTTGATCTTTATCATATAAAAACTCTGTATATTCCTTCCACCTTTTCTTGATCTTCTCAGCATCATTCAACATAGAACCTTGAGCATCTTGTAACATTCCAATTCGAGGCTGGAACTTTTTCTTTAACTCTCGTAGCTTTAGGAAAGCCGATCTTGTTCTTCCTCTAACAGTTTCTGCTTCTATTTCCTTGCAAGTGTCATTGTAGTTCTTTTCCTTGTCCTGTCTTGCTGCACATTGGAAAAGCTCTGTTGAGTTCTGCGATTGTCTTTCTTTCTCCTCTGGCTTTAGCTTCTCTGCGTTTCTGGGCAATTTTCAGAGTTTCTTCCGTCATCCATTTTGGCCGTTTTTGCTTTTTCACCTTTTCTAGAGACTTCTCGCTTTCTTCCAACACAACCTTCTTGATGTCATTCCATAACTCTTCCGGAGCTCTGTCATTTGTATCTAAAGCAGCAAATCGATTTTGCAGGCAGTCTTTAAATTCCAGTGGTATATTCTCAAGGTCATATTTTGCTGCATTCATGAGTGGTTTTCTCTTTTTCACCTTTAGCTTGAGTTTGCATACTAGTAGTTGATGATCTGTACCACAGTCAGCTCCAGGTTTTGTCTTTGTTGATGTTACAGAGCTTTTCCATCGTTGACTTCCACATATGTAGTCAATTTGATTTTTATATAATCCATTGGGTGAAGTCCATGTGTACAGTCGCCGCTTGTGTTGCTGGAAGAAGGTGTTTGAAATGAATAGATCATTGGTCTTGCAGAATTCTATCAGTCTTTCTCCAGCTTCATTTCTGTTGCCAAGTCCATATTTTCCAACTACTTTGCCTTCTTCTTTGTTGCCAACTTTTGCGTTCCAGTCACCCACGACTATCAGGATATCCTGTTTGCATGTTCTGTCAATTTCAGCTTGTACTTGTTCATAGAACTCTTCAATTTCATTCTCTTCAGCAGCTGTTGTTGGGGCATATACTTGAATTATAGTTGTGTTGATAGGCAATCCTCGTAGACGAATAGAGATTAAGCGTTCGCTGACTGCATTGTATTTCATTACAGTTCTTGCAAGTTTCTTCTTTATTATAAATGCAACACCATTTCTTCTTTGTCTTTCATTTCCAGCATAGTAGACCATGTGATCATCTGATGCAAAGTGCCCCATGCCAGTCCATTTCAGTTCGCTGACACCCAACAGATCAAGTTGTACACGTTCCATTTCATTCTTGACCACCTCCAACTTCCCTTGGTTCATGCTTCGTACGTTCCATGTTCCAATGTGTAAGACATCTTTACAGCTTCTGACTCTCATTTCATGCGCAGCTACATCAGCAGTCAGACTTCCCGAGGGCTTTGATCCAACCACATCATAAATGTTGGCTTTACTCTGAAAAGTCTTCAGCTCTTCCCCAGTAGCTATTTGAGTGCCTTCTGACCTGGGGGTCTCATCTTCCAGCACCATAGCACAATTTGTTTTGTTGTAACTATCCATTGGGTTTTCATGGCAAGATACAGAAGTAGATTGCCGGGCCTTTCTTCCGCGCAGTTTAAGTTTGGTGTTGTTGCTGAGACCTGTCCATCTTGGGAGACCCTGCCAGTAGTTAAACTACCGATAGTTTAGCTCTCAGCATCACTGATGCACGCAAGCCCTCACAGCACGACAAGCTGCAAACCAAGTGAGAGGTTAAAATGGTAAATAAAGGTAAAAGGAAAAGGAGACCGCTATGTTTTTTTAAAGAAATAGCTGAAAAGGTGAAGAAGAAGAGGTAGGCCTTCATGAAATACAAGAGATCAGAGAGAGAGGAAGACAGGCAGAAATAGCCAATGCAATAAAAGTGAGGGATAAGACATTTTTCAGATATGTTAGTAAGACGAGGAAGGGTAAAAGTGGTATTGTCAGACTCAAGGGTGAAGGGGAGGAATATGTGGAAGCTGATGAGGATAAAGCGGACTTACTTAACAAATATTTCTGCTCTGTGTTCACAGATGAACCAGGAGCAGGACCTCAGAAAACGCCCACAAACAGAGGCATCTTGAACAATTTTCAGAAGACTGTTTCTGAGAAACTAGCTAAACTTATAGTAGACAAAGCGATGGAACCGGATTCGATACATCCTAGAATACTGAGGGAACTTGGAGACGTTCTAACTGCTCCACAGACTGACCTTTTCAATACCTCGTTTGAGTCAGGAGTGGTGCAAAAGGACTGGAAAGACGCACATGTGGTCCCTTTACACAAAAGCGGAAGTACGGATGTGGTTGAAAACTACAGACTGGTTAGTTTATTATCAGTGGTGAGTAAATTATTGGAATCGCTTCTGAAAGAGAAAATAGTGAGGTTTCTGGAGTCCAGCGGATTACAGGATCCGAGGCAGCATGGATTCACCAGAGGCAGATCTTGTCAGACAAATCTGATTGATTTTCTTTGACTGGGTGACCAGGGAGTTGGACCGATGGAAAACCCTAGATGTGGGGTATTTTATAGAATTCACTAAAGCCTTTGATACTGTTCCTCACAGGCGACTTATACACAAACTGAACACCCTAGGGATGGGCCCTAAAGTTACTGTTTGGGTTGGAAATTGGTTAAGTGGGAGGTGGCAAAGGGTACAGGTAAATGGAGCTCTCTCTGAGTAGAAGGAGGTTACCAGTGGTGTGCCTCAGGGATCTGTCCTTGGTCCGATTCTTTTTAACATCTTTGTTAGTGATATAGTGGAAGGGCTGTTGGGTAAGGTTTGCCTCTTTGTGGATGATGCCAAAATCTGCAATAGAGGAGACACCCAGGAAGGAGTAGATAACATGATGAGGGATCTAGCTAAGCTTGAAGAATGGTCTAGAATTTGGCAGCTGGGATTTAATGTTAAGAAATGCAAGGTCATGCATATGGGCTTCAGCAATCCATGAGAGTAATATAGTATAGGGGATGAAGTACTTTTGTGCACTAAAGAAAAGTGGGACCTAGGTGTGATTTTGTCTGATGATCCTAATTAATTAAACAGGTAGAAAAGGTGAAGGCAAAAGCTAGAACGATACTTGGTTGCATAGGGAGAGGAATGGCCAGCAGAAGAAATAGGTGATAGTGCCTCTGTATAAGTCTTTGGTGCGACCTTATTTGGAGTATTGTGTGCAATTCTGGAGACAGCACCTTCAAAAGGATATAAACAGGCTGGGGTTTACAGAGGGTGGCTACTAAAATGGTTAGTGGTCTTCATTATAGAGCATATGAGGGCAGACTTAAGGATCTTGATATGTACACCTTAGAGGAAAGGCGGGATAGAGGTGATATGATTGAGATGTTTAAATACCTCCATGGCATATATGCACAGGAGGAGAGCCTCTTTCGATTGAAAGCAAGCTCTGCTACGAGGGGACATGGGATGAGGGTGAAAGGGGATAGATTCAGGAATGATATGCGGAAAGACATCTTTACAGAAAGAGTGGTGGATCTGTGGAATAGTTTCCCAGTGGAGGTGGTTGAGATGAGGATAGTATCTAAATTTTAAAGAAGCATGGGACAATCACTGCGGATCTCTAAAGGATAAAAAGGGACTGTTGTAGTGGTTGATATGGAAGGACAGACTAGATAGGCCATATGGTCATTTTCTTTCGTCATGTTTCTATGTTTCTGACATGCCGCTGTATCGTTCCATGGTGCGAGCACACCTTGAATATTGTGTGCATTTCTGATCTTATCCGCATCTTAAAAATGATATAGGATAAAGGTACAGAGAAGAGCCACCAAAATGGTAAAGTGCATGGAAGGATACCCCTATGAGGAGAGGCTTAAAAGGTTAGGGCTCTTCAACCTGGAAAAGAGACGACTGAGGGGAGATATGATAGAGGTCTATAAATTAATGATTAGAGTGCAACATAGATCGATTGTTTATGCCAGCAAAAAGTAGAAAGTTTAGGGGACATGCAATGAAGCTACAGTGTAAACCGTTTAAGACTAATAAGAGAAAATATTTTTTTCTTTCAACGCGTAATCCAACCTTGGAATTCGTTTCTGGAGGATGTAGTTAAAGTTGTTAGTTTATACGAACATAAGAACATAAGATATGCCATACTGGGTCAGACCAAGGCCCAGTATCCTGTTTCCAACAGTGGCCAATCTAGGTCATACGTACCTAGCAGTTTCCCCAAAAGACACAGGTTCCACAATGCTTGTATTGGGTCAAGCATTGATATCCTGGGTCCCTTTTTAATAATGGTTTATGGACCTTTCCTCAAGGAACTTGTCCAAAACGTTTTTAAACCCAGCAACACTAACAGCCTTTACCACATCCTCTGGTAACAAATTCCAGAGTTTGATTACAGGTTGAGTGAAAAAATATTTTCTTTTATTAGTCTTAAATAGTTTACCCTGTAGCTTCATTGTATGTCCCCTAGTCTTTCTATATTCTGATAATGTAAACAATCGATCTATGTTTACCCGTTCCACTCCGTTCATTAATTTATAGACTTCTATCATATCTCCCCTCCGCCGTCTCTTTTCCATGTTAAAGAGCCCTAACCTTTTTAGCCTTTCTTCATAGGAGTATCCTTCCATCCCCTTTGCCATTTTGGTGGCTCTACTCTGAACCTTTTCTAATAACGTTATATCCTTTTTAAGATATGGCGACCAGAATTGCACACAATATTCAAGGTGCGGTCTCACCATGGAAGGATATAGAGGCATTATAATATCTTTTGTTTTATTTTCCATTCCTTTCCTTATGATACCTAGCATTCTATTTGCTCTCTTGGCCGCTGCTGCACACTGGGCCGAGGGTTTTAACATGTTATCCACAATGACGCCTAAACCTTTTTCCTGGGTGGTGGTTCCTAATGCGGAACCTTGCATCATGTAACCATAGTTTGGGTTGTTCTCCAGGACCAAGCAGGAAGTCAGTCCTCACATATGGGTGACGTCGGCGCCGACGGAGCCCTCGTGGAGCAATTTTCCCCAGCTTTCAAAGAAAGCCTTTGGGAATTGTAGCGCGCATGCGCGGTCCCCTTCCCGCCCAAGGGTGCCATCTTGCTCAGTCTTCTTTTTTCCGCGGAGCCCTACAGACGTTGTTTGTACTTCACCGCTAGAAAAGTTGATTTTATTTGTCTTTTTTCTCGGTTCGACGCCGGTTCTTTTCCCGCCCAGACCCGCGACGCCGGTTGCGAGTCCATTCTTTATTTTTCGGTTTTTTGTTCTTCGTGACAGATTTCGCACCTTTTTTTCTTTTTCACTGGCAGCCCTGTCTTTTGACCTCGCAGGGGCCCTTTTTCCCCCGATGGCTGCCAGCGGGTTTAAGAAGTGTGATCGCTGTAAAAAGCTCATGTCTCTTACCGACACACACGACTACTGCCTCCGCTGCCTCGGACCCGATCATGACCCGATGATCTGTGGTCCGTGTGGCAAGATGTCCTCAAAAGCGTTGAGGAGTCAGCAGCATCAGCGGGAACGTATCTTCTCTGTCTCTGGCCGGGCCCGGACCTCGTCAGAGGCTTCGACGTCTCGGGACTCTGGTCCGGAGCATCGTCAAAGCTCCTCTGAACGGGGGTCTCCTACCCGGGAACATCATCGGAAGAAGAAACCCGCAAGGGCGGGGTCGGTGGACGCTCCTGGTTCCTCGAGGGCCAGGTCGCATAGCCCCGACAGCCTTCCCAGGTCATCAGAGATGGAGAGGCCTTCCAAACATCCTCGTCTCGAGATGGACTCGCCCGCTCACGTGAGTACTGTAGTCCTCGTGGACTCGCCTCCGAAGGAGCTGACGTTGGGCCCGACGCCGTCGAGGCCCGAGTCGGGGGCTGCTGGGTCTCCTGAGCTCGGACTCAGGTTGACGGCCTTGGAGAGCAGTCTGACTGCCTTCATGGACCAGCAGCGGGCATTGATCGCTGGCCTCGCCGGTGCTTCTGCCCTGACCACCGGGATGTCGACGTCATAGTCGACCCCGGAGACCGAGCCGATCCTCGAGTCCATGAGAGCTCGAGTCGATCCTCGGTCGCGGTCTCCTTCGGCCTCCCGTTCGGGACCGAGGTCGTCGACGCCGACTCCCTCGGCGTCGGGGTGGACGGCATCGATGCCCGCCCTACCGGAGCCGCTCAACTCCTCCTCCGAGGAGTCAGCCTGGGAATCCGAGGATGAAGAGTCACCTGGTTCTTTTCGGACTCGGTGTGTCCCATCGGACTCCCCCGAGTCCGAACCTCGGAGACGGTCCCCCCCGGAGGATACCTGGTTCTCGGACTTCGTGCTGGATATGGCCAAGGCCTTGGCCTTCCCCGCGGATCCCGAGGAGGAGCCTCGAGTCGAAGAGCTCGATGCCCTCCAGTATGACTCTCCCCCAAAGGAGGCCTTTATTGTACCGGTTCCTCCGATGCTGGAACGACTTCTCTTCCGCATGTAGGAGAGCCCGGCGTCGTCGCCGGTGTTAAGTAAGTGGGTCGATTCCATTTATCGAGTCCGCAAGAGTCCCGGGTTCCAAAAGGCACAACTACCGCACCATCCCATGGTGGTGGAATCGGCCATGCATAGACTTAAGAGTCAGAAAATGCACTCCTCGATGCCTCCCGGTCAGGAGGCTCGAAGCCTGGATGCCCTCGGTAGGAAGTGTTTCCAGGGCTCTATGCTTGCTTGTCAAGTCCAGACCTACCAGCTCTATATGGGCATGTATCTCCGAGACCTGGCTAAAGAAATAGCCGGGTTCTCTGCTGGTCTCTCCGAAGAACCTTTGCAGAGGTTCCAAGCCTTGTCGACTGGTATTCGGGAGTGCTCAAAGTTTATCTCTCGAGCAGCCTACGATGGCTTTGAAGCATCGGCTCGAGTAGCCGCAGCCGGCATCGGTGGCCACCGACAGGCTTGGCTTCAGTCATCCGACCTCGAGCCATGGGTGCAGGACAAGTTGGTTGATGTCCCCTGCAGAGGTGAAAACCTCTTTGGCAAACCCATGGATGAGAAGGCTGCACAGATCGAGACCGAAACTCTCACCAGGACTCGGCTCTCCAGGAAAACCTCTGCCCCTTCTCAGAAGAAGAAGGGCTCGGGGAAAAAGCCCTTTTACCCGTGGAAGGCGGCTGCCTATCAACACTACCCTCATTATCAGACCTCAGCAGCTCCCCAACAGGGTAAGCAAGCCAAGGGACGGGATAATGGGTCCCGTAGGCAGCAAGCCCCCAAGCCTGCACCACCGGCCCCTGCTCAGCAGGGTGGGGGTTTTTGACTTCATCAGCATAGCCTCTCCCCCTCAGCTGGTTTCTCTCAGCACAGGAGGCCGGCTGGTCCACTTTGCCCACAGGTGGTCCAACATCACTACAGATACCTGGGTGCTTCACATAGTCCAAGAAGGCTATCTTCTGCACTTCCACCAGGTGCCTCCCTCCTACTTTCCAGGGGAGCCTCTCAGACTCCCTCTGCACAGGGACTTACTCCTTCAGGAGTTAGCAAGTCTTCTTCAGGACCAGGCTGTGGAACCGGTGCCCCACCACCTGAGAGGTCAAGGCTTTTACTCCAGGTACTTTCTGATACCAAAAAGAACAGGAGGCCTCCGACCCATCCTGGACTTGCGGAACCTCAACAAGTTCCTCGCAAAGGAAAAGTTCAAGATGCTTACCCTTGGAATCCTGCTACCCTACCTCCAGCAGGGAGACTGGCTATGCTCCTTGGATCTAAAGGATGCCTACACTCACATCCTCATCCACCCCAGCCACAGACAATATCTCAGGTTTGTGGTGGGGGGCAATCATTACCAGTACAGAGTACTACCCTTTGGCCTATCCTCCACCAAATGTCTAGCAGTGGTGGCGGCTTATCTAAGACTTCAAGGCCTCTTTGTATTTCCATACCTGGACGACTGGCTCATCAGAGCACAGTCTTCCCAAGAGGCCACTCACGCCACGCACCGCACTGTAGCTCTGCTACAGCACTTGGGCTTTGTCATAAACTTCGCAAAGTCCACTTTGCTCCCCTCTCAGGATCTCGAGTTCATCGGTGCAAGATTAAACACGCTTCAGGCGCAAGCCTTTCTGCCTCTCGACAGGGCAAACAGGCTCATGGATCTTGCCAGCCACTTTCACAGCAATTCCCTGGTCTCTGCCAGGCAATTTCTGAGACTGCTCGGCCATATGGCTTCCATAGTCCATGTGACCCCCAATGCCCGCCTGAACATGCGGCCTGCTCAATGGTGCCTTCGCACACAATGGCATCAGGCCACTGGGAGCCTAGCGGACTCCGTACAGATCTCCGACCCGCTGGTCTCTTCTCTGCAATGGTGGCTTCATCTGCCAAACCTAGTGCTAGGAATGGCTTTTCAGTCTCCTCCGCCTTCTCAGGTCCTAACGACCGATGCTTCTCTCCTGGGTTGGGGAGCACATTGCCAAGGGACATGTACTCAAGGCCTCTGGACTCCTTGGGAGTCTGCCCAACAGATCAACTTCCTGGAGCTCAGAGCTATCCGCCTAGCTCTGAGGGCCTTCTCCCACCTCACTTCTCACCAGTCTGTGCTGGTCCAGACGGACAATCAAGTTGCGATGTTCTACGTGAACAAACAAGGGGGCACAGGCTCCTTCCTTCTCTGTCGGGAAGCACAAAAGCTGTGCTCTTGGGCCATCAGCCGCGGCATCCTCCTCAAAGTTCTTTATCTCCCAGGTCCGGAAAATTACCTGGCAGACAAGCTAAGCCGGATCCTCCAACCACACGAATGGAGATTGGATTCATTGGTGGTTCAGTGGATCTTTCTCAAGTGGGGACTCCCCACCATGGATCTGTTTGCCAGTCCTCTGAACCAAGGTCTCAGTTTAAACTGTCGCAGCTTATATATCAAAGGGGCACTATGTACCTTCTTTAAATCATGCTGCTGTTCACATCAACAACCTTTTTAGTATGTACACTCTGACCATTATTATCCGTTCCTTAATTATTTTTCAATACTGTTTACAGAAACTCCTTTTCAAAATTTGTGCCCAGTGATTTTCCCAAAACGTTTTCCAAATAAAACCTTTTTCCAAATTATTTTTCTCAAAATTATTTCCAGTGATCAAGAGTTAAATTCGCTGTGTTTCAACTTTCATTCAAAACTTTTTCCCAGTGATCAAAATTCACTGTGCTTCAACTTCAAAAACATATCCATCTGCGAACGTGCTTATTCAAATTTCTCTACTGTTGCATGAGAACTTTTTCACATTGTTTAAGCAAAAAACCTTATTACTGCAACGTATAAGAGAAAGTTTTTTGTTGATACTTAGCTTCAGATGTTATGCTAAATTCTGAGATAGAAGCAAAAGGTTTTTTCAGCTGCAGTATGAATCCCGACGCCGGATATCTAAGGCGCCCAAGCGTTTCACCATATCTTTCATCAGGGGATTTTTTCAATGAATCTATATGGATCACAAAACAAACACAGCCAAAGTGCTTCATATTAAAATCTTTCTACCATGTTTCATATTTAACTTCTTTTCTATTATGTCGTTAAAAGGATTAAGAAAAACTATACCTTAGAAATTTTTATCATTCTTTCATTCGCAAATTGAAACAGCTGAACTGCTAGCCGGTGCGACAAGGCTAAAAAACGCCGCGCATGCTCCTTAGAAATGTTCACTTAACCTATGGAGATTTAAAGGCTGAAAGTCCTCCTCCACACACCCATCAATCAGCGCGAGTACTTACACGCAAACTGACCAATCAAGTGAGGCATTTAAACCGTGTGGACGTACTGTATTTAAAATGAATATCCAACGCTGCTCTTTATACAATAAAGTTTGTTCACGTGTCTTATTGCCCCAAGGAAAATCTACCTGATCCAAGACGAAACAATGTAGTTGATCAAAACTATGATTAGCCTCTAGACAATGTTGAACCATTGGTGCCTCCAGTACTTTGTTGTTCACACGGCTCCGATGCTCCATCATTCGAAACTTAAACGATCTAATAGTCTTCCCTATATATAGTAGGGAACAGGAGCATCGGACTACATACACTACGTATGTAGACAAACATGTAGTGGCTTTTCGCAGTGTATAGATTTTCTGACAGTGCTCAAATTGTGTAAGTTCCAAGGTTAAGGCACAAATGCTACACGATCCACATTTTCTATGGCCAAGAGTTAACACTGGTTCATCCTTCCGACGGTCAGCTCGCAGGATTGATGGACTAAGTTTCTCTTTAAAATTGGAGCATCTGCTCCACACACAACGTATATGCTTCTCCTTAAGGCTCAGAAGTGTTTTCAATACTGTACTGTGCCTTTTAATGATCTTCTGAATGTCCTGACTCATAGGAGAGAACCGAGTTATCAAATTAACAGTGCTAGTATCTTTTTTTTCATTAGGTTTCCGAACTACCAGAGGTGTCAAGAGGAGCCTTCTATCATTATATGTGGCTCTAGTATATGCTTTTTTTATTATAGATGAGGGGTAACCACGTTTCAAAAAGTTAGCCTTCAGTTGATGAGACTTAATACGGAAATCTTTGATATCAGAGCAATTTCTACGATACCTCAAAAATTGAGAAAATGGCAATCCTTCTTTAAGAGCTCTAGGATGGACACTACTAAAATGTAGGAACGTATTTCTATCAGTCGGTTTGCAATAAACTGAAGTGATCCACTCAGAAGGACTACGGGTTACTTGTACATCTAAAAAAGTGATCTGATCTTGATGGTATGTCAAAGTAAATTTTAGATGGGGATCACGTAAATTGAGCCAATCAAAAAATGATTGCAAATCTGTTGCACTACCATGCCAAAGAAGAAAAATATCATCTATATAGCGCCTCCACATGATGATGTTGGCAATATAGGGGGACATCTCCAACCAATTCTTCTCAAAAAGCGCCATTTATAGATTGGCAATGGAAGGCGCACAGGTTGCTCCCATTGCTACCCCGGAAATCTGTCTGTATACTACATTTTGAAATTGAAAAAAATTATTGAAAATCACCAACTCTGCCAGTTTTAATAGGAGAGCCATTAATTCTTCATTTACATCCTCTCTTTGGCGCAAAAAATGTGCCACCGTGGTATGTGCCGCTTGCTGCGGTATGCTAGTGTATAAAGAGACTACGTCCAAAGTTACTAAAAAAGTATTGTTAACTCCTGCCCATGACGACATCTCCATCAAAACATTTAAAAAATGGGTGGTATCTTTCAAATATGACGGTATTTGGGGCAAAAGTGGACGTAAAAACGAATTCAAAAAGGTCGAGATTGGTTCTAATGGAGTCCCTCTTGTAGACACAATAGGCCGTCCAGGGGGGGCTTGTAAACTTTTATGTATCTTTGACACTGTATAAAAACAGGCCATAGTCGAGGAATCACTATTTAAATACCGGTACTTAAATAGTGATTCCTTGACTATGGCCTGTTTTTATACAGTGCCAAAGATACATAAAAGTTTACAAGCCCCCCCTGGACGGCCTATTGTGTCTACGAGAGGGACTCCATTAGAACCAATCTCGACCTTTTTGGATTCGTTTTTACGTCCACTTTTGCCCCAAATACCGTCATATTTGAAAGATACCACCCATTTTTTAAATGTTTTGATGGAGATGTCGTCATGGGCAGGAGTTAACAATACTTTTTTAGTAACTTTGGACGTAGTCTCTTTATACACTAGCATACCGCAGCAAGCGGCACATACCACGGTGGCACATTTTTTGCGCCAAAGAGAGGATGTAAACGAAGAATTAATGGCTCTCCTATTAAAACTGACAGAGTTGGTGATTTTCAATAATTTTTTTCAATTTCAAAATGTAGTATACAAACAGATTTCCGGGGTAGCAATGGGAGCAACCTGTGCGCCTTCCATTGCCAATCTATATATGGCGCTTTTTGAGAAGAATTGGTTGGAGATGTCCCCCTATATTGCCAACATCATCATGTGGAGGCGCTATATAGATGATATTTTTCTTCTTTGGCATGGTAGTGCAACAGATTTGCAATCATTTTTTGATTGGCTCAATTTACGTGATCCCCATCTAAAATGTACTTTGACATACCATCAAGATCAGATCACTTTTTTAGATGTACTAGTAACCCGTAGTCCTTATGAGTGGATCACTTCAGTTTATTGCAAACCGACTGATAGAAATACGTTCCTACATTTTAGTAGTGCCCATCCTAGAGCTCTTAAAGAAGGATTGCCATTTTCTCAATTTTTGAGGTATCGTAGAAATTGCTCTGATATCAAAGATTTCCGTATTAAGTCTCATCAATTGAAGGCTAATTTTTTGAAACGTGGTTACCCCTCATCTATAATAAAAAAAAGCATATACTAGAGCCACATATAATGATAGAAGGCTCCTCTTGACACCTCTGGTAGTTCGGAAACCTAATGAAAAAAAAAAAGATACTAGCACTGTTAATTTGATAACTCGGTTCTCTCCTATGAGTCAGGACATTCAGAAGATCATTAAAAGGCACAGTACAGTATTGAAAACACTTCCGAGCCTTAAGGAGAAGCATATACGTTGTGTGTGGAGTAGATGCTCCAATTTTAAAGAGAAACTTAGTCCATCAATCCTGCGAGCTGACCGTCGGAAGGATGAACCAGTGTTAACTCTTGGCCATAGAAAATGTGGATCGTGTAGCATTTGTGCCTTAACCTTGGAACTTACACAATTTGAGCACTGTCAGAAAATCTATACACTGCGAAAAGCCACTACATGTTTGTCTACATACGTAGTGTATGTAGTCCGATGCCCCTGTTCCCTACTATATATAGGGAAGACTATTAGATCGTTTAAGTTTCGAATGATGGAGCATCGGAGCCGCGTGAACAACAAAGTACTGGAGGCACCAATGGTTCAACATTGTCTAGAGGCTAATCATAGTTTTGATCAACTACACTGTTTCATCTTGGATCAGGTAGATTTTCCTTGGGGCAATAAGACACGTGAACAAACTTTATTGTATAAAGAGCAGCGTTGGATATTCATTTTAAATACAGTACGTCCACACGGTTTAAATGCCTCACTTGATTGGTCAGTTTGCGTGTAAGTACTCGTGCTGATTGATGGGTGTGTGGAGGAGGACTTTCAGCCTTTAAATCTCCATAGGTTAAGTGAACATTTCTAAGGAGCATGCGTGGCGTTTTTTAGCCTTGTCGCACCGGCTAGCAGTTCAGCTGTTTCAATTTGCGAATGAAAGAATGATAAAAATTTCTAAGGTATAGTTTTTCTTAATCCTTTTAACGACATAATAGAAAAGAAGTTAAATATGAAACATGGTAGAAAGATTTTAATATGAAGCACTTTGGCTGTGTTTGTTTTGTGATCCATATAGATTCATTGAAAAAATCCCCTGATGAAAGATATGGTGAAACGCTTGGGCGCCTTAGATATCCGGCGTCGGGATTCATACTGCAGCTGAAAATACCTTTTGCTTCTATCTCAGAATTTAGCATAACATCTGAAGCTAAGTATCAACAAAAAGCTTTCTCTTATACGTTGCAGTAATAAGGTTTTTTGCTTAAACAATGTGAAAAAGTTCTCATGCAATAGTAGAGAAATTTGAATAAGCACGTTCGCAGATGGATATGTTTTTGAAGTTGAAGCACAGTGAATTTTGATCACTGGGAAAAAGTTTTGAATGAAAGTTGAAACACAGCGAATTTAACTCTTGATCACTGGAAATAATTTTGAGAAAAATAATTTGGAAAAAGGTTTTATTTGGAAAAAGTTTTGGGAAAATCACTTGGCACAAGTTTTGAAAAGGAGTTTCTGTAAACAGTATTGAAAAATAATTAAGGAACGGATAATAATGGTCAGAGTGTACATACTAAAAAGGTCGTTGATGTGAACAGCAGCATGATTTAAAGAAGGTACATAGTGCCCCTTTGATATATAAGCTGCGACAGTTTAAACTGAGACCTTGGTACACAATAACATTATGTCCTACTAGTTTCATAAGGTGAACATTCAAGCAGATAATTTTTTCAATTTTTCAGTAGTAGCTGCTTGATAACGCGACCAAGTTTTTTTGTAGTCCTCTGAACCGGCAACTTCCCAGATTCTGCTCTCGACAACCGCATCCTCTCAGAGTAGCGGCGGATGCTTTTCTGATTCCATGGTCCACGGGCCTCTTGTATGCCTTTCCTCCCATGCCGCTGGTGTCTTGAACGCTCTTCAAGGTTCTCAGAGACAAAGCCTCGCTGATCCTAGTGGCTCCTCGGTGGCCGAGACAGCCCTGGTTCCCGCTTCTGATGCAGCTGGCGGTGGACACTCCTCTCCCTCTGGGGTTTCAGCCCGATCTCCTGACCCAGGATCACGGGACTCTCCTACACCCCAACCTCCGGTCCCTTCATCTGATGGCCTGGCTGCTGAAAGGGTGGTCCTTGCTCCCCTCCTGCTGCCTCCAGATGTGGAGGAAGTCGTCTTAGCCTCCAGGCGACCCTCCACCCGGAAGTCCTACGCTCTTAAGTGGCGTCGGTTCTCCGTCTGGTGTGCTCAGCAGTCTCAAGATCCCTTCTCCTGTTAGGTATCAGTGGTCTTGCAGTACTTGCTTTGCCTCTCCGATCTTGGACTTAAGTCCAACTCGGTCAGGGTCCACCTCAGTGCTCTTTCTGCGCATCACATGCCGGTGGATGGCAGACCTCTTTCCAGCCACTCTCTAGTGGCTCGTTTTCTCAGAGGCCTCCTTCTCCTTAAACCACCTTTGCGCCCACCAGCCCCTGACTGGGATCTGAATGTGGTTTTACAGCGGATTACCTGTCCGCCTTTTGAACCTATGGCTACCTGTCATCTTCGTTTTCTTTCTTGGAAAACCTTATTCTTGGTAGCCCTCACTTCTGCTAGACGCGTTAGTGAGCTACAGGCCCCTTTTCACATCAACCAGGAGGTGGTACTTCCGACCTTCTTTCCCAGGCCACACTCCAGCCGAGCTGAAATGGTCCTGCATACCCTGGACTGTAGGAGGGCGTTAACCTTCTACCTTGACCGTACGCGGGAGCACCGACGGGCTGTTCAGCTCTTCGTGTCTTATGACCCCAATAAGTTGGGGCTCCCTGTCTCCAAGCGTACTCTGTCCATCTGGATTGCTGACTGTATCGCTTGGGCTTGTGGGGCAGCCAGCCTCTCGTTGGAAAGTCGAGTCACTGCTCATCGTGTTCGGGCGAAGGCTGCGTCAGTGACTTACCTCCACTCTGTTCCATTGGCAGACATCTGCCGGGCCGCTACTTGGTCTTCAAGCCAGACTTTTGCAGCCCATTACTGCCTGGAGAGGGAGTCCCGCAGGGACAGTGCTTTCGGACAGGCAGTCCTCCGTAATCTCTTTGAGGTATAGGCAACTCCTGCCCTCCGTCCCGGATGTTGGGCTACCGGTTGGAGGCGTACTCAGAGAAGATTCCTTCCTTCTGTGCTACTGAGCTTGAGGGAGCTCCTTTTTTGTGCTTAGGGTCTCCGGTAGCCTTAAGCTTGGGAGTCCCATATGTGAGGACTGACTTCCTGCTTGGTCCTGGAGAAAGAGTAGTTACTCACCTGTAACAGGTGTTCTCCAGGAGCAGCAGGAATCAGTCCTCACAACCCTCCCTCCTCCCCTTGGAGTTGCAGTCCTATGATTTCGTTTTTGCTAGTTTTTTGCTGTCTTTTAGCTATGTCATCAGACTGAGCAAGATGGCACCCTTGGGCAGGAAGGGGACCGCGCATGCGCGCTGCAATTCCCAAAGGCTTTCTTTGAAAGCTGGGGAAAATTGCTCCGCGAGGGCTCCGTCGGCGCCGACGTCACCCATATGTGAGGACTGATTCCTGCTGCTCCTGGAGAACACCTGTTACAGGTGAGTAACTACTCTTTCTTCTCTAGGTGCATAACTTTGCACTTGTCCACATTAAATTTCATCTGCCATTTTGATGCCCAGTCTTCCTATTTATCAAGATCCTCTTGCAATTTTCCACAATCCTCTTGGGTTTTAACAACTTTAAATAGTTTTGTGTCATCTGCAAATTTGATAACCTCTCTCGTTATTCCACTTTCCAGGTCATTTATGAATATATCAAATAGCAATGGACCCAGCACAGATCCCTGGAGTACACCACTATTCACATTTCTCCATTGGGAAAATTGGCCATTTAGCCCTACCCTCTGCTTTCTATCTTTTAACTAGTTCCTGATCCACAATAGTACACTGCCTTCTATCCCATGACTCTTTAGTTTTGCCGAAAGTCTCTGATGAGGGACCTTGTCAAAGGCTTTCTGAAAGTCCAGATACACTATATCAACCGACTCTCCTTTGTCCACCTGTTTATTCTCACCTTCAAAAAAACATAACAGATTAGTAAGACAAGATCTTCCTTGTCTAAAGCCATGTTGGCTGTCTCCCATTAGGCCATGACTATCTACATGCTGAGTAATTTTATTCTTTATGATGGTTTCTACCATATTTCCTGGTACTGACATCAGGCTCTCACCGGTCTGTAGTTTCCTGGATCACCCCTGGAACCATTTTTTAAAATTGGTGTTACATTGGCGATCCTCCAATCTTCAGGTATTAGAGATTATTTTAATGATAGTTCACAGATAACTAATAGCAGGTCTGAAATCTCACATTTCAGTTCTTTCAACACCCTTGGATGTATACCATCCGGCCCAGGTGATTTGCTACTCTTCAGTTTATCTAGTAGTTGTAATACATCTTCCTGATGTATCAATATTTCCTTCAATTCTTCCGCACCTTTAAATACCACTTCAGTCATGGGTAACATCCTTACATCTTCCTCAGTAAAGACCGAAGCAAAGAATTCATTCAGTCTCTCCGCTATCGCCTTGTCGCCTCTTAGTGCCCCTTTAACCCCTCTATCATCTAATGGGCCAACTGACTCTCTCACAGGTTGTTTGCTACGAATGTACTTGAAAAAGTCTTTATTTCGTGTTTTTGCTTCTATAGCAAGTTTCTTCTCAAATTCTCCCTTTGCCTGCCTTATCAATGCCTTGCATTTGACTTGCCAGTGCTTCTGCTGTTTCCAGGTTTTGTCATTTGGCTCTTTTTTCCATTTCCTGAAAGATGCTTTTTTGGCAACAACAACCTCTCTAACCTCTGACCTCTCTGACCTCTGACCTCACCTTTAAACCATGCTGACAGTTTTTTGCACTTCCTTCCACTTTTCTTAAAGCGTGGAATAAAGCTGGTCTGGGCTTCCAAGATAGTGTTTTTCAACAACACCCAAGCTTGATGTAAATCTTTAACCTTTTCAACTTCTCCTTTTATTTTTTTCTTTACTATTTTCCTCATTTTATCATAGTCTCCCTTTTGAAAGTTAAAAGGTAGTACTGTGGATTTCCTTACTAACCCTCCTCCACTAATTAAATCAAAGGCGATCATGCTATGATCACTATTGCCAAGTGGCCCCAGTCTCCAGATCTTAATCCAATCGAGAACCATTGCCACAAGGTGGCCTTGGAAATATCCAAGAGGCATCCAACATCAAAGCGTGAGCTGATTGAAAGCAAGTACTAGTCGCAGGGTGTTCTCATTCTCTGCACAAACTATCTGGAATCAACTACCATTCGAGCTGCGATCAATCAAGGACATTACTGCTTTCCGGAAGGAACTAAAAATTCATCTATTCAAAAGTCACTACAATCAGCTGTGACTCTCAGTACAAAATAGATGAAGCAAAGCAATCAATTAATCATGCTCTGTTGAACCGATAAATGTATAAATATGTATAAATGTAAATAATGTAAATATGTGTAGTCCAATCACCAAGACACTAATCCTGTGTGCTGTGCCTTACCCCCAATGCTATGTATATATTTGCCCCACTTTTCTGTCTTGATTTGACAACTCCCAAAGATGTAATCAAACCACTGCTGATCGCTGGAAGTGGCGGTATATAAGTGTGTACTAAATAAATAAATAAATAAAATAAATTGAGCCACTCATTGCAGCTTGGAACCGCGTTGTCACCAACAATCACCTTATCAGACTGGTTTATTCAATGCCAACAAGGTGCAGTCAGGTGATCAAGAACAAAGGGTGGCCCATCAAATACTGAAAAAGCAGTCTGGAAATGTGTCAGGGGGGGTAAAAAAACAGCCTTTATTAGTCCATACGGATTGAGTGTGCCTATAAACCCGACTCTGGCCGTGTTTCGTATAATACTTCCTCAGGGGTATATGGCTCACTGTAAATAAATACATAAGTAGAGCAAAACACAAAAAATAAAGTGAATATAAAAAC
Organism: Ichthyophis bannanicus; assembly: GCA_033557465.1. Taxonomy (NCBI): domain Eukaryota; kingdom Metazoa; phylum Chordata; class Amphibia; order Gymnophiona; family Ichthyophiidae; genus Ichthyophis; species Ichthyophis bannanicus. The sequence goes on from CM066043.1 coordinate 289,360,780, forward strand.
AATAATAATAAAATCATGTCTTGGAACGCTAGAAACACCTAAAATGACATATATATAATTACATCAAATAACCTTACTAAATACCAATATGATAACCATATATGTAAAAATGCATGGATAGAACCACAAATACAACTCGCATAAAACAATGTACATAAAGGCTGGTTTTTAACCCCCCCTGCCACGTTTCCAGACTGGTGTATGGTTGCCCTCATGGCAGAGTGTTGTTTTTTGGTGGAACTGTTTTCCCATCAAATACTGAGTCATCACTTACACATAAAAACGGCCTTTTTCAAGGCCACATACATTAATTTGAAGGAAACCTGGTGTGCGTCCATAATATATTAAAGCATACTTACAATAATATATCGTTGGCCAACGATGTACATTACGTGATTTTCACAGAAAATCTATCAACAGGACAACTATGGGAGGAGTGGCCTAGTGGTTAGGACAAGGTACTTTGGGCCGGAGGGCCGGGGGTTCAAGTCCCACCTGGGGACAGCAATCTCAGGCCGGAGGGACTGGGATTTCTAGTCCTATAGGCACTCCTTGTGGTCTTGGGCAAGCCACTTAACCCTCCATTGCCCATGTTCCCTGTAAGTATTAGCGTATGTGTGTCATATCCCCTCGTTTTAAATGTATCTCCCAATTGACCGCTTTGACCCGGTGAAAAGCGGGATATAAATACAGCTAAATAAATAAATAAATAAACTATGGGGAACAAACTCAGAAAATAAGAGCCAAACCAATGCTAAAAGTTGGCCCTACTAGCCAAATCTAACACTTATCATGAGATACACAGAAAAAGCCACTGGGAGAAAAAATAAATTAAGATATAAGGTTACGAAGTTGAAAAAACGTCAAATCTACAAGTGATTCCAGACTTTTGCACACCACTGTACTTCTCCGGGGTTGTCTGCCTCCCAGGACAGGAGAACACATTGGCGGACAGGCTCAGCAGAGTGCTGCAGCTGCACGGGTGGACTCTCAATATACAAGTAGCTCACAACATCTTCCAGAAGTAAGACACTCTTTCCATGGAGCTTTTTGCTGCTCCTCACAATGCCCAGCTGCCGCTGTTCTGCTCTAGAGTTCCCTGTCACGATCAGGTGGCCTCTGATGCATTCCTCCTGAACTGGGGCAAGGACTTGCTTTATGCTTACCCACCAGCTCCCTTGGTGGCCAAGACCCTTTTCAGGGTCCAGACGGACAGGGCCACAATGAAACTTATTGCCCCATGCTGGCTTAGGCAACTGTGATACCCTCTGTTGCTTTGCCTCTCCTGGGCACCTCCTTTCCACCTCGGCTAAGCCCTCGATCTGCTCTCTCAGGAGGAGGGGATCCTCCATCCTCAAGTCCCTAGCCCTCATGGCTTGGATGCCTGAGAGGGTAGCTCTTGCTCAGTTTCACCTGCCTAGGGACATGGAGAATATTCTCCTTGCATTCCGAAAGGATTCCACCAGACATGCATATGCCTTTAAATGCCACAGATTCTCTATCTGTATCTGGTATGCGGACAGAGCTCTTACCGCTTTCTCTTACTCGGTGGAGCAGGTTCTAGCGTACCTTCTACACCTTTCTCATCCTGGCTTGAAGTCTAACTCAGTTTGAGTACATCTTAGTGCTCTGGCAGCCTACCATCATATGATAGATGGTCAGTCCCTTTCCGCTCACCCTCTCATTGGCCGCTTTATGATTGGGCTCTTGCGTCCACTGATCCGACTACCACCAGTGGCATGGGACCTTAACGTGGTCCTTGGACAGCTTTTCACTTCACCTTTTGAGTCGCTGGCCTCCTGTCCTCTCAGTTTTCTGTTCTGAAAAATCATTTTCTTGGTGGTCCTTACTTTGGCACACACGCGCCCTATACCAGGTTCTACATATATAGGGTGGTCCCATGCATTCATCCTAAATTTATGCCTAAGATGATTTTGCCTTTTCATCTCAACCAGCCAGTGGTACTTCCCACCTTCTTTCCCAGGTCTCATGCGAACAGGGCAGAGGCCTCTCTCCATACCCTATATTGTAAGAGGTTGTTGGCTTTCTGTCTCAAATGAATAGAAGAACACTTAGTAAAAGCTTGCTTGCTACACAGTAAGTGCCCTGACCTGTGTTTTAAAGTAACTTCTTAACAATTTCCTTGGTGATTCACACAGCCCTTAGTTTGATAGAGGGAGCCTTTCAGATTGCCCCTTTGATCTGTCGCTTGGCTTTAACACCTATTTAAAATGATTTCAGTGGTCTCTTGCCTCCAAATTTGAAGGCCTATTTGTAAAGGTCTTTAGAAACAATTTCTTTCTTTCTTCTCAAAGAATATTTACCCTATTCTACATTCTATGCTAAGCTATACTCTGATTTGATTTAAATGAAAAGCCGTCTGGTGGTACTAAGCCTTGACTGACTTAACAAAAGCACTGAATTCAAACCTTCTTCAGAGACAGCATAGCTGTAAAACTAGAGGGCATACGATGAAGCTGCAAGGCGGTAAACTTAAAAGCAACATCAGAAAATACTTTTCACTGAAAGGGTGGTGGATTATTGGAATGCCCTCCCAATGAAGGTGGTGGTGGTGGCGGCAAATACAGTGACAAAATTCAAAATGACATGGGACAGACACAGTGGAGATCCCTGTATAGCAAGAGGATGAAATCAAGGCAAACTTCAAAAATTCACTGTAGAATCTCTATAGATTGAAATTCCATATGGGGAAGGCGATAGCAGTGGGGATGTACTATCAACCGCCTCACCAGAATGAACAAATGGATGATGAAATGCTCAAAGAAATCAGGGAACCTAACAAAGGTTACAGCACAGTAATAATAATGTGTGATTTCAATTAACTCGGTATCGACTGGTTCAGTGTCACGGCAGGACATGCTAGGGAGATAACATTTCTAGATTAAATAAATGACTGCTTCTTGGAGCAACTGGTTCATTAACCGACCAGAGGGGAAGCCATTTTGGACCTAGTCCTTAGTGGAACACAAGATCATCTGATGCAAGAGATAAGGGTGTTGGAACCACTTCGCCACAGTGATCATAGCATGATTGCATTTCATTTAATAAATGGAGATGGGATGGTAAGGAAATCCACAATACTACCTTTTAACTTTCAAAAAATAAAATGAGGAAAATAGTTGAGAAAAAAACAAAAGGAGCAGTTGCAAAGGTTAAAGATTTACATCAAGCATGCGTGTTGTTTAAAAATACTATCTTGGAATCCCAGACCAGTTGTATTTCACGCTTTAAGAAAAGTGGAATGAAGTCAAAAAAACTGCTAGCATGGTTTAAACGTGAGGTCAGAGAAGCTGTTGCCAAAAAATGCATCTTTCAGGAAATGGAAAAAGGAGCCAAATCTGCCGACCAGACTTGATATCCAGAGAAAGTATGCTGTCTGCCAGATGCCAAAATCCGAGATGTTATGGAGAGTTTGCTGAGACTCATCAAGCCCACTGACTATTACCCAATGTCCTTAATCCATGTTGGCACAAATGATACTGCCAGGGACAGAGGCTCTGGGACAGAGGACGAAGCAGATAGAGGTGCAGGTGGTGTTCTCTTCAATACTCCCTGTTGAGGGTAAAGACCAATGTAGAGAAGCTCGTATCCTAGAGATGAATGCATGACTACGTGGATGGTGTCATCAAGAGCGTTTGTGGTTTCCTGGACCATGGAATGCTGTTCCAAGGGTTGTAGAGCAGAGATGGCATTCATCTGTCCCAGAAAGGTTGACATGTCTTCAGTAGCAGATTGGCTAATCTACTGAAGAGGGCTTTAAACTAGATTCGTTGGGGATGGGTGAAGAAAGCCCCCAGGTAAGTGAAAGCCCCCCAGGTAAGTGAAACATTAAATACCTTTATGGAAATGGGCAAAAGGGGAAACATATGGAAAGCAGTGTGTATAAATACCTATAGCATGGAAAATAAGATCCCAGATGTTGAAGCTTTAATGTGAGAGGCTGACGTGGATTTAGTGGCAGTTACAGAAACATGGTTCACAGAAAACCATGACTGGGCTGTAACTATACCAGGCTATACTTTATTCAGAAAGGACAGGGTAGGAAGAAGGGGAGGAGGAATGGGCACTATATGTAAAAAATAATATTAAAGCTTTGGAACCTCAGAGCTTAAAGGGGAGCTTAAAGGAGGCACTGTTGGTTAAACTAGAAAGAGGGAAAGAGAAATCTATTTGCATTGGCGTAATATACAGACCTCCCTCACAAGAGGAAGAGGTGGACTGAGAGTTAATTGAAGACATACGCTGCATTGCTCGGAAAGGGGAAGTGATATTGAAAGGGGATTTCAATATGCCAGATGTTGATTGGCAAATTCCAGCTTCAATATCACCTAGAGGTAAGGAGATCCTGGATTCTCTACAGGGAGAACTATTCAGGCAATTGATAACAGAACCCACATATGAAGGGGCCATACTGGATTTGGTGTTTACCAATGGTGAAAGTGTTTCTGATGTTATAGTGGAGATCATTTTGCATCCAGTGATCACCAGATGGTATGGTTCAGTATTAGAACTAGGGCTGTGAGAATCCATTCAAAAGCAAGGGTCTTAGACTTTAGGAAAACTAACTTTGCTAAGATGGGCCAATACCTCAGGGAGTCATTAGTGGGAAGGGAACAGTTGGGGGATGTAGAAAAACAGTGGGCAAAACTGAAAGGGGATATTTTAAGGGCAGCCAACCTTTTTGTTAAAATGGTAAATAAAGGTAAAAGGAAAAGGAGACCGCTATGGTTTTTGAAAGAAGTAGCTGAAAAGGTGACAAAAAAGGAGGTCTTCATGAAATACACAAGATCACAGAGAGAGGAAAACAGGCATTTATATTTGGAAAAACTTAGTGAAGCTAGCAAAGTAGTCAGGAAAGCAAAGATTCAAAAAGAGGAGGAATTAGCCAATGCAATAAAATGAGGGGATAAGACATTTTTCAGATATGTTAGTGAGAAGAGAAAGGGCAAAAGTGGTATTGTTAGACTCAAGGGTGAAAGGGAGGAATATGTAGAAACTGATGAGGATAAAGCGGAATTGCTTAACAAATATTTCTATTCTGTGTTCACAGATAAAGAACCAGGAGCAGGACCTCTGAAAACACCCACAAACAGGAACAGAAGTGAGGGGCATCTTGAACAATTTTCAGAAGACTGTGTTCATGAGAAACTAGCTAAACTTAAAGTAGACAAAACGATGGGACTGTGTGGGATACACCCTAGAGTACTGAGGGGGACGTTCTAGCAGCTTCACTGACTGACCTTTTCAGTGCCTTGTTTGAGTCGGGAGTGGTGCCAAAGGACTGGAGAGAGGCTCATGTGGTCCCTTTACACAAAAGCGGAAGTAAGGATGTGGTTTAAAACTACAGGCTGGTTAGTTTAACTTCGGTGGAGGGTAAATTATTGAAAACGCTGCTGAAAGAGAAAATAGTGAGCTTTCTGGAGTCCAGCGGATTACAGGATCTGAGGCAGCATGGATTCACCAGAGGCAGGTCTTGTCAGACAAATCTGATTGATTTCTTTGACTGGGTGAACAGGGAATTGGGCCAAGGGAGAGCCCTAGATGTGGTGTATTTAGATTTCAGTAAAGCCTTTGACACCGTTCCTCACAAGTGACTTATAAACAAACTGAGCACCCTAGGGATGGACCCTAAAGTTACTGCTTGGGTTGGAAATTGGTTGAGTGGGAGGCGACAAAGGGTACAGGTAAATGGAGCTCACTCTGAGGAGAAGGAGGTTACCAGTGATGTGCCCAGGGGTCTGTTCTTGGTCAGATTCTTTTTAACATCTTTGTTAGTGATATAGTGGAAGGGCTGTCGGGTAAGGTTTGCCTCTTTACGAAGATACCAGAATCTGCAATAGAGTAGACACCCAGGAAGGTGTAGATAACATGAAGAGAGATCTATCTAAGCTTGAAGAATGGTCTAGAGTTTGGCAGCTGAGATTCAATGTTAAGAAATGTAAGGTCATGCATTTGAGCTGCAGCAATCCAAGGGAGCGATATAGTATAGGGGGTGAAGTACTTTTGTCCACTAAAGAAGTGCGGGACGTAGGCATGATTGTCTCTGATGACCTTAAAGTAGCTAAACAGGTAGGAAAGGTGACAGCAAAAGCCAGAAGGATGCTTGGGTGCATAGGGAGAAGAATGGCTAGCAGAAGAAAGGAGGTGATAGTGCCTCTACATAAGTCTTTGGTGCGACCTCATTTGGAGTATTGTATGCAATTCTGGAGACCGCACCTTCAAATGGATATAAACAGACTGGAGTTGGTATAGAGTCTGGCTACTAAAATGATTAGTGGTCTTCATTTTAAAGTATATGAGGACAGACTTAAGGATATTAATATGTACACCTTAGAGGAAAGGCATGATAGAGGTGATATGATTGAGATGTTTAAAAACCTCTGCGGCATAAATGCACAGGAGGAGAGCCTCTTTCAAGTGAAAGCAAGCTCTGCTACGAGGGGACATGGGATGAGGGTGAAAAGGGATAGATTCAGGAGTGATATGCGTAAATATTTCTTTACGGAAAGAGTGGTGGATCCGTGAAATAGTCTCCCAGCGGAGGTGGTAGAGATGTGGACAGTACATGAATCCAAAGAAGCATTTGGCAAACACAGAGGATCTTTAAAGGAAAAAAGGGGACTGTTGTAGTGGTTGATATGCAAAGACAGACTTGATAACTTTCTGTTGTCATGTTTCAATGTTTCTAAATGACGAAACTTGGAAACAACACAAGCATTAGCAAGTTAAATGCAAGGCATTGATAAGTAGGCAAAGAGAGAATTTGAGAAGAAGCTTGCTGTGGAAAGAAAAATGCATAATAAAGACTTTTTCAAGTACTTTCGTAGCAAAAAAAACTGTGACAGAGTAAGTTGGACCATTAGATGATAGAGGGGTAAAAAGGGCACAAAAGGGGACAAGGTCATAGCAGAGAGACTGAATGAATTCTTGCTTCGGTCTTTACTGAGAAAGATGTAGGGATGTTACCCATGACTAAAATGGTATTTAAAAGTGATGCTGCAGAAGAATAGAAAGAAATATCGATACACCGGGATGATGTATTACAACTGTTTGATAAGCTGAATAGTAGCAAATCACCTGGACCGGATGGTATACATCCAAGGATGTTGAAAGAATTGAAATATAAGATGGCAGAGCTACTATTAGTAATCTGTGACGTATCAATAAAATCATCTGTAATACCTGAAGATTGGAGGATGGCCAATGTAACGCCAATTCTTAAAAAGGGTTCCAGGGGTGATCCAGAAAACTACAGACCTGTGAACCTGATGTCAATATTGGGAAAAATGGTAGAAACCATCATAAAGAACAAAATTGCTGAACATGTAGATAGTCATGGCTTAATGGGAGACAGCCAACATGGCTTTAGCCAAGGAAGGTCTTGTCTTACTAATCTGTTATGTTTTTTTGAAGGTGTGAATAAACAGGAAGACAAAGGTGAGTCGGTTGATATAGTGTATCCAGATTTTCAGAAAGCCTTTGACAAGATCTCTTAAATGAGATTGTGGCCAAAATTAAAGTCATGGGATTGGAGGCAGTGTAGTATTGTGGATCAGGAACTCGTTAAAAGATAGAAAGCAGAGGTTAGGGCAAAATGGCCAACTTCCTTAATGGAGTAAGGTGAATAGTGAAGTTTCTCCAGAATCAAGCAGGAAGTCAGTCCTCACATATCGGTGACATCGGCGTCGATGGAGTCCCCATGCGGAGCGTTTCCCCAGCTTTCTAAGAAAGCCTTTGGGAATACACCCACGCATGCGCGGTCCCTTTCTCGCCCAAAGGTGCCATCTTGCTCAGTCTTTCTTTTTCTGTGGAGCCCAGAGGATGTCTGTCCTTGTCACCCGGAAAAATTTGGATATTTTCTGAGATTCTCGCACCTCTTTTTGTCCAGTTCGACGCCGGTTCCCCTTCCTGCCTGGGTTCGGTACGCCGGTATCGACCCGATCTCTATTTTTCGTTTTTTTGCCCTTTGTGGCACGCGTTCGCGCTCTTTTGACCTCGAGGGGGTCCTTTGTTCCCCTATGGCCTCCAGTGGTTTTAAAAAGTGTTATTGTTGTAAGAAACTTATGTCTCTTACCGACACACACGACTGCTGCCTGCGCTGCCTCGGGCTTGAACATGATCCCAAGGTCTGTGTCCCATGTGGCAAAATGTCCACCAAGGCACTCAGCAGCCGGCAGCATCAGAATGAGAGGATTTTCTCGGACTCGGCCTCCAGACGGGCCCGGACCTCGTCAGAGGCCTCGACGTCTCGGGAGTCGGACCCCGAGCTTCGTCGGGGTTCCTTTGAAAGGGGTTCCCCCAGTCGGCAGCATAAGAGGAAGAGAAAGCTCGTGAGGGCGGCGTCGGAGGAAGCTTCTGGTTCCTCGAAGGCCAGATCTCGGACCCCTGACCGCCACCACGGGCCCTTGGAGCTGGAGAAGCCCACTAAGGTATCCCGTGTAGAGCCGGAGTCTGTCGAGCACGTAAGTCCTGTTGTCCTCGAGGACTCTCCTCCTAGGGAGCCGACGTTGAGCCCAGCGCCGCTGGGGCCCGAGTCGGTGGCTGCTGAGTCTCCTGAGCTTGGACTCAGGCTGACAGCCTTGGAGTGCAGATTGTCTGCCTTCATGGATCAGCAGCGGGTGCTGATGGCCAGCCTGACTGGTGCATCTGCCCCAACCACCGGGACGTCGACATCTAAGTCGACCCCGGAGACAGAGCCGGTTCTCGAAGCCATGAAGGCCCGAGTCCGGTCTCGGTCTCGGTCAAGGTCTCCCTCGACCTCCCGTTCGGGACCGAGGGCGTCAACGCCGATGGCCCTGGCGTCGGGGCGGGTGTTGCCTGAACCCGCGCGGTCATAGCCCCTCGACTCTTCTTCGGAGGAGTCTGCATGGGAGATGGAGGACGAGGAGTCCCCCGATACTTTTCGGACTCGGTGTGTCCCTTCGGACTCGCCGCAGTCCGAACCCTGGAGTAGGTCCCCACTGGAGGATACCAGGTTCTCGGAGTTCGTTAAGGACATGGCCAAGGCCCTGAATGTTCCTGCCGACCCCGAGGAGGAGCCTCGAGCCGAAGAGCTCGATGCCCTCCAGTATGACTCTCCCCCGACTGAGGCCTTTACTGTGCCGGTTCCTCTGATGCTGGAACGGCTCCTCTTCCCAATGTGGGAGGCACCGGCCTCGGCGCCGGTTTTGAGCAAGCGGATCGATTCCATGTATCGAGTCTGGAAGAGCCCTGGTTTTCAGAAGGCGCAGCTGCCGCACCATGCTATGGTTGTGGAATCGGCCATGCATCGTCTGAAGAGCCAGAAGATGCACTCTGCGGTGCCCCCCGGCAGGGAGGCCCGAAGCCTGGATGCCATCGGCAGAAAGTGCTTCCAGGGCTCGATGCTTGCCGTGTCCAAGCCTACCAGCTGTACATAGGCATGTACTTGCGGGACCTGGCTAAAGAGGTAGCCGGGTTCTCGGCTGGTCTCTCCGGGGGAACCTTTGCAGAGGTTCCAATCCTTGTCCTCGGGGGTCCGGGAATGTTCCAAATTCATCTCCCGGGCAGCCTAAAATGGCTTCGAGGCTTTGGCCCAGGTAGCGGCAGCCGGCATCGCTGCTCGACGCCAGGCATGGCTACAGTCATCGGACCTCGAGCCATGGGTGCAAGACAAGTTGGTCGATTCCCATGCCAGGGTGAAAACCTCTTCGGCAAGCCCATGGCCAAAAAGGCTGCTGAGCTCGAGACTGTGACTCTAACGAGGACAAGATTGTCTAGGAAAACCTCTGCCCCTTCTCATAAGAAGAAGGGCTTGGGGAAAAAGACCTTTTACCCGAGGAAGGCGCCTGTCTACAAACCTTTCCCTCATTATCAGGCCTCCCCAGCTCCTCAGCAGGCCAAGGGGCAGGGACATGGGCCCTGTAGGCAGAAAGCCCCCAAGCCTCCAGCTCCTGCTCCTATTCAGCAGGGAGGGGGGTTTTGACTCCCTCTGCATAGCCTCTCCACCCCTGCTGCCCCACCTCAGCACGGGGGGTTGCTTGGTCCTGTTTGCCCACCAGTGGCCACCCATCACAAGGGATACTTGGGTACTGAGCATAGTCCAGCAGGGCTATCTGCTCCATTTCCATCAGGTACCCCCTACCTACTTCCCAGGGGAGCCTCCACGGCCTCCTCTGCATCAGGAACTCCTTCTCCAGGAACTGATAGGTCTGCTTCAAGACAAGGCGGTAGAGCCTGTACTTCCAAATCTGTGGGGACAGGGTTTCTACTCTCGGTACTTTCTTGTGCCAAAGCGGACTGGAGGTCTCCGGCCCATTCTGGACCTGAGAAATCTCAACAAGTTCTTGAAAAAAGAGAAGTTCAAGATGCTCACTCTTGGAACACTACTGCCCTACCTCCAGCAGGGAGATTGGCTAGGCTCCTTAGATCTAAAGGATGCGTACACTCACATCCTCATTCATCCAGACCACAGAAAGTACCTCAGGTTCGTGGTGGCAGGAAGCCATTTTCAGTACAGGGTACTGCCCTTTGGCCTAACCTCCACCCCACGAGTTTTCACAAAGTGCCTAGCCGTGGTAGCGACCTACTTGAGAAACCAGGGTATATTTGTCTTCCCCTACCTGGACAACTGGCTCATCAGGGGTCAGACTCTCCAGGAGGCCAGGCAAGCCACCCTCCGTACTGTCTCTCTCCTTCAGCAACTAGGTTTTGTCATAAGCTTTGCAAAGTCCACTTTGCTCCCCTCCCAGAACCTAGAGTTCATAGGGGCAAGGTTGGACTCCCTGCAAGCGAAGGCTTACTTGCCAGAGGACAGGGCGGAAAGGCTGATAAGCTTGGCCAACCGGTTCATAACCAACCCATTGGTTTCCGCCAGGCTTTGCCTACGACTCCTAGGCCATATGGCATCGACAGTGCATGTGACCCCCAATGCTCGCCTGCATATGCGGCCTTCACAGTGGTGTCTCAGAACTCAGTGGAGGCAGGCCACAGGAAACCTCAGAGACATAGTAAGGGTGTCCAAACCCTTCCTGAACTCCCTGCAGTGGTGGCTACACTCCCCCAACCTGCTACAGAGGATTCCTTTTCAGGTACCTGCTCCCACAGTGGTACTCACAACCGATGCCTCCTTGCAGGGCTGGGGTGCACATTGCCTGGACAAGTGCACACAGGGCCTGTGGTCCCCATGGGAGGCCACTCAGCAGATCAACCTGCTAGAACTCAGGGCGATACGTTTAGCCCTCAAGGCCTTCGCCCATACCCTGGCCCACCAGGCTGTCTTGGTGCAGACCGACAACCAAGTGGCAATGTTTTATGTCAACAAGCAGGGGGGCACAGGGTCAAGGCTCCTCTGTCGGGAGACTCAGGCCCTCTGCTCCTTTGTCCTTCAACACCACGTGCTGCTGAGGGCTGTCTATCTTCCTGGCCAGGAAAACTTTCTGGCAGACAGATTGAGCAGGGTTCTTCAGCCTCATGAGTGGCAACTGCACCCCTTAGTGGTCCAGACCATTTTTCTGAGGTGGGGACTTCCGTCTATCAACCTCTTTGCCAGTCCCCTGAACAGGCAGCTACCCCAGTTCTGCTCCAGGCAGCCGCATCCCAAAAGATTGGCGGCAGATGCCTTCCTGATCTCATGGTCCCAAGGCCTACTGTATGTGTTCCTTCCCACGCCCCTGGTGGCTCGGGCCTTGTTCAAGATTCTAAGGGACAGGGCCTCGGTCATCCTGGTGGCCCCCAGGTGGCCAAGGAAACCCTGGTTTCCCCTCCTGTTACAACTAGCGGTGGACACCCTTCTTCCTCTGGGGTTTCAACCCGATCTTTTTCTCAGGATCAGGAATCCCTTCTGCACCCCAATCTCAAAGCTCTCAATTTGATGGCCTGGAAGCTGCAAGGGTAGTACTGGCTCCCTGGGGCTTGCCTCAGGAAGTGGTTGTCTTAGCTTCAAGGAAGCAATCCACCCGAAAGACCTAAGCCCTGAAATGGAGGCGGTTCTCCCTGTGGTGTGATCAGCGCCAGGAAAACTCCTTCTCCTGTCCTGTGCCAGTAGTGCTTCAGTACCTGCTGCACTTGTCTAATCAGGGTCTTAAGTCCAATTCAGTTAGGGTACACCTCTCTGCTCTGGCAGCCCACCACTCAATGGTAAAGGGGCAGTCTTTGTCGGTTCACCCCCTGGTGGCCAGGTTCCTCAGGGGCTTGCTCCTGCTAAAGCCCCCTCTCCGTCCACCTGCCCCTGAGTGGGAGTTGAATGTGGTTTTGCAACAGCTTGCTCGCCCACCCTTTGAGCCTATGGCTACGTGATCTTTTCCCTTCCTTTCTTGGAAGACTCTCTTCCTAGTGGCACTGACTTCGGCCAGGCGAGTGAGTGAGCTTCAGGCCCTGGTCTGTGACAGGCCATACACTCGTTTCTATAAAAACAGAGTGGTCCTTAGGACTCATCCTAAGTTCCTACCGAAGGTGGTCTCCTCCTTCCACCTCAACCAGGAGGTGGTTCTTCCCACATTCTTCCCTAGGCCACATGCAAGCAGGGCTGAAGAAGTCCTCCACACCCTGGACTGTAGAAGGGCCTTGTCTTTCTACCTGGAGCGTACTAAGGGTCATAGAAGGGCTACTCAGCTCTTCGTCTCTTTTGACCCAAACAACTTGGGGGTTCCTGTCTCCAAGCGTACCTTGTCTATATGGGTGGCGGACTGTATCACCTGGGCTTACAGGGCAGCAGACCTTCCCTTGCAGGGTCGAGTTACAGCCCACCGTGTCTGGGCCATGGCTGCATCAGTAGCTCATCTCCGCTCTGTACCGTTGGCAGACATCTGTAGGGCTGCAACTTGGTCCTCAAGCCAGACTTTTGCAGCCCATTACTGCCTGGAGAGGGAGTCCCGTAGGGACAGTGCTTTTGGTCAGGCAGTACTCCGGAATCTCTTTGAGGTTTAGGCAACTCCTGCCCTCTTGTTGGGCTACCGAGGGGTTCTGGTCTTAGTGAAATTCTTTCCTTCATGCTACGGCTTCACAGAGGGAGTTTCTTTTTCAGCCTGGGTTCCTGGTAGCCCAGAGCTAGGGAGTCACCCATATGTGAGGACTGACTTCCTGCTTGGTCCAGGAGAAAGAGTAGTTACTCACCTGTAACAGGTGTTCTCCAGGAGCAGCAGGAATCAGTCCTCACAACCCTCCCTCCTCCCCTGGGAGTTGCAGTTGTACATAGTTCATTATTGTTTTTTGTGCTGTCTTTTAGCTATGTCATCTGACTGAGCAAGATGGCAAGACAGTGAGAAGTACATTGATGAGATGCTTCTTGCAGCAACCAAGCTCTCCAGCACAGGAGAAGATGGGTGCCAACAGAATGTCGATGGTTGGACACAAGTCACCAGGGCTTGCAAAATCACCAATCCAACTTCTCCAGTCCTTGAATTGAAGAACCATTATGCAGCCCTGAAAGTGGAGGAGGTGAAAGCATCCCTGGAAAGGGAAGAACCAGAGCTCAACTACCCCAAAGTTGCAGAAACAGTGACCAGAAGGAAACGAAGGGTAGTGGTGGTTGGAGACTCTATTCTGAAGGGTACTGAGGCATCCATCTGCCGACCAGACTTGATGTCCAGAGAGGTATGCTGTCTGCCTGGTGCCAAAATCGAAGATGTTACGGAGAGTTTGCCGAGACTCATCAAGCCCACTGACTATTACCCAATGTTGCTAATCCATGTTGGAACAAATTATACTGCCAGGTACACCTCGGAACGTATCAAAAGTGACTTCATGGCTCTGGGACAGAGGGTAAAGCAGATAGGTGCACAGGTTGTGTTCTCTTCAATCCTCCCTGTTGAGGGTAAAGGCCAAGGCAGAGAGGCTCGCATCCTGGAGATGAATGCATGGCTGCGTGGATGGTGTCATCGAGAGCGTTTTGGTTTCCTAGACCATGGGATGCTGTTCCAAGGGTTGCAGAGCAGAAATGGCATCCATCTGTCCAAGAAAGGTCAACACGTCTTCAGTAGTAGACTGGCTAATCTACTGAAGAGGGCTTTAAACTAGATTCGTTGGGGATGGGTGACCCAGGTAAGTGAAAACCCCCAGGTAGGTGATACATTAAATACCTTTATGGAAATGGGTAACAGGGGTAACATATGGAAAGCAGTGTGTATAAATGCCCGTAGCATGGGAAATAAGATCCCTGATGTTGAAGCTTTGGTGGGAGTGACTGACTTGGATTTAGTGGCAGTTACAGAAACATGGTTCACAGAAAACCATGATTGGGATGTAACTATACCTGGCTATACTTTATTCAGAAAGGACAGGGTAGGAAGTAGGGGAGGAGGAGTGGCACTATATTTAAAAACTACTATTAAAGCTTTGGAATTACAGAGCTTAAAAGGGAGAGGGGAGGCATTGTGGGTTTAAACTAGAAAGAGGGAAAGAGAAATCTATTTACATTGGTGTGATATACAGACCTCCCTCACAAGAGGAAGAGGTGGACAGAGAGTTAATTGAAGACATGCGCAGCATTGCTAGGAAAGGGGATGTGCTACTGATAGGAGATTTCAATATGCCAGATGTTGATTGGCACATTCCTGCTGCAGTATCATCTAGAAGTAAGGAGATCCTGGATTCTCTACAGGGAGAACTATTCAGGCAATTGGTAACAGACCCCACACGTGAAGGGGCCATACTGGACTTGGTGCTTACCAATGGTGAAAGTGTTTCTGATGTTGTAGTGGGAGATCATTTTGCATCCAGTGATCACCAGATGGTGTGGTTCAGTATTAGGACTAGGGCTGTTGGAATCCATTCAAAGGCGAGGATCTTAGACTTTAGGAAGACTTTGTGAAGATGGGCCAATACCTCAGGGAGTCGTTAGTGGGATGGGAACAGCTGAGGGATGTAGAAAAACAGTGGGAAAAACTGAAAGAGGATATTTTAAGGGCAACCAACCTTTTTGTTAACATGGTAAATAAAGGTAAAAGGAAAAGGAGACTGCTATGGTTTTCGAAAGAAGTAGCTGAAAAAGTGAAGAAAAAGAGGGAGGCCTTCATGAAATACAAGAGAGGAAGACAGGCATCTGTATTTGGAAAAACTTAGAGAAGCTAGCAAAGTAGTCAAGAAGGCAAAGATTCAAAAGGAGGAGGAAATAGCCAATGCAATAAAATGGGTGTATAAGACATTTTTCAGATATATTAGTGAGAAGAGGAAGGGCAAGAGTGGTATTGTCAGACTCAAGGGTGCAGGGGAGGAATATGTAGAAGCTGATAAGGATAAAGCGGAATTGCTTAACAAATATTTCTATTCTGTGTTCACAGATGAAGAACCAGGAGCAGGACTTCAGAAAACACCCACAAATAGGAACAGAAGCAAAGGACATCTTGAACAATTTTCAAAAGACTGTGTTCGTGAGAAACTATCTCAACTTAAAGTAGACAAAACGATGGGACCGGATGGGATACACCCGAGAATACTGAGGGAACTTGGGGACGTTCTAGCAGCTCCACTGACTGACCTTTTCAATGCCTCGTTGGAGTCGGGAGTGGTGCCAAAGGACTGGAGAGAGGCTCATGTGGTGCCTTTACACAAAAGCGGAAGTAAGGATGTGGTTGAAAACTACAGGCCGGTTAGTTTAACTTCAGTGGTGAGTAAATTATTGGAAACGCTGCTGAAAGAGAAAATAGTGAGGTTTCTGGAGTCCAGCAGATTACAGGATCCAAGGCAGCATGGATTCACCAGAGGCAGGTCTTGTCAGAAAAATCTGATTGATTTCTTTGACTGGGTGACCAGGGAGTTGGACCGAGGGAGAGCCCTAAATGTGGTGTATTTAGATTTCAGTAAAGCCTTTGACACTGTTCCTCACAGGCGACTTAGTAACAAACTGAGCACTCTAGGGATGGACCCTAAAGTTACTGCTTGGGTTAGAAATTGGTTGGGTGGGAGGCGACAAAGAGTACAAGTAAATGGAGCTCACTCTGAGGAGAAGGATGTTATCAGTGGTGTGCCCCAGGGATCTGTCCTTGGTCCGATTGTTTTTAACATCTTTGTTAGTGATATAGCGGAAGGGCTTTCAGGTAAGGTTTGCCTCTTTGCGGATGATACCAAAATCTGCAATAGAGTAGACACCCAGGTAGTGGTAGATAACATGAGGGGGGATCTAGCTAAGCTTGAAGAATGGTCTAGAATTTGGCAGCTGGGATTTAATGTTAAAAAATGTAAGGTCATGCATTTGGGCTGCAGCAATCCAAGGGAGCAATATAGTATAGGGGGTGGAGTACTTTCGTCCACTAAAGAAGAGCGGGACCTAGGCGTGGTTGTGTCTGATGATCTTAAAGTAGCTAAACAGGTAGAAAAGGCGACGGCAAAAGCTAGAAGGATGCTTGGGTGCATACGGAGAGGAATGGCTAGCAGAAAAAAGGAGGTGATAATGCCTCTGTATAAGTCTTTGGTGCGACCTCATTTGGATTATAGTGTGCAATTCTGGAGACCGCACCTTCAAAAGGATGTGAACAGGATGGAGTCGGTGCAGAGGGTGGCTACTAAAATGATTAGTTGTCTTCATTATAAAGCATATGAGAACAGACTGAAGGATCTTAATATGTACACCTTAGAGGAAAGGCGGGATAGAGGTGATATGATTGAGATATTTAAATACCTCCGTGGCATAAATGTTCAGGGAGAGAGCCTCCTTCAATTGAAATCAAGTTCTGCTACGAGGGGACATGGGATGAGGGTGAAGGGAGATAGATTCAGGAGTGATATGCGGAAATATTTCTTTACGGAAAGAGTAGTGGATCCATGGAATAGTCTCTCAGTGGAGGTGGTAGATATGAGGACAGTAATTGAATTCAAAAAAGCATGGGACACAAACAAAGGATCTCTAAAGGTAAAAAGGGGACTGTTGTAGTTGTTATGGAAGGACAGACTAGATAGGCCATGTGGTCTTTTTCTGTCCTCATATTTCTATGTTTCTATGTTTGAGCGGGAAGGGGACCGTGCATGCGTGGATGTATTCCCAAAGGCTTTCTTAGAAAGCTGGGGAAATGCTCCGCATGGGGGCTCCATCGACGTCGATGTCACCCATATGTGAGGACTGATTCTTGCTGCTCCTGGAGGACACCTGTTATAGGTGAGTAACTACTCTATCCCAGAGATCTGTGCTGGGTCCACTGCTTTTTAACATATTCACAAATTACCTGGAAATGGGAATAACGAGTGAAGTGATCAAATTTGCAGATGAAACAAAACTCTTCAAAGTTGTTATAACCCATGAGGATTGTGGAAAATTGCAATAAGACCTTGATAAATTGGAAGACTGGGCATCCAAATACCTTGCAGTTTCCCAAAAAGACACACATGTTCCATAATGCTTGTATTGGGGCAAGCAATAGCTTACCCAGGTTCTCTTTAATAATGGTTTATGGGCCTTTCTTCCAGTAACTTGTCAGAACCTTTTTTAAACCTAGCTACACTAATAGCTTTTTCTATATCCTCCAGTAACAAATTCCAGAATTTGATTACATATTGAGGGAAAAAATATTTCCTCTCATTAGTCTTAAACGAGTTACACTGTAGCTTCATTGCATGTCCCCTTGCCTTTCTACTTTTTTGATGGCGTAAAGAATCGATCGACGTTAACCCGTTCCACTCCATTCATTATTTTATTCTGCTTCCCCCCGTGATCATGTCACTCCCATTCTTCAGCATCTTCACTGGTTACCGGTAAACTTTCAAATTCAGTTCAAAATTCTTACTCTTGTACATCGGGCCATTTATCTGCACACTCCTCAGTACTTAACCAATCTATTAACCTTTCACACTCCTACCCACAGTCTCCGACCAGTTCATATCAACCGTGTACACCTTCCTTCCCCCTCTCAGGCTCATCTCCACTCAACACGACAATCAGCATTTTTTTACCTTGGTCCCGCCCTCTGGAATTCCCTTCCCACTGATCTCCGGCTAGAACAGTCCTCTGCTAAGTTCCGCTCTCTCCTCAAGACGCACTTCTTTTCTTCCGCCTTTAACCTTCCCCGTGATCCCTACCTTCCTCATGTTTGCTCCTACTCACAATCTGTTCTATCTGTCTTGTTCTTTTCTTTTTCTCTTTCCTTTCCTTTCCTTTTAAATTATTGTTAATTTCCTTTTTCCTTTTTCTTAAATTTTCTATATTTTTAAAAGTTTTTATTGTAAACCGCCCCGATGTAATAGGGGGCAGTATATCAAGTGCTTTTAAACAATAAACAATAGACCTCTATCATATCTTCCCTCAACCGTCTCTTTTCCAAGTTGAAGAGCCCTAACCTTTTTAGCCCCTCTTCATAGGGGTATCTTTCCATCCCCTTTACTATTTTGGTGGCTCTTCTCTGTACCTGTTTGTAATAATGCTATATCCATTTTAAGAATATGGCGATCAGAATTGCACACAATATTCAAGGTGTGGTTGCACTATGGAACTATAGAGGCATTATAATATCCTTTGTTTTATTCACCATTCCTTTCCTTATGATATCTAGCATTCTATTTGCCTTCTTTGCCACCACTGCACACTGGGCCGAGGGTTTTAACATGTTATCCACGATGATGCCTAAATCTTTTTCTTGGGTGGTGGTTCTCAATTTGGAACCTTGCATCGTGTAATCATAGTTTGGGTTCTTCTTTCCTAAGGACATAACTTTCCACTTGTGCACATTAAATTTCATCTGCCATTTGAATGTCCAGTCTTCCTATTTATGAAAGTCCTCTTGCAGTTTTTAACATTCCTCTTGGGTTTTAAGAACTTTGAATAATTTTGTGTCATCTGCAAATTTGACTACCTCATTTGTTATTCGCATTTCTAGGTCATTTACGAATATGTTAAATATCAGCTGATCCAGCACAGATCCCTGGGGTACTCCACTATTCACCTTTCTCTTTTGGGAAAAGTGGCCATTCAGCCCTCTGCTTTCTATCTTTTAACCAGTTCTTGATCCATAATAGTACACTGCCTCCTATCCCATGACCTTTTAACTTCACCAAGAGTCTCTCTGTATTTCTTTACCTGTAACACAGCTCTAAATCAGTCTGGCCTCTGGCACACTCATGTGCTACACCTTGCCCTAGGAAATGTCATATCTATAGTTTAACTTTCAGCTCTGTTCCTCGTTGTTGGTATATTGCACGGTTTATTTTTTTACAATTTTATTTTGTTCAAAGTGTTCCATGTAATGTTAGAATTTCTGTTCTAATCTGTTCCCTATAAACCAGTGACTAGCAGATACAGCAATATAAAAACTTTAAATAAATAAAAGTACTCTCCCTGTCCCTGCTGCTGCAAAGCATCCCTTCAGCATAATGTGACCATCATTTTCTAGTGTAGGGATGGTGTTAGCAGGGTGAGGTTCTCTCTTCCTTTTACACCACAGGTATCGCTGAGCATTTAGACCAAAAACCTCCCATGTGCAAGCAGTGTCCCTTCAGTGCTTCTTTGCTAATACTAGGTGGCACATCCTCTGGCCTTTCTTCAGCAGTAGCATCCTTGTCAACCTTTCATACAGGCCATGTTTGAGTAATCTTGAAATTTTAATAGCCAATATTTTCCCAACCTCTTGCAGAGACTCTTGTTGTTTTTTCTAAGCGTTCTGAAGGCCCACAGTGACCTGTCACAGCAGTTTCTTTAAGCCACAATTGCTAACTTTGGAGGAAAACCTGGTGAAGGCAGTGTATTGGCCATGCCAAACGTTTTCCAGTGCCCTCAGATATATTTAAACATATTGAAATGTTCTTATGGTAGCCTCCTCCAAGCTATCTTTGAATTACTTTATCCTGAGCTTCTTTCAGCAGCTCTGTGTTCAACATGTTTAGATCTTTCTTTTGTATGAAATGAATCCAAAGCAAACAGCTTAATTTTTCATCCAGGAGTATTTGATTCAGCTCAGCTACTGTGATTGGATAAAGATGGTATCAAACTTATTTTAAGCGTTAAGATAACATTTGGAAATAGAGCTTATTTGGCTTTGCTGTGATATTGGGTGTGAGGGCTTATACAGTGATGATTCTTTTTTTACAATTCTGAATTACTTTTTGAATGTTTCTATATCTGCTCTTATGTAGAAAGTGCAGCATATGTTATGAAGATCAGTGAAATACAGTCTTATTTAATACATTTTAAATTTGTATTTTTTAGACAGCAGAATATGAAAAACATACAAGGGTGTGAAGACTTACCAGCTCTGTTTATATTTTGTTGTATGAAAATAAACTAGATATACACTACTATTCCAGTACTGAAACCCCATGTAGTGCACTTAATCCTTCCCTGAAGCACCCATGGTATTCCCGTTCTGAGACACTCCCCTGCCTGCCCCTTCCCTCCAGTTATCCCAATGCACCCTACTCTCCTGCCCTACAATACCAGTTGCTCTTCTCCAAAGAACCTAATTCCTGCTGCAGATCTAGCACTAAGACCCACAGATAATTTGACCAGTACACCTCTGTCCTTCCCTGTTGCAGTAGGTGCCAGCTCCATGATGCAGTGGATTCTTGAGTAAGCTCAGTATCTGATCTACTTTTATGTCTCCTGAACCTAAGAAACTTGATTCACATCTTATTTTTATAAGCTTGACAAACTGATTTATATTTTCATCTCTCAACTGTGAGGTCAATATTAAAAATGCTTTATCTGGTTAACATGGGAAGTTAATTGGATAAGGTGGAAAATACTAAAATTCAGAGCTAACAGATGAATAACTTGGATAAACACCTTTATGTTTAGCCAAGCATTTTCTGCATAACGAAAGGTGGTCTGGGATGCGTGCTGAGATGAAGTTCGGTGTTAGTCACATATGACAAGAAGGTGTAGATAACATGAGGAGGGATCTAGCTAAGCTTGAAGAATGGTCTAGAATTTGGCAGCTGGGATTTAATGTTAAAAAATGTAAGGTCACGCATTTGGGCTGCAGCAATCCAAGGGAGCAATACAGTATTTATTTATTTATTTAGCTGTATTTATATTCCGCTTTTCACCGGGTCAAAGCGGTCAATTGGGGGATACATTTAACACGAGGGGATATGACACACATACGTTAATACTTACAGGGAACATGGGCAATGGAGGGTTAAGTGGCTTGCCCAAGACCACAAGGAGTGCCTATAGGACTAGAAATCCCAGTCCCTCTGGCCTGAGATTGCTGTCCCCAGGTGGGACTTGAACCCCCGGCCCTCCGGCCTGAAGTACCTTGTCCTAACCACTAGACCACTCCTCCCTAGGAGTATAGGAAGTGAAGGCGGGATAGAGGTGATATGATTGAGATGTTTAAATACCTCCGTGGTTCTGCTACGAGGGGACATGGGATGAGGGTGAAGGGAGATAGATTCAGGAGTGATATGCGGAAATATTTCTTTACGGAAAGAGTAGTGGATCCGTGGAATAGTCTCCCAGTGGAGGTGGTAGAGATGAGGACAGTAACTGAATTCAAAAAAGCATGGGACACAAACAGAGGATCTCTAAAGGTAAAAAGGGGACTGTTGTAGTTGTTGATATGGAAGGACAGACTAGATAGGCCATGTGGTCTTTTTCTGTCATCATGTTTCTATGTTTCTAAGAGTCGGGTGACACCTTATAGACTAATCAATTTATTGATGCCTGGGCTTTTGAGAACATGATACAATGGGCCTGATTTTCAAAAGGCATTTACACGGTTTACAGTCCAGTAAACCATGTAAATGCCTTAAATGAAGATATTCAACGGCACTTACATGGTTAGTGCCGTTGAATATCCCTTTCTAACTGCCCTACGCACCCCGATGCTATCCAGTTAGCTTCGGGTCGTGTTGGGGGTGGAGCGGAGGTGGCTTCAAGCAATAACCAGGCAGCAGCAATATTACATGCTGCCCGGTTAGTAATCTGTGCCTTAAAGATAGGTGAAGAAAACCCTCACCTATCTTTAAGGTGCAGGAACTTACTGGGCAGCATGAAATATCCCTGTTGCCTGATTAGCTTCTGCGGCTTCTGATGTCTGTGGCGATCCCCAGATATTCCGTGCCAAGGCCACATATGATCTCGGCATTGAATATCCAGGGTTAAGGATTGCGCATAGCCTGTCCAACTCAATATCAGGGCCCAATCTGCTTAGTCTATAAAGTGCCACCTGCCTCTGAAAATGTTAAGCAGATTGTGACGATATGTTTCTCTGTGCTTCAGTTATAGCAAGCCTAAGGGAACCAGAGAAAGACATCCAGTTATCTTCAGCCTGCTATATTCAGTGATGCTGAAATAACCAGGCATCTTTCCAAATATCCAGCTATTTTTAACCAGATAGAGTAGCACTGAGTATTCACTTCTGTATTGTTAAAATAACTTTATGGTTCTGATTCTGGTTTTATATATCATCTTGTTGCTTAGGTCACCAGCTCACCTGTCAGCATGGACATGAATGGAATGGCTCTTCCTACTGAATTCCTCTCTCGACATAACTCAGAGGGAATTATTACTTTTGTGGATCCTCGCTGCATCAGTGTCATTGGCTATCAACCTCAAGTCAGTTCATTCTGTAATGAGACTCTTAGCTCCTCAACTCAATGTTTTCATTAAGAATCGTTTGTGCAGGGTTTCATTAAGAATCGTTTGTGCAGGGTTTCACACACATGGGGTTTCTCATTATGAGAAAATTAGTGGTGCACAAAAGGCACATTTGCAACGAAACACTGGTCTAAATTACCTGCGAGGATCAAGGAGTTGTCATCTATTCTGCAATTTTGGAAATACCTGAAGTCATGGTTATTTGTTTCCTAGTTTTTACCAATTAATTTTATCTTTGTCTAGTTCAGTGCTGTAGTGACTTCTTTCTTATGCACTGCACTGAACTACAAAGTTTGGAATTGTAACGGTATAAAAGCACATGTTAGAATTAGAATTAGGGTGCGAAAGTACTCATGAAAACTATGCAGAGCATTCAACATTGCTCTCTATATGCTTCTGAACAATGTCTACAGTTTGTGTATACATCGAAGCCATATGATAAACAATGCACACCACACAGTTTGTAGCCTTCTCAAGAGATATGTATATAAAAATGATTCCTTATCGTCCCTCCAGTCCACTCCTGCACCTCTGGGTAGTCGCCCTCTTCCAGCAGCTTGGAAACTGAGCATGTCATCTTTTGATGACATCAGTGTACTTAGACGGCTGGCTCCTCCTTCCAGTCCCAGTATACTCAGTCTCCAAGCAGCTGGAGGAGATAATGAGCCCAAGTGCTGGGCTCACTGAAAAGATGACCAAGGAGAGTTTAGCTTTGCCCTTTGTTTTTTCTCTTTTCTCTTTTTGCTCTTCACTAGATGAGTTTAAAGTACAAGCACGGGATCTGAAAGATCAGTTGTTAGAACGGGGATATCCATTGTCCATTATTCTTAAAGCATACCGTAGAGCTCGTTTTAACTATGCTGAATGGTGGGGACAACATGATTCAGATGACTCATTACAACGAACTGGTTCTGCAACTTATGTGGGAGTTTTACCCTACATGCCATATGCGATTGAAGTCTTGCGGATTTTAAAGACTCACTAGTCCATATTATCTTTACATCAAAGTTTCAACAAACCTCTAACGATTGCTTTCCAATGAGGGAGAAATATTGCCGATTGCATTATTCATAATTTCGGAGATCTAAATTTCTTGATGACTGCTGGTCATTCTTCCTGCAATACATGTGAGTTTTGCAACTCCACGTTAGAAGGTCCTTATTGGGAGGAACCACATACTGGCAGACAAATCTACAGTAAATATGTTACCAATTGTCGATCCTTATTTGTGGTATACATTTTAATTTGTCCCTGTATGAAGTTATATATTGGAAAAACTAATCGGAAGATTAAGCGTCGACTTCAGGAACATAAATCTCGTATTACCAATGTAGTATTGTCAGCTCCTGTGGTAGCACACTGTCAAGCTGAAAATCACAAATTCACTGATTTGCGGTGGAGAATTTTGGACCACGTCCCTTTGTCATCACGAGGAGGCGATAGGGATTCCCTATTAAGTTACCGTGAACAATTTTGGATTTATACTTTGAACACTGTAACACCTATGGGGTTAAATCAATCATTGGATTGGTGGAGTATCTTGTGAAGCTAAATACTACAACTCCCATGAGCCTTTTAGTTATCCTTCATTGGTCATGTGATTACTTTTGAGGAACTTTAAATGGGGTTGATATCCGGAAATGAAGTGAGCGACATGGTTTGAGGAAGGGCCAGGAACGCCTTTGGCCAGAAACACAACGTTGGGTTACCAGACTAAGATGTGTGCATCTTGGTGATGTTGCCACGATTTGGATTTGAAAAATAGCGGAGTTGGAATTGCGGTGTTCTCCATACCGTTTGGACATTAGTGCTTTGCTAATCTGCACCTGAGTATTGAAAGCTGGGATGCTACGAGGATTGGACCCGCACACTCTGCTTCAGCTAAGTGCTTTCTCTATCAGTAATCGAAGATTATAATTTGGTGTTGGGAGAAAACCTCTCTAAGGACCTTTAAAATTGTGGTATTTCCACTAAAAACAGATAAAAAAGGAACATTACACCTCGAGAGGAATTTATTCTTCACGGTGTACGTTCCGACAAAAATTTATATGTTTGTCTCTGTTTCCCTGTTTGATTGAGTGTGAATCATAGCCCTCTTGGCAACATAGGGATTGGCCAAAGTGAGCAAACTTATTTTTTTAGCAGGAGAAGAGACAAGATGTCGGAGGGCCTCAGGGCCCTCGTGCGGGGTTGGCTCGCGGAAGGTCTTCTATGTCTGTTTCCTGCCGTGGGCACTTATAGGCCAGATAGTGAAACATATTGAGGCTCACAGGGGGGAGGATGGGGCATCCTGATTGCCCTGGAATTGTCGAGGCGCCCTTGGTAGGCAAACCTGGTACGGTTACGGGCAGATCGTCCGTGTCGGCTGCCGGGTCAAGAGGACCTGTGAACTCAGGGGCCTTTGCGCAGGTCCCAGGTGAATCGAGTCTTGCTTATGGCCTGGCTCTTCAGAAGGATTGTTTGAGGCGGTGCGATTTCAGGGCCAGGTATCAAAACATTGCGAAGGGCCAGGAAGAAGTCCACCCTTCTTTCTCTCTCTTTTTCAGATCTGGAGCATGGTGTTAGGATGGGTGCGCAGAGAAGCATTGTCTGCTTCAGGGCCAGACATGTTAGCCTGTCTGCAGACAGGTCTTAAGAAGGCTTTGACTGCAAGTTCCTGGTGATACAGGTAGCAGCCATCTCATGTTATGGGAGGAGGCTCCAAGGCATATTTTTGGTAGTGCACCCAGACGTGGTATGGTCCCAGGAAAATGGTAATGCATATCTGCCTGCTGATTCATTCCTTCGTTCCTTCTTAGGATCTTAATCTGGTGCTGGCGGCATGGACATAGGAGGTTTTGGACCTTTGGAAAACACTTCCCAAACGTATTGTCTCTTCAGCAGGGTTTCTGGTGGCAGTTGGCTTGGCCGGAGAATTTCAGAGCTTCAGGCTTTCTCTTGCAGGGAACCCTTCCTATCCATCTCGATGAAGATGATGGTTCTCAGGCCGGTTCCTTCCTTTATTACCAAAGGTTGCTTTTCAGTTTTTTCATGAATCAGTCATTCTCCAGGAACAAGCAGGAAGTCAGTCCTCACTTATGGGTGACATCGCACCGAGGAAGTTTCTCCAGGGCCATGTGCCCATGAGGGAAGGGTTAGGACAGCCGTTATAGTTGGTGATTTGATCATTAGGCATGTAGATACTGGGTGGCTGGTGGACGTGAGGATCGCCTGGTAACATGCCTGCCTGGTGCGAAGGTAGCAGACCTCCCGCGCCACCTACACAAGGTCTGAGATAGTGCTGGGGAGGAGTCTGCTGTCTTGTTACACATTGGTACCAATGACATCGGAAAATGTGGTAGGGAAGTTCTGGACGCTAAAGTTAGGCTTTTAGGTAGGAAGTTTAAATCCAGAACTTCCAGGGTAGCGTTCTCCGAAATGCTTCCCGTTCCACACGCAGGACCCAAAAGGCAGGCAGAGCTCCGGAGTCTCAATGCGTGGATGAGACGATGGTGCAAGGATGAGGGTTTTGTATTTGTTAGGAACTGGGGAGCATTCTGGGGAAAGGAGGGGCTCTTCCAAAGGGATGGGCTTCACCTTATCCGGGATGGAACCAGGCTGCTGGCATTAACCTTTAAAAAAGAGATAGGACAGCTTTTAAACTAGATAATAGGGGAGACCCGACAGTCACCCAAGCGCGCATGGTTCGGAACAGTGTATCCTTGAAAGATATTACCAAAAAAATGAAGTTAGGGCATATCAGCAGAGAGGTTCCAATAAAGACAAAGGTACCCCAAATGCCCTTGAGTATAGAGCAGACAGAGCTTAAAGATTCCAAATTACCCCTGCCTACCAATAACCAGATTAATATGAATAAAATACAGTCTCTAACATGGTTGTATGCAAATGCTAGAAGTCTAAAAAATAAGATGAGAGAGTTAGAATAGATTTTATTTATTTATTTTTATTTATTTAAAGTCTTTTCTATACCTCTTTCTTTCAAATCAGTGCGGTGTACAGTTAACAGATTTGTGCAGTGCAGGCAGGGCCTACACTGGACTTACAGAGAACAGGGATTTTTTTTAAATTTTATTTATTTATTTAAACGGATTTGGTATACCGCTTTCTCATGAAATCAAAGCGGTTGTCACAGCAAACAAATCAATGAAATAGGTGTTGTCAGTAGCATGCAGTGGGTGATTCGTCACAGTGTGCTGTGTGAGAAAGTGTGGTTGATTTTGATGTGAAGCTATATACATTGTGTGTTTATGATTCATATTTACAGTTACATATTTACAATTTTACATGGTCTGACAGGGTAACTATGTACAGGCAGGCTGGCTGTCACAGATGACAGGGGCAGCTCACAAATTACTTACAGGCTGGTTTAACTATGTACAGATTGACAGGTCAGTTTAACTATGTACAGATTGACAGGGATGTTTCCCTTCTACCTGCTGGGTGTCTCGTGGTCCAGCGTGTGGGGCTGTGCTCTTCTGGGGTGGCTGTGCAGGGGATGGCAACCTGACTCCTGAGTGTGGCTGGCTGTGAGATATCAGTTTGGTCTGTGAAGTGTTGGAGGAACAGATGGTGCTTCAGTGCCTTCCGAAATTGGGTGAGGTCAGTGATGGCGCGGATGGCCAGTGGGAGTACGTTCCAGCATGTGGGTGCATATAGCACGAAGGTTCTTTTTCTGGTTGACTGTGCACATTTCGTGGTTTCCTTCGGGAGTACCAGGGTGTTGGCGGTGACTGCTCTCCTAGTTCTGTTGAGGGGGTTGGGCTGGATGAGGTCCGTGAGGGAGATGGAGGAGCACCTGTTGATGGCCTTAAAGGTCATTAGTAAAGCTTTAAAGGAGAGTCTGCAGTGAACTGGTAGCCAATGTAGGTGCTTCAGTATTAGGGTTATGTGTTCTCTCCTGGAGGCCCCATGCAACAATCTGGCGGCTGCATTCATCGCAAGCTGTAGAGGATTCAGCGTGCTCTTTGAGAGTCCGTGTAATATAATATTGGCATAGTCAAAATGCGGGATTACTAGGGCTTGATAGACTGTCCGGAAGTCATCTGGCTCAAGCAGCTGTCGTAGGTGACGGAGCATCCGTATTTTGTGGTAGACCGCTTTAACCATGTTGCTCACTTGGGCTTTCATGTTGAGCTGTTGGTCTAGCGTAACCCCTAGGTATCATACAGTGGGTTTGCTGAGGAGCTCAGCATCTCGTACCTTCAGAGCGGTGGGTGGAATGAATGCTGGGTTTCTGGTGATAAAGAGGACCTCTGTTTTCTTGAAGTTTATCTTGAGCATCTGCGTGTGTAGCCAGTCCATGACAGCATCGAAGCAGGATGTCAGTGGTGAGAGATCTGGATGTTCGGTTGAGATAGGCATGTAAATCAGAAAGTCATCAGCATAGACCAGGTAGTTGATATTGAAAGAACGGATGAGCTCGCAAATGGGCTGCATGTATACGTTGAACAGTAGGGCCGAGAGTGAAGATCCCTGTGGTACACCTTTCTCTTGCGGTAAAGGTTTGGAGGTGGTGGAGCCGGTATGGACATGCTGCCATCTGTCTGTTAAGTACGACTGGCACCAGGTTAGTGCTGTCCCGAGGATGCCCTTCTCCTTGAGGCATGTGAGGAGTATCTCATGGCTGACGGAGTCAAAGGCTGCAGCAATGTCCATGAAGATCATTGCAAATCCTTGTTTGATGTTGTCCAAACCGATGGTCAATGAGCTGAAAAGAGTGGTCAATAGGGTCTCCATGCCTTGAGACTACCTGAATCCATGCTGGCATGGGTCGAGGGGTGCACTTGTCTCGATGTGGTGACAAGGTTGCTGTTGGATGACCTTCTCAATAATTTTTGCCAGGAGCAGGATGCTCTAGATTGGCCTGTAGGAATCCACCCTAGCTGGGTCTAACTTGTTGTTCTTAAGCAGAGGTCTGATGGCTGTTTGCTTCAGGCTTCGAGGGAAGGTCCCAGTCAAGAATGATAGCTCCATGAGTTTGGCCAGAAAAGGGCTGAGGTCACCACGCAGAGATTTTATCCAAAATGCTGGGCAGGGGTCGTTTGGAGCTGTGGTAGTGTTTATGGTAGGTGGGTGGTGGGGTTCTGTGGTGTGTCTCCAGCGAGAGAGGTGGGTTTGTGCTCTCCCCAGAATTGCTTGTTTTGGCCTTCAATTAGTCGGCATATTCCTGTGGGTCAGGGAGGCTAGTTTGAGTGGGGGATGGATCTTTTGTTAGAGACTTGATTAGGTTAAAAAGCTTGTGTGGTTTATTTAGGGAGCACTGCAATAACTCTGCATGGAATTGCTTCATTCTCACTGAAACTGTTGCACGGTGCCTTCCTAGATGAGCAAGGTATGACTCATGGTTCTCAGTTGTCTGTGAGCGGTGCCAGTGTATCTCGAGTTTTCTAAGATGGAGAAGTGACGTCCGAAGCTCGGGGGAATACCACGGGGGATTCTGTCTTCTTCCAGATGGCTTATTTGTGGGTGGTCAGTGTACGATGGCATCCAGGCTCGTGTTCCATGTGGAGATCATCTCGTCGAGATGGTGAGGTGGAGGGTTTAGAAGAGGCTGGGCTCTGTTCAGGATCTCTTCCTTGTTGAATGACCGGAAATGCCTTGATCCTGTGGGGCGAATAACAGATCCAGGGTGTTTCCCTTTACATGGGAGGGGGTGTCAATTTTCTGTATGAATCCCAGCTCATTAAGAGCGTCAAGGAAGGCCTTGGCATGGGTGTCTTGGAGAGCAGGGAGGTTGAAATGGCCCATCACCCAGTTTGGTGTACGCGGGTTCTTGGGGTTGCAGGCAAGGTCGATTATTGTTGATAGGTCCTGTGGGGAAGGAGAGGGAGCTCTGTAGATAACGTTGATGGTGCTGAGCTTGTTGGCTATGGTGATGGTGTCGAGGTGCGTGGTGCTGCTGGCAGAGACCAACTGGAATTGGAGCTCTGTTTTGGTCAGAATGAGTACTCCTCCACCTCTACGATCTGCCCTGTGGCAGGTGTGGATGGTGAAATTGAGGGGGGACAAGTTGATGAAGGAGGACTGTGTCTGATGTGGACAACCATGTCTTGGTGACTAGTAGGATGTCTAGGTCATGGGCGGCTACTAGGTCGGCAACGGCTGACCATTTTTTCCAGACCGAGCATGCATTTATAAGGGCACATTTCAGGTTGTGTGGGAGTGTATGCTTCTCTTGCTGGGGCGGCTTGGTCTGCTGAAGGGAGACGTAGACTAGTAGATGTGGGTCTGGCACGTGCCTAGCCCCGGATGCTGTGTGGCGGGGGAAGCTAGACCACCTTCTCCATGAGCCATGTAGGACTGGTATGGGATTTGTGGTGATGCGGGTGCAGCAAAGCCCTCTGAAAGAGAGAAAAAAAGAGGTTTTTTTCCATAAGTGGGGGATGGGCTCACCTAAGCATAGGTTCCAAAGAGAAAGTGAAACTAAAACACACACTTGCAGAGCTAGCCTGAAGCCACACCCAGTCTCCAGAGCAGCTGCAGGGAGAGAGAGGGTGGGGCCAGAGAAGGAAGCAGGCTACAGAGCATTTAAACTGCGTCACTCAGCAAGTGAGGGAGAGACGGAGAGAGGCAGAGGGAAGCAGAGAATTGAAGGAATTCCCGGAGTCCAGAGAAGCCAGGAGAGGAAACAGCACTGCAGGGCTGTGAGACCTGGTGATTCTAAAGGGACCAGCCATAACTGCCAAGGCAAGTGGCAGGGCCAGAGGAAAGAAAGGAGCTGGGGAGAGTTCCAGAACTACATTTCTGACTCTGAGGACAGCAGCTCAAGCTCTGAGCCAGTAACCAAACATTACAGAAAGCCTTGGAAAGGAAGGGTTTCTGCAAGCCAGGTAAACCAAACATTTCCTGAAATTGATTCAGTAAGGGGAAGAAGGGCAAGAGGTTCTGACCCAGTTCCAAAGGGGAGAAGGAATCTCCAGTGGGAAAAGCTTTTTAAACTTTTAAAGAAAGTGCAGCTAAACGTTCCAGAATGTGTCCCAAGCCCTGAGCCTTACAGCACAGAGGAGGAGATGGAAATTGGGTCTTATCAAGATAATCCAGTGTCCTCTGATGAATCTATGGAATGTGGTTTTTGTACAAGCAATGCTTAGAAGTTTTATTGAAGGCTGGGTGAAAAGTATAAGAAGTACTGGTGCCAAATAATGCCATTGAGAAGGGCAGAGAAAAAAAGGTGGAAAACCTCATGCTTTAAAAGCAGCCATTTTTACTAATGCTGGAGCTGTGTTAAAATGCTGTTAGTTTCTAAGCTAAGAGGCAGCACATAATCACACGCTGGTTTGTAGCAGCTGGGAGAAGCTGAGAAGATTGCTGGACTGTGCATGTAACAGAGTTTAAACTGTTTTGCTTAAGTGAAGAAGAATTTAAGTTAAAAAGCAAAGAGTGAAGAAACTGCTTTGCTAAAGCAGTGGCGTGTATCTTTTGGAAAGTTTTTGTTGGAGAAATTATCCTCCTTTCTGTTTGCTGTTTTGGGAACCTTTATGTCAAGGCCTGTTGCCAATTTGACGCTGCAAAGAAAAATAAAAAAAATTTATAACAAATTTTCCTGTGTCAGCCTCATCCACTCGGACTGCTTTATAATAAGCCCAGAACTACACTATAAGGGCCTCAGCTACTACGTTGAAGCATAGAATCAAGTGTGATGACCGGTCGCCCCCACTAGGCAGCCGCCTAGGAGGGCGCCACGGCGCCACAGATTGTGCGAGGATGTGAGGGTGAGAGCACTGTGGAGCAGACCTAAGAGAAGGTAACAACTGGTTAAGGCACTTTGGGTAGGGCGTCATTGTGGTTTCTAATTGAGGTACCTGCGACCAGATTTACCGGCAGTGTATAAGGTAGATAGTACACCTGTAGCTTGATGTGAAAGACAGCACTAGGGAGGGTGCTGGTCAGTATAATAGGCAAGTGGTATAGCATAAACTAAACAATAATTTGGCAGTATCAGGCCTAGATGTCTCTGAGTTTTATCCAGTCAGACAGCTTGTGGCTTACTGTGATCGCCTCCTGGTTGCTGGGGCTCCCTGGATCGGTCTTTGTGGCTTTAGGCTCTTGGGTTTTTGGTTCTCGGCTGGCACTGGGTTCCAGGTGGTGATGCGGCATTTAGCGGTGTGCGCTTAGATCTGCTCTTGGTGCCTTGTTCGTGCGGCTCCTGTAGGTCGCTCTTGCAGGGTGCTGTGGTGAGTTATCGTTGGCCTCTCTTGTATTCGCTTCTGTGCCCTGCCTAAGGGCCACGCCAAAGGGCCCTCTGGCGAGGCTCTCAGGCGTGGGCCCGCCAGGCGCAGGCACGCCCGCACGGGGCTTTCTTTTAAACTCCTCTCCCACTGCCCCGATTGGGCAGGAACTTCTGAGCAGGACGGTTTCCCACTCAGACGCTTCTACCCCAATCGGGGGAGCTTGGACAGCCGGCGGGGTGGAAGGCGGCAGCAGCAACAGCCCGCACGGGGCTTTCTTTTAAACTCCTCTCCCACTGCCCCGATTGGGCAGGAGCTTCTGAGCAGGACGGTTTCCCACTCAGACGCTTCTACCCCAATCGGGGGAGCTTGGACGGCCGGCGGGGTGGAAGGCGGCAGCAGCAACAGCCCGCACGGGGCTTTCTTTTAAACTCCTCTCCCACTGCCCCGATTGGGCAGGAGCTTCTGAGCGGGACAGCTTCCTGCTCAGGGGCTTCTACCCCGATAGGGGGAACTTGGACTGCCGGCGGGGTGGAAGGCGGCAGCAGCAACAGTCCGCACAGGGCTTTCTTTTAAACTCTTCTCTCACTGCCTCGATTGTGCAGGAGCTTCTGAGGGGGGCAGGAGCTTCTGAGCGAACAGCACTAAATGAGAAGTTAGATATGATTGGTATCTCAGAGACATGGTGGAAGGAGGACAACCAGTGGGATACTGTGATACCTGGGTACAAACTATATCATAATGATAGAGCTGTTTAAATTGGTGGAGGGGTTGCGCTCTAAGTTAGAGAGGGCACTGAATCACAAAAGATTAAAGTTTTGCAGGAAACAAAATTAGTTATAGAATCTCTATGGATTGAAATTCCATGTCAAAAGGGGAAGGCAATGGCAGTAGGGTTGTACCATCGACCGCCTGGCCAGAATAAACAAATGGATGATGAAATGCTCAAAGAAATTAGGGAAGTTAATAAAAGTTACAGAACAGTAATAATAATGGGTGATTTCAATTACCCCGGTATTGACTGAGTCATTGTCATGACAGGACATGCTAGGGAGATAGTTTCTAGATTAAATAAATGACTGCCTCTTGGAACAGCTGGTTCATGAACCAACCAGAGGGAAAGCCATTTTGGACTAAGTCCTAAGTGGAACACCAGATCTGGTGTAAGAGATAAGGGTGTTGGGGCCACTTGGCAATAGTGATCATAGCATGATTGTGTTTGATTTAATTAATGGAGGAGGGATGGTAAGGAAATACACAGTACTACCTTTTTTCAAAAGGGAGACTATGATAAAATGAGGAAAATGGTTAAGAAAAAACTAAAAGGAGCAGTTGCAAAGATTAAAGACTTACATCAAGCTTGGGTGTTTAAAAATACTATCTTGGAAGCCCAGACCAGCTAAATTCCACGCTTTAAGAAAAGTGGAAGGATGCCTAAAAAACTGCCAGCATGGAAGGTGAGGTCAGAGAAGCAGCTGTTGGCAAAAAGACATCTTTTAGGAAATGGAAAAAAGAGCCAAATGACGAAAACTGGAAACAGCACAAGCACTGGCAAGTTAAATGCAAGGCATCGATAAGGGAGGCAAAGAGAGAACTTGAGAAGTAACTTGCCGTGGAAGCAAAAACGTGTAATAAAGACTTTTTCAAGTACATTTGTAGCAAAAAACCTGTGAGAGTCAGTTGGACCATTAGATGATAGAGGGTTAAAAGTGGCAGTAAGAGGGAACAAGGCTATAGCAGAGAGACTGAATTAATTCTTTGCTTTGGTCTTTACTGAGGAAGATGTAGGGGTGTTACCCATGACTGAAGTGGTATTTAAAGGAAAAATTGAAAGAAATATCGATACACCGGGAAGATGTATTACAACTATTTGATAAACTGAAGAGTAGCAAATCACCTGGATCGGATAGTATACATCCAAGGGTATTGAAAGAACTGAAATATGAGATTGCAAGCCTGCTATTAGTCATCTGTGAACTATCATTAAAATCATCTGTAATACCTGAAGGTTGGAGGATCAACATTGTAACGCCAGTTTTTAAAAGGGTTCCTGGAGCGATCCGGGAAACTACAGACAAGAGAGCCTGACGTCAGTATGGGGATAAATGGTAGAAACCATTGTAAAGAACAAAATTACTGAACATGCAGATAGTCATGGCTTAATGGGAGACAGCCAACATGGCTTTAGACAAGGAAGATCTTGTCATACTATTCTGTTATGTTTTTTTGAAAGTGTGAATAAACAGGTAGACAAAGGTGAGTTGGTTGATATAGTGTATCTGGACTTTCAGAAAGCCTTTGACAAGTCCCTCATCAGAGACTTTTGACAAAACTAAGAAGTCATGGGATAGGAGGTGATGTACTATTGTGGATCAGGATCTGGTTAAAAGATAGAAAGCAGAGGGTAGGGCTAAATGGCCAATTTTCCCAATGGAGGAGAAGGCTGAATAGTGGAGTACCCCCAAGGAACTATGCTGGGTCCGCTGCTTTTTGACATATTCATAAATGACCTGGAAAAGGGAATAATGAGTGAGGTTATCAAATATGCAGATGACACAAAACTATTTAAAGTTGTTAAAACCCAAGGGGATTGTGGAAAATTGCAATAGGATCTTGATAAATTGGAAGACTGGGCATCCAAATGGCAGATGAAATTTAATGTGGACAAGTGCAAAGTTATGCACCTAGGAAAGAACAACCCAAACTATGGTTAAACGATGCAAGGTTCCACATTGGAAACCACCACCCAGGAAAAAGATTTAGGCGTCATCGTGGATAACATGTTAAAAACCTCCGCCCAGTGTGCAGTGGTGGCCAAGAGAGCAA
Organism: Ichthyophis bannanicus; assembly: GCA_033557465.1. Lineage (NCBI taxonomy): Eukaryota > Metazoa > Chordata > Amphibia > Gymnophiona > Ichthyophiidae > Ichthyophis > Ichthyophis bannanicus. The sequence continues at coordinate 289,395,271 of CM066043.1, forward strand.
ATAGAATGCTAGGTATCATAGTATATTATAATGCTTCTGTATCGTTCCATGGTGCGACCGCACCTTGAATATTGTGTGCAGTTCTGGTCACCGTATCTTAAAAAGGATATAGCGTTATTAGAAAAGGTACAGAGAAGAGCCACCAAAATGGTAAAGAGGATGGAAGGATACTCCTATGAAGAGAGGCTAAAAAGGTTAGGGCTCTTCAACCTGGAAAAGAGACAGCTGAGGGGAGATATGATAGAGGTCTATAAATTAAGGAATGGAATGGAATGGGTAAACATAGATCAATTGTTTACTTCATCAGAATATAAAAAGACTAGAGGACATGCAATGAAGCTACAGGGTAACCTATTTAAGACTAGTAACATAGTAAATGATGGCAGATAAAGACCAGTATGGCCCATCTAGTCTGCCCAGTAAGATGGCAAGAGTAGGTGCACCTGCTGATCCGTGTAGGCCACTAATAAGAGAAAATATTTTTTCACTCAACGTGTAATCAACCTCTAGAATTTACCGGAGGATGTAGTAAAGGTGATCTCCAGGAACAAGCAGGAATGTAGTCTTCACATATGGGTATCGTCGGTACCGACGGAGCCAGCGTGGGAACGCTCCCCAGTGTCCAATAGGAAAGCTTTTGGGAGCATCCCACAGCGCCTGCGTGCTGCCTTCCTGCCTTTCCCAACTGTCCCTCTCCAGTTCTTCGTTTTCCGCGGAGCCGACAGGTCGTACGTCCTGTCACTGCAGAAAAAAATCCCTTCTATTCTTTTTTGTGGTTGTGTCTGCCTTCCCTCGACGCTACACCAGTACCGGCAGCTCTTCTTTCTTTTTTCTTAAAAAAACCCCCCTTTCTTTCTGGAGTCTTTCCAGTAATTTTCCCTTCATGTGCCACGCGCTATTTTGGGCACTAGGCTGAACTTTTTCCTTCAAAATGGAAAAACACGCTTTGGGTTTTAAAAAGTGTTCCAAGTGTGGCAGTACCATCTCTGTCACCGACACCCATGAGTGGTGCCTCAAATGTTTAGGTCCTGACCACTCTATTTCAGAGTGTGTTACCTGTGGGATGATGTTGAAAAGGAGCCGGTAAAACGGAGCTGCTAAACTTAGCACCCTTTTTCCCTCCGATGCAGCCTCCGTTGCATCGACGTCTTCCAGGGCTTCGTCTTCCTCCCATGGATCTCAGGTAACTAAACATAAATCTAGCTGGTCCTCAAAGTGTAGATCTCCTTCTAGACATCGAGATACCTCTGGTGTTACCCTTGAGGGACTTTCACCGGCAAAATTGCCCTGGCGGGAGGCTTCGGCTTCCAAAGTAGTAACGGGGTTCCAGGATGTTCGAGGCTTCAACCTCGGCAGAACTACTGGTGCCATGCTCTGTGGTGCTGGCCGCTTCATCCGGTACCGATACCCAAGCATCGGCAGCATCGATAGACCAGAGATTCTTGGCTATTGAATGCAGTCTGGCAGCTCTTCTCACGGCCTCGATGCCCCTGAAACCGCTTCAGACAACTCAATTGGTACCAGCACCGACTGCATCGACATCGGCAGGTATTCTACCGGGACTGAGTCATGCATGTCTGTCCGGCATCGACAGGTCGGTACCGGACGACTTCGATCGGTACTGGTACCATGCCTTGCACAATCACCCGGATCGGAGATACTTCGAATCATCGGATGAGTCTGAAGACTCTGAAAGCTCTGCCGATACCAGAGTACTTCTTCCTGAGGATTCTTCTCCTCAGCGTAGGATGTAACCACCAGAGGATATGTCCTTTCAGGACTTTATCCGAGATGTGACCCGATGTTTTCCATCACAGTGGCTCCTGAAAAAGAGCCCAGGGCAAAGGAATTAGAAATTCTACAATACCCTAAAGCTCCCAAGGAGGCAGCTACCTTACCTATTCATGAGATCTTGCATGATCTCATGTTAAGGATGTGGGAAACACCTCTAACCACATCTCCTCACTCTCAAAGACTCGACAACATGTATCGAGTTCCTCCTTGTCCTGGGTTTCAGAAGACTCAATTACCACACCATTCCATGGTGGTGGAATCAGCTATGAGAAGGATAAAGAGTGCAAAAAGGCATGCATCTAATCCTCCAGGACGTGAGTGTAGGACTCTTGACGGCTTTGGACTTCGAACCTTCCATGCTTTCTGCTAGGATCAGTTCCTATATCTTGTATATGGGAATGTTCCTTAAGGAGGTCTCAGGAGATTTAGAGCTTAAGAGCCCTCTCCTTCCTGATGATAAGAGGCAAGATTACCTCGCCCTTGTCAAACTTGCTCAGGATGTTTCCAAGTTTGTGAATCGTGCAGCCTTTGACTGCTTTGAGTGCATAAGCAGAACCTCTGCCATTGCCATAGGTGCACGTAGGATTGCCTGGCTCCAGGCATCTGATTGGAAATTTGGGTACAGGATAAACTAGGGAATATTCCTTGCACAGGAGAGAATCTCTTTGGCAAGAATTGGCAGGAAAAAGCTAATGAGATAGATGCTGACAATATCACTTTGGATAGATTGTCTAAATCTACAGCTGATCCTGCGAGGAAAAAATCATCTAAGAAGCCATTCTTCAGTAAGAAGAAAACGTTTTATCCCTTCTATACCCAGCAGGGGCATCGTTTAGATCAGTCTGCCCAAAAGGGACAGCAGCAACAACCTAGGCAAAGAAAGACAAAAGCATATAAGCCTCAACCTGCTCAGCAGACTCAGGCTCCACAGGGACTTTGACTCCTATCTAGAGAACTTTGCCTTCCTGGCCCTGAACGGCCCAGAACCCTTCACCATCCCAGGAAGGTTATGCCATTTTGCCCCCAGATGGGGTCAGATAACAGCAGAAAATTGGACTCTGTCTATTGTAAGAGAGGGGTACAAGCTTCATTTCCTCAGCATGCCCCCTTCTGCAATGGTAAGACAGTTCAATTCTCAGACCTCTCTCAACGTCCAGTTAGGTCAAGAGGTCACTGTGCTCCTTGCTCAAGGGGCAATAGAAGAGGTACCCGTTCCCCAACGGGGTACAGGGTTTTACTCCCCCTATTTCCTTATTCCAAAGAGAACAGGAGGACACAGACCCATTTTAGACCTCAGAGAAATGAACAAATTCCTGTTCAAAGAGAAGTTCAAAATGATTTCTCTAGGAACTCTGTTGCCATACCTTCAGAGTCAGGATTGGCTTTGTTCTCTAGATCTCAAGGATGCGTACACTCATGTTCTCATCCACCAAACTCACCGAAAGTTCCTTCGCTTTCTGTTTCAAGGGAAGCACTACCAATGCAGGGTTCTTCCCTTTGGCCTGGCCTCTGCACCAAGGGTGTTCACAAAATGCATGGCTGTGGCGGCAGCATTTCTCCGCACCCTAGGAATATTCGTCTTCCCTTACTTAGACAACTGGCTTATTTGAGCCCCTTCAGAGCCAGAGGCCAGGGTTTCTCTCTCTCGCACAATGCGCATCCTTAGTATTTGGGACTTCTCATAAACTTCCCAAAATCCAACCTAGCGCCCACTCAGTCCCTAGAGTTTATAGGAGCTCTGCTGGATACCAGACAGACAAGGGCCTACCTTCCACAGCCCCGCTGCCTTTGCATTGTGCAGTTAGCTTCCCAAGCAGTGCTAAAACCTCACCTCACTGCTCGGGAAATGTTACAGTTGCTAGGCCACATGGCATCCACTGTGCATGTGGTTCCTTATGCTCGCCTCCATATGAGGGCAGCCCAGTGGACTTTATCTACTCAGTGGACTCAGGCGTCAGGTTGCCTGTCAGACAAAATAGCAAACTCAGATCGCCTTATTTTGTCCCTCCAATGGTGGCAGTCACCCCAAAACCTTCTGGTGGGGTCTCCTTTTCAGCAACCCCCACCACAAGCCATTCTAACAACAGATGCTTCACTGGTGGGTTGGGGAGCCCACCTGCAAGGCCTCTCTACCCAGGGTACCTGGACTCCACAGGAGACCTATCTACACATCAATCTCCTGGAACTCAGAGCAATCTTCCTTGCTCTTCGAGTATTCCACACCCAACTCAGCTACACGACAGTCCTAGTTCAAACGGACAATCAAGTAGCCATGTTGTATGTGAACAAGCAGAGCGGAACAGGTTCTCTGTCGCTCTGCAACGAGGCTTTGCAACTATGGGCCCTTGCCAGAGAGCATCAGATTCATCTCCTTGCGGTATATCTTCCAGGCATTCAAAACTCAGTCGAGTTCTGCTTCAACACGCATGGTCTCTCCATGTAGACCAGGTGGCCAAAATCTTTCAAATTTGAGGAACCCCGGACATAGACCTCTTTGCAAGTCCGTTAAATGCCAAACGTTTTTGCAAGTCTGCTGAATGCCAAACTGCCCCAGTTCTGTTCCAGAATTCCGGCTCAGGGTTGTCAGGCCAGGGATGCTTTCCTCCTCCATTGGTGTCAGGACTTCCTGTATGCCTTTCCACCCATTCCCCTAATTCCCAAAAACCTGTTCAAGCTTCAGATAGACAGAGGTCATATGATTCTCATAGCCCCACATTGGCCACGACAAGTATGGTACCCTCTGCTCCTACATCTCTCTCAAGCTCCGCCTCTGGAAGTTAGGATCTGCTCCAAATTTCCTTTCTCAAGAGGACGGGATGCTGTGGCATCCCAATCCCCAGTCTCTGCATCTCAGGGCCTGGTTGCTGAAAGCCTCGAACTTCATGGTCTTAACATTTCCCAGTAGGTAAAGGATATCCTTTATGCTTCCAGGAAGCCTTCCACAAGACACTCTTATGCATTTAAGTGGAGAAGGTTTACCTTATGGTGCTCGCAGAAGGGTCTTAACCCTCTTGCGATACCTCTGGAATCATTACTGGAGTATCTCCTTCATTTATCAAATGCAGGGCTTAAGACCAATTCAGTGAGAGTTCATTTGAGTGCTATTGCAGCTTCTTTGAAGACTCTAAATGGACAACCTATTTCCTCTCATCCTCTCATAACGAAGTTTATGAGAGGCCTTCTTTAACTAAGCCTCCCATTAAGCCACCACCGGTGGCATGGGACTTAAATCTGGTTCTTGGGCAGCTCAAGAATCCGCCCTTTGAACCATTAGCCACTACCTCTTTGAAATTCCTTTCCTGGAAGGTCATCTTTCTTATTGCAATCACATCAGAACGTCGCATCAGTGAATTGCAAGCATTGGTGGCTGATCCTCTTTATACAAGGTTCCATCATGATAAGATAGCCCTTAGGACTCATCCACACTTTATGCCAAAGGTGGAGTCACCTTTTCATTTAAACCAAGCGGTTTACCTTCCTGTATTCTTCCGAAGGCCTCACTCCTCAAATGCAGAAAGGAATCTTCATACTTTGGACTGTAAAAGGGCTTTGGCCTTTTACTTGCAAAGGACACAGCAACATAGAAAGTCCTCTCAACTCTTTGTTGCTTTCGATCCTAGTCATGTGGGACTTCCAGTCTCCAAAAGAACACTGCCCAGCTGGATTGCACAGTGTATATCTTTTGCCTATGATAGTAAGAACCTTCCTCTTGAAGGCCATGTCACAGCTCACAATGTGTGAGCCATGGCAGCCTCAATGGCTCATCTTCACTCTGTGTCTATCGACGACATCTGTCGAGCAGCTACTTGGGCTTCGATACATACCTTCACAGCCCATTACTGCTTAGACAAAGACTCCCGCTGGGATGCCTTGTTTGGTCAGGCTGTTCTTCAACACCTGTTCCATACTTAATCATCTCCTACCCACCATCCCTGGTAGGATGCCAGAGATTCATGGGGGGAAGTGGAGCCCTTTAACAAGGACACACAACTTCTGGGGCCTTCTCCCTGGCATCTGCAGCTAGGGAGTCCCCATATGTGAAGACTACATTCCTGCTTGTTCCTGGAGATAGCATAGTTACTCACCTGTAACAGGTGATCTCCGGGAACAGCGGGAATTTAGTCTTCACAACCCACCCACCTCCCCTAATAGTTGTATCTCTCTATCTCTCTCGCTTTCTCTCTTTCCCTCTCTCTTTTGTCTCAGCTTTAAACTCAACTAGAGAGGGACAGTTGGGAAAGGCGGGAAGGCAGCATGCAGGCACTGTGGGATGATCCCAAAAGCTTTCCTATTGGACGCTGGGGAGCATTCCCGTGCAGGCTCCGTCGGTACCGACGATACCCATATGTGAAGACTAAATTCCTGCTGTTCCCGGAGATCACTGTTACAGGTGAGTAACTATGCTTTAGTGTAGCTGAGTTTAAAAAAGATTTGAACAAGTTCCTGGAGGAAAGGTCCATAAACCATTATTAAAAGGGACCCAGGATATCACTGCTAGACCTAATATAAGCATTGAGAAACCTGTGTCTTTTGTGGAGACTGCTTGGTACTTATGACCTAGATTGGCCACTGTTGCAAACAGGATACTGGGCTTGATGGACCTTGGTCTGACCAAGTATAGCAAATCTTATGTTCTTTTGTCAGCACCGACTGAGCCCGCACGGAGCAATTCCTCAGCTTTCAAAAAAGCCTTTCAGATTGCTGCCATGCATGCGTGGTCCTCTTCCTGCCCAAAGTTGCCATCTTACTCAGTCTCCCTTTTGCCGTGGAGCCCTTCGGACGCACGTCCTCGTCCCTCGGAAAAAGTGTTTCTTTTTTGGCCTCTGGCCTGTGTTTTTTCCGGTTGCACTGGTCCTCTACCCGTCCTTTCCTGCTCTTCTTTTTCCCTTGAGCGAGGGGACGTCATTTTCTGTAAAAGTTTTCCTTTTGCGGGCTTGATGCGCGTTTTTACCCAAACCCTGGCTGCAAAGGTTTTCGACCTAGCGGGGGCCCTTTTTGCCCCAGTGGCCTCCGGTTATAAGAAATATGACAGATGCTTCAGAAACATGTCACTCACAGACACCCATGACTGCTATTTTCGGTGGCTTGGGGGCCAACCATGATCCAGAGCTCTGCTCTCTTTGCAAGAAAATGTCCTCCAAATCCCTGCTAAGTCGTAAGCAGTGGCCTCGAAAGGTACCTTGTACAGACACGGAGGCCTCTGACGATGGCACCCGGTCTCCTGAGGGTCGTTTCGGTGAGGCCTCCCTCTTCTCCTCCATGCCAGACCCGGTAACCCCGGTGTCGGCGTCTCAGGGACCCACGTCCGCGTGGGAGTCCCATATGCTGGCTCTAGAGCGCAGTGTTTCTGCCTTCTTAGCTGCCCAGCAGGTGCTCATGCCCAGCACAACTGTCTCGCGCCTCGAGACCGAGGTTCCCTTAAGAGGGACACCAAAACCCGCCCTGGACTCCTCGTACTTTTTGGGCTGGGAGTCTGATGGGGATTCCTCACCGGAGACCCGTGCCCACAGGGACCTTCCTTCGGATCCATCCCTGCTTGCCTCTTAGAGGTGTTCACTGCCCGAGGACACATCATTCTTAGTTTTCATGTGAGACATAGCATGGGCCCTCAGCCTGCCTGTGCAGGCTGAATAGGAGCTGGGAGCTGAGGAGCTCGATATTCTACTGTATGAGTCCCCGCCTCCGGAGTCTCTTACTGTTCCAATTCCTCCCATTTTGTCGGCTGCTCCTCCGCATGTGGGAGACATCTGCTTCAGTCCCCATTGTGAGCAAGCGCCTCAACGCCATGTACAGGGTCCAACGCTGCCTGGGGTTCCGGAAGACCCTGCTTCTATACACATCTATGGTAGTGGAGTCGGTGATGCGGAAGCAAAGAAGCCCGAAGTCACACTCTTCAGTCCCCCGGGCAGGGAGTCTAGAGTCCTTGACGCCCTTGGGCGCAAAGCCTATCAGAGGTCCATGCTCACATGCTGCATTCAGATATATGTTTATTGAATACTTGATATACCGCGCCTTATTAATCCAGGGCGGTTTACAATTAATAACAAACACAATGGCCGTGGCCTTAGAAAAGGAAAGGAACTCCATTAAATGACAGGAAAGAGAAATTAGAAAGCAGAACAAGAAGAGACAAGATGCCAATTGTATAATTGTATATGGGCATGTTCCTGCATGACCCTACCAAGGAGCTTGGTGGGTTCTCCGCAGGCCTCAGGGGTGAACCACCTCTCAGGTTCCAAACCCTACATAAGAACATAACATAAGATATGCCATACTGGGTCAGACCAATGTCCATCAAGCCCAGTATCCTGTTTCCAGCAGTGGCCAATCTAGGTCATATGTACCTAGCAGTTTCCCCAAAAGACACAGGTTCCAAAATGCTTGTACTGGGTCAAGCATTGATATCCTGGGTCCCTTCTTAATAATGGCTTATGGACCTTTCCTCCAGGAACTTGTCCAAACCTTTTTTAAACCCAGCTACACTAACAACCTTTACTACATTCTCCGGTAACAAATTCCAGAGTTTGATTACAGGTTGAGTGAAAAAATATTTTCTTTTATTAGTCTTAAATAGTTTACCCTGTAGCTTCATTGCATGTCCCCTAGTCTTTCTATATTCTGATAACGTAAACAATCGATCTATGTTTACCCGTTCCACTCCGTTCATTAATTTATAGACTTCTATCATATCTCCCCTCAGCCGTCTCTTTTCCAGGTTAAAGAGCCATAGGAGTATCCTTCCATCCCCTTTACCATTTTGGTGGCTCTTCTCTGAACCTTTTCTAATAGCGCTATATCCTTTTTAAGATACGGTGACCAGAATTGCACACAATATTTATTTATTTATATTTTATTTATTTACATTCTCTTATATACCGCGCTATTCTGCATCAGCGCGGTTTACATTGAACAAACTGAAATTACATTGAACAGGGTATTATAACTTGGAGAAAACTTTTACATGGAACATGGGCTATGGAGGGTTAAGTGGCTTGCCCAAGACCACAAGGAGCACATGTGTGACTAGAAACCCCAGTCCTTCCGGCCCAAGGTTGCTGTCCTCTAGTGGGATTTGAACCCCCGACCTTCCGGCCTGAAGTACCTTGCCCCAACCACTAGGCTACTCCTCCACTCGTTCAAGGTGCGGTCTCACCATGGAACGATATAGAGGCATTATAATATCTTTTGTTTTATTTTCCATTCCTTTCCTTATGATACCTAGCATTCTAATTGCTCTCTTGGCTGCCGCTGCACACTGGGCCGAGGGTTTTAACATGTTATGCACAACGACGCCTAAATCTTTTTCCTGGGTGGTGGTACCTAAAGTGGAACCTTGCATCGTGTAACCATAGTTTGGGTTGTTCTTCCCTAGGTGCATAACTTTGCACTTGTCCACATTAAATTTCATCTGCCATTTTGATGCCCAGTTTTCCAATTTATCAAGATCCTCTTGCAATTTTCCACAATCCTCTTGGGTTTTAACAACTTTAAATAGTTTTGTGTCATCTGCAAATTTGATAACCTCACTCGTTGTTCCACTTTCCAGGTCATTTATGAATATGTCAAAAAGCAGTGGACCCAGCACAGATCCCTGGGGTACACCACTATTCACCTTTCTCCATTGGGAAAGTTGGCCTTTTAGCCCAACCCTCTGCTTTCTATCTTTTAACCAGTTCCTGATCCACAGTAGTACACTGCCTCCTATCCCATGACTCTTTAGTTTTGCCAAAAGTCTCTGATGAGGGACCTTGTCAAAGGCTTTCTGAAAGTCCAGATACACTATATCAACAGACTCACCTTTGTCCACCTGTTTATTCACACCTTCAAAAAAACATAACAGATTAGTAAGACAAGATCTTCCTTGTCTAAAGCCATGTTGGCTGTCTCCCATTAGGCCATGACTATCTAAATGCTGAGTAATTTTATTCTTTATGATGGTTTCTACCATTTTTCCCGGTACTGACGTCAGGCTCACTGGTCTGTATTTTCCCAGATCACCCCTGGAACCCTTTTTAAAAACTGCAGTTACATTGGCGATCCTCCAATCTTCAGGTATTAAAGATGATTTTAATGATAGTTCACAGATTACTAATAGCAGGTCTGCAATCTCATATTTCAGCTCTTTCAACACCCTTGGATGTATACCATCTAGCCCAGGTGATTTGCTACTCTTCAGTTTATCTAATAGTTGTAATGCGTCTTCCCAATGTATCGATATTTCCTTCAATTCTTCCCACCTTTAAATACCACTTCAGTCATGGGTAACATCCCTATATCTTCCTCAGTAAAGACCGAAGCAATGAATTCATTCAGTCTCTCCGCTATCGCCTTGTCGCCTCTTAGTGCCCCTTTAACTCCTCTATCATCTAATGGACCAATTGACTCTCTAACAGGTTTTTTGCTGCGAATGTACTTGAAAAAATCTTTATTTCGCGTTTTTGCTTCCACAGCAGGCTTCTTCTCAAATTCTCCCTTTGCCTGCTTTATCAATGCCTTGCATTTGACTTTCCAGTGCTTGTGCTGTTTCCAGGTTTCGTTGTTTGGCTCTTTTTTCCATTTCCTGAAAGATGCTTTTTTGGCAACAACAGTCTCTCTGACCTCACCTTTAAGCCATGCTGTCAGTTTTTTTGATTTCCTTCCACTTTTCTTAAAGTGTGGAATAAAGCTGGCTTGGGCTTCCAAGATAGTATTTTTCAACACCACCCAAGCTTGATGTAAGTCTTTAACCTTTGCAACTGCTCCTTTTAGTTTTTTCTTAACTGTTTTCCTCATTTTATCATAGTCTCCCTTTCAAAAGTGAAAAGGTAGTACTGTGGATTTCCTTACTATCCCTCCTCCACTAATTAAATCAAAGGCGATCATGCTATGATTACTATTGCCAAGTGGCCCCAACACCCTTATCTCTTGCACTACATCTGGTGTTCCACTAAGGATTAGGTCTAATATTGCTTCCCCTCTGGTCGGTTCATGAACCAGCTGCTCCAAGAAGCAGTCATTTATTTCATCTAGGAACTTTATCTCCCTAGCATGTCCTGCAGTGACACTGACCCAGTCGATACCAGGGTAATTGAAATCACCCATTGTTATTACTGCGCTGTAACGTTTGTTAGCTTCCTTGATTTCTTTGAGCATTTCATCATCCATTTGGTCATTCTGGCCAGGCGGTCGATAGTACACCCCCACTGCCATCGCCTTCCCCTTTTTACATGGAATTTCAATCCATAGAGATTCTACAGCAAATTTTGTTTCCTGCAAAACTGTAATCCTTTCAATGCCCTCTCTAACATAGAGCGCAACTCCTCCACCAATTTGATCAGCTCTATCATTATGATATAGTTTGTACCTAGGTATCACAGTGTCCCACTGGTTGTCCTCCTTCCACCATGTCTCTGATATTCCAATCATATCTAACCTCTCGTTTAGTGCTATATATTCTAACTCTCCCATCTTGTTTTTTAGACTTCTAGCATTTGCATACAAGCATTTTAGAGACTGTATTTTATTCATATTAATTTGGCTGTTGGTAGACCCGGGTAATTTGGGATCTTTAAGCTCCATCTGCTCCATACTCAAGGGCATTTTGGCTACTTTACTCTTTTTTGGAACCTCTCTGCTTTTGGTAGTATCCTTCAAGGATACATTCTTCCGAACCATCCGCTCTTGGGCGACTGTCGGCTTTCCCCTATAATCTTGTTCAAAAGCTGCTCTATCTCCTTTTTAGAGGTTAATGACAGCAGCCTGGTTCCATCCCGGTTAAGGTGAAGCCCATCCCTTCAAAAGAGCCCCTCCTTTCCCCAGAATGTTCCCCAGTTCCTAACATATCTAAAACCCTCATCTCTGCACCATCGTCTCATCCATGCATTGAGACTCCGGAGCTCTGCCTGCCTTTTGGGTCCTGCACGTGGAACGGAAGCATTTCGGAGAACGCTACCCTGGAAGTTCTGGATTTCAACTTCCTACCTAAAAGCCTAAATTTAGCCTCCAGAACCTCCCTACCACATTTTGTTATGTCATTGGTCCGTCGCGGAGTGCTCGAAGTATCTCTTCTGTGCCGCATATGACTGGCTTGAATCCTCTGCCCAAGTGGCAGCAGCCTGCATCGGGGCCTGGCACCAGGTGTGGCTCCAGTCCTAGGACCTGGAGCAGTGGTTCCACGAGAAGCTTCTGGACATCCCCTGTCTCGGTGAGCAACTGTTTGGTAAACCTATGGAGGAGAATGCCGCTTAAATAGAAACAGAGTTTGTGACTCAAACTCGTGTCTTGCGTAAGACCTCCTCTCACCCTTGGAAGATGCAGCAAACAAAGAAGCTGTTCTTCCAAAGAAAGGGGCTCCCCTACCGGGGTTACCCACCCTTCCCACCCACCCCGCGCCGGCTTCCGGCATGCAGGAGAAGGGAGGTGCACATGGCCACCCAAAGCCTAAAGGGTCTAAGGCCCAGCCACCGGCGCCACCCCAACCCGTGCAGGGTTTTTGATGCCGACAGCATAGCCTCTTGCCCCACAGCAGCACTTCCGCTGGTGGGGGAGCACCTGTCCCGGTTCGCCCTACAATGGGTATCAATCACGTCAGACAAGTGGGTCCTCCGGGTGGTCCGAGACGGATATCGTCTCCTTCTGGACAGGCGCCCTCCTCCCTTCTCACCAGTGGATCCTACTCGGCTGCTTTCGCACCACACCTTCTTGCATCGGGAGCTGTCCAGTCTCCTCGCCCAATGGGTGGTCAAGAAGGTACCGCTGCACCTTCGAGGCCGTGGGTTCTATTCCAGCTACTTTCTTGTTCTGAAAAAGATGGGGGGGGGGCCTATTCCCCATCCTCGATCTCTGGAACCTAAGGAAGTTCATGCTGCGTTAGACAGAGCCGGCCCGTCCATTGAGCAAGAATGTTTTTCGCACAGGGCCCCGCATTTCGGGGGGCCCCGCGCAAAAAACATCTTGCATCAGCCCAGCTAGTTTAAAAAAAAACGCAAACCGGCTGCTGCTGCCGCTGTGGCAGCGGCAGAAATAACCATTCCGCGGGACCCCCCCCTGCCCTGCAGAGTTCTCCATACAGTCTCAGCATCGGCTGTCAGAGCCAAGCGAAGAGAGAGTTTCTCCTCTCGCGGCTCTGTTAATTCCGCCGCGGGGCTGATCATCAGCCCCGCGGCGGGATTAACAGAGCCATGAGAAAGGGAAACTCTACCTTCGTGCAGCTCAGAAAAGTCCGCGCTGAGGGAGCTGAGACCGCATGGAGGACTCTGCAGGGCAGGGGTGCCCCTGTGGGATGGTCGATTCTGCCGCTGCCACGGCGGCAGCGGCAGCAGCAGCCGGTTTGCGTTTTTTTAAACCTAGCTGGGCTGATGGTGGGGGAGGGGGTTAGGACTGGTAAGGGGCTGATGGGGGAGGTTAGGACTGGTAATGGGCTATGGGGGGGCTAAGACTCCAAGTGGGCTGATGGGGGGGTAGGACAGGTAAAGGGCTAAGGGGGGGCTAAGGCGACAAAAGGGTGGATGGGGGGGTTGGGACTGGTAATGGGCTAGGGGGGGGCAAAGAATACAAGTGGGCCGATGGGGGGTTTAGGACTGGTAATGGGCTATGGGGGGGTTAGGACTGGTAATGGGCTATGGGGGGGAGGGGGTTAGGACTGGTAATGAGCTATGGGGGGGCTAAGACTACAAGTGGGCTGATGGGGTGTTATGACTGGTAATGGGCTATGGGGGTTAGGACTGGTAATGGGCTATGGGGGGGCTAAGACGACAAGTGGGCTGATGGGGGGGTTAGGACTGGTAATGGGCTATGGGGGGGCTAAGACTACAAGTGGGCTGATGGGGTGGGTAGGACTGGAAGTGGGCTGATGGGGGGGTTAGGACTGGTAATGGGCTGTGGGGGGGGTAAGACTGGAAGTGGGCTGATGGGGGGGTTAGGACTGGAAGTGGGCTGATGGGGGGCTTAGGACTGGTAATGGGCTATGGGGGGGTTAGGACTGGTAATGGGCTGGGGGGTTGCTAGGACTGGAAATGGGCTGAGTGGAAGGGGGGCTTGAACGGCATATAGCTGATGGGGAGGGGGCTTGGAATGGAAATGGGCTGTGAGGGGAGGGAGCTAGGACTGGAAATGGGCTGAGTGGGGGGGGCTAGGACAGGAAATGGGCTGATGGAGGGGCTAGGATAGGACTGGAAATGGGCTGTTGGGGGTGCTAAGATTGGAAATGGGCTGTGGTGGGGGCTTGAATTGAAATGGACTCATGGAGGGGCTAGAATAGGAAATAGGTTCATGGGGGTGCTTGGATTGGAAATGGGCTGAGTGGAGGGGAGCTAGGATTTGACATGGGCTGATGGTGGGACTAGGAAAGGACTAGAAATGAGTTGATGGGGGGCTGGGATAGGATTGGAAATGGGCTGATGGGGGGCTAGGACTGGAAATGGGCTGATGCAGGGACTAGAAGGGAGCGGATGCTGGGTGGGGCTGGAACTAGAAGGGAACTGATGTTGGGGGAGGATTAGAATGGGATGGAGCTGGGAGAATGAAATGGAGAGGGAAAAATATTTTGTGTGGGAGGGAAGACAAATCTACAATTGGCTGGATATTTGGAGAGTAAGTGGGGATTGAGGATGGAGGGGTAAAATTTGATTGGATGAAATAGGAATGAGGAAAGAGCAAAAGGAGAAAGATTAGTATGTTAAAGCAGATGTAGAGAGAGAATGGAAAAAAACTAGAAGAGAGAAGAAAGGACAAATGGACAGCAGACGATGGAGAGTTAGCAGAAGACATGAAGAAACCAGAAGAAAGTGGCTGGAGCAATTGCCACTGAAAAAAAATGCACAAAAGGTAGAAAAATATCTCTTTATTTTGAATTTATTAACTGGAATATGTCAGCTCTGGGAAATGTGCATTATTAATGTCTGCGCTTTGTTTAGTACAAGAGGAAATTAATTTATGGTTTTATTTCTACAGTGTTGTACATTCCAAGTTTGGCTTTTGGGGTTCCCAGTTTAATTATTGTCTTCCTGTTTCTAAATTGTGATTCGTTGTTTGGTGATGGTTTATGTTCTGCATGCGTAACTGAGCTGAGGTATTCTGTTTATATAATTCCTATTTGACATTGCCACTTGTTCTCTTTCCCCAGTAGGTCATATATTGTTATTCTCTGAAATGTATTGGTTTAATATTTGCAGTTTTGCCTTTTGATAGGTAGGGTCTGGTGCTTTGTGAGTCCTGGTAATGCTTTCAGGATATGGTGGGTTTGCTATGGGTTCTAAATGGGCAGCATTTGTAGTAGTTCCTAATGTGCCTGGCGGTTGGTACTGGATTATAGCAATGTAGAAATCTTTTAGTCTTTCTTTATCCATATACTCATTAAGAGGCATGTTTACTAAAAGTTAGTGTATGGTAACATTGTGCAAATATTTATGCAAATGAGTCCCTTATGCAAATGAGGCCCCGCACCCCCCTTGGGCCGCCCCTGGTGGTAGAAGTTCAAAATGTTATCGCTTGGCGTCCTGCTGCCCTTCCTTCAGCAGGGTGATTGGCTATGCTCCTTGGATCTCAAGGACGCTTATGCCCACATCCTGGTCCACCCCCAACATAGGCAATAGCTGCACTTCAGGGTACAGGGGGAATACTACCAAATCAAAGTGCTCCCCTTCGGGCTCGTGTCTGCACCACGGGTCTTCACAAAGTTTCTGTCCATGGCCGCCGCCTCCCTCAGGCGGCAGGGCATACTCGTCTTCCCCTACCTCGACAACTGGCTTGTCACGGGGACCTTGATCAGCGAAGCCTGCCTGGCGGCGTCGTGTACAGTCCTTCTCCTCGAACACCTCTGCTTCTTGGTCAACTACTCTAAGTTCCACTACGAGCCGATGCAGACCCTGGAGTTCATTGGCGCATACCTCGACACGGAGCAAGCAACCACCTTCCTGCCCGTGGATCAGGCAGACCACATCTGGGCCATGGTGGCCCAGGTCCAGAACAGGGCTTGGGTTATGGCATGGGTCATGCTGCGCTGACACGTGTGCACTTGTGGACAGCGCAGTGGTGCTTCAGGGCACAATGGAGCCAGGCCTTGGGCCACCTCAGAGACCCTATCCGGGTCTCCTGCAGTCTCCACAATTTGGTGGCAAAACCCCCAAAATCTCCTTCGGGGAATGCACTTTCAGACCTCACAGCACGAGTTCGTCCTGATGACGGATGCTTCCCCTGCTGGGGTGGGGAGCCCACTGTGGCGCATTGTGCACCCAGGGGCGGGGAGCCCACTGTGGCGCATTGTGCACCCAGGGGCAGTGGTCAGCCGAGGAGTCTCAGCAGCAGATCAAAGAAGGAATCACAAAAATGGTTCACTAAAGAAATTGCCAGGCTAAAAAAGCAACTACGGAAACAAGAAAAAATTTGGAGAAAAACAAAATCACACGATAACAAAACTAAATATATAAACATACTTAATAGATACAAGGAAGCAATCAATAAGTCAAAAAGGGAATACTACTCCAAACTAATAAATCATGCTATCAATCGGCCAAGAGAACTTTTCTCAATTGTGAATACACTAACAAAAATACAAAACCCCGAACTGAACCAAGACTCAATCAGTGTACAAACCTTAGCATTACATTTTGCTGAGAAACTAAAGGCAAAACCTTACTCTACAACCACCACAATATCTAAACATGTCAGTAATTATGAATGGACAACCTTTCACAAGATTGAAAGAAAGCACATCCTTAATATTATAACAATGATTAACACCACAACCTCACCGCTTGACCCTTGCCCTGTGTCATGGATCAAACATACTAAGGAATTTCTTGCAGAAAATATCCAACATATAGTAAACCAATCACTCTCTCAAGGAACCATGCCCAATGCCCTAAAGCTCTCCTCGATCCGTCCCATAATAAAAAACAATAAACTAGACCCAAAAGACCCCAACTCCTACAGGCCAATAGCTAGCATACCACTAATTGCCAAAATAATAGAAAAGACCATACAACTCCAACTACAAGACTACATTGATGAACAAAAACTCCTTGATGAGCATCAATTTGGCTTCCGACCCTTCCACGGAGTTGAAACTCTCCTAATCGCCCTAACAGATCTACTCATCAGAGGCACCAATGACAACAACAAAGGCTTCCTTCTCCTCTTCATAGATCTATCTGCTGCATTCGATAGCATCAATCATAATACCCTCATTAACAGACTAGAATACCTAAAAATAGGAGGGACAGTCCTTGAATGGTTCAAATCATACATCTCAAACAGGTTAATACGGATACAATTAGGTAACGACACATTCGAAACTTTCCCACAAGGTCAAGGCATCCCCCAAGGATCAGCCCTCTCAGCCCTCCTCTTCAATTTATACCTCCAGCCCATTACAAACATATTTAAGAAGCACAAAATTAACCATTTCATATACGCAGATGATATCATGCTTGCCACCCCCATAAACCCTAACAATCCCAAATATGATAGCCTACTCCAATGTATGAACGAGACTACTAAATGGCTTGAAGACAACCACCTAAGCATTAACCTCAAAAAAACAGAGGCAATGTTCATAACGAGGAAATCAGACACTGAATACATATACCCCAATACAATCACAATAAATAATACACCTATACCTGTTAAAAAGGAGGTAAAATACCTTGGAATAATCTTAGACCACTCACTCTCCATGATTCCACACATAAAACACACAGTAAAAACCATATTTTATAAACTCAAGACAATACAACATCTGAGACCCCTACTCAACACCGATGACTTTAGATCTGTAGTCAATACACTCATAACCCCCCACTTCGACTATTGTAATAGTCTCCTAAATGGACTTCCATTAAAAAGCATATACTATCTCCAAAGAGCCCAAAACATATGCGCCAAGATGGTCACTAAAGCTAATCTAACAGACCACGTGACCCCAATTCTCCTAGACTTACACTGGCTCCCTATAAACAGCCGAATAAAATATAAAATCATCCTCACTACTTTCAAAAATCGTCAACAACATCTCCCCAACACAACTATCCACCCTAATACACCCTCCACCAGATACTAGATCACGCAGACAGAACGCAACCCACTCCCTCAACATAAAAACAAATTTTAGAAAAACCAAAGCGACAACAAGTGACAGGGCATTCTCCTTCGCTGCCCCCACCCTCTGGAATGAAATACCATTAACACGCCGCATGATAAAAGACCTTCACCAATTCAAAAAAGAATTAAAAACCTACCTCTTTACAAAACACTTTGAAATCCCCTACCAACAAAGAACTTCGCCAATACAATCACAGAAACACATACACTGTACCCAAGACAGAACAAATGACTAACACAGGAAAATTCACTAACCCCACTAACCCCACACAACCCGCTAATGAACCACTCAAACAGTTGACTATTTTCACCACTGTAACTGTAACTAACTAAGATGCGCTCCATGTATATAACTTGTAAATAGTTTGAAAAGCTCTGTTATAGTTAATGTTCAAAATATGTTCAAAAAGTTGTTCAAAATTTGTTCAAAATATGTTCCCTGTAAGTACACCTGTACATAGTTAAAGCATAATGTTCCCTGTAAATGTATACAGAAGTATACAATTGTTCTGTTTAATGTTCAATGTAAACCGCCCCTGATCTCTGGAAGGGGCGGTATAGAAAAGACTGTTAAATAAATAAAATAAACCTGCTCAAGCTTCAGGCAGTCTGATGGGTCCTGAGGGCCTTCGAGAGCTATCTGAGATGGGAAGTCGGTGCTCATGCAGACCGACAACAGGGTAGCCATGTTTTACATAAACAAGGAGGGGGGAACAGAATCCTGCCTATCTGCCAAAGGCGATCCTCCTTTGCGTTTCGCCGTGGGATGACCCTATGAACAGTCTACCTCCCAGGGCAGAAGAATGTCCTCACGGACAAACTCAGCAGGATCCTGCGCCCACATGAGTAGCGCCTGGATCTGGAGGTTGCCGACCTCTTGTTCCATCGGTGGGGGATCCCATCCATGGACCTGTTCTCCAGCCCGGTGAGCACACAGCTTCTCTGCTTCTGCGGCCTCGTTCCGCACCTGAGCAGGGTGGCCCCTTATGTGTTCCTCGAGCTGGACCTCTGGCCTTCTGTTCGCGTTCCCTCCCATTTCTCTCATTGCGATTACCCTCCACAAGGTTTAGCCGGACTGAAAATTGGCCATTTAGCCCTACCCTCTGCTGTCTATCTTTTAACCAGTTCCTGATCCACAATAGTACACTGCCCCCTATCCCATGACTCTTTAGTTTTGCCAAAAGTCTCTGATGAGGGACCTTCTCAAAGGCTTTCTGAAAGTCCAGATATACCATATCAACCGACTCACCTTTGTCTACCTGTTTATTCACACCTTCCAAAAAACATAACAGATTAGTAAGATAAGATCTTCCTTGTCTAAAGCCATGTTGGCTGTCTCCCATTAAGCCATGACTATCTACATGTTCAGCAATTTTGTTCTTTATGATGGTTTCTATCATTTTCCCAGTACTGAGGTCAGGCTTACCGGTCAGGTATTACAGATGATTTTAATGATAGTTCACAGATTACTAAAAGCATGTCTGCAATCTCATATTTCAGTTCTTTCAACACCCTTGGATGTATATCATCCGTTCCAGGTGATTTGCTACTCTTCAGTTTATCAAATAGTTGTAAAACAACTTCCAGATGTATCAAAATTTCCTTCAATTCTTCCGCACCTATAAATACCACTTCAGTCATGGGTAACATCCCTACATATATTCCTCAGTAAAGACCGAAGCAAATAATTCATTTAGTCTCTCCGCTATCGCCTTGTTGCCTCTTAGTGCTCCTTTAACCCCTCTATTATCTAATGGCAAACTGACTCTCTCACGGGTTTTTTGCTACGAATGTAGTTGAAAAAGTCTTTGTTACGCGTTTTTGCTTCTGCAGCAAGCTTCTTCTGAAATTCTCCCTTTGCCTGCCTTGCATTTAACTTGCCAGTGCTTGTGCTGTTTCCGGTTTTCGTCATTTGACTTTTTTTTTTCCATTTCCTGAAAGATGCTGTTTTGGGAGCAACAGCCTCTCTGACCTCACCTTTAAACCATGCTGGCAGTTTTTTGGACTTCCTTCCACTTTTCTTAAAGCGTGGAATACAGCTGATCTGGGCTTCCAAGATAGTATTTTTAAACAACACCCAAGCTTAATATGTCTTTATTTAACCTTTGCAACTGCTCCTTTTAGTTTTTTCTTAGCTATTTTCCTCATTTTATCATAATCTCCCTTTCGAAAGTTAAAAGGTAGTAATGTGGATTTCCTTACCATCCCTCCTCCACTAATTAAATCAAATGCGATCATGCTATGATCACTATTGCCAAGTGGCCCCAACACCCTTATTTATTTTATTTTATTTACATTCTCTTATATACCGCGCTATTCTGCACCAGCACATTTTACATTGAACAACTGATATTACATTGAACAGGGCATTATAACTTGGAGATAACTATTTTACAGGGAACATGGGCTATGGAGGGTTAAGTGGCTTGCCCAAGACCACAAGGAGCACCTGTGGGACTAGAAACCCCAGTCCTTCCGGCCCAAGGTTGCTGTCCTCTAGTGGGATTTGAACCCCCGACCTTCCGGCCTGAAGTACCTTGCCCCAACCACTAGGCCACTTATCTCTTGCACCAGGTCTGATGTTCCACTAAGGACTAGGTCCAATATGGCTTCCCCTCTGGTCGGTTCATGAACCAGCTGCTCCAAGAAGCAGTCATTTATTTCATCTAGGAACTTTATCTCCCTAGCATGTCCTGCTGTGACACTGACCCAGTCGATATTGGGGTAATTGAAATCACCCATTATTATTACTGTGCGGTAACCTTTGTTAGCTTCCTTGATTTCTTTGAGCATTTCATCATCCATTTGTTCATTCTGGCCAGGCGGTCGATAGTACACCCCCACTGCCATCGCCTTCCCCTTTTTACATGGAAGTTCAATCCATAGAGATTCTATAGCAAATTTTTTTTACTGCAAAACTTTAATCCTTGCTGACTCAATACCCTCTTTAACATAGAGCGCAACCCCTCCACCAATTTGATCAGCTCTATCATACGATATAGTTTGTACCCAGGTATCACAGTGTCCCACTGGTTCTCCTCCTTCCACCATGTCTCTGAGATTCCAATCATATCTAACCTCTCATTTAGTGCTATATATTCTAACTCTCCTATCTTATTTTTTAGACTTCTAGCATTTGATTACAAGCATTTTAGAGACTGTCTTTTATTCATTTTAATCTGGCTATTGGTAGGCATGGGTAATTTGGAATCTTCAAGCTCTGTCTGCTCTGTACTCAAGGGCATTTGGGCTACTTTACTCTTTTTTGGAACCTCTCTGCTTTTGGTAGTATCCTTCAAGGATACATTCTTCCGAACCATACGCTCTTGAGTGACTTTCGGCTTTCCGCTATTATCTATTTTAAAAGCTGCTCTATCTCCTTTTTAAAGTTAATGCCAGCAGTCTGGTTCCATCTCGGTTAAGGTGAATCCCATCCCTTTGGAAGAGCCCCTCCTTTCCCCAGAATGTTCCCCAGTTCCTAACAAATCCAAAACCCTCATCCTTGCACCATCGTCTCATCCACGCATTGAGACTCTGGATCTCTTCCTGCCTTTTGGGTCCTGCGCGTGGAACGAGAAGCATTTCGGAGAACGCTACCCTGGAAGTTCTGGATTTAAACTTCCTACCTAAAAGCCTCCAGAACCTCCCTACCACATTTTCCTTTGTCATTGTTACCGACATGTACCAAGACAGCAGACTCCTCCCCAGCACTATGTAAGACCTTATCTAAGTTGTGCGTAAGGTCCGCTACCTTCACACCAGGCAAGCATGTTACCAGGCGATCCTCACGTCCGCCAGCCACCCAGCTATCTATATGCCTAATGATCGAATCACCAACTATAATGGCTGTCCTAACCCTTCCGTCATGGGCACATGGCCCTGGAGAAACCTCCTCGGTGCGAGAGGGTTTTACATTACCTGGAGGACAGGTCCTAGTTACAGGATCACTTCCTGCCAAACCATGGTGATGCTCTCCTGTCACATGACCTCTCTCCACCATGGCAACAGGGATGCTGCCGGACTGGAGTTGGGACTTCAGAACTATATCCCTGTAGGTCTTGTGAATGTTCTTCTCTGTCTTTCTTATGTCTTCCAAATCTGCTACTCTACCTTCTAGAGAATGGACTCGTTCCCTGAGAGAAAAGAGTTCCTTCCACCTAGTGCACATGTAAGACCTCTCACCAACTGGGAGAAAATCATACATGTAACACTCAATGCAAAAGACTGGAAAGCCCCCATCTCGCTGCTGGACTGCTGTCTGCATCTTAGTTTTAAGGTTGTGTTTAGATCTTTAAGTTCTTTACTTACTAAGGGTTGCTGTGGATACTTACACTAATAAAAGTGTACCTAATATGTTTAATACACCTTGTTCACCTGAAACCTAATTATTCTCAGGTCCTGAATGTATGACTGATTTGGATGAGGAGCTGCACCTGAGAGCAGCTCCTTTCCTTTAAGATGTGTAAGTGCCTATAAAGCTACGATTATCCCAGTGGTGTGTGGGTGTTGGGGAGGGAGAGAGGGAAATAAGACTTATTAAAAGAGGGCTGCTACACAGTACCCTGTCCTGTGCTTCTAAGGTAAGCTGTGTCCTGGGTGATTAACAGTCCTTGCTTGGATAGAAGGAGTCTTTCAAAATGGTCTTTTGACCTGCCGCCTGACTTTAACACTTATTTAAAATGTTTAAGAGGTCTCTTGCCCCCTAAGTAGAAAGCCTCTTTGTAAAGGTCTCTAGAATATTTTATTTAGTGCTCAAAGAATACTGACCCTGTTTTGCTTTTTATGCTAAGTTATATTCTGATTTAATTTAAATTAAAGCTCTTTGCTGCTGCTAGGCTTTTACTTAGTATGAAATTTAAACTAGAAGCTCTCTGCTCTAAATTTAACCAGAAAGCTCTTTTCTGTGTTTTAAATTTAAACGAAAAGCACTTTGCTTCTACTAGGCCCTGAGTATGTATTGAATTTAAACTACAAGCTCTCTGCTTGGTCCTAAATTTAACTGGAAAGCTCTCTTCTGTTTTTTAAATTTAAACTTATACTGCTGCTACTAGGCCCTGTCTAATTTAACAAATACACTGGGTTCACAGATTAATTAGCTTTAATCTAAAGAATTCCCTTCAGAAAAATTCCCAGAAGTATATACTCACTATTGCAGATCTCTCTCCAGAAGTAGCAGTCCCCTTTTGTAGTCCTTCAAGATTGCTTCGCCCCAGGGACCGGAAGACTCTGGCTTTTTTGGGCATCGATGTCTGCTCATGGCCTCACAGAGGCGTTTTGGTTACAGGCTCGGTAGCCTGTAGCTGGGGAGTCCCATAAGTGAGGACTGGCGTCTTGATTGTTCCTGTAGAAAGTGTAGTTACTCACCGGTAACAGTTGTTCTCCAGGGACAGCAGGAATCATAAGGACATAAGATATGACATACTGGGTCAGACCAAGGTCCATCAAGCCCAGTATCCTGTTTCCAACAGTGGCCAGTCTAGGTCATACGTACCTAGCAGTTTCCCCAAAAGATACAGATTCCACAATGCTTGTATTGGGTCAAGCATTGATATCCTGGGTCCCTTCTTAATAATGGTTTATGGCCCTTTCCTCCAGGAACTTGCCCAAACCTTTTTTAAACCCAGCTACACTAACAGCCTATCTCCAGGAACAAGCAGGAATGTAGTCATCACATATGGGTAACGTCGGTACCGACGGAGCCTGCGTGGGAACGCTCCCCAGCGTCCAATTAGGAAGCTTTTGGGAGCATCCCACAGCGCCTGCGTGCTGCCTTTCCGCCTTTCCCAACTGCCTCTCTCCAGTTCTTCGTTTTCCGCGGAGCCAGCAGGTCGTGTTCCTGTCACCGCAGAAAATTTTCTTCTTTTTTGTGGTCGCGTCTGCCTTCCTCGACGCTTTACCGGTACCGCCGTTTTTTTCTTCTTTCATTCTTTTCTTTAAAAAAAAAAAATCCTTAGTACTTTTTCCTTTTCTTCCCAGGTGCACGCGCCTTTTTGGGCCTTAGGCCCAGGATTTTTTCCATAATGGAGAAACCCTCCTCGGGTTTTAAAAAGTGCACCAAGTATGGCGGTACCATCTCCGTCACCGACACCCATGAATGGTGTCTGAAATGTTTAGGTCCTGACCATTCCATCTCGGAATGTATGGCCTGTGCCATGATGTCCAAGAGAGGTCAACAGAACCGAGCTGCCAAGCTCAGTACCCTGTTTCCCTCTGATGCAGCTTCGGTGGCATCAACATCTTCCAGGGCTTCGTCTTCCTCCCGTGGATCTTAGGTAACTAAACATAAGTCTAGCCGGTCCTCAAAGGGTAGATCTCCTTCTAAGTATCGAGATGCCTCTGGCGTTGCCCTTGAGGATTCTGCACCGGCAAAATTGCCCCGGCGGGAGGCTTCCGCTTCCAAAGCATTATCGGGGCTCCAGGATGTTCGAGGCCTCGACCTCGGCAGAACTACTGGTGCCATGCTCTGGAGTACCGGCGGTCTTCTCTGGTACCGACATCCAGGCATCGGCAGCGTCGATAGACCAGAGAGTCCTGGCTATTGAGCGCAGTCTGGCGGCTCTCCTTGCAGCGTCGACGCCCTCAGAAACACGACAGACAATCCAACTGGTACCGGTATCGGTACCAGTACCAATAGCATCGACATCGGTGTCTGCATTGCCGGTACATAGTCATCCGATGCCTTCCGGTACCGATACTCCGGTACCGACTTCGGTCGGTACGGGTATCGGGCTCTTCAAGAGCATCCAGACAGACGGTACTTCGAATCCTCAGAAGAATCTGAGGATTCTAACAGTTCTGTCGATGCAGGAATGCTTCACCCAGGAATGCTTCACCCAGTGTAGGATGTCTCCTCCAGAGGATATTTCCTTTCAGGATTTTATCAGGGAGGTGGCTCGGGGTCTGTCCATTACTGTTGCCCCTGAAACAGAGCTCAGAGCAAAGGAGTTGGAAATTTTACAATATCCCAAAACTCCCAAGGAGGCAGCTACCTTGCCCATTCATGAGATTCTGCATGATCTCATGTTAAGAATGTGGGAGACACCTCTTACAACCTCTCCTCATTCTCGTAGACTGGATACTCTGTATTGAGTCCCTCCTTGTCCTGGTTTCCAAAAAACTCAGCTTCCTCTCCACTCTGTTGTAGTGGAATCAGCTATGAGAAGGATCAAGAGTGCAAAGAGGCATGCCTCTAATCCTCCAGGACATGAGTGCAGAACTCTGGATGCTTTTGGACGTCGTGTCTTCCAAGCTTCCATGCTTTCTGCCAGGATCATTTCCTATAGTCTATACATGGGAATGTTCCTGAAGGAGGTCACAGGTGATTTAGAGGCTTTGAGTCCTATTCTTCCTGAGGATAGAAGACAGGATTTTCTCACATTGGTCAAACATGCCCAAGATGTTTCTAAATTTGTCAACCGTGCAGCTTTTGACTCTTTTGAGTGCATAAGCAGAACCTCTGCCATTACCATAGGTGCACGTAGAATTGCTTGGCTCCAGGCATCTGATCTGGAGCTCTGGGTACAAGACAAATTGGGAAATATCCCTTGTACTGGTGAGAACCTGTTTGGTAGAGATTGGCAGGAAAAAGCCAATGAGTTGTATGCTGACAACTCCACCTTGGATAGATTATCCAAGTCCACAGCTGATCCTCCTAGAAAGAAATCTTTCAAGAAACCATTCTTTTCTAAGAAGAAAAGATATTATCCTGCTTATGCTCATCAGGGACGTTCTGCAGGTCAGCTTGTCAGGAAAGGTCAGCAACCACCCAAACAGAAGAAAGCAAAGACTGTTAAGCCTCAGCCATCCCAGCAGTCCCAGCCTCCACAAGGCCTTTGACTTTCAGCTAGAGAACTTAGCCTTCCTGGCTCTCGTGGCACAGAGCCTTCCACCATTCCAGGAAGGTTATGTCAATTTGCCCCCAGATGGGGGCAAATAACAGCAGAGCATTGGACACTCTCCATCATAAAGGAGGGGTACAAGCTTCATTTTTCGAGCATGCCCCCTCCCACAATAATAAGGCAGTTCAATTCTCCGACCTCTCTCATCAACCTGTTAGGTGAGGAGGTCACTATGCTTCTTGCCCAAGCGGCAATAGAAGATGTGCCCATCCATCAGCAGGGTACAGGGTTTTACTCCCCCTATTTCCTTATTCCAAAGAAAACAGGGGGATACAGACCTATCTTGGACCTCAGAGAATTGAACAAATTCCTTGTCAAAGAGAAATTCAGGATGATGTCTCGCAGAACTCTGCTGTCATACCTTCAGAGTCAGGATTGGCTTTGTTCTCTAGATCTCAAGGATGCGTACACCCATGTTCTCATCCATCCAACTCAGAGAAGGTTCCTTCGGTTCCTTTTTCAAGGAAAGCACTACCAATACAGGGTGCTTCCTTTTGGCCTGGCCTCAGCTCCAAGGGTGTTCATGAAATGCATGGCTGTAGTAGCACTTTCTACAGGAACACTACAGGAACACTTTCTACGCACTCTAGGGATATTTGTCTTCCCCTACTTAGACGACTGGCTCATTTGAGCCCCAACAGAGTCAGAGGCCAGGACTTCTCTATCCTGCACAATGCGTATCCTTCAGTATTTGGGTCTGGTAATAAACATCCCAAAATCCAGTCTAACTCCCACTCAGTCTTTAGAGTTCATAGGAGCTTTGCTGGATACCAGAAAGGCAAGGGCCTATCTCCCCCAGGCCCGTTGCCTTCGCATTGTGCAGTTAGCTTCTCAAGCAGTGCTAAAGCCTTATCTCACTGTCCGAGAAATGCTACAACTACTAGGCCACATGGCATCTACTGTGCATGTGGTTACCTATGCTCGCCTTCATATGAGGGCAGCCCAGTGGACTTTATCCACTCAATGGACCCAGGCATCAGGATGCCTGTCAGAAAAAATAGCAAACACAAGTCGCCTTATTTTGTCCCTCCAATGGTGGAAGTCCATTCAAAACCTGTTGCTGGGGTCCCCTTTTAAGGCAACCCTTACCCCAAGCAAATCTCACAACAGATGCTTCTCCGATGGGTTGGGGAGCTCATCTGCAAGACCTCTCCACCCAAGGCATCTGGTCTCCACAGGAGACTCATCTACATATCAATCTCTTGCACCTCAGAGCAATCTTCCTTGCTCTTCAAGTATTCCACACCCTGCTCAGCTACAAGACAGTCCTCATTCATACGGACAATCAAGTAGCCATGTTCTACGTGAACAAGCGGGGGAACCGGCTCTCTCTTTGCAACGAAGCTTTGCGACTATGGGCCCTCGTCAGAGAGCATCAGATTCATCTCCTGGCAGTGTATCTTCCAGGTATACAAAACTCTTGGGCAGACAGACTCAGTCGAGTTCTGCTTCCACACGAGTAGTCTCTGCATGCAGACCAGGTGGCCAAGAGTTTTCAAGTTTGGGGAACCCCAGACATAGACCTCTTTAGAAGTCCGTGGAATGCCATACTTCCCCGGTTATTTTCCAGAATTCTGGCTCAGAAGGCTCAGGCCAGGGATGCTTTCCTCCTTTACTGGGGTCAAGATTTCCTGTATGCCTTCCCACCCATTCCCCTAATTCCCAAAACCCTGTTCAAGCTTCAGAGAGACAGAGGTCGTATGATTCTCATAGCTCCACATTGGCCAAGGCAAGTGTAGTACCCTCTGCTTCCACATCTCTCTCAAGCTCCCTCCCTGGAGATAGGGTCTGCTCCAGATCTCCTATCCCAGGAGGACAGAATGTTATGGCATCCCAATCCCCAGTCTCTGCATCTCAGGTCTTGGTTGCTGAAGGCCTAGATCTCCATGATATTAATCTCTCTCAGCAAGTAAAAGATATTCTTTTTGCTTCCAGGAAACCTTCCACGAGACACTCTTATGCTTTCAAGTGGAAAAGGTTTACCATATGGTGTTCGCAGAAGGGTCTTAACCCCCTTGCGATACCTCTGGAATCATTGCTGGAGTATCTCCTTCATTTGTCCAATGCAGGTCTTAAGACTAACTCAGTAAGAGTCCATTTGAGTGCTATTGCAGCTTCCTTTAAGCCTCTAAATGGACAGCCTATTTCCTCTCATCCTCTTATAGCAAGATTTATGAGAGGCCTTCTTCTAACTAAGCCTCCCATTAGGCCACCACCAGTGGCATGGGACTTAAACCTGGTTCTTGAGCAGCTCATGAAGCTACCTTTTGAACCCTTAGCTACTATCTCCTTGAAATTCCTTTTTTGGAAGGTTATCTTTCTCATTGCAATCACATCAGCACGTCGCATTAGTGAGTTGCAAGCGCTAGTAGCTGATCCACCTTATACAAGGTTCCATCATGACAAGGTAGTCCTTAGGACTCATCCACACTTTATGCCAAAGGTGGTCTCACCTTTAACCAAGCGGTCTACCTACCTGTGTTTTTTCCAAGGCCTCATGCATCAAATGCAGAGAGGAATCTTCAGAGCCTAGCAGCAGCAGTTTAAGTTTAAATTTAAAACACAGAAGAGACCTTTCTGGTTACATTTCATACCCAGCAGAGAGCTTGTAGTTTAAATTTAATAGTCACTCAGGGCCTAGTAACAGCAAAGTACCTTTAGTTTAAATTTAAAAAACAGAAGAGAGCTTTCTGATCATAAGATCATAAGATATGCCATACTGGGTCAGACCAAGGTCCATCAAGCCCAGTATTCTGTTTCCAACAGTGGCCAATCTAGGTCATATGTACCTAGCAGTTTCCCCAAGAGACACAAGTTCCACAATGCTTGTACTGGGTCAAGCATTGATATCTTCGGTCACTTCTTAATAATGGTTTATGGACCTTTCCTCCAGGAACTTGTCCAAACCTTTTTTAAACCCAGCTACACTAACAGCCTTTACTACATCCTCCGGTAACAAATTCCAGAGTTTGATTACACGTTGAGTGAAAAAATATTTTCTTTTATTAGTCTTAAATAGTTTACCCTGTAGCTTCATTGCATGTCCTCTAGTCTTTCTATATTCTGATAAGGTAAACAATCGATCTATGTTTACCCGTTCCACTCCGTTCATTAATTTATAGACTTCTATCATATCTCCCCTCAGCCATCTCTTTTCCAGGTTAAAGAGCCCTAACCTTTTTAGCCTTTCTTCATAGAAGTATCCTTCCATCCCCTTTACCATTTTGGTGGCTCTTCTCTGTACCTTTTCTAAAATCGCTATATCCTTTTTAAGATACGGCGACCAGAATTGCACACAATATTCAAGGTGCGGTCTCACCATGGAACGATATAGAGGCATTATAATATCTTTTGTTTTATTTTCCATTCCTTTCCTTATCATACCTAGCATTCTATTTGCTCTCTTGGCCGCCGCTGCACACTGGGCCTAGGGTTTTAACATGGTATCCACAATGACGCCTAAATCTTTTTCCTGGGTGGTGGTTCCTAATGTGGAACCTTGCATCGTGTAACCATAGTTTGGGTTGTTCTTCCCTAGGTTGTCAGACGGCTGCCTAGGGTGAGAACTTGCACAATCTTGACGATGCATATATTCATATGATTCTTGCAAAGTATTGTGGGTATTGTAGTTCATTCACTCCCAAACACAGCTGATGACAATAATTTGAGTTGTGAAACCAAGTGGTAAGATCAATAAAATACTTCTTTTATTGATGGGGTTTAATTCACCCAGCACATGTATGCTTGATAGCACTATAAATGAGGTTACTTGCTTGCAGTGTTCAAAGGGATAACAAAAAGTCACAAAGTAAACCAGAAAACAACCTTCAGCTTGTCAGGCAATTGGCTAATGTTTTCTTAGCAAGTAATTACCAAATACAAAGGCACAAAGTAAAGAATAAACTTTGCTGGTTAGGTTAACTTCTGCTTATTTTCCACGCCGATCTCAGCAGTGATTCTCCCTTGCTCACACACACAATCAGGTGCAGCCCTAATTACTATCAATGGACCAGCTGAAAGCCTTTAGCTGGCTGGCTGCTACTGTGTGAGCCCAAATCCTGCTTTAAGAGCTGTTTGCAGTGGAAATAAAGAACAAAGTTAGGTTTCTTTGTGATGGCTGATGTGTTTGCTCATAGAAAACTAGCAATAGCATTTAGATAAAGAACAGTCCATGTAAATAGTTTCATCTGCTGTATTTCCCCCTGCATCAACAATCATAGGGTCAATATCATACATTGGCACAGATGAGTCTTTCATTAAGGCACTATCATGAGAATGCTTATTCCCTTGCTGCCATTCTCTATTATAGATAGGGTCTGGATCAGTGTTCATACCTGAGCCTCTCCTGCTATCATTATTCCTCTCTGTATAGCCTGGCCAATATGTAATCCAATTCTGATGTCCAGCCTTCCAATCTTGATCCCTGGACGCTGGATCTTCTCTCACATACCTTCTGGCCTTGGTCTGAAAGTCCCTTCCACATGCAGTCTTCTCTCTTCCAGGTAGCCACTGGTGATTCCTATCTCTGCCACTCCATTCCTCTGGCTGAATCCAGTCCAATGGACTCTGCTGGCTTTTGGAATACCTCCCAGTATGAGTACTGCCTTGGAATCTCCCAGACCTTCCAATGGCCTTTCTTCTCTTCCTTCCAGAGAGTTTCCTTCTCTCTCTATCTGCTTGGCTTGGCTTCTGTTTCTCCAGGTGATACTGGTGCTTGAGCTCGTAGCCGTTGCTGTCTCTGTATCTCTTCCTCCCTCTGTAGCTGAAACTCTCCCTGAAGCTGGCTGGCTTTTGCTGAAGCTGTTCTTCAAACTGTTGCTGAAACTGTTTCCTGAAGAATAAGCTCTACTCTTATCCTGTTCTAATGTGTGCTGCTCCCTAACACAGCGCAGCTGTGTTGAATCAGGCCCTGCCCTTTGAGATGAGTGCTTAGGGATTACCTCATAGCTCTCTTGATTGCACACACATTCTCTCACTTCAGCCCCTCTCATGGCTGCTGGAAACCTGGTGCATTCTGGGACTGGTAGTCTTTTATGTGAAAACTCTGTTTTCTTGCTTCTACCAGAACTGACAGGTTGCTTGTTCAGAGTCACATCATCTTTTCTATAGCTCCTACCTGAGCTATGATAAGCTTCCTTATCACAAGGTGCATAACCTTGCACTTGTCCACATTAAATTTCATCTGCCATTTTGATGCCCAGTCTTCCAATTTATCAAGATCCTCTTGCAATTTTTCACAATCCTCTTGGGTTTTAACAACTTTAAATAGTTTTGTGTCATCTGCAAATTTGATAACCTCACTCGTTATTCCACTTTCCAGGTCATTTATGAATATGTCAAAAAGCAGCGGACCCAGCACACATCCCTGGGGTACACCACTATTCACCTTTCTCCATTGGGAAAATTGTCCATTTAGCCCTACCCTCTGCTTTCTATCTTTTAACCAGTTCCTGATCCACAATAGTACACTGCCTCCTATCCCATGACTCTTTAGTTTTGCTAAAAGTCTCTGATGAGGGACCCTGTTAAAGGCTTTCTGAAAGTCCAAATACACTATATCAACTGACTAACCTTTGTCTACCAGTTTATTCACACCTTCAAAAAAACATAACAGATTAGTAAGACCAGATCTTCCTTGTCTAAAGCCATGTTAGCTGTCTCTTGTCAAGTCATGACTATCTACATGTTCAGCAATTTTGTTCTTTATGATGGTTTCTACCATTTTTCCCGGTACTGATGTCAAGTGCACCGATCTGTAGTTTCCCGGATCACCCCTGGAACCCTTTTTAAAAATTGGTGTTACATTCGCCATCTTCCAATCTTCAGACGATTACAGATGATTTTAATGATAGTTCACAGATTACTAATAGCAGGTCTGCAATCTCACATTTCAGTTCTTTCAACACCCTTGGATGTATATCATCCGGCCCAGGTGATTTGCTGCTCTTCAGTTTATCTAATAGTTGTAATAAAGTTTATCTAATACAATAGTTGTAATACAGTCCTCACTACCCTCCCACCCTAAAGAGTTGCTATTTTTGTCATTCCCTTACCATCTGCTTAGTAGGGCTCTAGCTAGGGGACCTGACTGTGCAAGGTGGCGCCTTTGGGCGGGAAGAGGACCACACATGTATGGCAGCAATCCCAAGGATTTCTTTGAAAGTTGGGGAATTGCTCTACTCGGGCTGTGTTGGTGCCGACGTCACCCATAAGTGAGGACTGATTCCTTCTGTCCCTGGAGAACACCTGTTACAGGTAAGTAGCTATGCTATATCCCTGCTGGCACTCTCTGGCAGGCAGAAAGGAAATATGGATCCAATCTTATGTTGCTTGCCTGTATGGAGAGTACTGCCCCATTATTTAAGGAGGTCAGCCCTTTTTAGGATATCGGCTTGGTAGTTGGTTTGCTCGGAAGGCCACGCAAGCGTGAGGCAGCCACCAAAACA
Source organism: Ichthyophis bannanicus (assembly GCA_033557465.1). Classification (NCBI taxonomy): domain Eukaryota; kingdom Metazoa; phylum Chordata; class Amphibia; order Gymnophiona; family Ichthyophiidae; genus Ichthyophis; species Ichthyophis bannanicus. The sequence goes on from CM066043.1 coordinate 289,427,486, forward strand.
TCCAGTCCCAGGTGGATTATGGAGGCTATTTCCTCGGCATGTGGCTTGAAGGGAAGTTCAGTGCTAGTGGGATTGCAAGCGCATATGACCAGAACTCTGGGCAGTTTCGTCTGCAGAGCTTTCGGTTTTACCACCGGCCGAGATTGGAGGGCAGCCACCTTGTCTTACCTTCATACCTTTGCTAGACATTATAGTTTAGGGGTACAGGCAGCAAGGACACTGGGTTTGGAGTGGTGGTGTTTCAGGCTGGAATCTCTGGTCCCTCCTATTGATAGAACTGCTGTGTTACATCCCAGTGGTACGTGACTGGACTGAAGGGACGATAAGGAAAGTGAAATTAGACCTTACCTGCTAATTGGCATTCCTTGAGTAACTCTAGTCCAGTCCCGGAACCCACCTGGTTGAGTCCAAAGGGATCAGTCACGCGACCCCATAGCAGGAAGTTGTATGGTTCAGGTGTTGTAAGGGATCAGAGATCCTGAAGGAGACGGTGAAGTTTCTGACAGTACTGCAGTCTCTCGGTCCATTGTTGTTTTACTACAAGCAGCATCTATATTGGCCATGTGTTTGGTCTTCAGCAGTCCACAGGTAAGCCCTTTTGGTCTTCAGCAGTCCACGGGTAAGCCCTTTTGAACTTGGGATAAAAAGGCTCCTCCCTTGGGAGTTGGATTCAGGTTGGACAGTTAGTCTGTTTGTTGGGCATACTTACTTGCCTTCTTATTTTGTGTTCTTTTGAGTCTGCTTTGTCAGTAGGTTACTGGGGCTGGAAGGAGGAGCTGGCCGCCGAAGTACACTGATGTCATCAAAAGATGACATGCTCATTCTCCAAGCTGCTGTTAGAAGGCGACTACTCAGAAGTTCGGGACTGTACTGGAGTTACTCAAGGAATGCCAATTAGCAGGTAAGCTCTAATTTCACTTTCCATATTGTCTTGTTAGACCAGTCCAGACAAGTGGGATTCTGTCTCCCTACCAACAGATGTGGAGACTGAGAAAATACTCCAGAGGCTTCTTATGACATAACCATGCCATTATCAGCCTGATCCTCTAGAGCAGCGGTTCTCAACCTGTGGGTCGCGACCCCAACGGGGGTCGCCACAGGATTTAGCGGGGGTCGCTTAGCCTCCACCAAGTTTAAAAAAAAAAATTAAGATGTGCACAAGTTGCTGCCGCTGCCGAGTCCGCTTCTCGGCAGCAGCAAACTCCGGCAAACTCACCGCCTTCTTCTGCAGCCGCGGCTCCCTGCCTTTTAGGGAACCGCGGCTGTACTTGTAAAATCGTTGCGGAGCCCTTCCTGTCTCGACGGGCTCCGTGCAGCATTGTCCCGCCTCCAAAGGAAGTGGTAAACAACTTCCTTTGGAGGCGGGACAATGCTGCATGGAGCCCATCGAGACAGGAAGGGCTCTGCAATGATTTTACAGGTACAGCCGCGGTTCCCTAAGAGGCAGAGAGCCGCGGCTGCATTAGAAGGGAGGCAGACAACCTGCAACACGGCTGACATCGACAGAGGTGTGCTGACATGGAGGGAGGCGGGCTGACATGGACAGATGGAAGGATGGGGCTGACATGGAGGGAGGGATGGAGGGAGGGGGCTGACATGGACAGATGGAAGGATGGGGGCTGACATGGAGGGAGGGGGCTGATTTGGATGGATGGAGGGGGCTGACATGGACAGATGGAAGGATGGGGCTGACATGGAGGGAGGGAGGGGGGCTGTCATGGACCGAGGGACGGATGGGGCTGACATGGAGGGAGGGGGCTGATATGGATGGATGGATGGATGGATGGAGGGAGGGGGCTGACATGGACAGATGGAAGGATGGGGGCTGACAGGGAGGGAGGGAGCTGACAGGGAGGGAGGGAGGGAGGGATGGGGCTGATATGGATGGATGGAGGGAGGGAGGGGGGCTGACAGGGAGGGAGGGAGGGATGGGGGCTGATATGGATGGATGGAGGAGGGAGGGATGGAGGGAGGGATGGGGGCTGATATGGATGGATGGAGGGAGGGAGGGAGGGGCCTGACAGGGAGGGAGGGAGGGAGGGATGGGGGCTGATATGGATGGAGGGAGGGAGGGAGGGGGCTGACAGGGAGGGAGGGAGGGATGGGGGCTGATATGGATGGATGGAGGGAGGGAGGGAGGGAGGGGGGCTGACATGGACGGATGGAAGGGATGGGGGCTGACATGGAGGGATGGATGGAGGGAGGGGGGCTGACATGGACGGATGGAAGGATGGGGGCTGACAGGGAGGGAGGGAGGGAGGGGGCTGACAGGGAGGGAGGAGGATGGGGCTGATATGGATGGATGGAGGGAGGGAGGGGTCTGACAGGGAGGGAGGGAGGGAGGGATGGGGGCTGATATGGATGGATGGATGGAGGGAGGGAGGGAGGGAGGGGGCTGACAGGGAGGGAGGGAGGGATGGGGGCTGATATGGATGGATGGAGGGAGGGAGGGAGGGAGGGGGGCTGACATGGACGGATGGAAGGATGGGGGCTGACATGGAGGGATTGATGGAGGAAGGGGAGCTGACATGGACGGATGGAAGGATGGGGGCTGACAGGGAGGGAGGGAGGGGGCTGACAGGGAGGGAGGGAGGGAGGGAGGGATGGGGGCTGATATGGATGGATGGAGGGAGGGAGGGAGGGGCCTGACAGGGAGGGAGGGAGGGAGGGATGGGGGCTGATATGGATGGATGGAGGGAGGTGGGCTGACATGGAGGGATGGATGGATGGAGGGAGGGGGGCTGACATGGACGGATGGAAGGATGGGGGCTGACATGGAGGGAGGGAGGGAGGGAGGGGGCTGATATGGATGGATGGAGGGAGGTGGGCTGACATGGAGGGAGTAGGCTGGCATGGACAAAGGGGAGAGACATGGGGACATACTGGACAGACGGGATAAATGCTGGACAGAGGCGAGAGACAGTGCGGGTTAGGATTATAATGGGCTGATGGGGGTGCTAGCACTGGTAATGGGCAGATGGGGGGGCTACGAATGGTAATGGGTTGATTAGGGAAGGCTAGGACTGGGAATGGACTTATCAAGGGGGGGTAGGACTGGTAATGGACTGATGGGGGTCTAGCATTGGAAATGAGCTGATCAGTGAGGTTAGGACTGGAAATGGGCTGATTAGGGGAGCCTAGCACTGGTAATGGGGTTGAGGGGGGGACTAGCACTGGAAATGAGCTGATGGGGGGTAGGACTGGTATTGGGCTGATTAGGGGGGGGTAGGACTGGTAATGGGGTTGAGGGGGATTAGCACTAGAAGTGAGCTGATTAGGGGGCTTTGACTGGGAATGGACTGATTGTGGGGAGGGGAGGATAGAGCTGCTGACCCTGGAAGAAAACTGGGGGCTAAGGCTACAAGTGGGCTGATACAAGGGGATGGGAGCATGGAACTGAAAGGGAGTGGATCTGAGAGGGGCTGCCATGGTATTTGTACTAGAAGGGACTGATCAGTGGGGAAGGAGGGGGACTGGAAGGGAATGGACACCAGTGGCAGTCATGGGAATGCAAGTTGACATTGGAAGGTACTGGGAGTGAGGACTGGAAAGGGGCTGATACTGGGGAGGGTTACTGGGACTGGAAATAGGCTGATGGAAAGAAGTGAAGAAAACAAAAGAGATAAGAACTGGCAGATGGACCATAGACCACAGAAAGAGAGCTAAGAGAAGACAGGAAAGCAGAAGCCTCAGATCGGGACCAGCATGATCAGAGAATAAATTGGTCAGACAACAAAGGTAGAAAAAATAATTTTATTTCATATTAGTGATTTGACTACAAAATCATCATAATTTTGAAATCAAATATTGTTACTTGTTGTTTTGATTATTTAAATAAGTATTTTATAAATAAAAACATATTGCAAAGGCCTATAATATATTAATAATTCAACAAATGATTACAGCGACAATGCGTTAACGGTAAAGGAAGAGAGACGCATTTGATTTTATCATTGGGGGTCACCACAAGTTGACCAACGGTAAAAGGGGTCACGGTACAAAAAAGGTTGAGAACCACTGCTCTAGAGGCATGGTTCAGTATTTCTCTGCCGTCAGCAGATGATGGATGCAAGTTTTTCAGCTCTGGTGAAATCTGAACTAAGGAAATTTGAAGAAGTAAAGATTGATTTCTCTCATGAATGACCACCTGCGGCTGACTCTTTCATTTGAGTGCAACGCAGGAGGATCCACTAGACACCGTTCAAACTGGTATTCTTTTTGGAACCTGTAGGAGGAGGGGAATTGGTTTGGCTCCACATGCTTAAACTGTTAAGGACCTGTTGAGCAACCAGATAATTGGAAAAGGAGTTTAGAAAGGATTTTTTGCAAGCTCTTCTCCCCTGAAGATTGAAAAAGGCTCTTTAGAGATGTGTAAATGTAAGTCCAGCAACAGGAGTAGCACACAGCCCAGCACAGTTTTTCCTGCCTTGGGGGCTCCCTGGACATAAGTACTGAGACTGAGTTTCTGCTTGTCTGAAGATTTTTGTGGAGGCCCCTGACCTCGTTCGTGGCTAGGGTGTAAATCGGATTGAGCTACATAGGCATTCGTTGATGCGGCATCTGTTTTGCCCACCTTGCTCAACTGCCAGCACATGCTGTTTGTGCTTCCCATGCTTTGCCACATTTACATGCCTCCCTGGTATGCATAAGAACATAAGATATGCCATACTGGGTCAGACCAAGGTCCATCAAGCCCAGTATCCTGTTTCCAACAGTGGCCAATCTAGGACATACATACCTAGCAGTTTCCCCAAACTCCATTGGTGTTTTGGCCACGTTATGGTGTTTTGCCTACATGTCTCTAGAAACAGAAAAATGACGACAGAAGAAGATCATATGGCCTATCTAGTCTGTCCTTCCATATCAACAATTACTACAGTCCCCTTTTTTCCTTTTGAGATCCTCTGTTTGTCCCATGCTTTTTTGAATTCAGATACTGTCCTCATCTCTACCAGCTCCACTAACAGACTATTCCATGGATCCACCACTGTTTCCGTAAAGAAATATTTCCACATATCACTCCTGAATCTATCCCCTTTCACCCTCATCCCATGTCCCCTCGTAGCAGAACTTGCTTTCAATCGAAAGAGGCTCTGCCCCTGTGCATTTATGCCACAGAGGTATTTAAACGTCTCAATCATATCACCTCTATCCCACCTTTCCTCTAAGGTGTACATATTAAGATCCTTACGTCTGTCCTCATATGCTTTATAATGAAGACCACTAACCATTTTAGTAGCCACCCTCTGTACTGACTCCATCCTGTTTATATCCTTTTGAAGATGTGGTCTCCAGAATTGCAAACAATACTCCAAATGAGGTCGCACCAAAGATTTATACAGAGGCACTATCACCTCTTTTTTATGCTAGCCATTCCTCTCTGTATGCACCCAAGCATCCTTCTAGCTTTTGCTGTTGCCTTTTCTACCTGTTTAGCTACTTTAAGATCATCAGACACAACCATTTCTCCAGGACCAAGCAGGATTTCAGTCCTCACATATGGGTGACGTCGGCGCCGATGGAGCCCTCGTGCGGAGCATTTCCCGAGCCTTCAAAGAAAGCCTTTGGGAATGCAGCACGCCTGCGCTGTGCCCTTCCCACCCAAGGGTGCCATCTTGCTCAGTCTTTCTTTTTCCGCGGAGCCCAACGGACGTAGTTTGTGTCACCTGGGAATAAGTTGATTTTTTTCTGCGATTTTCGCTTTTCTTTATCAGGTTCGATGCCGGTTCCCCTTCCCGCCTGGGCCCGGAACACCGGTATCGAGTCCAGAACTTCTTTTTCGGTTTTTGTGCTTTGTGACTAGCGTTTGCGCTTTTTCTGTTATTTTCTCTGGCAGCCTGGTCTTTTGACCTTGCAGGGGCCCTTTTCCACCCGATGGCTGCCAGCGGGTTAAAAAAATGTGATTGGTGTAAGAAACGTATGTCTCTCACCGACACACACGACTGCTGCCTCCGATGCCTCGGGCCCGATCATGACCCGCTGCTCTGTGGCCCATGCGGCAAGATGTCGTCGAAGGCGCTTCAGAGCCGTCAGCATCAGCGTGAAAGAATTTTTCGTCAGAGGCCTCGACATCTCGGGAGTCTGACCCCGAGCGGCGTCGTGGGTCCTCTGAGAGGGGGTCTCCCACCCGGGAGCACAAAAGGAAGAAGAAGCTTGTGAGGGTGGCGTCAGTGGAGGCACCTGGATCCTCAAGGGTCAGGTCACGCAGCCCTGACTACCGCCCCAGGCTCTCAGAGTCGGAGCAGCTGACCAAGCAACCTTGCCTGGAGCCAGAGTCCCCGATTCAGGTAACTTCTGTTGTCTTCGTGTACTCTCCCCCGGGAGAACCGACGTCAGGCCGGATGCCGTCGGGGCCTGAGTCGGGGGCTGCCGAGCCTCCTGAGCTCGGACTCAGGCTGACGGCCCTGGAGAGTAGCCTGGCTGCCTTCATGGAGCAGCAGCGGGTACTGATCGCCAGTCTGAACGGTGCATCTGCCCCGACCACTGGGATCTCGACGTCTAAGTCGACTCCGGAGGCCGAGCCGATCCTTGAGTCAATCAAGTCTCGAGTCGATCCTCGGCCACGGTCTCCCTCGACCTCCCGTTCAGGGCCGAGGTTGTTGATGCCGGTGCCCTCGGCATCGAGGCGGGTGACATCGAGGCCCACACGGCCGGAGCTGCTCGACTCCTCGGAGGAGTTGGCGTAGGAGACAGAGGATGAGGAGTGTCCTGACACCTTCCAGACCCGGTGCGTCCCGTCGGACTCCCTGGAGTTCGAGTCTCGGAGAAGGTCCCCCCCGGAGGATACCCGGTTCTCGGATTTCATCAGGGACATGGCTAAGGCTTTGGCATTCCCAGCGGACGCCGAGGAGGAGCCTCGAGCCGAGGAGCTCGATGCCCTCCAGTACGATTTTCCTCAGAAGGAAGCCTTTACTGTTACGGTTCCTCCGATGCTGGAATGGCTGCTCTTCTGTATGTGGGAAGCACCGGCCTCGGCACCGGTTCTGAGCAAGTGGGTCAATTCCATTTATCGAGTCCGTAAGAGCCCTGGGTTCCAGAAGGCGCAGCTACCGCACAACTCCATGGTTGTGGATTCGGCCATGCAGAGGCTGAAAAGTCAGAAGATGCACTCCTTGGTGCCTCCTGACTGGGAGGCCCGGAACCTGGATGCCCTCGGTAGAAAGTGCTTCCAGGGCTCTATGCTCTCTTGCCGTGTCCAGACTTACCAGCTGTACATGGGCATGTACTTACGGGACCTGACAAAGGAAATTGCTGGGTTCTCAGCTGGCCTCTCCAAGGAACCCAGGCAGAGGTTCAAAGCCTCGTCTTCAGGGATCCGGGATTGCTTGAAATTTATATCTCGAGCAGCCTATGATGGCTTCGAGGCTTCGGCCTGGGTAGCCGCGGCCGACATCGGTGCAGCCGTCAGGACTGGCTACAGTCTTAAGACCTGGAGTCCATGGGTACAGGACAAGTTGATCGATGTCCCCTGTCAAGGTGACAACCTATTCAGCAAACCCATGACTGAGAAGGCTGCAGAAATCAAGACCAAGACTCTCACCAGGACAAGACTGTCCAGAAAGATTTCTGCCCCTTCTCATAAAAAGAAGGGCTCGGAAAAGAAGCCCTTTATCCCGAGGAAGGGTGCTGCCTACAAAACCTACCATCAGTATCAGGCCTCTCCAGCTCCCCAACAGGGCCAGCAGGCCAAGGGGCAGGGACATGGGCCCCGTAGGCAGAGGACCCCCAGCCGCCAGCTCCGGCTCCTGCACAGCAGGGAGTGGGGTTTTGACTCCCACAGCATAGCCTCTCCTCTGCCGGTGGCTCCACTCAGCACTGGGGGTCAGCTGACCCTGTACGCCTACAGATGGCCAGCCATCACAGGGGATACCTGGGTACTGAGCATAGTCCAGAAGGGCTATATGCTCCATCTGCACCAGCTACCCCCATTCTACTATCCAGGGGAGCCTCCAAGACTCCCTCTGCACAGGAACCTCCTCCTTCATGAGTTAGCAAGTGTTTTAAAGGAACAGGCGGTGGAACCGGTGCCACACCACCTGGAAGGGCAAGGCTTCTACTCCAGGTACTTCCTAGTACCAAAGAGAACAGGAGGCCTCAGACCTATCCTAGACTTGCGAAATCTCAACAAGTTTCTGGAGAGGGAAAAGTTCAAGATGCTTACCCTTGGGATACTGCTGCCCTACCTCCAGCAGGGAGACTGGCTATGCTCCTTAGACCTAAAGGAGGCTTATACTCACATCCTCATCCATCCAGGCCACAGGCAATATCTCAGATTTGTGGTGAGAGGAAACCATTTTCAGTACAGGGTACTTCTCTTTGGCCTGACCTTTGCCCCCAGGGTTTTTACCAAATGCCTGGTGGTGGTGGCGGCTTTTCTCAGAAATCAGGGGATTTTTGTCTTCCCATACCTGGACGACTGGCTAATCAGGGGCCAGTCATTCCAGGAGTCTCGACAGGCCACTCTTCGCACTGTTTCTTTTCTTCAACATCTGGGCTTTGTCATAAATTACGCAAAGTCCACTTTGCTCCCCTTTCAAAACCTAGAGTTTATAGGAACGAGACTGGACACCCTTCAGGCAAGAGCTTTCTTGCCCGAGGACAGGGCCCACAGATTGATGGAGTTGGCAAACCAGTTCCAAAGCAATTCTCAGGTTTCCGCCAGGCACTACCTGCGGCTTCTGGGCCACATGGCATCCATTGTGCATGTGAGCCCGAATGCCCGTCTGCACTTGCGGGATGCTCAATGGTGCCTCAGAGATCAGTGGAGACAAGCCACTGACGAAATTCGAGACAGAGTAAAGGTGTCCAGAGGCTCCTGAACTCCTTGCAGTGGTGGCTGCATCTACCAAACCTTCTCAAAGGTGTGCCTTTTCAGGCTCCAGCACATAGATGCATCCTTAAAGGGCTGGGGTGCACATTGCCGAGGCACGTGCACTCAAGGCCTGTGGTCCCCTCGGGAGGCCACACAGCAGATCAACCTTTTAGAGCCGCGAGCAATTCGCTTAACTCTGCAAACCTTCTGCCATGCTCTCTCTCAACAGTCTGTCCTAGTTCAGACGGACAATCAGGTAGCAGTGTTCTGTGTGAACAAATAAGGAGGCACAGGGTCCAGGTTCCTATTTTTATTTATTTATTTATTTACATTCTCTTATATACCGTGCTATTCTGCATCAGTGCGGTTTACATTGAACAAACTAAAATTACATTGAACAGGGCATTATAACTTGGAGATAATTATTTTACAGGGAACATGGGCTATGGAGGGTTAAGTGGCTTGCCCAAGACCACAAGGAGCACCTGTGGGACTAGAAACCCCCGTCCTTCCGGCCCAAGGTTGCTGTCCTCTAGTGGGATTTGAACCCCCGACCTTCCGGCCTGAAGTACCTTGCCCCAACCACTAGGCCACTCCTCCACTCCTCCTGTGTCAGGAGGCATGGGACCTTTGCTCCTTTGCAGTCAAACAAGGCATGTTTCTCAAAGCAGTTTATCTGCCTGGTCAGGGAAACTTCCTAGCAGACAAGCTAAGCAGGATTCTCCAACCCCACGAATGGCATTTGAATGCATTGGTGGTCCAGCAGATTTTCCTCCCATGGGGACTTCCAGCCATCGATCTCTTTGCAAATCCACTAAACTGTCAGCTGCCCAAGTTTTGCTCCAGACAAAAAAGCAAAACCGGGGTTTAGAGAGCAATATGGAAACTATTGCAACAACAATTGCTCTAATTCAAATGCAAAAGATACTGTAAGTATTGAGGAAAAGGGTCTCAGAATGAATGAGGAAGGGTCGTATCAGGCTACATTGCATTGTGAGCCTGAGGACTCTCTATCCCCTTCTTTACATCAAGGACCCATGTATTCCTTATGCTATAGTAAAATATGCATATAAATGCAGACTCTATTTCACTCTGCAACGACACCTGTTAAATGCCAACAGAACTAAGCTGAATGGAGAATCCCGACTCTATAACTAGATAATAAGAGTCAAAAAGACTTATCTGAAAAAATAATTGAGGTCAGGATAAGTCTCCCAGCTCCTGACGCAAATTCTAAATGCTGTTGCGTTTCACCGCCGATGCGGCTTCTTCGGGGGAGTTCAGCGTACAGCATGCAGCGATTGATCTGCTTTATTCATGCTAAAAATCAAGATGAAAATTTCAGTATCATATGTGCTCACTTTTTAAAGTGAAGATCCTTTCTCTTGCCTTGTGCCAGTAGTACTGCAATATCTACTTCACCTTTCAGATCTAGGCCTTAAGTCTAACTCTGTTCGGGTCCACCTCAGTGCTTTGTCAGTGCACCACTCACCGGTGGAGGGACAGTTTCTGTCGATTCACCACTTGGTGTCCAGATTTCTCAGAGGTCTGCTTCTACTCAAGCCTCCGGTTCGTCCACCAGCGACTGAGTGGGATTTGAACGTGGTCTTGTAACAACTTACTCATCCACCGTTTGAGCCGATGGCTACTTGCCATTTGCACTTCCTCTCTTGGAAAGTGCTCTTCCTGGTGGCTCTTACCTCGGCCAGATGTGTGAGTGAACTACAAGCTCTGGTTTCTGATAGACCGTACACACGGTTCTATAGGAACAGGGTGGTCCTACCCAGGTTCCTCCCAAAAGTGGTCTCTTGCCACATTAATCAGGAGGTGGTCCTTCTGACCTTCTTTCCCAGGCTGCATTCCAGCCGGGCTGAAACGGTCTTGCATACCCTAGCCTGTAAGAGGGCGCTGACTTTTTACTTAGAACGTATGCTCAGCTACTCAGCTCTTCGTCTCCTTTGACCCTAATAGGATGGGGTTACCTGTCTCCAAGCGTACGTTGTCCACTTGGGTAGCAGATTGCATCGCCTGGGCGTACAGGGCAGCCGACCTCCCCTTGCAGGGTCGGGTCACTGCCCACTGTGTCAGGGCGAAGGTCGTGTCAGTAGCTCATCTCTGCTCTATTCCGTTGACAGACATCTGCCGGGCCACAACTTGGTCTTCAAGCCAGACGTTTGCAGCCCAATACTGCCTGGAGAGAGAGTCCCGGCAGGACAGTGTTTTCGGCCAGGCGGTACTCCGTAATCTTTTTGAGGTTTAGGCAACTCCTACCCTCCGGCCCTTGTGTTGGGCTACCGTACGGGGTGTGTTCTCAGATAAAGTTCTTATCACGGATGCTGAGGCTCTTGAGAGGGAGCCATTTTTTTTTCAGCTCTGGGTTTTTATTTTATTTATTTACATTCTCTTATATACCGCGCTATTCTGCATCAGTGCGGTTTACATTGAACAAACTGAAATTACATTGAACAGGGCATTATAACTTGGAGATAACTATTTTACAGGGAACATGGGCTATGGAGGGTTAAGTGGCTTGCCCAAGACCACAAGGAGCACCTGTGGGACTAGAAACCCCAGTCCTTCCGGCACAAGGTTGCTGTCCTCTAGTGGGATTTGAACCCCCCGACCTTCCAGCCTGAAGTACCTTGCCCCAACCACTAGGCCACTACTCCACTCTCGGTAGGGTTCACAGTAGCCTAGAGCTGGGGAGTCCCATATGTGAGGACTGACTTCCTGCTTGGTCCTGGAGAAAGCGTAGTTACTCACCTGTAACAGGTGTTCTCCAGGAGCAGCAGGAATCAGTCTTCACAACCCTTCCTCCTCCGCTGGAGTTGCAGTCATATACTTCATTTTTTTTTTTGCTGTCTTTTAGCTATGTCATCAGACTGAGCAAGATGGCACCCTAGGGCGGGAAGGGGACCGCGCAGGCGCGCTGCATTCCCAAAGGCTTTCTTTGAAAGCTGGGGAAATGCTCCGCACGAGGGCTCCATCGGCGCCGACGTCACCCATATGTGAGGACTGATTCCTGCTGCTCCTGGAGAACACCTGATACAGGTGAGTAACTACGCTGACTAGGACACACTCTTCTTTAGTGGACAAAACTACTTCACCCCTTATACTATATTGCTCCCTTGGATTGCTGCAGCCCAAATGCATGACCTTGCATTTTTTAACATTAAATCGCAGCTGCCAAATTCTAGACCATTCTTCAAGCTTATCTAGATCTCTCCTCATGTGTTCTACACCTTCCTGGGTGTTTACTCTATTGCAGATTTTGGTATCATCCACAAAGAGGCAAACCATACCCGACAGCCCTTCCGCTATATCACTAACAAAGATGTTTAAAAGAATCAGACCAAGGACAGATCCCTGGAGCACACCACTGGTAACTTCCTTCTCCTCAGAGTGAGTTCTATTTACCTGTACTCTGTCGCCTCCCACTCAACCAACCCAAGCAGTAACTTTAAGGTCAATCCCTAGGGTGCTCAGTTTGTTTATAAGTCGCCTGTGAGGAACGGTGTCAAAGGCTTTACTGAAATCTAAATACACCACTTCTAGGGCTCTCCTTTGGTCCAACTCCGAGGTCACCCAGTGAAAGAAATCAATCAGATTTGTCTGACAAGACCTGCTTCTGGTGAATCCATGCTGCCTCGGATCCTGTAATCTGCTGGACTCCAGAAACCTCACTATTTTCTCTTTCTGCAGTGCTTCCAATAATTTACTCACCACCAGAGTTAAACTAACTAGCCTGTAGTTTTCAACCACATCCTTACTTCTGCTTTTGTGTAAAGGGACCACATGCGCGTCTTTCCAGTCCTTTTGCACCCTTGAGTCTGACAGTATCGTTTTTGCTCTTCCTCTTCTCACTAACATATCTGAAAAATGTCTTATCCCCCCACGTGGCACTAGTGCACATTCCTCTGCTTGCATGGCACAAGTATGCTTGCATGATCTTAGCACATGGTGCTTATGTCAGTTGGGCCCACTTTGAATTTGCATTGCACCGATTGTAGAGATTCATATGCCTGGCCTCGACACCACAGACGCAACCTCCTACAGACCAATCACAAGCCTACTATTCATGGCCAAAATAATTGAAAAAGCCATCCAACAACAACTCCAAGAAGACCTGGACAAGCATGGCCCACTTGATATACAGCAGCATGGATTCCAATCACATCATGGAGTGGAAACCCTCATAACTGCCCTTCTGAAAAGACTCATGAAAGGAATACAGAATCCTCACCAAGGCAACATAGAAACATGATGACAGAAAAAGACCACATGGCCTATCTAATCTGTCCTTCCATATCAACAACTACAATAGTCCACTTTTTACCTTTAGAGATCCTCTGTGTTGGTCCCATGCTTTTTTGAATTCAGTTACGGTCTTCATCTCTACCACCTCCACTGGGAGACTATTCCATGGATCCACTACTCTTTCCGTAAAGAAATATTTCCGCATATCACTCCTGAATCTATCTCCCTTCACCCTCATCCCATGTCCCCTCGTAGCAGAACTTGCTTTCAATTGAAAGAGGCACTCTCCCTGAACATTTATGCCACGGAGGTATTTACACATCTCAATCATATCACCTCTATCCCGCCTTTCCTCTAAGGTGTACATATTAAGATCCTTAAGTTTGTCCTCATATGCTTTATAATGAAGCCAACTAATCATTTTAGTAGCCACCCTCTGCACCGACTCCATCCTGTTCACATCCTTTTGAAGGTGCGGTCTCCAGAATTGCACAATATACTCCAAATGAGGTCACACCAAAGACTTATACAGAGGCATTATCACCTCCTTTTTTCTGCTAGCCATTCCTCTCCGTATGCACCCAAGCATCCTTCTAGCTTTTGCCATCGCCTTTTCTAACTGTTTAGCTACTTTAAGATCATCAGACACAACCACGCCTAGGTCCCGCTCTTCTTTAGTGGACAAAAGTACTTCACCTCCTATACTGTATTGCTCCCTTGGATGGCTGCAGCCCAAATGCATGACCTTACATTTTTTAACATTAAATCCCAGCTTCTAAATTCTAGACCATTCTTCAAGCTTAGCTAGATCCCTCCTCATGTTATCTACACCTTCCTGGGTGTCTACTCTATTGCAGATTTTGGTATCATCTGCAAAGAGGCAAACCTTACCCGACAGCCCTTCCGCTATATCACTAACAAAGATGTTAAAAAGAATCGGACCAAGGACAGATCCCTGGGGCACACCACTGGTAACATCCTTCTCCTCAGAGTGAGCTCCATTTACTTGTACTCTTTGTCGCCTCCCACCCAACCAATTTCTAACCCAAGCAGTAGCTTTAGGGTCCATCCCTAGGGTGCTCAGTTTGTTTATAAGTCGCCTGTGAGGAACAGTGTCAAAGGCTTTACTGAAATCTAAATACACCACATCTAGAGCTCTCCCTCAGTCCAACTCCCTGGTCACCCAGTCAAAGAAATCAATCAGATTTGTCTGACAAGACCTGCCTCTGGTGAATGCATGCTGCCTCGGATCCTGTAATCCGCTGGACTCCAGAAACCTCACTGTTTTCTCTTTCAGCAGCGTTTCCAATAATTTACTCACCACCGAAGTTAAACTATCCGGCCTATAGTTTTCAACCACATCCTTCCGCTTTTGTGTAAAGGCACCACATGAGCCTCTCTCCAGTCCTTTGGCACCACTCCCGACTCCAACGAGGCATTGAAAAGGTCAGTCAGTGGAGTTGCTAGAACTTCCCCAAGTTCCCTCAGTATTCTAGAGTGTATCCCATCCGGTCCCATCGCTTTGTCTACTTGAAGTTGAGCTAGTTTCTCACAAACACAGTCTTCTGAAAATTGTTCAAGATGTCCCTCGCTTCTGTTCCTATTTGTGGGTGTTTTCGGAGGTCCTGCTCCTGGTTCTTCATCTGTGAACACAGAACAAAAATATTTGTTAAGCAATTCCGCTTTATCCTTATCAGCTTCTACATATTCCTCCCCTGCACCCTGGAGTCTGACAATACCACTCTTGCCCTTCCTCGTCTCACTAATATATCTGAAAAATGTCTTATCCCCCCATTTTATTGCATTGGCTATTTCCTCCTCCTTTTGAATCTTTGCCTTCTTGACTACTTTGCTAGCTTCTCTAAGTTTTTCCAAATACAGATGCCTGTCTTCCTCTCTCTGTGATCTCTTGTATTTCATGAAGGCCTCCCTCTTTTTCTTCACTTTTTCAGCTACTTCCTTAGAAAACCATAGTGGTCTCCTTTTCCTTTTGCCTTTATTTACCATTTTAACAAAAAGGTTGGTTGCCTTTAAAATATCCCCTTTCAGTTTTGCCCACTGTTTTTCTACATCCCCCAGCTGTTCCCATCCCACTAACGACTCCCTGAGGTATTGGCCCATCTTCGCAAAGTTAGTCTTCCTAAAGTCTAAGATCCTCACCTTGGAATGGATTCTAACAGCCGAAGTCCTAATACTGAACCACACCATCTGTTGATCACTGGATGCAAAATGATCTCCCACTACAATATCAGAAACACTTTCACCATTGTTAAGCACCAAGTCCAGTATGGTCCCTTCACGTGTGGGGTCTGTTACCAATTGCCTGAATAGTTCTCCCTGTAGAGAATCCAGGATCTCCTTACTTCTAGATGATACTGCAGCAGGAATGTGCCAATGAACATCTGGCATATTGAAATCTCCTATCAGTAGCACTTCCCCTTTCCTAGCAATGCTGCGTATGTCTTCAATTAACTCTCTGTCCACCTCTTCCTCTTGTGAGGGAGGTCTGTATATCACACTAATGCAAATAGATTTCTCTTTCCCTCTTTCTAGTTTAACCCACAATGCCTCCTCTCTTCCTTTTAAGCTCTGTAATTCCAAAGCTTTAATAGTAGTTTTTACATATAGTGCCTCTCCTCCTCCCCTTCTTCCTACCCTGTCCTTTCTGAATAAAGTATAGCCAGGTATAGTTACATCCCAGTCATGGTTTTCTGTGAACCATGTTTCTGTAACTGCCACTAAATCCAAGTCAGCCACTCCCACCAAAGCTTCAACATCAGGGATCTTATTTCCCATGCTACGGGCATTTATACACACTGCTTTCCATATGTTACCCCTGTTACCCATTTCCATAAAGGTATTTAATGTATCACCTACCTGGGGGCTTTCTTCACCTATCCCCAACGAATCTATTTTAAAGCCCTCTTCAGTAGATTAGCCAGTCTACTACCGAAGATGCGTTGACCTTTCTTGGACAGATGGATGCCATCTCTGCTCTGCAACCCTTGGAACAGCATCCCATAGTCTAGGAAACCAAAACGCTCTCGATGACACCATCCACGCAGCCATGCATTCATCTCCAGGATGCGAGCCTCTCTGCCTTGGCTTTTACCCTCAACAGGGAGGATTGAAGAGAACACCACCTGTGCACCTAACTGCTTTACCCTCTGTCCCAGAGCCATGAAGTCACTTTTGATATGTTCCGAGGTATACCTGGCAGTATCATTTGTTCCAGCATGGATTAGCAACATTGGGTAATAGTCAGTGGGCTTGATGAGTCTCGGCAAACTCTCCGTAACATCTTGGATTTTGGCACCAGGCAGACAGCATACCTCTCTGGACATCAAGTCTGGTCGGCAGATTGACGCCTCAGTACCCCTCAGAAGAGAGTCTCCAACCACCCCTATCCTTCGTTTCCTTCTGGTCACTGATTCTGAAACTTTGGGGTACTTGAACTCTGGTTCTTCCCTTTCCAGGGATGCTTTCACCTCCTCCACTTCCAGGGCTGCATAATGGTTCTTCAATTCAAGGGCTGGAGAAGTTGGATTGGTGATTTTGCAGGCCCTGGTGACTTGTATCCAACCATCGACATTCTGTTGGCACGCATCTTCTCCTGTGCTGGAGAGCTTGGTTGCTGCAAGAAGCATCTCATCAATGTACTTCTCACTGTCTTGAATGCTCCTCAGCCTCGCCACCTCCTCTCTGAGTTCCTCCACTTGTTTCCTCAGAGCTTCAGCATGCAGGCACCCTGCACATGGAACTGGTCCTTCAACTGGCATTAGGACCTCTGGACCGAGGCAGAAGCTGTAACGGGGGCAACAGCTTTAGCCATACGATTTTTCCCAGCCATTGTTCTGTACGTGGAACTTAGGTATCTGTTTGCCATCCATTTCAATATCTGCTACATAGTTTTCAAAAACCGTGGGAACATATACTTCTGGGAACTGGTCTTTACTAAACACAATCAACAGACAAGTCTTTCCACAAGCGCCATCACCTACTATCACCAGTTTTTTCCGAATGGCTGCCATTTCTGACCGATGCATTGAAAAACCCAAAGGGCTCCATATGAAGATAACATACGTGAAATCCTAAGATCACCGATTCCAGACCTAGGACATGCCTGAAGAACTTCCTTTCATGTATCTGAATGTATCATGGATACCATTTCCAGCCCCTCTTCAACCTCGACCCTCTCAAGCACTTCACTACTGGCTGGAGAAGGTTTATTGATCCTTTCTTGGTTCTCTTTTTGTTTCCCTTATCTTCCTACTCTCTGACCGCCCTTCATAAGAACATAAGAACATAAGAAATGCCATACTGGGTCAGACCGAGGTCCATCAAGCCCAGTATCCTGTTTCCAACAGTGGCCAATCTAGGTCATACGTACCTAGCAGTTTCCCCAAAAGACACAGGTTCTGCAGTGCTTGTACTAGGTCAAGCATTGATATCCTGGGTCCCTTTTTAATAGCGGTTTATGGACCTTTCCTCCAGGAACTTGTCCAATCCTTTTTTAAACCCAGCTATACTAACAGCCCTTACTACATCCTCCGGTAACAGATTCCAGAGTTTGATTACACGTTGAGTGAAGAAATATTTTCTCTTATTTGTCTTAAATAGTTTACCCCGTAGCTTCATTACATGTCTCCTAGTCCTTCTATATTCTGATAGCGTAAACAATTGATCCACGTTTATCCGTTCCACTCCATTCATTAATTTATAGACCTCTATCATATCTCCCTTCAGCCGTCTCTTTTCCAGGTTAAAGAGCCCTAACCTTTTTAGCCTCTCTTCATAGGAGTAGCCTTCCATCCCCTTCACCAATTTGGTGGCTCTTCTCTGTACTTTTTCTAATAACTCTATGTCCTTTTTAAGATACGGTGACCAGAATTGCACACAATATTCAAGGTGCGGTCGTACCATGGAGCGATACAGAGGCATTATAATATCCTTTGTTTTATTCTCCATCCCTTTCCTTATGATACCTAGCATTCTATTTGCTTTCTTGGCCGCCGCTGCACACTGGGCGGAGGGTTTTAACATGTTATCCACGATGACTCCTAAATCTTTTTCCTGGGTGGTGGTTTCTAATGTGGAGCCTTGCATCGTGTAACTATAGTGTGGGTTGTTCTTTCCTAGGTGCATAACTTTGCACTTGTCCACATTAAATTTCATCTGCCATTTGGATGCCCAGTCTTCCAATTTATCCAGATCCTCCTGCAGTTTTCCACAATCCTCTTGGGTTTTAACAACTTTAAACAGTTTTGTGTCATCTGCAAATTTGATAACCTCACTAGTTATTCCCTTTTCCAGGTCATTTATGAATATGTCAAAAAGTAGCGGACCCAGTACAGATCCCTGGGGTACTCCACAATTCACCTTTTTCCATTGGGAATATTGGCCATTTAGCCCTACCCTCTGCTTTCTATCTTTTAACGAGTTCCCGATCCACAATAGTACACTGCCTCCTATCCCATGACTTTTTAGCTTTGCCAAAAGTCTCTGATGGGGGACCTTGTCAAAAGCTTTCTGAAAGTCCAGATACACTATATCAACCGACTCACCTTTGTCTACCTGTTTATGCACACCTTCAAAAAAACAGATCAGATTAGTAAGACAAGATCTTCCTTGTCTAAAGCCATGTTGGCTGTCTCCCATTAGGCCATGACTATCTACATGCTGTGTAATTTTGTTCTTTATGATGGTTTCTACCATTTTCCCTGGTACTGACGTCAGGCTCACCGGTCTGTAATTTCCCGGGTCACACCTGGAACCCTTTTTAAAAATTGGTGTTACGTTGGCGACCCTCCAATCTTCAGGTATTACAGATGATTTTAATGAAAGTTCACAGATTACCAATAGCAGGTCTGCAATCTCATATTTCAGTTCTTTCAACACTCTGGGATGTATACCATCCGGTCCAGGTGATTTGCTACTATTCAGTTTATCAAATAGTTGTAATATATCTTCCCGGTGTAGCGATATTTCTCTCAATTCCTCTGCAGTATCACCTTTAAATACCACTTCAGTCTTGGGTAACTTCCCTACATCTTCCTCAGTAAAGACCGAAGCAAAGAATTCATTCAGTCTCTCTGCTATAGCCTTGTCTCCTCTTACTGCCCCTTTTACCCCTCTATCATCTAATGGTCCAATTGACTCTCTCACAGGCCTTTTGCTACGAATGTACTTGAAAAAGTCTTTATTTCGTGTTTTTGCTTCCGTAGCAAGTTTCTTCTCAAATTCCCGCTTTGCCTGCCTTATCAATGCTTTGCATTTAACTTGCCAGTGCTTGTGCTGTTTCCAGTTTTCATCATTTGGCTCTTTTTTCCATTTCCTGAAGGTTGCTCTTTTGGCAGCAACAGCCTCTCTGACGTCACCTTTAAACCATGCTGGCAGTTTTTTGGACTTTCTTCCGCTTTTCTTAATGCGTGGAATACAGCTGGTCTGGGCTTCGAGGATAGTATTTTTAAATAACACCCAAGCTTGCTGTAAGTCTTTAACCTTTGGAACCGCTCCTTTTAGTTTTTTCCGAACTATATTCCTTATTCTATCATAGTCTCCCTTTTGAAAGTTAAAAGGTAGTACTGTGGATTCCTTTACTATCTGTCCTCCACTGATTAAATCAAACATGATCATACTATGATCACTATTGCCAAGTGGTCCCAACACCCTTATTTCTTGCACCAGATCTGGCGTTCCACTAAGGACTAGGTCCAGTATGGCTTCCCCTCTGGTTGGTTCATGAATCAGCTGCTCCAAGAAGCAGTCATTTATTTCATCTAGAAACTTTATCTCGTTAGCTTGTCCTGCTGTGACACTGTCCCAGTCGATACCGGGGTAATTGAAATCACCCATTATTACTACTCTGTTGTGGCTTTTGTTAGCTTCCTTGATTTCTTTGAGCATTTCATCATCCATTTGTTCATTCTGGCCAGGCGGTCGATAGTATACTCCCACTGCCATCACCTTCCCCTTCATAAATGGAATTTCAATCCATAGAGATTCTTCAGCAAATTTTGTTCCCTGCAAAACTTTAATCCTTTCTGACTCAATGCCCTCTCTAACATAGAGCGCAACCCCTCCACCAATTTGTTCAGCTCTATCATTACGATATAGTTTGTATCCAGGTATCACAGTGTCCCACTGGTTATCCTCCTTCCACCATGTCTCTGAGAGTGCAATCATATCTAACCTCTCATTTAGTGCTATATATTCTAATTCTCCCATCTTATTGTTTAGACTTCTAGCATTGGCATACAAGCATTTTAGAGACTGTATTTTATTAATATTAATCTGGCTATTGGTAGGCATGGGTAATTGGGAATCTTTATGCTCTGTCTGCTCCTTACTCAAGGGCATTTGGGCTACTATACTACCTTTTGGAACCTCACTGCTTTTGGTAGTATCCTTCAAGGATACCTTTGTCCGAACCATGCGCTCTTGGGTGACTGTCGGCTTTCCCCTATTTTCTAGTTTAAAAGCTTCTCTATCTCTTTTTTAAAGGTTAATGCCAGCAGTCTGGTCCCATCCTGATTAAGGTGAAGCCCATCCCTTCGGAAGAGCCCCCCCTTTCCCCAGAATGTTCCCCAGTTCCTAACAAATCCAAAACCCTCATCCTTGCACCATTGTCTCATCCACGCATTGAGACTCCGGAGCTCTGCCTGTCTTTTGGGTCCTGCACGTGGAACAGGAAGCATTTCGGAGAACGCTTCCCCTGGGTGCAGCCGCAGCTCCAGCTGGATTACAATGACCGACGGTGCAAAAAAAATAATAATTAAAAAAAAAAGAAAGAAAACACAGTAGTGCAAAGGCACATGCGCGTCGGCCAAGGAAGCCAGACAGACAAGATGCGCGCGCACCCGCTAGCGTTCCTGTTATTCTTTGAGATTATTGCTTTCTCACCTTTCGGATTCCTCTCACCATGATCACATTACACACACCCTCGTCTGTTTACACTGGCTCCCTGTAAAGTACCACATTAACTTTAAAGTACTAATAGCACATCAGGCACTCCATACAGGTTTCCCGCAGTACGTAACTGATCTTCTCCATTTTCACACCCCCCATTGTCTCCTCCGATCCCTTCATACCCACCACCTGGCTCTTCCCTTCATTTCTTGAGCACACCTGGAACAAACACAACATTCTGCTTTCTTCTTTCTTGCCCCTGTACTTTGGAATTCTCTAGCAGCCTCCCTGTGTGCAGAGTCCACGGTTCAAATCCTTCCTCAAGACACACCTCTTTCAACTCGCCTATGACCTGCCCACCCCTCCCTCCTGATCTCTCTTTCTTTCTGCTCTCCTCTGTATGTTATTTTTCCTGTCCATTAATGGTGTTCCTTTTCTTTTCCTACACTTTGCTGTTATTTTTATTATTTGTACACTACCTTGGCTGCCTAGGGCAGTATATCAAGAAACAATAAAGATAAAGATATCAACAGCATCAGCTACAACATGCTCCTCTTATGACTCCAATTAGTCGGCATCCAAGGCACGATACTAAAATGGTTCCAGTCCTACCTAACCAATTGACAGTAACAAAAATTGGGGACCACACATCTACCCCTTACTTCCAGACACAAGGTGTACCATAAGGTTCAACCCTCTCAGCATTACTATATAACATCTACCTTCAGCTGTTCTGCTCACTAATACAATCCCACAACATCCACTACCACATCTATGCTGATGACATCATGCTCTACACACCCTTCAACACGCTCCATCCCTCATACACAAACTTGCAGCAATGCTTCACCGAAATATCTCAGTGGCTAGCTTCAATCCACCTATCCATAAACTTTAAGAAAATGGAAATCCTATTTGTTACCAAGGATGAATCATTCACTCCCCCACCCTCCGGCATGCTCAACAACATCAACATCCAAATCAGCACTGAGGTAAAGTACCATGGGGTCATTCTAGACCATCATCTAACCCTGAAACCACAAGTACAGAGGCATTATAATATCCTTTGTTTTATTCTCTATTCCTTTCCTTATGATTCCTAGTATTCTATTTTCCTTCTTAGCTGCCACTGCACACTGGGCGAGAGGCGATATCGTGGATAACACGTTGAAACAAAGTCTTTTTTCTTGGGTGGTGGTTCCTAATGTGGAACCTTACATTGTGTAACCATAGTTTGGGTTGTTCTTTCCTAGGTGCATAACTTTACACTTGTCCAGAGTAAATTTCATCTGCCATTTGAAGCCCAGTCTTCCAGTTTATCAAGGTCCTCTTGTGTTTTACCAACTTCGAAAAATTTTGTCTCATCTGCAGATTTGATTACCTCACTTATTATTCCCATTTCCAGGCCATTTATGAAGTAATCACAAACAATTAAAATGTGTGTATTAAAAACATGTATAATAATAATAAAGTGATGTAACTATATCGACATAATATAAAAAAATGAAAAACGCAGGGCAGAGGAGGAAAAACGATGTAAATTATGTACGTAAATCTATTTGACAAACATTAAAGACAAAGGATTGATATTAAAAAGGCACCATTTTACTCACTGAAGCACCCAATATGAGTCTCGCATAGGGGAAACCTATATAAGTGAACTCTAGCTGTAAAATAAATGACAAAGCATCATATCATATCCTCTATTAAAAATACTCAAAGTACTAAATAAATGACTGTATTTTGATAAAATGACTATACAGGCTTGCAATAAAACATTGATAACGGCATCAAAAATGCACATACAGCAGCATACATTATTTTTATTAGTATATACAATAGAGAACCTTTAAGTGGTGTAACATTTTTCTATTCCATCAAATATTTTACTGTTAAAACGATGCCGGCTACTCCATTTTTTCTTCTTTATAAAGTAAGATCTGTTCTCTCCTTATGGTTTTAAAAGCACAAACCTTAACCTTGCTTCAATTTGACGCGGTTTTTATCAAGTTCTTTTTGATTCATTCAGAGAGGTTTTACATGCATACATTTGACGTCACCACTATAGAAACAGCTTTGCCGGTGCTTACTTATTAGATAGTATCCTTTATTTTGTGTTGAAGGCATCATATAATGATCTGTAGTTGACGATTCACTCATTCATTTTTTAGTTATGAACTGAGTATTTAGCAGCCAATAGTGGTTTTTATCAATTTAATGTTCAACTTATACGATGTTACAGCAATAATAATTGTTCCAACTGTATATTACTTAGAGATAATAAGTATATGATATCCAGTTTATCATTTACCATAAAGTTTTACGAGTATATGTTATAACTATCTCTAGATACCATACTCCATAGTCCATTTAGATTATCTATTTATCAATCAATGTTTTATTGCAAGCAATCTTTAACCTTTGCAGCTGCTCCTTTTAGTTTTTTCTTAACTATTTTCCTCATTTTATCATAGTCTCTCTTTTGAAAGTTAAAAGGTAGTACTGTAGATTTCCTTGCCAGCCTTCCTCCATCTATTAAATCAAACGGGATCATGCTATGATCACTATTGCCAATTGGCCCCAACACCCTTATCTCTTGCACCAGATCTTTTGTTCCACTAAGGACTAGGTCCAAAATGGCTTCCCCTTTGGTCCTTTCATCAACAAGCTGTGTGGTCACCTTCCTGCCCAAGGGTGCCATCATGCTAAGTCTTCTTTTTTTCCGCGGAGCCCTTCAAACGTTCATCTGGCTTGTCCCTGGAAAAAGTTGATTTTTCTCTCCGAGTTTCATACACACCTCTGATATCACACCGGTACTTTTCCCGACACCGACCTCGTTGCCTCAGCATCGAGTTCAGTCTATTTTTGTAGTTTTCATTCTTTTCTTTTCCTGGCATCTTTGCACCTTTTTTATCCCACTGGCAGCCTGGAGAGTCTTCCCCTATAGCTACCAGTTGCTTTAAGAAGTGTGATTGGTACTCTAAAATTATGTCTTTGACTGACACATACTACTGCTGTCTCCGCTGCCTTGGGCCAGACCATGACCCAACAGCCTGCAGTCTCTGCAAGAGGATGTCCAGTAAGGCTCTCAAGAGATGCCAGAAGCAGCACGATAAGTTTTTCCCCGAGTCCCCAGTGTCTCTGAAGGCCAGGGCCTTGTCTGAGGCCTCAACATCTTGGATGGAACCTCCTGAACCCAGGCCTCATCGTGGGTCCTCAGAAAGGGGGCCTACCTTGACGGAACCCAAGAAGAAGAAGAAACCCTTGAAGGCGGCATCCTTGGACAGTTCCAACCAGCCGGGTGCTCACCGGCCCCGGTCCCGTAGTCCGAGATGTTTGTCTGATGCATCGAAGAGGGAGTGGCCTGTGAAGGTCCCTAAAGGGATCCGACTGCAGACCGGCCTCGGTCCCCAGACACCATCCTTGTTGAGGATTCCCTTTTGGGGGAGCTGGGGTTGGGCCCGGTCCCTCAGAGCCCACGCCGAAGGCTGCGGAACCTTCTGGTCTAGAGTCCAGAATGGCGGCCCTGGAGCACAGTTTGTCTGCCTTCATGTACCAGCAGTGGTGCTGTTGTCCGGCACAACTAGTTCATGTGGCCTGACCACAGGGACCTCGATGTCCAAGACGTCCCCAGAGGCCGAGCCAGTCCTCGAGGTCCTTCGGCCTCGAGTCGATCCTCGGCTGAGGTCTCAATCTGAGTCCCGCTCGACGGGACCGCAGTCATCCCTGGCAAATATGCCGGGTGCTGGCTGCAGGGCATCGGGGGCCCCGGGGTGCATGGAGCAGCCCTTCTACGAGTCCTCGATGGACTACTCCGAGTGGGAGACGGAGGACGAGGAGTTCCCCGATATCCATCGCCACCGCAATGTCCCATCTGACTCTCCCGTCTCAGAGTCCCAATGGTGGTCCCCACTGAAGGATAGGGGCTTCCTTGATTTTGTCAAGGATATGTCAAAGGCCCTGGCGTTCCCGACTTTATCGGAGGAGGACCCTCGGGTAGATGAGTTGGAAATCCTCCAGTATGAGGCTCACCGTGCCCATCCTTCCCATCCTGGAGCAGCTGATGCTCCGAATGTGGGAGACTCCGGCTTCGGTACCAGTGGTGAGCAAACAGCTTGACTTGATGTATCGAGTCTGCCGGAGCCCGGGCTTCCAAGAATCACAGCTGCTGCATAGCTCCATGGTTGTGGAGTTGGCCATGCGTCGGCTGAAAAGCCAGAAGACGCACTCCTCGGTGCCCCCCAGCAGGGAGGTCCGCACCTTGGATGCCCTCGGCAGAAAGTGCTACCAGAGCTCAATGCTCATCAGCCGCATCCAGGCCTACCAGCTGTATATGGGAATGTACCTGAGAGACCTTGCGAAAAACCTTGCTGGGTTTGCAGCGGTTCAAGAACCTGGCCAAGGCAGTCCGTGTTTCAAATTCATCTCGAGCGGCCTATGACGAGTTCGAGTTGGCGGCTCGAGTAGCGACAGCTTGCATCGGTGTACGCCGCCATGTTTGGCTACAGTCGTTCGACCTCGAGCAGTCGGTTCAAGACAAATTGGTCGATGTCCCCTGCAAAGGAGAGAACCTCTTTGGCAGACCCATGACTGACAAGGCTTCAGAGATCATGGTTCTCTCTCTATTGCTGTTTTCCTTGGATCTTTCATCTACTTTTGATCTGGTGGACCATCACACTCTTTTGGATTGTCTTCAGGACGCCGGTCTCTCCGGTTCGGTCTTGCACTGGTTTCGATCTTTTCTTTCCTCTCGTTCTTTCTCGGTCCTATCTGGTTCTGCTTCCTCTCCCCCCACTTCTCTCCCCTGTGGTGTTCCTCAAGGCTCTGTCCTTGCCCCTCTTCAATGTCTTTCTGGCCCCTCTCACTCTTCTTATCCAACAGAACGGTGTTTCTGCCTACTACTATGCCGACGATATTTTCCTTCTTCATCACACTGATTCCTCCAACCCAGACATCACCCCTCTCAATGACTGTCTCTCTTCTTTTGCCTCTTGGATTTCTTCTAACTTTCTTCACATTAATCTTACCAAAACCTCAGCAATCTGGTTCACCTTTGGACATCTTTCCCTTCCCCTCATACCCCTTCTTTCCTCCACACCTATCCCTATGGTTTCTTCTCTCAGATATTTGGGTGTCACTCTTCATTCTGCTCTTTCTTTCAAAGGTCAAATTTCCTCTATTGTCCATTGCTCCTTTTTCACCCTAAAACAGCTTTGTGCTGTTCGTCCTTTCCTCTCATCTTCTATGACTACCTTACTTCTCTCTCTGGTACTCTCACGTCTTGATTACTGTAATGTATCTTTGGCCGGTCTTCCCCAATCTCAGCTCTCCCTTATTCAACGCGTCCAGAACACCGCCATCTGCATACTCACTCACGCATCTCGTTTCGATCATGTCACTCTCCTTCTTCTACAACAGCACCGGTTCCCCATCACATATCGAATACAGTTCAAAATCCTTGTTTTTGTCCATAGAGCCATTCACACCGGTATCCCCCTCTATCTTTCTGATCAAGTCCGTCTTCACACCACCCACCGTTCTCTCCGATCCATCCACATAAACCGTATGTTTCTCCCTTCTCCATCTCAGACTCACCTAGAATCCACCCGGTCCTCAGCTTTTTATTTTCTTGGCCCCAGACTCTGGAACTCGCTCCCCCCATCCCTCAAATCTTTCAAAACTCAATTGAAGACTCACCTCTTTTGTGCAGCTTTTGACCTCCCCCCCTCCTCCCCCAAATAGTCAACGTAAAATACTGATATAATAACATTTCCTCAGCTCACCCCCCCATACCCCCTCCCTATTGCTGGCCCTGTCCTGTCATTACCCACCTACTGTTTCACTCTGTTTCCCCACTGACCACTGTCTCTGTCTCTCTCCTTTCCTCTTAGAGGTTTTATTGGCGTTCCTCCTTCCTTCTCTGCAGCCTCCTTTTTTTAAACGTTTGTATTTTATTTTGATTGTAAACCGCCCTGGTACTTACTGTAATGGGCGGTATATAAAGCTTTTTAATAAACATAAACATAAACCGAGTTCATGACGAGGACCAGGCTCTCCAAAAAGACTGCTGCCCCTTCCCAACGGAAGGGCTTGGATAAAAAGTCATTTTACCCAAGGAAGGAAGCTGCTTATAGAAACTACCCACTTTTTCAGGCCTCCCCAACAGGGTCAGCAAGCCAAGGGACATGGGCATGGCTCTTGTAAGCAGAAGGCTCCAAAACCCCATGCTCCGGCTCCGGCCCAGCCAGGGGAAGAATTTTTGATTCCTTGAGCATAGCCTAAGGAGATCAACAGCCCACAGAACAACATCTGGCCCTCTATGCCCAGAGGTGGTTGACAATTAACACTGACTCCTGGGCACTTCGGGTAGTCAGGGAGGGTTACCTCCTCTACCTAACTCAGACGCCTTCCCCTTATTTCCTGGGAGAGACCCTCAGGTCTCCTCTCCACCGGGACCTTCTACTGAAGGAGTTGGCAGGTCTTCTTGAGGACAAAGCAATAGAACCGGTGCCCCCACCATCTCAAGAGCAAGGGGTTCTATTCCAGGTACTTTCTCGTGCCAAAAAGGACAGGGGGCCTAAGGCCCATCCTCGACCTGAGCAACCTCAACAAATTCCTAGTGAGGGAGAAGTTCAAGATGCTCTCCCTTAGAATATTGCTGCCATACCTCCAGCCGGGAGACTGACTATGCTCCTTAGACCTTAAGGATGCTTATACCCACATCCTCATTCACCCTAACCACAGGCAGTACTTGCGGTTCGTAGAAGGGGCCAGGCATTTTCAGTACAGGGTGCTCCCCTTTGGCTTGGCCTTTGCCCCAAGAGTCTTCACAAAATGCCTGGCAGTCATGACCACCTTCCTCCATTTCCAGAGAGCCTTCGTCTTTCCCTATCTGGACAACTGGCTCATAAAGGGAGGCATGGCCTTAGAGGTGCAGCTGGCCACCGCACACACCATCCAGGTTCTGCAACACTTGGGGTTTGTCATAAACTACCCCGTCTCATCTCCTCCCGACAGTGTCTGGAGTTCATCGGGGCAAAGATAGACACACTCCATTTGAAGGCTTTTTTACCCAGGGACCGGTCCGACCATCTCAGGACTCTGGCTCGGGACATTCAGTGCCATCCCTAGACGCCCACTTGGCTTCTGCTGTGCCGCCTCAGACACATGGCCTCCATGGTCCACGTCACCCCCAATGCTCTCCTCCACATGAGGGCGGTGCAGTGTTGTCTCTGGGATCAGTGGTCTCAAGCCACGGATCGCCTCCGAGACAGAGTCTCTGTGACCTGCCAACTGGTGGACTCCCTGGTCTGGTGGCAGTCTCTCCAGCATCTCAAGGTGGGCATGCCTTTTCAGGCCCCAAGCCCCTCGAGGTTCCTCACCATGGATGGCTGGGGAGCCTACTGCAGAGATTTCCGCATCCAGGGCAACTGGTCACCAGACGAGAGCACCCAGCAGATCAACCTCCTGGAGCTCCGAGCCATACACTTAGCCTTGCGAGTCTTCTGTTACCACCTGCGTCACCAGCCAGTGCTGGTCCAGATGGACAACCAGGTGGCGATGTTCTATGTGAACAAACAGGGGGGCACGGAGTCTCATACCCTTTGTCAGGAGGCACTGGTTCTCTGCTCGTATGCAATCCAATAGGGTATCCTCCTTCAGGCAGTGTACCTGCCAGGCCAGATCAACTTTCTTGCTGACAGGTTGAGCAGAGTCTTCCAGCCGCACGAGTGGCAGCTGGACCCCAGGGTAGCCAGTCGGCTTTTCCAACTCTGGGGGGAACCTGTGATGGACCTGTTTGCCAACCCGGACAACTTTTAGTTGCCCCGCTTCTGTTTCCGGCAGGCCCACCCCTCCAGGGTGGCAGTGGGCACATTCCTTGTCTTATGGTTGGAAGGCCTCATTATACCTTTCTACCTACGCCGCTGATCGCCAAGACCTTGTTCAGGACCCTCCGCGACAGGGCCTCACTCATCCTGATAGATCCTTGGTGGCCCAGGCAACCGTAGTTCCTGCTGCTCCTCCAATTGACGGTGGAGACCCCCATCCCCTTGGGGACTGCCACAGGACTCCTATCCAACCTGGGGTCTCTGTCACTGACAGCAAGGCTGCTGAGAGGATGAATCTGGCCCCTTTCGGTTGAGGTGGAAGACATTCTGCTGGCCTCTCGCAAGTCCTCTACTAGAAATGCTTACGCCCTCAAATTGCGCAGGTTCTCGGTTTGGTGTGCCAAACACGGGGCTGACCCCGTCTCCTGCCCGGTGGCACTGGTGTTAGAGTACCTTCTCCACCTATGTGAATCCAGGGTCGAGTCTAACTTCATCTGAGTGCACCTTAGTGCCCTGGTGGCACACCACCATCCGGTGGATGGTAAGCTCCTCTCGGTCCAACTCTTGGTGACCCATTTTCTTAGGGGCCTGCTCTTATCGAAGTCCCCGGTTTGCCCTCCGGCAACTGAATGGTACTCAACGTAGTGTTGGGGCAGCTCACTTGCCCGCTCTTTGAGCCTCTGGCTACCTGCCACCTTCGCTACCTCTCTTGGAAGGTGGCTTTCCTGGTCGTGCTTACCTCCACTTGCAGAGTTAGCAAGCTTCAGGCCCTTGTGGTAGAGGCACCCTATACCAGGTTTTACAAGAGCAGAGTGGTGCTTCTCACACCCCCCCAAATTCCTGCCGAAGGTAGTGTCGCCCTTCCATCTCAACCAGGAAATGGTGCTCCCTACCTTCTTTCCAAGACCTCACTCCAGTCGGGGGGAGATTTATTTATTTTTATTTATTTATTTAACAGTATTTCTAAACCGCCTTATCTTAATAATCAAGGTGGTATCACAGCAAGCAATCAGGTAAAGTGTGTGTGTTGTACATGCAGTGAGGATGAAACTTGGTTGTGTGATGGCTGTGTTGGGTGCTTGATTTGTTTGAGCTATGTACAAGGTGGGCTATTTACAGTGGTGCTAAAAACACATTTTATATACATACAGTTGTTTAGGAGGATTGGAGTGCTGTTATCCATTCTCTTAGGTCCTTCACACCTTGGACTGTAAGAGGGCTTTGTCCTTCTATATCCAATGCACTCAGGGCCCCCGCAAAGCTTCTCAGCTTTTCATCTCCTATGACCCCAGTAGGGTGGGGGAGGCAGTGACCAAGTGTACGCTGTCCACATGGGTGGTGGACTGTATCGCTCTCGCTTATGAGCAAGCGAGGTTCCCGCTGGAAGGCCACATCACGGCACACTGTGTCAGGGCCATGGCGGCCTCGGTGGCAAACTTGTGCTCTGTCACGATGGTGGACATCTGCCAGGCCGCCACCTGGTCTTCAGTCCATACCTTCACAGCTCATTATTGCCTGGAAAGAAAGTCCCGATGGGACAGTGTCTTCGGCCAGGCTGTGCTCCGTAACCTTTTTGGGGTTTAGGCAACTCCTACCTGCCGACTCTTCTGTGTTCAGGCTACCGGAGTGCTGGTTTCATCGGACACAGGAGTCCTACTGTGGTCTGTGTACACAGACTAAATTGCTGTTGCTTGCAGCTCCCTGTAAGGGAGCCCCTATTTTTGCTATGGGCTTTCATTAGCCTGTAACTGAGGAGTCCCATATGTGAGGACTGACTTCCTGCTTGTTCCCGGAGAAAGCGTAGTTACTCACCTGTAACAGGTATTCTCCAGGGATAGCAGGAATCAGTCCATGCAACCCTCCCTCCTCCACTTCGAGTTGCTCCTTTACCATCTTTTATTTTTGCCATCTTTTAGCAATGCCATCTGATGGCACCCTTGGATGGGAAGGGGACCATGCATGTGGGGTGGCATCTCCCAAAGGCTTTCTTTGAAAACTGTGGGGATGCTTCATCAGGGACTCTGTCAATGTCGATATCACTGTATGTGAGGACTGATTCCTGCTGTCCCCGGAGAACACCTGTTACAGGTAAGTAACTACGCTTTATTTCATCTAGAAACTTTATCTCCTTAGCATGTCCTGCCGTGACACTGCCCCAGTCGATGCCAGAGTAATTGAAATCACCTCCCTACCACACTTTTCTATGTCATTGGTACAAACATGTACCAAGACAGTAGACTCCCCCCAGCACTATCTAAAACTTTGTCTAAGTGGCACGTGAGGTCTGCTACCTTCGAACCAGGCAGACGTGTTTTCAGGCAATCCTCATGTCCACCATCCACCCAGCTATCTATATGCCTAAGGATCGAATCACCAACTATAACGGCTGTCCTAACCCTTCTCTCATGGGCACATGGCCCTGGAGAAACATCCTTGGTGCGAGATGGTTTTACATCACCTGGAGGACAGGTCCTAGCTACAGGATCATTTCCTGCCACACCAGGGTGATGCTGTCCTGTCACGTGACCTCTCTCTTCCATGGCAACAGGGAGGCTACCAGACTGGAGGTGGGACATCTGTACTATGTCCCTGTAGGTCTTGTCCATATACCTTTCTCTCTTTCTAATGTCCTCCAATGCTGCTACTCTAACCTCCAGAGATCGAGCTCATTTCCTGAGAGCAAAGAGCTCCTTGTGCCTAGTGCACACATTAAGACCCCTCTCCAACTGGAAGAAAATCATACATGTGGCTCTCAATGCAAAAGACTGGAAAGTCTTCTTCTCGCTGATGGATTGCTGTCTCCATCTTATTTTTAAGATTTTATTTAGGTGTTTAAGTTCTTTACTTACTTAGGTTTGCTGTGGATACCTATACTAATACAACTATACCTAATACATTTAATGGACTTTGTTCACTTCAAGATTAATTAATCTCAGGTCCTTAAACAAGGCATTCCTGATGAGGATATCCAACTCCTTATCTGAAAGTGAATATGGGCACCTCATTCCCTTTAATAGGTTTAAGAGCCTATAATGCTAAGATTATCCCTGGGGTGGGAAGGAAAAAAGACTTATTAAAAACTGGTTTCCTACACAGTGCCCTGATTTCTGCTTCTAAGGTAAAGTCTTGCCAATTTCCTGGGTGATTCACACAGCCCTTGGTTTGATAGAGGGAGCATTTCAAATTGCCCCTTTGATCTGTCACTTGCCTTTAACACCTTTTTAAGTTAACCGCAAATCTTCTGCCTCCTAACTGGAAGGCCTCTTTGTAAAGGTCTCTAGAAACTAGTTTATTTCTTTCTACTCCAGAGACTATTTATTCTGCTTGTATGCTAAGCTATAATCTGATTTTTGATTTAAATAAAAAAGCTCTCTAGAAACATTTATTTCAGGGACTATTTACTCCACTTTACTTTCTATGCTCAGCTATATTCTTATTTTTTAAATTGAAAAGCTCTCTAGAAAGAAATTTATTTCAAAGGCTATTTGTTGTATTTTGCTTTCTATGCTAAACTACACTCAGATTTGATTTAAATGAAAAGCTCCCTGGTGGTAATAAGACCTGACTGACACAGCAAAAACATTGAGTTCTAAAATACACCGACTTATCAGCTTTAACCTAAAGAATTCCCTATTTCCCCAAGATTAAGGTATCTTCTAGAAGATAAATACTTACAAGTGCAGATCTATTTCCAGCTGTAGCAGTCATATAAGGGTAAATGAGCTATTTGCGTATTGCCTATTCTTCCTTTAGGTAAAAGTAATCATTGAGAACTGAATTTATGCGGCTGCCAGGACCCATTACTTTGTTTTGACTGTAGCTGCTCTTTGCTTCCTAAACAAGAAGCCGTTGTCCTAGGTGACTGCTTAGTTTGCCTAGTGGTCAGGGATGGAAATATGTATAAACCTATTTCAGTGATGCTGTGTTTGTATTTCATAAGTCTATTTATAAGAGTTTAAAAATTCTTTCACTTTAACAGGATTTACTTGGAAAGGACATTTTGGAATTTTGCCATCCTGAGGATCAAAGTCACTTAAGAGAGAGCTTCCAACAGGTAGGAAAATATTCTTTTCTGCTGCTGAATCTAAAATATATTGCATTTCCCTCAACAGTGTCTAAAATATTTACTCCTTCCCACAAAGTTCCACCCCCAAGAGAATCTCCTGTGAAATAACAGCAGTCCGATATGCTCTGTCTGAAATTCCATTCCATTCCTCAGTTGCAAATATTACATACTCCTTAACAATATGTCACCTCTTGCCTAATACTTTCACAAAATGTCCCTCTACCTTCACCCTTCATCCCATATCCCCACCAAACTATCTAGTGAACATTTCCCTGTTCAGCACTGCTAAATCTCTCACACATTTATCATTTTCTCTCAGATCTTTCCCTCCCTCACTAACCCTTCTTGCTCCAAAATACATCTCACAGAAGCATAGCTCTCTGTGAGTACTCTTTCTAGGATATCCATTTGAATGAAGAGGAGAGGATATCCATCTCATTGAAGAGCATGATATTTGAGGGATGGAAACACAAAAGATATTTATGTAAATTAGATGGAAACCTTTCTGCAGATTTTCAATTTTTCTACTTAAGTTCAACCAGTAGTCCCACTGCTATCTTCCAGCTCACTTGGAATCAATGATAGCATTCTGGTACCATGAGTGTTCTTTGCACTTTCCCAGGGATTTTTCTCCTGCTTTAATGAACTCTGGGCAGGGCCAGCTTGTCAGGTGGAACAGTCTCTATCCTCCTGTGGTGAGAGTGTTGCCTGTCTATGATGAGATAATCCTAAGAGTCACATACCAGGCAGACAGATTTCATCATTGTTGTTGTTAAGTGCCGTCGAGTCAGAGTCGACTCATGGCGACCCTCTGGATAGCTATCCTAAATTGTGTTCGGTCTTCAGTCAGACGGCTCATTGTTGACAGACTGGTACCCGTAGCTGCTGTTATTGTATCGATCCATCTCATTGCTGGCCTTCCTCTTTTGCGTTGACCTTCTATCTTGCCAAGCATAATGTCTTTCTCTAATGATCTCTCTTCGCATGATGTGTCCAAAGTATGAAAGTCGAAGTCTTGTCATCTGAGCTTCTAAAGAAAGCTTAGGTTTGATCTCCTCTAGTACCGACTGGTTTGTTCTTTGGGCAGTCCATGGTATACACAGTATTCGCCGCCAGCACCATAATTCAAAGGCATCAATTTTCTTCCTGTCTATCTTTTTCACTGTCCAGCTTTCACATCCATATGATGTTATTGAAAATACCATGGCTTGAACAAGTCGAATCTTTGTATGGAGAGAGACATCTCTGCTCTTGAGAATCTTATCTAGGTCTTTCATAGCCATTCTGCCAAGAGCAATGCGTCGTCTGATTTCTTGACTGCTTGTTGCTTCTTTATTGATAGTTGATCCAAGTAGGTTAAAGTTGTTCACAATTTCAATTTCTTCTCCTTCAACGATGAACCTGTTGATTATGCCAGTTGTCATGATCTTTGTCTTCTTTACATTAAGGTGCAGGCCCATTTTGAGACTATGTTCTTTGATTGTGAGAAGCAAATGTTTCAGATCGTCTTCACTTTCAGCCAGTAATGTGGTATCATCAGCATAGCGAAGGTTGTTAATGAGTCTTCCATCAATCTTTACACCTATGTTGTCTTCATACAATCCTGCTTCTCTGATGATTTGTTCTGCATATAAATTAAACAGGTAGGGGGAAAGTATGCAGCCTTGTCTTACACCTTTGCTTATTTTAAACCATTCTGTTTCTCCTTGTTCCGTTCGAACTGTTGCTTCTTGATCAATGTACAGATTGCGCAAGAGAACGATCAGGTGTTCTGGTATACCCATGCTTCTTAATGTGGCCCAGAGTTTCTCATGGTTTACACAGTCAAAAGCCTTGCTATAGTCGATAAAGCACAAATAGATATCCTTTTGGTATTAGTCTTTTCAAGGATCCATCTCACATCCGCAATGATGTCTCTCGTTCCTCACCCTTTCCTGAACCCTGCTTGCACTTCAGGTAGTTCTTGTTCCAGGTATGGTTGTAGTCTCCTTTGAATAATCTTCAGTAGAATCTTGCTGGCATGTGGGATCAGAGCGATTGTGTGATAATTTCCACAGTCAGTTGGATCACCTTTCTTTAGTATTGGTATAAACACAGAGCTTTTCCAGTCAGTTGGCCATGATGTTGTCTTCCATATTTCTTGGCAGAGCCTTGTGAGTACGGTAACAGCTGCATCAGATTGCTGCAATACGTCTTTCCTTATCGCTTCTCCGGGCCAGTCCAGGGAATGTTAGGCCAGTCCAGGGAATGTTAGGGTTGTCAATCCTCCTTAGCAACTGAGGACTGCTGACTTCAAGCTTTCTTGAGAAGCGAAGCCACTCCCCCTGATGTCACTAGTCAGTCTTGCAGTCCTCAGCAGCTAAAGAGGATCGATTTGAAATTTCTCCCTCTAATTTAATTTATTTAGTATTACATGTTGGCTCTAGCAGAGCTGATGCTTTCCTAAGTCCTAAGGAGTTTAATTTTACTCACAATCTGCAGTGAATGAGAGAAGGAGTGGATTTGTTTAGCGGTATTAGGTAGAGCCTACCTGATATAACCGCATAATTTTCTCTTACCAGAGTGATCCTGGGGGCCCCAGTAACTCCTCTGATATTTCCACTGTTTGTAAGATTGAAACGCACCTATGCAGTGGTTCTGCTAGCAGCGGAACAAGATCGAGGCTTGCCATAGACTTCCGGGTAAGCTTTCTGCTCTCAGCTGTGAAGTGTCTTTTTACTTTCGTTTGGGGGCGTTTTTGGCGCTTTTGTTACTCGGGGCTGCACAAATTCAAGTGAAGGTAGGAAATTGCTTTTAAATACAGCATGGCAGAGAAAAGTGTATCTGAGGCAGAGAGGCCGTTATTATCCGCGGAGCGAGCAGGGAAAACTGCCATTTTAAGTGCAACTGCCAGACTGACTAGTGACATCAGGGGGAGTGGCTTCGCTTCTCAAGAAAGCTTGAAGTCAGCAGTCCTCAGTTGCTAAGGAGGATTGACAACCCTAACATTCCCTGGACTGGCCTAACATTCCCTGGACTGGCCCGGAGACAGCTCAAGGAAAGACAATTAGCAGGTAAGATCTAATTTCTTCATGGGAATGCTATCAATGCCTGGTGCTTTGTTCTTTGATAAGGCTTTCAATGCTGCTTCAACTTCTTCTTTCATCACCAATGGTTCCCGATCATAAGGTACAGGTTGAAACGGCTGTTGGTCCACTTGATCTTTATCATATAAAAACTCTGTATATTCCTTCCACCTTTTCTTGATCTTCTCAATATCATTCAACATAGAACCTTGAGCATCTTGTAACATTCCAATTCGAGGCTGGAACTTTTTCTTTAACAATCGTAGCTTTAGGAAAGCCGATCTTGTTCTTCCTCTAATAGTTTCTGCTTCTATTTCCTTGCAAGTGTCATTGTAGTACTTTTCCTTGTCCTGTCTTGCTGCACGTTGGAAATCTCTGTTGAGTTCTGCGATTGTCTTTCTTTCTCCTCTGGCTTTAGCTTCTCTGCGTTTCTGGGCAATTTTCAGAGTTTCTTCCCTCATCCATTTTGGCCGTTTTTGCTTTTTCCCCTTTGGTAGAGACTTCTCGCTTTCTTCCAACACAACCTTCTTGATGTCATTCCATAACTCTTCCGGAGCTCTGTCATTTGTATCTAAAGCAGCAAATCGATTTTGCAGGCAGTCTTTAAATTCCAGTGGTATATTCTCAAGGTCATATTTTGCTGCATTCATGAGTGGTTTGCTCTTTTTCAACTTTAGCTTGAGTTTGCATACTAGTTATCCTGATAGTCATGGGTGACTGGAACGCAAAAGTTGGCAACGAAGAAGAAGGCAAAGTAGTTGGAAAATATGGACTTGGCAACAGAAATGAAGCTGGAGAAATACTGATAGAATTCTGTAAGACCAATGATTAATGGGCTTCATTATAAAGCATATGAGGACAGACTTAAGGATCTTAATATGTACACCTTAGAGGAAAGGCGGGATAGAGGTGATATGATTGAGATGTTTAAATACCTCCGTGGCATAAATGTTCAGGGAGAGAGCCTCTTTCAATTGAAAGCAAGTTCTGCTACGAGGGGACATGGGATGAGGGTGAAGGGAGATAGATTCAGGAGTGATATGCGGAAATATTTCTTTATGGAAAGAGTAGTGGATCCGTGGAATAGTCTCCCAGTGGAGATGAGGACAGTAACTGAATTCAAAAAAGCATGGGACCAACACAGAGAATCTCTAAAGGTAAAAAGTGGACTTTTGTAGTTGTTGTTATGGAAGGACAGACTAGATGGGCCTTGTGGTCTTTTTCTGTCGTCATGTTTCTATGTTTCTATCTCAAACACCTTCCAGCAACACAAGCGGCGACTGTACACATGGACTTCACTGAATGGATTATATAAAAATCAAATTGACTACATATTTCATCATTACCTTCTCTAGATTTCCATATTGCATTTAGGCACAATATAGATTTGTTTACAACAGCCCTGAACAAGAAGGTACAAATCTTCTGCTCCAGTTGTTCAGAAAGCAGGCTAGTGGCCAGTGCTTTCTCCCTTCATTTTGTAATATATTAACATAGATGATAGTTTTCTGGAAAAGGATCTGAGGTCCTTCTAGCCTCTTGGAAAGAGTCTACTTGAGTGTCTTATGATTTTAAATGACAAGTTTGCACTATAAGGGCAATAAACCTGCTTGGATATTTTCTAGATTTTTTTCAGAAACTGGCTTAAATTCCACATTAATCTTCACCTCAGTGCAAGTGGCATTTCACTAGTATGTGGAAATGAATGGAAATCCTGTTTCTGTTCAGCTTTTAGTTAGATTTTTGGAGATCCAGTTTCACTATCAGTGTAGTTGTTATCCATCAAATGAAAGCCTCTTTTGAAAATTTGAACTCTTGCGTTCTCCAGTACCTAACCTACAAGGTTGAATTTTGAATGGCAGTAACTTGTGATAAGGAAGCTTATCATAGCTCAGGAAGGAGCTATAGAAAAGGTGAAGTGACTCTGAACAAGCAACCTGTCAGTTCTGGTAGAAATAAGAAAACAGAATTTTCCCATAAAAGACTACCAGTCCCAGAATGCACCAGGTTTCCAACAGCCATTAGAGGAGCTGAAGTGGGGAAACGTGTGTTCAATCAGGAGGGCTATGAGGTAATCCCTAAGCACTCATCTCAAAGGGCAGGGCCTGATTCAGCACAGCTGCGCTGTGTTAGGGAGGAGCACTCATCTAAGCAGAATAAGAGTAGAGTTTATTCTACAGATGACTATCTTCATGATCACCTTGGATATCCAGAGAATTATCCTCAGTTTCATCTGAAGGATCATCAGAAGCAGAAGCCAAACCGGATGGACAGAGAGGGAAAGAGACCCTCTGGAAGAAAGAGGAGAAAAGCCTTTGAGAGGTCTAGAAGAGGCCAGAGCAGTACGTATACTGGGAGGTATTCCAAGGGCCAGCATACACCATTGGACTGGGGAAAGCCAGAGGAATGGTGCTGCAGAGCTAGGAATCTCCAGACGCTACCTGTGAGGGAGACGGCTGCACGTGGAAGGGACCCTAAGACCCGTGCCAGAAGGTATGTGAAGAGAGATCCTGTGTCCAGGGATCTGGATTGGAAGGCTGGACATAAGAACTGGATTACATACTGGCCAGGCTATATAGAGAGAAACTCTAACAGCAATGGAAGCTCAGGTATGAACACTGATCTATGCCCTAGCTATAACGTTGAAAGACAGCAGGGAAACAAGTATTCTCCTGAAAGTGCTCCATTGAGAGATTCATCTGTGCCAATCCATGATATTGAACCCATGCTTGTTGAACAAGGGGGAATAATAGCAGATGAAGATCCTGTTTATATGGAC
The DNA here is from genome assembly GCA_033557465.1 of Ichthyophis bannanicus. NCBI lineage: Eukaryota > Metazoa > Chordata > Amphibia > Gymnophiona > Ichthyophiidae > Ichthyophis > Ichthyophis bannanicus. The sequence goes on from CM066043.1 coordinate 289,466,202, forward strand.
TGTTCTCTATCTAAACTCCGTTGGTAACTTTCTGTTATAAAGTACAGCAACCATCACAAAGAAATACAAATTTGTTCTTTAATCTACTCAGAAAAGCTCCTGAAGCAGGATTTGACCCACACAGTGGAAGGCAAGCCAGCTAAGGGGTTTCAGCTGGATAACTGCTAGCAATTAAGCCTTACCTAATTGCTTGTGAGCTAGGAGAGAATCACTTCTGTATCTATGTGGGAAGTAATCAGAAGTTAACCTGAAAAGAACAGTTTGTTTCTTGCTTTGTGGCTTTTCATTTGTTGTTTTCCTGATTTTGACTGTTTTTCCAAGTTAACACTGAAAGCAAGTAACCTAATTTATGTGCTACCAAGCATATCTGTGTTGGGAGAAATAACCCCATAAATAAATATCTTATTGGCTTTACCCAAGAGCACAACTAAATTATTGTCAGCAGCTGTGTCTGGTGTGAATGAACTACATTGCCCACAATACCTTGCAAATCATATAGAAATATGCACTTGCCAAGAGTGTGAAGATTCTCACCCAGGCAGCCGTCTGACAAACTTCATCACACAGATCCTAGTAATGTATCTCCTTATACTAGATTTCTTCACAGTAAGGTGCTGCTCCACATACACCCTTGACATTCATGAGGTACATGTGGGCAGATCCTTTAGCACCAACAGAATTCTGCTGGGTGAGGAGCCAAATTCATATGGTTACTTTATGAAAAGGATAAAAGCAAGTAACTGTGAAACTGAGGACTATGGCGAGAAATTTGATGAAAATGATGTTATCGCATGCTTTGCTAACTTTGAAGGTGATAAAAGTTGAACTCTCCTATGCCAAGAATAGATGGGGTCTGGGTGCGGCCTTCAAAATCAGCAAGGGGGCCATGGCTGATCAGCTCCTTTATCCACATGTTCTTTGCCATAGCTGTGCTGTGTAATATAACTTTGGTCAGATGGCAGAACCATATTTTGATGTACCTGAAGTCTACACCTTCATTCAGAAGGTTTCGCTTCATATCTTATATTTTTATAGAAAGTGGTGTGGTGTGGTCCTTAAGTTATGGCTTTTGGTTTAGGCACTTGATATACCGCCCTTTACTATGTGCATCAGAGCGGTTTACATATATACACAAACGGGTACTTTTTATTCTCCAGGAACAAGCAGGAAGTCAGTCCTCACATATGGGTGACGTCGGTGCCGATGGAGCCCTCGTGCGGAGCAATTCCCCAGCTTTCAAAGAAAGCCTTTGGGATTGCATCGCGCATGCGCGGTCCCCTTCCCGCCCAAGGGTGCCATCTTGCTCATTCTCCCTTTTTCCACGGAGCCCAACGGATGTGGTCCAAATTCCCTCGTGGAAAAAGTGCATCAAATCTCCTGAAGATTCTTTTCCTCGGCCCGGTTCGACGCTGGTTCCCCTTCCCGCCTCGGTTTGGTACACCGGTATCGAGTCCGGTCAGTATTTTTTGGTTTTTGTTCTTAGTGACTAGCATTCGCGCCTTTTTTTCTTTTTCACTGGCAGCCCGGTCATTTGACCTTGCAGGGGCCCTTTTTCCCCCGATGGCTGCCAGCGGGTTTAAGAAGTGTGATCGGTGTAAAAAGTTAATGTCCCTCACCGACACACATGACTGCTGTCTCCGCTGCCTCGGGGCCGACCATGACCTGATGGCCTGTGGCCCGTGCGGCAAGATGTCTTCTAAGGCACTCAGAAGTAGGCAGCAGCAACGTGAAAGGATTTTCTCCAAGTCCGAATCCACCCGGGTCCGGACCTCATCAGAAGCCTCGACGTCTCGGGAGCTGTCTTACTCCGAGCATCGTTGGGGTCGTCTGAACGGGGGTCTCCCTCGAGGGAACACCGGAAGAAGAAGAAGCTCGCGAGGGCGGCGTCGTTAGATGCCTCTGATAGGCCTGGGTCCTCGCGGGACAGGTCGCAGAGTCCAAACCGCTGCCCCGGGTCCTTGGAGTCGGAGTGGCCTGCAAAGGTACCTCACATGGAGCCGGAGATGCCAAGGAAGGTAACTGCTGTTGTCCTCGACTCTCCTCCAGAACCGTCATTGGGCCTGACGGTGTCAGGACCCGAGCTGGAGGCTGCGGAGCCTTCTGAGCTTGGTCTCAGAATGGCGGAATTGGAGCACAGCATGTCTGCCTTCATGGAGCAGCAGCGGGTCCTGATGGCCGGTCTCACCGGTCCATCCGCCCCAACCACCGGGACATCGACATCCAAGTCGACTCCGGAGGCCGAGCCGATCCTCGAGACTCTTCAGACTCGAGTCAATCCTCGGCCGAGGTCTCCCTCGACCTCCCGTTCGGGACCAAGGTCATCAATACCAGTGCCATCGGCGTCGGGGTGGTCGAGACCAAAGCCCTCACGGCCAGAGCCCATTGATTCCTCCTCGGAGGACTCTGCATGGGAAACGCAGGATGAAGAGTCCCCGGACACCCACCAGACCCGGTGTGTCCCATCGGACTCGCCGGGATCCGAGCCTCTGAGAATGTCCCCCCCCCCGGAGGATACCCGGTTCTCGGAGTTCATCAGGGGATATGGCCAAGGCTTTGGCATTCCCGGTGGACACCGAGGAGGAGCCCCGAGCCGAAGAGCTCGAGGCCCTCCAGTATGATTTTCCCCCTCGGGAAGCCCTTACGGTACCGGTTCCTCCGATGTTGGAATGGCTGATGTTCCATATGTGGGAGTCACCGGCCTCAATCCCGGTTCTCAGCAAGCGGGTTGATTCCATCTATTGAGTCTGAAAAAGCCCTGGGTTCCAGAAGGCACAGCTGCCTCACAACTCCATGGTTGTGGAATCGACCATGCACAAGCTCAATAGCCAAAAAACGCACTTCTCGGTGCCTCCTGGCAGGGAAGCCCGGAACCTGGATGCCCTCGACAGAAAGTGCTACCAGGGCTCTATGCTGTCCTGCTGTGTCCAAACATAACCAACTGTACATGGGCATGTACTTTCAGCACCTGGCAAAGGAGATTGTCGGGTTCTCAGCTGGCCTCTCCGAGGAATCCTTGCAGCGATTCAAGGCCTTGTCCATGGGGATTCGAGAGTGCTCGAAGTTTATTTCTTGGGCAGCCTATGACGGCTACGAGGCTTCGGTCCGAGTAGCCACAGCCGGCATCGGGGCCCGACGCCAGGCATGGCTAATGTCGTCGGGCCTAGAGCCATGGGTACAGGACAAGTTGGTCGATGTCCCATGCTGGGGTGACAACCTTTTTGGCAAACCCATGACTGAAAAGGCTGCCGAAATCGAGTCCGAGTACTTGACCCGGACAAGACTCTCCAAAAAGACTTCTGCCCCTTCTAAAAAGAAGGGCTCTGGTATAAAGCCCTTTTTCCCGAGGAAGGGTGCTGCTTACCGCAACTACCCCACTCACCAGGCCTCCCCGGCTCTCCACCAGGGGCAGCAGGCCAAGGGACAGGGGTATGGCCTGCATAAGCAGAAGACCCCCAAGCCCCAAGCACCAACTCCTTCCCAGCCGGTAGGGGTTTTTGACAGCCACAGCATAGTCTCTCTCCAGCCAGAGGTGAGACTTGGCACAGGAGGAAGGCTGGCCCTGTACGCCCACAGGTGGCCAGCAATCACTACAGATGCCTGGGTCCTACAAATAGTCCAGAAGGGCTATTTGTTCCACTTCAACCAGGTACTTCCCTCCTACTTCCCAGGGGAGCCTCTCAGACCCCCTCTACACAGGAACATCCTCTTACAGGAGTTGGCCGGTTTTCTAGAGGATCAGACGGTGGAGCCAGTGCCCCACAGCCTACAAGGGCAAGGCTTCTACTCCAGGTTTTTCTGATACTAAAGAGAACAGGAGGCCTCAGGCCCATCCTCGACCTGCAAAACTAAAACAAGTTCGTAGTGAGGGAAAAGTTCAAGATGCTTTCCCTTGGAATATTGCTGCCTTACCTCCAACAGGGAGACTGGCTATGCTCCTTAGACCTGAAGGATGCCTACACTCACATCCTTATGCATCCAGACCACAGGCAATATCTCAGATTTGTATTGGGAGGAAACCATTTTCAGTACAGAGTACTTCCATTTGGCCTAGCCTCCGCCCCCAGAGTGTTCACCAAGTGTCTAGCGGTGGTGGTGGCCTTTCTCAGGAACCAGGGAATCTTCGTCTTCCCATACCTGGATGACTGGCTCATCAGGGCACCGTCGCCTCAAGAGACCCAACAGGCCACAGCTTGCACTATCAACATACTGCAGCATCTAGGCTTTGTCATAAATCAGGCAAAGTCCACCTTGCTCCCCACACAGAACTTAGAGTTCATAGGGGTGAGGCTGGACACCATTAAAGCAAAGGCTTACCTGCCAGAGGACAGGGCACAGAGGCTTCTGGAGTTAGTACACCAAATCAGCCACAAGTCTCAGATATCAGCAAGGCATTTTCTGTGTCTTCTAGGACACATGGCCTTCACGGTGCATGTGACCCCAAACGCCCGTCTCAACATGAGAACAGCTCAGTGGTGCCTCCAAGATCAGTGGACACAAGCCACAGGGCGACTCCGAGACAGGATAAGGGTGTCCAAAGAACTAATGGAGTCGTTGATCTGGTGGCTTCAGCCACCCAACCTGCTGGGAGGAGTGCCTTTTCAACCTCCAGCATACTCAAGTCCTGACGACAGATGCGTCCTTGATGGGCTGGGGAGCCCATTGCCAGGACTCATGCACTCAAGGGTTGTGGTCTCCTCAAGAGAGAGGACACAACAAATCAACCTCTTAGAGCAACGAGCGATACACCTAGCTCCTTGAGCCTTCTGCCATATTCTCTCACATCAGCCTGTCTTGGTGCAGACAGACAATCAGGTGGCTATGTTCTTCGTGAACAAGCAGGGAGGGACAGGGTCCCGTATCCTGTGCCAGGAAACACTGGACCTCTGCTCCTTTGCCATCAGACAGGGTATGTCTCTCAAGGCGGTTTACCAGCCAGGTCAAGAGAACTTAAAATTGTTATATGTATTCCCTCCAAAACTGAGTAAAGATGGTCCCTAAATAATAAGACAAACAATACCAATATAGAATGAAACCAACGGTCTCAGACTGAATAGCTACGCACTTTTGGAAATGATTTCACCAAAAAAGTGCTGCTAAATTTGCATCAATGACCATATAAACTGGTTTCTTCTAAAATATATGTTTGTTCTAAAAGTATAATATCATAAGACAGTCACGTCAAATTTATGAACCATTCTTTACATGCATTTTGCAAAAAATCAGAGATTGTGCTTATCTCTCAACAGGAATTTAACTGTCCCAATGCCACCATCCCGGTACCCTTATTGCGTTTCGAGTCTGCATCAGGGGATCGGTTTTGCCAGACAATCTCTGTGGATGAAGGAAAAGTTCTTCGTTTGATCAGGAGAATTAAGCAATACATAGTTTATCGTAACCTTATCGTTTACTGCATTAGAAAGATCGAAAAAAGCCAAAATCTCACCAGAACTTTTTCTCACCAAGGTTTGTACGTTCAAAGGACTACAATCATTAAATGTAATGATGTGCGGTCTGTTTTTACTTCTCAGCTGTTCAAGGCTTGCCAAAAAACGCCGCGCATGCGATCTAAACCAACTAATCAGGATTTAAAGATTTTCGGCGGCACGCTAGTGTGACGTCAGTTGTTCAGAAACCACAGTGTATGAAAAGAAAAAAGGGGAAAAAAAGGAAAAAGTTGTTCATTGATTTAACCCACAGAAATTTCTCTAGGGTCAACCGATCGACCTTCATCAATGATTAAATAGCCTTCTTCAATACACTAACACAATAATAATTGTTCAAAAGCTTAAAATCAAAATCTTGCAAGAGGAGAGTCTATTCGTTATTTTAGCCCCCAAGAGTTCCACCGTGAAGTTTCTAACAGTCTTGTCGTACTGTAAAAACAGTAAATACAAGCTTTCCCCATGAACACTATCAAAAATCGATAAAAATGACCAATTAAGGTCGACTAAATATCCAACAAATTTACACTGTCCATTTCAAATGCAAGCGCTCCATTCTATCATCGTGTTGAGACCATCTGGAATAGTTGATTTAAGTCGATGGATCCACTTTTGTTCTCGGATCAATAGACTTTTCTCTTTAGATTTACCCTTGATACCAGATGTTACCCTATCAATACAAAAACATCTTAAATCTTCAAAAACATGATGGTGTTGAATACAGTGGGAAACCATAGGGGCTTCTTGCACTCTACATTTCAGCCGACTTCGATGTTCATTAATCCGAACCCGTAATGGTCGGACAGTTTTTCCCACATACAAAAGGTTGCAGGGGCATCGAATGGCGTATACTACATGGTCTGTTTCACAGGTTGTAGAATGTTGTAATTTGTAACAGTGATCATGATAAAAAAAGGAACTTGTTTCCTCTGTAATGCAACAAATGTTGCACTGGCCACACGATCTATGTCCTATCCATTGATCAGCGTTAGTGGACTTCACTGACCTCAATTTAGCAGGACTCAGCTTTTCCTTAAGGTTGGAGTGTTGCGTCCACACACATCGAATTTTCATTTCTCGTAAACAAGGAAGACTACTTAAGACATTCTTATGGCGTGTGAAAATCTTTTTGATACGTCCACTCAATGGTGAAAATTTTGTAATAAAATTAATAACGGTGCTGTCAGTAGTACGAGAAGCCTCCCTAGGGTGCAGCAATAGAGCCCTATTGTTATATAATGCTCGTTGATATGCTTGTTTGATAATATGTGGGGGATACCCTCTTTGTTGGAATTCTTGTGTCAAAATCTTTGCTTGTTTCTTAGTCTTCTACAGTGGAACAATTCTGTCTATAACGTATAAACTGTGAAAAGGGAAGGCTATCACGTAACTGTTTAGGACGTTTACTGTAATAGTAAAGCAACGTATTCCTATCCGTAGGCTTCTTGTGGACAGACGTCACCCAACCATGCGGGCCTTTTTGTATATCAACATCCAGAAAGACAATATGTTGATCATGAAAAGTGTGGGTGAACTTTGTGAGGGGTTGCTCCATTTAACCAATCTACAAATTCTTGTAAAAATGAAACGGGGCCATTCCAAAGCATAAAAATGTCATCAATAAATCTTTTCCACATTGCCACATACTTATAATGTGGTGCTCGGGGGAGCCAATGATTTTCGTATACATCCATGTATAAATTTGCCACGGAAGGGGCACACGTGATCAATGGATAGGACATAGATCGTGTGGCCAGTGCAACATTTGTTGCGTTACAGAGGAAACAAGTTCCTTTTTTTATCATGATCACTGTTACAAATTACAACATTCTACAACCTGTGAAACAGACCATGTAGTATACGCCATTTGATACCCCTGCAACCTTTTGTATGTGGGAAAAACTGTCCGACCATTACGGGTTCGGATTAATGAACATCGAAGTCGGCTGAAATGTAGAGTGCAAGAAGCCCCTATGGTTTCCCACTGTATTCAACACCATCATGTTTTTGAAGATTTAAGATGTTTTTGTATTGATAGGGTAACATCTGGTATCAAGGGTAAATCTAAAGAGAAAAGTCTATTGATCCGAGAACAAAAGTGGATCCATCAACTTAAATCAACTATTCCAGATGGTCTCAACACGATGATAGAATGGAGCGCTTGCATTTGAAATGGACAGTGTAAATTTGTTGGATATTTAGTCGACCTTAATTGGTCATTTTTATTGATTTTTGATACAGTGTTCATGGGGAAAGCTTGCATTTACTGTTTTTACAGTACGACAAGACTGTTAGAAACTTCACGGTGGAACTCTTGGGGGCTAAAATAACGAATCGACTCTCCTCTTGCAAGATTTTGATTTTAAGCTTTTGAACAATTATTATTGTGTTAGTGTATTGAAGAAGGCTATTTAATCTTTGATAAAGGTCGATCGGTTGACCCTAGAGAAATTTCTGTGGGTTAAATCGATGAACAACTTTTTCCTTTTTTTCCCCTTTTTTCTTTTCACACACTGTGGTTTTTGAACAACTGACGTCACACTAGCGTGCCGCCGAAAATCTTTAAATCCTGATTAGTTGGTTTAGATCGCATGCGCAGCATTTTTTTGGCAAGCCTTGAACAGCTGAGAAGTAAAAACAGACCGCACATCATTACATTTAATGATTGTAGTCCTTTGAACGTACAAACCTTGGTGAGAAACAAGTTCTGGTGAGATTTTGGCTTTTTTCGATCTTTCTAATGCAGTAAACGATAAGGTTAAGATAAACTATGTATTGCTTAATTCTCCTGATCAAACAAAGGACTTTTCCTTCCTCCACAGAGATTGTCTGGCAAAACCGATCCTCTGATGCAGACTCGAAACGCAATAAGGGTACCGGGATGGTGGCGTTGGGACAGTTAAATTCCTGTTGAGAGATAAGCACAATCTCTGATTTTTTGCGAAATGCATGTAAAGAATAGTTCATGAATTTGACATGACTGTCTTATGATATTATACTTTTAGAACAAACATATATTTTAGAAGAAACCAGTTTATACGGTCATTGATGCAAATTTAGCAGCACGTTTTTGGTGAAATCATTTCCAAAAGTGCGTAGCTATTCAGTCTGAGACCATTGGTTTCATTCTATATTGGTATTGTTTGTCTTATTATTTAGGGACCATCTTTACTCAGTTTTGGAGGGAATACATATAACAATTTTAGGTGACTATCACCTTCTGCTAAACTACCTACATTATCGTGAAGGTCAAGAGAAATGCCTAGCAGACAAACTAAGCAGAATTCTTCAACCTCACGAATGGCAACTGAATCCGGAAGTAGCCCAGCAGATCTTCCTCTGCTGGGGACATCTGTCCATAGATCTCTTTGCAAGCCCACAGAATCATCAGTTGCCCAACTTTTGCTCCAGATAGCCACATCCCCGAAGGGATGGCTGCAGATGCTTTTCTGATCTCCTGGTCTGTGGGCCTCCTGTATGCGTTTCCTCCCACTCCTCTGGTGGCCCAAACTCTGTTCAAAATCCTGCAGGACAAGGCCTCCGTCATCCTAGTAGCCCCCAGATGGCCAAGACAACCTTGGTTCCCGCTTCTCCTCCAGCTGGCGGTGGAGACCCCACTCCCTCTGGGGATGAGGCCCGACCTCCTGTCCCAGGAGTAGGGCTCTATCTTACATCCCAACCTCAGGTCTCTCAACCTGATGGCATGGCTGCTGAAAGGATAGTGCTGTCTCCTCTCCTCCTGCCTAAAAACGTAGGAGTGGTGTTACTGGCCTCAAGGAGGCAGTCCACTAGGAAAACCTATGCCTTCAAGTGGCGCAGGTTTGAGGTGTGGTGTAACCAACACATTGAAAACCCTTTCTCTTGCCTTGTACCAGTGGTACCTGCTTCACCTCTCTGACTTAGGCCTCAAGTCTAACTCTGTCAGGGTCCACCTGAGTGCTCTATCAGCACATCACTCACCAGTGGAAGGACAACCTCTTTCAGTTCACCCCTTGGTGTCCAGGTTCCTCAGAGGTCTACCTCTACAGGTGGACAAAGGTGAGTCAGTTGATTTAGTGTATCTGGACTTTCAGAAAGCCTTTGACAAGGTCCCTCATCAGAGACTTTTGGCAAAACTAAAGAGTCATGGGATTGGAGGCAGTGTACTATTGTGGATCAGGAACTGGTTAAAAGATAGAAATCAGAGGGTAGGGCTAAATGGCCTATTTTCCCAATGGAGAAAGGTGAATAGTGGTGTACCCCAGGGATCTGTGCTGGGTCTGCTGCTTTTTGACATATTCATAAATGACCTGGAAAAGGGAATACCGAGTGAGGTTATCAAATTTGCAGATGACACAAAACTATTTAAAGTTGTTAAAACCCAAGGGGATTGTGGAAACTTGCAAGAGGATCTTGATAATTTGGAAGACTGGGCATCAAAATGGCAGATGAAATTTAATGTGGACAAGTGCAAAGTTATGCACCTAGGGAAGAACAACCCAAACTATGGTTACATGATGCAAGGTTCCACATTAGGGACCACCACCCAGGAAAAAGATTTAGGCGTCATTGTGGATAACATGTTAAAACCATCAGCCCAGTGTGCAGCGGCGGCCAGGAGAGTAAATAGAATGCTAGGTATCATAAGGAAAGGAATGGAAAATAAAATAAAAGATATTATAATGCCTCTATATCATTCCATGGTGAGACTGCACCTTGAATATTGTGTGCAATTCTGGTCGCCATATCTTAGAAAGGATATAGCGTTATTAGAAAAGGTTCAGAGAAGAGCCACCAAAATGGTAAAGGGGATGGAAGGATACTCCTATGAAGAAAGGCTAAAAAGGTTAGGGCTCATTAACCTGGAAAAGAGACAGCTGAGGGGAGATATACTAGAAGTCTATAAATTAATGAACGGAGTGGAACGGGTAAACGTAGATCGATTGTTTACGTTATCAGAATATAGAAAGACTATTTATTTATTTTATTTATTTAATGGTATTTCTATCCCACCTTTTCCTTTAATCCAGGGAAGTCCACTGCTTACCGAAACTACCTCCCTTACGAGGCCTCCCCGGCTCCCCAGCAAGGGCAGCAGGCCAAGGGACAGGGGCATGGTTCTCCGGGGACAGCAGGGATCAGTCCTCACAACCCTCCCCCCTCCCCTAGGAGTTGCAGTCTTATTATCTTCATTTATTTTTGCCGTCTTTTTAGCTATGTCATATGACTGAGCAAGATGGCACCCTTGGGTGGGAATGGGACCACGCATGCATGGTAGCAAGCCCAAAGGCTTTCTTTGAAAGCTGGGGATTTGCTCTGCGCGGGCTCCGTCGGCGCCGACGTCATCCATATGTGAGGACTGATTCCTGCTCTCCCCGGAGAACACCCGTTACAGGTGAGTAACTATGCTTTCTAGGCTAGTATTTTTTTCAAAATACTTTTTAGTAAACACTCATCCTCTGACAGTGCAACACATAGTTAACATTACAAGGTTAAAACTGAACAACAGCACTAAACTGTTGTAACCTCTGATCCTTTCAGTTCTACCACAGACCTAGTTATGCCTGTGGGAACATGCACTTTCCATTTTATTTTCCTCTCCCTCCAAATCACCCCCTCACATACACATACCTTCACACCCCATAGATTCATACATCCATTCCTCACCTGCTCCCTTCCCTACTAGTACTTTAAAATGCAATTTATTCAGAATATTTAAAGTTTGCTTTTATAGTGTCGTTTCCTGGAACCTGAGGCTGCCTAACTTTCAGACATCCCTCTGCAGGTTCTTAAACTGAAAGGCCAAGTTCTTTCTGTCATGTATCGTTTTCGCACCAAGAATCGGGAATGGATGCTGATCCGGACCAGCAGTTTCACCTTCCAGAATCCATATTCAGATGAAATCGAATACATTATATGCACTAATACCAATGTGAAGTAAGTGCTGTTTATTTGTTGTGAAATAAAAGATTATGGGGAGGATATTCAAAGGCATTTACACAGTTTGCAGACTTGCAAACTGCATAAATGCCGCTTACCAGCATATTCAGCGGTACTAACCAATTTAGTGCTGCTGAATATACCCAGTTTGGGCCGCTAAATGCCTGACACAAAGCAGAGCAGGGGCAGCATCACAGGTTAACCAGGCAGTTGCAATATTCAACTGCTGCCCAGTTAATCCTAACCAGCTGAAGTTAGGACAGCCAATAAATGTCGGGGCCTGGATATGGCCCTAGCATTGACTATCTGGGCCGATGTTGAAGCAGCGATGGCCATCCGCTTTAAGTGTGCTGGCCCCCACTGCTGAAAATCTCTTTCCCCCTATGATTTTATAAATATTAAATTGATATATTATTAAAGTTCTTTCTGTGGCTTGTTTCAGCATTAAGGAGGTAATTTTATAATAGGATGTGTATATTTAGGAACTAAGTACATGCCTGACTAGGGGTTATTTTAGTTATTAATGCACAAATGTGGCCACGTATGCTGTAAATGACCTCTTTTAAAATATCGAGCAATGTAAAAATACGCACGTTGCTTGATGGCACATACATTACTGGTGGGCATGCACATGGGCAGTGTTTTGACAAAGAATAGGTGAAATGCATATGTAGATTATAAATTATGCTAATTTAGCTGTGTTCTTGCAAAATCTAGGTGCAGGCATTTCATTTATTTAAAAAATGTTCATGCCTTAACATAAAGGCTTTGATTTCTGCTGTGTAGGCTAGTATTTTTTTTTATATAAACTTTATTTAAATTCCATCCATGAACAACAATAAAACATCAAACAATAGCAGCCCGGGGAGTGCACTCTTATAAAGGCAAGTAGGTGCCTACTTGTTTTTAGAGAATATGCTTAAAATGAGTACATTTTTATAAAAGTATCCCCTAAAGTCCCAAGTATAGTGCCAGCACTGGGTTTTGTATGTTGAGACCTGGTAATCTCCAGGAACAAGCAGGAATGTAGTCCTCACATATGGGCGTCATCGAGTACTGATGTAGCCCGCGCGGGAAGCTCCCCAGCTACCAATAGGAAAGCCTTTGGGAGCAGTCCACTGTGCATGTGCTGGTGCCTTCCCGCTCTTCTAATTGACTCTCCTCAGTTCTTCTCTTTCCGCGGAGCCAACAGGTATGACTCCTGCCACCGCTGAAGAAACCCTTGCCTTCACCGCGTATCGTCGATACTTCTGATTTCTTTTTTCTACCCTTTATTTTTTTTTCTTTTCCCTCTCTTCAAGAGAATATAAAAAAACCCACTCTTCCACAACATGGAGAAGCCCACCAGTGGCTATAAGAAGTGCACGAAGTGCGATGGCACCATATCAATCACCAACAAGCATGATTGGTTCCTCAAATGCCTCGGCCCAGATCACATCCCTACTGTGTGTCCTCTGTAAACAAATGACCAAAAGGGGCCTTGGGAGCTGAGCCAAAAAGTTTGGGAACTCTTCGCTCAGACACCCTTTCCTTGGCCTGACCTCTTCAAGGGCATCATTGGGTTCTCCAACCCGTAAACACTAAAAAATCCAAGCACGGAGAGAAGAGATCTAAAAACCCCTCTCCTTCACGCCCAAAAAAGGACAAGTCTCTTCCCCGAGAGTCCTCAGAGATTGCGAAGGATCCAAGTTGGAAGTCCAAAGACCCTCCTGGTAAGCCTAGGACATCAAGGGACTGATCCCATGAACATTCCTGCTCACACTGTGAGTTGTCGCGGACTTCATCTGATTCCAATCACAGGTCCAGGCATCCCCGGCGGGAGGACTTGTCCTCCAAAGCCACAGTAGGGATTCAAGAGGTTCCCGATGCTTCGACCTCCGCCGAACCCTCAATATCGTTCCCCGGTACAATGGCAGCCATCCGGTGACCAGGCACAGGCGACCTCCCTAGACCAATGCATGCTGGCTCTAGAATGGACCTTAGCAGCTCTGCTTGCGGCTTTGGTGCACCTAACGCCCTCGGCCCCGAGACTCTGTCATTGACTTCAACCTCGATGCCTCCACCAGTTTCGTCCCAGCAGAAACTGACGGTTCCGATGCCCTTGATACAGCTCCCGCACACAGAGATCCCAGTTCCGATACCGACAGCACCCCCAATGCCGATACCATCTCCGTTGCCACCAAGCACGGCTCCTTCGTGGTCCATGCATCGGATGGAATCAGAGGACAACGACCGACATCGCCATGATACTCGATGCCGGCATCACCACTACTCTCTGGAATCCGATACCGATTCCTCAGATTCTGATCATCGATCCCTAGACTCCAGTGACCTCAGAGATTTTGCATCGGAGACCTCACCTCCACAGTCCAGCACCCGGAGGAAGTCCCCACCGGAGGACATGTCATTTCAAGATTTCATCGTGACATGACAGCAGGACTCCATCCCAGCAGCTTCGGAGCCAGAGCCCAGGGCAGAGGAGCTGGAGATATTGCAGTACCCTACTGCACCTAAGGAAGCCACCATCCTTCCACTATCTCCCCCATAAGTCGCCGACTTGATACACTCTATTGAGTCCCTGAATGCCCGGCTTTCAGAAGTCTCAGCTTCCCCACCATTCCATGGTGGTGGAATCGGCAATGCGCCACATTAAAATCTTGAAAAAAACACGCATCCGTTCCTCCAGCCCGGGAATCGAGAACCATCGATTCCTTCACTCGCCGTACCTTCCAGGCTTCCATGTTAGCTAGCAGAATCAGCTCCTGCATCCTCTGTATGGGGATGTTTCTTATGGAGCTGAATAAGGACTGGGAAGGCTTTCTACCTTTCCTCCCAGAAGAAAAGCATCCAGTCTTTCAAGCAGTCTTGTCTCACAGTCAAAATTTGTGAACAGGGCAGCTTTTGATGTGTTTGAATCCTCTAGCAGAGTCTCATCCATAGCCATCAGAGCAAGGCGACTAGCATGCCTCCAGGCCTCTGACTTAGAGCAGTGGGTACAGGACAAGCTAGCTAACATCCCCTGTAGAGGTGAGAACCTGTTTGGAAAGTACTGGTGTGAGAAGGCCGGTGAACTTGAGACCGATGACACTACTTATGACACTACTCTCATCTGTCAAGGAAAACATCGGACCCCTCTAAGAAGAAGGCCCAATCTAAAAAAGCCTTATATCCCGAAAAGAGGAGGTTTTAGCCGTATTCCCAGCCTATCTACACAGCAGATACAGCAGGGACCTAAGCAGGCCAAAAAGCCCAGGTTGTGAAAACAACAACCACAGCCGCAGCCATCAGCTGCCACATCGTCTTTTTGACTCCCACTTAGGGAGCATAGCCAGTCCATCCCATTTAGATGCACTGCCCATTCCAGGAAGACTCTCAAAATTTATCACACAATGGAGAAACATCATCTCGGAGAGATGAACTCTTATCATCCAGAATGGATACCATCTCAATTTTCAGGAGCTTCCCCCTCACCACTTCAGAGACTATCAAAGGCCTCCCTCAATGCCTTTCTACAACAGGAGGTTACCTCTCACCGGTTTGATGGCTCCCTGGGCTAGGAATCACCTCAGGAACACCACAGAGGTTTCTACTTCCTCAACCCAAAGAAATCAGGAGGCCTCAGGCCCGTTCTGGATCTCCGAGACCTCAACAAGTTCCTAGTAAAAGAAAAATTCAAGATCTCACTGGGAACCCTCCTTCCTCATCTCCAACAAAATGATTGGCTTTGTTCCCTGGGCCTCAAAGAGGCCTACACTCACATACTCATCCACCCATTACACAGGCAATATCTCAGGTTCATATGCCAAGGAGTGCATTTATCAATACAGAGTTCTTCCCTTCGGCCTAGCATCAGCACTGAGTTTTCACAAAATGCATGGCCATGGTAGCAGCTCATCTTCGCATCAACAAAATTTTTGTTTTCCTTTACTTAGACGACTGACTCATAAAGGCAGACTCCTCTCGAGAACTCTGCTCAGCCTAAGCCCAAACCATAGGACTTCTACAGTCTCTAGGTTTCATAATAAACTTTCCAAAATCCCACCTCATCTCCACCCAGAGGCTGGAATTTATAGGAGCCATCCTGGACACCACCCGGTGCAAGGCCTTTCTCCCAGAAGACCGAATACAAAGACTCATACTCTTGGCAAACATCATGCATCAACACCATCATGCACCAGCATGCTCCTTAAAGTTACTGGGACACATAGCCTCTACTGTTTATGTGGTCCCACATGCCAGGCTGCACATGCGGCAAACACAGTGGACCCTATCGACCCAATGGTCCAAAGCCATGGGAGATCTACATGCTTCCATTCAAATAATGCCTCCCATGGCACACTCTCTCCAATGGTGGTTCATCCCAGAAAATCTCCTCAAAGGGTCACCATTCCGACCTCTCAACCCGCAGCATACCCTAACCATGGATGCTTCAAAGCAAAGTTGGGTAGCTCACCTAGAGACTCTCTCCACGCAGGGCCTTTGGACTTCTCAAGAGTCCAGAAAACAAATAAATCTCCTGGAACTTCGAGCACTGTCGAGTGCTCTCCAAGCCTTCTAGGACTCTCTCTCCAACAGTTGTATCCTCATATGCACGGGCAATCAAGTAGCAATGTTTTACATAAACAAACAAGGAGGAACGGGCTCCCTTCCCCTATGCCAGGAAGCTTGCCAGCTATGGAACTTTGCCACTCAACACCACATGCCATTGAGAGAAGTCTACATTGCAGGTCAGGACAATCTGCAGGCGGACAAACTCAGCCGGTTGCTACAGCCTCATGAGTGGTCTCTAGACCATATGCTAGCCAACCATTTGTTTAACACCTGGGGAACTCCATGGATCAACCTCTTTGCCACTCAACTGAATGCCAAACTTCCCCGCTTCTGCTCGAAGATCCCATCAAGACTCAGTGGCCAATGCCTTCATGATTCATGAGGTCAGGGTCTGTTTATGCATTTCCCCCTACACCCTTAATCCTAAAGACCCTCTTGAACTGCAGGAAGACAAGGGCTACATGATCCTCATAGCCCCTCACTGGACCATAGTTCCCCCCTCCTCCTACAACTCTCTCAGACACCACCGATTCATCTAGGATCCGATCTGGGTGTCCTCTCTCAGAACGATGGAACACTCCTCCATACCAATCTTCGGTTCCTTCACCTGACGGCACGGCTCCTGGGAGCTTAGCATTACGCCATCTTCCTCTGTCGGCAGAAGTCTAAAATATCCTCCTCTCCTCTAGGAAACCATCCACTAGGAAGGCCTCCTCCCTAAAGTAGCACAGATATGCCTCATGGTGTTCTGACTATGCTCACAATCCCTTTGAGGTGTTTGTTTTGACACTGCTACACCACCTATGGCATCTCTCCTCTCAGGGACTCAAATCCAACTCAAAAAGAGTGTACCTCAGCTCTATCTTGGCTTTTCATACCCCTGTGAATGGTAAGCCAATATCCACCGCCTCCCTAGTAGCACAGTTTATGAGAGGTCGTCTCCTAACTAAGCCGCCTATCTGCTCACCACCAGTGGCATGGGATCTCAATGTGGTTCTGGCTCACCTACTCAAACCACCCTTTGAATCGCTGGCTACAGCACAGCTCCACCATGTCTCTTGGAAGTTGCTTTTCCTCATAGCTCTAACCTCTGCCAGACATGTCAGTGAACTACAGACCCCAATGCCCCTTACACCCGCTTTTGCCATGACAAGGTGGTCCTACGGACACACCCGCACTTCCTCCTGAAAGTGGTCTCTGCTTTTCATATCACTCAGACAGTCAACCTCCCTGTCTTCTTCTCCAGACCACACGCCTCCCAGGCGGAAGCCTTCCTGCATACCGTGGACTGCAAAAGGGCTTTGGCTTTCTATATACAGAGGACGGATACCATCAGGAAGTCCTCTCAGCTTTTTGTATCTTTTGATACAGCTCATCTGGGACTATCAGTAACCAAACAATCCCTTTCCCACTAGATAGAGGACTGCATATCTTTCTGCTACGAAAAAGCAGAACTCTCCCCAACAAGGCATGTCACTGCTCACAACGTCCGGGCAATGTTCACCTCGGTTGCAACCCTCCGAACAGTCCACATCTCTGAAATATGCCGAGCTGCTATGTGGTCCTCTATCCACACCTTTGAGGTCCACTACTGCTTGGACAAGGACTCCTGCTGGGATGCAGCCTTTGGCAAGGCGGTCCTTCAACATCTCTTTGGGATTTAGCACAACTCCTACCGCTCCGCCCACTTCTTTCAGATCTCTGCTACGGGAGGTCGAGGCCAACGATTCACAGGCAGCCCTGAGATCTCTCAGCTTGAGAGTCCCATATGTGAGGACTACATTCCTGCTTGTTCCTGGAGATAGCGTAGTTACTCACCTGTAACAGGTGATCTCTGGGAACAGCAGGAATTTAGTCCTCACAACCCACCCACCTCTCCAAGGAGTTGTAGCTCTCTCTCTCTTTCTCTTTCTACTCAACTTTCTTCAGCTATACACTCAACTGAGGAGAGTCAGTCAGAAGAGCAGGAAGACACCAGCACATGTGCAGTGGACTGCTCCCAAAGGCTTTCCTATTGGTAGCTGGGGAGCTTCCCACGTGGGCTCCGTCAGTACCTGATGTCACCCGTATCTGAGGACTAAATTCCTGCTGTTCCCTGAGATCACCTGTTACAGGTGGATAACTACGCTTTCTGTAGTGACAGATGTAATCAGAAATGATGAAAAATGTCAGCATAAAGTACTGCAGTGCCCACTTTAAAGGTTAATAAAATAAAAAGAAAATAAGGTGATACCTTTATTTATTACTATCTTAATACATATTTGACTAGCCTTTGCTCATACTGTCCTAACCTGAGAAAAGAGATTTTGGCTTCTGAAAGCTAGTCAAACATGTATTAAGTTAGTCCAATAAAAAGGTATCACCTTATTTTCTTTTTTTTTCTTTTGTTTTTATTTATTAACCAGCATTTGTGCTTATTTTCTAAAGCATTTTCCACTTGTAAAGCATGTTTTACATGTGAAAATGACTGTAATAAAATTGGTGGGTAAATACTCATATACACGTACAACTTGCCAACAAGAGGTCACATATGTTTTAGCAGTCAGTTCATAGGCTTTTCTGCGGCAGCGTTTGTGAAGGGTCAATTTAGAAACATACAGTAACGTGTTGTAACACATGTATTTCATGCCTATTTTATAAAGTAAGGTATGTCCCATCACTTACGCCAGCTCCGGGGGTAGTGTAAATGCCCATGCCTAGATTTATAAAGTATTATAGTTTCTCCATAGACAGACAGGGCTAATGCATCCACATTCCCTGGTGACGTCCTCCGATAGAACCAGTCCGTGCAGAGCCCTTCTCCAGTAGAAAGAAGTCTTAAAGACTTCCCCCAACAGTGCCCAAAAGCCTCTCAGTCCTAATTCCATTCATTTGCTGGTGTACATGGGACCATCCTCTGTTCACGATTTCTCTACAAAAAAGTGCAATTTCTACGGTCTCCACAGCCTGATAACAGTCAAAACTCACTGCAGCTTTACTTTCAGTTCCTCGTACCTTCCTGATAAGTAGCACTGTCAGTTCCACACTTGCCGTGATCACAGCAATTCAAAGACTCCAGAATGCTACCCTCAGCTGTAAGAACCTTGCAGGTCCCAGCACAGGTTCTGGCAGGGGAAATGAAGGGAAAAACAGTCATAGCCACACTGTTGGGAGCAATCTCCCTCCTGACATCAGCTCAGTCACTCAAGCAGCAACTCTCACCAACTCTCACAGCTTAGCCCCTACCTATAGAGCATCGTCCATACCTCCCTATCCCAAGGTTATATGCAAGCTCAGTCAGACCTCTACTAAAAAGCACAAACTTCGACTGCACTGCCTTGAACTCATATAGGCCAATCTCCAGTATCCTTTTTATTTCAAAAATCACAGAAAAAGCAGTAGACTCAACTACAAAGCCATATTAATGATCATCACCAGCATGGCTTCAGGCAGAACCACAGTGTTGAAATTTTACTTATATTCCTGCTTAATACATTTTTCGCTTGCACCCAAAGTGCCACTCAAAGTTTCCTCCTCATATTTCTAGATATGTCATCAGCTTTTGACTCCCTACCCCACCATCGACTCCTACAGAGACATTGGTCTCTGAGATACTATACTATGAGTAAGCTGGATCTCCAGAAACAAGCAGGAATGCAGTCTTCACATATGGATGAATGTCACCGATGGAGCCTGTGCGGTTACGCTCCCAAGGGTCCAATAGGAAAGCCTTTGGGAGCACTCCTCTGTGCCTGCGTGCCTGCATTCCCAACTCTTCTCCTCAGTTCCTCATTTTCTGTGAAGCCAGTAGGATGCATTGTCCTGTCACTGCTGAAAAACTTCTCGTTTTTGTGTAACATCGTGCTTCTGCCTTCCCGTTGATGCAGGTTCCATCGAATCCGACACCAGTCCCGATAATTCTTTCATTTTTTATTTTCAAATTTTCTTTCTTTTTCTATTGATTTTCATTGTGATTTTCATCGCAGTTTTCACCACTAAACTAGGCCTTTAGGCCTCCATAGCCTTATCTTCCATCTCAAAGACAACTTTTTAAGGCATGGAAAAGCTAGTCGGTGGTTTCAAAAAATATACCAAGTGTGCCAGTACCATCTCGGTCACTGATAAATATGACTGGTGTCTAAAATGTTTGGGTCCTGAACATCAATCCAATTCTTGTCCTTTGTTACAACAAATGGCAAAGAGAGGCCTCAAGAACTGAGACAGACAATTGGGGTCATCGTTCGCCTTGGACTCTGTTTCAGTGGCTTCCACTTCGTCAAGGACATCGACTTCCTCTCATGGGTCTCAGGTTTCTTCAAAGTCCAGACATAAAAGTAAGTCAAATCTCTGGCCGTTCCCAAATCCTCGGCATCGAAGATCGACACAGAGGCCAGAGAGAAGTCCCAGCATAAGCAGACCGGCCAGCAAAACAGCCCCGGCAACAGGATCTGCCCTCTAAAGCACAAGTGCGGCTCCAGGACACTCCCAAGGCATTGACCTCTGGAGAGCTGTCAGTTCCATGTTCTGGGATGGTGGCTCAGAGCCCCATAGGTGATTCCACCCAGACATTGGCCATCTCCCTAGACCGGCACATGCTGGCTGTCGAGAAGAGCTTGGCAGCACTCCTGGCAGCCTCGGCACCGATAAAATTGAGAGCTTCAGAAGTGCAGGCTTCGGCACCGAGTCTACAGCCAGACATATCAGGCCCTCGAACCGACATCATCAGAACCCTCGATGCCTTCATTGGAACCAATCGATACCCCCAGTATCCAACAGACTCAAACTGCTATAGCTCTCGGTTCCGATACCTCTGAGTACCGGTATTGACCTTTGATGTCCAATAAGACTGCTGATACTTTGATTTCTTACTTGACTCTGATTCCAGTTCTTCAGAATCTGATGGGGGTGGTCACTTGATTCCTGAGAATTTCCAGACATCCCTTCAGACCCTTGGCCACCTCAGGAACTGCATCAGTCCCCACAAGAAGGTATGTCCTTTCAGGAATTCATACGTGACTTGGTAGCGGGGAGGCTCGCCATCACAGTAGCCTCGGAAAAGGAACCAAGGGCAGAGGAACGAGATACTCCAATAGCCTCCCATGCCCAAGGAGGCAGCTACATTACTGGTGCATCGTATCCTGCAAGATCTTATGCTCTGCATGTGGGAGGGTTCCACTCAAAGTAACGCCTGTCAGCAAGAGTCTCGATACCATGTACCGAGTATCAGAGTGCCCAGGTTTCCAGAAACCTCAGCTCCCCAACCACTCAATGGTGGTTGAATCGGCAGTACACTGAATAAAGAGTTCTAAGAACCATTCATCCATGCCACCTGTCAGAGACTTGAGGACACTCGATACCTTTGGGCGTCGATGCTTCCAAACTTTCATGTTGGCCTCCAGAATTAACTCTTACATGCTATACATGGGTATGTTTCTGAAGGATGCCACCAGGGATCTGGAAAATTTCACCCCTCTGCTTCCTGAGGATAAGCGGAATGCATTCCAGACACCCATCAAGCAAGGCCAACATATTTCTAAGTTTCTTACCAGAGCCTCTTTTGATGAACATAAGAACATAAGATATGCCATACTGGGTCAGACCAAGGTCCATCAAGCCCAGTATCCTGTTTCCAACAGTGGCCAATCTAGGTCATGTGTACCTAGCAGTTTCCCAAAAAGACACAGATTCCACAATGCTTGTACTGGGTCAAGCATTGATATCCTGGGTCCCTTCTTAATAATGGTTTATGGACCTTTCCTCCAGGAACTTGTCCAAACTTTTTTTAAACCCAGCTACACTAACAGCCTTTACTACATCCTCTGGTAACAAATTTCAGAGTTTGATTACACGTTGAGTAAAAAAATATTTCCTTTTATTAGTCTTAAATAGTTTACCCTTGCATTTCCCCTAGTCTTTCTATATTCTGATAACATAAATAGTCGATCTACGTTTACCCGTTCCACTCCGTTGATTAATTTATAGACTTCTATCATATCTTCCCTCAGCCGTCTCTTTTCCAGGTTAAAGAGCCCTAACCTTTTTAGCCTTTCTTCATAGGAGTATCCTTCCATCCCCTTTACCATTTTGGTGGCTCTTCTCCGAACCTTTTCTAATAACGCTATATCCTTTTAAGATACGGCGACCAGAATTGCGCACAATATTCAAGGTGCGGTCTCACCATGGAACGATACAGAGGCATTATAATATCTTTTGTTTTATTTTCCATTCCTTTCCTTATGATACCTAGCATTCTATTTGCTCTCTTGGCTGCCACTGCACACTGGGCCGAGGGTTTTAACATGTTATCCACAATGGCGCCTAAATCTTTTTCCTGGGTGGTGGTTCCTAATGTGGAACCTTGCATCGTGTAACCATAGTTTGGGTTGTTCTTCCCTAGGTGCATAACTTTGCACTTGTCCACATTAAATTTCATCTGCCATTTTGATGCCCAGTCTTCCAATTTATCAAGATCCTCTTGCAATTTTTCACAATCCTCTTGGTTTTAACAACTTGTCATGATGCGGGCACTAATAAAGCTGATTTTATGAAAAGAAATCCTGATTTAGAGGAACTAGAGGTGCAGTTACCTCCTGGCACACATAGAGGGAGCGGGAGCAGACATACTGATCCTAGTGAATCTAATCACAGTAATGACCTGCAGCTGACAGAGAACCAGGAAGTCAGTAAGAAAGGTTCTCTTTATAAACCAGAGCAGAACGCTCTTGGAAGGCAGGAGGAGAAGGAGAGGCAAAGGCAGGAGGAGAAGGAGAGACAAAGGCAGGAGGAGAAGGAGAGACAAAGGCAGGAGGAGAAGGAGAGGCAAAAGCAGGAGCAGAACCGAAAGACACAGCAATGGAGATGGCAGCAGTTGCAAAGAAAGCCATGGACAAATAAGCAGTGGGAACAACAGCAGGAGCTGAGAAAGGAAGGAACTGGAACCGGAGCTGAACTAGAAGCTGAACCAACAGTAAAGCCTAGAAGCTATCAGAGGTACAAACCTGTTCGCTGTGAAAGAGGCCAAGCTGGAAGTTGGAACAGAAACAGACCACACGAGGTGGGAAGCCATAGAATCCAAACTAAGCCTATTGGGCAAGGAGAGTTTGGTAGAAGGTGCTCCAAGGTAAGAGGCGGTGCCACGCCTAGTTCTTTTACTCTGCCTGTTTATGATACAAGGAGAAGGAAGCTAAGAACCAGAGGGGAAGGTTCTGTAAGGAGTTTATCTCCAGAAAAGCACTGCTCCGTTTTACCCAGTCAGAAGGAAAAACAGTTGTATAAACAACAGAGGTTTTTACTCCATGAGCCAAGGTTTGAAACAGTAAGGTTTAACCCTAAGCACTGCACTGCTGGAAGCCACCCGCAAAGAAAGCTTCTCTCTAAAAACAACCTGAATAAAGATTGGTATTCTAATTTACCACCAGCAATAAGAGTTCCTGCTTACCTAAAGCAAAACTCCCATGCTGAAGATTGTCAGGCTAACATAGACAGGGATAGTGAAACCCCTTTGACCCAATATGAGGAAGAGGATATGATGGAGGTGGATTTCCCCCATACTGTAGCAGCAAAGCGCAGACAAACCAATGATACCAGGAGTCTGTTCAGAAGGTCCAAATCATTTATTTGTGCACAAGTCTCAAGCAAGTCAATTTCAAAATGGCTGAGCAAAGTTTTCAAGCATTACAACAACTTTTATAGACTTCTGTTCCATTCTAGGTATAGAAAAACATTTCATTGGTCCCGGTAACCTCCCGTACCTCCCGTACCTCTTCCATTGGTCCCGGTACTGATAAGTTTATCCAATTATGTCCCTTCTGTGGGCATGACACCTGCATGCCCCCCTTCTAGTCCTAATTACAATGGTCAGTTCATCAACTTGTTACTTTCACACTCTCAAGGCTATAGAACCAATTTGTGCGTGCAGAAGAGCAAGGTTCTGTAACTCATCTGTCAGCACTCCTCATTATTTCTTTGCAGATGTACTTTTTCTTATCAGTAACTTTTAAACATGTCTTTTCTGTATTTTTCCATTTCTCAGTTCTACAGTTCTGCCTACCTAAGCTAATTCAATACTTCTACTGAGTTCTATCTTACAATAGCAGCATATTGGGGGATGTGCAATCCTATATGCCTCTCCACAGGCCTCATTTACAGGTCAAGCTAGCCATGCTGGCCTGCTTATGTCAGACACCGTGGGTCACAGGCCTGCACCTGCCACATTCCCCCCTTTGATTAATCTCACCCTATTACTCAATAAGGTGTGAGAATTAAATCACTTTTTAGAAGAATCACATCATGATTGAAGGATTTCTACTAGGACTAGCTTTGTATAAAGCCATTATTTTAGTTGCGGTCTTCCGCTCTACTGTACTATCGATAGCATTATGAATGGAACGCATACAACAGGGAATTAAACATGGTAATAAGAAGATAACAGCAACAAGGATTAGTACTAAAACAATGAAAGTTTTAAATCCTCCCAGCCAAGAGAAAAGGTTAGCAAACCAGTTAGGAAATTTCAATGCGTGCCAAGTCTGTACTGGCACATAAGCATGTCTTTGCATATCTTTAGCAATTTCTTCAACTACTTGACCTTTATCATCTATTTTCAAACAGCAATTAGTTAAATTCAGCTTACCACATACTCCTCCCTCAGCTGCTAACAAATAATCAAGTGCTAAGCGGTTCTGATATATAGCAGTGCGCATCTGAGTACTTTGCCTAGCTAAGAGCGTAAGAGCATGACTAGTTTCATTAGTTATTATTTCAACTACTGCTTGTAAGCGAATAATACGATTGATCATATAAATTGGGGTACGATAACCATACATACCATCATCATTCCAAGTGGCAGGTCCATAATACTCAATAATTCTTTCTGGTGGCCAATCATCACCTTGCCACTTCTCCCACTTGCCTATCTGTAAGGCTTCTCTTTTCTGTCTCAATGCTCTTTTGTGTCTGTGGGTAGTGTATACAGGGTATCCTAATTGTTCTCCATGTTCAGTGTTTAACAGGAAGAAAGAAGGTCTGATAGTTCCTAAGACACACGCTCCTCCCCAGTGTGGCGGGAGTTGTGCATATGCTCGGTTTCCACAGATCCAATATAGGCCAGGTGGGGCTTGCCAGGCTTGGACTTTGGCAAGGTTAGTCCATAGACTTGCAAGTTCAGGAAATCTAGCTAATGGGTTAGGAGGTTCAGGATGTCTAATTCCTGACCACCAAGCTGTCTTTTTAGTCGTGGCATTATAGTACTTCTGGCTAAGACAGACCAGCTGTCCTACCTTTTGGGTGAACTGGGGTCCAGTTCTGGCATAGCAAAGACGTCCAACGATTGAGTGCGCTAACACCCATTCACTGGTAGTCTTGTGTAATTCTGTCTGGTTGTAAGTCATAGAATAATTTAATTCTTGGGCTTCCCATGGCCATTGATCTCCCATTTGGGTTCCGCCACAGAAATAACAATCTGAGATCTTAAGACTAGATACTACTGCTCCAGCTAATTCTAGGAATAGATTCTGTGAAGGATGAGGAACTTATTTACATGCCTAGCTTCATAAAAGGTATTATGAATATGATATTTAGATGACTTGTGGGCTTGAGTATTCAATCTGATATACACAATGGTCCCTGGATCTATTGCTCCTCCAGCAATACGTAAACCAAACTTGTATCCTTGTTTCCATGCATGGGGATTATGTACACGCAAGTGTAAGGGGTTGCAAGCATCTTTCTGACATTTATCATTTGTGGTTGGCTTGGTTAGAGTAGCCATCCGTTTGTCTATTTTCTCATCAGTTATACCAGTGTTCCAGGTAGCATAAAAAACACATCCCCAATACGGGCAATAGTAGTCTGCCACTGTAGCAGTACTATAGCCTGATCCTGTTTTACCTGTACACTTCCACCAATTTGTGGCACCTTCTGGACACATATACTTATGGTCATTTCGATACGCTTTCTCCCATGTACCACAGGTGGACTGACTATCTCTATTAATGGCATTACATGCATCAAAATTCAAAACAGCAGGTTTAGTAATGTCCTTAAGTGGTGGTGTAGCAGCTAATATAGGTCCATCTGCATCCTTCCATCTTATTTCCAACGTGTAATAGGATGGATTCTGATGCGGATTATAGCATGCTTTAATTTTGCCATGAGTGCAAACATTTAGTTCAGTGGTGTTATAGATACACCGAGTTATTGTTCCCTTGCAGGTATAGTAAGAATGGTAAAGCAAAGTCTGAGTTACTTTCAGTCCAGTTCTAGTAGAAGTAATGCAAGCAGTGCATGGAGGTAGAGCATAAGTCAGTTCAAAACCTCCAAAGAAGGCAACCAAGGCAAAGCAAAAACAAAGATACATGTTGATGTTGATTGGAGTTCTTCTGAATCCTCAGCTTGCTGATCTTGATCACGACGGTCTTTTATTCTTCGTCCCGTTTGCTAATGAAGCAATTTAACGGGTGCTGAGTGTTGATTGAAGATCCTCAAGATGTCCAGTACACATTAACCAACTTAGCAATTCAGCTGGCTTGTGAAGTCTGGCTTAGTCAATGTAGTCTCAAAGTAGTGTGTCAAATCACACACAAGTTGGGTTCGTTGAAACAAAACTGTTGCTGCATGGAAAACAGCAATCCTCTTCGAAAGACTTGGCTACTGCAAAGCACTTGTGATGAAGTGTCTAAGCTGCTGGTTGCCGTCTCAAAGTAACTCGCAAGGGTACATCAGGATGCTGTTCTGCTGTCCACTGCTCTGGTTCAGGATCGGCGGCGGGCTTGACTCTGCTGTGGTGGATCCAGGCGTCGATCTCGGCTACCTTTACTGCAGTTGGGGTAGACAGGATGACGGTATACGGTCCCTTCCAATGGGGTTCCAACGGTATCTTCTTCCAATCTTTGATCCACACCGAAGTACCAGGCTGGTAGGGATGCAAGGGTTCCGTCAAGTTGATAGGCAACTGGTCTTGGATCCACGTATGGAGAGTCTGCAGAACAAAACTAAGAGCTAGGAGTTCTTGTCTGGTTACTTCTGAACCAATCTGGGCTAAACTTCCTTTGACTCCCTGCACTATTGGTGGGGGTTTACCATACAAAACTTCAAAAGGGGAAAATCCTGTTGACTTTACAGGAGCTGAGCGTATTCTGAGTAAAGCTATGGGGAGCACTTGGGGCCATTTCAAGTGTGTCTCCTGACAAAGCTTGGACATTTGGGCTTTCAAGGTACGATTCATTCGCTCAACTTTCCCTGAACTCTGGGGTCTGTATGCAGTGTGGAGTTTCCACTGTATCTGCAAGGCTTTTGCTAACTGCTGAGTAACTTGGGAGACAAATGAGGGTCCATTGTCTGACCCTATTACTGCTGGGATTCCAAATCTGGGGACAATCTCTCTCATTAAGACTTTGGTAACTTCTCGGGCTTTCTCAGTTCTGGTTGGGAATGCTTCTACCCACCCAGAGAAAGTACAAACTAATACTAGTAGATAATGATATCCATTGGCTTTTGGCATCTCGGTAAAATCAACTTGGAGGTTGTGCATGGGGGTGACACCTCCTGACTGAACTCGGGGTGCCGTAATAAGGCCTTGCTTGGCATTATTTTTGGCACAGGTTAGACATTGACGTGCTACTGAGGCTGATATGGTTGTCATCAGAGGGATGTAGAAATGTGGTCTGAGTGCTTTTTCCATAGCACTCTTCCCATAGTGGGTGGCTTCGTGAAAAGCTTTGACAAAAGATGGTCCTAATAGTTCAGGAATTACTATTCGTCCTGGAGGTTGACTGCCCTCTTCTGGTGGCAGCTCAATCCATCCATCTTTCAGTACTCCATTTTCTCTATCACAATAGTAATCCAATTCTTTGGTGGTATATCGTGGGGTCCATAGATTCAAAGGTACTGGAAACAATGCTGCTTGCATTGGCATAGCTTGTGGGGCAATTTGTCCTGTCATAGCTGCTTGTCGTGCTGAGGCATCTGCAAATCTATTCCCTCGGGCAACTTCTCCTTTTCCTGCTTGATGTCCTCTGCAATGCATGACAGCTACACGTGTTGGGGCCCATACTGCATCAAGTAACATCAATATTTCGGGACCATATTTGACTGATTTTCCTCCGGATGTGATGAGTCCTCTTTCTTTATAGAGAGCTCCATGGGCATGCAGGTAGTGAAGGCATATTTGGAATCTGTATATACATTAGCACAAGTTTTTCTCCTAACAATAATGCTCTGGTGAGTGCTATCAATTCGGCTTTCTGGGCTGATGTGCCTGAGGCTAGAGCTGATGATTCAACTACTTCGTGTTGAGTGACGACTGCATATCCGGCACAGCGTCGTCCATCAAGGATGAGACTGCTCCCATCAACGTAATAGATCTGGTCGGGATTGTCTATGGGCACATCTGTCAAGTCAGGTCGACTGGAGAACACAGTCTCCATGACTTCAATACAGTCATGTTCTGGGAGTTCTTCACTGATGGGTATCAAGGTGGCTGGATTCAGGGCATGGCTCACTTCGAGTTGTATCTGTGGATTTTCACATAACATGCTCTGGTACTTCAACATTCGGGAATTGGTGAGCCAATAATTTGCTTTTTGTTCCATAAGGGCAAGGACTGCATGTGGCACAGTGACTCGTATGTTCTGTCCTAGTGTGAGTTTGTCTGCTTCACTCACTAGTAGCGCTGTAGCTGCGACTGCTCTCAAGCAAGGTGGCCATCCTTTGGCCACAGGGTCCAATTGTTTCGATAGGTAGGCTACAGGTCGCTCCCAATTTCCCAATTTCTGAGTCAACATGCCTAAGGCATTTCCCTGTGCTTCATGTACAAACAGGTGGAAGGGTTTGTGGACATCTGGTAGTCCAAGTGCTGGTGATGACATCAATTCTTCTTTTAACTTCTGGAAGGCTGTATCCTGCTCAAGTCCCCACTCCAGTGGTGACTTTTCTTCTCCTTTTGTGGCTTCATACAGTGGTTTGGCAATTTGGGCAAAGTTAGGTATCCAGATTCGGCAATATCCTGCCGCACCCAGAAAGGCTCTGACTTGCTTTCTGGTTGTTGGAGTTGGAATTCTGCATACTGCTTCTTTTCTTTCTCTGCCTAATCTTCTGCTTCCTTGGGTGATACGAAAACCCAAGTATTTCACTTCTTTTTGGCATAGCTGTGCTTTGGCTCTGGAAACTTTGTATCCAGCTTCATCTAGTAACTGCAAGAGATCTTTGGTGGCTAGTATACATTCACTTTCTGATACGGCAGCTATCAACAGATCATCCACGTATTGGAGAAGCACTCTCTTTCCCGGGGCTACTGGATAGCTTGAAAGGTCTTGATTCAGTGCAGCACTAAAGATGGTAGGTGAATTCTTGAATCCTTGGGGTAATCTTGTCCAGGTGAGTTGGCCCCCTCTTCCAGAGATGGGGTCCTGCCATTCGAATGCAAACAATATTTGGCTTACAGGGGCTAATCTTATGCAAAAGAATGCATCTTTCAAATCCAGTACAGTGAAATGGGTAGCTTCAGCAGGTATCAGTCCTAGGAGGGTGTAAGGATTGGGTACGACTGGATGTATGGTCTCAGCTGCATCATTTACTCTTCTCAAATCTTGTACTGGGCGATAATCATCTGTCCCAGGTTTCTTTACTGGCAAAAGTGGAGTGTTCCATGGGGATTGACATACTTTTAGTAGGCCATACTCGAGCAATCTTTGTAGATGGCGATGAATGCCTTCAATTGCGGCTCTTGGGAGAGGGTACTGTTTGACGTGCACTGGTGTAGCACTAGGCTTGAGGGTTACAATCACGGGGGCTATATGCTTGGCTAGGCCTGGGGGCTGCCTTCTGCCCATACTCCAGGTGGTGCATCGATGTTCTTTAGAGTTTGTTCAAAATAGGTATCTTGAATGGAGTCATCAACGTAATACCTCCATTCTTCTTCTCGGGGAACTGTCAGCAGCATTACTCCTGCTGGTTTGGCTTGGGAATTTACTGTCATTTGCATTTCTCCTTGCTCAGAGAAAGATATTTGTGCTTGAAGCTTGGCTAGCATATCTCGTCCCAGTAGTGGTACTGGACATTCGGGCATGTAAAGGAATTGATGAGTTACTTGCTGTCCTCCTAGACTGCATATTCGGTTTTGTAGAAAAGACTTTGTGGCTTTGGCACCAGTTGCTCCTATAATGGTGACTGCTTTTGTAGTTAATTGGGGTATCTTTTTGTCTATTACTGAATGCTGTGCTCCAGTATCAACCATAAAATTCATAATTTGGTCTCCTATTTGTATTCCGACCATAGGCTCCTGGAGACCTAAAGCAAACTTGGAGCCCGGTCTGTCCTAATCCACGTCATCCTCATCATGGGCTGGTGTGGCCAATGCTTGAATGGCTCCTCCTCTCTCTCGCTGGTATTGTTCTCGATTGGCTCCTCCTCGGCCTCGGGGACGGCCTCGTCTTTCTTCTCGCCACTGATGATCGTTGTCGTCATCTTGCTGGGCGTCTTCGAGTTGCGGGCACGTATCTCTCCAATGTCCTTCCTCTCTGCAATAGGCGCATTGGTTCACGCCTAGTCTCTGGGTCCGGCCTCCGCCTTGACCCCGCCCTCTTCCTCTGCTCCTTCGACTAGGGACACCTCCCCTTTTCAACTATGGCCGCAGCCAAAAAATCAGCTTTCTTCTTCATCTTTCTATCACATTCTCGCTGTCTTTCAGTATCACGATTCACATACACTTTATGAGCGACTTCCACTAACTGTGTTGCATTCATGCCCGCAAACCCTTCTAACTTCTGTAATTTACGTCTAATGTCTGGTTGAGACTGGTTTACAAAAGCAGAATTCACCATACATAAACTTCCTGGTGCCTCGGGATCATAGGGAGTATACATTCTGTAAGCTTCAGTTAATCTCTCATAAAAATCTGCTGGGCTCTCATCTATCCCTTGGATAACTCCTGCAACTTTGGAAAGGTTCATAGCTTTTTGGCCCCCCCTTCTCAGGCCTTGTAAAAAGCCTTGGCGAAAACGGGCTAGGGCTGTGGATCCTTCATCTGTATTTGGATCCCATTGGGGGTCTTCATTCGGGAATTCTCTCTGAGCTGCTTCCCGACGGTCTATTATATTCTGCCCTGGTCCCGGAGCTACGGGGTTCTCTGCCATCCATTCAATAGCTGCTTTTCTAATTCTTGCTCGTTCTTCTGTTGTGAATAGGGTGGTCAGGAGCTGACGGCAATCTGGCCAAGTGGGTTGGTGAGTTTCCATAATACTAGTTACTAATTCTGTCAGCTCCTGGGGCTTACTAGTATAGGAGGCATAATGCGACCTCCAATTTAACAAATCAGTTGTAGAAAAAGGGATATATACATAAGTTAGGGGTCCCGCTACCACTTCATCATCATTCTTTACGGGCACTCCCGGGACTTGCCGTAAGGGAAACAGTTTGGCTGCCATAGGTGTCTTTTGGGATCTAAGGGTTATTGTCGTTGCCTTTGCAGGAGTCACTTTCTTTTTCTCAACAGGTTTTGCTTTGGGTTTCTCTCTCACTGGCGCGCTAGTGCTAGCGCTGGCTCTCTCAATTATTTGTACACTGTCCTCCTCTTCTGGGGAATTCTCTCTTTCTCCTTCTTCTATCTCCACTTCTGACTCGCCTTTTATGTCCTCCTCTTCTCTTTCCACTAATTCTTCCTCTTTCTCTCCTCCGGGAGGGGGATCAGGGGTTGGGTCCCGCCTCGGCTCTGGCCGTCTCTGGGGTTCTGGGGCAGGACGCCGGGCTACTCTTACTGGACCTGGGGTTCGGGGCTGCCTGAGGACTATTTCTGGGGAATCAGGATCTACCAAGATGGGTTTCTTCTTGGCTTTCTTATCCTGCTCTTTCATTCTAGGCTGTTCCGTTTTCTGTCTAGAATCTGTTTTAGCTAACATTATTCTGCACTGTTCCTCATAACAGCGCTGCGCCCAGGGGGGCGGATCTTCACAAATACTTAACCAGGAATCTATATAGGGGTACTGATCAGGGTGCGCTACCCGCACTCTACGGTGTATTGACTGAATAATCTCTACAGTGAATGTTCCCTCTCGGGGCCAGATGGGGTCTAGATCGGGCCACTCCCTAGTACACAAAATCTGCAAACGGGCTGCTGTCATTTTAATACCTTAATCTCCTGAATATCCCTCTTTAAAATGTGCGATCATACATTCTAATGGAGTGTTTCTAGTAGACCCCGTCCCTCCCATTTCGATGTGTGCGCGCAACAACAGACAGAAGGGAAAAGGAGGGCGGACCGTGGGTAAGGGGTCCTCACGGCCCTGGAAACGTATAAGGAGTACAAATAACAAGACAAGACGACAATCGCTTCCCCCTTTTCGCGACCTGAACGCGGTCGCCCCGGTCAGGAAATGCGCTACTCAGGGGTCCGCCTTCACTTGGTCCGTGCTGCCAGACCTCTCATTCACACTTCGTTCACACAATCATGCTAGCAACGTATCCCAGAATGCATTTGTTTCTATCTGTTCTGACTAGTCTTTTTCCCAATTACAAAAAGGATGAGGGTTTCACCCAGCGAATTCCCATGCGGGGTTACTCGGCTCTTCCTTCAGAGTTGATCATGCTCTCTTACCAATTCCCAATATCTCGAGATTACAAATTCCAAATTCCAATGGCAGTATTGCTCTTTCTATTTCTGTCTAGACCCAAAATCAAAACTATACTCACCGGATCCGGTCCTCAAACTTCCCAAGCAGGCGCATGAGTTGGACCTCGGACTCCCCTCACTCGGGTTCGAGGCGTTGGCTCCAACCGGGCCCGGCACCCGCCGAGGTCCGACCAGCTCCCTCCGATACAAGGGACCGGTGGCGCCAGGGAGCAGCCCTCGTCGGAAGGGCGCGATCCCGGCAGGACCAAGCCTATAGAGGCGGAAAGTCGTGGTATATTGCCCTATATACACTTTGATTCCACAACTTCCCGGCCAACGCACCAAGGAATATGTAGCAGCAAAGCGCAGACAAACCAATGATACCAGGAGTCTGTTCAGAAGGTCCAAATCATTTATTTGTGCACAAGTCTCAAGCAAGTCAATTTCAAAATGGCTGAGCAAAGTTTTCAAGCATTACAACAACTTTTATAGACTTCTGTTCCATTCTAGGTATAGAAAAACATTTCATTGGTCCCGGTAACCTCCCGTACCTCCCGTACCTCTTCCATTGGTCCCGGTACTGATAAGTTTATCCAATTATGTCCCTTCTGTGGGCATGACACCTGCATGCCCCCCTTCTAGTCCTAATTACAATGTTCAGTTCATCAACTTGTTACTTTCACACTCTCAAGGCTATAGAACCAATTTGTGCGTGCAGAAGAGCAAGGTTCTGTAACTCATCTGTCAGCACTCCTCATTATTTCTTTGCAGATGTACTTTTTCTTATCAGTAACTTTTAAACATGTCTTTTCTGTATTTTTCCATTTCTCAGTTCTACAGTTCTGCCTACCTAAGCTAATTCAATACTTCTACTGAGTTCAATCTTACAATAGCAGCATATTGGGGGATGTGCAATCCTATATGCCTCTCCACAGGCCTCATTTACAGGTCAAGCTAGCCATGCTGGCCTGCTTATGTCAGACACCGTGGGTCACAGGCCTGCACCTGCCACAATACTATTCCCTCATCTTTGCCGGAGGACATGGAGTGTCCCAAGTGTGCCTGCTGTAATGAAGAATGAATGTAAATATACTTTTGGTTGTTTATTGTGAAGAATATTACCTTTAAGAAAAACCTGCTATAAACTGTGAAGTAACAGTTCTCAAGCCAGAGAGCCTTGGTACCTTTTGAAACAAAGGACTATTTTGTTAAGCAACGTATCTCTAATTTGAACCCATGCATTATATCGGGGAATAAAGCCTTTTATTACCCTTCACTCAGGTCTTATTGTTCTTTATAGCGCTACATAGTGGCGCGCAATCTTTGTGTCACGACACCTTGTGGCATAAATGGCGTAGTTTTAAGGATTCTGCATAAGAGATACAGTAAGAACTATTGAAACAAAATTTGCCATTGTTCAACTGAAAAAAAAAAAAAAAAAAGGGAAATTTTTGAAAAAAAAAAAGAAAACCCGGACCGGACTCCAGAGGAAAAAGCGGATCGGAGCCAAAGAAAACCCGAACTGGATTATTAGAAAAGCGGACCGGAGTCACAAAAAACCTGGACCGGAGTTCCAGAAAAAGAAAACACGGACTGGATTTAGGAAGAAAAGCGGATCGGATTGAAAAACCCCAAAACGTGGACCGGACAGCAGCAGAATTCCGGAGCGGAAGGCGAGTTCCTGGAACGTGCTACGACGAGGAGTCGCACCCCCGTTGCTGAGAGCCTGAGTCTACACTTCTACCAGGTAATGGGTAGAAAGGCCTAACTTGTGGGGATACAAGTGGTTTGGCAGTAGAAAGAGAATTTTGAAAAAAAAAAACCACCAGGAAGTGTTAGGCCCGTCTGTGTGTACAGCCACACTTGGTTTTTTTTTGTTGTTTGTTTCTTTTACAGCGGATTTCGCCATGGAACAACGCGAAATATTGGACTGGATGGCCTCCCAATTCAGCAGGCAAGCTGAACAGGCTGCGCAGACGCAGGAGCGTGCTGTCCTGGCGATGCAGGAGCAGCAAAAGCCAGTCTTGCGGATGTTGGAGACCTGGATGAGCCATCAAGCCAAGACGCAAGAAGCACCGGCTGGACTCAAAAAACAGAGCTCAGGACTGAGCCATGGTCTGGTAGGACTGGGATCATGTGAGGCTCTGACTTTTGGGAAGCTGGGGGAGAAAGATGATCCAGATGAATTTCTGGAGGCCTTCGAAAGGATAGCCCTTTCAGTGGGTTGGCCAGAGGACCAATGGTCCATCCGACTGGCAGTGTCCCTGACGGGAGAGGCACTGTCAGCCTACAAGGCAATGCCTGCTGCATTAGCTACGAATTATAGAGAAGTGACGAAAGCCATCAGGGAACGCCTCGGCTTAACCCCACTTACCTATAATCGTAGGCTGCGAGCAGCGCGACTTGAGGTAGGTGAAACACCTAAGTCGTTGGGTCACCGCCTGAGGCGCCTGGCTGAGATGTGGCTAAGGCCCAGTGAGAGAACCATTGATACATTGATGGATATGATTGTTTTAGAGCAATTCATGACTGCAGTACCTGCTAGCATTAAGAGCTTCCTTATTCTCCAGAATTGTCGCTCAACTATGGAGGCAGTTGCCTTAACCGAGAGGTATTTAGAGGCCGAATTAATTACTCAGCCTAGGGAGGGGGTAGATAAGACTGCCATAGCGACGTTCAACCCAGTCTCAGGAAGTCTCTATCAGGCTAAAACATCTAGTATGAAATATGATAAAAAGACAGAGAAAAGTCTTGTCAAAAGATGTTTTAACTGCAGTAGAATAAGGCATGTCATGAAGAATGTAGGATGCGTACTGCTCTCATGGGAGAGAATAATAATCTATTGTCAGAGGGTTTTGTACTTGATGTCACGGTGCAAGGGGTAGCTGCAAAAGCCTTGCTGGACTCTGGTGCGGACCAGACGATGATATCGCGTAAGCTCTGGTCTACCATTCAAGACCAAGCTGCGTCCGCCCCAGACCGTCCAGAAGCCCATGTAAGGATTAAGTGCGTACATGGCGCTGCTACCTTGTACCCGGTGTACAAACTCATGGTCAAAGGTCTGGGAATAGAGAAAAATATGCTCGTAGCAGTACTCCCAAAATTGCCCAAAGAGCTAGTTCTCGGTAGGGACTGGCCCCAATTTGAAAAAGGCCTGGAAAAAGGTTTAAACCCAGTAGAGGCTTTCGTCTCCACTCGTGGTCAGACGAGTGCGGCCGAAAAAACCCTCCTGTTCTAGGGATGAAACCGTAATCGATCTCCCATCCCATGATGACTTGGTCAATGTTCCTCCAGATAGGGATAGAAAGACTAGGGCACAAAAGCGAAAGGAGAAGAAGAGACGCGCCCGAGGCCGAACCGGTCTAGAAGCCGGTGAAGAATTACCATGGATCCCCGCGGAACTAGTAGAAAAGTTCCCTTCATTTGCTGCAGAGCAAAGACAGGACCCTGCGCTAGCGCGCGCATTTGAATATGCTGCAACAAAAAGGAATGAGTTTCCTCGCTTCATAAAGGAGGAAGGACTTTTGTACCGGGAGAGTACCGACCCACGGACTGGGAATGTTCGGAAACAATTGGTGGTCCCAAATACCTTCAGGGCAGCAATACTAAGGATAGGTCACGATCATCCAACGAGCGGTCACAAAGGGATACAAGGGACCCTTGACCAGATACTGGCCAGGTTTTATTGGCCAGGAATTTTTAGGGAGGTCGCACGTTTTTGCGAATCCTGCGCCTCCTGTCAAAGGGTGACCGCCATAAAACCGGCTGGAGTGCCGTTACTACCAATGCCCGTGATCACGGAGCCAATTAAAAGGATAGCTATGGACATAGTTGGCCCCCTTTTAAGGACTCCGAGAGGGTTCCAATATATATTGGTCATTGTTGACCAAGCAACTCGTTTCCCTTGGGCTGTACCCCTGAGAAACATATCAGCCAGGTCCATTGCCGGCGAACTTATAAAACTATTCTGTGAGGTAGGCTTCCCTCAGGAAGTGTTAACGGACCGCGGAACAAACTTTTTGTCCAAATATCTAGCCCAAGTGTGGGATGCCTTTGGCATCAGGCATCTCAAGACCTCTGCATATCACCCCCAATGCAATGGTTTGGTGGAGAGGACAAACCAGACCATCAAACAAATGTTACGGCGAGCGCTAGATGGAGAGATGGAAGAATGGGACACAATGTTGCCGTTTATTTTGTATGCCTGCAGAGAAAGAACACAAGCTTCATTAGGCACATCGCCTTATGAGCTAATGTATGGGCGATCGCCCAGGGGAGTGCTCGATATTCTGAAGGAGCAATGGGTGGAGCCCGAAGAAAAAGAAATCGGGATCCCACAATTCTTGAGAAGATTAAGAACACGATTAAGGAAAACTTCACGTTTCGCCGAGGGACAACTGAAGTCCAATCAAAAAAGGCAGAAACATTATTATGATAGGAATACCAAGCCTAGACACTTAACTGTAGGCGAAAAAGTGATCGTATTAGTATCTGGCACCACTCCAAAATTTGAAGCCAGATGGAAAGGACCTTATGTAGTGGCCCAACCACGAGGTACAGCATCCTATTTGATTAGGGATGAAAAAGGGCATGAACAGGTCTATCACATAAATATCCTGAGGCGATGGAATGAGAGACACGCCTTATTTTCCTCAACACAACCGAGCTCTAAGATAATGTGCTGTAATGGCGGTCATTCAGTCCGTAATATTTTAAGAGGGGGGATGTGTCATGATGCGGGCACTAATAAAGCTGATTTTATGAAAAGAAATCCTGATTTAGAGGAACTAGAGGTGCAGTTACCTCCTGGCACACATAGAGGGAGCGGGAGCAGACATACTGATCCTAGTGAATCTAATCACAGTAATGACCTGCAGCTGACAGAGAACCAGGAAGTCAGTAACAAAGGTTCTCTTTATAAACCAGAGCAGAACGCTCTTGGAAGGCAGGAGGAGAAGGAGAGGCAAAGGCAGGAGGAGAAGGAGAGGCAAAGGCAGGAGGAGAAGGAGAGACAAAGGCAGGAGGAGAAGGAGAGGCAAAAGCAGGAGCAGAACCGAAAGACACAGCAATGGAGATGGCAGCAGTTGCAAAGAAAGCCATGGACAAATAAGCAGTGGGAACAACAGCAGGAGCTGAGAAAGGAAGGAACTGGAACCGGAGCTGAACTAGAAGCTGAACCAACAGTAAAGCCTAGAAGCTATCAGAGGTACAAACCTGTTCGCTGTGAAAGAGGCCAAGCTGGAAGTTGGAACAGAAACAGACCACACGAGGTGGGAAGCCATAGAATCCAAACTAAGCCTATTGGGCAAGGAGAGTTTGGTAGAAGGTGCTCCAAGGTAAGAGGCGGTGCCACGCCTAGTTCTTTTACTCTGCCTGTTTATGATACAAGGAGAAGGAAGCTAAGAACCAGAGGGGAAGGTTCTGTAAGGAGTTTATCTCCAGAAAAGCACTGCTCCGTTTTACCCAGTCAGAAGGAAAAACAGTTGTATAAACAACAGAGGTTTTTACTCCATGAGCCAAGGTTTGAAACAGTAAGGTTTAACCCTAAGCACTGCACTGCTGGAAGCCACCCGCAAAGAAAGCTTCTCTCTAAAAACAACCTGAATAAAGATTGGTATTCTAATTTACCACCAGCCATAAGAGTTCCTGCTTACCTAAAGCAAAACTCCCATGCTGAAGATTGTCAGGCTAACATAGACAGGGATAGTGAAACCCCTTTGACCCGATATGAGGAAGAGGATATGATGGAGGTGGATTTCCCCCATACTATTCCCTCATCTTTGCCGGAGGACATGGAGTGCGATTGGTGCACGGCCTACGCTCCCAAGTGTGCCTGCTGTAACGAAGAATGAATGTAAATATACTTTTGGTTGTTTATTGTGAAGAATATTACCTTTAAGAAAAACCTGCTATAAACTGTGAAGTAACAGTTCTCAAGCCAGAGAGCCTTGGCACCTTTTGAAACAAAGGACTATTTTGTTAAGCAACGTATCTCTAATTTGAACCCATGCATTATATCGGGGAATAAAGCCTTTTATTACCCTTCACTCAGGTCTTATTGTTCTTTATAGCGCTACATAGTGGCGCGCAATCTTTGTGTCACGACACCTTGTGGCAAACTTTAAATAGTTTTGTGTCATCTGCAAATTTGATAACCTCATTCATTATTCCACTTTCCAGGTCATTTATGAATATGTCAAAAAGCAGCGGACCCAGCACAGATCCCTGGGGTACACCACTATTCACCTTTCTCCATTGGGAAAATTGGCCATTTAACTCAACCCTCTGCTTTCTATCTTTTAACCAGTTCTTGATCCACATTAGTACACTGCCTCCTATCCCATGACTCTTCAGTTTTGCCAAAAGTCTTTGATGAGGGACCTTGTCAAAGGCTTTCTGAAAATCTAGATACACTATATCAACCGACTCACCTTTGTCCACCTGTTTATTCACACTTTCAAAAAAACATAACAGATTAGTAAGACAAGATCTTTCTTGTCTAAAGCCATGTTGGCTGTCTCCCATTAGGCCATGACTATCTACATGCTGAGTAATTTTATTCTTTATGATGGTTTCTACCATTTTTCCCAGTACTGACGTGAGGCTCACCGGTCTGTAGTTTCCCGGATCACCCCTGGAACCCTTTTTAAAAATTGGTGTTACATTGGCGATCCTCCAGTCTTCAGGTATTAGAGATGATTTTAATGATAGTTCACAGATTACTAATAGCAGGTCTGCAATCTCATATTTCAGTTCTTTCAACATCCTTGGATGTATACCATCTAGCCCAGGTGATTTGCTACTCTTCAGTTTATCTAATAGTTGTAATACATCTTCCCGATGTATCAATATTTCCTTCAAATTCTTACGCACCTTTAAATACCACTTCAGTCATGGGTAACATCCCTACATCTTCCTCAGTAAAGACCGAAGCAAAGAATTCATTCAGTTTCTCCGCTATCGCCTTGTCGCCTCGTAGTGCCCCTTTAACTCCTCTATCATCTAATGGACGAACTGACTCTCTCACAGGTTTTTTGCTACGAATGTACTTGAAAAAATCTTTATTTCGCATTTTTGCTTCCGCGGCAAGCTTCTTCTCAAATTCTCCCTTTGCCTGCTTTATCAATGCCTTGCATTTGACTTGCCAGTGCTTGTGCTGTTTCCAGGTTTCGTCGTACCAGCTGCTCCAAGAAGCAGTCATTTATTTCACTTATTAAAAGAGGGCTGCTACACAGTACCCTGTTCTGTGCTGCTGAGGTAAGCTATATTCTTATTCTTATTTGATTTAAATTATAGTTCCAAATTTAACCAGAAAGCTCTCTTCTGTGTTTTAAATTTAAACTAAAAGTACTTTGCTGATGCTAGGCCCTGAGTGACTATTAAATTAAAACTACAAGCTCTCTGCTGGGTATGAAATGTAACCAGAAAGTTCTCTTCTGTGTTTTAAATTTAAACTTAAACTGCTGCTACTAGGCCCTGACTGATTTAGCAAAAAATAGTGGGTTAACAGATTAATTAGCTTTAATAGAAAGAATTCCTTTCAGAAAATTCCCAGTAGTATATACTCACAATTGCAGATCTCTCTCCAGAAGTAACAGCCCCCTTTTCTAGTCCTTCAAGACATCCTTCTCCTCAGAGTGAGCTCCATTTACCTGTACTCTTTGTCGCCTCCCTCCCAACAAATTTCTAACCCAAGCAGTAACTTTAGGATCCATCCCTAGGGTGCTCAGTTTGTTTATAAGTCGCCTGTGAGGAGCAGTGTCAAAGGCTTTACTGAAAAATCTAAATACACCACATCTAGAGCTCTCCCTCGGTCCAGCTCCCTGGTCATCCAGTCAAAGAAATCAATCAGATTTGTCTGACAAGACCTGCCTCTGGTGAATCCATGCTGCCTCAGATCCTGTAATCTGCTGGACTCCAGAAACTTCACTATTTTCTCTTTCAGCAGCGTTTCCAATAATTTACTCACCACCAAAGTTAAACTAACCGGCCTGTAGTTTTCAACCACATCCTTACTTCCGCTTTTGTGTAAAGGCACCACTTGAGCCTCTCTCCAGTCCTTTGGCACCACTTCCGACTCTGAGGCACTGAAAAGGTTGCCTTCCTGGTGGACCTCACATCCGCTCGGAGAGTAAGCGATGTTTAGTCCTTGCTGGCAGAGCCACCATATACATGATTCTGCAACAACAGGGTGGTGCTCTGCACCCACTCCAAATTCCTTAACCAGGAGGTGGTTCTTCCCACCTTCTTCCCACGGCCTCACGCTGGTCGGGAGGTAATTATACTCCATACACTGGATTGCAAACTGGCCCCATCCTACCTACAGTGGACTCAGGGCCATCGCAGAGCTCCTTAGCTTTTCATTTCTTATGACCCCGGCAAACTGGGGCTTCCCGTGACTAAGCGGACTCTGTTCATTTGGGTGGCAGATTGTATGAGCAAGATGGGCATTCTTTGGAACACCAGATCACAGCGCATCGCATAATAACGATGGACACATTAGTGGTGAAACAGCGCTCAGTGCCGGTGACGAAGATCTGCAAGGCCGCCACATGGTCTTCAATTCACACTTTCACAGCTCACTACTGCCTCGAGAGGAAGTCCTGTTGAGACAGTGCCTTCAGACAGGCGGTACTCCACTATCTTTTCGGGGTGTAGGTAACTCCTGCCCTCCAATCCTTCTCTGTTCAGGCTACCAGAGTGATGCTGCTGGGCTTTAGTGTCTTGCAGAGTCTCTCAGTGGGGACTCATCTTCTGCAAATCATGCTACCTTACTTCGTCACCATTCGTGCTGTCGTGGTTTGGTCCTCGGTAGCCTGGAACTAGGGAGTCCCATATGTGAAGACTGACTTCCTGCTTGTTCCTGGAGAAAGCGTAGTTACTCACCTGTAACAGGTGTTCTCCAGGGACAGCAGGAATCAGTCCTCACAACCCTCCTTTCTCCCCTAGAAGTTGCTTCCCCTACCTTGTTTTAGTTTTTTACTACCGTCCTAGTTATGTCATCTGACTGAGCAAGATGGCACCCTTGGGCAGGAAGTGGGTCACTCATGCATGGTAGCAGGTCCCAAAGGCTTTCTTTGAAAGCTGAGGAAATGTTTCCACACAGGCTCTGTCGGTGCCATTGTCACCCATATGTGAAGACTGATTCCCGCTGTCCCTGAAGAGTACCTGTTACACTATGCTTTACAGTACAGTACATCTACTGCTTGCACTAAATTATTATAAATTATTTGACTATGTATACCAAGTTAGCTTGCAACATACTTCTATTTTGCATCTGCAGTCCTTAATGTTTCTCTTTATCTACCAAAGATCAGTGGTTGGGACAGGTTACCTCAGGCTGGAGGGCCGTGGATTCATTTCCCATGCAGGGACAAGTAACCTCAGGCCAGTGGAACTGGAGTCTCTAGTCCCATGGCAACTCCTTGTGGCCTTGGGCAAGCCACTTAACCCTCCATTATCTCAAGTATGCTTAGATTGTGAGCCGTTCGGAGATGAGGGAATAAAAAGTCCTGTTAGAATATACCTGTAAACCGCTCTGATACACATAGTAAAGGGCAGTATATCAAGTGTCTAAAACCATAAAACCATTATTTAAGGGATAACAAACATCAAAACATAATTGACAGTTTATGGCAAATAAACTAAACTCATTTCAATTGTTCACCAAAAAGTTTTAGGAAGGCTCTCTTATCTCAGGTACAGCCATTCCTTGTGGCCTTGGGCAAGCCACTGAACCCTCCATTGCCTCAGGTACAAAAAAGATTATGAGCCCTTCAGGGACAAGGGAAATATGTACTGTACCTGAATGTACACTGAGAAGCGGTATATAAGCATTGCTAAATAAAGAAAAAAAGAAAGAAAGAAAGGTTTGACTCTCATTACCCTTAACAGACATCTCAGCTCACAAGGGAAGGATATCAGGACACAAAACAAAAAGAAACAGATACATGATGAGTCATTACATAAATCCCAAGAATTATGCTCAACAAAAGGTAATAATTCATAACCACAAAACTTTCAAAACATAGAATTTAAACCAATTAGAAATTCAATTGTCAGTGTTTCCAACTTCTCTTGTTAACACTTTATTCAGCACAAATAGCTTAATAATAAAAAAACCAATTAATCTCTTGCACAGGGTAAATTCATTTATACCTTGAATCTATCTCAATCAGTGATACTAATTTAGTTAATCAGTCTTGGCATTTGCTTTACCTATTCTACTTTTAACAGGACATTTGCTGCACACTTCCTTAAGATCAATTTTGCATAGGTCATTTCATAATAACAAACTGAAACACACATCATGAGAATTTAAAATCCAATAGACACTTGATGGTGGCTGAAAAATAGACTGGAACATTGCTACTCTAATCTCTTACACTTTAGTGGATGTGATGTTCATCTAAATTTTCTACTAACATAAAAAGAAAACATCATATACACATTTACCACCTTGGTTTAATTAGTTAACTAACTTGTCAGAATGAAACTGTATCACTCAATATTTGTTACTTGTAAAAGCTAAATCCCTAATCTACAGATTTTTCTTTAATATCATATGTATCGCTATGCTTCTTGCACAATAAGAAACAAAAATAACTTATCAACAAACTATCACTTCTTTATGACAAGCGTTGTCACATAAATGCACTTGATAACCTGCACCCCTAGAATGAAGTTTTCTGGTTTTGAATTTTACTTTTCCCTTTTACTTTTTTCTCTCTTTAGTCAGATAAACTTGTTTTGACTTTTGACACACAATTCAGTTTTTCACTTGTAACTGCATTTCCTTCAAACACTTTTCTTAGTCTTTGTTATATCATACAAATTCACACAACTTATCAGATATTTAAACACATCAAAACACTATCACACTTTGAAGATCTTCCCAATCATTCACA
Organism: Ichthyophis bannanicus; assembly: GCA_033557465.1. Lineage (NCBI taxonomy): Eukaryota > Metazoa > Chordata > Amphibia > Gymnophiona > Ichthyophiidae > Ichthyophis > Ichthyophis bannanicus. Next base: position 289,509,602 of record CM066043.1, read on the forward strand.
TCAATTAAAATATGTACTCCAGAGATTCTTCTGCAGATATAAGGAACTCTAAGAGGTCCTATATACATTTAACACACATTTTCACACAACCAGGATCACTCATCATGGATGCTTTTATTCCAGTGTACGCTGCATTCTACCAATCCAATCCATGACAACTCTCTACGTATTTTCTAAATAGCATATAACGAAAATCCTTATGATATGAAAATTATCCCTTCAAAAGATTTTATAACAACAATCTCAATAGGAAGGACGAGGATTTGTACAACAAATTTAAATGCTAATAATATCAGGCAACGGAGCACTTCCCGTAACTTCAGAAGAAATACCTGAGCTGGAAATCCACTATCATCCACAGCATTGAAATGATTACTTTATACTAATTCAAAACAAAACTCAGCATATTGAAATCACAGCGCTACAATGTATCTCTGTTTTATAATTAAACTAAGATCAGGAAAGCTTTCAAAACAAAGTGTACTTCTCTAAAAACCAAAACACATCCTCAGATACAGAAAACAATTGAAATTACCTTAAGGCCCAAGAATGAAACAAAACAAATCTGTGCAGTCTACACACTACTGATAAAGAAAACAGGCATTTTAAATATCAACTTACCAGTTTAGCAGTACAGCTCTGAGCACAACTATCCAGGCTGTTCAAAATCTTTTACAACCAGAAAACATTATCCTTTAAAACATGACATCATTATACACGATCTCCAGGAACAAGCAGGAATGTAGTCTTCACATATGGGTATCGTCGGTACCGACGGAGCCTGCGCGGGAACGCTCCCCAGCATCCAATTAGAAAGCCTTTGGGAGCATCCCACAGCGCCTGCGTGCTGCCTTCCCGCCTTTCCCAACTGCCTCCAGTTCTTCATTTTCCGTGGAGCCAGCAGGTCGTTGTTCCTGTCACCGCAGAAAATGTTTTCCTTATTCCTTCTTTTTTGTGGTCGCATCTGCCTTCCTCGACGCTATACCGGTACCGCCGGTTCTTCTTTCTTTCTTTCTTTCTTAAAAAATAATAATAAAAAAAAAAATATATATATATACTATTTTTTTCCAAACTTTTCTTTTCCAGGTGCACGCGCCTTAGGCCCAAAATTTCCTCCACTATGGAAAAACCCGCTTCGGGTTTCAAAAAGTGCACCAAGTGTGGCGGTACCATCTCAGTCACCGACACCCATGAGTGGTGTCTTAAATGTTTAGGTCCTGACCACTCCATCCCCGAGTGTATGGCTTGTGCCATGATGTCCAAGAGGGGTCGACAAAACCGAGCTGCTAAGCTCAGCGCCCTTTTTCCTTCCGATGCAGCTTCTGTGGCATCGACGTCTTCCAGGGCTTCGTCTTCCTCCCATGGATCTCAGGTAACTAAACATAAGTCTAGCCGGTCCTCAAAGGGTAGATCTCCTTCCAAGCATCGAGATGCCTCTGGTGTTGCCCTTGAGAGTTCTGTACCGGCAAAATTGCCCCGGCGGGAGGCTTCGGCTTCCAAAGCATTATCGGGGCTCCAGGATGTTCGAGGCCTCGACCTCGGCAGAACTACTGGTGCCATGCTCTGGGGTATCGGCTGCTTCCTCCGGTACTGATACCCAGGCATCGGCAGCGTCGATAGACCAGAGATTCCTGGCTATTGAACGCAGTCTGGCGGCTCTCCTTGTGGCATCGACACCCTCGGAACCATGTCAGACAGTTCAACCGGTACTGGCACCGATGCCGGTATCGGTACCGGTACCGACAGCATCGGCATCGACATCGGTGTCTGCTTTGCCAGCACCCAGTCATGCGATGCCTTCCGGTACCGATTCCCCCCGGTACCGACTTCAGTCGGTACGGGTATCGGGCTCTTCAAGAGCATCCGGACAGAAGGTACTTCGAATCCTTGGAGGAGTCCGAGGATTCTGACAGCTCTGTCGGTACCGGGATACTTCTCCCGGAGGAGCCTTCCTCTCCTAAACATAGGATGTCTCCTCCAGAAGATATCTCCTTTCAGGATTTCATCAGGGAGGAGGCTCGAGGTCTGTCCATCACTGTGACTCCTGAAACAGAGCCCAGGGCTAAGGAGTTGGAGATTTTACAATATCCCAAAGCTCCTAAGGAGGCAGCTACCTTGCCTATCCATGAGATTTTACATTGATCTCATGTTGAGAATGTGGGAGACACCTCTTACCACCTCTCCTCATTCTCGCAGACTGGATACCATGTATCGAGTCCCTCCTTGTCCTGGTTTCCAGAAAACTCAGCTTCCTCACCACTCTATTGTAGTGGAATCAGCTATGAGAAGGATCAGGATTGCAAAGAGGCATGCCTCTAATCCTCCAGGACGTGAGTGTAGAACTTTGGATGCCTTTGGACGTTGTACTTTCCAGGCTTCCAGGCTTTCTGCCAGGATCAGGTCCTATATTTTATATATGGGAATGTTTCTTAAAAAAGTCACAAGAGACTTGGAGATTTTAAGCCCTCTCCTTCCTGATGACAAGAGGCAGGATTTTCTCACACTGGTTAAACATGCCCAGGATGTTTCTAAGTTCGTGCAGCTTTTGACTGTTTTGAGTGCATAAGCAGAACCTCTGCCATTGCCATAGGTGCACGTAGAATTGCCTGGCTCCAGGCATCCGATTTGTAGCTCTGGGTGCAGGATAAACTGGGCAATATCCCTTGTACAGGTGAGAATCTATTTGGCAAAAATTGGCAAGAGAAAGCCAATGAGTTGGATGCTGACAACTCCACTTTGGATAGGTTATCCAAAGCCACAGCTGATCCTGCAAGAAAGAAATCTTGTAAGAAACCATTCTTCTCAAAAAAGAAGAGGTTTTATCCCTCTTATTCCCAGCAGGGACGTTATGCAGGTCAGCCTGCCCGAAAGAGTCAGCAAAGACCTAAACAAAGGATAGCAAAGACTGCTAAGCCTCAACCGTCTCAGCAGTCTCAGCCTCCACAAGGCCTTTGACTTTCATCTAGAGAACTTAGCCTTCCTGGCCCTCAATGGACCAGAGCCTTCCACCATTCCAGGAAGGTTGTGTCACTTTGCCCCCAGATGGGGGCAGATAACAGCAGAACATTGGACACTCTCCATTATAAAAGAGGGGTACAGGCTTCACTATTTGTGCATGCCCTCTCCCACAATGGTAAGACAGTTCAATTCTCAGACCTCTCTCATCAACCTGTTAGATCAAGAGGTCACTATGCTTCTTGCCCAAGGGGCAATAGAAGAAGTACCCATTCATCAACAGGGTACAGGGTTTTACTCCCCCTATTTCCTTAACCCAAAGAAAACAGGGCGACACAGACCTATTTTGGACCTCAGAGAATTGAACAAATTCCTGTTCAAAGAGAAATTCAAGATGATTTCTCTGGGATCTCTGCTGCCATACCTTCAGAGTCAGGATTGGCTTTGTTCTCTAGATCTCAAGGATGCGTACACTCATGTACTCATCCATCCAACTCACAGAAAGTTCCTTTTTCAGGGAATGCACTACCTGTACAGGGTGCTTCCTTTTGGCCTGGCCTCAGCACCAAGGGTGTTCACAAAATGCATGGCTGTGGTAGCAGCATTTCTTCGCACTCTAGGAATATTCGTCTTCCCCTACTTAGATGACTGGCTCATTCGAGCCCCATCAGAGTCAGAGGCCAGGATTTCTCTAACTTGCACAATGTGTATCCTTCAGTATTTGGGTCTGGTCATAAACATCCCAAAATCCAGTCTAACTCCCACTCACTCTCTAGAGTTCATAGGAGCTTTGCTGGATACCAGAAAAGCAAGGGCCTATCTTCCTCAGATCCGTTGCCTTCGCATGGTGCAGTTAGCTTCTCAAGCAGTGCTAAAGCCTCATCTCACTGCCCGAGAAATGTTACAACTACTAGGCCACATGGCATCTACAGTGCATGTGGTTCCTTATGCTCGCCTCCATATGAGAGCAGCCCAGTGGACTTTATCCACTCAATGGACCCAGGCATCAGGGTGCCTATCAGACAAAATAGCAAACACAAATCGCCTTATTTTGTCTCTCCAATGGTGGCAGTCCACTCAGAACCTGTTGCTGGGGTCCCCATTTCAACAACCTTTACCCCAGGCAACTCTCACAACAGATGCTTCACCAGTGGGTTGGGGAGCTCATCTGCAAGACCTCTCCACCCAAGGCACTTGGACTCCACAGGAGACTCATCTACACATCAATCTCTTGCAGCTCAGAGCAATCTTCCTTGCTCTTCGAGTGTTCCACACCCTGCTCAGCTACAAGACTGTCCTCACTGATACGGACAATCAAGTAGCCATGTTCTACGTGAACAAGCAGGGGGGAACAGGCTATCTGTTGCTTTGCAACAAAGCTTTGCGACTATGGGCCCTCGCCAGAGAGCATCAGATTCATCTCCTGGCAGTGTATCTTCCAGGCATACAAAACTCTTGGGCAGACAGACTCAGTCGAGTTCTGCTTCCACACGAATGGTCTCTACATGCAAACCAGGTGGCCAAGATTTTTCAAATTTGGGGAACCCCGGATTTAGACCTCTTTACAAGTCCGTTAAATGCCAAACTTCCCCGGTTCTGTTCCAGAATTCCGGCTCAGGGTTGTCAGGCCAGGGATGCTTTCCTCCTTCACTGGAGTCAAGACTTCCTTTATGCCTTTCCACCCATTCCCCTAATTCCCAAAACCCTATTCAAGCTTCAGAGAGACAGAGGCTGTATGATTCTCATAGCTCCACATTGGCCACGGCAAGTGTGGTACCTTCTGCTTCTACATCTCTCTCAAGCTCCCTCCCTGGAGTTAGGATCTGCTCCAGATCTCCTGTCTCAGGAGGACGGAATGTTATGGCATCCCAATCCCCAGTCTCTGCATCTCAGGGCTTGGTTGCTGAAGGCCCAGATCTTCATGATCTTAACCTCCCCTCAGCAAGTAAAGGATATCCTTTATGCTTCCAGGAAGCCTTCCACAAGATGCTCTTATGCTTTCAAGTGGAAAAGATTTACCATATGGTGTTCGCAGAAGGGTCTTAACCCCCTTGCGATACCTCTGGAATCATTACTGGAGTATCTCCTTCATTTATCCAATGCAGGACTTAAAACTAACTCAGTAAGAGTCCATTTGAGTGCTATTGCAGCTTCTTTCAAGCCTCTAAATGGACAACCTATTTCCTCCCATCCTCTTATAGCAAGATTTATGAGTGGCCTTCTTCTAACTAAGCCTCCCATTAGGCCACCACCGGTGGCATGGGACTTAAACCTGGTTCTTGGTCAGCTCGTGAAACCACCTTTCGAACCCTTAGCTACTACCTCATTGAAATTCCTTTCTTGGAAGGTTATTTTTCTCATTGCAATCACATCAGCACACCGTATCAGTGAGTTGCAGGCACTAGTAGCTGATCCACCTTATACAAGGTTCCATCATGACAAGGTAGTCCTTAGGACTCATCCACACTTTATGCCAAAGGTGGTCTCGCCTTTTCATTTAAGCCAAGCGGTCTACCTGCCTGTGTTTTTTCCAAGGCCTCATGCATCTAATGCAGAAAGGAATCTTCATACTTTGAACTGTAAAAGAGCTTTAGCCTTTTACTTACAAAGAACACAACAACATAGAAAGTCCTCTCAACTCTTTGTTGCTTTTGATCCTTCTCATTTGGGACTTCCAGTCTCCAAGAGAACACTGTCCAACTGGATTGCTCAGTGTATTTCCTTTGCCTTTCAGAGTAAGAATCTTCCTCTGGAGGGCCATGTCACAGCTCACAATGTGAGAGCCATGGCAGCTTCAATGGCTCATCTGCACTCTGTGTCTATCGACGACATCTGTCGAGCAGCCACTTGGGCCTCGGTTCATACCTTCACAGCCCATTACTGCTTGGACAAGGACTCCCGCCGGGATGCCTTGTTTGGTCAGGCTGTTCTCCAACACCTGTTCCATACCCAATCAACTCCTACCCATCATCCCTGTTAGGATGCCAGAGATCCATGGGGGGAAGTGGAGCCCTTCCATAGGGACACACAACATCTGGGGTCTCTCCCTGGCACCTAAAGCTAGGGAGTCCCCATATGTGAAAACTGCATTCCTGCTTGTTCCTGGAGATAGCATAGTTACTCACCTGTAATAGGTGATCTCCGGGAACAGCAGGAATTTAGTCTTCACAACCCACCCACCTCCCCTAGGAGTTGTATCTCTCTATTTATCTCTCTCTCTTTGTCTCAGCTTTAAACTCAACTGGAGAGAGACAGTCGGGAAAGGTAGGAAGGCAGCATGCAGGCGCTGTGGGTTGCTCCCAAAGGCTTTCTAATTGGACGCTGGGGAGCGTTCCCGCGGAGGCTCCATCGGTACCGACGATACCCATATGTGAAGACTAAATTCCTGCTGTTCCCGGAGATCACCTGTTACAGGTGAGCAACTATGCTTTCTCTTCTAAAGAAACAACTTATATTTTCACATGTACGATTGTCTCACACCATATAGGACGATACACTCAGGACACTCGGGACTAATGGGTAGCCATCCTTAAACATTGACTGCAATTTCATATTGCAACATTGAAGCCTCTCTGAAAAAGTTCCTCTCTAGGGAAATAAAAATGCTTCATTATTACTAGTTTATTTTTATTTATTTATTTGCAAATATTTTTTTATACCGCCCCTTCCAGAGATCAAGGGCAGTTTACATCATAACAATTAAACTAGAATGGTGGTGAGTAAATTATTGGAAAAGCTGCTGAAAGAGAAAATAGTGAGGTTTCTGGAATCCAGCGGATTACCGGATCTGAGGCAGCATGAATTCACCAGAGGCAGTTCTTGTCAGACAAATCTGATTGATTTCTTTGTCTGGGTGACCAGGGAGTTGGACCGAGGGAGAGTACTAGATGTGCTGTACTTAGATTTCAGTAAAGCCTTTGACACCGTTCCGCATAGGTGACTTATAAACAAACTGAGAGCCCTAGGGATGGACCCTAAAGTTACTGCTTGGGTTAGAAACTGGTTGAGTGGGAGGCGACAAGAGTACAGATAAATGGAGCTCACTCTGAGGAGAAGGATGTTACCAGTGGTGTGCCCCAGGGATCTATCCTTGATCCGATTCTTTTTAACATCTTTGTTAGTGATATAGCGGAAGGGCTGTTGGGTAAGGTTTGCCTCTTTGCAGATGATACCAAAATCTGCAATAGAGTAGACACCTAGGAAGCTTGAAGAATGGTCTAGAATTTGGAAGATGGGATTTAATGTTACAAAATGCAAGATCATGCATTTGGGCTGCTGCAATCCAAGGGAGCAATATAGTATAGGGGATGAAGTACATTTACCCACTAAAGAAGAGTGGGACCTAGGCGTGGTTGTGTCTGATGATCTTAAAGTAGCTAAACAGGTAGAAAAGGTGACAGGAAAAGCTAGAAGGATGCTTGGGTGCATACGGAGAGGAATGGCTAGCAGAAAAAAGGAGGTGATAGTGCCTCTGTATAAGTCTTTGGTGCGACCTCATTTGGAGTATTGTGTGCAATTCTGGAGACCACTCCTTCAAAAGGATATAAACAGGATGGAGTCAGTACAGAGGGTGGCTACTAAAATGGTTAGTGGTCTTCATTATAAAGCATATGAGGACACACTTAAGGATCTTTATATGTACACCTTAGAGGAAAGGTGGGATAGAGGTGATATGATTGAGATGTTTAAATACCTCCGTGGCATAAATGCAGAAGGGGAGAGCCTCTTTCGATTGAAAGCAAGTTCTGCTACAAGGGGACATGGGTTGAGGGTGAAGGGGGATAGATTCAGGAGTGATATGCGGAAATATTTCTTTATGGAAAGAGTGGTGGATCCATGGAATAGTCTCCCAGTGGAGGTGGTAGAGATGAGGACAGTATCTGAATTCAAAAAAGCATGGGACAAACACAGAGGATCTCTAAAGGAAAAAAGGGGGCTGTTGTAGTTGTCGATATGGAAGGACAGACTAGATAGGCCATGTGGTCTTTTTCTATCATCATTTTTCTGTTTTTCTATTTATGTTCTGATTTGCTGAGATTTTTTTTTATCCTAGCTAGGTCTGAGGTGTACTATCCCTCAGATTGCTTGTGTGTGTGGGGTGGTTGTTTAGGTATAGGTTTTGTGACTGCTTCTGTTCCTGAGTCCCATTGACTTATGAGTTTGTCGAGGTCAGTTTGTGCTGTACTGACATGGGTGTTGATCGCCTTTAATAGTGAATCTTTATCAAAGGGTTTGAATCTAGTTGTTCATTGGGTGTTAGTTTGGTTTGATGAGGATTCTTGGCTGGTGAGGTGTGATGGTATATTACATGTAAATTGGATCGGAAAGTGATCTGACCATGGGACTTGTGTTATGTTGGGGGAGTGGGGGTGGTATCTGTGGAGGAAGGTGTCAACTTAGGGAGGAACACCATGTCTAGTGTATTTCTTATTGTGTGTGGGGCTGTGTATTTGTTGGTATCCCATCTGTTCCATTGCTTCAATGAATGAGTTTGTATGTGTGGTCTGGAGAGAAGCTAAGTTTATGTTGCCTAGTATAATTTGAGGTTTTCTTATTGGTGCTGTACATACTGTCTCTAACATAGTTGCTAGTACATCATGGATGGCTGAGGGGGGTCTGTATATGAGGCAGACTGTTAGTACTTTGTTCTCTATTTTGAATATATCCAATCCCTCATGTGCTCCAGAGTTTTGCACACATACAGACTGCCTCTCTTAAATGCTAAAGTCTCTGACTGTCTGTATTCCATGCTCACAATCCTCTCTGCCTTGCTTTGAAGGAAGAAAAACAAAGATCTGAGTAACGGCACAAACTGAATGTATGCTGCTTCACCCCTCACCAGCAATAGAACCTGGGATCTTGGGCTTCACCCCTTCACGCAAAGCAATGGGAGAGAGAGAGTAATAATAAAAACAATTCACACACACAGAATTGTTTTAAAAAAACAACATACTCTTAAGGCCTTAAGAGAAGGGAGTCCACAGTCTTGCAAACTCGAGCAGTTCCTGTAAATCCCCTTCCACCTAGCTAGACCAGAGCACCTGTTATTGAGAGAAAAACTGCATTGTCAGCACCACTTTTGTTACAAGTCTTGATATGGGACAAGTAAGCAGTGACATATTGATTAGCTGAATTAGAAGAAGCAGAAACATTCTCTGCCATTCTGCTAAACGTGGCCTTTGTTTTTGTTACACATATCTCTCCAAGCTGCTAGTGAATTCTAAGCCATTCTCCATATTAATTCTTCCAAAGGTCTCTGGTACCTCATTTCAAGTCCCCCTCAACACTGCCCTTCCCAACTACCAAGAGTTAAATTTTTCCAAGTTAATTTGTTACGAGCTCATTTTCCATGTTAACCCATCCTGTTTAAATGTATAGCGCCTAATGTTACTTAATGTTACCTGTAAACTGCTCTGACTTTAAGATAGAGTTGTATATAAACCCAGTTAAATAAATAAGCACATACATTCTCAATAATCCTAGCACTAGAAATTAATCAATATAGTAATAACTATTCAGTTCTATAGTGCAAAGAGGCCAAAATTCAACTAATAACTGCTCATAAAAATATCTATTTATTTAGAGGACCATCAATCAAGGGAATTCGTCTATACAGTCTATATATAACTTCAGATAGGCTCAGACCTTTCTACTATTACTACTACTCAGGGGCAGCCCAAGGGGGGTGCGGGGCCATGTGCGGAGACTCAGTGTGGAGCCTCATTTGCATAAGGTGCCTCATTTACATAAATATTTGCATAATGTTACCATACATTAACTTTTAGTAAACATGCCTCTTAATGAGTGTATGGATAAAGAAAGACAAAGATTTCTACATTACTATAATCCAGTGCCAACCTCCAGACACATTAGGAACTACTACAAACGCTGCCCATTTAGAACCCATAGCAAACCCGCCGTATCCTAACAGCACTACCAGGACTCACAAAGCACCATACTCTGCCTATCAAAAGGCAACACTGCAAATATTAAACCAATACATTTCAGAGAACAACAATACATGACCTACTGGGGAAAGGGAACAAGTGGCAATGTCAAATAGGAATTATATAAACACAATACCTCAGCTCAGTTACACATGCAGAACATAGACCATCACCAAAAAAGGAATCACAATTTAGAAACAGGAAGATAATAATTAAACTGGGAACCCCAAAAGCCAAACTTGGAATGTACAGCACTGTAGAAATAAAACTATAAATTAATTTCCTCTTGTACTAAACAAAGCACAGACGTTAATGATGCACATTTCCTAGAGCTGACATATTCCAGTTAATAAATTCAAAATAAAAAAAATATTTTTCTACCTTTTGTGCATTTTTTTTTCAGTTGCAATTGCTCCAGCTACTTTCTTCTGGTTTCTTCGTGTCTTCTGCTAACTCTCCATCGTCTGCTGTCCATTTGTCCTTTCTTCTCTCTTCTAGTTTTTTTCCATTCTCTCTCTACATCTGCTTTAATATACTAATCTTTCTCCTTTTGCTCTTTCCTCGTTCCTATTTCATCCACTCAAATTTTACCCCTCCATTCTCAATCCCCACTTACTCTCCCAATATCCGGCCAATTGTAGATTTGTCTTCCCTCCCACACAAAATATTTTTTCCCTCTCCATTTCACTCTCCCAGCTCCATCCCATTCTAATCCTCCCCCAACATCAGATCCCTTCTAGTTCCAGCCCCACCCAGCATCCGCTCCCTTCTAGTCCCTGCATCAGCCCATTTCCAATCCTATCCTAGCCCCACCATCAGCCCATTTCCAGTCCTAGCTCCCCCATCCATTTCTTTCCTATCCGAGTCCCTCCATCAGCTCATTTCCAATCCCAGCCCCCCATCAGCCCATTTCTAGACCATTCCTAGCCCCACCATCAGCCCATGTCAAATCCTAGCTCCCCTCCACTCAGCCCATTTCCAATCCAAGCCCCCCATGAGCCTACTTCCAGTTCTAGCCCCTCCATGAGTCCATTTCAATTCAAGCCCCCACTACAGCCCATTTCCAATCTTAGCACCCCCCAACAGCCCATTTCCAAACCTATCCTAGCCCCTCCATCAGCCCATTTCCTGTCCTAGCCCCCCCCCACTCAGCCCATTTCCATTCCAAGCCCCCTCCCCATCAGCTATTTGCAGTTCAAGCCCCCCTTCCACTCAGCCCATTACCAGTCCTAGCCCCCCCCCCCATAACCCATTACCAGTCCAAATCCCCCCATCAGCCCACTTCCAGTCCTAACCCCCATCACCCCATTTTCAGTCTTAGCCCCCCATAGCCCATTAACAATCCTAACCCCCCATCAGCCCACTTCCAGTCTTAGCCCCCCCCATAGTCCATTACCAGTCCTAACCCCCCCATCAGCCCACTTCCAGTCTTAGCCCCCCACCCCCATAGCCCATTACCAGTCCAAATCCCCCCATCAGCCCTCTTCCAGTCCTAACCCCCATCACCCCATTTTCAGTCTTAGCCCCCCCCATAGCCCATTAACAATCCTAACCCCCCCATCAGCCCACTTCCAGTCCTACCCCCCCATCAGCCCACTTCCAGTCTTAGCCCCCCATAGCCCATTACCAGTCCTAACCCCCCCATCAGCCCACGTCCAGTCCTAACCCCCCCATAACCCCATTTCCAGTCCTAGCCCCCCCAAAGCCCATTACCTGTCCTAACGCCCCCATAGCCAATTACCAGTCCTAACCCCCCCATCAGCCCACTTCCAGTCGTAGCCCCCCCATCAGCCCACTTCCAGTCTTAGCCCCCCCCCCATAGCCCATTACCAGTCCTAACCCCCCTCCCCCCCATCAGCCCAGCTAGATAATAAAAAAACATAAACCAGCTGCTGCTGCCGCGGCAGCGGCAGAATCGAGCACCCCGCGGGGCCCCCCCTGCCCTGTAGAGTCCTCCTTTCCCATCAGCCCCATGGCAGGATTAACAGAGCTGTGAAAGGAGAAGCTCTCCCTTCACAGTTCTGGCAGCCGACGCTGAGGAAGTTGATGCTGAAAGGAGGATTCTGCAGGGCAGGGGGGGCCCTGTGGGGTGCTCGATTCTGCCGCTGCCACGGCGGCGGCAGCAGCAGCAGCCGGTTTGTGTTTTTTTTTTTTAATCTAGCTGGGTTGATCGCTGATGCAAGATGTTTTTTGTGTGGGGCCCCCTGAAATGCGGGGCCCTGTGCAAAAAACATTCTTGCTCAATGGACGGGCCAGCCCTGCTACTACTACTACTACATATCATTTGTATAGCGCTACAAGACGTATGCAGTGGTGTACATATACATGTAAGACACAATCCCTGCTCATCAGAACTTGCAGTCTAATGAAGACAGCACAACAACTGGGGACTAGGGTACATCTCTAGGGGAATGGTAAAAGATACACATAATTGGTGAATAGGAGAATAAGGGGGATGAAGATCCAAATGCAGTCTTGAAAGAGATGGGTGTTTAGCCTGGGTTAGAATAGGACCAGAGATGGAGCCTGACATACTGATTCATAAGAACATAAGATATGCCTTACTGGGTCAGACTAAGGTCCATAAAACCCAGTATCCTGTTTTCAACAGCTGCCAATCCAGGTCACAAGTATCTGTAAGGTTCCCAAAAAGATACACAGATTCCACATTACTTATCCTGGGGTAAGCAGTAGATTTCATTGGTCTTTTTTAATAATTGTTTATAGACTTTTCCACCAGGAACTTGTCCAAACCTTTTTTAAAACCAGCTATACTAACAACTTACTACATCCGCTGCTAACGAATTCCAAAGTTTGATTACACGTTGAGTGAAAAATTTTTTTCTCTTAAAAGGCTATATTGTAGCGTCATTCAGATAGTTGGTTCCAGGCATATGGAGCAACATGGTGGAATGAAGTCTGCAGGTGGCAGTGATAGAGAATGGCACAGATAAATGGGATCTGCCAGTAGAGCAGAGTTCTCGAGGAGGAGTGTAGGGAGACATTGGCAAGGAAAGGTACTGAGGACTTGCTGAGTGAATGCACTTACAAGTTAGTAGTAGAAGTTTAAATTGGATGTGGAAGCAGATATGGAGCCAGTGAAGTAACTTGAGAAGAGAGGTTATGTGAGCATAGCGAGAGTTCTGGAAGATTAGTCGTACAACTGACTTCTGAACAGACTGAAGGGGGTGATAGATAATAATATAGTATATAATGGTAGATAAAGACCAGTATAGTCCATCTAATCTGCCCAGTAAGTGGCTAGAGTCATAACAAATATAAGATACAATATGCCATATATGCCGACGATATCATGGCATATACCCCATCCACCTGGACACCCCAGACTACACCACTATATCAACCTGCATTCATGAAATAACGACCTGGTTTACTAACAGCAACTTAAACATCAACATAAAAAAATCTGAAGCAATCATCATTACGAGAGACTCCACATTCACTCCTCCTACTTCTAAACATCTCAAATACACCGATTACAATAAGAGACGAAGTTCGGTATCTTGCAGTGATTCTAGACAAACAACTTACCCTCCAACCGCATATCAACAAGATATCCAAAACAGCCTTCTTCAAACTCGCAATGCTCCGGAAACTAAAACCTCTTCTCAATAAAGAACATTTCTGCACAGTATGCCAGGCCATCATTACACCTGTGCTGGACTACTGTAATATCCTATTCCAAGGTCTTCCTAAACAAACCACCCGTCCCCTACAAATAGTACAGAACACCGCTGCCTGTATTACTGCTGGCGCTTCAATACAAGACCACATAACTCCAATACTACATGAAATGCACTGGCTACCAATCTCTTCACGGGCAAAATATAAATCAGCGCTCAAAATTAAAAACAATATGTCAGCAGGGATACTACAAGAACTCATTGGAACCAAAGCAAGCAAAAGACCAGACAGAAACAGCACCAAAAACACTATACTTAGTCTATTCACAAGAACTAATAAATCCACATCCATGCGAGACTTCTCTCTTGTTGCCCCTGCTATTTGGAATGACATCCCAGATAATCTAAGATCAACAACAGATATAAAAGATTTCCGGAAGTTGCTCAAAACCACCCTATTCATTGAACAATTCAACGAAGACTCCCAATCACACTAATCACTCCACAAGCTGATTTACACAAGCCATCTACACCATTCAACTACCCCATTACTCTTATTAAGATGTATATAGTTTAGTTGATGTTACAAGAGACTATTTAAGTTTTTGAAGTTGTTATGTTACTGTTTAAATTTGCAAGTTCTTTGTAAAAGTTAAGTTATTGTAAACCGCCATGATTAAACCCAGTGAAAAGCGGGATATAAATACAGCTAAATAAAATAAATAAATAAATAAATGAAAAGGCGATATAGAAAAATTGTTAAATAAATAAATAACCACCACTTCATGCAAGTTATCCCCATACTATGCCTTTTTTTAGGGTTGTACCCACCACTCCATGCAGGTCAACCCCCCCCCCCCACCTCATGCTTTTCTTTAGGGTTGTACCCGCTCTCCATGTAGGTCACCCTCCCCCCCTCTATTAAAGTAGAAAAGATTTTTAAGTTTCCTTTGATTTCATCCTCTTGCTATAAATGGATCCACTGTGTCTGTCCCTTGCCATTTTGAATTCCGTCAATGCATTTGCCCCAACCACCTCCATGGGGGGGGGGGGGGGCGGCATTCCAAGCATCCACCACCCTTTCAGTGAAAAAGTATTTCCTGATGTTTCTTTTAAGTTTACTGTCTTGCAGCTTCATGTTATGCCCTCTGTTTTTATAGCTTCCCCTTCTTTGAAAAAGGTTTGTTCATTCACTGATGCCTTTTCAGTATTTAAAGGTCTGTATTATATCTCACCTGTCCTTCCCGCCCTCTACGGTATACATACAGTATTTAGGTCTTCAAATATCTTCTGATATGTCTTCTGGCACAGGCTCCAAATCATTTTCGTCGCCTTCCTCTGAACCATTTCAAGTCTTTCTATAGCCTTTGTGAGATATGGGCTCCAAAACTAAACACAATCCCCCATTCAAGACCTCACCAATGACTTGTTCAGAGGCATTAATACCTCCTCCATTTTGCTGGTTATTCCTCTCTGTATGCAGTCCAGCATCTTTCTGGCTTTGGCTACTGCCTTGTCGCATTGTTTGTCACCTTCAGATCCTCAGACACTATCACTCTGAGATTCCTCTCCTGGCTTGTGCACACCAATCTCTCACCCCCTAGTTCACACAATTCTTTTGGATTTCTGCGTCCCAAGTTCATGACTCTGCACTAATTAGCATTAAAGTGAAGGGCAGACTAGATAGGCTGGAAGGGCAAACTAGATAGGCCATGTGGTCTTTTTCTGCCGTCATATATCTATGTTTCTAAATATTAACTGCCAAGCATTAGATCATTCTTTCAATTTTTGTAGATCTTTCCTCATGTTGTCCACTCCCTCAGAAGTGTCCATTCTATTGCAAATTTTTGTGTCATCTGCAAAAAAGCAGACTCTTTCCTTCAATCCTTTTGCAGTGTCACTCATAAGAACATAAAATATGCCATACTGGGTCAGACCAAGGTCCATCAAGCCCAGTATCCTGTTTCCAACAGTGGCCAATCTAGGTCATAAGTACCTAGCAGCTTTCCCAAAAGACACAGGTTCCATAATGCTTGTATTGGGTCAAGCAGTGATAACCTGGGTCCCTTTTAATAATGGTTTATGGACCTTTCCTCGAGGAACTTGTCCAAACCTTTTTTAAACCCAGCTACACTAACAGCTTTTACTACATCCTCCAGTAACAAATTCCAGAGTTTGATTACACGTTGAGTGAAAAAATATTTTCTCTTATTAGTCTTAAATAGTTTACCCTGTAGCTTCATTGCATGTCCCCTAGTCTTTCTATATTCTGATGATGTAAACAATCGATCTACGTTTACCCGTTCCACTCCGTTCATTAATTTATAGACTTCTATCATATCTCCCCTCAGCCGTCTCTTTTCCAGGTTAAAGAGCCCTAACCTTTTTAGCCTTTCTTCATAGGAGTATCCTTCCATCCCCTTTACCATTTTGGTGGTTCAATATATTTGACTCACAAATATATTGAACAGTATCGGTCCCAAGACCGATCCCTAAAGCACGCCACTACACACCTTCCTTTCTTCAAAGTGTGTTCTCTTTATCACTACCTTCTGTCATCAGTCAATCAACCAATTTCTGATCCATTTCACTTCCTTAGGACCTATCCCAAGGCTACTCAGTTTACTGATAAGCTTCCTAAGAGGAACAGTATCAAAGCCTTTGTTGAAATCTAAGTAGATCACATCCTTTGCAATGCCATTGATCTAATTCTCTGGTCACCCAGTCAAAGAGCTCAATCAAATTTGTTTGGCATGATCTTCTTTTGATAAAACATGTTACAAATGCACCTCATCTTTATTTCCATTCAACTGCTACTCTAAGGCCCACTCAAAGTAAAGCTGACTCAAAATAATTAGAAAAGTGAAGAAATGATAATCCTTCCTAGATTTTAGTACGAACTAATACTGACCTGGCTTCTAGGATGCTTATACTCCTAAATATAAGAAAAATACCCTATTTGAATTTTCCTAAGGAACCGTCTTGGTACATAAATTGGTGAAGTATTAATGAAATAGAGAAATCAAGGTAAAATAGTCATCTCAATGCCTGCAACTTGGCCTAGTCATGATATTTAGCTTCCTCCACATTGCCAAATCTTTACAAGTCTTTTCTTCAGTGGCAGATAGTTATATCCAAGCATCACTCTCCCTGTAAAAAAAGGAAGTCAAGTATTGGAGTCACACTAGATCAATGATTGAATCTGCAAGCTCGCATTAAGAAAATTATAACAATCGCATACTACGAAATGAAGATCCTGCACAACCTCTGCCCACTTCTTGGCCACAATCACTTCTGAACCATATGCCAACCCATAATTAATCCTCACTTGGACTACTGTAATTCAGTCTTACAAGGACTCCTTAACCACGCCCTCCACCCATTGCAACTAGCCCAAAATACCACAGCACGATTAATAACAAGGACATCACAAAAGGAACCCATCACTCCTGTGCTAAAAAAAACCTACACTGTTACCCCCTTCTAGCTAGAATTAAATAAAAGCCATCATGATCACATTAAAAAATCATACTAAATCAAACAGCAGACTTCCTGAACTCTCATCCGGAAGACTACCGATACCAGAACTTGAAGACAACACCACCAAAACCTCCTCACTATACCAGTCATAAGACAAAAAGCTCTCAAGCTACTTGCCAAAGGACCTTCTCAGTCTATGGTCCATCATGGAACTCACTCCCAGCCATCCTAAGAATAATGGAAGATATATCTGATTTCTGGAAAAAAACTAAAACCTGTATATTGTCAAACGGCTGCCTGGGTGAGAATGTTCACAGTCTTGGCAAGTGTATATATCAATATGATTTGCAGGGATTGTGGGCAATGCAGTTCATTCACACCAGACACAGCTGCTCACAATAATTAGTTGTGCTTGATGGTAAAGCCAATAAGATATTTATTTATGGGGTTATTTCTCCCAACACAGATATGCTTGGTAGCACATAAATCAGGTTACTTGCTTTCAGTGTTAAACTTGGAAAAACAAAATCAGGAAAACAACATTTGAACTTGTCAGGCAATCAAAGCAAAAGAAATAAGACCTGGTTGGTAACAAACTGGTCTTTTCTGTACGCTTTAGCTAATATTTTCTTAGCAGTGTATCAAACAACAAACAAAATCCACAAAGAAAGGAAAAACTGTTCTTTTCAGGTTAACTTCTTATATCTTCCCACATAGATTCAGAAGTGATTCCCTCAGAGCTCACAAGCAATTAGGTAAGGCTCAATTGCTAGCAGTTACTCAGCTGAAACCCCTTAGCTGGCTTGCTTTCTACTGCGTGGCTAAAAATCCTATTCAGGAGCTTTTCTGAGTAGTTAAAGAACAAGTTTGTATTTCTTTGTGATGGTGGTTGTATTTTATAATAGAAAATCACCAAAGGAGTTTAGACAGAGAGCAGTCCATGTAAACACAGCCTTCATCTGCAATCCCTCCCTCTTCTTCAACAATCATGGGTTCAATATCATGGATTGGCACAGATGAATTTCTCAATGGAGCACTTTCTGGAGAATACTTGTTTCCCTGCTGTCTTTCAAGGTTATAGCTAGGGCATAGATCAGTGTTCATACCTGAGCTTCCATTGCTGTTAGAGTTCCTCTCTATATAGCCTGGCCAGTATATAGTCCAGTTCTTATGTCCAGCCTTCCAATCCAGATCCCTGGACACTGGATCTCTCTTCACATACCTTCTGGCACGGGTCTTAGGGTCCCTTCCACGTGCAGCCGTCTCCCTCACAGGTACCCTCTGGAGATTCCTAGCTCTGCAGCACCATTCCTCTGGCTTTCCCCAGTCCAATGGTGTATGCTGGCCCTTGGAATGCCTCCCAGTATACGTACTGCTCTGGACTCTTCTAGACCTCTCAAAGGCTTTTCTCTTCTTTCTTCCAAAGGGTTTCTTGCCCTCTCTGTCCGTCCGGTTTGGCTTCTGATTCTGATGATCCTCCAGATGAAACTGAGGATAATTATGAGGATGATTCTCTGTAGAATAAACTCTACTCTTATTCTGCTTAGATGAGTGCTCCTCCCTAACACAGCTGTGCTGAATCAGGCCCTGCCCTTTGAGATGAGTGCTTAGGGATTACCTCATAGCCCTCCTGATTGAACACACGTTTCCCCACTTCAGCTCCTCTAATGGCTGTTGGAAACCTGGTGCATTCTGGGACTGGTAGTCTTTTATGGGAAAATTCTGTTTTCTTATTTCTACCAGAACTGACAGGTTGCTTGTTCAGAGTTACTTCACCTTTTCTATAGCTCCTTCCTGAGCTATGATAAGCTTCCTTATCACAATATTCACAGAATACTTTGGTGCTGACACCTAACCTCCCAATCTGACAACACAAGACCCACTAGAAGCTATTAAAAGTTATGCATTGACTATCGCATAATAAATCCTGGTGTCCCACTAATCCTACCTTTTGCTGTACCACACACTTAGATAGCAACCAAATGTTTCCTTGTTATTTGTTGTGGGGGCCAAATCAGTTGTAGACGTCCAGCCCCTGTACGGCCGGTCAAAATTGGGACGTGCAGCGGTAACACCCGATTCTGATCCCATGGGGGCTAGACAAGCCTGCGGGATCAGAATCAGGTCTTCCGGCCTGGATGTGCAGACCGGGCCCCGATTCTAATCGGCCGCATGCCCAGCACCTACTCGACTAACTCAGCCAGACTTCTGAATGGAGCCTCAGTGCCATGGTGTCCCTTTGCCATGGCATTGCAGCTCCTGATCATTGGCCGTCGCCAAGAAGATTATTGCCCTGCAGCCCGACCCACGATCCGGCCTTCCGTGGCCAGGGTCGGGCTACGTGGAACCCCTGCATCCCTCACTTATCTGTCTCCACTGACCTCAGCTGTCGACCTGCGTCCAGGGGAACTCATTCCACCTCCGATGTAGAATATGTCCCCCGTCTAATTCTCTGTGATGCCGGTCGTACAGGGCCGACCTCAGAATCGGCCCTGTATGTCTGGGGTCGCAATCCCGCTGGCCGCACACCCTCGCTGCTCCCCTGGCCCACCTCCTTCAGCCCACAAACAGAACTCCCTGCACAAGTGGCCTGTACACACGGGGGGAGCTCTGCTGCCGCCGGAGGGCTCCAGCCATTTAGCAGGTCTGGACATCCGGACTGGATATCTAGACACACTAAACAAGAAACCAGAATGACCCCCTATGTGACTATACTGTTTTATATAAAATAAGTTGAATTTAGTTCAAACCGCTTTGATAAATCTTGAAAGGCGGTATAGAAAAAAGTTCAATAAATAAAAATAAATAAATTTTGCACAAGTTAGCGGTCAAGAAAAGCACCCAGATATTTATTTTTTATTTATTTATTTAGCTGTATTTATATCCCGCTTTTCACCGGGTCAAAGCGGTCAATTGGGAGATACATTTAACACGAGGGGATATGACACACATACGCTAATACTTACAGGGAACATGGGCAATGGAGGGTTAAGTGGCTTGCCCAAGACCACAAGGAGATATTTCATTGTCTTGATAGCCCATTTAAATGGGTATTGTACCTGGAGGGCTCTGCAGATCAGAAATGGTCATTTTGAATCCAGCACTGTCCCAGACAGGAGTGAATAGGGATTGATTCTGTCCAGCCCCACTATGCCACCAGAATACAATCAAATTAGGCCAGGGGAGTCCTTGGGATTTGGCAGTTAAGGATTCGGGGTCCGGAGAAGTGGAAGACTTTGATTGGGCCTGGGGGGGGGGGGGGGGGGTCTAGGGCATGTGTGGGAAGAGAGGAATCTTTGGTGAAGGTGGCCTGACTATTTGCCTGTGCCAGGAAAAATGACGCTAGCTTTGAGCTGGTGTATATGGCAAGCTGGGTTATTCTGTTGAATACTAACAAGGTTTTTTGCATGCTTTGCATCATACCACGTTGTGTGTTACATTACAATAACACAAATTTATGCCCTATAATGCGTGGTAAGGGACAAAAATTGTGTTATTTATTTATTTATTTATTTATTTATTTATTTAGACAGTTTTGTATACCGCCTTATCCTTCAATCAAAGCGGTCACAACACAATTGGGGGATACATTTAACACGCGGGGATATGAGACACA
Source organism: Ichthyophis bannanicus (assembly GCA_033557465.1). NCBI lineage: Eukaryota > Metazoa > Chordata > Amphibia > Gymnophiona > Ichthyophiidae > Ichthyophis > Ichthyophis bannanicus. The sequence continues at coordinate 289,530,244 of CM066043.1, forward strand.
TTCACTAATACTTACAGGGAACATGGGCAATGGAGGGTTAAGTGGCTTGCCCAAGACCACAAGGAGCATCTGTGGGACTAGAAACCCCAGTCCTTCCGGCCCAAGGTTGCTGTCCTCTAGTGGGATTTGAACCCCCGACCTTCCGGCCTGAAGTACCTTGCCCCAACCACTAGGCTACTCCTCCCTCCCATAGTGAACTTTAGTAACTATCCCCTTATATAATAAGAAAGATCTTTTGAAAAAGTTTGGATGTGCCCTGGAGATGTGATGATAAATAGGGGATATAAACACACTTCTGAAACACTGAGTCATTTTTACACATTTAAAATAAAAACATTTGAAATGTAAAGTTTTGATTTTTTCATATGTCCTGGTTCGTGATCGGTGTAGTGTTATATAAAGACAACATAGGTGCCTATGCAGCACTATAAGCCAGGTTGACAGAACTATTACCAGTAGTACATAAATTTATATCCGCTTCATCTGCTCTATGGGGGTAATTTTATGAAAGCAGGTGCCTAAAAGGGGCTATTTTATTTATGTAGAGGCAAGCTTAAAGTAAACTTTTTCATATAATATTTTGTTTTATATTTGAAGACAACTTCAGCAACAGCAGGCAGAACTGGAAGTTCAGCAGAGAGATGGTCTGTCGTCTTATGACATGTCTCAGGTATTGTACTTCTCTAGCAATCCTCTCTTCCTACAAATCATCAGAAGTCTCTTTCATGCATTCTGTTCTGAGGAAGAAAAGAACATTCATAATCCAAAGCCAATTGAATATGGAAAAGATTGAAAATAACTCTTCTAGAGGAAGATAGCATGGATACATTTTGCAACAAATTTTTTTCATTAGAAATTTGATTAATGATTTTTTGACACACAAAACATGATGCATGTAACATCATCAGATGTATTACAAAAAACATAACCATCTCTTCTGATCAGTCTCACAAAAATCAAATGGAGAACTTAATATGTTTCCTACATAATTTTATCCACATAACTTATCAGTTCACATTTACAAGAACTTGAGAATGAGAGGCTGCTACCATGGCCAACATCAATGTGAAGGCTCCTTCTCCTTAGCCAAAAGTCAACAACAGTCCCCTAGAAAATGCCCCATTTTTCTTCCAGCTGTCTTCTCATTTCAGCTGAGTTTCTCCATCTGGACCTCCCTCATTTTACCTAGCAAACTTTCATTTTGGGAGGGTGGAGTGCTGAACTTTTTTTCTTAGAGGCTCCTATGCAGCATGTTACCAGCATTAAAATATGTCTAAGTTATTTTATGTATAGTAGGTTGTGTTCCTGGTACAGGGGCCTTCAGCAGAATACATTGTGATAGCCATCAGAGTTCAACCTGAAGAAAGGTGTCCTTAACACATGGTACTACTTGTTTTCAAAACCCTTCTACCCTTGGACAGCTCTACCATATATGGAGCATAAACCCTATTGCCCTTCAAACCCCTATGGTAGTAAAGTGAACAAGTGGAGGCACTGGGGAATTGGGTACCAACAGAAAAATACTTTGTAGTCATTTTCCAGAATTCTCGTACATAGCAATGTTTGGCTCATTTTTTTTCTTTCTAGGCTCAGATATACTGCTACTACTACTATTAAAGATTATAAAGCGCTACAAGGCATATGCAGTGCTGTAGAGACAGTCCCTACTCGTTAGAGCTTACAATCTAATCAAGACAGACAAGACCAAAGTTAGGAATAAGGATAGAACAGGGAAGGGTAAGGAGACATAAGGAAACAAGGGATCAGGATCCAAAGGCAGTCTCAGAGGTGAGCTTTTATCATACATTTGAAAAGGGGCAGAGATGCCTAATACACAGACTCAGGAAGTTTGTTCCAGGCATAAGGAACAGCAAGGTGAAAGGACTGAAGTCTGGAGTTAGCAGTGGAAGAAAAGGGCAAAGAGAAGAGAAAGCCAGTAGAAGAACAGAGTTCATGAGGAGGGGCAGGACTGTAGCGAGCCCTGTGCGAGCGGTGTGGCCACACAGGGCGCAAAGAGTTAAGGGGCGCATTTTGGCTCTCTGCTGTTGCCTGCTGCTGCCACTTTAGCGGCAGCAGAGAGCCGAAATGCGCCCCTTAAGTCTTCTCGCTGGCACACTAAGCAGGTCTGGTGGACCAGACCTGCTTAGTGTGCCGGCGACTTGCACATAGGGTGCGCGCCTCTTCTCTCCCGCCCCCATAAAGTGGCTAGATGGTGGTGCGGGAGGGGGGGCACGCACCTGATGTGCAACTCGCACAGGGCGCATTTCACCATCGGTACGGCCCTGAGGAGGGGTATAGGAGGAGATGAGAGAGGAAAGATAGTGAGGAGCAGAAGAATGAATACATTTAAAGGTCAGAAGTAGGAGTTTGAATTGGATATGCAAGCAGAAGGGAAGCCAATGAAGTGACTGGAGAAGAGGGGTTATATGAGCTTATGAAGGCTGGCAAAAGATTAGTCGCGCAACAGAGTTTTGAATAGATTGAAGGGGAGAGAGATGACTCGGAGGGAGACCAGCAAGAAGGAGGTTGCAATAGTTGAGATGGGAAGTAATTAGAGAGTGGGCAAGTGTTTTAGTAGTGTGTTCAGAGAGGAAGGGATGGATTTTGTTAATGCTATAGAGAAAGAAACAACAGGTTTTAGCTCTCTGTTGGATCTGTGAGGAGAAGGAAAGGGAGGAGTCAAAAATGACACCAAGGTTAAGGGTTGAGAAAGCAGGAAGTAGAAGAATATTATCAACAGAGATAGAGAGAGGAGGAAGGGGAGATGGCAGATGAAATTTAATGTGGAGAAGTGCAAGGTTATGCACCTAGGGAAGAACAACCCAAACTATGGTTACACGATGCAAGGTTCCACATTAGGAACCACCACCCAGGAAAAAGATTTAGGCGTCATTGTGGATACCTTGTTAAAACCCTCGGCCCAGTGTGCAGCGGCGGCCAAGAGAGCAAATAGAATGCTAGGTATGATAAGGAAAGGAATGGAAAATAAAACAAGCGATATTATAATGCCTCTATATCGTTCCATGGTGAGACCGCACCTTGAATATTGTGTGCAATTCTGGTCGCCGTATCTTAAAAAGGATATAGCGATTTTAGAAAAGGTTCAGAGAAGAACCACCAAAATGGTAAAGGGGATGGAAGGCTACTCCTATGAAGAAAGGCTAAAAAGGTTGGGGCTCTTTAGCCTGGAGAAGAGACGGCTGAGGGGAGATATGATAGAAGTCTATAAATTAATGAACGGAGTGGAACGGATAAACGTAGATCGATTGTTTACCTTATCAGAATATGGAAAGACTAGGGGACATGCAATGAAGCTACAGGGTAAACTATTTAAGACTAATAAAAGAAAATATTTTTTCACTCAACGTGTAATCAAACTCTGGAATTTGTTACCGGAGGATGTAGCAAAGGCTGTTAGTGTAGCTGGGTTTAAAAAAGGTTTGGACAAGTTCCTGGAGGAAAGGTCCATAAACCATTATTAAGAAGGGACCCAGGATATCAGTGCTTGAACCAGTACAAGCATTGTGGAACCTGTGTCCCTTGGGGAAACTGCTAGGTACGTATGACCTAGATTGGCCACTGTTGGAAACAGAATGCTGGGCTTGATGGACCTTGGTCTGACCCAGTATGGCATATCTTATGTTCTTATGTAAGGTTTAGGGGAAAGATAAGTTTGGTTTTGTTCATGCTTACTTTCAAAGAGCGGTGAGACATCTAGGTGGCGAGGTCAGAGAGATAGGCAGAGATACGGGCCTGCAGTGACAGAGAAATATCAGATGTAGAAAGAGAGATCTGAAAATCATCAGCATAAAAATGACCGGAAATGAGAGCACCAAAGAACTGGGTGTAGAGAGAGAAAAGGAGAGGGCCCAGAACAGACCTTTAGGGTGCACCTACTGAGAGTGGGATAGAAGTAGAAGAGGAACCACTAGAACAAAACACTGAAAGAGCGATGGGAGGGATACAAAGAGAACCAGGACAGGACAGAGCCTCTAAAACCAAGTGAGGATAATGTGTCAAGGAGAAGGTGGTGGTCAACAGTATCAAAAGCAGCAGAAAGGTCAAGAAGGATAAGGATGGAGTAGAGGCCCTTAGATTTAGCCAGGAACAAGTCACTGGAGACTTTGGCAAGTGCCATTTCAGTGAAATGTAAGGGGAGAAAGCCAGACTGAAAAGGATCCAGAAGGGCTTGAGAGGAAAGAAATTCAAGACACCGGTAGAGGATTGCACGCTCAAAAAGTTTGGAAATGAAGGGAAGAAGGGAGATGGGATGATAATTAGAAGGAAAGCTAGGATCAAGAGAAGGTTTCTTGAGTAGGGATGTGACCACAGCATGCTTGAAGGGAGAGTAGCAGTGGAGTAGGGGTGTGACCACAGCATGTTAGGGACAGTAGCAGTGGAGAGCTAGAGGTTAAAAATATGTGAGATGGAAGGGATGACAGCAGAGGAAATGGAGTTGAGATGGGTGGAGATAGGATCAGAAGAACAAGTAGTAGATTTGGAGAAGGAATGAAGATGAGAGGTTTCATCTTCAGAGAAAGGATGAAAGAGTAATAGAGATTGATGGGAAAAGTTGATATTCAGGTGGGGGAAGAGGGAATGAAGTTGTTCTAGTGGGAAACTGAAGAGTAGTCTTGTGGATTTGGGCAGAGAGAGAAGGGGGTCAGAGGGGGTGGCACCTTGAGAGAGTTAAGAGTAGAGAAAAGACGGCAGGGGTCAGTGGCAAGAGAATTAGTCAAGTGGATATAGTCGTTTTGTTTGGGTGCATAACTTACTCTCAGGAGTGCATTTAGCTCGCTTATTTGTGCCTAGGGCTCCCTGCAGGCACAAGGGCTCAATGGATAGAATAGGCCATCTCAAATCTGTTTTACTATCTTTTCTCTACAAGAAGGATGTTGTCTGAAAATTCGCAAAGTAGTCTCTTGCCCCTAGATTATATTATTCCCACAGCTCCTAAAGCTACAGACTTGCAGGTTTAAGCTGACTCCAAGTTGTCAAAAATGCTTGTTGCCACCTAGCATAAGTTTCCTCTCAGTCCTAATTTGAAAGGCATCATATGGCATATGAGCAAAAGATTTGAAATCCCTTCAACACAGCGCAGAAACCTATGGGTTTTCACACACACATGCAGAGAGTTCCTTTTATGCAAGGACTAGCAAAAAACACTCCAGCCCCCCCCCCCCCCCGGGATCAAGGAGAGAGACCTTAAAGCTATGATCCCTGTGCTGTGCTGTTCTAATTACATCGTGAGCTCCTCTTACTCTGGCAGCTCTCAGCTGACAAGTTTCAACATACCAGCTTCTATATTGGATATAATGTAGGAAAATTACAACACGCACAGCATGAATACAAGTCTCACCAATATTTTATAAGTTTGTTATACCAGCTTCTATACTGGATATAATGTAGGGAAATTACAACATGGCACCTCATGAATACAAGTCTCACCAATATTTTATAAGTTTCTTATGCACTGAAAAAGACATTTTTTATATTATGTTACATTTTTTTTGTAATGAAAATTCAGATCCGTAAACAGTCTCATTCTTTCCTTCTGATACCATTTCCTGCTGGATATGGTCTTAAGAGGAAAAGATCTCAGAGAATGTGCAAAATATACATGTTGCCTTCAGAAAAATACAGGCAGTGTTCACTTCTTGGCTTATTTTTTCACTAGCACTGGTCTAAAAAAGCCCTTATTATATTATTTCAGTTTATTCTAAAGATTATTTTTCTTATATACCATATTATGAATATCTTACTTTCATTAGTATCTCAAATTCACTAAGGTGCTTATTCTGAACAGGGAATAGCAGGGATGTACGTCCAGATTAGACATACATGCCCCGCTATTCTCTGTTAGGCGATTCTGGGCCAGGAGCTCCGCGCATGCATAAGGCATTTGTGTAGGGAGCTCCAGACGGGGGCGGGAAGGGGTGGCGACAGGAGGAGAGTGGGCGGTACGGGGTGTGGTGCACGACCCGGACATACAGGGGGTCATTCTGAGCAGCAAATAGCGGGGATGGACATCCCATTGTACGGGGAAGGTAGACAGGGGTGGGAAAGGGGCGGATCGGAGACGGCATTAGGCGGGCAGTGTGTGGTAGTCGGCCCTGGGCATACAGGGCCGATTCTAATCTCGGCCCTGTATGTCCAAGGCCAATGACTTGAACGTGGAACTTATTCCACCTCTGTGGTGAAATAAGATCCCTAGTTGCCGGGGGATGGCGGGCCCGAGGCATGGAAGGGGCAGGCGGGGCCCTAAGGACATTCTCTGCAGCCCGTCCCTGGCTTTAGGAGGCCAGATCAGGGGTCGGGCTGCGGGGAAAGCATTGCAGGAGCCGGCGACCAGGGATCACGGCTTTACAATTGAGCCGTGGTGCCATTGTAAAGCCCAGACTGAGTTAGTCGGGCAAGGCCTATACGTAGCCAGGCTGAATTATGTTCCCGGCCTGCACGTACAGGCCTGTTTGTGATTCTGATCCTGCGGGATCAGAATCGTGCTTCCTCTGTGCGTCCGAATCTGGCCGGGCGCACAGAGGGCTTGTACGTCCGGTATTGAATCAGGCCCACAGGGCCTATCCAGATCACAGCCCAGTATGTCCGGCTTAGGGGAGATAGACAGGGGACTTATTCCACTTTGGAGGTGGAATAAGTCCCCCCGACTGCAGCGATCTGGGTGGTGGGCCCAACCAAAGCAACGATCTGTGGCAGATGAAGACCTCTCCGCCCGACCCCGGCCCTGGCAGGCACCTCCGGGGATTCAGGCAGCGGGGAACAGCTGTGTTTTGGTTTTGCAGGGCCGCAGGGCTCCTGCATGGCGTCCCGGTACCATGGCGACGGGACGCTGCAGCACTGGGGCTCCATGCAGGAGCATAGGCAGGGTTAGGCGGTGAGATTGCGGACTTACAGCACTGCAGAATTGGGGCACATCTGGCCTGTCTATTTGCCCCGATTCTACCCCTTCGGTAATGTATTGCTCCTGCAGGTGCAGAATCGGGTCAGAAATGGCCTACCCAGATTTTGGACATCCCAACGGGCCCCAATCGGAATTGGCTTCCTGTGAAATTTTGTTCATGCCTGGGTCTCTACAAATGAGTAAAGAAAGTTTTTAGTCTTTGAGAAATCTTTAAACATTCTTTCTGATAAATTTTCATTGTATATGCTCATGGTCTTATATTGAAAGTAATCACTTATCTCAAATGTTGGAAACTATTCTCCTGTGTTAATATATCGGGCCTGAGACATTGGCAGTAGAAACGTACCAACGGCCAATGTTTCATTCCAAGCTACTTCAGGATTATAATCATAAAAAGAAAGCTGACACAGATGTGAGCGCCTAGCATAAAAATAGATCAACAAACATATGCATTACTCAGAAGTGAACTCGGTCTACCCATCTTTAAAAACATATACTGTAAACATAGAAAATGACAACAGATTAAGACTTTGTTTATAGACAGATGAAGACTATTAAACTCTACAATCCCATCCTCTCCTTCAGAGATCTTCTGTATTTGTCCAGTACTTTTTTTGAATTCAGATACATTTCTAGTTTTCATCATCTCCACTAGGAGGCTGTTTGACTCATCCACAATCCTTTCCATAAAGAAATATTTAATTAGATTACTATTGAGTTCGTCTGAGTCTGCTGTCTTGATACATATTGGTACCAATGACATAGGAAAGTGTGGGAGGGAGGTTTTGGAGGCTCTTATTTAGGCTCTTATTTGAAATTTCAAAGTTGAAATCCAGAACTTCCAGGATAGCATTCTGTGAAATGCTTCCCGTTCCACGAGCAGGACCCAAAAGGCAGGCAGAGCACCGAAGTCTCAGTGCGTGAATGAGACTGTGGTGCACAGAAGAGGGTTTTGGATTTGTTAGGAACTGGACAACATTCTGTGGAAAGGAGCGGCTTTTCTGAAGGGAAGGGGGTCTGCCTTAACCGGGATAGAACCAAGCTGCTACATTAAACTTTAAAAAGGAGATAGAGCAGCTTTTAAACTAGATAATAGGGGAAAGCCAACAGTTGCCCAGCAGCGCATGGTTTGGAAAGATGTATCCTTAAAGGATTCTAGCAAAAGATTGAAATTGGGGCATATTGACAGAGGTTCCAATAATGACAAAAGTAACCCAAATGCCCTTAAGAACATAGCAGATAGAGCTTAAAGATTCCAAATTACCCCGTCTATTAATAACCAGATTAATATGAATAAAATACCTCTAAAATGCTTGTATGCAAATGCTAGAAGTCTAAAAAAAAATGAGATGGTAGAGTTAGACTGTATAGTAATAAATGATTGGTATCTCCGAGACCTGGTAGAAGGAGGACAACCAGTGAGACACTGTGATACCTGGGTACAAATTATATCGCAATGATAGAATAGACCAAATTGGTGGAGGGGTTGCACTCTCTGTTAGAGAGGGCACTGAGTCACACAGGATTAAAATTTTGCAGGAAACAAAATACACTGTAGAATCTCTGTGGGTTGAAATTCTATGTAAAAAGGAGAAGACGATGGCAGTGGGGGTATACTATCGAACGCCTGGCCAGAATGGATGATGAAATGCTAAAAGAAATCAGGAAAGCTAACAAAAGTTACAACATAGTAATAATGGGTGATTTCAATTACCCCAATATCAACTGGGTCAGTGTCATGGCAGGACATGCTCAGGAGATAACATTTCTAGATGAAATAAATGATTGCTTCTTGGAGCAGCTGATTCATGAACCAACAAGAGAGGAATCCATTTTGGACCTAATCCTTAGTGGAACACAAGATCTGGTGCAAGAGATCAGGCTGTTGGGGCTACTTGGCAATAGCAATTATAGCAGGGTCGTGTTTGATTTAATAAATGGAGGAAGGATGGCAAGGAAATCCACAGTACTACCTTTTAACTTTCAAAAGGGAGACTATGATAAAATGAATAAAATAGTTAAGAAAATACTAAAAGGAGCAGCTGCAAAAGTTAAAGATTTACATCAAGCATTGTTTAAAAATACTATCTTGGAAGCCCAGACCAGCTGTATTCTACACTTTAAGAAAAGTGGAAGGAAGTCCAAAACACTGCCGGCATGGTTTAAAGGTGAGGTCAGATTCTCCGGAAACAAGCAGGAAGTCGGTTCTCACATATGGGTGACATCGGCGCTGACGGAGCCTGAGCTGTAGCTTCTTCCCAGCTTTCAAAGAAAGCCTTTGGGAGATGTACCACACATGCATGGCCCCCTTCTTGCCCAAGGGTGCCATCTTACCTCAGTCTCCTTTTTTCACCGGAGCCCATCAGATGCGTGTCTGTTTTCCCCAGAAAAAGTGTTTGTTTTTTCTCTTGATGTTTTCTGTTTCTCAGGTCGCATATCAGTTCCCTCGATTGCCTTGGCATTATGTCTTGGGTTCGTTTTGTTCCATCTTCAAGTTTTTCTCAACTGGCAACGGCTTCGCACCTTTTTCCCTGGCTGGGCCTGAGGGTTTCAACCTTGCAGGGGCTATCTTCCCCACTAAGAGGTCAGTGGTTTTAAACACTGTGACCGATGCGCCCATACCATGTTGCGCACTGATGCACATGATTGCTGCCTCTGGCCGGACCATGGCCCCTTCGACTGTGGTCTCCGCAAAAAGATGACCACCAAGGCTATAAAGAGCTGTCAGCAGCAGCGAGAGTCCTTCTTTCATAAGACAGACTTCACCGGAGTCTCCGGCAACACCGCACTCCATGGCCCCCTCCGGAACCCCTGGGTGGCCATGCTGCCTCAGAGCCGTGAGGCTGCGAGTCCTCTAGCTGGAACACCCCAGGGGAAGAGCCCAAGAAGAGCTGGAAACCTGCAACGACCACATCAGCTGACAAGTCTGGAAAGTGGGCAAGTCCCATGGGCCCTGGACCGGCAGCTCCCATTGCGAGTCCGAGGGGACAGAGCGGGAGCGGCCAACCAAAATACCCTGATGGAAATCGTCATCTGATGACTGGCATTGGATGCCCATGGCCATCCTGGTCGAGGGCCCTCCTTGATGGAGCTGGTGCCAGGCCCGGGTCCCTTGGTGCCCGCGCCAAAGGCTGTGGAGCCATCTGGCCTCAAGACTAGGATGGCAGCTTTGGAGCACAGTTTGTCTGCCTTCATGGCCCAGCAACAGGCTCTGATGCCCAGTTCTTCTAAATTATCACTCCCATTTACCGGGCCCTCGACCTCAAGGACTTTCCTGGATGTCGAGTCTATCCTCGAGTGCCACCAGCCTCAAGATGTTCCTCAATATCTGTCCTGATCCCAGTCCCAATCCTCAGGGCTGAGGTCCTCCCTGATGAGTGTCCGCAGCTCTGACTGCTGGGCCTCTGGGGGACAGGGGCTGTTGGGCTTGGGGCCTGACCCAAACATAGCTGCCACACAATGCCATGAGCCAAACGACATACTCCTTGGTGCCCCTGGGTAGGGAGGCCCGCGCCTTGGATGCTCTGTGCAGGAAGTCCTACAAGGGTTCAATGCTCATTGGCTAAATCTAGGCATACCAGCTGTACATGGGCATGTACCTGAGGGACCTGACTAAGGAACTCACCGGGTTCTCTGCTGGTCTCTCTGAAGAACCCCTCCAGTGGTTCCGGACCCTAGCCTTGGGTGTCAGAGAGTGCTCCAAGTTTATGACTCAGGCAGGCTATGACGGCTTCAAGTCGGTGGCTAGAGTAGCTGCGGCAGGCATTGGTGCCTGATGCCAGACTTGGCTACAGTCCTACCTAGAGCAGTGGGTTCAGGACAAGCTGGTCAATGTCCCTTGCTGTTGAAAGAAATCTCTTTAGCAAACCCATGACTGATAAGGCTACAGAATTGGAGTCCAAGCTCCTGACGAGGACTATGCTCTCCAAGAAGACTGCTGACCCTCTCTGGCAAAAGTGGAAGAGGAAGGCTTATGGAAACTATCCTCAGTATCGGGCCTTCCCAGCTTTCCAACAGGGACAGCAGGCCAAGGTACAAGGGCATGGTGCTTGTAAGCCTAAGGCTCCCAAACCCCAGGCACCGGCTCTGGCCCAGCCTGGTGGGAGCTTTTTACTCCTTGGGCATAGCCTCTTTTCCCCCAGGAGGCCCAGCCCACAGGGGGGCATCTGGTTCTCTATGCCCACCGGTGGCCATACATCACCACTGACTCCTGGGCACTGCTGGTGATGAGGGAGAAAGGGTTACCTCTTCCACCTGGCACAGAAGCCCCCTCCATTCTTTCCGGGAGAGCCCTCCAGGACTCCCTTCCACCACACCTTGCTATTGCAGGAACTCACAGGCCTTCTTGAGGACAGGGTGGTGGAAATGGTGCCCACACACCTCAGGGGCAAAGGATTCCATTCCGGGTACTTCCTTGGTACCCAAGATGACTGGAGGCTTCCGGCCCATTCAGGACCTAAACAGGTTCCTGGTGAAGGAGAAGTTCAAAATGCTCTCTTTTGGAACACTGCTGCCATACCTTCAGCCGGGAGACTAGCTATCCTCCTTAGACCTAAAGGATGCATACACACAAATCCTCAGCCATCCCAGCCATAGGCAATATCTCAGGTTCATGGTGAGAGGCAGCCACTACCACTACAGGGCTGGCCTTTGCACCGAGGAATTCACCAAGTGCCTGATAGTAATTGTGGCCTGCCTTTGTCTCAAGGGAGCCCTTTTTTCCCTGAACGACTGGCTCATAAAAGGGCGCACAGCCACCAAAGTGCAACACGCAATGGCGCACACCATCCTCATCATGCTGCATTTGGGGTTTGTGATAATCCACCTAAAGTCCCATCTCCTCCCGATACATTCTCTGGAGTTTATAGGGGCAAGGCTAGACACCGTTCAGGCCAAAGCTTTCCTCCCTCGGGACAGGACTGATCACCTCAGGGCACTAGCTGCTGTTGTGCAACGCCGACGCTCAGTGTCTATCTGCCTTCTGCTCCGCCTTTTGGGTCACATGGCATCCACAGTTCATGTTAACCCGGATGCCCGCCTCCATATGAGAGTGGCCCAATGGGGCATCCACTCCCAATGGATCTAGGCCAAAAGCCGGCTGTGGGACAGGGTGGTGGTGACCCACCAATTGGCCAACTCCCTTGCCTAGCGGCAAGCCCCCCAGCACCTTCAGGCCGGGATGCCCTTCCAGGCCTCTGCCCCCCGGAGGCTCTTCACCCCGAATGCCTCCCTGTTACGCTGGGGAGCCCATTGCAATGACCTCTGCACTCAGGGAAGTTGGTCGCAGATGGACATTCTGCAGCAGATCAATCTTTTGGAGCTTTGGGTCATATTCCTGGCCCTGCGGACCTTCTGTCACCACCTGCAATACCAATCAGTGCTGGTCCAGACGGACAATTAAGTGGCGATGTTCTACATCAAGAAGCAGAGGGGCATGGGGTTGTACACTCTCTGCCAAAAGGCAGTAACTCTCTGCTCATATGAAAACTGCCACGGGATGTTCTTGCAGGCGGTGGATCTTCTGGGCCAGGACAACACCCTGGTGGACAAGCTAAGCAGGGTCTTCCAGCCGCACGAGTGGTGGCTAGACCCTAGAGTGGCCTGTTGGCTCTTCCAGCTCTGGGGGACTCCATGGCTGTCCCTTTTTGCCAGTACGGCCAACACCCAACTGCCCCACTTCTGCTCCAGGCAGCCACACCCATCCCAGGTGGCAGGGGAGGCATTCCTCATCCCGTGGGCAAAGGGCCTTCTCTATGCCTTCCTGACCATGCCGCTGATTGCCAAGACCTTGTTCAAGGTTCAACACGACAGACATTGCTGATACTAGTAGCCCCTTAGTTGCCAAGGCAACCATAGTTTTCCCTGCTCCTTCACTTATCTATGGTGCCCCTGGTCCCCCTGGGGTGTGCCCCAGGGCTGTTGTCACAGGAGGAGAGCTCCCTCCTACACCCCATCTTGGGTTCTCTGACGCTAATGGCTTGGCTGCTGAAAGGGTAGCCTTGGCCTCTCAACCTCTTGGGGAAAGTGGAGGAGGTCCTCCTGGCCTCCCGTAGGACCTCCACAAGATGGGCTTACACCTTCAAATGGTGCAGATTCTCTGTGTGTTACTCAGAGCGACTGGTCAACCTGTTCTCATGCTCTGTGTAGCTTCTGCAGCAATATTTTCTTTACCTGTCTCAGGCAGGATTGAAGTCCAACTCTGTCAGAGTCCACGTTAGTGCATTTGCGGCACACCACCGCCTTATTGAGGGCAAGTCCCTCTTCGTCCATCCCCTCATGACCTGCTTCCTGCAGGGTCTCTTGTTGTCCAAACCTACTGACTGCCCACTGTCGCAGCTCTTTGGCCCACCGTTTGAGCCCCTAGCTATGTGCCACCTACGGTACCTTCCCTGGAAGTTCATGTTCTTGTTGTCACTCACATCAGCTCACAGGGTCAGCGAGCTCCAAGTGTTAGTAGTGGTGGTGGTGGAGCCACTTTACACGAGGTTCTTTAAGAACAGGGTCGTGCTCCGCATGCACCCCACGTTTCTTCCCAAGGTAGTGTCCCCTTTCCACCTCACTCAGGAAGTGGTGCTCCCCACCTTCTTTCAAAGGCCTCACACCAGCAGGGCGGAGACCGTCCTTCATACTGTGGACTGTAAAGACGGTCCTGTCCTTCTACCTCCAGTGTACCCACGGCCACTGCAGAGCTTCAAAACATTTCATCTCCTATGACCCCAGTCGCAGGGGGGCAGCAGTGCCCAAGCATACTCTGTCCACATCGGTGGCGGACTGCATTGCTTTTGCCTATGAGCAGGCTGGGCTCTCGCTGAAGCGCTGGGTCATGGCGGCCTCTGTGGCAAACCCATACTTCTCTCAGAAATCTGCCATGCCATCACCTAGTCCTCAGTCCATACCTGTGCATCTCATTACTGCCTGGAAAGAGAGTCCAGTAGGGACAGTGCCTTTGGCCAGGCAGTACTCCATAACATGAGGGGTCTAGCTAAGCTTGAAGAATGGTCTAGAATTTGGCAACTGAAATTTAATGTTAAAAAATGCAGGGCCATGCATTTAGGCTGCAAAAATCCAGAGAAGCTGTACAGTGTAGGGGGTGAGGTACTTCTGTTCACAAAAGAAGAGTGGGACCTTGGCATAATTGTGTCTGTCGATCTTAAAGTAGACTCGGCCCATGAATCTCTGGAAAAAACATGCTCCAGGGCCCCCTCCGATACCTCGGTGCACCGCAAAGCCAGAGCCTCCTTGGAGTCACGCAGCCATGGTTCCTCCGAGCAGAAGTCCCTGGAAATGAAGCATAAGAAGAAGAAATCCTTGAAGGCCGCCTCGGAGAACGGATCCAGGAAGAAGGTGAAATCCCACCCCAGATCCCACAGTCCCAGGCGTGAGTCAGAGGAGTCGAAGCAGGAGTGGCCCTCCAAGTTGCCCCGCAAGGGGTCATCAAGTCCGGCCAACCGGCTTCAATCCTCTGAGGCTGTCCTCATCAAGAACTCTCCCTTGACAGTACAGACTCCGGGTCCGAAGTCCTTGGTGCCCACGTCGAAGGCTGTGGAGCCAACTGTCATGGAGATCAGAATGGCAGACCTAGAGAGCAGTATATCTGCCCTAGTAGCCATGCAGCAGGCATTTATGTCCAGTTTGTCCAGCTCATTCTCCCCGATGATGGGACCCTCGACATTGAGGGCTTCCCCGGATCTCAAGCCGGTCCTCGAGTGCCACCGGTCGAGGTCCTGATCTCATTTCTCAGGAAATTAGTCCTCTCATTGTGAGCCCATAGCTCGGGCCGATGATCCTCCAGAGGACCTGCACTGCAGAGAGCAGTCCTCGACTGAGGTGATCGTGCAACGTCGGACTCATACACAGACTTTGAGTCCGAATGGAAGACCAAGGATGAAGAGTCTTGTTTTAGCAGTTCAGCAGCAACGTGTGATGAGAACGCTAGCAGGATACAGAAAAACTTAGCAATTCCCCTGAAGAACCTGAATGGCGAAACGCCTAGCGCTGGTTAGCGTCGGGAACAACAAGTGGCGAGAGCTTGGGAAGCAAATCTAACATTTGTGTTAGTGGACCGAAGTTGAAGTCCGGTCACCATAAGCTAAGCAAAATTAGAATAATTTTTTGGACTGTTTCATGCAAATGGAGAGAGAATTTTTTAAGTAACACATTTGAAAATTGGTCGCTATGATAGAGTGGTCGTTGATGTGAAGTCCGTGACAGTGAATTAGAAGCATTTCTGTCCTGTCAACAAATACTGAGACCACGTTAGCTACCATTATAGAATGTTGGTGTACAAACACTCGATCCACAGAGGTTTCTAGTCTATGAGTGAACATACCAGTCTGTCTAATTATATTACAGAGTTTTACTGGCTTTATTTTTGATATCTACTCTGTGAAAGTTGTGACCACAAAATCATTTGTCATCTACGAGGATTGCCTATCAACACAACTATAATTCAAGTATATGCCCCAACAACAGCTGCAGAAGAGAATGAAATTGAAGAGTTCTATGAACAAGTACAAGCTGAAATTGACAGAACATGCAAATAGGATATCCTGATAGTCATGGGTGACTGGAACGCAAATGTTGGCAACAAAGAAGAAGGCAAAGTAGTTGGAAAATATGGACTTGGCAACAGAAATGAAGCTGGAGAAAGACTGATAGAATTCTTCAAGACCAATGATCTATTCATCTCAAACACCTTCTTCCAGCAACACAAGTGGCGACTGTACACATGGACTTCACCCGATGGATTGTATAAAATCAAATTGACTACATCTGTGGAAGTCAACGATGGAAAAGTTCTATAACATCAACAAAGACAAAACCTGGAGCTGACTGTGGTACAGATCATCAACTACTAGTATGCAAACTCAAGCTAAAGTTGAAAAAGAGCAAACCACTCATGAACGCAGCAAAATATGACCTTGAGAATATACCTCTGGAATTTAAAGACTGCCTGCAAAATCGATTTGCTGCTTTAGATACAAATTATTAGAAAATGGGAAAACACTCCACTCTAACTTGCATCAAAATTACTGAATACCAGTGATGAGCCTTAAACTATACCGATCCCATATGTAGTCTCAGACCTGTGTCGCGCTCATGCTCCACTATAGTGGAAAACTAGTAGCGCTTCAATTGCATCAATGACTAATGGGAAGACTTATTTTTATATATATACTTTTTTTGTGTGAATAAAGGCTTTTCTACTTTGTCACCGGTATTCATCCAACGTGGTATTCTAAACGCTATTCAACTTTTCCAAACACTGGCTTATCTCTATCCATGTGAGCTTGATGTCGCTGAGCTTTTTTCTAAATTCTCATAGTTGGTCTCTCAGAAATGTCGTAGCAAATCTCATTAAACGTTTCCAAACGCTGGCTTATCCTCTCAAAGTTGTTCTCTCAGAATTTTCTTAGCAAATCTCTCTTTAAACATTAAACATTTCCAGACATTGACTTATCTTCTCAAAGTTATTCTCTCAGAATTCTCTTAGCAGATCTCTACGCCTCCTCTGGTACCTCTCTGAGCGTTTCACTCCTTGACGGAGTTTCTTCAGGAGGATCTAAAATTGAGAGATAAAATAAAATAGCTCTGAGCTTCCCACGAATCATTGATTCCTGGCTAAAATTTAAAATATTAATTTACTTAACCCCTGTTATAAAATTCTACTCACTACAAACTGCTGCCCACGTCTCTCAGTGTCTTCTGATGATTCAAAAAAATGCCGCGCATGCGGTCTTGCTCTTTTCTCCGCCTTTTATAATCATTCGTCCCTGTGCTGCTTTATCTACAAGCTTGCCATTCAACCGAGGCATTTAAACCAAAGGGGTTTACCGTATTGACTGTAAAGATCCACCTTTGTTCATAAAAAAGCAGTGTTTCATCCAAAGTTTTTCCTTTCTTAGGTATGTGGACCCAATCCATACAAAAGCATCGTAAATGCATGAAGTCATGATTTAAATCTTGACAATGTTGAACTAAAGGTGCTGTCAGAATTTTACAATGCAGACGACTCTTATGCTCTTGCATTCTGACCCTAAAAGAACGACTGGTTTTGCCTATATACAGTTGGTTGCAGAGACATCTAATGGTGTATACTACTGAAGTTGTGTTGCAAGATGTTGCATGTTTGAGAATATAAGTTTTACCTAAATATTGAAATTCTGTTGTTTCTTCTGTAACACTGCAAATTGTGCACTCGCCACACGGTCTATGGCTTCGCCTTTCAGATGAGCCTTCTGCTGAATTATTTACACGTAAAACTGTCGGGCTAAGCTGTTCTTTCAAATTATTATTGCGTTGCCACACGCAGCGCACTTTTCTCTCTGTCAAACCTGGAGCCATTCGCACTATATCTAAATGTTTATTAACTATTTGTTGAATCTTGTAACTAAGAGGTGAAAACTTTGTTATTAGATTGACACTGTCCTCCATCTGATCAGGACATCTATGATGCATGGAATTTAGCAACCAGGTACGATCATTGTTCAATGCGGGTTTATAAGCTCTCCTAGAAATGTGTTCAGGATACCCTCTATCAGAGAAATCTTTTAACAACTGTTTCGATTTTTTTCTTAAAATCTGATGTTTCAGAGCAATTTCGACGGAATCTAAGGAACATAAGAACATAAGACATGCCATACTGGGTCAGACCAAGGTCCATCAAGCCCAGTATTCTGTTTCCAACAGTGGCCAATCTAGGTCATATGTACCTAGCAGTTTCCCCAGGAGAGACAAGTTCCACAATGCTTGTACTGGGTCAAGCATTGATATCTTTGGTCACTTCTTAATAATGGTTTATGGACCTTTCCTCCAGGAACTTGTCCAAACCTTTTTTAAACCCAGCTACACTAACAGCCTTTACTACATCCACTGGTAACAAATTCCAGAGTTTGATTACACGATGAGTGAAAAAATATTTTCTTTTATTAGTCTTAAATAGTTTACCCTGTAGCTTCATTGCATGTCCCCTAGTCTTTCTATATTCTGATAAGGTAAACAATCGATCTACGTTTACCCGTTCCACTCTGTTCATTAATTTATAGACTTCTATCATATCTCCCCTCAGCCGTCTCTTTTCCAGGTTAAAGAGCCCTAACCTTTTTAGCCTTCCTTCATAGGAGTATCCTTCCATCCCCTTTACCATTTTGGTGGCTCTTCTCTGTACCTTTTCTAAAATCGCTATATCCTTTTTAAGATACGGCGACCAGAATTGCACACAATATTCAAGGTGCGGTCTCACCATGGAACGATATAGAGGCATTATAATATCTTTTGTTTTATTTTCCATTCCTTTCCTTATCATACCTAGCATTCTATTTGCTCTCTTGGCCGCCGCTGCACACTGGGCCGAGGGTTTTAACATGGTATCGACAATGACGCCTAAATCTTTTTCCTCGGTGGTGGTTCCTAATGTGGAACCTTGCATCGTGTAACCATAGTTTGGGTTGTTCTTCCCTAGGTGCATAACCTTGCACTTGTCCACATTAAATTTCATCTGCCATTTTGATGCCCAGTCTTCCAATTTATCAAGATCCTTTTGCAATTTTTCACAATCCTCTTGGGTTTTAACAACTTTAAATAGTTTTGTGTCATCCGCAAATTTGATAACCTCACTCGTTATTCCACTTTCCAGGTCATTTATGAATATGTCAAAAAGCAGCGGACCCAGCCCAGATCCATGGGGTACACCACTATTCACCTTTCTCCATTGGGAAAATTGGCCATTTAGCCCTACCCTCTGCTTTCTATCTTTTAACCAGTTCCTGATCCACAATAGTACACTGCCTCCTATCCCATGACTCTTTAGTTTCGCCAAAAGTCTCTGATGAGGGACCTTGTCAAAGGCTTTCTGAAAGTCCAGATACACAATATCAACCGACTCACCTTTGTCCACCTGTTTATTCACTCCTTCAAAAAAACATAACAGATTAGTAAGACAAGTTCTTCCTTGTCTAAAGCCATGTTGGCTGTCTCCCATTAGGTTGTGACTATCTACATGCTGAGTAATTTTATTCTTTATGATGGTTTCTACCATTTTTCCCGGTACTGACGTGAGGCTCACCGGTCTGTAGTTTCCCGGATCACCCCTGGAACCCTTTTTAAAAATTGGTGTTACATTGGCGATCCTCCAATCTTCAGGTATTAGAGATGATTTTAATGATAGTTCACAGATTACTGATAGCAGTTCTGCAATCTCATATTTCAGTTCTTTCAGTTCAAGGAATTGGGAGAACGGAAGACTATTTTTTAGCCGAACTGGGTGGCCACTGGTGTAATATAGAAAGGTTTGTCACGGATACTGAATTTGTGAAGCAATGGAATTGTGTGCTAAACAAATGCTCTCTAGACCTAATGGTCCTCATAGCGGAAAAAACGAAAAAAGTATTAGATGAATATACCAAGGAAGCGGAACAATTGGTCACTAAACTTAAGAAAGCTGAATCAGAAGATTGTTTTAAACAAAAATGGGAAGACATAAATAAACAATTGGCTATTCTTCGCCAAGAGATAAAATTCACCAAAATGAAAAAATTCAAAAGAGATTATGAAGACTATACTAAAGGTTTTGTCTACCCATGGATGGATCGCAATCGCAAACAAAAACCTCGTAAACAGGTTAACTTCGCACCATTATCTGAAGATTTGACAAGTTCGGACTCCAATAGACCTTCCCGAGAGGATTTTTCAGACGAAGCCTCAGACAAGAAGAAGAAGAAAAAGAAAAAAGTGCTAACGCGCAACAGGGCACGGGATTGACGACAACAGCAAGAATGGAGACAATGACAACTTCTAGTTTGGTAGTCAATATATCAGGAAAAGTTCTTCCTTTAAATCAATATCAATTATTGAGTAAAGGTCTATCCTATGTTCCCACCATTACACACGATCCTTTTCAATTTAGAATAGATTTTGAGGCATTTATTAGAAAACTAAATTTTAAATCCTATTTTTCTCAATATCCTCCGTCTGGAGTAACATCTCAAAGTCATAGGATACCACTTCCTCTTAAATCGACCTGGACACCGCCGGGTTCAGTGCCTCCGGCTATACAGATATTTAAGGAAGTGGTATTGAGGGATATCACTGCTTTGGAACAACAGCAGGTATTATCTAAAAGTGTTCTTACACGAGAAGAACGAAGGGCATGCAGAGAGTTGAAAGAGAGGACGGACATAGTGATTTCCAGAGCCGATAAGGGAGGAGCGATAGTTATCCTTAATAGGAGTGATTATTTGGAGGAAGCACGACGACAATTGCTAGACAGTCAAATATATGAGATACTATCTGAGGATCCTACGAAACATCTGCAATGTAGGATAAGAGAATGTACAGCTTCAGCTCTACAAAACAAATTAATATCTAAAAAAGAACTGTCTTTTCTTAATGCAAAAGCACCAACAATGTCGCGGTTCTATCTAGTCCCCAAAATACACAAACGATTACAAAAGCCGCCAGGACGACCAATAGTGTCGACTAGAGGATCAGTGCTTGAGCCGTTATCAATATATCTAGACTCTTTTTTACGACCATTATTAAAGGATATTCCATCATATATTAGAGACACGTCTCATTTTCTAGAAAAGTTGGACCAGCAGGCCCGTTGGGCATTGGATTCAGAGATATTACTGATCACATTGGATATCACAGCGCTATATACAAGCATACCCCAGGTTGAAGCAGTTTCTACAGTGGAAAAACAGCTAAGGAATAGAGGAGATCTCTCAGAAGCTTTGATATTATTCCTCCTGGAATTATCACAACTAACCATAGCAAAAAAACTTTTCAGTTTGAAAACACTATTTACCAGCAGATTTCGGGGATAGCAATGGGGGCCACGTGTGCCCCCTCGATAGCTAATCTTTTCATGGGAGATTTTGAAGCTCGCTGGTTAGACGGTTCCCCATTTTTACACCATATAAAGATGTGGACCCGATTTATAGATGACATTTTTCTGCTATGGAAGGGATCTCAGGAAACAGCACAAGAGTTTGTAAAGTGGTTAAACAGCTGTAATGAAGCAATCCAGTTTACTCATACCGTAGATCCTAACACCATAGTTTTTTTAGATTTAGAAGTGATGAGGGGAGCAGGCGGGTGGATAACCACCATTTATAAGAAACCGATAGCCCGAAACACCTTTCTATATTACACCAGTGGCCACCCAGTTCGGCTAAAAAATAGTCTTCCGTTCTTCCAATTCCTTAGATTCCGTCGAAATTGCTCTGAAACATCTGATTTTAAGAAAAAATCGAAACAGTTGTTAAAAGATTTCTCTGATAGAGGGTATCCTGAACACATTTCTAGGAGAGCTTATAAACGCGCATTGAACAATGATCGTACCTGGTTGCTAAATTCCATGCATCATAGAGGTCCTGATCAGATGGAGGACAGTGTCAATCTAATAACAAAGTTTTCACCTCTTAGTTACAAGATTCAACAAATAGTTAATAAACATTTAGATATAGTGCGAATGGCTCCAGATTTGACAGAGAGAAAAGTGCGCTGCGTGTGGCAACGCAATAATAATTTGAAAGAACAGCTTAGCCCGACAGTTTTACGTGTAAATAATTCAGCAGAAGGTTCATCTGAAAGGCGAAGCCATAGACCGTGTGGCGAGTGCACAATTTGCAGTGTTACAGAAGAAACAACAGAATTTCAATATTTAGGTAAAACTTATATTCTCAAACATGCAACATCTTGCAACACAACTTCAGTAGTATACGCCATTAGATGTCCCTGCAACCAACTGTATATAGGCAAAACCAGTCATTCTTTTAGGGTCAGAATGCAAGAGCATAAGAGTCGTCTGCATTGTAAAATTCTGACAGCACCTTTAGTTCAACATTGTCAAGATTTAAATCATTACTTCATGCATTTACGATGCTTTTGTATTGATTGGTTCCACATACCTAAGAAAGGAAAAACTGGATGAAACACTGCTTTTTTATGAACAAAGGTGGATCTTTACAGTCAATACGGTAAAACCCTTTGGTTTAAATGCCTCGGTTGAATGGCAAGCTTGTAGATAAAGCAGCACAGGGACGAATGATTATAAAAGGCGGAGAAAAGAGCAAGACCGCATGCGCGGCGTTTTTTTGAATCATCAGAAGACATGGAGAGACGTGGGCAGCAGTTTGTAGTGAGTAGAATTTTATAACAGGGGTTAAGTAAATTAATTTATTTTTAATTTCAGCCAGGAATCAATGATTCGTGGGAAGGTCAGAGCTATTTTATTTTATCTCTCAATTTTAGATCCTCCTGAAGAAACTTCGTCAAGGAGTGAAACGCTCAGAGAGGTACCAGAGGAGGCGTAGAGATCTGCTAAGAGAATTTTGAGAGTATAACTTTGAGAAGATAAGTCAATGTCTGGAAATGTTTAATGTTTAAAGAGAGATTTGCTACGAAAATTCTGAGAGAACAACTTTGAGAGGATAAGCCAGCGTTTGGAAACGTTTAATGAGATTTGCTATGAGATTTCTGAGAGACCAACTATGAGAATTTAGAGAAAAGCTCAGCGACTTATCAAGCTCACATGGGTAGAGATAAGCCAGTGTTTGGAAAAGTTGAATAGCGTTTAGAATACCACGGTGGATGAATACCGGTGACAAAGTAGAAAAGCCTTTATTCACACAAAAAAAAGTATATATATAAAAATAAGTCTTCCCAGTAGTCATTGATGCAATTGAAGCGCTACTAGTTTTCCACTATAGTGGAGCATGAGCGCGACACAGGTCTGAGACTACATATGGGATTGGTATAGTTTAAGGCTCATCACTGGTATTCAGTAATTTTGATGCAAGTTAGAGTGGAGTGTTTTCCCATTTTCTAATAATAGTTCTATACTCCGAATAGACCAATTGAAGCTTTAGATACAAATGACAGAACTCCGGAAGAGTTATGGAATGACATCAAAAAGGTTGTGTTGGAAGAAAGCGAGAAGTCTCTACAAAAGGTGAAAAAGCAAAAGCGGCCAAAATGGATGACAGAAGAAATTCTGAAAATTGCCCAGAAATGCAGAGAAGCTAAAGCCAGAGCAGAAAGAAAGACAATCGCAGAACTGAACAGAGATTTCCAACATGCAGCAAGACAGGACAAGGAAAAGTACTACAATGACACTTGTAAGGAAATAGAAGCAGAAGCTATTAGAGGAAGAACAAGATCGGCTTTCCTAAAGCTACAAGAGTTAAAGAAAAAGTTCCAGCCTCGAATTGGAAAGTTACAAGATGCTTAAGGTTCTATGTTGAATGATACTGAGAAGATCAAGAAAAGGTGGAAGGAATATACAGTGTTTTTATATGATAAAGATCAAGTGGACCAACAGCCGTTTCAACCTGTACCTTATGATCGGGAACCATAGGTGACGAAGGAAGAGGTTGAAGCAACATTGAAAGCCTTATCAAAGAACAAAGCACCAGGCATTGATGGCATTCCTATAGACGTATTGCAGCAATCTGATGCAGCTGTTACCATACTTACAAGGCTCTGCCAAGAAATATGGAAGACAACATCATGGCCAACTGACTGGAAAAGATCTGTGTTTATACCAATACTAAAGAAAGGTGATCCAACTGACTGTGGAAATTATCGAACAATCGCGCTGATCCCACATGCCAGCAAGATTCTACTGAAGATTATTCAAAAGAGACTACAACCATACCTGGAACAAGAACTACCTGAAGTGCAAGCAGGGTTCAGGAAAGGGCGAGGAACGAGAGACATCATTGCGGATGTGAGATGGATCCTTGAAAAGACTAAAGAATATCAAAAGGATATCTATTTGTGCTTTATCAACTATAGTAAGGCTTTTGACTGTGTAAACCATGAGAAACTCTGGGCCACATTAAGAAGCATGGGTATACCAGAACACCTGATCGTACTCTTGCACAATCTGTACATTGATCAAGAAGCAACAGTTCGAACGGAACAAGGAGAAACAAAATGGTTTAAAATAAGCAAAGGTGTAAGACAAGGCTGCATACTTTCCCCCTACCTGTTTAATTTATATGCAGAACAAATCATCAGAGAAGCAGGATTGTATGAAGATAACAGAGGTGTGAAGATTGGTGGAAGACTCATCAACAACCTTCGCTATGCTGATGATACTACATTACTGGCTGAAAGTGAAGATGATCTGAAACATTTGCTTCTCACAATCAAAGAACATAGTCTCAAAATGGGCCTGCACCTTAATGTAAAGAAGACAAAGATCATGACAACTGGCATAATCAACAGGTTCATCGTTGAAGGAGAAGAAATTGAAATTGTGAACAACTTTAACCTACTTGGATCAACTATCAATAAAGAAGCAACAAGCAGTCAAGAAATCAAACGATGCATTGCTCTTGGCAGAATGGCTATGAAAGACCTAGATAAGATTCTCAAGAGCAGAGATGTCTCTCTCCATACAAAGATTTGACTTGTTCAAGCCATGGTATTTTCAATAACGTCATATGGATGTGAAAGCTGGACAGTGAAAAAGACAGACAGGAAGAAAATTGATGCCTTTGAATTATGGTGCTGGCGGCGAATACTGTGTATACCATGGACTGCCCGAAGAACAAACCTGTCAGTACTAGAGGAGATCAAACCTAAGCTTTCTTTAGAAGCTCAGATGACAAGACTTCGACTTTCATACTTTGGACACATCATGCGAAGAGAGAGATCATTAGAGAAAGACATCATGCTTGGCAAGATAGAAGGTCAACGCAAAAGAGGAAGGCCAGCAATGAGATGGATCGATACAATAACAGCAGCTACGGGTACCAGTCTGTCAACAATGAGCCGCCTGACTGAAGACCAAACACAATTTAGGATAGCTATCCAGAGGGTCGCCATGAGTCGACTCCAACTCGACGGCACTTAACAACAACATCACATCTCCCCTCAGCTGTCTCTTTTCCAGATTGAAGAGCCCTCACCTTTTTAACTTCTCTTCATAGGAGTATCCTTCCATCCCCTTTACCATTTTGGTGGCTCTTCTTAGTACCTTTTCTAACAACGCTATATCCTTTTTAAGACAACGCTATATCCTTGTCAGACAAATCTGATTGATTTCTTTGACTGGGTGACCAGGGAGTTGGACCGAGGGAGAGCTCTAGATGTGGTGTATTTAGATTTCAGTAAAGCCTTTGACACTGTTCCTCACAGGCGACTTATAAACAAACTGAGCACCCTAGGGATGGACCCTAAAGTTACTGCTTGGGTTAGAAATTGGTTGGGTGGGAGGCGACAAAGAGTACAAGTAAATGGAGCTCACTCTGAGGAGAAGGATGTTACCAGTGGTGTGCCCCAGGGATCTGTCCTTGGTCCGATTCTTTTTAACATCTTTGTTAGTGATATAGCGGAAGGGCTGTCGGGTAAAGTTTGCCTCTTTGCGGATGATACCAAAATCTGCAATAGAGTAGACACCCAGGAAGGTGTAGATAACATGAGGAGGGATCTAGCTAAGCTTGAAGAATGGTCTAGAATTTGGCAACTGGGATTTAATGTTAAAAAATGTTAAGGTCATGCATTTGGGCTGCAGCAATCCAAGGGAGCAATACAGTATAGGAGGTGAAGTACTTTTGTCCACTAAAGAAGAGCGGGACCTAGGCGTGGTTGTGTCTGATGATCTTAAAGTAGCTAAACAGGTAGAAAAGGCGACGGCAAAAGCTAGAAGGATGCTTGGGTGCATACGGAGAGGAATGGCTAGCAGAAAAAAGGAGGTGATAATGCCTCTGTATAAGTCTTTGGTGCGACCTCATTTGGAGTATGGTGTGCAATTCTGGAGACCGCACCTTCAAAAGGATGTGAACAGGATGGAGTCGGTGCAGAGGGTTGCTACTAAAATGATTAATGGGCTTCATTATAAAGCATATGAGGACAGACTTAAGGATCTTAATATGTACACCTTAGAGGAAAGGCGGGATAGAGGTGATATGATTGAGATGTTTAAATACCTCCGTGGCATAAATGTTCAGGGAGATCGCCTCTTTCAATTGAAAGCAAGTTCTGCTATGAGGGGACATGGGATGAGGGTGAAGGGAGATAGATTCAGGAGTGATATGCAGAAATATTTCTTTACGGAAAGAGTAGTGGATCCGTGGAATAGTCTCCCAGTGGAGGTGGTAGAGATGAGGACAGTAACTGAATTCAAAAAAGCATTGGACCAACACAGAGGATCTCTAAAGGTAAAAAGTGGACTGTTGTAGTTATGGAAGGACAGACTAGATGGGCCTTGTGGTCTTTTTCTGTCATCATGTTTCTATGTTTCTAAGATACAGCGACCAGAATTGTACACAATATTCAAGGTGCGGTCGCACCATGGAACGATACAGAGACATTATAATATCCTTTGTTTCATTCTCCATTCCTTTCCTTATGATACCTAGCATTCTATTTGCTCTCTTGGCCGCCACTGCACACTGGGCGGAGGGTTTTAACATGTTATCCACGATGACACCTAAATCTTTTTCCTGGGTGGTAGTTCCTAATGTGGAACCTTGCATCGTGTAACCATAGTTTGGGTGTTTCTTTCCTAGGTGCATAACTTTGCACTTGTCCATAGTAAATTTCATCTGCCATTTAGATGCCCAGTCTTCCAATTTATCAAGATCCTCTTGCAATTTTCCACAATTCTCATGGGTTTTAACAACTTTGAATAGTTTGGTGTCATCTGCAAATTTGATAACCTTGTTATTCCCATTTCCAGGTCATTTAGGAATATGTTAAAAAGCAGCAGACCCAGCACAGATCCCTGAGGTACTTCACTATTCACCTTTCTCCATTGGGAAAATTGGCCATTTAGCCTACCCTCTGCTTTCTATCTTTTAACCATTTCCTGTTCCACAATAGTACACTGCTCCCTATCCCATGACTTTTTAATTTTGTCAAAAGTCTCTCATGAGGGACTTTGTCAAAGGCTTTCTGAAAATCCAGATTCACCATCCAAGGATGTTGCCTTCCTCGATTTTGAGGGAGATATGGCCAAGGCTCTCAGCATCGAGACCGAGACCGTGGATGACCTGCAAATCGAGGAATTGGAGATACTCAAATATGAGGCATCCCCGAAGGAAACTTACGGTCCTAGTGCCCCCGATTCTCGACCACCTCCTCCTCTGGATGTGGGAAACACTGGCGTCTTTATCAATTATCAGTAGGCGCCTCAACAACATGTACGAGGTTTGCCGGAGCCCTTGGTTCCAGAAGGCCTGGCTCCCCCACAACTCAATGGTCAAGGAGTCAGCCATGCACCGACTTAAGAGCGAAAAACCACATTCGTCAGTACCACCCAGTAGGGAGGCCTAAACCCTTGACGCTCTCGACCGAAAGGCCTTTCAGGTCTCGATGCTAGCATGCCGAATCCAGTCATACCGGCTCTACATAGGCATGTACCT
This sequence comes from Ichthyophis bannanicus, assembly GCA_033557465.1. Taxonomy (NCBI): domain Eukaryota; kingdom Metazoa; phylum Chordata; class Amphibia; order Gymnophiona; family Ichthyophiidae; genus Ichthyophis; species Ichthyophis bannanicus. The sequence goes on from CM066043.1 coordinate 289,557,541, forward strand.
GAAGGAACTGTTGAGTCATCAGCTAGGGTGGCCGCCGCAGGGATTGCGGCACGACGCCAAGCATGTCTGCAGTCATCCAACCTGGAGCAATGGGTGCAGGACAAACCTATCGATATCCCTTGCACAGGTGAAAACCTGTTCGGCAAACCCATGGCGGACAAATCAATGGAGATAGAGACTGAGTATGTGACGAGAACCCGGCTTTTGGAAAAGATCTCAGTGCAACCCTGAATGAAAACCCCAGGGAAAAAGCCCTTCTTACAGAGGAAGAAAGGGGCTCAGTAGTACTCTGCACTTCTAAGCCTTCTCAGGCTGAGCAACAAAAGGGTCATGGACACTGTTCCAGAAAGCAAAAAGCCCCGAAGCTCCAGGCACCAGCTCAGGCCCAGTCCAGTGGAAGGTTTTGACTGCCTGGGTGCGACCCCCCCACACTCCCAGGGGGTCCTCTGTTGCCCACAAGGGAGGCGCCTAGCCCTTTTTGCCTACAGGTGGACAGCCATCACCCTGATACCTAGGTGTTACAGGTGGTCAAGGAGGGTTACTTCCTCCACCGACGACAGGCTCTTCCCCTGTTCTTCCCGGGAGAGCCCACCAGACCTCTCCTTGACCAGATCCTGCTTCTCACTGAGCTAATAGGACTACTCTAGGACAAAGCAGTGGAACTAGTGCCAAAACACCTCTGGGGCACTGGCTTCTACTCCAGGTACTTCCTTGTCCCCAAGAGGACTGGGGGCCTCAGGTCCATCTGGACCTGTGAGAGCTCAACAGGTTTCTGGTTAGGGAGAAGTTCAAGATGCTCTTCCTTGGAACACTGCTGCCATTCCTTTAGCAGGGAGACTGGCTCCTTGGACCTAAAGGATGCCTAGGCTCACATCCTAATCCACCCCAGCCAAAGAAAATACCTCCGGTTCATGAGGGGGGGGGGTGTCTGCATTATCATTACAAGGTACTGCCTTTCGGGCTGGTCTTATCACCAAGGGTCTTCACAAAATGCCTCGTGGTGGTCACAGCCCACCTCAGGCTTCAAGGGGCCTTCATCTTTCCCTGCCTGGACAACTGGCTCATAAAGGGGGACACAGATACAGAGGCACAATGTACCACCGGGTGCGCCATAAACGCCCTGCAGCAGCTGGGAGTTTGTCATAAACTACTCATGTCCCACCTCAGCCTGGCACAATGCCTTGAGTTCACAGGGGCACAGCTGGATACCCTCCAGACAAGAGCTTTCCTCTCCAGAAGAGGTCAGAGCGCCTCATGGAATCAGTCACGGAGGTGTAGTGGCGCAAGATGCTTCCTGCCCAGCTTCTCCTCTGTCTCCTAGAGTACATGGCCTCCACAATTCAAGTGACTCCAAATGCCCGCCTGCACATGAGAGCAGCCCAGTGGTGCCTCCACTCTCAGTGGACCCAAGCCACAGGCAGACTCAGGGAACGAGTGCAAGTGACCCGCCAGCTGGCAGATTCCCTCAAATGGTGTCAGAATTCAGGTCATCTTCAGGCCCGGATGCCCTTCCAGGCACCCACCCCCAGAAAGTTCTCACCGCGGATGCCTCTCTAATGGGCTGGGGAGTGCATTGCGAGAGCCTCCAGTCACAAGACTGCTGGTACCAGAGGGAATCTGAAATGCAGATCAACCTGCTGGAAATCAGAGTGATATTCTGTCCCTCAAAAGCTTCCACCATCAGATACAGCACCATGCAGTGCTGATCCAGACCAACAATCACGTTGTGATGTTCTACATGAACAAACGGGGGGCGGGGGGGGGGGGAAGGGGTCATACCCCCTCTGCCAGGAGGTAGTAGCCCTCTTTTCCTATGCCACATGCATAAGGGCAGTCTCCCAGGCCAGGACAATGTCTTGGCGGACAAACTGAGCAGGGTACTCAAGCCACACAATTGGCGCCTGGACCCAGCAGTAGCCTCATGGCTGTTCTGGCTCTGGGACATCCCAGTGATGGACCTGTTAGCCAGCCCGGACAATGCACAGTTGCCTCATTTCTGCTCCCACTTACTGCACCCATCTTGAGTAGTGGCGGATGCATTCCTCATTCAGTGGTCGGAAGGCCTCCTGTATGCCTTCCCCCCCAACACCTCTGATAGCCAAGACCCTGTTCAAGGCTCAGCGCGACAGATCGTCACTAGTGCTTATAGCCCCTCGGTGGCCCAGACTGCCCTGGTTCCCACTGCTCCTCTCCTTATCGACGGTATCACCAATTCCTCTGAGCGCCATCGCAGTGCATCACCACTTCATCGAGGCGGAGCCCCTCTCAGCTCAGCCCCTTGTGTCTTGGTTCATACAGGGTCTCATGTTGTCCAAACCCCCCTGTCCGCCCTCTGGCAGTGGAATGGGACCTTAATATGGTGCTCTCGCAACTCACTAAGCCTCATTCCACCTCAATCAGGAGGTAGTGCTCCCCACCTTCTTTCCCCAGGCCTTACGCCGGTAGGGTGGAGACCGTTTTCCATTCTGTGGATTGCAAGAAAACCCCATCCTACCTGCGATAGACTCAGGACCACCGCAAAGCTCAACAGCTTTTCGTATCCTATGACCCTAGTCGTCTGGGGCTCCCAGTGACTAAGCAAACTCTGTCCACATGGTGGCAGACTACATTACCCTTGCCTACAAGCAAGCGGGAATCCCACTGTATCAGAGAGTCATGGCGCACCACATCAGGACCATGGCTACTTCCATGGCCAACCTGTGTTCTGTCCCCATGACGGAAATCTGCCGGGCTACCACCTGGTCTTCGGTCCATATCTTTGCAGCTCACTAGTGCCTGGAGAAGGAGTCCCAATGGGACAGCACCTTCGGCCAGGCCGTACTCCATAATCTTTTGGGGTGTAGCCAACTCCTGCCCTCCGACCCTTCAGTGTTCAGGCTACCGGAGTGATGGTTTTCAGTGGGTCTTAGGATAGTCTTTCAGTTGGGAACCAACTGCTGCTGATCACTGTTTGCTCTTTGCAGGCTGCCATGGCATTTTCTTTTGGTTACAGATTCTCAGTAGCCTGTAGCTGGGGAGTCCCATATGTGAGGACTGACTTCCTACTTGTTCCCAGAGAAAACATATTTACTCACATGTAACGGAGGTTATCCGGGGACAGCAGGAATCAGTCCTCACAAACCTCCTTCTTCCCCTTGGAGTTGCTTCTTTACCATCTTTTATTTTTGCCGTCTTGGCTATGTCAATTGATTGAGGCAAGATGGCACCCTTGGGCAGGAAGTGGATCACGCATGCATGGTGCATCTCTCAAAGGTTTTCTTTGAAAGCTGGGGAGATGCTTCTGTGTGGGCTCTGTTGGCGCTGATGTCAGCCATATATGAGGACTGATTCCTGCTGTCCCCGGATAACACTTGTTATAGGTGAGTAACTACGCTTTTTCTGCTGTCATGTTTCTATGTAAGCCTCCTGGGAACACTGCCTTTTGTGGTCAGAGATGGCGCTATCTTTAAATTTAAAGCAATTCTTAAATATGGTAGGTTTATCCATCTCAGAACACAATTCTACCATCAATTTTGCCTGAATTGGAATCTTGTCACTAGAAGATTCTAGGAAAGCGAGAGATTGCCATTGTCCATTGTCTCTTCCTCACCATTTTCCATTCTCTTTGCAGATGGTGTATAGAACATTCTGGAGATCCCAGTTTATTTTGGTTTTCTCAGCTTCAGTGTATCTTTCAGATTACATCTTCCATAACTCAGCTGTTAATCACCTTATTCTAAAAAAATTTAAAAGCCTCAATTTTGCTTTTATTCTTCATCACCTCCAGTTTCTGATGTAACACCAATGAGTCTTTAATAAATGTAGTATTTACCCCTTGACAAGTAGGCACATGTAGAACTTTCTCTAGATGTTGTTTTAGGATCTCTATGCTATTCTCATGGTTTCCTAGTTTGGCACTTCCCCATCTTCCTGAACTCGACCAACAAGCAAACTTGCACCCAGGGGTTCCAGCAGTAGAATTATCTGTAGGTATTGTTTCCTGAACCGTCAGACAGGGCTGACAGTTTTTATCATCACAGATACATCAACAGCTTTTCGGTGTTACTATACTTCATTGTATCTCAGCAGCACCAGTCTATTTCCCTTCTCCTAGGGTTGTTTTTTGGCAGTGGCTTGTACCGCTGCTCAAAGGCTGGGAAATGGGCTCTTGGGCTTCTGTTGTTGCAGGCCATAGCTGGACATTAATTTTGCCTTTGTTTTAAGACTGCCCAAGGGTTATAGTCAGGCTGAGGTACATTACTGCATCATCTGCCCTGCCCTTTGGGACTTTAAATTGACTGCTGGTCATAAGAACATAAGAGCTGCCATATTGGATCAGTCCAAAAGTCCATCAAGCCCAGTATCCTGTTTCCAGCAGTGGTCAATCCAGGTCACAAGTTTCTGGCAGGATCCCAGAAAGTAGCCAGATGTTATGCTGCTTATCCCAGATATAAACTTTCCCCAGGTATGCCTTAACTGTTTATGGACTTTTCATCCAGGAATTTGTCCAAACCTTCAGGGTCAGTGCTACAGTTTCTGATGCCCTCCTCTCTCATTAGCCATGATTTTTGATTGTACCTACATTGCTGTTTTTATAACACTTTTAATATTTAATATTTCTTTTGACTTTTGCTGTTTGATTTTTCTCATTTTTCTGCATATTGGTGCCCTTTGTCATGCTTATCTTACTGTGTTGCGCCAGCTCTGCAAACCTTTTTTAAATTCAGCTATTGTAACGAGTAAATGTTTGAAGGGGGGAATTGGGTGGGTAATGGTTTTTTGGCTGTATTTTTTAGCCTTGTTGTTCACTGCATGCAGCAGTTTCTGACATATGCGGTCTGTAAATGTAATAAATTAAAATAAACATACTAACTGCTTTTAACCACAACTTCTGGCAGCTATTTCCAAAGCTTAACTATTTATTGAGTGAAAAAATATTTTCTCCTATTTATTTTGAATGTGTTGCTTCTTGTAAGTTCATTGCATGTCCCCTGATTTTTGTTTTTTTTGAAAGAGTAAACAACCAATTTGTGTTTATACATTGTACTCCACTCAGGATTTTATAAACCTCTGTCATATCTCCCCTCAGTCATCTCTTCCCTACCTAAGTTCTAACCTCTTTAGCTTTTTCTCATAGGAGAGTCATTTCATTCACTTGCTCTGCTGCACTTTTTCAACAAGATGCACCTCCTCAAGGCCTGTGCTTTTCCTTCCGCATGAGCTATGCTTTCATTAGTGACTGGGAGCCACAGCTTGAACCCAGGGCGAGAGACATCACCTTGCTTCCAGATCCAGAAAATACTGCAGTATGGAACCCTGCTGGATGCTGTCATGTGTTCCCATCGAGCCCTAAGGTTTGGTCAATAGTCTTTTATTGATGCAGACACACTGTCAGTATTTCCACATTCTCCAGGAACAAGCAGGAAGTCAGTTCTCACATATGGGTGACATCGGCGCCGATGGAGCCCTCGTGTGGAGCAAATCCCCAGCTTTCAAAGAAAGCCTTTGGGATTACATTGTGCATACGTGGTCCCCTTCCCGCCCAAGGGTGCCATCTTGCTCAGTCTCCCTTTTTCCATGGAGCCCAACGGACGTTGTCCCAAATCCCTCGCGGAAAATGTGCGTCAAAACTCCAGAAGAATTTTTCTCTTCGACCCGGTTCGACGCCGGTTCCCCTTCCCACCTCGGCTCAGTACACTGGTATCGAGTCCGGTCAATTATTTGCGTTTTTTTCTTAGTGACTAGCATTCGCGCTCTTTTTTTTATTTTCACTGGCAGCACGGTCCTTTGACCTTGCAGGGGCCCTTTTTCCCCCGATGGCTGCCAGCAGGTATAAAAAGTGTGATTGGTGCAAGAAGTTGATATCCCTCACCGACACACATGACTGCTATCTCCGATGCCTCTGGCCCGACAATGACCCGAAGGTCTGTGGCCTGTGTGGGAAGATATCTTCTAAGGCACTTAAGAGTAGGCAGCAGCAGCATGAAAGGATTTTCTCCGAGTCCGCATCCCCCCGGGTCTGGACCTGATCAGAAGCCTTGACGTCTTGGGAGCTGTCTGAACCTGAGCAATGTCGGGAGTCTTCTGAGCGGGGTCTCCCTCCTGGGAACACCGGAGGAAGAAGAAACCCGTGAGGGTGGCGTCGTTGGATGCCTCCGATCGCCCTGGGCCCTCGAAGGCCAGGTCGCGGAGTCCTGACCGCTGCCCCGGGTCCTCAGAATTGGAGCGGCCTGCGAAGATGCCTCGCACGGAGCCAGAGACGCCGAGGAAGGTAACTGCAGCTGTCCTCATGGATTCCCCGCCAGGGGAGCCGGCATTGAGCCGGAGGCTGCAGAGTCTTCTGAGCTCGGTCTCAGGATGATGGCCCTGGAGCACAGCATGTCTGCCTTCATGGAGCAGCAGCGGGTGCTGATAGTCTGTCTCACCGGTCCATCCACCCTGACCCCCGGGACCTCGACGTCCAAGTCTACTCCGGAGGTCGAGCCAATCCTCGAGACTATTCGGACTCGAGTCAATCCTCAGCCAAGGTCTCCCTCGACCTCCCGCTCGGGACCAAGGTCATCGACACCGGTGCTCTCGGCGTCGGGGCAGTCAGGGCCGAAGCCCTCGCGGCAGGAGCCGCTCGATTCCTCCTCGGAGGGATCGGGATGGGAGACAGAAGATGAAGAGCCCCAGACACCCATCGGACCTGGTAAGTCCCATTGGACTAACCAGGTTCGGAGCCTTGGAGAAGGTCCCCTCCGGGGGATACCTGGTTCTCGGACTTCGTCAGGGACATGGCCAAGGCTTTGGCATTCCCAGCGGACACCGAGGAGGAGCCTCGAGCTGAAGAGCTCAAAGCCCTCCAGTATGACTTTCCCCCAAGGGGAAGCCCTGTCACGCCCATAGCCCCTTACATGTGTATGGAGGGGCGTGCTTGTTAGATAGAGTTCCTCAATTAAGCAATGTTCCAGACTGGCTATCTTGCAAAGGATTATGGTACTGGTAGTCCAGTCATGCGGTGCTTGCCTTTGAGGTAAATGAAGAGAATGTAGTTGGCTTGAGTGTAAGGCAGTAACAGAATATTTATTTATGAGGTAAATCCAGATGCACACAGATTCTACTTGGTAACAACTTAGGATGTATTTTCCAGGATTTTATATTCAAAATAATAATACAACTGAAAGGTAAAGCAAGTAGCTTGTAAAGACCATTAACAACAGAAAGTCTTTCTCAGTCACTGCTGACACACCTGCTCAGCAGGGCTGGAGTAAAGGAAACCAAAACTAAAAGCTTCTTCACCAAAAAACAGCTTTCCACATTTAAAGCACTTTTGTATCCAACGTGTGCATAGCCTGAGCTGTGTGCTGCTCTGATACCAGCTGGCTAACAAGCTCCAATCAACAGCTCTTTTCCTTCTCTGCACAAGTATTTATACAAACTTCTAGTGCCAGTTACTAGAACGTTTTCCTTTTTATGTTTGATCCCACTTTCAGGATTTCTCTGTGCTAGCAACCTTGCATAAAGAACAGTCCATGAGATTATCATCTTCCTCTGTAATTATAGCTTGCTCTTCTATTTGCATTGGCTCTATATCAGGAGCTGGATCAGAGGGCTTTATTAACTGACCTTCATTAGGACAGGAACTGTGTCTAAACACTTCGCCTTGCTTTAGGTTAGACAAACGTTCATAATTCATACCTGGGTTAAAGCTGGCATTAGGTTGTCCTCTCAAATATTCTGGCCAGTATGCATTGGAGCTTTTATAACCTGCCCTCCAGTCTACATTCCTGGACCTCAGGGCATCTGCTCCATACCTCCTCTTAGGGTTCCCAGCTGAAGTTCTCCAAGCCTTTGGATTTCCCCAATCCCTTGAAGCTGGCTTCTCCCAGAAATCTCTCCAAGAAGATGAATCTCTCAGAGCTCCTCTCTCCTTGCTCTCACGCTTGCCTTCAAGCCTCCTCTCAGGATTGCCTCCTCGCTCTCCTTGTCTCCCAGGCTTAAGCTTGCCCTCTGCATATTCTGTTGTAGTTTTAAAGTTCCCAGTTTCCAACCCCTCCCTTGCAGTCCCCAGGTGTTGGTGGTCAAACTCCCTCCTGGCAGCTGAGTAATTAGGAGTGACGTAAGAGTTTCTCCATCTGGGCTTATACTCTTGCACCTCATCTCCACTAGAGGCTCTCTGCAGGCCACTGCAGCCTGGAATAACCTGTCTTTTAGGTAAATATGCAGTTTTATTCCTGTAACCTGCCAAAACACGTCCCTTGATTAGGGTAAATTCCCTTCCTTTATCACTATTCTCTGGGCTCTGGGCAGCTTCCTCATCACAGCCCTTACTGCGCCATTTCCTCCGATGCTGGAATGGCTGATGCTCCGCATGTGGGATTCACCGGCCTCGATGCCGGTGCTCAGCAAGCAAGTCGATTCCATCTATCGAGTCCGCAAGAGCACTGGGTTCCAAAAGGCACAGCTGCCGCACAACTCCATGGTTGTGGAATCGGCCATGCACAGGCTCAAGAGCCAAAAGACGCACTCCTTGGTGCCTCTTGGCCGGGAGGCCTGGAACCTGGATGCCCTCGGCAGAAAATGCTTCCAGGGCTCGATGCTGTCATGCCGTGTCCAAACCTACCAGCTGTACATGGGCATGTACTTGAGGGACCTGGCAAAGGAGATTGCTGGGTTCTCAGCTGGCCTCTCCGAGGCACCCTTGCAGCACTTCAATGCCTTGTCCATCGGGATTCGGGAGTGCTCAAAGTTCATATCTCGAGCGGCCTATGACGGCTTCGAGGCTTTGGCCCGAGTAGCCGCAGCCGGCATCGGTGCATGCTACCAGGCTTGGCTAATGTCGTTGGATCTGGAGCCATGGGTTCAATACAAGTTGGTTGATGTCCCTTGCCGAGGTTATAATCTTTTTGGCAAACCCATGACTGAGAAGGCTGCTGAGCTCAAGTCCAAGTACTTGACCCGGACAAGACTCTCAAAGAAGACTACTGCCCCTTCTAAGAAGAAGGGCTTGGGTAAAAAGCCCTTTTTCCCGAGGAAGGGTACTGCTTACCACAACTACCCCACTTATCAAGCCATCCCAGCTCCCCAGCAGGGGCAGCAGGCCAAGGGACAGAGGCATGGCCCACGTAAGCAGAAGACCCCCAAGCCCCAGGCCTCGGCTCCTACCCAGCCGGGAGGGGGGTTTTGACTCCCAAGGCATAGTCTCTCTTCCGCCAGTGGTAAGGTCTTGCACAGGAGGCAGGCTAACCCTGTATGCCCACAGGTGGCCAGCCATCACCTCAGATATCTGGGTCCTGCAAAATGTCCAAAAGGGCTACTTGCTTCACTTCAGCCAGATACCACTCTCCTTCTTTCCAGGAGAGCCTCTCAGATCCCCTCTTCACAGGGACCTCCTCTTACAGGAGTTGGCAGGTCTTCTAGAGGATCAGGCGGTGGAACTGGTGCCCCACCACCTGCAGGGCAAGGGCTTTTACTTCAGGTATTTTCTCATACCAAAGAGAACAGGAGGCCTCAGACCCATACTCGACCTGAGAAACTTAAACAAGTTCCTGGTGAAGGAAAAGTTCAAGATGCTTTCCCTTGGAATATTGCTGCCTTACCTCCACCAGGGAGATTGGCTATGTTCCTTAGACCTGAAGGATGCCTATATACACATCCTCATACAGCCAGACCACAGACAATATCTGAGATTTGTAGTGGGAGGAAAACATTTCCAATACAGGGTACTACCCTTTGGCCTAGCCTCTGCTCCCAGAGTGTTTACCAAATGCCTGGCTGTAGTAGCAGCCTTCCTCAGAAGCCAAGGGATTTTTGTCTTCCCTTACCTGGACGACTGGCTCATCAGGGGCCAATCACCTCAGGAGGCCCAACAGACCACTTCTCGCACTATCAACATGTTGCAACGTCTAGGCTTTGTCATAAACAATGCAAAGTCTACTTTGCTCCCTACTCAAAACTTAGAGTTCATAGGAGCAAGACTGGACACCCTTCAGGTGAGGGCTTACCTGCCGGAGGACAGGGCACCAGAGGCTGCTAGCACTGGCACAACAATTCAGGCACAGGTCTCAGCAAGACACTTCTTATGCCTCCTGGGCCACATGGCCTCCACTGTACATGTGACCCCAAATGCCCATCTTTATATGAGAACAGCTCAGTGGTGCCTCAGAGATCAGTGGACACAAGCCACCGGCAGCCTCAGAGACAGGATAACAGTGTCCAAACGGCTGGTGAAGTCGTTACAGTGGTGGTGTCAGCCTCCCAAACTGCTCGAGGGAGTGCCTTTTCAGACTCCCTCGCACACAAGAGTGCTAATGACAGATGCCTCCCTGCTGGGCTGGGGAGCCCATTGCCAGGGATCATGCACTCAGGTGCTGTGGTCTCCTCAGGAGATTACACACCAAATCAACCTCTTAGAGCTTGCAGGCGATTCGCCTAGCTCTTCAAACCTTTTGTCATGTTCTCTCACATCAGTCTGTATTGATACAGACAGACAACCAGGTAGCAATGTTCTGTGTGAACAAGCAGGGAGGTACAGGGTCTCGTATCCTATGTCAGGAGACACTGGACCTCTGCTCCTTTGCCGTCAGGCAGGGTATGTCTCTCAAAGCAGCGTACCTGCCTGGTTAGGAGAACTGCCTAGCAGACAAACTAAGCAGGATTCTCCAACCTCACGAATGGCAACTGAATCCGGAGGTGGCCCAGCAGATTTTCCACCGCTGAGGGCATCCATCCATAGATCTCTGCCAGTCCACAGAATCACCAACTCTTTGCCAGTCCACAGAATCACCAGCTGCCCAAATTTTGCTACAGACAGCCACACCCTCTGAGGGTGGCTGCAGATGCTTTTCTGATCTCCTGGTCAGTGAGCCTCCTGTATGCGTTTTCTCCCACGCCTCTGGAAATGCAGACTCTGTTCAAAATCCTTCGGGACAAGCCCTCAGTCATTCTGGTAGCCCCCAGATGGCCAAGACAGCCTTGGTTTCCACTTCTCCTCCAGCTGGCAGTGGAAGCCCCGCTCCCTCTGGGGATGCAGCCCAACCTCCTCTCCCAGGAGCAGGGCTCTCTCTTACATCCCAACCTCAGGTCCCTCAATCTGATGGCATGGCTGCTGAAAGGGTAGTGTTGGCGCCTCTCCTCCTACCGAAGAATGTAGAAGAGGTGTTACTGGCCTCAAGGAGACAATCCACTAGGAGAACATATGCCTTCGTGGTGCAGGTTTGAGGGCTGGTGTACCCAGCACAATGAAAACCCTTTCTCTTGCCTTGTACCAGTGGTGCTGCTTCACCTCTCAGAATTAGGTCTTAAGTCTAACTCTGTCAGGGTCCACCTGAGTGTTTTGTCAGCACACCACTCTCCAGTGGAAGGACAACCTCTTTCGGCTCACCCCTTGGTGTCCAGATTCCTCAGAGGTCTACTTCTACTAAAACCCCCGGTTCGTCCCCAGGCAACCGAGTGGGATTTGAATGTGGTCATGGAGCAGCTTACTCGCTCACCTTTTGAGCTGATGTCCACTTGCCATCTGCGCTTCCTCTCCTGGAAGGTGCTCTTCCTAGTGACACTCACATCTGCCAGATGAGTGAGTGAGCTGCAAGCTCTTGTTTCTGATAGGCCGTACACATGGTTTTATAGGAACAGGGTGGTCCTTCGCACCCACCCCAAGTTCCTTCCGAAAGTGGTCTCTTCATTCCACCTCAACCCAAGAGGTTGTTCTTCCAACCTTATTTCCCAGACCGCATGCCAGCTGGGCAGAGGCGGTCCTGCATACCCTGCATTGTAAGAGGGCATTGGCCTTCTACCGTTGGCGCCGACATCACCCATATGTGAGGACTGATTCCTGCTGTCCCTGGAGAACACCTGTTACAGGTGAGTAACTGCGCTTTTTCAAGCACCCCGGGCATAACGGTGCATCATGCGCCCTCCTTCCAGTGCCAGAAACTAGTCAAGACCTTCGTGGGATGCCTGTACCTTCTATGACAGCCACAACCTCATTATGCACACATATGGAGCACTGATACTGTGCCATATCCTTTAAATGACATCTCACAGCTTGGGCCCCCAAAAACAGCCTATTTTTGACGCCACCCATTGTGCTATGAGCCTCTCTGCTCTTTCATTGTAGACTTGACAGTGGATGCCAAGAGTTTCTAAGTTCTGTCTTCAGCCAACAAGAAAGAGGTCTTGTATCACATTTCAGCACAAAACCCTAAAACACTGTTCCAACGTCCAGGGAGCTTGAATTTTCACTTTCTTTGGGGCCTCTAGTCAAAACAACGTAAGCCACATTGGGATAGCCGCCATTTGCACAGCTCTTGCAAGGAATTAGTCACTGCCACTATGGACTGTTGTCTACTCTCGACGTTAGTTGAGGAGCAACAGATGCTCCCTTCAGTGTTCAGCAATTGCAAAAATGAAAATGGGAATCCTGATACCATCATGTAGACTGATTAAGGGCCTAGTGTCTCTTCTGAGTTGTTCCTTCAGGTTCCTTTCTCCTCAGCTTTTATCTCTGCTTTGGAGCAACTTCTAATTTCACTTACAAAATTTGATTCTGAGAGCAATCTCACTGGGATGGGATTCTATTAGAGGATTCCCTTTGAAATTCTAGGAAGACACTTGTATCTTCCCTTCCCTTTTGCAGACTACCTTAACCCTATATTGTTATGCGAACTTGCCCAAGAAATGATAGAGCTGATCAAATTGGTGGAGGGGTTGCTCTCTATGTTAGAGAGGGCATTGAGTCAGAAAGGATTAAAGTTTTGCAGGAATCAAAATTTGCTGTAGAATCTATATGGATTGAAATTCCATGTAAAAGGGGGAAGGCAATGGCAGTGGGGGTTGTGACACAGTAGCTCCTCAGGAACAGATGGATACAAGTGAGCAGCCGGTGGTAGAAGCCGGTACTGCAGGAGAAAGCAGGGATTTCTCTGCAGAAATAAAAAAACACAGTTTCAATCAAGCAAAACAGCTCACCTCGAGGGAGGAGAGTAGGAAGGCTTGTGATTGGGCACGCCCCAAGGGGAGGCGGGCAGTGCAGGCTAGAAGCACCTGGTTAAATACACAGGAACCAGGAAGTGAAAGGCAGATGCAGATGCAGATCCACGGGCAGACGCAGATCCAGACGGGGATCCAAGGAGAGATCCAGAGAGAGAAGACAAGAGAGCAACGGAGGTTTCCTTGCTGTGATAATTTCCCTAACAGTCTGCAGCTGGAAGATAGCTTGGAGCAGCATTCAGATGAGGAAGGAAACTGCTGGAGGCAGAGCTCCTTTAGAACGCTGAGAAACCCAAGGCTACAGGACCAGGCAGAGCTGGGGAACAAAGGCAGAAGGATAAAGAATCCTCCCAGGGAGAAGCTCCTGTATAAGGTACCCAGAGAAAGAGGAGTTTATGCTCTAAAGCCAGAAAGTCTATGTTCTGCTTTTAAAAGCAAGGCCAGTCAAGATGGTGGCAGCTGGTGTCAGAAAAGAGAAGCTTTGAATGACAATAATTATTCTTTTAAACTAGCTGAGTCACCTAGCCAGGACAGGGCTGATATACATGCTTTTAAATATTCTCCTAGCACTGCTAAGTTTGAGTGTACAGCACCCACGTGTAGGGAAAGGTGGGGAGCTAATGAAAGCCCAGCACATGTTTGTTTTCCAAACGCAAACAAACCTGATAAGCAGCCTGAGATAGATAGTCTCAGTCAATACCTATTCACAGAGGGGACAGGAAGACAGCTCAATGAAGAAACGTTTCATGCTGAATCACTTCTTAAAGAGTTCCAGAATTATTTAGAACAGAAGAAGAGTTTTAACCACAGTGTTCCAGTTACTGGCTGTAAGGAAGAAAACTCTGTTCATAATTCTGTGTTTTCCCCTGCTGATGATGATGAGATGATGATGGACTGTTCTACCTGTTTAATTGATAGAGGCAATTAAGCAGAGAGAGGATTGTGCTGGTATATGAAGTAATATAACAGTGACGTAACTTTGACCGACACAAGAAAGCTTGTGGAGGGAAACTGAATTAGAGCACTACTAGTGATTGATAGAACCTGAGCTTTATTAGTAAAGGACTTTTCTGTTATCAGCCTGTATGTTAAAAGCACATGAAAGGAATGTGAAGAAATACAGCATTTAAAGCCAGTCAGGCAAAGTTTCAGTTAATCCTGTTTTATTTGGTTTAAACTTCTGCACCGTCTGTAATCTTCTTTTGAACTGCACAATGGCAATATGAACCACATGAAAAATAAACCTCATGTAAATAAATAACTCTTGCCAGCCTTACTGCTCGAAGCATAACACAACTACAACTAACTGCCTCAAGGGCATCAAAAGGCAACCCCTCCTTAACCCTCAAGGTTAAGGGGCGGGTGGTGTCATAGGGTGTACTATCGAGCGCCTGGCCAGAATGACCAAATGTATGATGAAATGCTCAAAGAAATCAAGGAAGCTAACAAAAGTTACAGCACAGTAATAATAATGGGTGATTTCAACTACCCCGGTATCAACTGGGACAGTGTCACGGCAGGACATGCTAGGGAGATAAAGTTCCTAGATGAAATAAATGACTGCTTCTTGGAGTAGCTGGTTCATGAACCGACCAGAGGGGAAGCCATATTAGACCTAATCCTTAGTGGAACACCAGATCTAGTGCAAGAGATAAGGTTGTTGGGGCCACTTGGCAATAGTGATCATAGCATGATCGCCTTTGATTTAATTAGTGGAGGAGGGATAGTAAGGAAATCCACAGTACTACCTTTTAACTTTCGAAAGGGAGACTATGATAAAATGAGGAAAACAGTTAAGAAAAAACTAAAAGGAGCAGTTGCAAAAGTTAAAGACGTACATCAGGCTTGGCTGTTGTTGAAAAATACAATCTTGGAAGCCCAGACCAGCTGTATTCCATGCTTTAAGAAAAGTGGAAGGAAGTCCAAAAAACTGCCAGCATGGTTTAAAGGTGAGGTCAGAGAGGCTGTTGTTGCCAAAAATGCATCTTTCAGGAAATGGGAAAAAAGAGCCAAACGACGAAACCTGGAAATAGCACAAGCACTGGCAAGTCAAATGCAAGGCATTGATTAGGCAGGCAAAGGGAGAATTTGAGAAGAAGCTTGCTGCGGAAGCAAAAACACGAAGTAAAGACCTTTTCAAGTACATTCGTAGTAAAAAACCTGTGAGAGAGTCAGTTGGTCCATTAGATGATAAAGGGGTTAAAGGAGCACTAAGAGGTGACAAGGCGATAGCGGAGAGACTGAATGAATTCTTTGCTTCAGTCTTTACTGAGGAAGATGTAGGGATGTTACCCATGACTGAAGTGGTATTTAAAGGTGCGGAAGAATTGAAGGAAATATCGATACATCGGGAAGATGTATTAAAAATATTAGATAAACTGAAGAGTAGCAAATCACCTGGGCCGGATGGTATACATCCAAGGGTGTTGAAAGAACTGAAATACGAGATTGCAGACCTGCTATTAGTAATCTGTGAACTATCATTAAAATCATCTCTAATACCTGAAGATTGGAGGATCGCCAATGTAACACCAATTTTTAGAAAAGGTTCCAGGGGTGATCCGGGAAACTACAGACCGGTGAGCCTGACATCAGTACCGGGAAAAATGGTAGAAACCATCATAAAGAATAAAATTACTCAGCATGTAGATAGTCATGACCTAATGAGAGACAGCCAACATGGCTTTAGACAAGGAAGATCTTGTCTTACTAATCTGTTATGTTTTTTTGAAGGAGTGAATAATCAGGTGGACAAAGGTGAGTCGGTTGATATTGTGTATCTGGACTTTCAGAAAGCCTTTGACAAGGTCCCTCATGAGAGACTTTTGGCAAAACTAGAGAGTCTTGGGATAGGAGGCAGTGTACTATTGTGGATCAGGAACTGGTTAAAAGATAGAAAGCAGAGGGTAGGGCTAAATGGCCAATTTTCCCAATGGAGAAAGGTGAATAGTGGTGTACCTCAGGGATCTGTGCTGGGTCCGCTGCTTTTTGACATATTCATAAATGACCTGGAAAGTGGAATAACGAGTGAGGTTATCAAATTTGCAGATGACACAAAACTATTTAAAGTTGTTAAAACCCAAGAGGATTGTGGAAAATTGCAAGAGGATCTTGATAAATTGGAAGACTGGGCATCAAAATGGCAGATGAAATTTAATGTGGACAAGTGCAAGGTTATGCACCTAGGGAAGAACAACCCAAGCTATGGTTACACGATGCAAGGTTCCACATTAGGAACCACCACCCAGGAAAAAGATTTAGGCGTCATTGTGGATACCATGTTAAAACCCTCGGCCCAGTGTGCAGCGGCGGCCAAGAAAGCAAATAGAATGCTAGGTATGATAAGGAAAGGAATGGAAAATAAAACAAAAGATATTATAATGACTCTATATCGTTCCATGGTGAGACCGCACCTTGAATATTGTGTGCAATTTTGGTCGCCGTATCTTAAAAAGGATATTGCGTTATTAGAAAAGTTTCAGAGAAGAGCCACCAAAATGGTAAAGGGGATGGAAGGATACTCCTATGAAGAAAGGCTAAAAAGGTTAGGGCTCTTTAACCTGGAAAAGAGACGGCTGAGGGGAGATATGATAGAAGTCTATAAATTAATGAACGGAGTGGGACGGGTAAACGTAGATCGATTGTTTACGTTATCAGAATATAGAAAGACTAGGGGACATGCAATGAAGCTACAGGGTAAACTATTTAAGGCTAATAAAAGAAAATATTTTTTCCCTCAACTTGTAATCAAACTCTGGAATTTGTTACCGGAGGATGTAGTAAAGGCTGTTAGTGTAGCTGGGTTTAAAAAAGGTTTGGACAAGTTCCTGGAGGAAAGGTCCATAAACCATTATTAAGAAGGGACCCAGGATATCAATGCTTGACCCAGTACAAGCATTGCGGAACTTGTGTCTTGTGGGGAAACTGCTAGGTACCTATGACCTAGATTGGCCACTGTTGGAAACAGGATACTGGGCTTAATGGACCTTGGTCTGACCCAGTATGGCATATCTTATGTTATTATGTTCTTATCTCATCTGGTCTCATGGCCTTGTCCACCTTAAATTTTGCAAGTTGTTCTAACACATCATCTTCTGTGAATGGTGTGGTATCTACTTCATTCCCATTTTTATATTTGGGAGTCACGGGTGGTCCTTCTCCATGATTTTCTTTAGTCAAAACAGAGCAGATGTATATGTTTAGCAATTTTGCTTTTTCATTGTCACTTTCCAGGAGTCCGTTCCCAGCGCTTCTGAGTCCTGCAATTCCATCTCTGATTTTCCTCCTCTCCCGAATATACCTGAAGAAAGTTTTGTCACCACACTTCACATCTTTAGCCATCTTTTCCTCGGCCTTTGATTTTGCTTTCCTTATTTCTCTTTTTGTCTCTTTTAGTTTGATCCTGTATTCCTTTCTGTGTTCCTCTGTTTGCAAGCTTTTGAATTTTGTGAAGGCTGTGTTTTTTGCCTTTATTTGAGCAGCCACTTCTTTGGAGAACCAAACAGGTTTACTTCTCCTCCTCTTTTTATTTACTTTCCTTACATATTTATCTGTTGCCCCTTTTTATTACCATCTTTAGTGGTAATAACCACCATTGCACCATTGCAATTCCACCATTGCAATTCCACTTCCCTTATCCCCTCCCACCCTGCCAACTCCTCCTTCAGGTACTTGGCCATTTTACTGAAGTCGGTGTTTTTAAAGTCTAGGACTTTGAGCTTGCTATGATTGGAGTGCACCTTGGCTGTTATCTCAAACCATACCGTGTGATGATCGCTGCTGCTCACAGGAGCACCCACCCGGACATTCAACATGCTATCACCATTGGTGAGCACTAAATGTAGCATTGAGCTTTCCCTGGTTGGTTCCATCACGATTTGTCTAAGTAACACATCTTGGAAAGCATCCACAATTTTTTTGCTTCTTTCCAGATTTGCAGAAGGAGTAATCCAATCCACATCAGGTAGATTAAAGTCACCCATTAATTTCCCCCTTTGTGGCTATCTTGGCAGTATCTATAATCTATTTGTTATCTATTTCTTCAGTTTGAGTCAGTGATCTATAGACTACACCAGTATGGATGACAGTTGCATCTCCTCTCTCTAACGCAATCCAGAGCTCTTCTTCTTTTCCCCCTGCCCCCTGCATTTCAGTAGTTTTAATATTGCTTTTGACATACAGGGATACTCCTCCTCCTTTTCCACTTTTCTCTCTCTCTTCTGAATAGATTATAGCCAGCTATGGCTATATCCCATTCATGTGATTCATTAAACCATGTTTCTGTTTTAAGACCAATAAATAAATAAAATCAGAAGCACTTTCCCTATTCATAAGTTCTATGTCCATGTATAATAGGAGCTTCTATTTGTTTTTTACTTTTATACATGTTTTGAATGCAGGTGCCAGTTTCGACTCTTTCAGCCAACGTCCATGAAAGTGGAAAACCAGTGGTTGATAAACCTGACCCCATCTTCTCCCAGGAAAGAGATCCAAGGTTTGCTGAGATGTTTGCAGGAATTACTTCTTGTAAGTAAAGCATCATATTGGTCTGTTCATTTTCTTGTTAACCTTTTATATTTCTCATGGAGTCCCTGGCTGGGACATAGGTAGCCACTAAGGTAGGGACTCCCAAGACTTGAATGAAGGCATAGATAAGACTCGAAACAGGAAATTACCCAAGGTTAGTGGTCCCAGAAAAGTCAACAGGCGTTCCCAGCTCCCCAGAAGCGCTGTTGGAAGAGAGAACAGTGGTGCATAAGAGCTGGCAGGAGTCCTCATCCGCTAGCACAGAATGAGCTGACAGAAGAGCTAGAGGGAATCCCCAGCTCCCACCACAGGCAATGAGGAGATGAGACTAGAGAGGAAGCACACAGAGGGGAAGAAGATATGGGTCAGGGCATGAGAGAGGAGATGGGGTTAGAGAGGAAGGGGGAAGAGCAAAAGAGAAGGGATAGGGATAGAGAATAGAAAAAGAGGGGCAGAAACAGGGACAAAGCATAAAGGAAAGAGCAGGGTTAGATGAGGGAAAGAAAGTTTGCAAGTGCAGGGAGAATGATGAAAAGGGGAGAGTGTAAGAAGGGAGGAGGAAGTGAGTGAGTGGGTGGCAGGAAAAGGAGGGCAGTGGGAGGGAAACAAAAGAAGGCATACTGTCGCCTGGCGGGCCCGCGCCTGAGGGCCTTGCCAGAGGGCCCTTTGGCGTGGCCCTTAGGCGGGGCACAGAGGCGAGCACAGAAAAACGGAACAGGCCCAACTACATGGACCACAGGAGCTGCACAAAGAACACCGGAAACAACTGAAAACAACAAGAACAGCTAAAAGTAAGGGAAGTAAGTCAAACCATATACCAAAGACAGCCCAGAAGACAAGGGAGGAGTGGCCTAGTGGTTGGGGCAAGGTACCACAGGCCGGAAGGTCAGTGGTTCAAATCCCACTAGAGGACAGCAACCTTGGGCCGGAAGGACCGGGGTTTCTAGTCCCACAGGTGCTCCTTGTGGTCTTGGGCAAGCCAATTAACCCTCCATTGCCCATGTTCCCTGTAAGTATTAGTGTATGTGTCTCATATCCCCTCGTGTTAAATGTATCCCCCAACCGCTTTGACCCAGTGAAAAGCGGGATATAAATGCAGCTAAATAAATAAATAAATAAACATGCATGCAACTCTGATT
Organism: Ichthyophis bannanicus; assembly: GCA_033557465.1. NCBI lineage: Eukaryota > Metazoa > Chordata > Amphibia > Gymnophiona > Ichthyophiidae > Ichthyophis > Ichthyophis bannanicus. The sequence goes on from CM066043.1 coordinate 289,577,157, forward strand.
CTCCCCATCAGCCTCCTCCTCATACAACTCCTTCCACTGCACACACCCAACCACCAACCACACAAACACACCATGGCTTCCACCAACAGCACAGATATACACATGCTCACAGTATAATCACGGGAACACACACAGGACACCCACGCATAAAAGGCAAAAGAGGCGCAAGACCGACACCCACGCAAACCCAAAGGAAGCACACAGAACAATAAACACCCCAGTGACAATCTCAATAGAGCTCATAAACGCCAGATCCTTACGAAACAAAATTAACACAATAGCAGACCACATAGATGATCAGCAACCTGACATACTTTGCATCACAGAAACATGGCTCACCCCCACCGACAATGTACTATTCAATCAATTAGTGCCTTCCACATACTCAGAATTCAACTGCCCACGTGCACACTGGAGAGGAGGAGGGGTTCTAATCATCGCAAAGAACAGCCTAAAGTTCAAATCACGAAGTGCCACGGACACCCAACAATGCAACACCATCACTGTTGAGAACAAATGGATGGCCCTATGCCTCACCTACAGAGCCCCCCATGCACCACCTGATGAACTAGCCTCCACACTCGAAGCAGTCTGCGCAGTCAGCACAAACCACAAACACATTACTGCTAGGAGATTTCAACCTCAAATCTACCACCATCAAAGATGCGGAAGCTTTCCTCCTAGCGATGAGTTCCTTTCAATACACCCAAATGATTAACACCCCGACACAGACACGGATCATCACCAGACCTCATATTCGCACCCAACTATCTACTCGACAGAGGACGCATTTCAACCCCCACTGTCAAACCTGTACCATGGTCAGACCACCACATAATTAAAATAAATATTGTGCCACAAGGAGGAAAGCAAGACGAGAACCTGGACAACCCACCCACACAAAGAAGATTCAAGAGCTTCGACAGGGACCAATTCCTACAGGACACTATACCACACCTGAACTCAGAAGCAGAAGATCTAGAGGCTCAAATCAAAAACTGGAACAACATCATCAATGCCACCACCGCCGCCAAAGCCACAGAACATAGACCCAAGAAAATTCGCTGCACCAAATTACATCACAAATCATGGTACTCAAAAGCCATACGAAGCGAAAAGAGGGAACTCAGAAAGTTAGAACGGTGTTGGAGACACACCAAGTCATCCAATATACAGGCGCAATAGATCCCAAATTTCTTCAGAGTAATACCACTGTTTAGCCAATGTGTAAAATAATTACTCCAATGTATTAATATTACCTTCCTTCAAGTGTTCTATAAACAGTATTCCTTATAAATCTACTTATCTTTTTCTAAGCGGGTCTCAGACTTACGGGCTGCTTCCGGTGATATGTATCACTTAGTGCACCTTTTTACATCAATGACCCATTTTCATATATTTCTTATACCTTTCTTATAACTTTATCTAAACTTATATTTCAAACGTCCAGTTGGATAATATGAGATATCTTATATCTTATAACAGCAAGCTTATCTTTTATCTTTGTCTTTTTCTTCAATTTCCCAACGGATGAGATAATTGACATTACAAGCCTGTCTAAAGAAAAAACCCCTGAGGAAACATAAAGGCTGTGAAACGCAGAGGCGCCCAGTCTGGCGTTGGGAAATTGAAGAAAAAGACAAAGATAAAAGATAAGCTTGCTGTTATAAGATATAAGATATCTCATATTATCCAACTGGACGTTTGAAATATAAGTTTAGATAAAGTTATAAGAAAGGTATAAGAAATATATGAAAATGGGTCATTGATGTAAAAAGGTGCACTAAGTGATACATATCACCGGAAGCAGCCCGTAAGTCTGAGACCCGCTTAGAAAAAGATAAGTAGATTTATAAGGAATACTGTTTATAGAACACTTGAAGGAAGGTAATATTAATACATTGGAGTAATTATTTTACACATTGGCTATCCAATATACAGGCACTATACCTATCTAAGCAAAAGGACTACAACGAACTCATCAACCAAACAAAGAGAGAATACCACACAAACATTATGCTCAAATCCAACAACAAACCAAGAGAGCTCTTTGAAATTGTGAAAACCCTCACCAAGGAACAGAATACCAAAAGTGAAGTCCAAATAGACCCACAAGCATTTGCATTTCCATCACCGACACCCATGATTGGTGTCTCAAATGTTTAGGTCCTGACCACTCTATTTTCACTGGCAAAACTGTCCCGGCGGGAGGCTTCGGCTTCCAAAGCACTAACAGGGCTCCAGGATGTTCTCGAGGTCTCAACCTCGGCAGAACTACTGGCGCCATGCTCTGGGGTTCCGGCCACTTCTACCAGTACTGACACCCAAGCATCGGCAGCGTCGATGGACCAGAGATTCCTTACTATCGAATGCAGTCTAGCGGCTCTTCTCACGGCTTCGGTACCATTGAAACCACTTCAGACACTTCAACCAATAAAGATACCAGAACTGGTACCGACTGCATTAGCATCGGCGGGTATGCCATGCATACTGAGTCATGTGTCTGTCTCCGGCATCGACAGATCGGTACTGGAACAACCCGATACCGACTTTGATCGATACCGGTACTGTGCTTTGCATGATCACCGGGATTGGAGTTATTTTGAATCCTCTGAATCTGAAGACTCCGAAGACTCTGCCGATACAAGAGTACTTCTCCCCAAGGATTCCTCTTCTCCTCAGTGCAGAATGTCTCCGTCAGAGGATATGTCCTTTCAGGACTTTATCCGTGATGTGGCCCAAGGCCTTTCCATCACAGTAGCTCCTGAAAAAGAGCCTAGGGCAAAGGAGTTGGAAATTCTCCAATACCCTAAGGCTCCCAAGGAGGCAGCTACTCTACCTATTCATGAGATTTTACATGATCTTATGCTAAGGATGTGGGAAACACCTTTAACCACATCTCCTCATTCTCGAAGATTCGATACCATGTATCGAGTTCCACCTTGTCCTGGCTTTCAAAAACCTCAATTACCACACCATTCAATGGTGGTGGAATCAGCCATGAGAAGGATGAAAAGTGCAAAGAGACATGCATCCAATCCCCCAGGTCGTGAATGTAGGACTCTCGATGCCTTTGGGCATCGATGCTTCCAAGCTTCCATGCTCTCAGCTAGGATCAGTTCCTATATCTTGTATATGGGAATGTTCCTTAAAGAGGTCACAGGAGAGTTGGAGCTTATGAACCCCCTCCTTCCTGATGACAAAGGGCAAGACTATCTTACTCTAGTCAAACATGCTCAGGATGTTTCCAAGTTGTAAATCGTGCAGCCTTTGACTGTTTTGAGTGCATAAGCAGAATCTCTGTTATTGCCATTGGTGCACATCGGATTGCCTGGTTTCAGGCATCTGACTTGGAAATGTGGGTACAGGATAAATTAGGAAACATTCCTTGCACAGGAGAAAATCTCTTTGGCAAGAATTGGCAGGAGAAGGCTAATGAGATAGATGCTGACAATATCACCTTGGATAGATTGTCCAAATCTATAGCCAATCCTGCAAGGAAAAAATCCTCTAAGAAACCATTTTTCAATAAGAACAAGAAGTTTTATCCTTCCTATACCCAACAGGGACACCGTCCAGGTCAGACTGCCCAAAAGGGACAACAGCAACAAAAAAAGCCAAAAGCTGCAAAACCTCAGCAGGCTCAGCCTCCTCAGGGGCTTTGACTCCTTTCTAGAGAACTTTGCCTTCCTGCCTTTGAACGGTCCAGAACCCTCGATCATCCCAGGAGGTTATGTCATTTTGCCCCCAGAAGGTACCAAATAACAGCAGAAAACTGGACTCTGTCCATTGTCCGAGAGGGGGGTACAAGCTTCATTTTCACAGCATGCCCCCTCCTAGAATTGTAAGACAGTTCAATTCTCAGACCTCTCTCGACAGTCTCTTAGGTCAAGAAGTCACAATGCTCCTTGCTCAAGGAGCAATAGAGGAAGTACCCATTCCCCATCAGGGTACAGGGTTCTACTCCCCCTATTTCCTTATTCCAAAGAAAACAGGGGGACACAGACCCATTTTAGACCTCAGAGAATTGAACAAATATTTGTTCCGAGAGTTCAAAATGGTCTCTCTAGGAACTCTGCTGCCATACCTTCAAAGTAAGGATTGGCTTTGTTCTCTAGATCTCAAGGATGCGTATACTCATATTCTCGTCCATCCAAATCACAGGAGGTTCCTCTGATTCCTGTTTCAAGGAAAACACTACCAATACAAGGTTCTTCCCTTTGGCCTGGCTTCACCAAGAGTGTTCACAAAATGCATGGCTGTGGTAGCAGCATTTCTCCGCACTCTGGGAATATTCGTCTTCCCTTACTTAGACGACTGGCTCATTCGAGCTCCTACAGTGCCAGAAGCCAGCTCTGCTCTGTTACGCACAATGTGAATCCTTCAGTATTTGAGACTGGTCATAAACCTTCCAAAATCCAATCTTGCTCCCACTCAGTCCCTAGAATTCATAGGAGCTCATTTGGATACCAGACAGACAAGGGCTTTCCCGCAGCCCCGCTGTCTTCGCATAGTACAACTAGCTTCCCAAGCAGTGCTCAAACCTTGTCTCACTGCTCGGGAAATGCTACAATTGCTAGGCCACATGGCATCCACCATGCATGTGGTTCCTTATGCTCGCCTCCATATGTGAGCAGCCCAGTGGACTTTATCCACTCAGTGGACACAGGCCTCAGGCTGCCTGTCGGACAAAATAACAAACTCAAATTGTCTTATTTCGTCCCTCCAATGGTGGCAATCACCCAGAAACTTTCTGGTGGGGTCTCCTTTCCAGAAACCCCTATCCCAAGCCACCCTAACAACAGATGCATCACAGGTGGGATGGGGAGCCCACCTGCACGATCTCTCTACCCCCAGGGTACCTGGACTCCACAGGAGGCCTGTCTTCACATCAACCTCCTGGAGCTCAGAGCAATCTTCTTTGCTCTTCGAATATTTCACGCCCAGCTCAGCTACAAGACAGTCCTAGTTCAAACGGACAATCAAGTAGCTATGTTCTATGTGATAAAGCAGGGCGGAACAGGCTCTCTGTCGCTATGCAACGAAGCTTTGCAACTATGGGCCCTCGCCAGAGAGCATTAGATTCATCTCCTTGCGGTGTATCTTCCAGGCATTCAAAACTCTTGGGCAGACATACTCAGTCGAACTATGTATATAGTTTATGTATATAGTTTAATTATGTTCAATTGTACATAGTTCACTAATTGTTAATTGTTATTTGTTAACTATAATTACCTAGCCACAAATTGTTATATGTAAAAACAGATCACTCTGTTTATTGTTGTTATATGGAAACCGCACCTGATCAATGGAAGGAGCGGTATATAAATAATCTGTTAATTAAATTAAATTAAATACGAATGGTCTCTCCATGCAGACCAGGTTGTCCAAATATTTCAGATTTGGGGAACCCCAGACATAGACCTCTTTGCAAGTCCGCTGAATGCCAAACTTCCCCGGTTCTGTTCCAGAATTCCGGCTTGATGTTGTCAGGCAAGGGACACCTTCCTCCTCCACTGGGGTCAGGACTTCCTATATGCCTTCCCACCCATTCTCCTCATCCTCAAAATCCTATTCAAGCTTCAGAGAGACAGAGGTCATATGATCCTCATAACTCCACATTGGCCACGGCAAACGTGGTACCCTCTGCTCCTACATCTCTCTCAAACTCCGCCTCTGGAGTTGAGATCTGCTCCAGATCTTCTCTCCCAAGAGGATGGGATGCTCTGGCATCCGAATCCCCAGTCTCTGCATCTCAGGGCCTGGTTGCTGAAAGCCTAGAACTTCAGGATCTTAACCTTTCCCAACAGGTAAAGGATATCCTTCATGCTTCTAGGAAACCCTCCACAAGACACTCGTATGCCTTTAAGTGGAAAAGGTTTACCATATGGTACTCCCAGAAGGGTCGTAACCCTCTTGCGATACCCTCTGGAATCGATACTGGAGTATCTCCTTCATTTGTCAAAAGCGGGTCTCAAGACAAATTCAGTAAGAGTCCGTCTTAGTGCTATTTTCTTACAATTCTCTAAGTGGACAACCTATTTCCTCTCATCCTCTCATAGCGAGATTTATGAAAGGTCTTCTTTTAACAAAGCCTCCCATTAAGCCACCACCGGTGGCATGGGACTTAAATCTGGTGCTCGGGCAGCTCATGGAACCGCCCTTTGAACCATTAGCCACTACATCTTTGAAATTCCTTTCTTGGAAAGTCATCTTCCTCATTGCAATCACATCAGCATGTCGCATCAGTGAATTGCAAGCGTTAGTGGCTGATCCTCCTTATACAAGGTTCCACCATGATAAGGTAGTTCTTAGGACTGATCCACACTTTATTTATTTATTTATTTACATTCTCTTATATACAGTGCTATTCTGCATCAGTGCGGTTTACATTGAACAAACTGAAATTACATTGAACGGAGCATTATAACTTGGAGATAACTATTTTACAGGGAACATGGGCTATGGAGGGTTAAGTGGCTTGCCCAAGACCACAAGGAGCACCTGTGGGACTAGAAACCCCAGTTCTTCCGGCCCAAGGTTGCTGTCCTCTAGTGGGATTTGAACCCCCGACCTTCCGCCTGAAGTACCTTGCCCCAACCACTAAGCCACTCCTCCACTCCTTGACTAAGGTTACTATGCTGCAGTCTTTGTTTCCATCCATAGAACCCTTCTCTCTTCCAGATACTGCGTCACCCGAGCTACTTCCTCATTTTCAAACTCACCAGTAGTCCACCTTTAACCCTATTACACAAGCTGCAGTTAGTACTGTTATTACTGGCTCATCAAAAGCCACTTGTTCTCCAGCACCAAGCAGGAAGTCAGTCCTCACTTATGGGTGACATCGGCGCTGATGGAGCCCCCGTGCGGAGCATTTCCCCAGCTTTCTATGAAAGCTTTTGGGAATACTACACGCATGCGCGGTCCCCTTCCGCCTAAAGGTGCCATCTTGCTCAGTCTCTCTTTTTCCGTGGAGCCCTTCGGACGTTTTGTCCTAGTCACCCGGAAAAGTTGACGTTTTTTCGAAGATTTCTTTGCCTTTTTCTCCGAGTTCGACGCCGGTTCCCCTTCCCGCCGGGTTCGGCACACCGGTATCGAGCCTATCTTCTATTTTTTGGTTTTTGCCCTTCGTGGCTGGCGTTCACACCCTTTTTTCTGTTTTTCCCTGGAAGGCCGGTCTTTTGACCTCGCGGGGACCCTTTTTTCCCCCGATGGCTTCCAGTGGTTTCAAGAAGTGTGATCAGTGCATGAAACTAATGTCTCTCACCGACACCCACGACTGCTGCCTTCGGTGCCTCGGCCCAGATCATGATCCCATGATCTGTGGCCCGTGTGGCAAAATGTCCACCAAGGCACTTCGAAGCCGTCAGCACCAGAAGGAAAGGATTTTTTCGGACTGCCTCCGGCCGGGCCCGGACCTCGTCTGAGGCCTCGACGTCTCGGGAGTCTGATCCCGAGCATCGCCGGGGTTCCTCGGACAGGGGATCCCCCGATTGGGAACACAAGAGGAAGAAACGGCTCACGAGGGCGGCATCGGAAGAGGTCCTTGGTTCCTCGAGGGCCAGGTCTAAGACCCCCGACCGCCGTCCCGGGCCTTTGGAGCAGGAGAAGCCGTCCAAAGTACCTCGTGTAGAGCCGGAGACCGTCGGACACGTAAGTCCTGTAGTCCTCGTGGACTCTCCTCCGAGGGAGCCGACGTCGGGCCCGGCACCACCGGGGCCCGAGTTGGTGGCTGCTGAGTCTCCTGAGCTTTGACTCAGGCTGACAGCCTTGGAGTGCAGATTGTCTGCCTTCATGGAGCAGCAGCGGGTACTGATGGCCAGCCTCGCTGGTGCATCGGCCCCGACCACCGGGACATCGACGTCGAAGTCGACCCTGGAGACCGAGCCGATACTTGAGACCATGAAGGCTCAAAGTCGTCCTCGGTCAAGGTCTCCTTCGACCTCCCGCTCGGAACCGAGGGCGTCGATGCCGGTGCCTTCAGCGTCGGGGCGAGTGCCACCTCGACCCGCGTGGTCAGAGCACCTCGACTCCTCTTCGGATGAGTCAGCCTGGGAGACGGAGGATGAGGAGTCCCCCGATACCTTCCAGACTCGGTGCGTCCCATCGGACTCACCGCAGTCCGAACCCTGGAGTAGATCCCCACCGGAGGACACCCAGTTCTCGGAGTTCATGCGGGACATGGCCAAGGCCTTGGCGATTCCCGCGGACCCCGAGGAGGAGCCTCAAGCCAAGGTGCTCGAGGCCCTCCAGTATGACTCTCCTCCGAAGGAGGTCTTTACTGTTCCGGTTCCTCCGATGCTGGAACGGCTCCTCTTCTGGATGTGGGAAGCACCGGCCTCGGCGCCGGTCTTGAACAAGCGAGTCGATTCCATCTATCGACTCCATAAGAGCCCTAACTTCCAAAAGGCGCAGCTGCTGCACCATTCCATGGTGGTGGAATCGGCCATGCATCGTCTGAAGAGCCAGAAGATGCACTCTGCGGTGCCTCCCGGCAGGGAGGCCCGGAACCTGGATGCTTTTGGCAGAAAGTGCTTCCAGTGCTTGATGCTTGCTTGCCGTGTCCAGTCATACCAGCTGTACATGGGCATGTACCTCCGAGACCTGGCAAAGGAGCTTGCCGGGTTCTCTGCTGGCCTCTCCAGGGAACCTTTGCAGAGGTTCCAGTCTTTGTCTTCAAGAATCCAGGACTGTTCCAAATTCATGTCCCGAGTGGCCTAAGATGGCTTCGAGGCTTCGGCTTGTGTGGCGGCTACCGGCATCGCGGCTCGACGCCAGGCATGGCTGCAGTCGTCGCACCTCGAACCTTGGGTACAGGACAAGTTGGTTGATGTCCCTTGCCGAGGTGAGAACCTTTTTGGCAAACCCATGGCCGAGAAGGCGGCTGAGCTCGAGACCGAGCACCTGACCAGGACAAGGCTGTCCAGAAAGACTTCTGCCCCTTCTCACAAGAAGAAGGGCTCAGGTAAAAAGTCCTTCTACCCGAGAAAGATGTCTGCCTGCAAACCTTTCCCTCAGTACCAGGCCTCCCCAGCTCCCCCTCAGGGGCAGCAGGCCAAGGGGCAGGGACATGGGCCCCGTAGGCAGAAGGCCCCCAGAGCCTCCGGCTCCTGCTCCTACCCAGCAGGGAGGGGTTTTTTGACTCCCAGGGCATAGCCTCTCCGCCCCTGCTGCCCCATCCCTGCACAGGAGGTCGTTTAGCCCTGTTTGCCCACAGGTGGCTACCCATTACAGGGGATGCTTGGGTCTTAAGCATCATTCACCAGGGCTGTATGCTTCATTTCCAACAGCTACCTCCTGTCTATTTCCCAGGAGAACCTCTGAGGCCTCTCCTGCACACCAACCTCCTCCTCCAAGAACTTCAGGGTCTGCTTCTGGACAGGGCGGTGGAGCCTGTACCTCCTCGCCTATGGGGGCACGGGTTCTACTCCAGGTATTTTTGGTGCCAAAAAGAACAGGAGGCCTAAGGCCTATCCTAGACCTCAGGAACCTCAACAAGTTCTTGGAGAAAGAGAAGTTCAAGATGCTTACTCTTGGAACACTTCTGCCCTACCTCCTGTAGCGAGATTGGCTATGCTCCTTAGATCTAAAGGATGCGTACACTCACATCCTCATTCATCCAGACCACAGAAAGTACCTCAGGTTCGTGGTGGGAGGAAACCATTACCAGAACAGGGTACTACCTTTTGGCCTAACTTCCGCTCCACGAGTCTTTACAAAGTGCCTAGCTGTGGTGGCGGCCTACTTGAGGACTCAAGGGGTTTTTGTCTTCCCCTATCTGGACGACTGGCTCATCCGAGGTCAGACTTACCAGGAGGCCAGGCAGGCCACCTTCAGGACTGTCACACTCCTTCAAGACCTAGGCTTTGTCATAAATTTCGCAAAGTCCATTTTGCTCCCATCCCAGAACCTCGAGTTCATAGGAAACACATCTTGATAAACTGGGAAGATGCATTATAACTATTTGATCAAATAAAGAGTAGCAAATTACCTGGACTGGATAGTATACATCCCAGGTTTCTGAAAGAACTGAAATATGAGCTTGCAGACCTACTATTACTAATCTGTGAACCATCATTAAAATCATCTGTAGTACCTAAAGACTGGCGAATGGCCAATGTAACGCCAATTTTTAGAGAGTTCCAGGGACGATCTGGGAAACTACAGACCAGTGAGCCTGACATCTATACCAGGCAAAATGGTAGAAACTATTATAAAGAATAAAATTGCTGAATACGTAGATAGCTATGGTTTAATGAGAGAAAGCCATCATGGATTTAGCCAAGGACAATCTTGTCTTACTAATCTGTTAGTTTTTGAAGGTTTGAATAAACTGGTAGACAAAGGTGAGCAGGTTAATATAGTGTATCTGGATTTTTAGAAAGCCTTTGACAAGGTCCCTCATGAGAGACTCTTGGAAAAATTAAAAAGTCATGGGATAGGAGGCAGTGTAGTATTGTGGATCAGGAACTGGTTAAAAGATAGAAAGCAAAGAGTAGGGCTAAATGGACAGTTTTCTCAAAGGAGAAAGGTGAATAGTGTTGTACCCCAGGCAGGGCCGGATTTACCTTGAGTGAGGCCCTACGCCAACAAAAATTGTGGGCCCCCAGAAAAAATAAAAACGAGATCAACTTACCAAAACAGAAATGGCAATAGATGTATAGAATTGCCTGACATAAAGAGGCAATAGGGACAAAATCAGCATCGGAATTCAAGAAATACATTAAAAAAGACATATTCCAGTTAATAAATTCAAAATAAAAAGTATTTTCTACCTTCTGTTTGGGCATTTTTTCAGTTGCAATTGCTCCAGTCACTTTCTTCTGGTTTCTTCGTGTCTTCTGCTAGCTTTCCATTTGTCCTTTCTTCTCTTTTAGATGTTTTCCATTCTCTCTCTATTTCTGCTTTAACATACTGATTGTTTCCCTTTTGCTCTTTCCCCCAATTCTTTCCTTATTCCTTTATCATCCATTTAAATTTCACCCTTCCATTTTCAAGCCCCTCTTACTCTCCCAATACCCAGCCCATCATAGACTTTTCTTCCACACAAAATATTTTTCCCCTCTCCATTCTCAGTGCCCATCCATTCTAGTCCTCCCCCAAAATCAGTTCCCTTATAGTTCTAGACCCACCCAGCATCCACTCCCTTCTAGTCCCATTCTCCCATGCCCCACATCGGCCCATTTCCAGTCCTATTCTAGCTCTTCATCAGCCCATTTCCAGTGCTAGCCTTCACATCACAGGCCATTTCCAGTCTTAGCCCCCCCCATCACAGCCTATTTCCAGTCCTAGCCCCCACCATCACATCCCATTTGCAGTCCGAGTCCCCCTGCACCATCACAGCCCATTTGCAGTCCTAGTTCCCCCCCCCCATCACAGCCCATTTGCAGTCCAAGTTACCCCCCCCCCCATAGCCCTTTTCCGGTCCAGGTCCCACCCCCATCACAACCCATTTCCAGTCCAAGTCCCCCCCCCATAGCCCTTTTCCGGGCCAGGTCCCGCTCCCCTTCACAACCCATTTCGATTTCATGTCCCCCCCCCATCGCCCTTTTACTGTTTAGGTCCCCCCCCCCATCACAGCCCATTTCTTTCCAGTCCAAGTCCCCCCCCCCACATAGCCCTTTTCCGGTCCAGGTCCCCCCCCCATCACAGCCCATTTCTTTCCAGTCCAAGTCCCCCCCCCCCATAGCCCTTTTCCGGTCCAGGTCCCCCCCCCTTCACAACCTATTTCCAGTCCAAGTCCCCCCCCCCCTCACAACCTATTTCCAGTCCAAGTCCCCCCCCCCATAGCCCTTTTACAGTTCAGGTCCCCCCCCATCACAGCCCATTTCTTTCCCGTCCCCGTCCCCCCCCCCCAGCCCTTTTCCGGTCCAGGTCCCCCCCCCCCCATCACAGCCCATGCAGTCCTTGGCCCCCCCGACCAGCACCGCGGCTGTCTGAGAGGCTTCAGAGGGAGCCGGGTAAGCTCGCGCGAGGCCCCGGCTCCCTCTGTACAGCCGCCAGCGTGAAGAGCCTTTTCCTTCACGCTGGCGGCTGTATCTGTGAAGCCACGAATGCTGGGAAAGGTTAAAGGGCATTGCCTTTAACCTTTCCCAGCAATCGCGGCTTTACAGATACAGCCGCCAACGTGAAGGAAAAGGCTCTTCACGCTGGCGGCTGTACAGAGGGAGCCGGGGCCTCGCGCGAGCTTACCCGGCTCCCTCTGAAGCCCTGCGGTGTGTGGGTCCTTGCCAGCTGTGGGCCCTACGCCATGGCGTACATGGCGTATAGGTAAATCCGGCCCTGACCCCAGGGATCTGTGCTGGGCCCACTGCTTTTGAACATATTTATAAATGACCTGCAACTAGGAGTAACGAGTGAAGTGATCAAATTTGCAGATGACACTAAATTATTCAAACTTCTTATAGAGGATTGCGAAAATTTGCACGAAGACCTTGATAAATTGGAAGATTGGATGTTCAAATGGCCAAATCTCATCTTGTCAAGGACTGCCCCAATGACCCAGTCGAAGGCCTTCTCCACATCGATAGAGAGGAATATCACCTTGGCCTGCAGCTAGTGTGATGCCCAAATCACATTAATCGCCTGCTTAATATTATCCAATGCCTACCGCCCCACTGTGAAGCCTGTCTGATCCAGTTGTACCAACCCACGGGTCCAGCAAGCCAGTTGAACCACCAAGGATTTAGCCAAAATCTTGATTTCCATGTTCAATAGTTAAATGGGTCGGTATGACCTGCAGTTATTAGGGCCTTTATTCTCTTTCGGTAAGATGATAATCACAGCTGTCAGCATCTCAGGAGACAGTGTCCCCCCCCCCCCCCTCCTCAATCACCCCATTAAAGACCCACCCTAAGATTCCCTCTACCTCCCCGGAATACCTTATAAAAGTTACCCAGGAGCCCATCTAGACCGGAGCCTTCCCAGCCGGCACCTCCTTTTTTTTTTTCTTTTTTTTTAACTTCTTTATTTATATTTTCCAACAAAATACAAAAGAAAAGAAAGCCAAATTAAAATAAATCAAAATACAAAATACTTCTCTGTAATAAGAAAACAAAAGGCTATTCATAGCCTACTCCATCCTATCCCTCCCATCATCATGCGATCATCAGGGGCTATAGAAACAAAACAACTGAAGGCCTGCAAGGCCTACAAGGGCTATAGAAGATCAACACTCCACAACATAAGAAGCAAAAGGATTTGACTAATGACCCCTTATTATATCTCATATCGTGCTTTAGAGATGTAATTCTGTAGGGGTTTCCACTTTAGAAAAGTGGAGGGTGTAAGGGTTCTACCACACCGTGGCATTTTTTCATATTTGCAGCATAAACACAAGCGGTTCCACCATTCGTGCCAACTAAGCTCTGCTGTATGTTTCCAGTTAGAAATAATGAGATGTAGGGCCACTCCCAACATGAAGGCGGTGGCAAAACTAGGAGGATGTTGGGCTGCATACAAAGAGGAATTACCAGCAGAAAGGAAGAGGTACTAATGCCACATGAATCTGCAAGGTGGTAAATTGAAAGGCAATGTCAGGAAATACTTTTTCACTGAAAGGGTGGTGGATGCTTGGAATGCCCTCCCGATGGAAGTGACGGAATTCAAAATGACATGGGACAGACACAGTGGATCCCTTTACAGCAACAGGATAAAATCAAAATAAACTGAGCCATCTAATTTCTCAACAAATAGGGGTGTCCTACAGGGAGCGGTGGGTTCACCCCTAAACAAAGACATGGGGAAGGGTGGCCTGCACAGAGTGGCAGGTGCACCACCTACTGCCATCTTACTGGGCAGACTAGATGGACCGTACTGGTCTTTATCTTCCGTCATTTACTATGTTACTATAAGTCAAGTAAAAACTGACAATCCCTCTGTAACAACGTGGTGTCAATTGCTGATCGAAAAACGACCACAGACCACAGGAGAGAGTGGCCCAAAATCCCAGCACCTCTTGAATGTGATTCCATATTGAAACCCAGTAAGACTGAATGTTAGGGCAATCATACACCACATGTCTCAAAGTGCTGACATCTCCCTGACAAGACCAACACTCATTCCCAGCTGTCTCATCCCATTTAGCAACCTTTACTGGAGTAAGGTGCGCTCTGTGCACAAAGAAGTACAAAGCTTGTGAGAAAGAGGCAGATTGAGAAACCCTATTTATCTTACTCCAGAACTTTGTCCAAGTTTCTGGAGAGAGGACTTCCCCATTGTCATGTTCACATATTCATTGAACATCAATGGCCTGAGAACTATTGTTCTGAGCCACAAGTTTATAATTTATTTATTTATTTATTTATTATTTATTACAGGCTCTTATATACCGCTCTATTCAGCATCAGCGCGGTTCACAATATAACAACATACCATAATGAACAAACTGTTTGGTTTTACAGAGAACAAGGTCAGAGAACTTGGATAAAACATGGGAAGTCATTACTGCAACTATTTACAAGAGTATTTACAAGTATAATAATGAGAAGCCACCCCAGAGGTCATATGTACTGAACTTATCTTATTCATCAACCCCCATTCGTCAGACAATGAAGTAATGTCCAACTGGGATTTTTCTATATAATGCCTCAGCTGAATCCACTGAAAGTATAGGGAATGAGGCAAATCAAATTCCCTTTGCAAAGTGGGAAAAGGTTTCTACTTACCATCCATTATCAGTTGGCCAACGTTCCAAATGCCCTTGCTAAACCATTTTTGCCATGTGAATGAGCTTTGATTGATTTTAAAGAAAGGACAATGCCAAGATGGGTATTAATTTCAATAAGCAATCCTCCTTAGGAATTGCACTTGCTAACTGCTGAAAAGTCTTCTGAGTGTCTGATATGATTCTATGAGACTTCAACCTCTTAATAGACACCATTCCAGGAAGAAGATTCAAAGGTAAAGGAGCACTTAATCTCTCTTCTAGTTCAAGCCATATTGGCTGTATACCTACGGCCCCCTCCACCCATCGTGATCCTTGTTTTAGCAAAAAAGCACAGTGATAAACCTGAAAGTCAGGGAAATTCACCCCCCCCTCCTTTTTCTTTTAGATTTGCGTTTCCTAAGAGCAATTCTAGACTGTTTATTTTTCCATAGAAATTGTACCAGAATCCTTTCAATTTGATGATATACTTTGCTTATAAGAAATACTGGTAGCATTTCTAATATATAATTCACTTTAGGAGTAATAGTCATTTTTATAGCTTCAAGACGACCCCACCAAGAAAGATAAACCGGCGACCACTTTGCTGTTATATTATGAACTGTAGATAGGATCTTTTCTTCATTGTACTGTAGGGTTACATTAAGTGGGTAACAATAGTGAACTCCCAAATACTTCACCATCTTAGGCTCCCATACAAAAGGAAAAACTTCCATATCCATCCTACATACTCTTGAGTTCAAGGGGAAGGCAACAGACTTTGACCAATTAATTTTATAGCCAGATAATTCTGAATATTTATCAATTCTAAAATGACCGGTATGGAGCTAGGTGTGGTAAAAAGCAGTAAATCATCCGCATATGCAAATAGTTTAATTTCTCCAGGACCAAGCAGGAAGTCAGTCCTCACTTATGGGTGACGTCGGCGCCGACGGAGCCCTCGCGGAGCAATTTTCCCCAGCTTTCAAAGAAAGCCTTTGGGAATTGCAGCGCGCATGCGCGGTAGTCTTCCCGCCCGAAGGTGCCATCTTAGCCAGTCTTCTTTTTTCCGCGGAGCCCTACAGACGTCCCCGTCTTGTCCCCGCGAAAAAGTTGATTTTCCTCTGTATTTATCCTTTTTTCTTTCGGTTCGACGCCGGTCGTTTTCCCGCCCGGACTCGCGACGCCGGTCTCGAGTCCTCTAACGGTTTTTCGGTTTTTTCTGACTTAGTCAGCTTTCGTTTTCGTTTTTTCCCTGGCAGCCCGGTCCTTTGACCTCGCAGGGGCCCTTTTTTCCCCCGATGGCTGCCAGTGGCTTTAAGCGGTGTGGTCGGTGTGACCGAAATATGTCACTCACCGACTCACACGACCTTTGCCTCCGCTGCCTGGGCCCAGATCACGAGGAACTGATCTGTGGGCCCTGCAGCAAACTGTCCTCGAAGGCGTTGAGAAGTCGGCGGCATCAGCGCGAAAGAATCTTCGCTGACCCCAGCCGTACCCGGACCTCGTCGGAGGCCTCACTGTCGAAAGGCTCCAGTTCGGACCGTCGACGGAGCTCCTCCGACCGGGGTTCTCCCTCCGGGGACCATCGACGGAAGGAAAAACCCGCGAGGGCGGCGTCGGTGGACGCTCCTGGCTCCGCGAGGGCCAGGTCGCATAGCCCCGACAGCCGCCCCGGGTCCTTGGAGAAGGAACACCTCCCGAAGCGACCTCGCCTGGAGTCGGAGATGCCTGCCCGGGTAAGTCCTGTTGTCCTTCTGGACTCGCCTCCGCGTCAGCCGACGTCGGGCCCGACGCCGTCGGGGCCCGAGTCGGGGGCTGCTGGGTCGCCTGAGCTCGGACTCAGGTTGACGGCCTTGGAGAGCAGATTGTCTGCCTTCATGGACCAGCAGCGGGCACTGCTCGCTGGCTTCGCTGGCGTCGCTGCCCCGACCGCCGGGACGTCGACGTCCAAGTCGACCCCGGAGACCGAGCCGATCCTCGAGTCGATGAGAACTCGAGTCGATCCTCGGTCGAGGTCGCCCTCGGCCTCCCGTTCGGGACCGAGGTCGCCGACGCCGACTCCCTCGGCGTCGGGGCGGCTGGCGCCGCACCCTGCCCGAGCCGACCCCACCGAGTCCTCGTCGGAGTCGGTCTGGGAGTCTGAGGAGGAAGAGTCACCTGATTCTTTCCGGACTCGGTGTGTCCCATCGGACTCTCCGGAGTCCGAGCCTCGGAAGCAGTCCCCCCCGGAGGATGCCCGGTTCTCGGACTTCGTTAGGGATATGGCCAAGGCTTTGGCCTTCCCTGCGGACCCCGAGGAGGAGCCTCGAGCCGAAGAGCTCGACGCCCTCCAGTATGACTCTCCCGCGAGGGAGCACTTTACTGTGCCGGTTCCTCCTATGCTGGAACGACTACTCTTCCGCATGTGGGAGAGTCCGGCCTCCTCGCCGGTCCTGAGCAAGCGGGTCGATTCTATCTATCGAGTCCGCAAGAGCCCTGGCTTTCAAAAGGCGCAGTTGCCACACCATTCCATGGTAGTGGAATCGGCCATGCATCGTCTTAAGAGCCAGAAGATGCACTCCTCGGTGCCTCCTGGAAGGGAGGCCCGTAACCTGGATGGCCTTGGCAAAAAGTGCTTCCAGGGCTCTATGCTCGCCTGTCGTGTCCAGACTTACCAGCTCTACATGGGCATGTATCTCAGGGATCTGGCTAAAGAGCTAGCCGGCTTCTCCGCTGGTTTGTCCGAGGAACCCTTGCGGAGGTTCCTAGCCTTGTCCACAGGTATTCGGGAATGCTCAAAGTTCATGTCCCGAGCAGCCTATGATGGCTTTGAAGCCTCGGCTCGAGTAGCCGCAGCCGGCATCGGTGCCCGCCGACAGGCTTGGCTTCAGTCGTCCGACCTTGAGCCCTGGGTACAGGACAAGTTGGTCGATGTCCCCTGCCGAGGCGAAAACCTCTTTGGCAAGCCCATGGCGGAAAAGGCTGCACAAATTGAGACTGAGACTCTCACCAGGACCAGGCTTTCTAGGAAGACCTCCGCCCCTTCCCAGAAAAAGAAGGGCTCGGGAAAAAAGACCTTTTACCCGAGGAAGGCGGCTGCCTACAAACAATACCCCCATTATCAGGCCCCTGCAGCTCCCCAACAGGGCCAGCAGGCCAAGGGACGGGGTAACGGGTCCCGTAGGCAGCAAGCCCCCAAGCCTGCGCCACCAGCCCCTGCTCAGCAGGGTGGGGGTTTTTTGACTCGCTCAGCATAGCCTCTCCCCCCCCGCTGGTTCCCCCCAGCACCGGAGGCCGGCTGGTTCACTTCGCCGACAGGTGGTCCAGCATCACCGCAGATGCCTGGGTGCTTCAGGTCGTGCGAGAGGGCTACCTTCTCCACTTCCATCAGGTCCCTCCCTCCTATTTTCCGGGAGAGCCTCCGCGCCCCCCTCTGCACAGGGAGTTGCTCCTTCAGGAGTTAGCAGGTCTTCTGCAGGATCAGGCGGTGGAACCGGTGCCACACCACCTGAGAGGTCAGGGCTTCTATTCAAGGTATTTTCTGATACCAAAGAGAACAGGAGGCCTCCGACCCATCCTGGACTTGCGCAACCTCAACAAGTTCCTTGTGCGGGAGAAGTTCAAAATGCTTACCCTTGGAATCCTTCTGCCCTACCTCCAGCAGGGAGATTGGCTATGCTCCTTGGATCTAAAGGATGCTTACACGCACATCCTCATCCACCCAAGCCACCGCCAATACCTAAGGTTTGTGGTGGCAGGAAATCATTACCAGTACAGAGTACTGCCCTTCGGCCTGTCCTCCGCACCGCGAGTCTTCACAAAATGTCTCGCGGTCGTGGCGGCCCATCTCCGGCTTCACGGCCTCTATGTTTTTCCGTACCTCGACGACTGGCTCATCAGAGCAGCATCCGCTCGGGAGGTCACCACCGCCACGTGCCGCACGGTGACTCTGCTGCAGCACTTGGGCTTTGTCATCAACTTCGCAAAGTCCACTTTGCTCCCCTCACAGGATCTCGAGTTCATCGGCGCAAGGCTGCACACCCCTCAGGCGCGAGCGTACCTACCGCTCGACAGGGCTCAGCGGCTCATGGACCTAGCCGACCGCTTTCGCAGCCAGCCCCTGGTCTCCGCCAGGCGCTTCCTGAGACTGCTCGGCCATATGGCTTCCACCGTCCATGTGACCCCCAATGCCCGCCTGAATATGCGGCCTGCTCAGTGGTGTCTCCGCCAGCAGTGGCGACAGGCCACGGGCGGCCTAGCAGACCTGGTGCGCGTCTCCGAGCCGCTGGTCTCGTCTATCCGGTGGTGGCTCCGGCAGCCGAACCTGGTATTGGGAATGCCTTTCCAGTCACCTCAGCCGACCCGGGTGCTGACCACCGATGCATCCCTCCTGGGCTGGGGAGCCCATTGCCAAGAGGCACGTACTCAGGGCCTCTGGACCAAGTGGGAGTCTGCTCAGCAGATCAACTTCCTGGAGCTCAGGGCGATCCGCCTAGCTCTCAAGGCCTTCTCCCACCTGACCTCCCAACAGTCCGTCCTTGTCCAGACGGACAATCAAGTTGCCATGTTCTACGTGAACAAGCAGGGGGGCACGGGCTCCTTCCTCCTCTGCCGGGAGGCACAGAAGCTCTGCTCTTGGGCCGTCAGTCACGGCATTCTCCTCAAGGCAGTTTATCTCCCGGGCCAAGAAAATTGCCTGGCGGACAAACTCAGCAGGGTCCTCCAGCCGCACGAGTGGCGTCTGGACCCCTTGATCGTTCAGAAGCTCTTCCTCAGGTGGGGCCTCCCCACAGTGGATCTCTTTGCCAGTCCTCACAACCGGCAGCTTCCTCGCTTCTGCTCTCGTCAGCCTCACCCCCTTCGGGTGGCGGCGGACGCCTTTCTGATCTCATGGTCGGGGAGCCTTCTGTACGCTTTCCCTCCCATCCCGTTAGTCTCTCGGACCCTTTTCAAGGTTCTCCGAGACAAAGCTTTCATGATCCTGGTGGCCCCTCGCTGGCCCAGGCAGCCGTGGTTTCCGCTCTTGCTGCAACTGGCGGTGGAGGATCCAATCCCTCTGGGGGTGCAACCGGATCTCCTCGCCCAGGATCAGGGGTCCCTACTGCACCCCAACCTCAGGTCTCTCAACCTCATGGCCTGGCTGCTGAGAGGGTAGTCCTTGCTCCTCTCCTCTTGCCGGCAGAGGTGGAGGAGGTCGTCTTGGCTTCGCGACGGCCTTCTACCCGCAAATGCTACGCCCTTAAATGGCGTCGCTTTGCAGTCTGGTGTACCCAACAGTCTCAGGATCCCTTCTCCTGCCCGGTGTCGGTGATCTTACAGTACTTGCTACACCTCTCTAATCTGGGACTTAAGTCCAACTCCGTCAAAGTTCACCTCAGTGCTCTTTCCGCACATCATGTGCCGGTGGACGGCAGACCTCTCTCCAACGACCCTCTCGTAGCGAGGTTTCTCCGAGGTCTCCTACTACTTAAACCACCTCTGCGCCCGCCAGCGCCTGACTGGGACCTGAATGTGGTTTTACAGCGGATCACCTGTCCGCCTTTTGAACCTATGGCTACCTGCTCTCTCCGTTTTCTGTCTTGGAAAACGCTGTTCTTGATAGCCCTCACTTCCGCTAGGCGCGTAAGTGAATTACAGGCCCTCGTGTCTGATCCCCCCTACACTCGGTTCTACAAGAATAGGGTAGTCCTACGGACTCACCCAAAGTTTCTGCCTAAAGTGGTCTCCCCTTTTCACTTGAATCAGGAGGTGGTACTTCCGACCTTCTTTCCCAGACCACACTCCAGCCGAGCTGAGACGGTCCTCCATACCCTGGACTGTAGAAGGGCGTTGAACTTCTACCTTGACCGTACGCGGGAGCACCGTAAAGCTGCGCAGCTTTTTGTGTCCTTTGACCCCAATAAATTGGGGCTCCCGGTCTCCAAGCGTACTCTGTCCATCTGGGTTGCGGACTGTATCTCTTGGGCTTATGGGGCAGCCGGACTCGCCTTAGAAAGTCGAGTCACGGCTCATTGCGTTCGGGCAAAGGCCACGTCAGTGGCTTACCTCCGCTCTGTTCCGCTGGCAGACATCTGCCGGGCCGCTACTTGGTCTTCGAGCCAGACTTTTGCGGTCCATTACTGTCTCGAGAGGGAGTCCCGTAGGGACAGTGCTTTCGGACAGGCAGTCCTCCGTAATCTCTTTGAGGTCTGAGCAACTCCTACCCTCCATCCCGGATGTGGGCTACCGGTGGGTGATAATTCAGCGAAGATTCTATCCTTCTGTGCTGCTGAGCTAGAGGGAGCTCATTTTTGTGCTTAGGGTCTCCGGTAGCCTTGAGCTTGGGAGTCCCATAAGTGAGGACTGACTTCCTGCTTGGTCCTGGAGAAAGCGTAGTTACTCACCTGTAACAGGTGTTCTCCAGGAGCAGCAGGAATCAGTCCTCACTACCCTCCCTCCTCCCCTTGGAGTTGCAATCGTCTGCTTATGTTCTTTTTGCAAATTTTTATGCTGTCTTTTTAGCTATGTCATCTGACTGGCTAAGATGGCACCTTCGGGCGGGAAGACTACCGCGCATGCGCGCTGCAATTCCCAAAGGCTTTCTTTGAAAGCTGGGGAAAATTGCTCCGCGAGGGCTCCGTCGGCGCCGACGTCACCCATAAGTGAGGACTGATTCCTGCTGCTCCTGGAGAACACCTGTTACAGGTGAGTAACTACGCTTTCCATGCCAGCAATAGAAACGCTCTTAACCACGAGGCTTTGCCTTATCAGTAAGGCCAAAGGTTCGAAGGCCAGATTGAAGAGAATGGGAGAAAGGACAACCCTGACGGGTTCCTTGCCCTAGAAGAAACTCTCTAGACTGAGTCACATTCACAGAGATTTTTGCATTCGGTCTCGCATACATAAGTCTAATTAGATTGCAGAAACCCTCACCAAATCCAAACCACTTCAGAACAGCAAACAGGAAAGGCCACTTCAACTGATCAAACGCTTTCTCTGCGTCTATTGAGAGTCCCACAAGAGGGTCTTCTGTTTCCTCTGCGCCTTCCAAAACATGACAAAGCACTCTAGCATTATCGGCTGTAGAGCGTCCCTCAGTAAAGCCACATTGGTCCGGGTGGATCAAAGAAGGGATCAGTTTAGAGAGACGAACATCTACAATGGTCACAAAGATTTTATAGTCTATGTTTAACAATGAAATTGGACAACAATTACTAACTAACTGAGGGTCCCTCCCAGGTTTTTCTAGAACAACAATGTTTGCAGAGGCAAACGCTCCAGTCTGTGCCACATTGTCCAGAAGAAGTCTATAATATTGTTGAAGGTATGGCCCTAAAGTTTTGGAAAAGGTTTTATAGAATTCAACCGGCAGACTGTCTGGTCCGGTAGCCTTGCCAGCTTGTGTAGAGTCAATAGCCTGAATAATTTCCATGACTGTTATCTGCTTGTCCAATCCCGCAGCAGTTTCTTGATCTAACACCGGCCTTTGGATATTATTTAGCAAACTATCAAACTCCTTCACAGAGAAATCTATCTCTGGGGAGTATAACTGAGCGTAAAATTGGCAAAAGGTCTCTGCAATGTCAGGATCCTTAACAATCAATTGTTGCACCTGAGGATCCCTTAAAGTTGTAACGCGCGAAGATTCCTTACGACGCTTTAACGAGTTAGCTAGCAGCCATCCAGCTCTATTACCTTTCAAATAATATCGTCATTTCTGCCCTTGAATATATTGTGAGGCCTCAGTGGTCAAAATCAAATTATATCTAAATCTAAGGCACTGCAGTCTTATCAAAATGTAAGAATTAGATTTCTGGCATAAGATATGTTCTCCCGCTTTAATCTGCTTGTCTAGTGCACTAAGTTCTGCTTTACGCTGCTTAGCCTGCTTTATAGCAAAGCTAGTAATGGTGGCTCGTATACTAGCCTTGAAGCCTTCCCACTGCGCCCACCCCGAGGAGTCTTGCGGTAGATTAAATTGAAAATACTCCTCTATAGCCACCAGGATGGTCTCCCGAAATTCCTGACTGGCTAGAAGAGGCCTATCAAATTGCCAGCGTGAGTGAGGTTGATAGCTCGTTGAGTCAAATAGGGTGATTGAGATTGCGGAGTGATCATAGATGTGAGCCACATGAATAGTAGACTCACTAATTCTAGAACAAAGTCCCTTGGAGACTAGGAAGAAGTCTATACGTGATAACGAATTATGAGGAGGAGAAAAGAAAGTGAATTCTTTATCTGTAGAGTGTTGCAACCGCCAAATGTCTATGAGGCCCAATTCCTGCATTAGAGATCCAAGAACTGGGTGAGCCTTGGGAACCCTAATGGTTCTCACTGGACTCCTATCCACCAATGGATCTAGCATGAGGTTGAAGTCCCCTCCCACTATAGTTGGATATCTGGACACCACCTGCGCCAAGGCCGCAATGGAGCAAAAAAAAAAAAAATAGGGCAATCAATGTTAGGAGCATAAATATTAATTAAGGCCAGTTCAGTGGATCCAATTTTAATGACAGCCATTGTCCACCGCCCATCGGTATCGGACCGAGTTTGAATAACCAAAGGGGATAGAGCTTTCCTCGCCAAAGTGGTTGCCCCATTTTTCTTATGCTGGGCAGCTGAAAAAGCCACTAGAGAAAAGGGTTTTGTATCTAGCTTTAATGACTCCTTTACATTCAAATGTGTCTCCTGCAACAGTACATAAGAACATAAGATATGCCATACTGGGTCAGACCAAGGTCCATCAAGCCCAGTATCCTGTTTCCAACAGTGGCCAATCTAGGTCATACGTACCTAGCAGTTTCCCCAAAAGACACAGGTTCCACAATGCTTGTACTGGGTCAAGCATTGATATCCTGGATCCCTTCTTAGTAATGGTTTATGGACCTTTTCTCCAGGAACTTGTCCAAACCTTTTTTAAACCCAGCTACACTAACAGCCTTTACTACATCCTCCGGTAACAAATTCCAGAGTTTGATTACACGTTGAGTGAAAAAATATTTTATTTTATTAGTCTTAAATAGTTTACCCTGTAGCTTCATTACATGTCCCCTAGTCTTTCTATATTCTGACAATGTAAAGAATCGATCTGCATTTACCCGTTCCACTCCGTTCATTAATTTATAGACTTCTATCATATCTCCCCTCAGCTGTCTCTTTTCCAGGTTAAAGAGCCCTAACATTTTTAGCCTTTCTTCATAGGAGTATCCTTCCATCCCCTTTACCATTTTGGTGACTCTTCTCTGAACCTTTTCTAATATTGCTATATCCTTTCTAAGATACGGCGACAGTAAGATGTCAGCACTTTCTTTTTTGCCATACAGAAGAATCTTTTTCCTCTTAATGGGATTGTTAATGCCCTTAACATTCAGTGAAACTATCTTAAAAGAAGACATACTGATAATATAGCTCAAATTGACAGTCAAATGTTGCAAAAACATACCAAATTGTAGCATGTAAATTTACATTGTAGAGCAACATCTTAATCGCCCTCAGAGTGTTAGCTGCACTTATAGCCCAAAAAAGAAAACCCAGCAAAAGGAGACACTATTTAGCCCTGGCCCCTACACATGATCGCTCACAATAAGAACACATAATTCTGAAAAACCTATCACCAAAACTACCAAACCAAACCCAGGGAGGCTATACAACACACAAAATTAGCGGGTGAGCCCACCAGGACAAGACAGATACGGACGGCAAAATGACCTAATACATTCCCACTTCTTTGCCACTTAAAATTTCACACTTTGCCCACCTCCCAGAATAAGAGAAAAGACAATGTACTCGAAACCCTACACACCAGCTCTGTGTGGCAGGGCAGCCCTCGCCGAATCAGTATATGACCTAAAAGACCCAGCCTAATGAATAAGGGCCATCCCACTCCTCCAAGCCCCAAGACTCTCTCAACCACCATAGACATCACAAACAACACAAAACATAAAAGAAGAAAGAGAGAGAACAGGAAAACATCTTGACCAGGATAGTACCCTAGAGTTCCTTCAAAGAAAACAAAATGAATGTCCCAGTACATAGCAATACTGCATGATTAAATGTCGCTTCTGTGTGGATAAATCTCCTTTACATGACCTCAGACCAGTCAAACGCCATGATAGCAAGTGCCGTATAACTGCACCAAATAAAGCTGCAAAGTAAATCTCACCGCATCACCGCTGTCTCCTCCTCTTCCAGAAATGCATATAACTCTCCTGGATCATCAAAAGTCTTGGTCTGGTTATGCAGCGTGACTCTCATGCGGGCGGGATAGAGCAGCCCAAAATGGGCTTGCAGCTGTAATAAGCGTGGACGCAGCGCCAGAAAACTCTTTCTCCAATCCACCATCGCCTTCGCAAAGTCTGGGAAAAACAGGAGTTTATGTCCCTGGTATTCCAAAGTTGAAATAGCTCTGGCAGCTCCCATTATTTGCACTACTTGCTGAAAACGTAAAACTTTCAAGATGATTGGGCGTGGAGGCTTGCCCCTGACCACGGACTGAGTAGGCACTCGATGGGCACGCTCAGTTTCGAATGGCATAACAAACTGCAACTTTAACACACCCGGAATCATGGCCTGCAAAAAGGACACTATATCAGGACCCTCTGCTCCCTCAGGTACTCCTAGTATTCTTATGTTGTTCCTCCGTGAGCAATTATTGCCATCTTCCCACCTCTCTTTGCAATGAACGTATCAGCTTGGCCTGCTTCTCAATGGCCTTGAGCCTTTCCCCATATGATGCCACCACATTCTCTACCTTCTCCAAATGAGCCGTAATTGACTCCAAAGAAGTTCTCAAAGCATTGATATCCTCCTGCATTGCACATAGCGACTCTCTATTAGTTTTGACCAGGTCTTTGACTGCCCGAATCTCAGCTAGGAGCTCCTGCAAGGTCTCAGGACAATCTCGGATGACCGCCATCTTGTGAGGAGAGAGAGGTTCCGTTTTGGTTCTCTTTGCGCTGGCATTTTGAGATACTTCGTAATCCAGCCGCGTCGGTTTGGGGCCTGACATATCCGGGATCGAATGATATCCAAGTAGGTAGGAACTATTTGATTAAAGATAGCAGAAGTCAGGATTCTTGCCAATTACTCTCTGGAGCTCTGCTCTTGCACATCCATCTTGACCAGAAACCAGGCTCCGCCCCCCCCAGCCAGCACCTCCTTAATAGCGCAACTCACTTCCTCCCCCGTAATATCCCTTTCCAAGTCTTCTGAGGCCTCCCCAGACAGCTCATGCAGCTCCATCCACCGCAAGTAGCTGTGAGCCTCCGCATCCTCAATCTCCACCTGTTAAGCCTATAAAGCTTGATAAAACTTCAAAAAAACTGGGTGCAGATTTGATGCTCCATACGCATTAGCTCACCATTTTCCCCCCCTAATTTGCCCAATTGAAGAACAGACGACCTGCCTCCGCAATTTCTGTGCCAATAGCCAGCCCAATCGATCTCCAGACTCATAATAGCGCTGCCGCGCCCTCTGCAGGTCAAAAGCAATTGGCACATTTGTGCATGGAGCTGCAGAGTCTGCAGCTTCATGCACAAATGTGCCAACTGGTCCCACACTCTTTTTCCTTCCGCTTCCCAGAATGGCCTGCTGAAGTTAGTCTTCCACTGTGCTCTCTGCTTCTTAAGCCGGGCGGCCCACATCACAAATCTACCCTCATCAGTGCTTTCAGCCCTTCCCAGAGTGTAAATCCTCCCTCCCCTTTATTCAAGGTCACATACTCCCTAATCACTCCCTCCCCCCGCACATCCTCCACCACTGCAGCATTCTTAAGCAAACTCATTCAGCCTTCAGAACCAAATCTCTCCAGGATCATGCTTCCCCAAGCCATCCCACACTGGGGTGTGGTCCAAGCAGGTGATGTTACTGATGTCTGCCCCTTGTGGAGTGTGGAGGGAGTTGCCTTATGGTTTGAGCACTGGCTTGGCAACCAAGAGACAGGGTTTGATTCCCAGTAGCAGTCCTTTGACCTTGGGCAAGTCACTTAATCCTCCATTTCCTCAGAAAAATCCAAGTTATCAAAGTCCCTTTTAATGTACATTACCAAGTTTAAGTTATAATGTAAACTGCTTTGAATGAAATGATAAAGCGATATAAAAAAACCTGTTAAATAAATAAATAAGACCATTGCCCATAGTTGATCCACCAAAATCATATTAATACGGCTAAAGCTGTCATGTGGGTGGGAATAAAACGAAAACTCCCACTCCCCAGGATGTAGGTCCCACTAGGTGTTCACCAGGTTACAGCGACACATCAAACCCTATACCAGCTTACTGCTGCAGCCACCCCCATCCCGATTATGGCCTTGCCTAGCCCATCCAAGATACAGTACCACATTAAAATCTCCCCCCACCAACAGCTTCCCCTGGACCTTCTCATCCAACAGGGCTCACAACCCCTTCCAAAAAGGGACTTATCCCCCGTTAAGCCCGTAGACCATCACCATAACTTCTTCCCCCCCCCCCCACCAGCCTCCCTCTAACCCCCAGAATCTGTCCCTTTCGTCACAAGAAGCATCCTGCACTTGGAGGGCACATCGCCGGTGTATCAATATCGCTAGCCCCCCCCTTCTTATCATCCCTTGCAAGTGTTCAGCTCCTTAGCATTTACCATATCAATTCTCAACAACATTTTTTCATACTCTACCTCACTTGCCCTTCAGTCAATCCTTTACCCCCCATACAGTCTGTACCCCCTCCCCCCTTCTTCAATTGTCCCACACCAGGGATCTGCCCTCCCAGATATTTTCATCGGCCCTAGATCCTGAATGCTTATCATTGCTAAAGCCAACGTCCCCTCCCCCCTACACCCATACTGCTGTCAATCATCCACCTCCCCATTTCACACCCCTCCTCCACCCTACAACACCCCACTTTAACCATACAAAACACCCAAACGCCTCTGCCCACCACCCTCCCCCATTCCAGCCTGAAAGCAAGGAATAGGCCATTGGCCATCAGATCAGTCCAATCCAGACCCTATCGTAACATATCACCCAGGCCTTTCACTCCAAGTGTCACCCCAGCACATCCTGGCTCCTCTCCTGAGACAGTCACTGTCCATCATCTTCCGCCTCCTCTCCAGGCTGAGGCCCCTTGAAGAGCCGCTTCAGTTGTTGCCTCTTGAAAGCAACCCTTTGCCACTTCAGTGTGGGCACTCTAGGTGTCACCGCCTTCTCCTCTCATCGATGCTGGCCGTTCCTTCTCGGGAAGTCAGTGAACCCAAAGTCCCACAGCGCCTGCCAGGCCTCTGTTGCCACCTTCACTTTCTTGGAAACACCCTTTGCCGTGAATAGAAGCCCAAAGGGGAAAAGTCACTTATACTGAGTCCCCTCAGTCCTTGTATATGCTGTCACCTTCTGCAAGGCTCATCTCCAAGTTTAAACTCCTGTTACAATGTAAGCACAGAACAGACTTCTGACTGTGCACCCTTGTTGTATGTAAACCGCACTGATAACAAATAGCGCGGTATATAAAAGTTATAAAATAAATAAATAATAAATAAATAGTGTGCCCTGAGAAAGGTCATTGTATAATTCCACTGTACACCCTTTCCACTGGATCTGACTTTGGTTCCGGGAAGTAGCCAACAAGCAGAGGAAGGAGTGATCGAGTGGATGGGCAAGTTACCTCAAGTCGATGGGCCAGGGGTTCAAATACTGCTAGAGGACAGCAACCTTGGGCTGGAAGGACTGGGGTATCTAGTCCTACAGGTGCTCCTTGTGGCCTTGGGCAAGACACTTAACCTTTCGTTGCCTCGGGTACAAAAATTGTGAGCCCATCAGGGACAAGGGAAATATATATATATACATACAGTATCTGAATGTACATTGCTTTGACTCGTAGTAAAGCAGAATATGAGCCTAGCTGAATAAATAATGCAGTGCTTCTCAATCTTTTGAGGACTACCAAAAGGGACTGCTACAACTAGAAGTAGATCTACACTTGTGAGTATAATCTTCTGGAATAAACTCTTTCTCCAGTAACAAGCAGAAAGTCAGTCCTCATTTACGGGTGACGTCAGCACCGACGGAGCCCGTGTGGAGCAATTCCCCAGCTTTCAAAGAAAGCCTTTGGTATTGCTGTCATGCATGTGTGGTCCTCTTCTTGCCCAAAGGTGTCATCTTATTCAGTCTCCCTTTTCCGCGGAGCCCTTCGGACGCACGTCCTCATCCCTCGGAAAAAAGGTTTGGTTTTTGGCCTCTGGCCTGTGTTTTTTTCTAGTAGCACGAGTCCTCTACCCGTCCTTCCCCTGCTTTTTTTATCCCTTGAGCGAGGGGACGTCCTTTTGTGTAAAAATGTTCCTTTTGCAGGCTTCGCGCCCTTTTTCCCCTCAACCGCTAGCCCCAAAGGTCTTTGACCTAGCGGGGGTCCTTTTTGCCCTAATGGCCACCGGTTTTAAAAAATGTGACAGATGCTCCAAAAACATAGAAACATAGAAAAATGATGACCGAAAAAGACCACATGGCCTATCTAGTCTGTCCTTCCATATCAACAAGCACAACAGTCCCCTTTTTTCTTTAGAGATCCTCTGTGTTTGTCCCATGCTTTTTTGAATTCAGATACTGTCCTTATCTCTACCACCTCCACTGGGAGACTATTCCATGGATCCACCACTCTTTCCATAAAGAAATATTTCCGCATATCACTCCTGAATCTATCCCCTTTCACCCTCATCCAATGTCCCCTCGTAGCAGAACTTGATTTCAATCGAAAAAGGCTCTCCCCCTGTGCATTTATGCCATGGAGGTATTTAAACATCTCAATCATATCACCTCTATCCCGCCTTTCCTCTAAGATGTACATATTAAGATCCTTAAGTCTATCCTCCTATGCTTTATAATGAAGACCACTAACCATTTTAGTAGCCACCTTCTGTACTGACTCCATCCTGTTTACATCCTTTTGAAGGTGCGGTCTCCAGAATTGCACACAGAGGCACTATCACCTCCTTTTTTTCTGCTAGCCATTCCTCTCTCTATGCACCCAAGCATCCTTCTAGTTTTTGCTGTCGCCTTTTCTGCCTGTTTAGCTACTTTAAGATCATCATACACAACCACGCCTAGGTCCTGCTCTTCTTTAGTGGACAAAAGTACTTCACCCCCTATACTATATTGCTCCCTTGGATTGCTGCAGCCCAAATGCATGACCTTACATTTTTTAACATTAAATCCCAGCTGCCAAATTCTAGACCATTCTTTAAGCTTAGCTAGATCCCTCCTCATGTTATCTTCACCTTCCTGGGTGTCTATTGTAGATTTTGGTATCATCTGCAAAGAGGCAAACCTTACCCGACAGCCCTTCCGTTATATCACTAACAAAGATGTTAAAAAGAATCGGACCAAGGACAGATCCCTGGAGCACACCACTGGTAACTTCCTTCTCCTCAGAGTGAGCTCTATTTACCGGTACTCTTTGTCGCCTCCCACTCAACCAATTTCTAACCCAAATAGTAACTTTAGGGTCCATCCCTAGGGTGCTCAGTTTGTTTATAAGTCCCCTGTGAGGAACGGTGTCAAAGGCTTTACTGAAATCTAAATACACCATATCTAGGGCTCTCCCTCGGTCCAACTCCTTGGTCAGCCAGTCAAAGAAATCAATCAGATTTGTCTGACAAGACTTGCCTCTGGGGAATCCATGCTGCCTCGGATCCTGTAATCCGCTGGACTCCAGAAACCTCACTATTTTCTCTTTCAGCAATGTTTCCAATAATTTATTTATTTATTAAACATTTTTATACCGTGCCTTCCAAAGATCAAGCACGGTTTACAAAAAACAGTAACAGTCACCATCGTGTAAAGGCACCACATGAGCCTCTCTCCAGTCCTTTGTCACCACTCCCGACTCCAACAAGGCATTGAAAAGGTCTATCAGTGGAACTGCTAGAACGTCCCCAATTTCCCTCAGTATTCTAGGGTATATCCCATCCAGTCCCATCACTTTGTCTACTTTAAGTTGAGCTAGTTTCTCACAACCGCAGTCTTCTGAAAATTCTTCAAGATGCCCCTCGCTTCTGTTCCTGTTTTGGGGTGTTTTCTGAGGTCCTGTTTCTGGTTCTTCATCTGTGAACACAGAACAGAAATATTTGTTAAGCAATTCCGCTTTATCTTCATCAGCTTCTACATATTCCTCCCCTTCACCCTTGAGTCTGACAATACCACTTTTGCCCTTCCTTTTCTCACTAACATATCTGAAAAATGTCTTACCCCCCCCCCCACAATTTTATTGCATTGTCTATTTCCTCCTCTTTTTGAATCTTTGCTTTCCTGACTATTTTGCTAGCTTCTCTACGTTTTTATAAATATAGATGCTTGTTTTCCTCTCTTTGTTATCTCTTGTATTTCATGAAGACCTCCCTCTTTTTCTTCATCTTTCCAGCTACTTTTTTAGAAAGCCATAGCGGTCTCCTTTTCCTTTTCCTTTATTTACCATTTAAACAAAATGGTTGGTTGCCCTTAAATTGCCCCTTTCAGTTTTGCCCACGGTTTTTCTACATCCCCCAGCTGTTCCCTTCCCGCTAACAACTCCCTGAGGTATTGGCCCATCTTGGGAAAGTTAGGTTTCCTAAAGTCTAAGACCCTCACTTTTGAATGGATTCTAACAGCCCTAGTCCTAATACTGAACCACACCATCTGGTGATCACTGGATGCAAAATGATCTCCCACTATAACATCAGAAACACTTTCACCATTGGTAAGCACCAAGTCTTCTAGATGATACTGCAGCAGGAATGTGCCAATCAACATATGGCCTATTGACATCCCCTATCAGTAGCACTTCCCCTTTCCTAGCAATGCTGTGTATGTCTTCAATTAATTCTCTGTCCACCTCTTTCTCTTGTGAGGGAGGTCTGAATTTCACGCCAATGCAAATAGATTTCTCTTTCCCTCTTTCTAGTTTAACCCACAATGCCTCCTCTCTCCCTTTTAAGCTCTGTAATTCCAAAGCATTAATATTTCCTTATCATCCCTCCAGTCTAGTCCCGGAAACTCTGGGGTTGTCATCCTCTTCCAGCATCTTGGAGACTGATACATGTCATTCTTTGCTGTCACTGGTATAAGGACACAGGCACCGCCTCCTGCCACTCAAGTTATATCAGTCTCCAAGCAGCTAGAGGATGTGATCCAGAGTTTCTGGCTCATTTGAGTAACAATTAAGATCTTTAATTTTGTTGTTTTTTGTTTGAGGGTTAGTTATATTTATAATTGGTTATTACCTTCCTTTCTTTTGAATTGGGTTATCTGCTAAGGCAGAGAAATTAAGGCATACCGCTTTAAAATTGGGGGCTGCTGGGGCCTCACTTCCCTTCTTACCGGGGCTGAACGGAGGAGAATTCAGAACCCGGGGAGGGGGAGTCTGAAAGGCATTTAAGCCGGGTCGATTGCCTCCCCCTGCGCTAGACAGAAGCTTGCCTGTGTGCGCTTGTGGGGGAAGGCAGGCAGGAACCGTGAGGCACAGTTCTCTTCTGTGTCTCGTTATTGGAGCGGGGCTGCAGAGAAGAAGTGCTCCGGTGTTATTTCAAAGCAGGCTTCCTTGTCCGGGAAGTGGTGAACCGGTTCCAGGAGGTAAGGGGAGCTATTCTGGAGACATTAAGGCGGTGGCTGGAGTCGTGATCTTAATTGGCATAAGTTAGGCCCCGGGAGAGAAGCAGCCTCGCGGCGTGTTCTATTTTGAGCGGGAAACGCCGCCATTCAGGTTGGGGAGACAATCCCGCCTGCTGAAGGGAGCAAGCTTCGTTTTCGAATGGGAACACTGGGATTCAGTTCAGGAGACGTCCTGCTTGCTTTTATGTGTTAAAAAAAAAAAAAGTTTACATTGTGGGTAAGCGTTGAAGTTCCTTGTGGCCTGGGTCACTCCTGCACATTGGTTTCGGAGGGCACTACGGAGCCACAGGGGTATTATGCCTGCTAAGACCTTGTGTTTACTCTGCAGAGTAAAAAGGTCTGTGGTATCGGAGACAGGGATTTGTAAGGGCTGTAGCCAGGCGACAGCGATGGAACAGCAGCGAGTAGATTCGGTGGAGGAGCGGGAGGAGTTGACGCAGGGGCCCCGGTTGCCTTTGGTGGATCCGGGGGAACCAGTGCCGGCTCCTTCCTCGGCTCCTGATGTGCCCAGAGGTCGGCCGCACTTGCCAGGTGACTTGATGTCCATTTTTTCACCGGACTTTGTGGCTCTTATTCAAAGGGCATTCTGCGGAATGGCTAAAGAAACTTCTGCCTCGGTTTTGGGTCCCATAGGGGGTGATTTGGGACTAAAAAGGCCAGGGACCCCTTTGTCAATGGCACCTTCGGCCTTAGGCTTAAAGAGAGCACGGCTGGATGTAGATAAGCTAGATCACTCTGAGTTTTCGGTGGATTTCCGCGCTGACGAGGAAGAACGTGAACCGGAGATGGACGAGGAGGTCGAAGAAGGAGAGATTATGGAGCAGGAAGACCAGGCTATGATAGTGCGCATTTTTCGGAGAGAGGAATTGCCGGCTCTGATTTCGGAAACATTGAAGACTCTTAATATGCCGCAATCTGTGCAGGCAGAGGAAGCCGCGTTAGAGGATCTTACAGGCTTTTCGGAAGACTCAAAGAGCTTTTCCTATGCATTGGGTTATAAAAGAGATGATCCAAGAGGAGTGGGACATGCCGGAGTCGTCGCTCAAGGGCTCTAGGGTAATGTCTCTGTTGTATCCGTTAATGGAACAGGATAAGGAGTTTTTTAAGTCACCGAAGGTGGATGCGGCGGTGTCGGCAGTCACCAAGAAGACGACCATTCCGGTGGAAGGGAGTGCAGCTCTTAAGGATGCTCAAGATAGAAAGCTGGATGCATTGTTACGGCAGGTGTTTGAGGTTAATGATCTGTCCATTTAAGCATCTATTTGTGGGGCTTGGGTGGCGAGAGCTTGTCTCCGATAGGCGCAAAGGATCCAGGGAGAACACGCAGAGGATGTGGTTGGTGAGGCTGCTCGGTTGGAGTCCGGTGCGGCATATCTGGCAGATATTCAGTATGACCTCATTAGAGGCCTATTGAACAGTATGTCTTCAGCAGTGGCGGCGAGAAGGTATCTGTGGCTGCGAAATTGGGCGGCGGATGGTTCTTCGAAAGCGAGGTTGAGTAAGCTTCCTTTTAAGGGACGGCTGCTTTTTGGCGAGGATTTGAAGAAGATTGTTAAGGATCTAGGAGAGTCCAAGGGCGGACGGCTTCCGGAGGACAAGCGGAAGCAAGGAAAGGTTCCGCCGTTCGCCAGGTTGCCTCAGCGGAATTTTCGTCCTTTTCGTGGCTCCAGGTTTACGCAGAATCAGAGAGGGCGTTTTGCCTATAGAAGCCAAGGGTTTCGAGGATTCCGAGGGGCTAGCAGGAGGTTTGCTGCCGGCTCTTCGGGAATCAAGAAGCCACAATGAAGTCAGGGAGACCCAGGTGGAGGTAGCGGTAGGCGGCCGTCTGCAGCAGTTTTACGCTGTCTGGGTCGACATTACATCAGATCAGTGGGTGTTGGAGGTGGTTCGAGAAGGTTATGCTTTGGAATTTCAGAGACCGGTGACCGACGCTTTCGTGCAGTCTCCTTGCAAGGCACATCGCAAACGCAAGGCGGTCAAGCAGACTTTACAAAGGCTGCTGGACCTCAGGGCTGTAGTACCAGTGCCCCGCAGCCAATGCGGGTTAGGTCAATACTCCATTTATTTTGTGGTTCCGAAAAAAGAAGGATCTTATTGCCCGATTTTGGATCTGAAGAGGGTGAACAAGTGTCTCAGAATTTCTCATTTTCATATGGAGACGCTGAGATCTGTCATCATGGCAGTCAGAAAAGGGGAATTTCTTACTTCCCTCGATTTGTCCGAGGCATATTTGCACGTTCCGATTTGTCAGGAGCATCAGAGGTTCCTCAGGTTTGCGGTCCCAATGGGCCATTTTCAATTTCGAGCACTGCCCTTCGGGTTAGCGACGGCGCCGAGAACCTTTATCAAGATTATGGTGGTCGTTGCGGCGGAGCTGAGGAGGAACGGTGTTCTGGTGCATCCATATCTGGACGACTGGTTGATTCGAGCAAAGTCCAGGGTGGAAAGCGAAGAGGCTACAGCAAAGGTGGTCAGCTGCCTTCAGAGGTTAGGTTGGGTGGTCAATGTGGCCAAGAGCAGTCTAGTGCCTTCTCAGGACCTCGAGTACCTTGGAGCGCGTTTCGATACCAGGGCAGGAAAGGTGTTTCTGCCTTCCCATCGGGCGGAGGCTCTCCGAAAGTTACTTCGGA
Organism: Ichthyophis bannanicus; assembly: GCA_033557465.1. NCBI lineage: Eukaryota > Metazoa > Chordata > Amphibia > Gymnophiona > Ichthyophiidae > Ichthyophis > Ichthyophis bannanicus. The sequence goes on from CM066043.1 coordinate 289,611,997, forward strand.
GGTTCCTCATCAGGCCGCGGCCAACAGCGTGGCATTACTTGCAAGTTCTCGGAACAATGGCGGCGACGATCGACTTGGTGCCCTGGGCGAGGGCACATATGAGGCCTTTGCAGAGAGCGCTACTCTGCAGGTGGTCTCACCAAAGCGACCCACTATCCCGGAGACTTCTCTGTCTGGACGCGACTCGGGCAGCGTTACAGTGGTGGTTGCTTCCAAAGTCCTTGACAAAGGGTATGCCCTTGGACATACCGCTGTGGGTTCCACTGACTACGGATGCAAGTCTCCTCGGTTGGGGAGCGCACTTTCAGGGACGATTTGCGCAAGGACAGTGGTCAGTTCAGGAGAGGACTTGGTCTATCAACAGGTTGGAGCTCGAGCGGTGCGATTAGCGCCGCTGGAATTTCAGCGGTTCCTCACAGGAGCAGCGATCAGAGTATTTTCGGACAACGCGACCGCAGTGGCCTACAGCAACAAGCAAGGGGGCACCAGCAGTGCTCCCTTAGAGGCCGAGGCAGACCTATTATTCCAATGGGTCGAGCAAAACCTTCAGGCACTGTCAGCAGCACATGTAGCAGGGGTGGACAATGTAGCGGCCGATTTCTTGAGTCGAGTAAAGGTGGATCCCGGGGAGTGGACGCTTCATCCGGACGTTTCCGACGAGGTAGTTTGTCGTTGGGGAACGCCCGTTATGGATCTCGTCATGGCGACGTTCAATTCAGCGAAAGTGGATCAGTTTTTCAGCAGGCGCAGAGAACGGATGTCGGAAGGGCTGGATGCTCTCATCCAAGACTGGCCAATAGATCAGCTTCTGTATGTGTTTCCGCCCTGGATGTTAATAGGCCGCGTAGTGCGACACGTCGAACGACACAGAGGTTTGGTGATTCTGATAGCCCCGGATTGGCCGAGGAGACCGTGGTATGCGGATCTCAGGAGACTGGTAGTGGGGAAGCCGTGGAGACTTCCAGTCAGAAGGGATCTGTTACTACAGGGTCCGTTGTGTTTGCCTCAGGTAGTTCGGTTCTCGCTTACGGCATGGCTCTTGAGAGGGCACGGTTAAGAGCTAGAGGCTACTCGGAAGCAGTGGTCACCACATTGTTGTGGGCTCACAAACGTTCTACCTCCTTGGCGTATATTCGCGTATGGCGCGTTTTTGAAGCATGGTGGTGTGACAGGAAGTGTGAGGCCTTGCGGGCATCAGTGCCGCATGTACTAGCGTTCTTGCAGGATGGGTTTCAGAAAGGCTTGGAGGCCGCTTCCTTGCGGGTGCAATTAGCAGCGCTTGCCTATTATAGAGGGAAGATCAAGGGGCAAGCGCTCGGCTCCCATCCAGATGTTAAAAGACCCGGTGAAAAGCGGGATATAAATACAGTTAAATAAACAAATAAATAAGAGCGGTGAGTCTTTTGAGGCCCGCATACAGGCAGCGTGTTCCCTCGTGGGACCTACAGTTGGTATTGGCAGCTTTAGGTAGGCAGGCGTTTGAGCCGTTGGCTGGAGCGACCTTGAAGGATCTGACTTTGAAGGTAGTGTTTTTGGTTGCCATAGCGTCGGCAAGAAGAATTTCAGAATTACAGGCGTTATCTTGTAAGGAACCGTTCCTATCCTTTTACGAGTCAAAAGTAGTTTTACGACCGGTACCGTCCTTTTTGCCGAAGGTCGTGTCTCCCTTTCACGTGAATCAGGTCGTGTCTCTGCCTGTGTTCCATGCGGCATCAGGGGGTTCTTCTGACCTGCGGTTGCACCGGTTAGATGTTTGGAGAGCCTTGAAGACGTACCTCGGTCGGACAGCGAAGTTCCGACGTACGGATAAGGTTGTTTGTGTTGTTCGGAGGTTCTTGCAAGGGAGAAGCGGCGTCCAAAGCGTCAATTGCGAGATGGATAAAAGAGGCAATTGCATCAGCGTATCTCTTGAAGGGGAAACGAGTGCCGGAGGGCTTACGAGCGTATTCCACTAGAGCGCAGGCGACTTCGTGGGCAGAGTACAGTGGGGTGCCGGCAGCAGAGATTTGTAAGGCGGCGACATGGTAGTCTTTAAGTTCCTTTGTCAAGCATTATCGTCTGGACATTCAGGCGAATAAGGATACCTGCTTTGGATCAGTGATGCTTCAGGCTGGAATAGCAGGTCCCGCCCGTTGAGTACTTTTACTGCTCTGTTACATCCCCAGAGTTTCCGGGATTAGACTGGAGGGATGATAAGGAAGTTTAAATTAGACTTGCCTGCTAATTGTAGTTCTGAAGGACCAGTCTAGTCCCGGATCCCGTCCCGGTCCTTAAGAGGATTCGAGCCTGAAGCAGAACACTTCACAGGTAAGAGAACAAAGGGAACTGTGCAATTTCCGGCTCAGGGGGCGAGTTTTGTTCTTTGGGGGGATTTAATATAGGAGGGGCAGTTTTTGCTTCCGGGAAGGGAAGTAAGATCCTTTCTGGGTCCAATATGTCAACATAGTTAGGGCAGTTATGTTTGTTTCTAGTTATATGGCTAGAAGGCAATAGATTTATGTATGTGTTTTAACTTAATTGTTGCTCCGGTGAGTCTGCTTTGTCAAAAGGTTACTGGAGTGGGAGGAGGCGGTGCCTGTGTCCTTATACCAGTGACAGCAAAGAATGACATGTATCAGTCTCCAAGCTGCTGGAAGAGGATGACAACCCCAGAGTTTCCGGGACTAGACTGGAGTTCCTTCAGGAACTACAATTAGCAGGTAAGTCTAATTTAAACTTTTTGCATATAGTGCCACTCCTCCTCCCCTTCTTCCTACCCTGTCCTTTCTGAATAAAGTATAGCCTGGTATAATTACATCCCAGTCATGGTTTTCTGTGAACCATGTTTCTGTAAGTTTCACTGACTGGGTCAGTGTCATGGCAGGACATGCTAGGGGGGATGAAGTTTCTAGATGAAATAAATGACTGCTTTTTGGAGTAGCTGGTTCATGAACCGACCACAGGGGGAAGCCATTTTGGACCTAGTCCTTAGTGGAACACCAGATCTAGTGCAAGAGATAAGGGTGTTGGGGCCACTTGGCAATAGTGATCATAGTATGATTGCATTTGATTTAATTAATGGAGGAGGGATGCTAAGGAAATCCATAGTACTAACTTTTAACTTTCGAAGGGGAGACTATGATAAAATAAGGAAAATAGTTTTAAAAAAATTTAAAAGAAGCAGTTGCAAAGGTTAAAGACATACATCAAGCTTGGGTGTTTAAAAATACTATCTTGGAAGCCCAGACCAGCTGTTTTCCATGCTTTAAGAAAAGTGGAAGGAAGTCCAAAAATCTGCCAGCATGGTTTAAAGATGGGGTCAGAGAGGCTGTTACCAAAAAAGCATCTTTCAGGAAATGGAAAAAAGAGCCAAATCATGAAAAATGGAAACAGCACAAGCACTGGCAAGTTAAATGCAAGACATTGATAAGGCAGGCAAAGAGAGAATTTGAGAAGAAGCTTGCTGTGGAAGCAAAAACGCATAATAAAGACTTTTTCAAGTACATTCATTGCAAAAAAAACCATGAGAGAGTCAGTTGGATCATTAGATGATAAAGGGGTAAACGGGGCACTAAGAGGGTACAAGGCCATAGCAGAGAGACAGAATGAATTCTTTGCTTTGGTCTTTACTGAGGAAGATGTAGGGATGTTACCCATGATTGAAGTGGTATTTAAAGGTGATACTGCAGAAAAACTGAAAGAAATATCGATACACCGGGAAGATGTATCACAACTATTTGATAAACTGAAGAGTAGCAAATCACCCGGACCGGATGGTATACATCCAAGGGTGTTGAAAGAACTGAAATATGAGATTACAGACCTATTATTAGTAATATGTGAACTACCATTAAAATCATAATAACATAGAAATATGACAGCAGAAAAAGACCACGTGGCCTATCTAGTCCGCCCTTCCTTATCAACCACTACAATAGTCCCCTATTTCCCTTTAGAGATCCTCTGTTTGTGCCACACTTTTTTGAGTTTAGATAATATCCTCCTCTCTACCACTGAAAAACAATATAGAGACGTGGGCAGCGTTCAAAACTCACAACCTTTATTGGTCCATATGTAACAAAGGGGGGCCAAACCCAACAAAGGTCGCACTTCGTATCGTACGTACCTCCTCAGGGGTTGAGGCACACCATAAAAACTTAGGACCATGAGGGAACTGCCAACTGTTGAAAGAGGACACTGTAACTCTAGGTAATATCCCAGTTTCTGTTAGATGGACCGTGAGGGAACTGCCAACATTGTCCTCTTTCAACAATTGGCAGTTCCCTCACGGTCCGTCAGTACTGGGAAAAATAGTAGAAACCATTATAAAGAACAAAATTACTGAACATGTAGATAGACATAGCTTAATGGGAGACAGCCAACATGGCTTTAGCCGAGGAAGGTCTTGTCTTACTAATCTGTTATGTTTTTTTGAAGGTGTAAATAAACAGGTAGACAAAGATGAGTCGGTTGATATAGTGTATCTGGATTTTCAGAAAGCCTTTGACAAGGTCCCTCATGAGAGAGTTTTGGCAAAATTAAAAAGTCATGGGATAGGAGGCAGTGTACTATTGTGGATCAGGAACCGGTTAAATGATAAAAAGCAGAGGGTAGGGCTAAATGGCCAATTTTCCCAATGGAGAAAGGTGAATAGTGGAGTTACCGCAGGGATCTGTGCTGGTTCCGCTTCTTTTTAACATATTCGTAAATAATCTGGAAATGGGAATAACGAGTGAGGTAGTCAAATTTGCAGATGACACAAAATTATTTAAAGTTGTTACAACCCAAGAGGATTGTGAAAAATTGCAAGAAGACCTTGATAAATTGGAAGCCTGAATGTTCAATTGTCAGATGAAGGTTTTTTTTTTTTTTTTTTTTATTTATTGAATTTTAAGAATACATTCAATTCCAAAATTGAATAAAAGAAACATGGTAACAAAAAGAAATACAAATCCAAATATCATAGAACCATATCATTAATACATTACCATAATAAGCCCACAACATTGCTCAGGGGAGGCACCAGGAAATCAATTACATTGATAAGGAAAAATGAAACAAAGCAGAGCAAGACTTACACATCAGCCGTACGAGAAGTTACAATCACAATACTATCCTCCCTAGCCACCAGGAAGTCCAGAAGCTGAGCGGGCTCAAAAAACACAAATATCTTCTCTTTGTACGAAACAGCAATTTCAGGAATTTCAGTCAGCAGTTTATGGGCTCATGTGTACGTATTTTTCCTGATTTGGCTAGAAACACTCAGCTGAGGAGGAAGGAATTTCTGGGCTTGAGGTCCAGAGTCCTTTCCCTTGGTGGTACTTTTCTGTTAAAATTTCCGGCTCGTGGCAGATGAAGTTTAATGTGGAGAAGTGCAAAGTTAAGCACCTAGGAAAGAGCAAACCAAACTATAGTTATACATTGCAAGGTTCAATATTAGGAGCCACCACTCAGGAGAAAGATTTAGGTGTCATCATGACTAGCACGCTGAAACCCTCTGCCCAATGAGCAGCGGCAGCCAAGAAAGCAAATAGAATGCTTTTTCTTGAAACGATATCTGATCTTGACTACCATCAAATAATAAACATACCTACCCACACCAAAGGTGGCACTCTTGATCTTGTCCTACTACCCAACTGGATCTTCAACCTGTTTAAACCAGACTCCTTAGAATGCTCTCAAATACCTTGGTCTGATCACCACCTTATCAAACTAAACCTCAACTGCAATACCAACTGTACCATAAAACACACAAGAAATGACCAGACAATAAAATTTAAGAAATTTAATGAAACCGAGTTTCTAGATTCTACAATCCCTCACCTTACACTATCCCCAACAAACCTGGACAAAGCGGTCAAAAACTGGCATAACACCATAAACAACGCAGCCAAAATAAATCAAACTAATAAAAAAATATCCCACTCAAAAACCAACTATACACCATGGTTTAATAGCACACTGAAACAAATGAAAAAACATCTAAGATATCTAGAACGTAAATGGCGAAAAACCAAAACCACCATTGAGAAAGAAATATATTACAACCACCTCACACACTATAAAGATGCCATAGATAACGCAAAGAAAAATTATTACGCTACAATCCTATCAAAGTCATTCAACAGACCAAGAGAACTATTCTCCATTGTTAGTAACCTAACAAACAATTCCCAAACTTCTAGCAACGAAATCACTGACATATCAGCACAAACGTTAGCCAACTATTATCAAAACAAAACAAAACATTCACCAATGACCCCAGACTCTATCTACAAACCTCTCCATATGCTAAACGAATGGCCAGAATTTCACCCTATATCCAAAACATTATTAAAAAATATCATTCTCAACCTCAACACCACAACTTCTTATCTCGACCCCTGCCCAGTAATCTGGGTAAAAAACACACTCCCAACTCTTCTATCCTTCATACTCCCTATGGTCAATCAATCACTACTCCAAGGCTACCTACCACCCACTCTTAAACATGTACAAATCAGACCAATCCTGAAGAATAACACACTTGACAAAACCTCTCCAAAATCTTACCGACCTATCTCAAGTATACCATTCTTAGCAAAAGTCATAGAAAAAACTGTGCAACTACAGACACAAGAATTCCTCGATTCATCCTACCCGCTTGACGACCAACAATATGGATTTCGTCCCAAGCATGGAGTTGAAACACTCCTGATTGTCCTAACTGATACACTACTAAGAGGAATAGACAACCACAAAAATGCCTTCATCCTCTTATTTATTGACATATCAGCAGCTTTTGATAGTGTCCACCATTCAATAATGCTTAACAACTTAAGACATATAGGAATATACTCTACAGTTCATAAATGGTTCACTTCTTATCTGAGCAATAGAACCCAAAATGTTAGAATTGGCAATCAAACATCTGAATCATATAACTTTGAAACAGGTTTACCACAAGGCTCAGCGCTCTCTGCTCTCCTATTTAACATATACATAAAACCAGTTTGCAATATTTTCAAAAAATACGGTGTACTCTATCATCTATATGCAGATGATATTATGATGTACATCCCATTCACAATCCCCAACATACCGTTGCAACTACTATTGGATTGCTTCAATGAAATAACATTATGACTAAATGCCCACAATCTCCAAATAAACCAATCAAAAACCGAAGTCCTAATTGTCACTAAAAATCAAGATTATACCCCACCAACACATATAACACTTCAAAACCAGGAAATTAAAATAAAAAACGAAGTGAAATACTTAGGAGTTATTATAGATAAACATCTCACATTAGATACCCATATCAGAAACACTACAAAGAAAATTTACTTCAAACTCAAAATACTTAAACAACTTAGACCTCTCGTATACATACATGATTTCATCAGTATAATTCAAGCCACCATAACCCCCCACTTTGACTTTGCTAATCTTATATTATTAGGTACATCAAAACAAAACATTAAAAGACTTCAACTAGCACAAAATTCAGCAGCTAGGATAATAACGAAAACACACTCTCATCAACATATAACACCGATACTAGCATCCCTTCATTGGTTGCCAATTCAAAGCAGGATAATATACAAAACATTAATAACTACATTTAAAACACTATTCGATATGGCACCAAGCACATTAAGTAACTTAATTACTAAAGAACATTCAAAACCTACTCAAAGAAAAGGTCAATTTAAGAAACTAAAAACCCCCAAAGATTTCATAAAAACAAATAAATCAACAAACAACAAAGCGTTCTCACATGCAGCCCCAATAGCCTGGAACTCCCTTCCAGTTGAACTAAGAATGTTAACAGAGATTAACGAATTCCGCAAAAGATTGAAAACCCATCTATTTACAATACACTACAATAGTACAGACCATTCCTCAAAAGAATTAGATAAAGGCTAATCAGTTTTTGTCTGACATATCACAATAACATAAAAAGAACCCCCCCCCCATATGATTCTGAACTACTCATTACGATTATACTCCACATAATATGTATATGTATATTGTATATAATGTTGCAATGTATATAGTGTTGCACTGTTCTGTGCTATTCTGTTTAATTTTTTCTGTTTACTCTGCATTGTTTATTGTTATATGACGTTATATGTAAAACAAACTTAGCTTTGTTGACTGTTGTTATTTGTGAACCGCAGCTGATCTCTGGAAGCTGCGGTATATAAATGCTTGTTAAATAAAATAAATAAAATAAATAAATGCTAGGTATCATAAGGAAAGGAATGGAGAACAAAACAAAGGATATTATAATGCCTCTGTACTGTTCCATGGTGCAACTGCACCTTGAATATTGTGTGCAATTCTAGTCGCCATATCTTAAAAAGGATATAACGTTATTAGAAAAGGTACAGAGAAGAGCCACCAAAATGGTAAAGGGGATGGAAGGATAATCCTATGAGGAGAGACTAAAAAGGTTAGGGCTTTTAAACCTGGAGAAGAGACGGCTGAGGGGGAGATATGATAGAGGTCTATAAATTAATGAATGGAGTGGAACGGGTAAACGTAGATCCATTGTTTACGCCATCAAAATATAGAAAGACTAGGGGACATGCAATGAAGCTACAGGGTAACCTATTTAAGACTAATAAGAGAAAATATTTTTTCATTCAACGCGTAATCAAACTTTGGAATTTGTTACCGGAGGATGTAGTAAAATCTTTTAGTGTAGCTGGGTTTAAAAAGGTTTTGAACAAGTTTCTGGAGGAAAGGTCCATAAACCATTATTAAAGGGGACCCTACTGCTTGCCACAATACAAGCATTGTGGTACCTGTGTCCTTTGGGGAAACTGCTAGGTATTTGTGACCTAGATTGGCCACTGTTGGAAACAGGATACTGGGCTTGATGGACCTTGATCTGACCCAGTATGGCATATCTTATGTTCTTATAAGCACACCGCATTGTCCCACAGGTGATTTTTGCATATCAGGCGTAGGCTTCGGTGTGCCGACTCATTGTCCACCCTGAGAGCTGCTACTTCCCCCGAGTTCTCCATGGCCTGCAAAAGATCCTGGAATAAGCATTGGGTCCCACAGGCAATCCCTAAACCTCTCCTTTTCCAGGACTCTCCACACTTGCTAATTGTTGCGGCGGGATCGGTTTTCCAAGTCCTCCATTTTTTCTTGTATGTGATCCTGCGCTTGTTTTACTGCAGCCCAGCTCACTGCCAAGTCCTCCATGGCCACCCCACTCTGCTCCACATGGCCTTCCATCTGCTCTATATATGCCCCAAACTCCTCTAAATTGTGCTGGAGCCTCACCATTACCTCCTTTATGTCAGCCAGCAGGGATCCGATGTCAGCTTTCATCTCCCTGTGAAAATCCTGCAGCCAGGCTTTAAGTGAGTCTCCTTCAGGTTGTCCCCTCCTCACCTCCAGCTCTGGGTCCAACGCGTTTGAGCCACTTGCTGCCATTTACCAATTGGCACCCTGGGCTCATCTGGCCTCTCATTGCACATAACGAGACTGAAAAGCCTCCAGCTTCTTTTGGGCTGACTTTCCCCAACTCCGGTAGTGTTACGGACTTGGGTCAGATTGTGATTCAGGTTCCTTTTACACTTTTATTGTGGGATCTATGCGGACCTTCTCTAAACTCCATCCATGCAGACCAATGACGTCACAGGAAGTTCCATCCTTGTACCTTTCTGTGTTAAGTGGGCTTTTATAGTGGGACTAGATAAAATCATTGTATTAGCTTCTTAATGTATCTTGTCCTGTGATACTTATGTATAAGGGGTAATGTTTGGTACTTTTATGTTCTTGTTCCCCTGGTTTTAACTGATTTTATCGTAAACCACCTTGCTGTACTAATCTAATGAGAGGGGGTATATCAAATTTATTAAACCTTAGATCTTACATGTTCTTTGCACCAGATGGTAAATCCCTTGTACACATGCTGATAGGAATGCCTCCATGTAATGTAGTTAAAAGTAGTCTCACACTTTTATGCATCTCAAGAGGGCAGTTTATACTCAAGTAAAGGTTTATTTACTCACATCAGTAGCTCTAAAACTTGTAACGTGTACTTTAAGGACATAGGAGGCAATTCTATAAAGGGCACGTAGAAAGTTGCATACTAGAAACGCATGAACGTCTGTATTCTAAAGTACTTCTCTGCTTTAGGCAATTGCTATTCTGTAAGTGTGCATCAGATCCGTCATGCATGCTTTCAGTTAGGATGTGCACAGGGTGCTTGGGTAAAGCAGAGGTAGGACCTAAGTTAGAGAATATTATAACTGATGTGCATTTTCTCCTTTACACCTCTCCCAGAGCAAGCGTAACCGCTGCCACTAGGTTGAGGCATGTCATAGGCACCACTTATGTGTATTAACTGCACGGAGGTTTATAGAATTACCCTCTTACTGCAAAGGCCTTTAAGTGTGGGACGTTCTCAAGTTTAGATGTTTCAGCGATACAAATACAGGCACACCTTGTTATTTTTTGTGCTATTCTATTTATCCATAGCGGAAAAGAAAATGATGGCCTCGGCATCAGGCAGTGGAAACCAGCAGCTATACTCTCAAGGTGGCCCTTTCCAGCCAGGACATACTGGGAAGGCCTTCAGGTAAGTGCTGAGACGCTACTGTTGTGTGTGAAAATGATGCTAGAGCTGTGCTCTGGAGCTTTTCATAGGGGACTACTTAGCTGGGAGAAGTTCCTGGAGGAAATGTCCATAAACCATCATTAAAGAGGACCGGGGAAATCCACTGCTTACCCCTGGGATAAGCAGCATAGAATATATACCTTTGGGACCCAACAGGTACTTGAAACCTGGAATGGCCACTTTTGGAAACAGAATATTGGGTTTGATGGACTCTTGTTTTGACCCATTATGTCATATCTTACGGGCCCATTATTGAATTGGGCAGGCTATGCGCTGCTACAGCACATAGTCCTGCTCACCGACCCTTAATCCTGGATATTCAATTCCACAGTGATGGCATTGAATATCCAGGGTCACCACACATGCCCCGGAGCCACCGAAGCTAACCAGGTAGCGGTGATTTTGCACTGGTACATGGTTAACTTCCGCGGGTAAAACTAGGCCAGCTTTTGCTATGTCTAGTTTGCGTTCGACTCCGTAGATCATCTGCAGCTCCTGAACCGGCTTCAAGAGAAGGGAATCCAGGACCAAGCATGGAACTGGTGCAAATCCTACCTCGAACACAGATGGCAGCAAGTACGCATTGGTAACGACACATCCGAACCTTTCCAGCAGAAACAAGGTGTACCCCAAGGTTCCTCCCTGTCTGCTCTGCTCTTTAATATCTATATGCAGCCAGTCTGTGACATTGCCCGCTCTTTCGGCATATCCTGCCTTATGTATGCGGATGACGTGCTGCTGTTTACACCTATAACTGTCACTTGCCCGGACTACACTGTACTAATCAACTGCTTCAATGCAATAACGGACTGGCTACTCACTCAGAACCTCCGTATAAATTTAAAAAAACCAGAAGTCTTAATAATAACAAGAAATAAAGGTTTCTCTCCTCCACCAGTGCTGAAAGTCAGAGACGAAGAACTCCCAGTCAAATCCAATATACGGTATCTTGGTGTCACATTGGATCAACAGTTGGACTTCAAGGAACACATAAAACGCACCGTAAAAGCTATTTCAAGGTCAAAACCCTTCGGCACCTGAGACCTATGATTGAACCCGGTGACTTCCGCACCATCTTCCAAGCGATAGTCACACCACACTTCGATTATGCCAATATAATACTTCATGGTCTCCCGAAAATCACCCTCAACCCTCTACAGCTAGCCATGAACGCAGCAGCCTGCGTACTTTGTGGAGCCTCAAGGAATGACCACATCTCCCCCATTCTAAAAGAGCTTCACTGGCTCCCAGTATGCTCCAGAATCCTATACAAGGCCCTCCTCACTACCTTCAAGGCCTTTAACAAAATGTCACCTGCATCTATTTCCGACCTCATCATACACACTGCAAACAACAGACCTAGGAGAACACTGACTGCAGACACGCTACGCATACCAAGTGAATCTACAAAGCTCAACCAGACCACCATCAATAGTGCATTCTTGAACTATGCTCCTAGATGTTGGAACACGCTCCCTCCCTGCATTAGAGCAATCAAGGACCTTAGGCCGTTCAGAAAAGCCCTCAAACACCACCTTTTCCTCACATATTTCACTCATCTTGATATTCCCTCCCCTCACCCTTCCCCTCCCTCCCAACCCCAAACCACAGCCATTTGAGTCCAATAACCTACAGCAAACCTAGAGCTAGATGTATTTGAACTAAGAATGTAAATAGTTTCCCCCAAGTTACCTCCATGTTAAATCCCTGTTCTATGTAGATGACGGTCTAATTTAACTGACCGTTATATTGTTCAATGTAAACCGCACTGATGACAAAGAGCGCGGTATATAAGAGATGTTAAATAAATAAATACCCACTGATCGCTAACCGGGTAGCGATGCAATATCGCTGCTACCCAGTTAGCAACAGGCTTCACCTCAGAACACCCCAACACGCCCCGATGCTAACCACATAGCATCGGGGCATGTAGCAGGGTTCAAAGGGGATAGTCAACAGCACTAACCATGTAAGTGCCGTTGAATATTCCGATTTAAGGCATTTACATGGTTTACTGGGCTGTAAACTGTGTAAAGGGATTTTGAATATCGGGCCCTATCTCCCATGCACACTATCCATGGTCTGTTTCTAGCCCCAGAGCTACACACCACCTGCAGTTTTCTCTATGCCCACTTGTTCATATACCAATATAAAATCTGTAATCTGCTCCCTGCCTCTGCTGTACATAACAAATTATAATAATTCACCCTCATGCACTTTTTATAGTTTGCTCACGTCTTCACCACACAAATGCAAATATCCTCTGTCTCATGTGCTATCTGCATTTGGCCCTCTGTTTCAGCTGTGCATCCACAAATATGCCCTTACACACTGAAATTTTCTAAATATAAATTGACAAAAGCTGAAGAGAGGGAGGCTAAGAAAATAAAAGTATTTTCAACTGGTGGTCATCTGGAACAGACTTCTAGCAGATGTGGTAGGAACCAAAATGGACCAAATTCAAGTTTGTGTGGGCTAGATGTAAAGAAGATGGGGGGATATTCAGCAGCGGCAGCTAGCTGTTCTGACACTGAAATGTAAACCCAGATATTCAATGCTGGGGTCATAACTGGCCCTGCGTTGAATGTCTTTGTTGCCCCTATTGGCAGGAAGCTAACCGGGTAGCAGCGCTATACAGCTGCTGCCTGGTTAGTGTCTGCACCGAAGTTAGGCCAGCTTTTGCTATACCTTACTATCTCCAGGAACAAACAGCAATGTAGTCTTCACATATGGGTGACAGGGTACCGACAGAGCCCGTGCGGGAAGCTCCCCAGCTACCAATAGGAGAGCCTTTGGGAGCACTCCACTACGCCTGCGTAACTGCCTTCCTGCTCTCCACTACGCCTGCGTAACTGCCTTCCTGCCTCTCCTCTGTTCTTCTTTTTCTGTGGAGCCAATGGGTCATTACTCTATCACCACAAAAAAGAATTTCAAAACTTTTCTATTACCGCTCTGACTCACCACAACGGTATTGTACGATACCGCCCTCCCTTTTTTCTTTCTACTTTTTTTCTTCATATCTTTCATTTTACTTAACAAAAAAACAAAAATTCTTTTCTTTAGGGTCCTCATGCCCATTGGGCCTTGCCCACCATCTTAAGATGGAGAAACCCTCCAGTGGTTTCAAAAAATGTACCAAGTGCTCCAGCACCATTTCGATAACAGATGAACATGACTGCTGTCTGAAATGTCTTGTTCCTGACCGTATTACCCAAAAAGGCTCCCCCTACAAACAGATAACGAAGAGGGGCCTAGGGAACTGGGCCAAAATGGTCAGGGAACTCTTCCCTTCGGACTCTGTGTCATTGGCCTCTACTTCCTCTAGAGCATCGTCATACTCACACGTTTCAAAAACACTCTAAAGTATCGAGACACTCGGAGAAGAAGACAAAGAAAACTACATCTACTTCCAAACCTGCAAAAGATAAGGTAAAACCCAGAATCTCCTCTGAGAGGTTGAAGGAACAGAAGGAAAAGCCCAGAGATTCCTTGGGTAAGTCTTGGGAGTTGAGAGAGAGGTCTCAATCAACTCACCAGGAATAGTCTAGGACTTCTTCCGACTCTGGACATCGGTCCAGGCATCCCTAGTGGGAAGACTTGTCCTCCAAAGCCTTAATGGGGAATCGGGAGGCACCTGAGGCTTCAACCTCTGGAGATCCCCCCGATGCCTTGCTCTAGTATGGTGGTGCCCAGCCCTGTTCTTTCATTGGACCAGACTCAGGCTACCTTCTTGGATCAGTGAATGCTGTCCTTGGAAAGGATTATTGCGGCTCTCCTAGCAGCTTCGGTTCCTCTAACACAGACAACCCCAGGAATACAGCCGGAAGCATTGACATTGATGAATCCATCCACTTCAGTGCAGGCTTCTACATCGGTCTTGCCATTGGCGCCAATACACCCTGCACTGAGGACCGAGGTATCAGTACCGACCCTGGTATAGGCACCAGCCATGGATAATGCTTGATCTACACCAGGTCGAGCTTCAAAGGACATTGAGTCGAGTATCCACCGCGCCAAGTGTTCCTTCTATTCCACATCCATTGTCTCAGCTCCCAACCGTTCACGACAACTCTTTGCTACTCTGCATACGCTCTCCCAACTCCAGGCCCCTCCCAAGCATGAGCCTGTCTCTACCTTGCAAGCCCCCAGTCCGACCGCACTGGCCTCCTTCTCCTCCAAAGTCCAAAACCTCCGTTCCTCCCTTCCTTTTTGCCCTCAGGCATTGCTTTCACCTCCCCCTATCTCGCCTCCGCCGTCCCCCTTGCTGTCACATGCCTGGACCAATTTCTACCCAGTCACCTCTCCGGAGCTCATCCAGCTACTGTCCACAACTCATAAGACCACTTGCCCTCTAGACCCCATTCCCTCCTCATGGTTCGCTGAGCCTTTTCCCACCCTCTTGCAGTCCCTCCTCACCATTATTAATTCTAGTCTGTCATGTGGTACTTTCCCCGGCCCATGGAAGCACGCTTTGGTTCGCCCTCTCCTGAAACATCCATCTTTAGACTCCTCTGTCCCCGCCAATTTTCATCCAGTGTCCAACCTTCCTTTTGCCTCTAAGCTTCTAGAAAAGGTGGTTTTCTCACAACTTTCCCATCACTTGGATTCCACACACTTTCTGCACCCTCGGCAGTCTGGATTCCGGCCCGGGTATAGTGTTGAAACTACCATCACAGCAGTTATGAATGAAATACGCACCTCCCAAGACCAGGGCAACATCACGATAGCTGTATCCCTCGATCTCTCAGCTGCTTTCGACCTGGTAGATCACACCCTTCTTCTCTCTCGACTGCGGGATGCGGTTATTCGTGGTGTTGTCTATCGCTGGTTTCACTCTTTCTTATCTTCTCGTTCATTCGTGGTTACTTCTGCCCTTTCTACCACAGATGCCTTCCCTCTCACTTGTGGTGTCCCACAAGGCTCCATTTTGGCTCCCTTGCTGTTTAACATCTTTCTGGCCCCCTTGTCTCTACTTATCCAACAGCTGGGGATTTTGGGCTACTATTATGACGACATTTTTCTTCTACATCATACTTCCTCGTCCCATCCCGATATCACTCCTCTGGAGGCCTGTCTATCCTCAGTTTCCTCCTGGCTCTCTCCTCCAACTGTCTGGTTCTTAATGTTTCTAAAACGGCGGCTATCTGGTTCACCCACGGCTCTCCCATTCCATCTCTCACTCCTTCCTTTTCTGGTATCCCTATTTCCACGGTCTTTAAACTCCGTTATCTCTGTGTCATTCTCGATAGCACTCTTACTTTTCATGATCACATTTCCTCTATTTCTCAGCGTTCCTTCTTCTGCCTTAGGCAGATTCGTGCTATCCGGCCTTTCCTATCTTCTCAAGCTCTCACTACCCTCCTCTCTTTGGTTATAACCCGGTTAGACTTCTGTAATTCCATTTATGCCGGCATCCCCCAGTATCAGCTACATCGACTACAGTTAATTCAGAACACAGCTGCCCAGATGATCCTGCACACCTCCCCACGAGACCACATCACCCCTCTCTTGCAACATCTCCACTGTTTGCCTCTGCAGTTCCGGATTTCCTTCAAAGTCCTCACCCTAGTTCATCGAGCTATCTACCTCCACAGACCCCAATACCTCTCTGATTTGCTCACTTTTCATGTCCCTACTCGCAGCCTTCGGTTCATTCATGTCAACCGCCTCCACCTTCCAGCCCCTTCTCGTGCACACCTCCATTCCACTCGTAAATCAGTCTTTTTCTACCTTGGTCCCTCCCTCTGGAATTCACTACCCACAGCCCTCCGCTTAGAAGAATCCTACCCCAAGTTCCGTTCTCTCCTCAAGACCCATTTTTTCTCCTCCGCCCTTCATGATTCTCTATGACATCTCATAACCCCACTCTCCTTTCTATCTTTCTGCCCTCTATTCTCCATCTTTCCTTTCCTCAAATTTGTTGTAATCTCTTTTTCTCTCTATGACATAATGTTTTTATTCACATTGTAAACCGCCCCGATGTAATGGGGGGCGGTATATCAAATGTTCTGTAAACAATAAACAATTGAAGAGCATCGACACAGCTCATGCCGTCATCGGCATTATCGATACTCACTGATATCGGATTCAGATTCCTCCAATTCCGATGACCTCCAGGACATCGCCTCAGAACCTTTGCCACTGTCCGTAAGCACGTGGCATAAATCCCCTCCTGAAGACATGTCTTTTCAGGAGTTTATCTAAGACATGGCGGCTGGCCTTTCCATTCCAGCAGCATCAGAATCGGAACCAAGTGTGGAGGAACTTGAGATACTTCAGTGTCCCACAGCCCCGAAAGAGGCCGCAATCCTCCCGGTACACCAGATCCTATATAACAATACTCCGGATGTGAGAAACCCCTCTAACCGTTTCCCGCATCTGTCGTAGATTGGACGCAATGTACAAGGTTCCCAAGTGTTCTGGCTTCCAGAAGTCACAACCTCCGCACCATTCTATGGTGGTGGAATCGGCGATGCGCCTCATAAAATGTGGCAAAAACAATGCTGCGATTCCTCCAAGAAGGGACTTGAGAAATCTTGATTCATTCGCCCGACATTTCTTTCAGGCATCCATGCTATCCAGCAGGATAAATTCTTATATCCTCTATATGGGGATTTTCCTGAAGAAACTTAGACTGGGAAGGATTCCTTCCATTCCTACCAGAGGAGAAATCTCCTGCCTTCCAAGATGTTTTAGCACACAGCCAACATGTCTCAAAACTTGTCAGTAAGGCAGCATTTGATGTTTTGAGTCATCCAGTAGGGCCTCTTCTATTGCCATAGGTGCAAGGCGACTGGCTTGGCCCCAAGCTTCAGGCTTAGAACAATGGGTCTAAGATAAATTGGGCAATATTCCCTGCACTTAGTCCTTAGTGGAACACCAGATCTGGTGCAAGAGATAAGGGTGTTGGGGCCACTTGGAAATAGTGATAATAGCATGATCGCGTTTGATTTAATTAATGGAGGACGAATGGTAAGGAAATCCATATTACTACCTTTTAACTTTCAAAAGGGAGACTATGGTAAAATGAGGAAAATAGTTAAGAAAAAACGAAAAGGAGCAGTTGCAAAGGTTAAAGACTTACATCAAGCATGGGTGTTGTTTAAAAATACTAACTTGTAAGCCCAGACCAGCTGTATTCCACGCTTTAAGAAAAATGGAAGGAAGTTCAAAAAACTGCCAGCATGGCTTATAGGTGAGGTCAGAGAGGCGGCTGTTGCCAAAAAAGCATGTTTCAGGAAATGGAAAAAGAGCCAAATGACGAAAACTGGAAACAGCACAAGCACTGGCAAGTTAAATGCAAGGCATTGATAAAGCAGGCAAACAAAATTTGAGAAGAAACTTGCTGTGGAAGCAAAAATGCATAATAAAGACTTTTTCAAGTACATTCATAGCAAAAAACCTGTGAGAGAGTCAGTTGGACCATTAGAAAATAGAAGGGTAAAAGGGGCAGTAAGAGGGGACAAGGCTATAGCGGAGAGACTGAATGAATTCTTTGCTTCAGTCTTCACTGAGGAAGATGTAGGGATGTTTCCCATGACTGAAGTGGTATTTAAAGGTGATGCTGCAGAAGAATTGAAAGAAATATCGCTACACCGGGAAGATGTATTACAACTATTAGATAAACTAAAGAGTAGCAAATCACCTGGACCAGATGGTATACATCCAAGGGTGTTGAAAGAACGGAAATATGAGATTGCAGACCTGCTATTAGTAATCTGTGAACTATCATTAAAATCATCTCTAATACCTGAAGATTGGAGGATCGCCAATGTAACGCCAATATTTAAAAAGGGTTCGAGGGGTGATCCAGGAAACTACAAACCGGTGAGCCTGATGTCAGTACCGTGAGAAATGGTAGAAATCATCATAAAGAACAAAATTAATCAGCATGTAGATAGTCATGGCTTAATGGGAGACAGCCAACATGGCTTTAGACAAGGAAGATCTTGTCTTACTAATCTGTTATGTTTTTTTGAAGGTGTGAATAAACAGGTAGACAAAGGTGAGTCAGTTGATATAGTGTAACTGGACTTTCAGAAAACCTTTGACAAGGTACCTCATCAGAGACTTTTGGCAAAACTAAAAAGTCATGGGCTAGGAGGTGATATACTATTGTGGATCAGGAACTTGTTACAAGATAGAAAGCAGAGGGTAGGGCTAAATGGCCAATTTTCCCAATGAAAAAAGGTGAATAGTGGAGTACCCCAGGGATCTGTGATGGGTCCGCTGCTCTTTGACATATTCATAAATGACCTGGAAAAGGGAATAACGAGTGAGGTTATCAAATTTGCAGATGACACAAAACTATTTAAAGTTGTTAAAACCCAAGAGGATTGTGGAAAATTGCAAGGGGAACCTTGATAAATTGGAAGACTGGACATCCAAATGGCAGATGAAATTAATGTGGACAAGTGCAAAGTTATTCACCTAGGAAAGAATAACCCAAACTATGGTTACAAGATGCAAGGTTCAGTGTGTAGCGGCCCAGTGTATAGCGGCAGCCAAGAGAGCAAATAGAATGCTAGGTATCATAAGGAAAGGAATGGAAAATAAAACAAAGGATATTATAATGCCTCTATATCGTTCCATAGTGCACCTTGAATATTGTGTGCAATTCTGATCGCCGTATCTTAAAAAAGATATAGCGTTATTAAGAAAGGTACAGAGAAGAGCCACCAAAATGGTAAAGGGGATGGAAGGATATTCCTATGAAGAGAGGCTAGAAAGGTTAGGGCTCTTCAACCTGGAAAAGAGACGGTTGAGGGGTGATATGATAGAGGTCTATAAATTAATGAATGGAGTGGAACGGGTAAACGTAGATCAATTGTTTACGTCATCAGAATATAAAAAGACTAGGGGACATGCAATGAAACTACAGGGTAACCTATTTAAGACTAATAAGAGAAAATATTTTTTCGCTCAATGTGTAATCAAACTCTGGAATTTGTTATCGGAGGATGTATTAAATGCTGTTCCTTATCGTTCCTCCAGTTCAGTCCTCTACCTCTGGGTTGTCAACCTCCTCCTGCAGCTTGGAGACTGGTACGTCAGAATCATGACATCACTGGATATAGCCTGCTGGTCTCTCTTCTCAGCCCCAGTGTGACAAGTCTCCATGCAGCAGGAGGACGTCGTGAGCCTAGTCTGGGGCTCACTAGAGGAACAGATAAGGAGCCTGTAGTTAGAGTAGCTTTGGATCAGTTAGTTCAATTAAGTAGAATTTTTGGTACTGTTCTTTAAAAAAAAAAAAAAAGGAATTTCTTGCTTGGCTGCTCCCTGTCTGTCTGTGCTGCTGCTTAGTGAATTTCCTCCTTCCTTGGGCCGTGGAATCTCTCCTCCCGGACCTTACAGGGGAGAGCCGTCCCTCAGGCATATTCCATCAGCCAGAACCACGGAGCAAGCGTGGTCTTGGCTGCGGGGAGCCGGCTGGAGAACAGAGCGGAGCAGCGGTGAGTCTCTTCGCCAGCGGCACGCTTCGGCTTACCGAAAGGGGCCGTACAGTGCAGGAACGCAACTGTGAGCAGGGCAGACCTGGCCTGTAAGCTTTTCACCGGTTACAGGCTTTGATCGGCAGCGGGGGGGGCTCAGTTGGGAGTCTGGGCGCCGTGCCGAGGTTTGCTTTGGCGCCCTTTTTTCCTCCGGGTCCCACGGCGGCCATTTTGTGCAGCGCGAGGGCGCCGCGTGGCTGCCGGAGTAGAGGGACACACAGGACTGAGGAGCTGAAAGGAATTTGAGGTTAGTTGGTTTTGCGTTTTAGATCAATTTTATTTCTTTATTTCTTTAATTTATTTGCGATAAACCCTCTGGGGGGGAGGCTCCTCCCACGGCTTGAGTTAGGCCGGGGGGGGGGGGGGGCTTCCCTGGTAGAGAGGAGTTGGGACTCAAAGTGCAAACTTTTAAAGTTTAAATAGTTAAGTTTAAAGTTAATTTTTTTTCTTTTGCATGTTGAAAAAAAAAAAAGAAGTAGTTTATTCAATCAGGAGTCCCAAATTGAAAGGCCAGCTTTATGGCAACATGGCCACAGTGTGTTGTCTGCGGCACCCGGAGAGGCACGGTGACCGATTCAGGGGTTTGCCACGGCTGCGCAACGCTTTCTTCCACTTTGGAGTAGCAGATGGATTTCAAAGAGTCCCCAGAGGCACAGGTGGCGCCGGCAGGGTCGGCAGATAAGTCAGTGCAGTTCCCCGGGCAAGGGCCCGCCTTGGAGGAGTCGGCGGGTCCTTCAGGGGCTCTGCCGGGCCCGAGGTCGGCGGGTCTCGGGGATTTTTGCCCTGATTTCATATTAATGATGCACCATGCCTTTTGTTTACGGCGTCAGGGCAAGATGTCGGGAGCGTCGCCGCTTTCAGTTCTTTCTCAGCAGATGGAGGTGGCTGAGGTGGAAGGCGTGGACCCGTCGGCGCCTAAGAGGGTGAAAGTCCGCCCTTTGTCGTCAGCGGAAGCTGATTGGCCGGACGGCGAGGATCCCGAATGGGAGCACGAAGAGGAGGCAGAGGATCTGGAAGAGGGGGAGATCCCAGAACCTGAGGATCAGGCTAAGATCATAAGGGTCTTCTGTAGAGAGGAGCTTACGGCGTTGATCATGGAATCTATGCAGATGTTGAATCTCGCTACTCAGACAGCCGGTGAAGAGGAGGTTGAGGATCCAGTGATTCAAGCGGTGCGACAAACGCAGGTGGTGTTTCCGGTGCACTGGGTGGTAGACAAAATGTTCCAAGAAGAGTGGGATCACCTGGAAACGGGGCTCAGAGGGATAAGGACAATGAATAGGCTCTATCCCCTGGCTGATAAGGATAAGGAAAGGTTCCGTTCGCCACGGGTGGATGCGGAGGTTATGAAAAAGACCACTATTACGGTGGAAGGCAGTTCGGCCTTAAAGGATGCTCAAGACTGTAAGGTTGAGGGGTTGCTGAAGCAGGCATTTGAGGCAGATGCACTGTTGTTGCAGGTCTCCATTAGTGGGGCTTGGGTGGCCCGGGCGTGTTTGCGCTGGGTTCAGTGACTACGCCAATCGTCGCATCTGGACCTAGAGGAGCTCAAGGAACTGGGCCGTCTGGAGTCCGGGATGGCGTATTTAGCGGACGTACATTATGATTTGATCAGAGCTCTCGCGAATAGCACGGCTTCCGTGGTGGCCGCACGCAGGTCTGTGTGGTTGCAAAATTGGGCGGGGGACGGTTCTTCCAAGTCCCGGCTCAGTAAGCTGCCCTTTAAGAGCAGGTTACTGTTTGGGGAAGATCTGGATAAATTGGTAAAGGACCTCGGGGAGTCCAAGGTTGGTAGGCTTTTACATTTACCAAGTAAGCGTAATTATCATTTAGTGTAGCTGGGTTTAAAAAAGGTTTGGACAAGTTCCTGGAGGAAAGGTCCATAAACCATTATTAAAAGGGACACGGGATATCACTGCTTGACCCAATACAAGCATTGAGGAACCTGTGTCTTTTGGGGAAACTGCTAGGTACTTATGACCTAGATTGGCCACTATTGGAAACAAGATACTGGGCTTTACGGAAAGAGTAGTGGATCCATGGAATAGTCTCCCATTAGAGGTGGTAGATATGAGGACGGTAACTGAATTCAAAAAAGCATGGGACCAACACAGAGGATCTCTAAAGGTAAAAAGTGGACTGTTGTAGTTGTTGATATGAAAGGACAGACTAGATAGGCCATGTGGTCTTTTTCTGTCATCATGTTTCTATGTTTCCTCTGGAATGGAGAAATAGACTAATGGTTAGAGGACTGGCTTGGGAACCAAGAGATCAGGGTGTGATTCCCACTAGCACTCCTTGTGGCCTTGGGCAAGTCACTTAACCCTCCATTGTCTCATAAAAATCCAAGTTATCAATGTCCCTGTTTAATGTAGATTACCAAATTTAAGTTACAATGTAAACTGTTTTGATTGAAATGATAAAGTGGTATACCAAAAAAACCCCCACCTGTTTTCTTTGCTAGGGGTGCTCTTGGTCGGGAGGACCAATAGAGCACCTTTGAAGGGAAGGACTCCTGCTCAGGAGGAGCAGTGCAGCCTTCCAAACCTCCTGCCTGGACTCCAGCACAGCCCTACTTGAAGCCAAACCAGACCCTCTTTTTTGTGTTTTCTTGTTACTAAATTTAAACACAGAAAAACAAAAAGTTTAACTTTTACCCGAGCTAAATCTCTTTGGTGATGCAAGGCAGATTCAGCACCAGGCGGCTTCAGCTCCTTGTACATAGGATCAGAAGCAATTCTTCAGCAATGAGTTAGCTCCTCTTCCTATTTCTGTGCTTTTCACGGGGGAGCGGGTTCGTGGGTGTTTCCCTCTGGGCAGTCTCCTACGGGCCGTCATGTTCCCTTCTCCCCGTGCTTTCCAGTGCCACAACCATTGCCTTTTTTTGGTGCCAGAGCAAAAGGGAAGCAATTGTTTTTCACCTTGGTGTTCCTTATCAGTGTCTTGCGACAGGAGCGCTTTCGTCAGGGCTGGTTTCTTCTTCTGCAGTGTCGTTTGCTGTCAGGGCACTGTTCCTGCCGGCATGGTGGTTTGTTTCAGTTTCTGCATTCATCTCCTGCGGCTTCATGCCATCTTTTTATACAGCGCAGCCTCCATTTTCTGTATCGGGGAACATCTTTGGGGCCGTTTTCACTCTGTGCCAGTGTTTTTCTAATCCTTTTGCCTTATTTCAAGTTTCCTCCCTACGGCGTTGTCTGGGCTGTGGGAAGAAACATTGGTTTTTGCAGGACAACTTCCGCTTGGCTTGTGCTGCAGATCAGGGTGGCCCTTCCTCAGCCTCGGGGCACAAGACCATGAGTTCTCCTGTGCTTATCCTGCTGGGACTCTTTCTGGAAGTTTCGGGACTGTCTTGCTCATCCAGGGGAAGCCTCCCTTTGGGGCCTCTTCCGGTACACCCACCTCCTCTTCCTCAGCCTCAGGGCACGAGAGCATGAGTTCTCCTGTGCTTATCCTGCTGGGACTCTTTCTGGATGTTTCGGGACTGTCTTGCTCATCCAGGGGAAACCTCCCTTTGGGGCCTCTTCCGGTACACCCTCCTCCTCTTCCTCAGCAGCATCAACAATTTCAGCCTGACAGTTCAGATGCCCAGTTCATGTCCCTGCTCCATCAGGCCTGGGAACTGTGCTGCTAGGGATCCTCCTCTGCACCTTCAAATACCGCCACAGCTCGCACATCTAGGAAGCGCTTCAGACCAGCCTTGACTACAAATGTCTCGGGCCTGATTGAAGATACCTCCTCCCTTTTGGGGGATTGGCACCCTGTCAAAGAGGACAGAGAATGCCTTTCAGAGGAACAATTCTTCTCTGGATCAGACCGAGAGGAAGGAGAGCTCTCGCCCCCAGAGGAGGATCCCAGTATCCATTGATGAGGACCAAGTGTTCAGTTATTCTTGTAAGGAGGAACTCCCAGCTCTAATCATGCAAATTACAGAAGCTCTGTACCTTTCTGAACCACAGACTCAACAGGCTTCAGATCCATCCAAGCCTCAAGTGGATCCTATTATTGTGGGTATTAAAAACCCACTAGAGCTTTTCCCTTTCTGTTGGAGTTTCAACAGATGGTCTCCTTGGAATGGGACTCCCCAGATGTGTGTCCGCGTTTGGCACAGCACCTTGGCTGTGTCTGTCTTTGGTCCCCAGAGGTCCTGAATAAGTGGCTGCATTTTCCCAAGGTCGATGCTCTCGTGACCGCACTGACAAAGCATACGACCATTCCCATTGAAGGTGATGCTGCGCTCCAAGATCAGAACGATCATAAGGTAGAAGGTCTTCAGAAGACAGCTTTTTCTTCCTCTTCCCTGGTCCTGCAGGCTGTGGGCTATGGAGGATTGGCAACATGCTCCCTCCTGTGCTGGTTTCAGCAATTGCCCGAAGACCCCACTCTACCACGGCTGTAATCGGTTATTGCTTTTCTTGCGGATGCTTTCTGTGATCTGCTCCACCTAACGGCTCATTCAGTTGCTGCCATTATGGCGGCCAGATGCTAGCTGTGGTTCCGCCATTGGAATGCTGATGCAGCCTCCAAGTCTTCTCTTACTAAGCTCCCCTTCAAGGGCAGGCTTCTTTTCAGGGAAGATCTTGAGAAACTGGTGAAAGATTTGGGAGAAGTCAAACCCAAACATTTGCCAGAGGACATACCCAGATCTGGCTCTCATTGCCTCTCCGCTCCATCCTCGTCAACTTCTTCATCCAGACCGCGATTTAGGGGCTCTTGGCATTACCATCCTGGGAAATCCTATTCCACCTCAAACAAATGCGGTTCCAAATCACAAGTCCTCCAACAAGTTTGCAGGGCCTATGAGGTCCTCCCATTGATGGGCACAAGGTCTGTTCTGGGGTGCTGCATACTGGTGGACGGCTCCGCCTCTTTTCCCGAGAATGGACCCACATAACCTCAGACAAATGGGTACTCAAAGTGGTCTTGCACTGTTATGTCAATTAATTGTGCCAAATTGATTCAGGATGCCAAAAAGACTGCAATGCAGCTCACTCTTTAGTAACTAATTCAGCTTAAGGCAGGTTGCCCAGTTTCCCCATCGGAAATAGGTTCTGGGTGCTATTCCTTTTATTTTGTAGTTTCCAAAAAGGATGGCTCCTACCGGCTTATTCTGGCCCTGACTTCTTGTGCCATGCTTCTGGATGGAGACCCTGAAGTCCGTCATTCAAGCAGTTGAACCGGGCAAGTTTCTAGCATGCCTGGACCTCACAGAGCCCTATTTTCACATTCCGATTTGTGAAGATCACCAGCAATACTTGCGCTTCACAGTTCTGGGACAGCTCTATCCATTCCGAGCCTTGTCTTTCAGCCTCACCACGGCTCCTCAAACC
Source organism: Ichthyophis bannanicus (assembly GCA_033557465.1). Classification (NCBI taxonomy): domain Eukaryota; kingdom Metazoa; phylum Chordata; class Amphibia; order Gymnophiona; family Ichthyophiidae; genus Ichthyophis; species Ichthyophis bannanicus. The sequence goes on from CM066043.1 coordinate 289,637,421, forward strand.
TTTTCCAAGGTGATGGTAATAGTCACCATAGCCCTTCACCACTAGGTCATTTGGGTACATCCTTATCTGGATGACTGGCTGGTTAGGGCTAAGTCTCATGGGGAAGTGATCTTGGCAATCTTGTGGGTCGTCAGCTTTCTGGAGTGCCTTGGTTGGGTGATCAATCATGCCAAACATTGCCTACTGCCAGCAGTCTCTCAAGTTTCTTGGGGCTCATTTCGAGACAAAGGTGGGGCGTGTCTTTCTCATCCAGGACAGGTGCGAAAAGGTGTGCATGCAGGTCCACACCTTTTGTTGCTTTTCTTCTCCCAGGGCGTGGGACTACCTGCAACTCCTCAGCATCATGGTGGCCACGTTAGACATTGTCCCCTGGGCTCATGCTCACATGCATCTACTTCAACGTTCCGTGTTGTCCTGCTGGTCTTCATGCTCTCAGGACTATCAGGTCCATCTTCCTCCTCTACCTGTGGTGCGTCATAGTCTCAAATGGTGACTCTGTCCTCACAATTTGTTGTGCGAAGTTTCACTGGAAGCTCCCTATTAGATACTGTGATAAGGAAGCTTATCATAGCTCAGGAAGGAGCTATAGAAAAGGTGAAGTGTCTCTGAACAAGCAACCTGTCAGTGCTGGTAGAAATGAGAAAACAGAATTTTGCCATAAAAGACTACCAGTCCCAGAATGCACCAGGTTTCCAACAGCCATTAGAGGAGCTGAAGTGGGGAAACGTGTGTTCAATCAGGAGGGCTATGAGGTAATCCCTAAGCACTCATCTCAAAGGGCAGGGCCTGATTCAGCACAGCTGCGCTGTATTAGGGAGGAGCACTCATCTAAGCAGAATAAGAGTAGAGTTTATTCTACAGATGACCATCTTCATGATCACCTTGGATATCCAGAGAATTATCCTCAGTTTCATCTGAAGGATCATCAGAAGCAGAAGCCAAACCGGACGGACAGAGAGGGAAAGAAGCCCTCTGGAAGAAAGAGGAGAAAAGCCTTTGAGAGGTCTAGAAGAGTCCAAAGCAGTACGTATACTGGGAGATATTCCAAGGGCCAGCATACACCATTGGACTGGGGAAAGCCAGAGGAATGCTGCTGCAGAGCTAGGAATCACCAGAGGCTACCTGTGAGGGAGATGGCTGCACGTGGAAGGGACTCTAAGACCTGTGCCAGAAGGTATGTGAAGAGAGATCCAGTGTCCAGGGATCTGGATTGGAAGGCTGGACATAAGAACTGGACTACATACTGGCCAGGCTATATAGAGAGGAACTCTAGCAGCAATGGAAGCTCAGGTATGAACACTGATCTATGCCCTAGCTATAACCTTGAAAGACAGCAGGGAAACAAGTATTCTCCTGAAAATGCTCCATTGAGAGATTCATCTGTGCCAATACATGATATTGAACCCATGCTTGTTGAACAAGGGGGAATAATAGCAGATGAGGATCCTATTTATATGGACTGTTCTCTGTCTAAACTCCGTTGGTAACTTTCTGTTATAAAGTACAGCAACCATCACAAAGAAATACAAATTTGTTCTTTAATCTATTCAGAAAAGCTCCTGAAGCAGGATTTGACCCACACAGTGGAAGGCAAGCCAGCTAAGGGGTTTCAGCTGGTGACTGCTAGCAATTAAGCCTTACCTAATTGCTTGTGAGCTAGGAGAGAATCTAGTCTGAATCTGTGTGGGAAGTAATCAGAAGTTAATCTGAAAAGAACAGTTTGTTTCTTGCTTTGTGGCTTTTCATTTGTTGTTTCCTGATTTTGACTTTGTTTTTCCAAGTTAACACTGAAAGCAAGTAACCTAATTTATGTGCTACCAAGCATATCTGTGTTAGGAGAAATAACCCCATAAATAAATATCTTATTGGCTTTACCCAAGAGCACAACTAAATTATTGTCAGCAGCTGTGTCTGGTGTGAATGAACTACATTGCCCACAATACCTTGCAAATCATATAGAAATATGTACTTGCCAAGAGTGTGAAGATTCTCACCCAGGCAGCCGTCTGACAATACTCATGACAGTCAACACCAGCCTAATGTGTTGCGGTATGTACTGTCTACAGCACACAATGCAAGGAACCTGATCCAGGCGCAAAACCTCTTGGACCAGCAATCTCTTCGAGGCACGGGCAGTCTGTTAGCACTATACCACTTTCAGCCTTTTCTCCAAGATCAGGTGGTGTGCGAACTCTCCAACAATGGCATGACAGTGGCTTATCTCAGCTGGCCAGATGGGGAGATGGCTGCCTTATTCGCATGGGCTGAGCACAATTTCCAGATTCTCTTCTCAACACATCGCAAGAGTAGAAAACGTTCAGGCAGACTTCCTCAGTCACCATGTCCTGGATCACAGCGAGTGGGAACTCGCTCCGAGAGCATTTGCGTATATAATAGGCCAGTGGGGGCATCTGACTCTGGACCTAATGGCCACGTCATCCAACGCCAAGATGTCTACCTTTTTCACTCATTAGAAGGAATCGAACTTGAAGGGCTTCTATGACCTAGTCCAACCCTGGCCACTGTTGCCACTTCTATACATCTTTCCCCCTTGGCCAATAGAGTCTCACTCCAGTCAAATAATTCTGGTGGCTCCAGACTGGCCACGTTGCCCATGGTATGCTGATCTGGTTCATCTGATGGTGGCAGCGCCTCTTATGCTTGTGTCAAACAAAGGTCTTTTGCACAGAGACCAATCATCATGGAAGACACCGCTCCCTAATTGCTTATGCCTTGGCTCTTGAGTGGCATAGACTAGTGCACAAGGGCTATTTGGTACAGGTGGTGGCTACCTTGTTACATGCATGCCAACTCTCCACCTCTCGGACGTATGCCTATGTCTAGCGTATCTTTATTTCCTGGTCTTCCAGGAAGTCTCTTCCACCCTGGAAAGTACAGGTACCTGACATTCTTTCTTTCCATCAGGATGGGTTTGAAAAAGGTGCAGATTGCAGCCTTGACTTGTTTCGGGGGTCCGCTTTGTGGTCGTTCCTTTCCTTCACATTCCAGTATCACCCGCTTTTTGCAAGGGGTTCAGACTCTCCGGCCTCTGGTTTGGCTGACCATTCTGGCTTGGAATCTTTCCCTGGTTCTCTGTACCTTCATGCGTGTTCCTTTCAAACTTTTACACAGAGTAACTCTGAAGGACTTAACCCTTAAGACGGTTCTTCTCATTGCAGTTACTTCGGCTTCGCACTTTTCTGAGCTCCAGGCACTTTCATGCTAGGATCCTAATCTATCTTTTTCCCAGGGAGGGGTTACCATTAGGACAGTCCCCTCCTTTCTACCAAAGGTTTTCTCTGAATTTCATGTCAATCAGTCAATCTCACTCCCTTCCTTTTCAAAGGAGCACTGTTCCGGTCGGAATAAAGACCTTCATTTTCTTCCATCAGCCTTGCGTCACTACCTTAAGGTCACCAATCCATTCCGTCTCACAGACCGCTTATTTGTCTTGATTTTTGGGCCGTGTTAAGGGACGGCAGCTTCTAAGGCTACTATCATGCATTGGATCAAACAGGCCATTTCTCCAGGAACAAGCAGGAAGTCAGTCCACACATATGGGTGACGTCGGCACCGACGGAGCCCTCGTGCGGAGCAATTTCCCCAGCTTTCAAAGAAAGCCTTTGGGAATGCCTTGCGCATGCGCGGTCCCCTTCCCGGCCAAGGGTGCCATCTTGCTCAGTCTTCTTTTTTCCGCGGAGCCCAACAGACGTCGTCCCATTTTCCTCGGAAAAAGTTGATTATTTTTTGACTAATTATACCGTTTTGGTACCGGTTCGACGCTGGTTCCCCTTCCTGCCTCGGCTCGGTACACCGGTATCGAGTCCGACTAACTTTTTCGTTTTTGTCCTTAGTGACTAGCGTTCACGCTCTTTTTCTTTTAACTGGCAGTCCGGTCTTTCGACCTCGCAGGGGCCCTTTTTCCCCCAATGGCTGCCAGTGGGTTTAAAAAGTGTAACAATTGGTGCAAAAAACGTATGTCCCTCACCGACACCCATGACTGCTGCCTCCGCTGCCTCGGACCCGACCATGACCCGGTGGTCTGCAGTCTGTGCGGCAAGATGTCCTCCAAGGAGTTGAGGAGCAGGCAGCACCAGCGCGAGACTATTTTCTCAGAGCCTGGATCCGTCCGGGCCAGGACCTTGTCAGAAGCCTCGACGTCTCGGGACTCTGAACCCGAGCACTGTCGGGGGTCTTCTGAGCGGGGGTCTCCCACCCGGGAGCACTATAAGAAGAAGAAACCCGCAAGGGCTGCATCTCTGGAAGACTTCGATCGGCCGGGGCCCTCGGGTACCAGATCACGGAGTGCCGAACGCCACCCCGGGTTCACCAAGTCAAAGAGGCCTGCCAAAATACCTCATACGGAACTGGAGGTATCAGACAAGGTAATGCCTGTTGTCCTCGTGGACTCTCCTCCGGGAGAACCGGCATCGGTCCCAGCGTTGGGAACCGAGCCAGTGGCTGCGGAGCCTTCTGAGCTGGGTCTCAGGTTGGTGGCCTTGGAGAGCAGCGTGTCTGCCTTCATGGACCAGCAGCAGGCGCTGATAGCCGGTCTCACCCGTGCATCCGCCCTGACTACTGAGACCTCGACGTCTAAGTCGACCCCGGAGGCAGAGCCAATTCTCGAGTCCATGCGTACTCGAGTCGACCCTCGGCCAAGGTCTCCCTCGACCTCCCGTTCGGGACCGAGGTCATCATCACCGGGGCCATCGGCGTCGGGACGGACGCGTTCGAAGCCCTTGAGGCCGGAGCCCATCGAGTCCTCCTCGGAGGACTTGGCTTGGGAGATGGAGGAGGAAGACTCGCCAGATACCCACTGGACCCGGTACGTCCCATCGGACACACCGGGTTCGGAACCTCGGAGATGGTCGCCCCTGGAGGACACCAGTTTCTTGGACTTTGTTAGGGATATGGCCAAAGCTTTGGCTTTCCCTACAGATGCTGAGGAGGAGCCTCGAGCCGAAGAGCTCGACGCCCTCCAGTATGACTCCTCCGAAGGAGGCAATTACTGTACCGGTGTCTCCGATGCTGGAATGGTTGATGCTCCACATCTTGGAGTCCCTGGCCTCGGCGCCAGTTCTCAGCAAACGGGTCGATTCCATTTATCGAGTCTGTAAGAGCCCCGGGTTCCAAAAGGCACAGCTGCCGCACAACTCCATGGTTGTGGAATTGGCCATGCAAAGGCTCAAGAGCCAAAAGACACACTCCTTGGTGCCTCCCGGCCGGGAGGCCCAGAACCTTGACGCCCTTAGCAGAAAATGCTTCCAGGGCTCGATGCTGTCATGCCGTGTCCAGACATACCAGCTGTACATGGCCATGTACTTAAGAGACCTGGCAAAGGAGAATGCCGGGTTCTCTGCTGGCCTCTCCAAGGAACCCTTGCAGTGCTTCAAGGCCCTGTCCACCGAGATCAGAGAGTGCTCGACGTTTGTCTCGCGCAGCCTACGACGGCTTTGAGGCTTCGGCCCGGGTAGCCGCAGCCAGCATCGGTGCAAGGTACCAGGCTTGGCTCATGTCATCGGCAAATCCATGACTGAAAAGGCTGCTGAACTCGAGTCCGAGTACTTGACCCGGACAAGGCTGTCGAAGAAGACATCTGCTCCTTCTCACAGGAAGAAGGCCTCGGGGAAAAAGCCCTTTTACCCGAGGAAGGGACAGGCTTACAGAAACTACCCCACTTACCAGGCCTCCCCAGCTCCCCAGTAGGGGCAGCAGGCCAGGGGATGGGGGAATAGCCCTCGTAAGCCTCAAACCCCAAGCCTCCAGCTCCTGCTCCTGCCCAGCAGGGAGGGGGTTTTTGACTCTCACTGCATAGCTCCTCTCCCACCAGTGGTTTGGCCCTGCACAGAAGGTCGGCTGTCCCTGTACGCCCACAGGTGGCCAGCCATTATATCTGATACTTGGGTTCTAAGGATAGTCCAAGACGGCTATCTTCTCATTTCAGCCAAGTACCTACCTCCTGTTTCCCAGGAGAGCATCTCAGACCCCTCTTGCATAAGAACCTCCTCTTGCAGGAGTTAGCTGGTCTTCTCAAGGATCAGGCGGTGGAACCGGTGCCCCACCACCTGCAGGGGAAAGGCGCTTACTCCAGGTATTTCCTGATACCGAAAAAAAACGGGGCCTTCGCACCATCCTGGACCTGCGAAATCTCAACAAGTTCTTGCTGAGGGAAAAGTTCAAGATGCTTTCACTTGGGATACTTCTGCCTTACCTCCAGCAGGGAGACTGGCTATGCTCCTTGGACCTAAAGGATGCTTACAGACACATCCTCATACATCCGGACCACAGACAATACCTCAGGTTTGTGGTGGTAGGAAACCACTTCCAATACAAAGTGCTTCCCTTTGGTCTAGCTTCCACTCCAAGGGTTTTCACCAAGTGCCTATCTGTAGGAGCGGCCTTCCTCAGAAACCAGGGGATCTTTGTGTTCCCTTACCTAGATGACTGGCTTATCAAAGGCCAGTCAGCCCAGGAGGCGCACCACACCACAGCTCGCACAATTGCTCTGCTTCAGCATCTGGGATTCGTCATCAATCACGCAAAGTCCTCTTTGCCCTCCACCCAGAACTTGGACTTCATAGGGGCAAGGCTAGACACCCTGCAGGCCAGGGCCTACTTACCACTGGACAGGGCAGACCGCCTGCTGTCTCAGGTGGGCATGGTGAGTCACATACCCCACGTGTCAGCACGGAGGTTCTTACACCTGCTCGGCCACATGGCCTCCATGATTCATATTAGACCTAGTCCTTAGTGGAACACCAGATCTAGTGCAAGAGATAAGGGTGTTGGGGCCACTTGGCAATAGTGATCATAGCATGATCGCCTTTGATTTAATTAGTGGAGGAGGGATAGTAAGGAAATCCACAGTACTACCTTTTAACTTTCGAAAGGGAAACTATGATAAAATGAGGAAAACAGTTAAGAAAAAACTAAAAGGAGCAGTTGCAAAGGTTAAAGACGTACATCAGGCTTGGCTGTTGTTGAAAAATACTATCTTGGAAGCCCAGACCAGCTGTATTCCATGCTTTAAGAAAAGTGGAAGGAAGTCCAAAAAACTGCCAGCATGGTTTAAAGGTGAGGTCAGAGAGGCTGTTGTTGCCAAAAAAGCATCTTTCAGGAAATTGAAAAAAGAGCCAAACGACGAAACCCGGAAACAGCACAAGCACTGGCACATCAAATGCAAGGCATTGATAAGGCAGGCAAAGGGAGAATTTGAGAAGAAGCTTGCTGCGGAAGCAAAAACGCGAAGTAAAGACCTTTTCAAGTACATTTGTAGCAAAAAACCTGTGAGAGAGTCAGTTGGTCCATTAGATGATAAAGGGGTTAAAGGAGCACTAAGATGCGACAAGGCGATAGCGGAGAGATTGAATGAATTCTTTGCTTCAGTCTTTACTGAGGAAAATGTAGGGATGTCACCCATGACTGAAGTGGTATTTAAAGGTGCGGAAGAATTGAAGGAAATATCGATACATCGGGAAGATGTATTACAACTATTAGATAAACTGAAGAGTAGCAAATCACCTGGGCTGGATGGTATACATACAAGGGTGTTAAAAGAACTGAAATATGAGATTGAAGACCTGCTAATAGTAATCTGTGAACTATCATTAAAATCATCTCTAATACCTGAAGATTGGAGGATCGCCAATGTAACACCAATTTTTAAAAAGGGTTTCAGGGGTGATCCGGGAAACTACAGACCGGTGAGCCTGACATCAGTACCGGGAAAAATGGTAGAAACCATCATAAAGAATAAAATTACTAAGCATGTAGATAGTCATGGCCTAATGGGAGACAGCCAACATGGCTTTAGACAAGGAAGATCTTGTCTTACTAATCTGTTATATTTTTTTGAAAGTGTGAATAAACAGGTGGACAAAGTTGAGTCGGTTGATATTGTGTATCTGGACTTTCAGAAAGCCTTTGACAAGGTCCCTCATGAGAGACTTTCGGCAAAACTAAAGAGTCATGGGATAGGAGGCAGTGTACTATTGTGGATCAGGAACTGGTTAAAAGATAGAAAGCAGAGGGTAGGGCTAAATGGCCAATTTTCCCAATGGAGAAAGGTGAATAGTGGTGTACCCCAGGGATGTGTGCTGGGTCCGCTGCTTTTTGACATATTCATAAATGACCTGGAAAGTGGAATAACGAGTGAGGTTATCAAATTTGCAGATGACACAAAACTATTTAAAGTTGTTAAAACCCAAGAGGATTGTGGAAAACTGCAAGAGGATCTTGATAAATTGGAAGACTGGGCATCAAAATGGCAGATGAAATTTAATGTGGACAAGTGCAAGGTTATGCACCTAGGGAAGAACAACCCAAACTATGCTTACACGATGCAAGGTTCCACATTAGGAACCACCACCCAGGAAAAAGATTTAGGCGACATTGTGGATACCATGTTAAAACCCTCGGCCCAGTGTGCAGCGGCGGCCAAGAGAGCAAATAGAATGCTAGGTATGATAAGGAAAGGAATGGAAAATAAAACGATTTTAGAAAAGGTTCAGAGAAGAGCCACCAAAATGGTAAAGGGGATGAAGAAAGGCTAAAAAGGTTGGGGCTCTTTAACCTGGAAAAGAGACGGCTGAGGGGAGATATGATAGAAGTCTATAAATTAATGAACGGAGTGGAACGGGTAAACGTAGATCGATTGTTTACCTTATCAGAATATAGAAAGACTAGGGGACATGCAATGAAGCTACAGGGTAAACTAATTAAGACTAATAAAAGAAAATATTTTTTCACTCAACGTGTAATCAAACTCTGGAATTTTTTACCGGAGGATGTAGTAAAGGCTGTTAGTGTAGCTGGGTTTAAAAAAGGTTTGGAAAAGTTCCTGGAGGAAAGGTCCATAAACCATTATTAAGAAGGGACCCAGGATATCAATGCTTGAACCAATACAAGAATTGTGGAACCTCTGTCCCTTGGGGAAACTGCTAGGTACGTATGACCTAGATTGGCCACTGTTGGAAACAGAATACTGGGCTTGATGGACCTTGGTCTGACCCAGTATGGCATATCTTATGTTCTTATGTTCATGTTACTCCTTTCGCACGCATGCACATGCGGACAGCTTAGTGGGCCTTGTTGGACCAGTGGTCACAGGCCACGGGACGCCTGTCCGACAGAGTGGCAGTATCCAAACCCCTGGTGCACTCCCTGCAGTGGTGGTCACAATCAGGGAACCTACTGCGAGTAGTACCATTCCAGCTTCCCGTGCAGACAAGGGTACTGACCACGGATGCCTCCTTGATGGGCTTGGGGGCCCATTGTCAGGGCTCTTGCAATCAAGGTCAGTGGACTCCTCAGGAGGCCACTCTCCAGATCAACCTGTTGGAACTCCGGGCCATTTGCTTAGCTCTAAAAGCCTTTGCTCCTCTCCTCTCCAACCAGTCTGTCCGAGTACAGACGGAAAACCAGGTGGCTATGTTCTATGTGAACAAACAGGGCGGCACAGGATCGCGGATCCTTTGCCAGGAGTCTCTGGACCTCTGTTCCTTCGCAGTTCAACACAACATGTCTCTCCATGCAGTTATACCTACCGGGCCAGGAGAACTGCCTGGCAGACAGACTGAGCAGAGTTCTTCAACCCCACGAATGGCAACTGAACAGGGAGGTCGCCCAGAAGATTTTCAACCACTGGGGCCTCCTATCCATGGATCTCTTTGCCAGTCCGCAGAATCGTCAGTTGCCCCGGTTTTGCTCCAGACAGTCACACCCCGTCAGGGTAGCGGCCGATGCATTTCTTCTCCCTTGGTCTGGGAGCCTCCTGTATGCTTTTCCGCCTACGCCTCTGGTAGCACGGACTCTCTTCAAGATTCGCAGGGACAAGGCCTGGGTGATCCTGGTAGCGCCCAGATGGCCAAGACAGCCTTGGTTCCCACTTCTTCTTCAACTGGTGGTGGAAACCCCTCTCCACTTGGGGGTGCAGTCCGACCTCCTCACCCAGGAGCAGTGTTCCCTCTTGCACCCCGATCCCAGATCCCTCAATTTGATGGCCTGGCTGCTGAGAGGGTAGGCCTTGTACCTCTTCTCCTACCCGATAGGGTAGAAGAAGTGGTGGTGGCCTCCAGGAGGTCATCCACCAGTAAATCCTATGCATGTAAATGGCGCAGGTTCCAAGTGTGGTGTCACCAGCATACTGTGGAACCCTTCTCATCTCAGGTTCCCAAAGTGTTACAATACCTGCTTCATCTCTCTGAGCTGGGACTCAAGTGTAACTCAGGGTCCACCTGAGTGCCTTGTCGGCTAACCATGTCCCGATAGACGGTCAGCCTCTCTCGGCTCACCCCTTGGTAGCCAGGTTTCTCAGGGGCCTACTCCTGCTGAAACCTCCAATCTGCCCTCCGGAGATGGAGTGGGATCTCAACGTGGCCTTGCAGCAACTTACTCGCCCTCCTTTCGAGCCAATGTCCACTTGCCATCTGTGCTTCCTCTCCTGGAAGGTGCTCTTCCTCGTAGTGCTCACGTCGGCTAGGCGTTTGAGTGAGCTGCAGGCTCTAGTGTCAGATAGGCCATACACACGGTTTTACAAGAACAGGGTAGTGCTCTGCACACACCCAAAGTTCCTCCCAAAAGTGGTTTCCTCGTTTCACCTCATTCAAGAGGTGGTTCTTCCAACCTTCTTTCCCAGGCCACATACCAACAAGGCAGAAGTAGTTCTGCATACCCTGGACTGTAAGAGGGCGCTCGCCTTCTACCTGGAGCATACGCGGGGACATCAGAGGGCTTCTCAGCTCTTTGTCTCTTATGACCCTAGTAAACTGGGTCTACCGGTCTCCAAGCGCACGTTATCCACCTGGGTGGCAGACTGCATCGCCTGGACATACAAGGCAGCTGACCTTCAGCTGCAGGGTCGTATCACGGACCACTGTGTCAGGGCTAAAGCCGCATAAGTAGCTAATCACTGCTCTGTTCCGCTGGCAGACATCTGCTGGGCTGCAACTTGCTCTTCAAGCCAGACCTTTGCCGCCTATTACTGCCTGGAGAGGGAGTCCCGACGGGACAGCGTTTTCGGTCAGGCGTTACTCCGGAATCTATTCGAGATTTAGGCAACTCCAACCCCCCATCCCTCTGGTGTGAGGCTACCGTGGGGGAAGCATCCTTAGTGAAAGTTCTCTTGCTGCTGTTGCGGCTCGCCTAGAGGGAGCCTTTTTTCAGCTATAGGTTCTCGGTAGCCTGTAGCTAGGGATTCCCATATGTGAGGACTGACTTCCTGCTTGTTCCTGGAGAAAGCGTAGTTACTCACCTGTAACAGGTGTTCTCCAGGGACAGCAGGAATCAGTCCTCTCGACCCTCCCTCCTCCCCTGGAGTTGCAGTCCTCTTATGGCTTTTTATTCATTTTGCCGTCTTTTTAGCTATGTCATCTGACTGAGCAAGATGGCACCCTTGGGCGGGAAGGGGACCACGTATATGGGAGGCATTCCCAAAGGCTTTCTTTGAAAGCTGGAGAAATTGCTCTGCACAAGGCCTCCCTTGGCGTCGACGTCACCCATATGTGAGGACTGATTCCTGCTGTCCCTGGAGAACACCTGTTACAGGTGAGTAGCTACGCTTAAGTTGGCCTGTATCCTACAAAATAAGCCAGTTCCCACTGGGCTTAGAGCCTATTTGTCGTGGGCACAGACTGCTTCTTGGGCAGAATGATCACGGGTAGCACCGCTGGATATTTGCAGGGTGGCTATGTGGTCCTCGCTCTCTACCTTTGTCATAAGAACATAAGATATGCCATACTGGGTCAGACCAAGGTCCATCAAGCCCAGTATCCTGTTTCCAACAGTGGCCAATTTAGGTCATACGTACCTAGCAGTTTCCCCAAAAGACACAGGTTCCGCAATGCTTGTACTGGGTCAAGCATTGATATCCTGGATTCCTTCTTAATAATGGTTTATGGACCTTTCCTCCAGGAACTTGTCCAAACGTTTTTTAAACCCAGCTACACTAACAGCCTTTACTACATCCTCCGGTAACAAATCCCAGAGTTTGATTACAAGTTGAATGAAAAAATATTTTCTTTTATTAGTCTTAAATAGTTTACCCTGTAGCTTCATTGCATGTCCCCTAGTCTTTCTATATTCTGATAATGTAAGCAATCGATCTACGTTTACCCGTTCCATTCCATTCATTAATTTATAGACTTCTATCATATCTCCCCTCAGCCGTCTCTTTTCCAGGTTAAAGAGCCCTAACCTTTTTAGCCTTTCTTCTTGGAGTATCCTTCCATCCCCTTTACCATTTTGGTGGCTCTTCTCTGAACTTTTTCTAAAATCGCTATATCCTTTTTAAGATACGGCGACCAGAACTGCACACAATATTCAAGGTGCGGTCTCACCATGGAACGATATAGAGGCATTATAATATCTTTTGTTTTATTTTCCATTCCTTTCCTTATCATACCTAGCATTCTATTTGCTCTCTTGGCCGCCGCTGCACACTGGGCCGAGGGCTTTAACATGGTATCCACAATGACACCTAAATCTTTTTCCTGGGTGGTGGTTCCTAATGTGGAACCTTGCATCGTGTAACCATAGTTTGGGTTGTTCTTCCCTAGATGCATAACCTTGCACTTGTCCACATTAAATTTCATCTGCCATTTTGATGCCCAGTCTTCCAATTTATCAAGATCCTCTTGCAATTTTCCACAATCCTCTTGGGTTTTAACAACTTTAAATAGTTTTGTGTCATCTGCAAATTTGATAACCTCACTCGTTATTCCACTTTCCAGGTCATTTATGAATATGTCAAAAAGCAGCAGACCCAGCACAGATCCCTTGGGTACACCACTATTCACCTTTCTCCTTTGGGAAAATTGGCCATTTAGCCCAACCCTCTGCTTTCTATCTTTTAACCAGTTCCTGATCCACAGTAGTACACTGCCTCCTATCCCATGACTCTTTAGTTTTGCCAAAAGTCTCTGATGAGGGACCTTGTCAGAGGCTTTCTGAAAGTCTAGATGCACTATATCAACTGATTCACCTTTGTCCACCTGTTTATTCACACTTTCAAAAAATATAACAGATTAGTAAGACAAGATCTTCCTTGTCTAAAGCCATGTTGGCTGTCTCCCATTAGGCCATGACTATCTACATGCTGAGTACTTTTATTCTTTATGATGGTTTCTACCATTTTTTCCGGTACTGACGTGAGGTTTGTCACACGGCTGCCTGGGTGAGAATCTTCACACTCTTGGCAAGTGCATATTTCTATATGATTTGCAAGGTATTGTGGGCAATGTAGTTCATTCACACCAGACACAGCTGCTGACAATAATTTAGTTGTGCTCTTGGGTAAAGCCAATAAGATATTTATTTATGGGGTTATTTCTCCCAACACAGATATGCTTGGCAGCACATAAATTAGGTTACTTGCTTTCAGTGTTAACTTGGAAAAACAAAGTTAAAATCAGGAAACAACAAATGAAAAGCCACAAAGCAAGAAACAAACTGTTCTTTTCAGGTTAACTTCTGATTACTTCCCACATAGATACAGAAGTGATTCTCTCCTAGCTCACAAGCAATTAGGTAAGGCTTAATTGCTAGCAGTTACCAGCTGAAACCCCTTAGCTGGCTTGCCTTTCACTGTGTGGGTCAAATCCTGCTTCAGGAGCTTTTCTGAGTAGATTAAAGAACAAATTTGTATTTCTTTGTGATGGTTGCTGTACTTTATAACAGAAAGTTACCAACGGAGTTTAGATAGAGAGCAGTCCATATAAACAGGATCCTCATCTGCTATTATTCCCCCTTGTTCAACAAGCATGGGTTCAATATCATGGATTGGCACAGATGAATCTCTCAATGGAGCATTTTCAGGAGAATACTTGTTTCCCTGCTGTCTTTCAAGGTTATAGCTAGGGCATAGATCAGTGTTCATACCTGAGCTTCCATTGCTGCTAGAGTTCCTCTCTATATAGCCTGGCCAGTATGTAGTCCAGTTCTTATGTCCAGCCTTCCAATCCAGATCCCTGGACACTGGATCTCTCTTCACATACCTTCTGGCACAGGTCTTAGGGTCCCTTCCACGTGCAGCCGTCTCCCTCACAGGTAGCCTCTGGTGATTCCTAGCTCTGCAGCACCATTCCTCTGGCTTTCCCCAGTCCAATGGTGTATGCTGGCCCTTGGAATACTTCCCAGTATACGTACTGCTTTGGACTCTTCTAGACCTCTCAAAGGCTTTTCTCTTCCTTCTTCCAAAGGGTCTCTTTCCCTCTCTGTCCGTCCGGTTTGGCTTCTGCTTCTGATGATCCTTCAGATGAAACTGATGATCAAACTCAAGCTGATTCTCAGGATACTGAGGACAATTCTCTGGATATCCAAGGTGATCATGAAGATGGTCATCTGTAGAATAAACTCTACTCTTATTCTGCTTGGATGAGTGCTCCTCCCTAACACAGCGCAGCTGTGCTGAATCAGGCCCTGCCCTTTGAGATGAGTGCTTAGGAATTACCTCATAGCCCTCCTGATTGAACACACGTTTTCTCACTTCAGCTCCTCTCATGGCTGTTGGAAACCTGGTGCATTCTGGGACTGGTAGTCTTTTATGGCAAAATTCTGTTTTCTCATTTCTACCAGCACTGACAGGTTGCTTGTTCAGAGACACTTCACCTTTTCTATAGCCCCTTCCTGAGCTATGATAAGCTTCCTTATCACAGGCTCACCGTTCTGTAGTTTCCCGGATCACCCCTCAAACCCTTTTTAAAAATTGGTGTTACATTGGCGATCCACCAATCTTCAGGTATTAGAGATGATTTTAATGATAGTTCACAGATTACTAATAACAGGTCTACAATCTCATATTTCAGTTCTTTCAACACCCTTGGATGTATACCATCCGGCCCAGGTGATTTGCTACTCTTCAGTTTATCTAATAAGTTGTAATACATCTTTCCGATGTATCAATATTTCCTTCAATTCTTCCGCACCTTGTGATAAGGAAGCTTATCATAGCTCAGGAAGGAGCTATAGAAAAGGTGAAGTGACTCTGAACAAGCAACCTGTCAGTTCTGGTAGAAATAAGAAAACAGAATTTTCCCATAAAAGACTACCAGTCCCAGAATGCACCAGGTTTCCAACAGCCATTAGAGGAGCTGAAGTGGGGAAACGTGTGTTCAATCAGGAGGGCTATGAGGTAATCCCTAAGCACTCATCTCAAAAGGCAGGGCCTGATTCAACACAGCTGCGCTGTGTTAGGGAGGAGCACTCATCTAAGCAGAATAAAGGTAGAGTTTATTCTACAGAGAATTATCCTCATCTTGATCCTCATCCTCAGTTTCATCTGGAGGATCATCAGAAGCAGAAGCCAAACCGGACGGACAGAGAGGGCAAGAAACCCTTTGGAAGAAAGAAGAGAAAAGCCTTTGGGAGGTCTAGAGGAGTCTGGAGCAGTACGTATACTGGGAGGCATTCCAAGGGCCAGCATACACCATTGGACTGGGGAAAGCCAGAGGAATGGTGCTGCAGAGCTAGGAATCTCCAGACGGTACATGTGAGGGAGACGGCTGCACGTGGAAGGGACCCTAAGACCCGTGCCAGAAGGTATGTGAAGAGAGATCCAGTGTCCAGGGATCTGGATTGGAAGGATGGACATAAGAACTGGACTCTACATACTGGCCAGGCTATATAGAGAGGAACTCTAACAGCAATGGAAGGTCAGGTATGAACACTGATCTATGTCCTAGCTATACCCTTGAAAGACAGCAGGGAAGCAAGTATTGTCCTGAAAGTGCTCCATTTGGAGATTCATCTGTGCCAATCCATGATATTGAACCCATGATTGTTGAAGAAGGGGGAGGGATTGCAGATGAAGGCTGTGTTTACATGGACTGCTCTCTGTCTAAACTCCTTTGGTAATTTTCTGTTACAAAGTACAGCAACCATCACAAAGAAATACAAACTTGTTCTTTAATCTGCTCAGAAAAGCTCCTGAGTAGGATTTTTAGCCACGCAGTAGAAAGCAAGCCAGCTAAGGGGTTTCAGCTGGGTAACTGCTAGCAATTGAGCCTTACCTAATTGCTTGTGAGCTCTGAGGGAATCACTTCTGAATCTATGTGGGAAGATATAAGAAGTTAACCTGAAAAGAACAGTTTTTCTCTTCTTTGTGGATTTTTGTTTGTTGTTTGATACACTGCTAAGAAAATATTAGCTAAAGCCTACAGAAAAGACCAGTTTGTTACCAACCAGGTCTTATTTCTTTTGCTTTGATTGCCTGACAAGTTCAAATGTTGTTTTCCTGATTTTGTTTTTCCATGTTTAGCACTGAAAGCAAGTAACCTGATTTATGTGCTACCAAGCATATCTGTGTTGGGAGAAATAATCCCATAAATAAATATCTTATTGGCTTTACCCTCAAGCACAACTATTTATTGTGAGCAGCTGTGTCTGGTGTGAATGGACTGCATTGCCCACAATCCCTTGCCAATCATATTGATATATGCACTTGCCAAGACTGTGAACATTCTCACCCAGGCAGCCGTCTGACAACCTTTAAATACCACTTCAGTCATGGGTAACATCCCTTAATCTTCCTCAGTAAAGACCGAAGCAAAGAATTCATTCAGTCTCTCCGCTTATCGCCTTGTCGCCTCTTAGTGCCCCTTTATCTCCTCTATCATCTAATGGTCCAACTGACTCACAGGTTTTTTGCTACGAATGTACTTGAAAAAATCTTTATTTCGCGTTTTTGCTTCCGCAGCAAGCTTAAGAACATAAGAACATAAGATATGCCATACTGGGTCAGACCAAGGTCCATCAAGCCCAGTATCCTGTTTCCAACAGTGGCCAATCTAGGTCATACGTACCTAGCAGTTTCCCCAAAAGACACAGGTTCCACAATGCTTGTACTGGGTCAAGCATTGATATCCTGGGTCCCTTCTTAATAATGGTTTTATGGACCTTTCCTCCAGGAACTTGTCCAAACATTTTTTAAACCCAGCTACACTAACAGCCTTTACTACATCCTCCGGTAACAAATTCCAGAGTTTGATTACACGTTGAGTGAAAAAATATTTTCTTTTATTAATCTTAAATAGTTTATTTATTTTATTTAGCAAGCATTTGTATACCGCTCCTTCCAGCAATCAGAAGCGGGGAAGATTACATGGATAAAGCTGTCATAAGAACATAAGAACATAAGAAATGCCATACTGGGTCAGACCGAGGTCCATCAAGCCCAGTATCCTGTTTCCAACAGTGGCCAATCTAGGTCATACGTACCTAGCAGTTTCCCCAAAAGACACAGGTTCTGCAGTGCTTGTACTAGGTCAAGCATTGATATCCTGGGTCCCTTTTTAATAGTGGTTTATGGACCTTTCCTCCAGGAACTTGTCCAAACCTTTTTTAAACCCAGCTATACTAACAGCCCTTACTACATCCTCCGGTAACAGATTCCAGAGTTTGATTACACGTTGAGTGAAGAAATATTTTCTCTTATTTGTCTTAAATAGTTTACCCCGTAGCTTCATTACATGTCCCCTAGTCCTTCTATATTCTGATAGCGTAAACAATTGATCCACGTTTATCCGTTCCACTCCATTCATTAATTTATAGACCTCTATCATATCTCCCCTCAGCCGTCTCTTTTCCAGGTTAAAGAGCCCTAACCTTTTTAGCCTCTCTTCATAGGAGTAGCCTTCCATCCCCTTCACCAATTTGGTGGCTCTTCTCTGTACTTTTTCTAATAACTCTATGTCCTTTTTAAGATACGGTGACCAGAATTGCACACAATATTCAAGGTGCGGTCGTACCATGGAGCGATACAGAGGCATTATAATATCCTTTGTTTTATTCTCCATCCCTTTCCTTATGATACCTAGCATTCTATTTGCTTTCTTGGCCGCCGCTGCACACTGGGCGGAGGGTTTTAACATGTTATCCAC
The DNA here is from genome assembly GCA_033557465.1 of Ichthyophis bannanicus. NCBI lineage: Eukaryota > Metazoa > Chordata > Amphibia > Gymnophiona > Ichthyophiidae > Ichthyophis > Ichthyophis bannanicus. The sequence goes on from CM066043.1 coordinate 289,655,294, forward strand.
GATGACTCCTAAATCTTTTTCCTGGGTGGTGGTTTCTAATGTGGAGCCTTGCATCGTGTAACTATAGTGTGGGTTGTTCTTTCCTAGGTGCATAACTTTGCACTTGTCCACATTAAATTTCATCTGCCATTTGGATGCCCAGTCTTCCAAATTATCCAGATCCTCCTGCAGTTTTCCACAATCCTCTTGGGTTTTAACAACTTTAAACAGTTTTGTGTCATCTGCAAATTTGATAACCTCACTAGTTATTCCCTTTTCCAGGTCATTTATGAATATGTCAAAAAGTAACGGACCCAGTACAGATCCCTGGGGTACTCCACTATTCACCTTTTTCCATTGGGAATATTGGCCATTTAGCCCTACCCTCTGCTTTCTATCTTTTAACCAGTTCCCGATCCACAATAGTACACTGCCTCCTATCCCATGACTTTTTAGCTTTGCCAAAAGTCTCTGATGGGGGACCTTGTCAAAAGCTTTCTGAAAGTCCAGATACACTATATCAACCGACTCACCTTTGTCTACCTGTTTATGCACACCTTCAAAAAAACAGATCAGATTAGTAAGACAAGATCTTCCTTGTCTAAAGCCATGTTGGCTGTCTCCCATTAGGCCATGACTATCTACATGCTGTGTAATTTTGTTCTTTATGATGGTTTCTACCATTTTCCCTGGTACTGACGTCAGGCTCACCGGTCTGTAATTTCCCGGGTCACCCCTGGAACCCTTTTTAAAAATTGGTGTTACGTTGGCGACCCTCCAATCTTCAGGTATTACAGATGATTTTAATGAAAGTTCACAGATTACCAATAGCAGGTCTGCAATCTCATATTTCAGTTCTTTCAACACTCTGGGATGTATACCATCCGGTCCAGGTGATTTGCTACTATTCAGTTTATCAAATAGTTGTAATATATCTTCCCGGTGTAGCGATATTTCTCTCAATTCCTCTGCAGTATCACCTTTAAATACCACTTCAGTCTTGGGTAACATCCCTACATATTCCTCAGTAAAGACCGAAGCAAAGAATTCATTCAGTCTCTCTGCTATAGCCTTGTCTCCTCTTACTGCCCCTTTTACCCCTCTATCATCTAATGGTCCAATTGACTCTCTCACAGGCCTTTTGCTACGAATGTACTTGAAAAAGTCTTTATTTCGTGTTTTTGCTTCCGTAGAAAGTTTCTTCTCAAATTCCCGCTTTGCCTGCCTTATCAATGCTTTGCATTTAACTTACCAGTGCTTGTGCTGTTTCCAGTTTTCATCATTTGGCTCTTTTTTCCATTTCCTGAAGGTTGCTCTTTTGGCAGCAACAGCCTCTCTGACCTCACCTTTAAACCATGCTGGCAGTTTTTTGGACTTTCTTCCACTTTTCTTAATGCGTGGAATACAGCTAGTCTGGGCTTCGAGGATAGTATTTTTAAATAACACCCAAGCTTGCTGTAAGTCTTTAACCTTTGGAACCGCTCCTTTTAGTTTTTTCCGAACTATATTCCTCATTCTATCATAGTCTCCCTTTTGAAAGTTAAAAGTTAGTACTGTGGATTCCTTTACTATCTGTCCTCCACTGATTAAATCAAACATGATTATACTATGATCACTATTGCCAAGTGGTCCCAACACCCTTATTTCTTGCACCAGATCTGGCGTTCCACTAAGGACTAGGTCCAGTATGGCTTCCCCTCTGGTCGGTTCATGAATCAGCTGCTCCAAGAAGCAGTCATTTATTTCATCTAGAAACTTTATCTCTTTAGCTTGTCCTGCTGTGACACTGTCCCAGTCGATACCGGGGTAATTGAAATCACCCATTATTACTACTCTGTTGTGGCTTTTGTTAGCTTCCTTGATTTCTTTGAGCATTTCATCATCCATTTGTTCATTCTGGCCAGGCGGTCGATAGTATACTCCCACTGCCATCACCTTCCCCTTCATACATGGAATTTCAATCCATAGAGATTCTACAGCAAATTTTGTTCCCTGCAAAACTTTAATCCTTTCTGACTCAATGCCCTCTCTAACATAGAGCGCAACCCCTCCACCAATTTGTTCAGCTCTATCATTACGATATAGTTTGTATCCAGGTATCACAGTGTCCCACTGGTTAACCTCCTTCCACCATGTCTCTGAGAGTGCAATCATATCTAACCTCTCATTTAGTGCTATATATTCTAATTCTCCCATCTTATTGTTTAGACTTCTAGCATTGGCATACAAGCATTTTAGAGACTATATTTTATTAATATTAATCTGGCTGTTGGTAGGCATGGGTAATTGGGAATCTTTATGCTCTGTCTGCTCCTTACTCAAGGGCATTTGGGCTACTATACTCCCTTTTGGAACCTCACTGCTTTTGGTAGTATCCTTCAAGGATACCTTTGTCCGAACCATGCGCTCTTGGGTGACTGTCGGCTTTCCCCTATTTTCTAGTTTAAAAGCTTCTCTATCTCTTTTTTAAAGGTTAATGCCAGCAGTCTGGTCCCATCCTGATTAAGGTGAAGCCCATCCCTTCGGAAGAGCCCCCCATTTCCCCAGAATGTTCCCCAGTTCCTAACAAATCCAAAACCCTCATCCTTGCACCATTGTCTCATACACGCATTGAGACTCCGGAGCTCTGCCTGTCTTTTGGGTCCTGCACGTGGAACAGGAAGCATTTCGGAGAACGCTATCCTGGAAGTTCTGGATTTCAACTTCCTACCTAAAAGCTTAAATTTAGCCTCCAGAACTTCCCTACCACATTTTCCTATGTCATTGGTACCAACATGTACCAAGACAGCAGACTCCCCCCCAGCACTATCTATGATCCTATCTAGGCGGTGCGTGAGATCTGCTACCTTCGCACCAGGCAGGCATGTTACCAGGCGATCCTCACGTCCACCAGCCCCCCAGCTATCTACATTCCTAATGATTGAATCACCAACTATAACAGCTGTCCTGACCCTCCCCTCATGGGGACATGGCCCTGGAGAAACGTCCTCGGTGCGAGAGGGTTTTACATCACCTGGAGGACAGGTCCTAGTTACAGGATCACTTCCTGCCACACCAGGGTGATGCTCTCCTGTCACGTGACCTCTCTCCTCCATGGCAACAGGGATGCTGCCAGACTGGAGGTGGGACTTCAGGACTATATCCCTGTAGGTCTCGTCCATGTACTTCTCTGTCTTTCTTATGTCTTCCAGGTCTGCTACTTTAGCCTCTAGAGAACGGACTCGTTCCCTGAGAGCAAAGAGCTCCCTGCACTTAGTGCATATGTAGGACCTCTCACCAACTGGGAGAAAATCATACATGTGACACTCAATGCAAAAGACCGGAGAACCCCCATCTCGTTGCTGGACCTCTGTCTGCATCTTAGTTTAAAGCTTGTGTTTAGGTCTTTTAAATTCGGTATATAATAAGGATTGGTGTAGATGCTTATACTAATAAAAGTGTATCTAATACCCCTAATACACCCTGTGTACCTGAAGCTTAATTAATCTCAGGTCCTCTGTGTATGACTGATTTGGATTAAGAGCTGCACCTGAAAGCAGCCCCTTTCCTCTAAGATGTGCAAGTACCTATAAAACTACAATTACCCCAGGGGTGGGTGGGTGCTGGGGAGGGAGGGAGGGAGATAAGTCCTATTAAAGAAGGCAGTTACAAGGTACCCTGTCCTGAACCCTCAGCAGGGGGATGGGGGTACCACACAAAGCCCAGTTAGTTGAGAGAGGCAAGGTAAGTACAGCTGAGAAGGCTGAACTAGCACGCCACTAAGACAAACAATAAATAATTAAACAAACAGTTAGACAAACAGTAAATAATTAAATAAACAGCTAGAACTCACAGTAAGATGTCCCAGGAGGCAAATATCCACTCACTAGCAGAGCTCTGTAAAAGTACAGCCCTTCTCTGATCAGAGAAAAGCAAACTAAAACAGACTATGCACACGTGGAGAAAACAGGAAGAAGGCTACACAATACCTCAGGGGGAGGGGGGGAGGGGGAGGATTCACTCAGGCAGGCAAGGACAGGAAAAAAGTTTAACAAACAGCAGGTTCTGGGGAGAGAGATTTAATTCAAAATGGCTACCACACAAAGCCCAGTTAGTTGAGAGAGGCAAGGTAAGTACAGCTGAGAAGGCTGAACTAGCACACCACTAAGACAAACAATAAATAATTAAACAAACAGTTAGACAAACAGTAAATAATTAAATAAACAGCTAGAACTCACAGTAAGATGTCCCAGTAGGCAAATATCCACTCACTAGCAGAGCTCTGTAAAAGTACAGCCCTTCTCTGATCAGAGAAAAGCAAACTAAAACAGACTATGCACATGTGGAGAAAACAGGAAGAAGGCTACACAATACCTCAGGGGGAGGTATTTGACCTGCCAGTGCTTGTGCTGTTTCCAGGTTTCATCGTTTGGCTCTTTTTTCCATTTCCTGAAAAATGCTTTTTTGGAAACAACAGCCTCTCTGACTTCACCTTTAAACCATGCTGGCAGTTTTTTGGACTTCCTTCCATTTTTCTTAAAGCATGGAATACAGCTGGTCTTGGCTTCCAAGATAGTATTTTTCAACAACACCCAAGCTTGATGTAAGTCTTTAACCTTTTTAACTGCTCCTTTTAGTTTTTTCATAACTATTTTCCTCATTTTATCATAGTCTCCCTTTCGAAAGTTAAAAGGTAGTACTGTGGATTTCCTTACTATCCTTCCTCCACTAATTAAATCAAAGGCGATCATGCTATGATCACTATTGCCAAGTGGCCCCAACAACCTTATCTCTTGCACTAGATCTGGTGTTCCACTAAGGACTAGGTCTAATATGGCTTCCCCTCTGGTCGGTTCATGAACCAGCTGCTCCAAGAAGCAGTCATTTATGTCATCTAGGAACTATATCTCCTTAGCATGTCCTGCCGTGACACTGACCCAGTCGATACCGGGGTAATTGAAATCACCCATTATTATTATCGCGCTGTAACTTTTGTTAGCTTCCTTGATTTCTTTGAGCATTTCATCATCCATTTGTTCATTCTGGCCAGGTGGTCGATAGTACACTCCCACCGCCATCGCCTTCCCCTTTTTACATGGAATTTCAATCCATAGAGATTCTACAGCAAATTTTGTTTCCTGCAAAACTTTAATCCTTTCTGACTCAATGGCCTCTCTAACATAGAGCACAACCCCTCCACCAATTTGATCAGCTCTATCATTACGATATAGTTTGTACCCAGGTATCACAGTGTCCCATTTGTTGTCCTCCTTCCATCATGTCTCTGATATTCCAATCACATCTAACTTCTCATTTAGTGCTATATATTCTAACTCTCCCATCTTATTTTTTAAACTTCTAGCATTTGTATACAAGCATTTTAGAGACTGTATTTTATTCGTATTAATTTGGCCATTGGTAGATATGGGTAATTGGGGATCTTTAAGCTGTGTCTGCTCCATACTCGAGGGCATTTGGGCTACTTTACTCTTTTTTGGAACCTCTCTGCTTTTGGTAATATCCTTCAAGGATACATTCTTCCAAACCTTCCGCTCTTGGGCGGCTGTCGGCTTTCCCCTATTATCTAGTTTAAAAGCTGCTCTATCTCCTTTTTTTTTTTTGAAAACTTTATTTATGGTTCAACACCAGATAATAACCAATACAATAGCAAGTAACAAGCCCCCGGCCGGATGTACTCTTATCCCCGCTGTGGGGCAAATCATACATGTAAGCATCATACATATCAGACAAACATTGCTGTAAACGTGAACCAGTTTTGAATTTTATCCCACTGTGCTCCATAAAGGGAGCCCTCCCTCCCTCCCCCCCACAGACTCCATCCTCAGCCTACCTATATAATGTCCGCAGGAGGAAAATACACCCACTCCAACCCTATGTACACCCTCACCCCCATCTTAACACTCTATGGACCCACATCAAGCTCTGAATATATGGTTCCCAAATAAGCATAAAATGGGCCTAACGTTTTACATGACACTTCGCTTTCCAACGCTCTGCCAACATCAATTGATGGAAACTATTGCGCCATTTCAGGAAAGTCAGTGGGAGCTGCTGGCGCCATCTGTGCAAGATGGGGCCTTTCCCCACCAAAGACGCCTTCCGCACCAAGCGCCGCGCCCCCCTCCCACTCGGACAAGACGGGTTGAGCTGATCCAACACTACCAAGGATCCCGACCAAGGGAAGCGCTGCTGAAGCAATCCAGTTATACAATTACTAATACGGACCCAGTAAGGGCGAATACGCCGACAAGTCCACCACATGTGAGCTAGGTCCACCAAAGGCTCTGAACATCTGGGGCAAGACCCGTCTTGAGTAATATGGCTCCACAAGGCCCACCTAGGTGAAAAATGCACACGGGTTAATGCTTTATACTGAATTTCCCTCCAACGGGCCCCATCTGTCAGTAGGGCAATCCGCCCCAGAGCCTGCCTAAACGTCCCAGCTGGGACTTCCAGGCCCAAGTCCCTTGCCCATGCCCGCTCAACACTGTCATAATCCGGCAACACCCAAACGCAATTGAGCCGGGCCTTCAGTCCTGCAATCGACGGGGGAAAATCTCCCCCAAGGCCAAAGATTATTTGATTATTGAATATATTCTTAGCACCTGTTCCTAATAACTTGTATCCATGCAGTAGTATTACATCCGTAAATAGACTGTAAATAGTTTCCCTTGTTATCCAAGTTCCTTCCCTTGTTATCTGTAAACTCATGCTTGTTATTGTACTGAGACTTTTTGTTCTATGTGAACCGCGCTGATGCCGAATAGTGCGGTATATAAGAGAATGTAAATAAATAAATAAATAAATAAAATAATCTGCGTCGATCGATCTGCTGCAAGATCTGTCCTAGACAAGGAAGCCACGTAATGAGAGAGTTGTAAATAGGCAAAATACTGATGAGGCTGTAATTCATACTCTGCGCATAATTCCTGAAACGACTTACACGCACCAGTCAATCCTACGACATGGCCTAAAGTGCGTACTCCCTTTCCCCTCCAAGACCGAAACCCATGGGATTCAGAGCCAGATAGAAAATTCACATTACCCCATATGGGCAGCCAGCTCGAGATCCTCCAGTTTCGGTTCCAATAAGCATTCAGTTGTTGCCAAGTGCGTCGTGCTGAAGACATAATCGTACTACGTTTAATATTATTAGGCAACTGGGCACTCTCTGCATGTAGAACACCCAACAGGGAAAAGGGGGCCGCCGCCACCATCTCCAGGTATCTAGGTGTGTAAACGTCAGTCTCGCCCAGCCAATCGCCCACATGATGCGCCTGGCACGCCAGAGCATATGACCACAAGTCCGGCAAACCAATACCACCACTCCGCCAGGGGCCAATCATACGATGCAATGGGATACGAGCCCTAGCCCCCCTCCACAAGAAGCGCTGAATCTCAGACTCCAAGCAATGTAAATCGCGACGCCATAGCCAAACTGGCAGGGTCTGCAGCCAGTACAAAATTCGGAGTAAAATTACCATCTTAACCGCAGCCACTCTCCCCAACAGAGACAATGGTAGGGGACTCCACGCTCGCAGCTGAGTTCTCATGCCCGTCAGAATTTTCTCAAAATTAACATAGTATAAATCTTGAGGCAACCTTGTCAAAACGATACTGAGGTACACAAATTTCTGGTCCGCCCATTTCAACGGGAAGTCCCCGGGCCAACTTCCACGCATCCGACCCGACACATCGATAGCCTCCGATTTATCCACATTTATGAGAAGGCTTGCAAAGCTACCATAGATCGCGAACTCCCTCATTAATCTCGCCAGGGACTCCCGGGGCGTAAGCAAATGTACCAGCAAATCGTCCGCAAAAGCCGAGATCTTAAACTCGTGGGACCCTACCACCACCCCCCTTATCTTCCTATCAGCTTCGATACTACGAATTAAAGGGTCCAAGGCCAAGACAAACAGTAAGGGAGACAACGGGCACCCTTGTCGGGTTCCTCGATGTAATGAAAATGAATCCAACAGGACCCCATTACAAAGCACCCGAGCCGTAGGCTGCACATAAAGGCTCCTTACCATCTCACAAAAGGAAGTCCCCAAACCATAACGAGGCAACAAATATTGAAGGTAATGCCAACTAACTCTATCGAACGTTTTTTCAGCGTTGAAACTCACCATGAGAGATGGAACTTTGTGCAGATGCACCCACTCCAGAGACGTTAAGATCTTACGTAGATTACGCACTGCGAATCGCCCCCGAACGAACCCAACCTGCGATTCATGCACCAGGTCACCTAAAATGACTGCCAACCGATCCACCAAAATTTTCGCCAACAACTTCATATCAAAGTTTAATAAAGAGATCGGCCGATAAGAAGATGCCTGTAGGGGGTCTTTCCCCGGTTTAGGAATCAGAGTAATATATGCCTGATTATCCCCCCACCGTATGCCCCCCCCCCCCGCTCCGTCCGTCTCTGATAGGTTTCCACCAGGAGGGGGCCCACCCCAGCCGAGAGTATCTTATAAAATTCAGCCCCATAGCCATCAGGCCCCGGAGCTTTACAACAGCTCGTGGAGGATATCACCTGCTGCACCTCCTGTAAAGTTATAGGTTGCCCTAACAGAGCCCGTTGATCCTCCGTCGCCTGCGGCAAATCTAGTTTTTGTAGATAATGTTCCATACAAGCGGGGGCATTCTCCTCCGCGGTGTAGAGATTTTGAAAGAAACCTTTTAATATGGCACTAATCGCTGCTTTACTATTATGGAGCTTCCCTTGATCATCCCGAACAGCCACCACCAGCCGTGAGCCCCTCGGACCCCTCAGACATCTCCCCAGTAGTTTACTGGGCTTATCTCCAAAACAATATAATTTATATTTATAATACAATACAGATTTCTTAGCTCTTTGATGGAGCAATTCATTTAATGCTACCTGAAGTTCCCACAATCTCTGTCTGTTTTGGGTCGTAGGGGCTCGCCCATTAAGACGCCGCGCGTGAGCCACCCGCTGCTCGAGCCGAACAATCTAGCAGCCACCAATCTACGCTTCCGTGCTACATAGCCAATTATGTCCCCCCTTAGGACCACTTTAGCAGTCTCCCACATCAACTCTGGGTCGTCTTTATGACCTTGGTGATTCACCTCAAATTCCCACCAGCGTTGCACTAAAAATTGCCGAAAATGGATGTCTTTATACATCTCCATGGGAAACCGCCATAAGCGGGTAAATCCCTGTCCCACACCACAAGACCAGTCTATCCAAACCATGGCATGCTCGGAAATCTCCAAAGGGCCAATCTGTGCATCCTCAATGCCCGCGAATTGACTTGCCGAGATCAACAAGTAATCCAAACGGGCACTGGAGCCATGTGCCCGCGACATATGAGTAAAATCCTTTTCAGAAGGGTGTAATAAGCACCATGGATCTACCAGGCCTAATCTATGCTGAAACCCTTGCAACGTCCGGGATAGACTCCTGTCTCTCGCGGGTTCCCATGTCCCTCGAGGTATCAAGACCCACCTCAAAGACCCCATTAAAATCACCACCCAACACCAATGGTACTTCCGGCAACTGTTCCACTTGCGCCGCTATATGGTTAAAGAAGTCCGGGTCTGGTATGTTAGGACCATACAAATCGCCCAAAATGACCTCCCGGTCCTCCAACGTACCATGTAGAAACAGAAATCGCCCCTGCGGGTCCATCACCTGACGTAGCAGCGTAAACCGCACTTTCTTATGCACCAAGATGGCAACTCCTCTCTTTTTCCCTACTGCAGGGGCCCCCCAAACTTGACCCACCCAATCTCGAGCAAGCTTAGCATGCTCCTCCGCTGTTTGATGAGTTTCCTGCAATAGCGCAATATCACACTGCTGTCTAGCCAGAGCTTTAAGTACTTTATATCTCTTAATGGGATTTCCGAGTCCACAGACATTCCACAAAATGATCTTCACCGCACTAACAATAGTTCTTGACCATTCTGCCTGTATTGTTTGCTATTCGCAAGGGAAAAAAAACCCAGCCTGGGGTCTCCCCCCCTATTCCTCCTGACACCCCAATCTAGGGTGCTACAAACACTAAGGATGGCCGCCCCCTCTCGAACCCCAATCTCTAATCCCCAGTTCCCACCCTGCCCCTGCCCTCCCCCACCCTCCCCAAACCCCTTTACCACCATACCCTACTACGACCCCACCCCCCACCCCCCTAATCCTCTAATCCTAAGCTCTCTTCCCTCCCCCTACCCTCGAGAGAGCCAACTGAGGTCCCACTGAGTCCGACCTACTCCCCCCTGCTGCCCCAAGAACATTATAGCCCAAACCAATCCCCCCTTCCCCCCCCTCAAAAGTAACAGCCCATCTCCAACCGAGCCCCTAGGAGTAAGCCCACACTCAACAAACCCCTACACACCCCACATGCAAACCAAGCCCACCCACCCCACACACTCAACCTCCAATCCGGCATCTGAACCAGTTAACACAATTAAAACAGTTAAAACAATAAAAACAATTGAAACTGTTAAAATAATTAAAATAAAAGGGGGAAGCCACCGAGGCACAGGTCGCGATGGCTGCCCCGTCATGCACCACAGCAGACCTTCCGCCAGGCGGGAGTAGCATATTGTCCACAACTGTGGGCCACGGGCCCCTCAACTAAACCTTGCTAGAAGAGCGGCATGGCCAAGCTCCCCCAAGCTAACCTAGCAGGGCTTCCGGGGACCCCCCTTCCCCCCCCCCCAACCAGCAAATTTCTGCGGCCCTCCTCAGCCAACTCTCCGTGCCAACCTTCCACAATAGTGGGATGGGACAGTCCAATATTGAGAGTCCATAGAAGACTTAAGTCCTTCTTAAAGCAGAACCCCGCACTTCTCCGCTCATCAAGGGGATGGCGACGTCGCTCTCGCCTGGTTCACGACCTGATCCACATAGGCCCCAGTCGCCGCAGCAGTTTCAAACACTCGGTACGCACCGTTATAGAGTATATGCAGTCTGGCGGGGTATTGTACCGAAAAGCGGATTTTTGCGCAGATATGTTTTTCACACAGGGGAGCGTAGTCCCGTTGCTGCCGGCTCAACGCAACAGAGTAGTCCTGCGCTATACGGATCTTCACATTATTATAGGTAAAGTCGCCTTGCTGCCGGGCTGCACGCAGGATCCTATCTTTCAGGGGGTACCTCAAAAATTTGGCAAGCACGATCCGAGGCCTACGGTCTCGGGCTTGAGTGTTTCCCACACGATGGACCCTCTCGATACACATCGGCTACCCCGTCTCCGTATCTGCCAGCAATTGGTGTAGTAGCGCTTCCTGGTAGCCTCGAAGGTCTTTATCCGCCACAGCTTCAGGTATCCCCATTATCCGGAAGTTATTCCGGCGAGAACGATTTTCCAAATCGTCGATTTTGGCGGCTTGTAGTCCTACTTGCGATTTTAGGCCTGCCACCTCTTGCACCAGCGCCTCGACGCCCTCTTCGGCCTGTCCAAGATGGTCCTCGACCTCCCGCAGTCGACTGCCCAGGGAATCTACGGAGGTTTGCAGCCCATCCATTTTTTTGTGCAAAGCCGCAAACTGGGAGGACAAAGCCGCCGCTACCGCCGCCGACACTTCGTCTAGGAACGCGGGTGATTTTGGCGAGGCCGGCGCCCCGATCATTTCCGCCATCTTGCTTGTGCCCGCCATGCGCTCCTTGTCCCTCCGAGCTGCTTTTACAGCCGTCGCCATGTCAATCTCCGTCAACTACAGAGCTTTAAACTCCTCCGGCTCTCAGACACACAAAAATCCGGAGGGTAGCTGGGTTACACCGGTTTAGAACGATCCAATTTCGCCGGTTTGGGCTAGGGGGAGCAGAGCGCACTCAGGACACGACCACTACCCTGCCCGCATCACGTGACCTCTTTATCTCTCTATCTCCTTTTTAAAGGTTAATGCTAGCAGCCTGGTTCCATCCCGGTTAAGGTGAAGCCCATCCCTTCGGAAGAGCCCCTCCTTTCCCCAGAATGTACCCCAGTTCCTAACAAATCCAAACCCCTCATCTCTGCACCATTGTCTCATCCACGCATTGAGACTCCGGAGCTCTGCCTGCCTTTTGGGTCCTGCACGTGGAACGGGAAGCATTTCTGAGAACGCTACCCTGGAAGTTCTGGATTTCAACTTCCTACCTAAAAGCCTAAATTTAGCCTCCAGAACCTCCCTACCACATTTTCCTATGTCATTGGTACCGACATGTACCAAGACAGCAGACTCTTCCCCAGCACTATCTAAGACCTTATCTAGGTGGCGCGTGAGGTCCACTACCTTCGCACCAGGCAGGCATGTTTCCAGGCGATCCTCACGTCCACCAGCCACCCAGCTATCTACATGCCTAATAATCGAATCACCAACTATAACGGCTGTCCTAACCCTTCCCTCATGGGCACATGGCCCTGGAGAAACTTCCTCGGTGCGAGAGGGTTTTACATTACCTGGAGGAGAGGTCCTAGTTAGAGGATCACATCCTGTCACACCAGGGTGATGCTCTCCTGTCATGTGACCTCTCTCCTCCATGGCAACAGGGATGCTGCCAGACTGGAGGTGGGACTTCAGGACTATATCCCTGTAGGTCTCGTCTATGTACCTCTCTGTCTTTCTTGTGTTTTCCAAGTCTGCTGCTCTAGCCTCTAGAGAATGGACTCGTTTCCTGAGAGCAAAGAGCTCCTTGCACCTAGTGCACACGTAAGACCTCTCACCAACTGTGAGAAAATCATACATGTGACACTCAATGCAAAATACTGGAAAGCCCCCATCCCGCTGCTGGACTGCTGTCTGCATCTTAGTTTTAAGTTTTTGTTTAGATCTTTAAGTTCTTTACTTACTAAGGGTTGCTATGGATATTTATACCAATAAAACTGTACCTAATACGTTTAATATACCTTGTTCACCTGAAGCTTAATTGATCTCAGGTCCTTAGTGTATGACTGATTTGGGTAACGAGCTTCACCTGAAAGAACCTCCTGTCTTTTAAGATGTCTAAGTACTTATTGTCACAGCCCCTCCTAGTGGCAGCATGCAGAAAGGAGAGGGCGGACAGTTATTGTTGGTTGAAGAAGGAAAAACTTTTCTAGACCAGGTGCGTCATGGTCTTTGTAGTCCCACTTCATAAAGAAATAGTTGTGAGCCTTGTGCAGGGTTAAAATTAAATGGTTTTTATTCCCTTTGTTGCGCAAAGGTTCTCGAGGAAGACAAAAACAGAATGTACCTTACTTCAGGGTTTATGCCAAAATATTTACAAAGTCAGTAACTGTTACTGGCGCTTCACAGTTCTTTGCATTCAAACAGGTTTTCAACACCAAGAGGAAAAAGAAATACAAAGCTTCTTCTTTCAGCTTAGCAAAAGCAAAAAGATATGTTAAAGCATGTCCTGCCGGTTACAATTCTGTGAGAGACTCTAGACTCTTGGAAACACAGAGTGAGCAGTCCATCGGGTGCTCTAACTGCAACGGCTCTGGTTCTATCGCCTCTATTTGCATAGGTTCCTGTTCAGCCGTGTTGTCAGCTAGTCCTGAGCTTTCCCTGGATAAGGCAGGTTGTAGTTCAATAGATCTCTCCAATATTCCCCAGCCTTGCTGGTCTTGGTTGGGCAAATAACTGTTATGGCTTTTTACTATGCCTCTCTGTTCAGGTTTCATAAGCCTTTCCCAGCATTGCTTCCTATCAGTACGGTTCTCTGGGTTATAAGCTTATCTCCAGGAACAAGCAGGAATACGTCATCACATATGGGTACGTCGGTACCGACGGAGCCCGCGCGGGAAAGCTCCCCAGCTTTTCAGATTAAAAGCTTTTGGGGCCTCCCACTGCACATGCGCGCTGCCTTCCCGCCTTCCTGACCAGCTCTCGTCAGTTTCTTTTTTTCCGCGGAGCCAGCAGGTCGTGTTCCTGTCACCGCTGAAGAAATTGTTAATTTTATTGTTTTCTTTAGACCGTGTACCTGCCTTCCCCATTCTGAAACCGGTACTGCCGGTCTCTCTTTCTTTCTTTAAAAAAAAAAAAAAAAATTTTTCTTTTCTTCAGCACAGCTTGGTACTTTGTTAGGCCTTCAGGCCTACACAAATTCTCCTCATGGAGAAGCCAGTTACTGGTTTTAAAAAGTGTACCAAGTGCAGTGCTGTCATTCCTCTTACAGACACCCATGAATGGTGTCTTAAATGTTTAGGACCTGACCATTCCATACCGGACTGCCCATCCTGCTCCCAGATGTCGAAACGTGGATTGCAGAACCGGGCCAACAAGTTCCATGTGCTGTTTCCTTCAGAAGCATCACAGTCATCCAGGTCTTCCTCTCCGGATGGATCTCAGGTAACCAAAACTCCAGTGGGCAAATCCTCTAAAAGCAAATCTCTTTCTAAAGATCGAGAGGCTCTCAATTCTGAGTTCGAGGATTCTGCCCAGGCCAAAAAACCCCGGCGGGAGGCTCCGGCCTCCAAAGCAATCATGGGGTCACAGGTTGACATCGATGGCGCGGCCTCGACAGATCACCTGTTGTACTGCTCTGGGGTACCGGCCCATACCGGTACCGACATCCAGGCAGCAGTGGCGTCTATGGGCAATACTGTCCAAGTCATGCAGCAGGCCATTCTGGCTTTTATTAATGCTGCTACGCCCTCGGTACCGCAGCCAGCGGTACCGGGTCCGGTTCCGGTAATGGCTTCCATACCGGAACCGAGGCCATCGTCTTCCAAACGCAGATCGGTTCCGCATGCCGGATCCGGGCTTTTGCCCGGTACCGATCCATACCCGGTACGCCCGATGTCGATACCGAACGGTATGCGTATCGTGCGTTGGAAGCACATAGAGGATACTCTGCTTCTTCAGAGGATTTTAACTCCTCTGATGATTCTGATGAGTTCTCCCTTGATCTTCCTGAGGAGCCTTCTTCTCCTAACAGGAGAATGTCTCCACCAGAGGATTTGTCCTTTCAGGACTTCATCATAGAAATGGCTAAAGGTCTTTCTATTGCTTCATCCTCTGAAAAGGAACCCAGATCAAAGAAACTGGATATTTTAGGATACTCTAAGTCTCCTAAAGAGGCAGTCACCCTGCCTATCCATGAAATCCTTCACGAACACTTGATGGACTTATGGGAGGCTCCTCTAACATTGTCTCCTTCTTCTCGCAGGTTGGACACCATGTACCGTGTCCCCCCTTCTCCTGGTTTCCAAAAAACCCAGTTGCCTCACCATTCTATTGTGGTGAAGTCTGCAATGAAGAAGATAAAGAGTACCAAAAGGCACTCTTCTACTCCTCCAGGGCGAGAATGTAAGACTCTAGACTCTTTTGGCAGGAAAATTTTCCAGGCTACTATGCTTATAGCCAGGATTAATTCCTATAGTCTTTACATGGGCATGTTTCTCAGTGAAATCGCTCTAAAAGTTCGGCATTTTGCCCCCTTTATCCCTGAGGATAAGAGGGAGCAGTTCATTTCCTTAGTGAAACACCTTTTGGATATTTCAAAGTTCTCCAACAGGGCAGCTTTTGATTCCTTTGAGGGTGCTGGTAGGGCTTCGGGCATTGCTATAGCAGCCCGACGTCTTGCTTGGCTCCAGGCTTCTGATCTAGAACCTTGGGTCCTAGATGGCTTACGAAATCTGCCCTGTACAGGTGAGAACTTATTTGGTGAGGAGTGGCAAATTAAGGCCACTCAAATGGATGCAGAAAATGCCACCTTGGATAGACTTTCTAAGTCTACCTCCACTCCTGCCAAGAAGAAGTCTTTTAAGAGGCCTTATTACAAGAAGTCCAGATTTTCTACAAATACTGGCCAACAATCCTCTCAGCCTCGTTTTGCTGCTAAACGTCAGCAACCTAAACAGGCAAGGTCAAAGCCTGCGGGGTCTGCTACGCCTCAGCAGGCTCCACCCCCTCAGGGGTTTTGACTTGCCTCTAGAGAACTTAACTTTTCTGGCTCTAGAACAACCAGAGCCCCTCACCATACCCGGAAGGTTAGCTCACTTTGCTCCCAGATGGGAGCAAATTACATCAGAGCAATGGACCCTCTCTATCATCAGAGAGGGTTACAAACTCCATTTTTCCGACCTTCCTCCTTATACTATGGTGAGGCAGTTCAATTCTCCCCCATCTCTCCTGGCCCTCTTGGGTCAGGAAGTCTCCTCCCTCCTTGCCCAGGGGGCAATAGAGGAGGTCCCTCTTCTTCAACAGGGGACGGGATTCTACTCCCCTTATTTTCTAATACCAAAGAAGACAGAGGGCTTCAGACCAATCCTGGATCTGAGAGAATTGAACAAATTTCTTTTCAAGGAGAAATTCAAAATGCTTTCTCTGGGCATTCTCCTTCCATACCTTCAGAGTCAGGATTGGCTTTGTTCTCTAGATCTAAAGGATGCGTATACACACATACTCATCCACCCATCCCACAGAAAATACCTTCGATTTCTGTTTCAGGGAAAACATTTCCAGTACAGAGTACTCCCCTTCGGTCTAGCCTCTGCTCCAAGAGTGTTCACCAAATGCATGGCAGTCGTAGCTGCCTTTCTAAGAGGCCTGGGAATTTTCATATTCCCATACCTGGACGACTGGCTCATCCGAGCTCCCTCTCAGTCCCAGGCCCAAATTTCCCTGGACCGCACAAGGCGTCTTCTGCAGTATCTAGGACTGGTAGTAAACCTTCCCAAGTCTCAACTAATCCCTACTCAGTCTCTTGAGTTCATAGGGGCCCAGTTAGACACCATCACTGCAAGGGCCTACCTGCCTCAGGTCAGGGCCCAACGCCTGCTGAGTTTGGCCTCCCAAGCTCAGTCCAGCAGTCATTTGACAGCCCGGGAAATGCTGCGACTTCTGGGCCACATGGCCTCCACGGTACATGTGGTGCCCTACGCTCGTCTGCATATGAGAGCAGCTCAATGGACCTTGGCCACCCAGTGGACTCAAGCATCTGGAGCGCTCTCCGACCAAATACTCACCCCAAGCCGTCTATTTTGGTCCCTCCAATGGTGGACATCCACCAAGAATCTGTTGTTGGGGGCCCCCTTCCAACCTTTGTTGCCCCAAGCAACCCTCACAACAGATGCCTCCCAGACAGGGTGGGGAGCTCATCTTCAGAACCTCTCCACTCAGGGCACTTGGTCTCCACAGGAGGCCACCCTTCATATCAACCTCCTGGAACTGCGAGCAATTTACCTTGCCCTCAAGGTCTTCTATACCCTCCTTGTCAACCTGACTGCCCTAGTTCAGACAGACAATCAGGTAGCCATGTTCTATATAAACAAACAAGGAGGGACAGGCTCTCTGTCGCTTTGCAACGAAGCTCTCAGAATATGGGCCTTCGCCAGAGAGCATCAAATTCACCTTCTTGCAGTGTATCTTCCAGGAGTTCAAAACTCTCGTGCAGACAGACTCAGTCGAGTTCTGCTTCCACACGAATGGTCCCTACATATGGACCAGATACGCAGAATCTTTCAGGAATGGGGGACCCTGGACATAGACCTCTTTGCAAGTCCGTGGAATGCCAAACTTCCCCGGTTCTGTTCCAGAACTCAGTGTCAGGGAGCTCAGGCCCACGATGCCTTCCTCCTGCATTGGGGTCAGGAATTCCTCTATGCCTTTCCACCCATTCCTCTAATATCCAAGACTCTGTTCAAGCTCCAGAGGGATCACGGGACTATGATCCTCATAGCTCCCCGCTGGCCACGCCAGGTGTGGTTCCCTCTACTTCTGCATCTCTCCCAGGGATCCTCCCTGGACCTGGGAGCTGCGCCAGACCTCCTGTCTCAGGAGGAGGGGACTTTGTGGCACCCAAACCCCAAATCCCTACATCTCAGAGCTTGGTTACTGAAGGCCTAAGTCTTCAAGACTTTAATCTTTCTCAACCTGTGACAGATATCCTTCATGCCTCTAGGAAACCTTCCACGAGGCGTTCTTATGCTTTCAAATGGAAACGTTTTTCCATTTGGTGTGCTCAGCAGGGTCTTGACCCTCTAGCACTTCCTTTGAATTCCCTCTTGGACTATCTCCTGCATCTTTCAAATGCAGGCCTTAAGACGAATTCAGTAAGGGTCCATTTGAGTGCTATTGCAGCATCCTTAAAACCTATAAATGGACAACCTGTCTCCTCTCATCCTCTTGTTTCACGTTTCATGAGAGGCCTGACTCTAACTAAACCTCCCATCCGACCTCCTCCGGTAGCATGGGATTTGAACCTCGTTCTAGGTCAGCTTATGAAGCCACCTTTTGAGCCTTTGGACTCTACCTCCTTCAAATTTCTTTCCTGGAAGGTTGTTTTCCTTATTGCAGTCACTTCGGCTCGCCGCATCAGTGAACTGCAGGCTTTAGTGGCTCATCCACCTTATACTAGGTTTCATCATGATAAGGTGGTCCTTAGGACGAATCCCCACTTTATGCCCAAAGTGGTCTCGCCTTTTCATCTTAATCAAGAGGTATATCTACCTGTCTTTTTCCCGGCTCCTCATGCATCCAGTGCAGAGAGGAACCTTCATACTCTGGATTGTAAAAGAGCTCTTGCCTTTTACCTCAACAGGACTCAACCACATCGAAAGTCTTCCCAACTTTTCGTGGCTTTTGATCCTTCTCATTTGGGACTTCCAGTCACCAAGCGTACACTTTCCAATTGGATCGCTCAGTGTATTTCTTTTGCTTACCAGAGTAAGAACATTTCTATGGAGGGCCATGTCACAGCTCACAATGTGAGGGCCATGGCCACTTCTATGGCTCATCTTCACTCTGTGTCCATAGATCAGATCTGTCGAGCAGCCACTTGGGCCTCGGTTCATACCTTCACAGCCCATTACTGCTTGGACAAGGACTCCCGCCGGGATGCCTTGTTTGGTCAGGCTGTCCTCAAACACCTGTTCCATACTTAAACAACTCCTGCCCACCTTCCCTGGATGGATGCCTGAGATCCATGCGAAGATGGTTTACCCTTGGAGGGGGATCTCCCAGGCATCTTAGCTAGGGAGTCCCCATATGTGATGACGTATTCCTGCTTGTTCCTGGAGATAGCACAGTTACTTACCTGTAACAGGTGATCTCTGGGAACAGCAGGAATTAGTCATCACAACCCACCCACCTCCCCTAGGAGTTGTATCTCTATCTATCTATCTTCCTGTCCTCTCTCTCTATTGTCTCAGCTTTAAACTCGAACTGATGAGAGCTGGTCAGGAAGGCGGGAAGGCAGCGCGCATGTGCAGTGGGAGGCCCCAAAAGCTTTTAATCTGAAAAGCTGGGGAGCTTTCCCGCGCGGGCTCCGTCGGTACCGACGTACCCATATGTGATGACTAATTCCTGCTGTTCCCAGAGATCACCTGTTACAGGTAAGTAACTGTGCTTTCTAGGAGCTGGCTCACATCTTGGAAAGGAACTATAACTGTACCTTGGATCTTTGAGACGTGCTCTGCTGGTATTTGCTCTACCCGGCAGTCTCCTTCTATCACCGTCTTCCCGGAAGACTGGCTCCTGGAGCTTTCTGGAATGGGCTTGTCCTCCCTGGAACTTAGCTCTTCCTTGTAAGTACTCCAAGCTTCTCTGCCTTTCATTATGTGAGGTGCCTCTCTCAGGTCCCCTCTCAGTTCCTCTCTGAACTTGTGTTCCTCTCCAAACTTGTGGTCCTCTCTGAGCTTGAGGTCCTCTCTGAGCTTGTGGTCCTCTCTCAGCTCGTAGTCCTCTCTCAGTTCCTTTCTGAACTCGAGATCCTCTCTGCTTTCTTCCTTCTGAGCACTGTTTATAAAGCCGTTTCTCCACTGAGCTTCCTGGCTCTCTACTCAGGTGTACCTGATTAGCTCCTGCATTCTCAAAACCTGGCTGTGTCAGCTTAGCTTCTGCAGCCTCGTGCCTGCTCCCTCTAGCTGCACTTTTAGGTAACTGCACCCTCTGTGAGTCAGTTGCTTTATAATAAACAGTGTTTTTTTTCTAAGTCTATAGCTTCAATGGCTTCAGCTTCATCACACTATAAAGCTAAGATTATCCCAGGGGGGTGTGGGTGTGGGGAGGGAGGGAGGGAAATAACACTTATTAAAAGAAGGCTGCTACACAGTACCCTGTCCTGTGCTGCTGAGGTAAGCTATATTCTTATTTGATTTAAATGATAGCTCTTTGTTGCTGCTAGGCTCTAACTTATTATGACATTTAAACTACAAGCTCTCTGCTGGGTTCTAAATTTAACCAGAAAGCTCTCTTCTGTGTTTTAAATTTAAACTAAAAGTACTTTGCTGATACTAGGCCCTGAGTGACTATTAAATTAAAACTACAAGCTCTCTGCTGGGTATGAAATGTAACCAGAAAGTTCTCTTCTGTGTTTTAAATTTAAACTTAAACTGCTGCTACTAGGCCCTGACTGATTTAATGAAAAATAGTGGGTTCACAGATTAAATAGCTTTAATAGAAAGAATTCCTTTCAGAAAATTCCCAGAAGTATATACTCACAATTGCAGATCTCTCTCCAGAAGTAACAGTCCCCTTTTCTAGTCCTTCAAGACAAGACTTGGATCTCCAAGCCAGGGAAGGAGCTCACTTTGCACCACCATTTTGGCAGTGGCTTCAGCTTCCTGCCCATGGGTGGAGTAGCTTTGGTACTTGCCACTAGTCTAGACTGGTCTAGTAGGATGACTTGGAAGGAGAAATTTTACTTACTGCTAATTCCCTTTCCTTGAATCCTGCTAGAGCAGTCCAGGACCCACCCTTCTTCTCTTAGTTTGAGAACCAGCCTTGCCAATGCTTAGCTGAAATCCTGTATATGTGTCGAGCAGCTTGGCTGTTCTCTACCTTGTATGTAATTCCATGGCTTTTTGGCC
Source organism: Ichthyophis bannanicus (assembly GCA_033557465.1). Classification (NCBI taxonomy): domain Eukaryota; kingdom Metazoa; phylum Chordata; class Amphibia; order Gymnophiona; family Ichthyophiidae; genus Ichthyophis; species Ichthyophis bannanicus. The sequence goes on from CM066043.1 coordinate 289,676,020, forward strand.
TTGTACATAGTTTATGCACAGTGTCAAAGTTGTGTTGTAGCTGGTGTTGACTTCCCTTTGGGTTGGTCGAAGTCCTCATACTTTGCCAGTGGCATACTGAAGCTGACTTTAGAGGTGCAGGGATATCTTCCAGGAATGATGTCACAAAGCTTCTAGTTTTTTTCCCTGTCTTCATCATCTGCTGGCAGGGGCACATAACTAACTAGTCTGGATTGGTCAAGCAGGATTCAAGGAAAGGAAATTAATGGTAAGTAAAATTTCTCCTTATGCATATATGGCAGTATGCACCTCTTATAAAATGTCCTACTATTACTAATCATTTGTAGAGTGCTATAAGGTGTGCGCAGCACTGTACATATAGGTGTACAGGAACAGGACCTCAGAAAAACCCCACAAACAGGAACAGAAGCGAGGGGACCTGATGGGATACAACCGAGAATATAGAGGGAACTTGGGGACCTTCTAGCGGCTCCACTGACTGACCTTATCAATTCCTCTTTGGAGTCTGGAGTGGTGCCAGAGGACTGGAGAGAGGCACATGTGTCCCCTTAGACAAAAGCGGAAATAAGGATGTGGTTGAAAACTATAGGCCAGTTAGTTTAACCTCGGTGGTGAGTAAATTATTGGAAGCACTGCTGAAAGAGAAAATAGTGAGTTTTGTGGAATCCTGTGGATTACCGGATCTGAGACAGCATGAATTCACCAGAGGCAGGTCTTGTCAGACAAATCTGATTGATTTCTTTGACTGGGTGACCAGGGAGTTGGACTGAGGCAGAGCCCTAGATGTAGTGCATTTAGATTTCAGTAAAGCCTTTGACACCATTCCGCACAGGTGACCTATAAACAAACTGAGCACCCTAGGGATGGACCCTGAAGTTACTGCTTGGGTTAGAAATTGGTTGAGTGGGAGGCAACAAAGGGTACAGGTAAATGGAGCTCACTCTGAGAGGGAGGTGGTTACCAGTGGGGTGCCACAGGGATCTGTCCATGGTCCGATTCTTTTTAACATCTTTATTAGTGATATTGCAGAAGGGCTGTCTGGTAAGGTTTGCCTCTTTGTGGATGATACCAAAATCTGCAATAGAGGAGACACCCAGAATGGTCAAGAATTTGGCAGCTGAGATTTAATGTTAAAAAATGCAAGGTCATGCATTTGGGCTACAACAATCCAAGTGGGGGCGGTACAGTATAGGGGGTGAAGTACTTCTGTCCACAAAAGAAGAGCGGGACCTAGGCATGATTGTGTCTGATGATCTTAAAGTAGCTAAACAGGTAGAAAAGGTGACGGCGAAATCTAGAAGGATGCTTGGGTGCATAGGGAGGGGAATGGAGCAGAAGAAAGGAGGTGATAGTCCCTCTGTATAAGTCTTTGGTGCAACCTCATTTGGAGTATTGTATGCAATTCTGGAAACCACACCTTCAAAAGAATATAAACAGGTTGGAGTCGGTGCAGAGGTCGGCTACTATAATAGTTAGAGGTCTTCATTATAAAGCATATGAGGACAGACTTAAGGATCTTAATATGTACCCCTTAGAGGAAAGGCGGGATAGAGGTGATATGATTGAGATGTTTAAATATCTCCATGGCATAAATGTACAGGAGGTGAGTCTCTTTCGATTGAAAGCAAGCTCTTCTACAAGGGGACATGGGATGAAGGTGAAAGGGGATATACTCAGGAGTAAATCCCACTAGAGGACAGCAATCTTGGGCCGGAAGGTGCTTCTAGTCCCACAGGTGCTCCTTGTGGTCTTGGGCAAGCCACTTAACCCTCCATAGCCCATGTTCCCTGTAAAAAATAGTTATCTCCAAGTTATAATACCCTGTTCAATGTAAACCGCACTGAAGCAGAATAGCGCGGTATATAAGAGAATGTAAATAAATAAATAAATAAATAAATATGCAGAAATATTTCTTTACAGAAAGAGTGGTAGATGCATGCAATAGTCTCCCAGTGGAGGTGGTAAAGATGAGGACAGTATCTAAATTCAAAAAAGCATGGGACAAACACAGAGGATCTCTAAAGGAAAAAAGGGGACTGTTGTTGTGGTTGATATGGAAGGGCAGACTAGATTGGCCATGTGGCCTTTTTCTGCCATCATGTTTCTATGTTTCTGGCACCACTCTTCAACCTATAGATGGGCACCCCCTCCCTTATTATTAATGCTGGGTACACTCCACCCCCTTTTTTTTCCCAAACTCCTTTGTGAACTCTTCACATGATGCTCATATTTCTTCTTCAAATCCAGTATTGTAAGAAATTGCAGTGAACGGGCAAATGCATAGCCAAAATAAAAGTAACTACTGTTAAGTAAATACTTAGCATCATGTGAATAGGCTATGATAATCCAAGAGGATGTTAAATTTTAGATATGTATTAAAAGAAAAACACTCAGCGGTATGGACAGCTCAGAAATATTTTGTTCATTGATAAAATATGCAGGAGAAAGATTTTGTACAGAATTTAGGAAACAGCAACATGCTAGCCATGCAGTCAGTGTTCATGTAGAAACTATAAGCAAAATTGGTATGATGATGCAAAGAATCTTTGCAACATAGTCTATCACTCTGGGAAGACAGTGACAAAATTAATATACTGCTAATTTAAACCACATGTGTAAAGCAGGTTTCAACGACAAACCAGTAGGTTACAAGTTATAACACTGTGAAGAATGTAAAATAGTCCAGTAGTATACAAGTATGTCATTAGACTGCTGTAAAATAGGAAAATATACTCTGAATATATTATTCATATACCAGCATTACAGAATGATTTGCTGTGCCCAGGTATAATAAATTGGATGGGGAAGCCCAAAAAATTTCCATAAAATATGTTAAATCTATCTGATGACTATTTTTCCCTAAAATCTTATCTCCAGGAACAAGCAGGAATGTTGTCTTCACATATGGGTATCGTCGGTACCGACGGAGCCTGCGTGGGAACGCTCCCCAGTGTCCAATGGGAAAGCTTTTGGGAGCATCCCACCACGCCTACGTGCCGCCTTCCCGCCTTTCCAACTCTCCCTCTTCAGTTTTTCGTTTTCCGCGGAGCCGACAGGACGCATGCCCTGTCACCGCAGAAAAATGTATCCTTATTCTTTTGTTTTTTGTGGTCGCATCTGCCTTCCTTCGACGCCTACCGGTACCGCCGGTTCTCTCTTCTTCTTTTTCAAAAAAAACCCCCTAGTTTCTAAAGATTTTCTTTCAGGGGCCTTTCCCCTCTCGGGGCTAGGCGCCATTTTGGGCACTAGGCCCATTTCTCTTCAAACATGGAGAAAACAGCTAGTGGTTTTAAGAAATGTTCTAAATGTCGTGGTACCATTTCCGTCACTGACACCCATGAATGGTGTCTTAAATGTTTAGGTCCTGACCATTCTCCATCTGAGTGTCTCTCCTGCAGAAAAATGACCAAGAGGGGCCTGCAGAACAGAGCTGCAAAACCTGGTACCCTTTTTGCCGCAGATACGATGTCAGTTGCATCAACGTCTTCCAGGGCTTCATCTTCCTCCTATGGATCTCAGGTAACTAAACTTAAGTCTTCTAAGACTGGCTGGTCCTCAAAGGGTAGATCTCCTTCTAAGTATCGAGATGCCACTGGCGTTGCCCTCGAGGAAAGTTCACTGGCAAAACAGCCCTGGCGGGAGGCCTCGGTCTCCAAAGCATTAACGGGGCTCCAGAATGTTCCAGAGGCTTCCACCTCTGCAGAATTACTGGTGCCATGTTCTGGGGTCGTAGCCGCTTCCACCGGTACCGACACCCAGGCATCGGCAGGAGCGATGGATCACAGAATCCTTGCTTTTGAACGCAGTCTAGCGGCCCTCTTAGCAGCTTTGGTACTGCTAAGACCGCTACAGACGGTTCCACAGGTATCAGTACCAACACCGGTACCGAGTGCCTCGGCAGATATGCTTCCCCCCATGCCGAGCCTTGAGTCTATCTCAGGTATCGACAGATCGGTACCGAGACACCCCAATACCGACTTTGAGCGATACCGGTACCTTGCCTTTTAAGAACATCTGGCGCAGAGATACTTTGAATCATCCGATTCTGATGACTCGGATGACTCTGCCAGTACTAGAGCTATCCTTCTGGAGGATCCATTTCCTTCTCCTCAATGAAGAATGTCTCCTCCAGAAGACATGTCCTTCCAGGATTTTATATGTGATTTAGTTCGAGGTCTTGCAATCACGGTGACTCCAGAGAAGGAACCTAGAGCAGAAGAATTAGAAATTCTTCAGTATCCTAAGGCTCCTAAAGAGGCAGCTACTTTGCCTAGTCACAGAATCTTGCATGATCTTATGCTAAAAACGTGGGAAACTCCTTTGACGGTGTCTCTACACTCTCAACGGCTCGAGACCATGTACCGAGTTCCAAGCTGTCCTGGCTTTCAAAAGTCTCAGTTACCACACCATTCAATGGTAGTGGAATCGGCGATGCATAGGATTAATAGTGCTAAAACACATTCTTCCAATCCTCGGGGCTGTGAATCGACGCTCGATGCCTTTGGGCATCGATGTTTCCAATCCTCTATGTTGGCAGCCAGGATTAGCTCTTACATTCTCTATATGGGAATGTTCCTCAAAGAAGTTACAGGTGACTTGGAACTCATGAGCCTTCTTCTTCCTGAGGAAAAAAGGGCAGAATTCCTTACTCTGGTCAAACATGCTCAGGATGTCTTAAAATTTGTAAACCGTGCAACCTTTGATTGCTTTGAATGCATTAGCAGAATATCTGCTATTTCCATTGGTGCACGTCATATTGCCTGGCTTAAGGCATCAGACTTAGAACAATGGATGCAAGATAAACTGGGAAATATTCCTTGCACAGGGGAAAATCTCTTTGGCAAGGATTGGCAAGACAAGGCTAATCAGATTGAATCTGAAAATACTACCTTGAACAGACTACCAAATTCTACAGCCAACCCATTATGTTTATGTTTATTAAAACTTTATATACCGCCCAATACAGTTAGCATCTGGGCGGTTTACAATACATTTATTTATTTAACAATCACTTATATACCGCATCTTCCATAGATCAGTTGCGGTTCACAATAAACAACAATCAACAAAGCAGAGTTCGTTTTACATATAACATCATATAACCAAAAACAATAAAAACAATAAAATAAACAATAAAATTTGAAGACAAATGTAAATGTTAACTAGCACAGAACAGTGCAAAACTATATACATTATATACAGATATACATTGTTTAGGGCTTAAGCGTGGTGCAAAGTACCGTTACAGCTATAAGAATTTTCATAGGTCATGGGATATCTCAGACGAAAACAGGTTAGCCTTTATCTAAATCTATTGAGGGATGATCTGTATTATAATGTTTAGTGAAAAGATACGTTTTCAGTTTTTTACGAAATTCAATGATTCCGGTTAACATTCTTAGCTCATCTGGGAGAGAATTCCAAATTGTTGGCGCTGCATGTGAAAAAGCTCTATTGTTTGTTAGTTTATTTGCTTTTATGAAGTCTTTAGGAGTTTTTAGTTTATTTAATTGACTTTTTCTTTGAGTAGATTTTGAATGTTCTTTACTTATTAAGTTGCTTAGTGTGACTGGGGCCATGTCATTTAGAATTTTAAATGAGGTTATTAATGTTTTGTATACTATTCTGCTTTGTATTGGCAGCCAGTGAAGGGATGCTAGTATTGGTGTTATGTGTTGATGTGAGTGTACTTTCATTATTATTCTAGCTGCTGCATTCTGTGCAAGTTGAATTCTTTTAATGTTTTGTTTTGTAGTACCTAATAAAATTAGATTAGCAAAGTCAAAGTGGGGGGTTATGGTACATAAAATTGATTAAAAGGAGAGGGCTGCGAAAAAGAGCCAGAAAAGGAACGCCATAAAATCAAGAGAAAGGGATAGAAACAGCGAGCAGTCGGGGGACAAAGGTGGGTAACAAAAGGAAAGAGGGAGAAACACAGCAACAACATCGAAGGTGAATGTAGGACAGGGGTAGGGATATAGTGTCACAGGCCTAGGGAGGGGAGGAGGGTGGGGCAGGAAGAGGAAGATTAAATGCAGAACAGAAAAGATGAGTTTTCAGGTTGGCTTTGAAGGACGAGTAGGAGGTTTCTAGACGTAGAGAGGGGGAAAGGGAGTTCCAGAGCCTTGGACCAAGAAAGAAGAAAGCAGAAGATCGCGTGGATTCTAGGTGTGCTTGGGAGGGGAGGGGGTAGAAACATACGGTTAGCATGGATAGAATGTAGAGGTCGATGAGGGGTATGAAGGAAACGTTAGTCAAGAAACCCTTTTTCAACAAGAAAAAGAAATTTTACCCATCTTACACCCATCAGGGACACTGTCTAGTTCATGTTCCCCAAAGGGGACAACAACAGAACAGACAGCAGAGGAAGCCACAGGTTTCAAGAGCTCAACCGGCTCAATAGACAGCCTCCTCAGGGGCTTTGACTCCTTCCTAGAGAACTTAGTTTTTCTGCCTCTGAAAGGTCCAGAATCCCTTACCATCCCGGGCAGGTTATGCCATTTTGCCAGAAGATGGCAACAAATAACATCAGAAAACTGGACTCTGTCCATTGTATGAGAGGGGTACAGACTTCATTTTCACAGTATGCCCCCTTCTACAATGATAAGACAGTTCAGTTCTCAGGTCTGTAGGGTATATTAGTAGCATAAAAATAAGTTAGACTCTCTGTTGTCCAGGGGGAATGGCTACTATTACCCAGCCCAAAGTTCGGTGAGTTATTCTGGCAATGAGCCACGAAAGAAGTCTGGTCTGCAGATATATATTAGACTTTATTATAGGCAACCAGGTAGAAAAATATGCACACACACATATAGCTAATTCGAAACATGAGGTGGAAATTTGTTATAGTACAGATGTACACTTGGACAACGTAATAAATCACTGATTAGTAACCAGACGTCACTGATTCACTCTGCACTGAGAAAAAGTAAGAAATATATTGCTAACCCCTTGCCCATCCGGAGGAGGAGAGATAAGTCAGTACCTTAGTTCCGTCGGGCACTCAGGAACAACGCAGTCAAGGGAGGCAGCTCCTAGGTAATGCAGGCTCCAGCCCCGTCAGAGGCGAGCCGCAGTAAGTCCGAACAGGAGGTATCTGTGAAAGTCTTATCTCAGACCTTTGGAGGACGGCCTAGCCCACACTTAGTGGCCGTCTTGCGGAAGGGTCAGGTCGCAGGAATCAGGTACGCAGTGCACAGCAGAGAGGAACCGGTGCAGAAGTCTGTATGAACAGGTGGGAAAAACCCCCAACTCTCTCTACTAAAGTTCCAGTGCAGACTGCATTATTCTGTGTAAGAATCCTCCGTCATAGGTCCGATGATTGGTTGGCACCAGGCAGTCTGAGGTGTTCTCAGCGAATCAGGAGGTAGATGATGGGCAGCTTCTTTCAAACAAAGGAGCCATAGTAAGAAATCAGGCAGAGGCAACAGTATGTAACTTCTGGGCATGTACAAGTGTCCAAGGCCAGCCACGGACAATAGCTTCTGTATGCACACTTAGAAACGCTGCTCAAGCAGTTGCTTGAAGGTCATTTGTAGCTGAACACAGCAAAAGTATAGTGAAGAATCCATCTTGTCTGTTCAGTTTGGTTCAGGCCTGAGTTGCTGAGCAGGCCGGAGATTTGCATGTAGAATTGCAGGGGTACCAGCCCTACATCTCCCCCCCCTTGTAAGATGGAGGATGCTACAAGGGAGTACACTCCATCGTACAAAGCCTAACTAGCAGGACTATCGTGCAGGTCAGAACCAAATGACAAATGGTTGACTAAAGCATGATAAGTGGAAAATACTTCAAGCACAATATGCATGAAAGCAATACTGCATGAGGAATAATACAGTGAATACTCTTAAGCAATAAAAGAAGCCAAAAGAAAATGACATAGATACAGTCAAGTCAAATCAATTAAGAGAATACGTGTTAACTTCAAACTGAAGAGTATAGAGACAGTATCCAAACCAAAAAGGTATATCAGCAATGCAATATAATGTGATAGTGTAACACCAAGGTGAACACTCAAATGTAATGATAAGCAATGTATAACTGTGTTAGCAAAATAAACACATGCTATCTATGAAAAAAACAACTCAATTAAGAGTAATGGATAACATTCAAAGAAAAAGGTGACACTTATTCAAAAGTGTGACGTTCCAGCAAATCCTGCAGACGCATGGCAGGCAGCAGAGGTGCAGGATGCATAGAGCGACGAAGAGTACGAATCTGTCTCTGTTGATACAAGGAGATAAGAAACTGGAGCACCAACAGAAAGAAAAGACCAGGCACAATGACATGTGACATAAAATCAGTTTGTAAAATGTCCACATCTCGTGAATCAAAGTTATAATCAGCAATGGCAAGGTCGTCCTGGTCAATGGACAGTTCAACTGTGTGAGAGTCCTTATAGTCCAAAAGATAGGTCAAGGCTGCAGTGAAGTCAATCTCATGACCGCGAAACACATCCAATATCTGGAGCTCTGTCGAAACAGGGTCAGCATCTAGATAAAACAAGGAAACTCCACCAACATTAACAATGGAGTTCTTGGGAACATCAATCAAGCAAACATTGCAGGGTAGAGGAACTCTATTATGAATGTCATGTTTATTCATGGTGACCAGGAGTTCACTCAAAATGCTGCTGTAAAACATGTCGGGGATCTAGGGACACAAAAACTTTCTGTGTGACAGTCTGGGACTGTGTAATCAGGAAACCAGGCGCATCATGTAGCACGACACCAGAAAGAGGGCCAGGCTCAATCAATCTGGCAACCTCGGATCACGCTAACAGCAAAATCAGGAACAGGACCTTCAAAGTCCGGGACTCCATCTGTAAAAGAAAACAAACAGGCTATCCCGCCTCAAGGTTAGCATCACTCACTTCAGCAAGAGGTTCTTCAGGAAGGAGCTTACTGGGATGACACGGTCTAAGCTGATTAATGTGGACCCATTTAAGGGAGCCTTCCCTCTCAGTACTGGACTTCATTCAAATTTGATAAGCAACAGGGGAGGCTTTATCCACAATAGGAAATGGACCGTTCCAGCTAGGTAGAAATTTACAGTCTTTGACCTTATTCTTACCAAAATTGTAGTAGAATACCTTATCGCCAATCTGGTATTCTGTAGAGGTAGTCCTCAAATCATAGTAGGCCTTCCTACCTCTAGCAGCAGTGTCCAAATTCTTTTGGGCAAAGGCACTTTGCAAGTGTCTTAAATGGGCAACATATTCATGAGCAGTTGTAGCAGCAGCGAGATTCACATCATTAGTCCTGTAAAGAAGATGAAGGGGTAAAACCATGTCCCTACCTGTCATCATCTCAAAAGGGGACACACCAGTAGCACGATGACACGTGGCTCTAATAGCCATCAGGACCAAGGGCAGTTTGATGTTCCAGTCCTTCCCAGAGGAAGAAACATACTTTTTCAAGATACTGATGATAGTTTTGTTTGCTCTCTCCACTTGTCCAGAGGATTGTGGATGATAAGCAATGTGGACTTTGGCCTTCACACCTAGTACCTTCCACAGATGCTTAATGACTTGTCCCGTGAAGTGGGAACCCTGGTCGGATTCCACTCGCATGGGGAGGCCCCACCTGCTGAAAACATGGTTTAACAACAAGGTGGCCGTGGTCTCGGCGGTACAGTTGGGTGCTGGGATGCACTCGACCCACTTAGTAAATAAGCAGGTAACTGTCAACATATATTTGTTGCCTCGAGAGGATCGGGGCACGGCGCCGATCCAATCAATCTGGAGATCAGACCAAGGCATGGTCAGACCTCTGTTTCGCAGAGGAGCTCTATGAGAAGGAGCCGCAGGTTGAAATCTGCAACAGGTCAGACAACATTTAGTATACAATTGGACATCTTGGTACATGTGGGGCCAGTAGGCCACTTGTTTCAATGTTTCATAGGTTATGCGGTCACCTCTATGACCGGCACAAGGTTCATCATGAGCGTGCTGTAACATAATTCCTCGGAAGGCCCGAGGTACCACCCATTGCACAATACCATGCTTACTCGTCCGTATCAACAGATCTTTCTGGAGATGGAACATGTCCTTGGAGATGTAGAGGATCCTCAGTTCCTCATCGTCCTGACAATCCTCCAGAGTTAATGGGTGTTCCTGGGGGTTCTGCAGAAAAAGGTAGAAACGTCCAAGAGTAGGATCTTGTTTCTGGGCTTGCACGAGGTCGAGATCTGTGCTCTCGCCACACCATTGAACCACAGGGGGCATGGTGGATAATTGAGCTTGTCGCCGGGTAACCGCCGTCACAATTCGAAGCCCATTGGTCTCGGGGGCCTCCAACTGCCAGAGGTCTCCAGAGACAGCACCCTCCTTGGCAAGCTGATCAGCTAGATCATTTCCAATCTTGTCAGGATTATCAACACGGGAGTGACCTTTCACTTTCTTCCAGTAGATGGTCATGTCATTTTCATGAGCTACCTTGTCCAAGGCCAGAATCAATCCGGCATGTTTGACAGGTTTCCCTTTGGAATTCAGCATATTGTTAGATTTCCAAATGGGTAAGTGGGAAACAAAATTCTGTCGGACGTAGTCTGAATCAGTACAGATGGTTAGGGTGTGAACCCCTCCCTGAGCAACGGACTGGAGAGCTGCCAGGGCTGCAGCTAGCTCTGCATACTGATTAGTCTTGGTACCCAGACGGTACTTGAAGGGTTCACAAGGGTGGTTCTGGTTCCAAACTACACCTATACCTGCTACCAGTTCATGGTCAGGCTCTCGACGGTAAGCACAACCGTCCACATACACCTTGGGGTAGCCTTTACAGAGGTTCTCATCATAAGGACGATGACGAGAAGGCTCAGGCATACATGACTCCATTTCGGTGTCTAAATTACCCACTAAAGGTTCTCTGGCAGTGCAATCGTGCAATTCAGCCAGGCCCTGTGCGGCGGCATCCTTGCGGTTTTGAGCATACCTTACCTCTAGGGGCCAGCCCTGAAGTGCTAAGGTCCAGGAGACAATGCGACTGTTTGACACTTGTCCCGATTTAATCCGATCACTGCCTAGGAACTTGATGGGTTGGTGATGAGTCTCAACAACCAGCCTCTCACCTTGGATATAACTGTGGAAATATTGGAGGGCCCAGACTGTGGACAACAAGAACTTCTCACAGTCGGAGTATTTCCTCTCCACTTCCGTTAAAGCTTTGCTGGCATAGGCAATAACTTTCCTATCTGTGTCATGCATCAGGTACAGAACAGCACTCATAGAGTGATCGGTGAAACCTAGTTCCACGAAGAATTCTCTGCCACTCTGGATAGGCAAGACAGGGAGCTCGACTCAAAGCTGCCTTCAGCTCTTCTAGAGCTGCCTCTTGGTCGGGATTCCATGCCCAAGGTTCATCTCTTTTGAGGAGTTTGACCAGGGGTCGGGAAATCTCCGCATATTGATCCACAAATTGGCGGGAATAATTGCAAATGCCCAAGAATGAGCGCAGCTCACTCACGTTGGTCGGACGTTTGAGTTGTTGCAAGGCCGCAATTCTCTTCCTTTGAGGCCGCAGTCCCTTAGCAGAAACTTCGTAACCCAAATAATTGAGGGATTTCCAGCACCATTGGCCCTTTGACAAGGACAGCTTTGCTCCCGCAGCTTTCAGCTGCTGGAAAACATGCTCTATTTCTTGCAAATGGTCAGTGAAACTGGCGCTCTTCACCAGAATGTCGTCTACATAGACGAGGGTACCTCTAGTCTCAGCATCAGGCAAAGCCTTATGCAGGAAAATATTGAAGTCTGCTGGGGCATTCAAATAACCAAACGGTGTCCGATTCCAAGTATATTGTCGCCTACCAAAGGTAAAAGCCAGCTTATGCTGATCTTCTGGATGGACAGGTATAGTCCAAAATCCTGAGGCCAGATCCAGGCTTGTAAAGTACCTTGCACCCTTGATGGTGGCTAAGTTCTGTTCCAGATGTGCCATAGGCCATCTGGAAAGAGGCACCTTTTTATTAAGCTGGCGATAGTCCAAAGCTAAGCGCCAGCTAGAATCCTTCTTGATGACAGGCCACAGTGGGGCATTGTAAGTACTGTTGCATTGACGTATAATTCCCTTTTGTTCCAGGGAATTAATGATTTCCTGAATGGATTCATAGGAGGCCAATGGGATTTTATACTGCCTCACAAAGACAGGTTTACTGTTGGGATCCGTAGGAATACGGGTGACATGTAGGTCGGTGAGACCACAGTCATAGGTGTCAGTGGCAAACAGGTCCTTGTGACGGTACAGCAGTTCTTTTAATTGGGCCTTTTCTGACTCATCAGTGCAGGCGTCTGCTTCAGCAAGTTTTCCCGCAACCATTTCATCAAATCCCAGAACAGGTTTGTTTGAGGGTATTTCAACCTTCTCCTCAATCTCATCTTGGAGAGAGGAGACCTGGATGGCTTGGACAGCATGGGGCTCCCCCCCTGGTGGGTGAGGGAACTAACAGCCTCATCGAGTTTACTTGAGAAAATCAGATGGTCAGACTCGAGGACCACCTGAGAGGTCACAGCACTATGTGGCCAGACAAACTGTAAGGTGAGGAGGCCTCGGGGTGAGGATCGTACACACGCAGGGGTCCCCCCCCCCTTCACAGATGTTCCAGGAAACAGGGGCTTCCCCAATAATCTGGAGACTCAATTCCACACTTGGGAACGATTCTCCCACTAGGAATCCCAGGGGTTCGCCTTTCACAAGGTGAATGCGATCTGGGTTTGGATTGGTGAGCAATAAGTGTAAGGAGGGAGCTGTGGCCTCCATGCAGGGTATGGGACCCATGGCTAGGCCCAGCTCCTCAAAACGGGAATTTGGACTGAAGAAGACCAAGTTGTCTGAGAACACATGTCCTCGGGTCACCTGTATCGGCAGGGGACAATCCTGTACCCTCCCAGGTATGTGGGTGTCTTCTGCACTGACCACTTCACAGACTTGAGGAATAGTCTGACCAGCCCGTAGGGATGGGCGGGCACCAGAGAAATCCACCGGATCTCCTTCCATCCTACTCCAGAGGATGTTGTTCACAAAATCCACATAAGTTCCCAGTCGAACAAGGCAATCTGAGCCTAAGGAGAGGGGCACCTCAAGTCCTCTGATAATGGAGAAGGTGTGCCGAAAACCTTTGACCCCAACTTGCAAGGGGAGATTGCAGTAGCCCATTAATGTCTTGAGCCCTTCCCCAGGCACTTGGAACGAAGTCTTCGCTCCAATTACCCAATCAAGGGTAAGCTGTTGTTTGAGTCGACAGAAAAGCATCTCACTGATGAGGGAGTGGTCACAGTGGGGTAATAGGTAGGCCCTTTCCTTTTGGGACATGCCCACCTGCACATATATAAAGGGACCTTTCTCAGCTGAGAATATGTCCATCAGTCTCCTAGGGTGATCTAGGCAGGGATGGGATGGAAGAGGGGTTTGCACCTCACAACCTTCCACAGGTTCCTTCAGGAATATCTGCAGGCAGTCAGTATCAAGGACAATGTTAGCTACTGAACCCACTTCAATGGCAACCACGTCGCTGATGCCCTGATCCTCATTTCCAACCCTTTCATACTGGAGCTGAAGGATCTGGGGATCAGCTGACCTCTGGAAATTAATCCTGATGGACTTGTTTGTGCGTTCCACTGAACAAGGACCACTGACTCTGCTGTCATGTTTTACCCTAGCATAAGGTATGGGATGTGTGACCTGTGTCCAGATCACTTCCTGGACGTAGTCCAGAATGGGGCGAAACCGTTTCAGGAGCTCATTGCCAATCAAGAATTCTTCCCCAGGGCACTTAGTAATGATGACAGGATGTTTCACTTGTAATTTTCCAATTTGGAGGTTAAGCCAGACCTGCCCCATAGACTCTATGGGCTGATTCCCATAAGCTGCGAGTGACAAATCACTGGGTGTGACGTGTAGGGTCCTCTGACTCCCCAAGGAAGCAGTGAGTCTATCAAAGAGACTCGAGGTAATCAGGGTAGCCTCAGAGGCGGAATCTATCAGGCCCTCACAGAGAAAAGCCTGCTGAATTGTAACAGGAACAGTGTACCTCTGTCCTTTTGGCTTGAGTTTACCCAGAAAGTACTTGTGCTTCCTGATGGTGTCAAAGGCTGGACCCTCGCTGTCCATTGCAGGACTGTCACTCTGTGTCCCTGGGGTGGCATCTCCAGCTGGCTGCACCTGTGCAATAGTGACCTGTGGGACAGAAACAAAGTCGGTTAGTCATTCAGTCGCATTAGAAGGGGAAGAGGAGTCAACCAGTTCCTCCTTTGGCTTCTGAGGCTTTGCTCGTGGCTTAGGTGGCGCACTACTAGCAGAAGCCTCCTGTGAGGAGCTGAATGCAATGGTAGCCTTCATCATATCTGTCAACTCGCTTATTCTCTTCTCCAGCTCCTGGAATTTGTCAAAACCGGGCTTTCTCTTCCAGTTCCGGTTCTGCGGAGTGAAACGCTGATTCCCAGAGCGCTGCTTAGACCCAGATGACTGCTTATTCTGGGGTGGCCTGGGAGGATTCTGTGGAGCAGAAGGAGAAGAGTTATTTTCCAACGAAAGGGTAGATTTTACAACACTAACACTCTGTTTTGGCTCCTTGGGTTTGCTTGGAGCCCTTACTGTGCTGCCAGTATTGGTTGCTCTCATGGTAGGAACAGCTTCCCAAATCCACTCAGCATGTTCTATCACACGTGACAGGGGTTCGTGACGCTTATCAGACATATAAGGCTTAATAGATGGAAGGAGCAACTGACAGAAAAGATTACGAAACTTCTGATGGTGTTCTATTCTTTCCCAAGAAGGGTCACTCTGGAAGAAGGTCTGCCTAAGTCTGTAAGCAAACTCTCGGGGTGTTTCATTTTCCCTATGAGTCATACTAAATGCTGCCTGCTTTGCAGCAATATCATCAGGGTATGGCCCATAATGTTTCTTTAGTGCCTGTTCAAAGATGACGATGTCCTTCTTTTCATCGTCTGCCATGGCCCTAATAAACTGCTGACAAGGTACATCAAAGGACCATGGAAGATACAGAACCATGTCCTCCCCCCTGGTAATGTTCAGTGCCCGAAAGGCATCTTTGACTGCAGCTAAATGTTCATTTATGGTGGCACGACCATTTTTCTCAAAAGGTGTGACTATACTCCACAAAGTTGTTATAATTTGTAATTGGGCAACAGAAGCACCTTCATTTATTTGTTTCCCTTGCAGGACACGGGAGCATGGAGGATTTCGCTTGCCTTCAGCTCCCTCTGGTGGTCGCTGCTGGTACAGTTTGCCATCACTAGGGGGACTTCCCACGGGGGGTGTATGGGGAGGGGTCGAGAGTAGGGTGTTTCACTCCGCCCTGTTTCTCTCCTGTGCTCATGCGCTGATGGGAGAGAACTGACTTTGCTCTGGAAAAGCTGCCTTTCTACACTGGGCAGGGTTTCCAGTGGAAAACTGCCGTCATCTACCCTCCGGTAATCTGAGAAGCCTAGAGGGATCAAATTATCCCTGTACTCTGTCTCGTTACTCTGAGAGGTAGTCACACAGGCCAAGTCAAAACAATCAGCTCTTAATTGCTGGATTTCGAGGTTAACTCTCTGTATTTCCTGCCCACATTCCTGACGTGCAACAGCTAGCTTGCTTTGGAGACTAGCCATGCACTGTCTTGCTGCATTTAGAGCAGTCTCTGTCTCATTTAACTCAGCTATCAAAGCACTCTCACGTCGCTCATAAAGAGCAGCGAAATCTGTTAGTCTCCTGGTCTGGGCGGCTAGTTCAGTTCTACAAACTGTCAGAAATTGCAATTCCGTTTGATCCAGAGCATTCCGCTTCCTGAGAGCGGAAACCTGATCCACCCAGCCCTCTGTGTGAACCATCTTTACAAACACAGGAATAGCTGCTAGAATTACACTGACTCAGTAAGACGCAACTCATTCAGAGATCCTGTAATGTGGGTTCCAAACCCGTCTCAACAGACAATTCTCTAGCCACAAACCTCAGCATAAACAGCTGCTTGGACCACAATAGGACAATTCAGAAATATTACACAAATTCTGAGAGACGTAGCACATTCAGAAATACTCATCCCGGACGAGCCCCCATTATTATGTAGGGTATATTAGTAGCATAAAAATAAGTTAGACTCTCTGTTGTCCAGGGGGAATGGCTACTATTACCCAGCCCAAAGTTCGGTGAGTTATTCTGGCAATGAGCCACGAAAGAAGTCTGGTCTGCAGATATATATTAGACTTTATTATAGGCAACCAGGTAGAAAAATATACACACACACATATAGCTAATTAGAAACATGAGGTAGAAATTTGTTATAGTACAGATGTACACTTGGACAATGTAATAAATCACTGATTAGTAACCAGACGTCACTGATTCGCTCTGCACTGAGGAAAAGTAAGAAATATATTGCTAACCCCTTGCCCATCCGGAGGAGGAGAGATAAGTCAGTACCTTAGTTCCGTTGGGCACTCAGGAACAACGCAGTCCAGGGAGGCAGCTCCTAGGTAATGCAGGCTCCAGCCCCGTCAGAGGCGAGCCGCAGTAAGTCCGAACAGGAGGTATCTGTGAAAGTCTTATCTCAGACCTTTGGAGGACGGCCTAGCCCACACTTAGTGGCCGTCTTGCGGAAGGGTCAGGTCGCAGGAATCAGGTACGCAGTGCACAGCAGAGAGGAACCGGTGCAGAAGTCTGTATGAACAGGTGGGAAAAACCCCCAACTCTCTCTACTAAAGTTCCAGTGCAGACTGCATTATTCTGTGTAAGAATCCTCCGTCATAGGTCCGATGATTGGTTGGCACCAGGCAGTCTGAGGTGTTCTCAGCGAATCAGGAGGTGTAGATGATGGGCAGCTTCTTGCAAACAGAGGAGCCATAATAAGAAGTCAGGCAGAGGCAACAGTATGTAACTTCTTGGCATGTACAAGTGTCCAAGGCCAGCCATGGACAATAGCTTCTGTATGCACACTTAGAAACGCTGCTCAAGCAGTTGCTTGAAGGTCATTTGTAGCTGAACACAGCAAAAGTGTAGTGAAGAATCCATCTTGTCTGTTCAGTTTGGTTCAGGCCTGAGTTGCTGAGCAGGCCGGAGATTTGCATGTAGAATTGCAGGGGTACCAGCCCTGCAGGTCCCTGCCACCAATCTCTTGGGTCAGAGGTTGCATCACTTCTTGCTCAAGGAGCAATAGCAGAGGTACACATACCCCAACAGGGTACGGGATTCTACTCCCCCTACTTTCTCATACCAAAGAAAACAAGGGGACACAGGCCTATACTAGACCTCAAAGAATTAAACAAGTATCTGTTCCGGGAAAAATTCAAAATGATCTCCCTCGGAACACTCCTACCATACCTTCAGAGTCAGGACTGGCTATGTTCTCTAGATCTAAAGGATGCATATACGCATATTCTGATCCATGCAGATCACAGGAAATTCCTTTGATTCCTTTTCCAGGGAAGACACTTCCAATACAGGGTTCTTCCCTTCAGTCTGGCTTCTGCCCCAGGAGTCTTCACAAAATGCATGGCAGTAATAGTAGCATTTCTGAGAACTCTAGGAATATTCGTCTTCCCCTACTTAGATGACTGGTTCATTCGAGCATCAACAGCTCCAGAAGTCAGCTTCGCTCTTTCTCGCACCATGCGAATCCTTCGATACTTGGGATTGGTCATAAACCTCCCAAAATCTCATCTCACCCCTTCTCAGTCTCTAGAATTCATAGGGGCTCATCTAGACACAAGGCAGTCAAGGGCTTTCCTGCCACAGCCACGGTGTCTTCGTATAGTACAGCTAGCCTCCCAAGCAGCTATGAAGGTCTTCCTGACTGCTCGGGAGATGCTTCAGCTTCTGGAGCATATGGCATCCATGGTCCATGTGGTTCCCTATGCTCGCCTTCATATGCGAGCAGTCCAGTGGACCCTATCCTCTCAGTGGACACAGGCCTCGGGTCGGCTAACGGACAAAATCAGAAACTCCACACGTCTCATTTTGTCCCTACAATGGTGGCAGTCACTGGAAAATCTTCTCGTGGGTTCTTCTTTCCAGCAGCCTCTATGCCAAACCACCCTAACAACAGATGCATCCAAGTTGGGTTGGGGGGCTCACTTGCACGATCTATCAACTCAGAGTCTCTGGACCCCACAGGAGGCTTGTCTTCACATAAACCTCCTAGAGCTCAGAGCCATTTTCCATGCTGTCTGAGTCTTTCAGGCCCATCTCAGCTACAAGACAGTTCTGGTCCAGACTGACAATCAAGTAGTCATGTTCTATGTGAACAAGCAAGGCTCTCTGTCATTATGCAACGAAGCTTTGCAACTGTGGGCCCTCGCCAGAGAGCTTCAAATCCACCTCCTAGTGGTATATCTTCTGGGCACTCAAAATTTCAGACCAGCTTGCTCGAGTGTTTCGAATCTGGGGAATGCCAGATATAGACCTCTTTGCAAGTCCACAGAATGCCAAACTTCCCTGATTCTGTTCCAGAATTCCGGCTCAGAACTGTCAGGCAAGGGATGTTTTCCTCCTCCATTGGGGTCGGGACTTCCTCTATGCCTTCCCACCTATTCCCTCCATTCCCAAAACTTTATTCAAGCTTTAGAGAGACAGAGGTCATATGATACTCATAGCTCCACGTTGGCAAGGCAGACGTGGTATCCTCTGCTTCTGCGTCTCTCTCAAGCCACACCTCTGGAGTTGGGATTTATTTATTTTATTTATTTATTTACATTCTCTTATATACCGCGCTATTCTGCATCAGTGCGGTTTACATTGAACAATCTGAAATTACATTGAACAGGGCATTATAACTTGTGCTCCAGATCTTCTTTCCCAGGAGAACGGGACGCTATTACACCCAAATCCCCAGTCCCTGCACCTCAGGGCCTGGTTACTGAAAGCCTAGGATTCCCGGATATCAACCTATCTCAACAGGTAAAGTATATCCTTGTGGCTTCCAGGAAGCCTTCCACAAGGCGATCCTACGCCTTTAAGTGGAAGAGATTCTCTGTATGGTGTTCTCAAAGGGAACTTAACCCCCATACAGTGCCTGTTGAATCGCTTCTGGAGTACCTACTCCATCAATCAGATTCTGGTCTTAAGACCAATTCAGTAAAGGTCCATCTTAGTGCCATTGCTGCTTTTCGCGGACCTCAGGATGGACAACCTATTTCCTCTCATCCACTCGTAGCGAGATTTATGAGAGGTTTACTTTTAACAAAACCTCCCATTAAGCCACTGCCGGTGGCATGGGATCTGAATCTTGTTCTCGGGCAGCTCATGAAACCGCCCTTTGAGCCTTTAGCCACTACAGCTCTAAAGTTTATTTCTTGGAAGGTCATCTTCCTCGTTGCCCTCACTTCTGCAAGATGCATCAGTGAGATACAAGCTTTAGTGGCGTATCGTCCTTATACAAGATTTCACCATGATAAGGTAGTTCTTAGCACTCATCCTCACTTTATTTAATTATTTATTTATTTATTTAGCTGTATTTGTATCCCGCTTTTCACCGGGTCAAAGCGGCGTTACATAAAGGGGGAGGGGGGGGGGGAATTTACGTATAAGGGTGGGGCCATCACCGGGGAGGCTACATTGATGATTTCAACATAAAACATAGGACAGACTTTGGACTTGGACAGATTTTGGACATGGTCAGGTTAGTATAGTTTGAGTTAGGTGGTCATGGTGGGTGAGATCAGAGGTTATTGTGCTTTTTTGGTGGGGGTCATGTTGAGGTATTCCTGAAACAGGATGGTTTTCAGCTGTTTTCTAAAAGATAGTAGATCGGTGGTGTTTCGGAGACAGCTCGGTAGAGAGTTCCATAAGGATGGAGCATACAGTTCAAAGGCTCGATTGCAGGTCCGTTGTGAGCATTTGGTTCTTTTGTGAGGGATGGTGAGAGAGTTGCTGGAGGCTTGTCTGGTAGTTCTGCCATGAGCTGGTCGAGACAGTAGGGTGTGGAGTTGGGAGTTCCGTGTTTGATGTATGGCTTTGTGGGTGAGTAGGATGGCTTTGTATTTAGTCCTTGCTTCGAGGGGGAGTATGTGTAGGTCTTTCAAAATTGGGGTGATGTGGTCGGTCTTCTTTGCTCTCTGAATGATTCTCGCTGTAGTGTTCAATGCTGTTCGGAGGGGGTTCGTCTGTGTGGCTGGAAGGCCATGGTATAATATGTTACAGTAGTCTAGATGTGGGAGCGTCATGGCTTGAATTACAGTTCGGAAGTCTTGATGTTCAAGAAGGGGTCTGAGACGTTGGACTGTTCTTGCCTTGTGGAATATGGTTGCGGAGGTTTTGGTGATTTGCCAAAGGTGGTTTCGCCTTTTCATTTAAACCAAGCGGTTTACCTTCCTGTATTCTTCCCTAGGCCTCATGCCTCTAATGCAGAAAGGAATCTTCATACCTTAGATTGTAAAAGAGCCTTAGCTTTTTACCTTCAAAGAACTAAGCAACGTAGAAAATCTTCTCAGCTTTTTGTTGCTTTTGATTCTAGTCATTTGGGACTTCCAGTTTCCAAAAGAACTCTCTCTAGGTGGACTGCAAATTGCATATCCTTTGCATATGAGAGTAAGGGATTTTCTCTCGAAGGCCATGTCACAGCTCACAATGTGAGAGCAATGGCAGCTTCAATGGCTAATCTTCGTTCTGAGTCCATTGATGACATCTGTAGAGCAGCCACTTGGGCTTTGGTACACATCTTTACAGCCCACTATTACTTAGACAAAGACTCCCGTTGGGATGCCTCATTTGGCCAGGCTGTGCTCCAGCATCTCTTTCAGACTTAGCACAACTCCTATCCGCTGTCCCAGGTTTAGATGTCAGAGATCCATGGGAGGAAGCATGACCCATCTCACCTGGGGTTCGCAGCTAGCTGGGGTCATCCCCCTGGCATCTCTCAGCTGGGGAGTCCCCATATGTGAAGACAGCATTTCTGCTTGTTCCTGGAGATAGCGCAGTTACTCACCTGTAACAGGTGATCTCTGGGAACAGCAGGAATAAGTCTTCACAACCCACCCACCTCCCCTAGGAGTTGTCTCTATCTCTCTCTCTTTGTCTACTCTCTCCTTTGGTCTCAGCTTTAAACTCAACTGGAGAGGGACAGTTGGGAAAGGCGGGAAGGCAGCACGCAGGCGCTGTGGGATGCTCCCAAAAGCTTTCCTATTGAATGCTGGGGAGCGTTCCCACGCAGGCTCCGTCGGTACTGACGATACCCATATGTGAAGACTTATTCCTGCTGTTCCCGGAGATCACCTGTTACAGGTGAGTAACTACACTTTACTGTGCCTTCCTCTCACTCTGTCTTCACTTCCTACTGACAGTCATGCAGTCCATATACTAGCAATAGGAAGTGAAGCTGGAATGAGATAAAAATGAGAATAACATGGCCACTTTCTAGCTGGACGAGGGAGTAAGATCCATGCTTTTCTCCGGGAACAAGTAGGAAGTCAGTCCTCACATATGGGTGATGTCGGCACCGATGGAGCCCTCGCGGAAGCATCCCCCCAATTTTCAAAGAAAACCTTTGGGAGATGCCACCACACATGTGCGGTCCCCTTCCCACCCAAGGGTGCCATCTTGCTCAGTCTCCTTTTTTCTGCGGAGCCCTTCAGATGCTGTTGACTTTCCCCCGGAAAAAGTTGATTTTTTTGTATCTGAGTTTCAAACTCGACTCCGGTCTTGCACCGATACTTTTCCCGCCTACCATCTACGGTGCCTCGGCGTCGAGTTCAGTTCATTTTTATAGTCTTCTTTTTTTCTGGCGCCTTCATGCCCTTTTTTCCTTGCTGGCAGCCCAAAGAGTCTTCAACATCGCAGGGGTAATTTTTTTCACCATGGCTACCAGTGGTTTTAAAAAGTGTGTTCAGTGCTCTAAAATAATGTCCTTAACCGACACACATGATTGCTGCCTCCATTGCCTCGGGCCGGATCACGACCCGACAGCCTGCGGTCTCTGCAAACGGAGGTCCAGCAAGTCCCTGAAGAGCCACCAGCAGCAGTACAATAAGTTCTTCCTTGAATCCCTGATGCCTTCGAAGGCCAGTGCCTCGTCTGAGGCCCCGACATCTCAGGAGGAGCTTTGCGAACCCCAGCGTCGTCGTGGGTCCTTGGAGAGGGGGTCTCCCTCGAGGGAACACAGGAAGAAGAAGAAACCCTCGAAGGTGGCGTCCTTGGATGGTTCCAACTGGCCGGGAAACTCTCTGGCCTGGTCCCGCAGTCCGAAGCGCTCGTCTGAGGCGTCAGAAAAGGAGAGACCTGCCAAGGTCCCCTGTAGGTATCCAGTTGCGGACTGGCCTCAGTCTTCAGACATTATACTTGTCGAGAATTCCCCTTCAGGGGAGCAGGCATCGGGCCCAATTTCCTTGGGGCCCGCGCAGAAGGCTGCGGAACCTTCTGGCCTCAAGTTCAGAATGGCAGCCCTGGAGCGCAGTTTGTCTGCCTTCATCGGCCAGCAGTGGGCGCTGTTGTCTGGCACGTCCGGCTCATCCGCCCCAACCACATGGCATTCGATGTCCAAAACAACCCTGGAGGCCGAGCCGATCCTCGGCTTAGGTCACACTCGGCATCCCGTTCGACGGGAGCTCGGTCATCCCCAGCCAGTTTACCGGGTGTCGACTGCAGGGCTTTGGTGGCCTCGAAGCCCATGGAGTAGCCCGCCTACGAGTCATCCTCGGAGTACTCCGAATTGGAGACGGAGGATGAGGAGTCTTCTGATACTCGTCACTACCGCAATGTCCCTTCTGATTCCCCAGTCTCAGAATCTCTGAGGCGATCCCCGTCAGAGGACATGGGCTTCTTGTACTTTGTCAAGGACATATCTAAGGCCCTGGCATTTCCGACCGAGTTGAAGGAGGACCCTCGGACAGACGAGCTGGAGATCCTCCAGTATGAGGCCCCCTCCTCGGGAATCGCTCACGGTGCCCATTCCTCCAATCCTGGAACGACTCATGCTCCGCATGTGGGAGACACCAGTGTTGGTGCCGGTGGTGAGCGAACGTATCAATGTATCGGGTCCGCTGGAGCCTGCGTTTCCGGAAGTCACAGCTGCCGCACAATTCCATGGTGGTGGAGTCGGCCATGCGTTGGCTGAAAAGTCAGAAGACGCACTCCTTGGTGCCCCCTGGCAGGGAGGCCCACACCTTGGATGCCCTCAGCAGGAAGGGCTACCAGGGCTCGATGCTCATCTACCAGGTCCAGACCTACCAGCTGTACATTGGCATATACTTGAGAGACTTGGCAAAGAAACTTGCCGGGTTCTCGGCTGGTCTCTCCGAGGAACCTTTGCAGTAGTTCAGGAGCCTGTTCAAGGCCGTCCGTGAGTGCTCCAAATTTATTATTTTTATTTTTTATTTTTATTTGGTTACATTTTTATACCGCTCCTTCCAGTGATCAGAAGCGGTTTACATTGGGAGGAGTGGCTCAGTGGTTGGGACAGGTCACCTCAGGCCAGAAGGCCCAGGGGTTCAATTCCCACATGGGGACAAGCAACCTCAGGCCGGAGGGACTGGGGTCTCTAGTCCCATGGCCACTCCTTGTGGCCTTGGGCAAGCCACTTAACCCTCCATTGCCTCAGGTACACTTAGATTGTGAGCCCTTCGGGGACAAGGGAATAAAAAGTACCTGTTAGTATACATGTAAACTGCACTGATTCTAAAGAGCGCGGTATAAAAAAAAAGGATATAAATAAATAAATTATAACAATAAACTTTAACAGTAACAGCTACATATAACAGGTTTCAAACTTTGTACATAGAACGGTTTAATTGAGGGGAACCCTCAAACTATTTACAAAATGCAATACAGAGCAGGTTCGAGCAGCCTATGATGGGTTCAAGTTGGCGGCCCGGGTAGCCATGGGGGGCATCAATGCTCGCCACCAGGCTTGGTTTCAGTTGTCCGACCTCGAACAGTGGGTTCTGGACAAACTGGTCGATGTCCCATACCAAGGGCAGAACCTCTTCAGCAAACCCATGACCGACAAGACTGCCGAGCTGGAGACCGATTTCATGACGAGGACCAGGCTCTCCAAGAAGACCACTGCCCCTCCGCAAACGGAAGGGCTCAGGTAAAAAGCCCTTTTACCCGTGGAAGGAAACTACCCACCCTATCAGGCCCCCCCCCCCCGGCTCCCCAACAGTGTCAGCAGGCCTACGGACATGGAAATGGCCCATGTAAGAAGAAGGCTCCAAAACCACGGGCACCGATTCCAGCCCAGCCAAGGAGGAACTTTTGACTCCTTGAGCATAGCCTCTCTACTCCAAGGAGATCAGCAGCCCACAGAAGGACATCTGGCCCTCTATGCCTGGAGGTGTGTGACCATCACCACTGATTCCTGGGCACTAAGGGTAGTCAGGGAGAGTTACCTCCTCCACCTGACTCAGACACCGCCCCCTTATTTCCCAGGAGAGCCCATCAGGTCTCCCTTCCACCGGGACCACCTTCTGAAGGAGTTGGCAGGTCTTCTTGAGGACAAAGCGGAGGTACCGGTGCCCCACCACCTCATGGGCAAGGGGTTTTACTCCAGGTACTTCCTCGTGCCATAGAGGACAGGGCGGGCCTAAGGCCCATCCTCGACCTGTGAAACATCAACAAATTCCTGGTGAGGGAGAAGTTCAAAATGCTCTCCCTTGGAACTTTGCTGTCATACCTCCAGCAGGGAAACTGGCTATGCTCCTTAGACCTCAAGGATGCTTATACCAACATCCTTATCCCCCCCAACCACAGGCAGTACCTACGGTTTGTGGTAGGAGGCAAACACTTTTAATACCGGGTGCTTCCCTTCGGCCTAGCCTCTGCCCCGAGGGTCTTCACGAAATGCCTGGCAGTCGTGGCCTCCTTCCTTAGGCTCCAAGGTGTCTTCATGTTTCCCTACCTGGACGACTGACTCATAAGGGGAGGCACAGCTTCCGAGGTGCAGCAGGCCACTGCACGCACCATCCAGGTTCTGCAACACTTGGGCATCATAAATTACCCCAAGTCTCTCCACCTCCTGGCACAATGCCTGGAGTTCATCGGGGCAAAGCTCGACACCCTCCAGGCCAAGGCCTTCCTGCCCAAGGACCGGGCAAATCGTCTCAGATCTTTGGCTCGAGACATACAACACCATCTCTCGGTGCCTGCCTGGCACCTTCTCTGTCTCCTTGGACACATGGCCTCCATGGTCCACGTCACCCCAGATGCTTTCCTCCATATGAGGGTGGCACAGTGGTGTCTCTGGGACCAGTGGTCTCAGGCCACAAGCTGCCTCTGGGACAGGGTTGCGGTGACCCCCCAATTGGCCTAGAATCGGGCCTGCCCTTCCAGACTCCCAGCCACTTGAGGGTCTTTATTTATTTATTTAGCTGTATTTATATCCCGCTTTTCACCGGGTCAAAGCAGTCAATTGAGGGATACATTTAACACGAGGGGATATGAGACACATACGATAATACTTACAGGGAACATGGGCAATGGAGGGTAAGTGGCTTGCCCAAGACCACAAGGAGTATAGGACTAGAAATCCCAGTCCCTCCGGCCTGAGATTGCTGTCCCCAGGTGGGACTTGAACCCCCGGCCCTCCGGCCTGAAGTACCTTGTCCTAACCACTAGACCACTCCTCCCTTGACCATGGATGCCTCGCTGCTTGGCTGGGGAGCCCACTGTGGAACCCTATGCACCCAGGACACCTGGTCGCCAGATGAGAGCGTCCAACAGATCAACCTCCTGGAGCTCCGAGCGATACACCTCGCTCTGAGAGTTTTCTGTCACCACCTGTGCCACCAGCCAGTCCTAGTCCAGATGGACAACCAGGTGCAATATTCTATGTGAACAAAAAGGGGACATGGGGTCCCGTGTGCTTTGCCAGGAGGCACTGGTTCTCTGTTTGTACATGATCCAACAGAGTATCCTTCTGAGGGCAGTGTACCTGCCAGGCCAGGACAACCTGATGGCTGACAGACTCAGCAGGGTTCTCTAGCCGCACGAGAGGCAGCTGGACCCCAGGATAGCCAGACGGCTTTTCCGGCTCTGGGGAGAATCCATGATGGAGTTGTTCGCCAGTCCGGACAACTTTCAGTTGCCCCGCTTCTGCTCCCAGCAGGCCCACCCCTCCAGGGTGGCAATGGATGCATTTCTAGTCTTGTGGTCGGAAGGGCTCATGTACGCCTTCCCTCCGACGCCACTGATCGCCAGGACCTTGTTCAGGACCCTCCGTGACAGGACCTTGCTTATCCTGATAGCTCCCAGGTGGCCCAGGCAGCCATGGTTCCCGCTGCTGCTGCAGCTGGTAGTGGAGGCCCACATCCCATTGGGCACTGCCCCGGGACTCCTATCTTAGGAGGGGGGCTCTCTTCTACACCCCAACCTGGGGTCCCTCTCATTGATAGCGTGGCTGCTGAGAGGTTGACTCTCGCCCCCCTCAACCTTTTGGTTGAGGTTGAAGACATCTCACAAGGCCTCTACTAGGAAGGCATATGCCCTCAAATTGCACACGTTTTCTGTTTGGTGTGCTGATCATGAGGCTGATCCCTTCTCCTGCCCGGTGGCTTTGGTGTTGCAGTACCTTCTCCACCTCTCCCAATCCGAGCTCCAGTCTAACTCCGTCCGAGTGCACCTTTGTGCCCTGGCAGCACACCACCACCCGGTGGATGGTTAGCCCCTCTTGGTCCAACCTTTGGTGATCTGCATGCTTCGGAGCTTGCTCCTGTCAAAACCCCGGTTCTCCCTCTGGCGACCGAATGGGACCTCAACATGGTGTTTGGGCAGCTCACTCGTCCGCCCTTCGAGCCTCTGGCTACTTGCCACCTTCGCTACCTGTCTTGGAAGGTGGTTTTCCTGCTTGCGGTTACCTCTGCTCGCAGGGTTAGCGATCTCAGGGCCCTCATGGCAGAGGCGCCCTACATCATGTTCTACAAGAACCGAGTGGTGCTTCGCATGCACCCCAATTTCCTGCCAAAGGTAGTGTCGCCCTTCCATCTTAATCAGGAAGAGATGCTTCCTACCTTCTTCCCAAGACCTCATTCCAGTCGGGCAGAGTCAGTCCTTCACTCATTGGACTGTAAGAGGGCCTTATCCTTCTACATCCAACGCACCCAAGGCCACCGCAGAGCTTCTCAGCTTTTCATCTCCTATGACCCCAGTAGGATGGGGGAAGCGGTGACCAAGCGTACGCTATCCACTTGGGTGGCGGACTGTATTACCTTTGCTTATGAGCAGGCGAGGCTCCCACTGGAAGGCCGCGTCACGGCACACCGTGTCCGGGCCATGGCGGCTTCGGTGGCAAACTTGTGGTCTGTCCCGATAGTGGACATCTGCCACCTGGTCTTCAGTCCATACTTTTGCAGTTCACTACTGCCTGGAGAGAGAGTCCCGACAGGGCAGTGCCTTCAGCCAGGCTGTGCTCCGTAACCTTTTCATGGTTTAGGCAACTCCTACCCTCCGATCCTTCTGTGTTCAGGCTACCAGAGTACTCAGTTTCATCGTACACAGGGGTCCTACTGTGGTCTGTGTGCATGGACTAAAATTGTTGCTGCCTGCGGCTTCCCTCGTGGGAGCCCTGTTTTTGCTATGGGTTTTTGGTAGCCTTAGCTGGGGAGTCCCATATGTGAGAACTGACTTCCTGTTTGTTCCCAGAGAAAGCGTAGTTGCTCACCTGTAACAGGTATTCGCCGGGGACAACAGGAATCAGTCCTCAGAACCCTCCCTTTCCTCCCCTTGGAGTTACATAGAAACATAGAAATATGATGACAGAAAAAGACCACATGGCCTATCTAGTCTGTCCTTCCATATCAACAACTACAACAGTCCCTTTTTTACCTTTAGAGATCCTCTGTGTTTGTCCCATGCTTTTTTGAATTCAGTTACGGTTCTCATCTCTACCACCTCCACTGGGAAACTATTCCACGGATCCACTACTCTTTCCATAAAGAAATATTTCCACATATCACTCCTGAATCTATCTCTCTTCACCCTCATCCCATGTCCCCTCGTAGCAGAACTTGCTTTCAATTGAAAGAGGCTCTCTCCCTGAACATTTATGCCACGGAGGTATTTAAACATCTCAATCATATCACCTCTATCCCGCCTTTCCTCTAAGGTGTACATATTAAGATCCTTCAGTCTGTGCTCATATGCTTTATAACGAAGACCACTAATCCATTTTAGTAGCCACCCTCTGCACCGACTCCATCCTGTTCACATCCTTTTGAAGGTGCAGTCTCCAGAATTACACACTATACTCCAAATGAGGTCGCACCAAAGACTTATACAGAGGCATTATCACCTCCTTTTTTCTGCTAGCCATTCTTCTCCGTATGCACCCAAGCATCCTTCTAGCTTTTGCCGTTGCCTTTTCTACCTGTTTAGCTACTTTAAGATCATCAGGTACAACCACGCCTAGGTCCCGCTCTCCTTTAGTGGACAAAAGTACTTCACCCCCTATACTATATTGCTTCTTTGGATTAATATAGGGGCATGCTCTGGAGGAACCACAGCTGGGACTTGAACCTGTGACCTTCTGCTTCTGGACACCTTGGCTGGGTGTACTGCACCACACTGCTACCAGTGCTTTACCATCTTTTATTTTTGCCCTCTTTTAGCTATGTCATCTGACTGAGCAAGATGGCACCCTTGGGCCGGAAGGGGACCGTGCATGTGTGGTGGCATCTCCCAAAGGCTTTCTTTGAAAGCTGGGGGGATGCTTCCTCGAGGGCTCCATTGGTGCCGACGTCACCCATATGCGAGGACTGATTCCTGCTGTTCCCGGAGAACACCTGTTACAGGTGAGTAACTACGCTTTTCCATTACTCCTAGGTTTTTAAGATTTCTTTCCCATAATTGTACTATCCTCCAGAGTGAGGCGAGAGAAATAACTCTCACATGCAGGCATCTGCATTGTCATCAGAAACTAATATTAATGGCAAGGCATAAGTAGAGTAGGTGCAACTAATGCTACCTCAAGCACAGTAATTGCAGGGGCATGTACCTGCCCCCTCCTGCAGTTAGCCTACTGTACCAGTGTGGAGTTTATTAAACATGCCCCTAAATGTGCCAAACAACAAAAGGATCTTGGCAGTCCCCATGTAACTCCTCTGAAACTGCCCACTGGACCAGCTTGGATGTTAATGTAAATATATATTCTACAAAGAAAACAAAGGAAATGCAAGATGCTCGCACACCAAGGAACTAAAAGAAAAAGAAAGAACCACAGTGCAGTTTATAACACCAAATTAGAACTCATTTTATTTTCTTATAAATTGCGTTATGGTTCTTGCGTTTTCTTTTTGAACATATAGAGGCCTAGTCCAATGAGTACGTCCAGGGCCACTGTGCATCCGGTCGGAACCGGATGCACAGTGGTAGATGCAATTCTGATCCCGCGGGGCACATCTAATGCCCAGCTAACTCAGTCTGACTCCTGAATGGAGCTGCATTGCCATGGCATTCAGTTGCATGGCATGGAGCCGCGATTCCCGGCTGCCGACAACTATTTTCATTCCCCGCAGCCTGACCCCTGATGTGGCCTTCCAATGCTAGGGTCAGGCTGCGAGGAATGTCCTGCACCCCCTCCTGAGACGTGATAATGTGGAAAAACAGAGCTTTAATATAACCAATCGACAACCAGACACAGGCCGTGTTTCGTAATCCTTTGTCAGGGGTTTGTCTAAAAACGTGCTAAAAACATAAATATATAAATACATGAAACGTGTAGAAAAACAGATGTACCAATACATATTAAAAATAAAAATACAAATTGTATAAACATCAATGAATAAAATAATAAAAGAAACAGAAATGCCATATTGTACATAACTAAAAAAATGAATATATAAAAAGTTATATAGAGTGACAATAAAACAGCAAACAAGGATGTGACACATAAAACCATAAATACCTCTGCTAAAGAACATTAGACACAAGGTCTGGTAACTCGTTGTAAACTTATAAGAGGTCTGTACTCTATAAAAGAACATAATAAATATAATAAATATTAATGTAAGAATATACAATAAATAAATAAATATACATTAAAACCATTTAAGATAAAAAAATAGAAAGTGGGAAATAACATGCAAAAACGCAATTCTGTATTATGTAGGAAAGAGGACGAAAACACCACATGAAATAACAGGAGTGAGTGAGTGGAGAAAGCAATAATTGTAGCTAAGCACTGGAGCTACTATGAACAATGAATTGCATCTAAAATGAATGTCTATTAAAAAATGTAGAAATCTAATCTAAAAATGAAACAGCTAAAACCATAATATATGAAATTGACATATAACGAAGGGGGCGTTGTCATAAAAGAGTAATTTTCTTATAAGAAACAACGTATATAGTGAGTAAGAGTGCCATTTTAAAATAACATTGCATAACAACAAACGAAACGGAAAGAGTATACAATTATGTACATCTTATCAAAAAGTGCAAAAAAGTATCAATAGCATCTAGCGACTAAGTTGCACAAGTTTAAAAATAATTTTTTTAAAATTTTTTTTCAAGAAACCATGAAAAACATGATCTGGTGAAGAGAAGAACTGATGTAAAATATATACAGTTCAATACCACCAACAGATATACGTAAACAAAAGCAAAAAAGAGAAAAACCTGATTAAATCCATAACACCAATACCTTGTACTGCGGGAGCTCCGCTCATTCAATTGTCAGAATGAAAACTAATACTGGAGGACGCCCGCACATGCGTAAATGTAGCCTGCAGGGGGCGGAGTGAATCAAAACGCGGGAAATAAAATACCAAACTAAATCATTGTTTAAAACTCAGCAATAAAAAAACAAATGTACAAAATATAAAAATGTTACAACTTCTCAAGAAAGAGGTGTAAAATGAAAACTTGTATGATACAAAAATATATCAAAAGGGTATGTTGTCCTTTATGGTGCGGCTGTGCACAAAAAAAGAGGGATGTCTGCGCCAAAAACTGATGAAAAAAGGAATGATGAAACGATTACTAAAAAAATAAAAATGTAAAAATATATCAAATTACATTAAACGTGTATAATATAAAACACTAAAAAATTATGGATCAAAGAAAAACAGATAAATCAGTGTCTAAATTCAGCCCATTGGGGGACAATGAATCTAATAGAAAAATATATTTCTGCTCAAGTCTCAGAATGGTTTTGTTCAAATCACCACCTCTCCAATTCATTTTGACTTTCTTAGTGACAAAGAATCTAAGATCCATGATTTTATGATTATTCTCTTGCCAATGGAGAACTAGAGGTTTGTCAGTTAAACCTCTTTTTATGCAGCTCTTGTGTTCAACAGTTCCGTTTTTTTAGACGTGACAGCTGCTTTCGTTGTGCTGCACCCCCTCCTTCCTTTGCTGCTCCCCAGGCCTGCCATCCCCCACCGTCTAGGGAAACTTATTCCACCTCAGAGGTGGAATAAGTTCCCCGTTCACTCTGACAACCCCAGACATACAGGGCCGACATCAGATCGGCCGTGTACATCCGGGCCGTGGACCACCTGCTGCCCACCCTTTCCCACCCCCGTCTGGCCTCCTCGTACAAACTCCTTGTTCGTACGGGGAGGCTTGGTGGGGATGGGAAAGAGACAAATAGCGGGGATGAGCCCTGAGGTACTCCTTGTTTTTGAGTATATGAGTCAGAGTTGTTGGGTCCTGATTGTACAAATTGCTGGCGTCCAGATAGATAGGTTTGCAACCAGTTTAGAGCTAGATCCTGGATTCCAATGCATTGTAAGCGCTGTAGTACAGTAATATGACATACTGTGTTGAAAGCCACATCAGTATATAAGAGTATAAGGACAAATCCTTATTCAGCCTGCCCTTCCATACCAACTGCTAAGCTTAGCAGTCCCTTTGTTTCCTTAAAGATCCTCTGTGTTTATCCCACGCTTTCTTCAATTCAGATACATTCCTCACCTCTGCTACCACCATTGTGAGGCTATTCCATACATTTACCACTCTTTCCATAAAAATAAGTTTCTTCAAATTACTCCTGAGTTTGTCCCCTTTCACCTTCCTCTAATGACCCCTCTCTCGACAAAGATGCAGGATCTAGTCCTATTATGAGAAATCTATTCAATATAGAGACTTTAAAGTGGTAGATAAGAGCAGCTTTTCTAGGAGATACAGTAAACCATGATTGTGAGTGAGCATAGAGGCAGAATGAAGCCTGATGATGGAAAATAAAGATATCATTTAGCATTTATTAAGAACGTTGATATACTGCCTATCAAAGAAGACCCAGGAAATCCACTGCTTAACCTGGGACAAGCATTGTGGAACCTGTGCCTTTCTGGGAACCTCCTGGGTACTTGTGACCTGGATTGGCCACTGTTGAAAACAGGATACTAGGCTCGATGGACTTTGGTCTGACCCAGTATGGCATATCTTATGTTCTTATTCCTTTCCAAATATCAAGGTGTTTTACTTTATAAAAATCAATTGAGGGAAAAAAAGAACAATAATAACTGTAAAGGAAAGAAGAGAATAGAAAAGCAAATAAAATAAAAAGGCAGGGGACGAACAAAAGAAACTTCAGGCACACTCTGGCTGCCAAAGACTCACAGTCCGCAGTTAAATGACAAACTAAAAAGCAGGTCATTAAATCAGCCCAGAGCTTTTTGCAGGAGGACTGTATTCTTAATCATGACGTAAATTACTCCACACACTAGGCACCAAGTAAAAGAAGGCACACTTCTTGATGGACTCTAATTTTAAATGATTTACCAAAGGGACAAGCAAATGGTGGTTGTAGATAGTATGCAGCAGGTAGGTTGAAGAGTGAGGGATCACTGAAGAAGAGCGGTAGATTGGAATTCTTGTATGGAAAACTTTGTGGGTGAGGCACAGAATCTTGTATTGGATGCAGAAATTTATAACTAGTCAGTGAAGTTCCAAGAAAAGGAGGACTTCCATGATCAAACTTGCGAGCATTGGAGAGAATACACAATTCTTCTCACCTGCGGGAGCATCAAGGCCACAATCGTGGCCCTGAATGGAAGATCATGTCTGTCGGACTTGGCAATTCTTCTGCCCGTGGGAGCAGCAAGTTCCGCGGGCAGGATCCTCCATTTGGGGCCGCAGTTGCGGCCTTGCTGGTCCTGCAGGCAGAAGAATTGTGCAAGATTGTGCAGTCTCGAACGGAAGATCCTGCCCATGAGACTTAAACAATTCTTCTGCCCATTTGAGCGGCAAATCCCGTGGGCAGGAGAGAGAGGGAGGGCCAGCTAGCACCAGCATCCCTGCCGTGCTTATTTCACTTACTGGGTAGCGCCGGCCCTTTGTGTAAGACACAATCTCTGCTCATCAGAGCTCACAATCAAATCAAGATTAAAAACATTGCAAAACTGTATGGCAGATACACGTAAGTATTTATTTTTATTTTATTTGAAAGGTTTATATATCGCTTTTCCAAAGATCAAGGTGGTTTACATTAAACACAACAGAACTTTCCAGAGAGCAAAGTTAATATTACACAATAAACGTAATAAAACTGAACAGCTTTACCTATAACATGTGAAAAGTAAGCAATATGTAGGGACTTAAATGGGCTTATAAGGGAAGGAAAGGGGAGGGGAAGGATTGGAGGTTAGATGGTTGGGGTTAGGTATGTTATAGGGAAGAGGGCAAGTGGTGTTTGGCAGTTAAAGCTTCAGATTATAGTTCTCAGTTCATGATGGTGGTATAAATGGTTAAGTTATATCTCCAAAATGCTCTTTAAACAGGTAGGTTTTCAGTAGCTTACGGACTTCTACAAGGTCAGTAGTTGCTATAAGGTTTCCAGGCAGTGCATTCCATATGCTAGGCACATAAAGGGAGAATGCGCAGGAACATGTGGGTTGGTTGAACTTTGTAAGGTCCGAAGAAAGAGCAAGTAGAAGTGCATGGGCTCTTCTGTGATGATTAGGAGGTTTCCTCATTAAAGATTGTAGGTATTGAGAGGATAGGTTTTGAGCGTTGTCATAATAGTTTTGTATTTTGTTCCACAATGCTTGTATTGGGGCAAGCAGTGGATATCCCGGGTCCCCTTTAATAATGGTTTATGGACCATTCCTTGAATATTGTGTGCAATTCTGGTCGCCGTATCTTGAAAAAGATATAGCATTATTAGAAAAGGTACAGAGAAGAGCCACCAAAATTGTAAAGGGGATGGAAGGATACTCCTATGAAGAGAGGCTAAAAAGGTTAGGGCTCTTCAACCTGGAAAAGAGACGGCTGAGGGGAGATATAATAGAGCTCTATAAATTAATGAATGGCGTGGAACGAGTAAACGTAGATTTTACGCCATCAAAGTATAGAAAGACTAGGGGACATGCAATAAAGCTACAGGGTAACCTATTTAAGACTGATAAGAGAAAATATTTTTTCACTCAACGTGTAATCAAACTCTGGAATTCATTACAGGAGGATGTAGTGAAAGCTGTTAGTGTAGGCGGGTTTAAAAAAGGTTTGGACAAGTTCCTGGAGGAAAGGTCCATAAACCATTATTAGATAACCACGAGATCAAAATAAAAAAAGAAGTAAAATACCTAGGTGTGATACTTGACAATAAACTCAACATGGACTCACACATAAAAAACCTGACAAAAAATATACATTACAAACTCAAGACATTGAAAGAATTAAGACCATTGATTCACTTACAAGACTTCATAACTATAATTCAAGCTACCATAACTCCACACTTTGATTTTGCAAATATAATCCTTCAAGGCATCACAAAGCAAAATATTAAAAAGAATATAGCAGCAAGGATTATAATGAATGTAAGTTCAATAGAGCATATTACACCGATTCTGGCTAAACTCCATTGGTTACCAATTTACAGCAGAATAAAATCCAAAATTCTAGTCACCACTTTCAAATTAATAAATAATTCCCTAGCACCATCTGCACTCAATACACTCATTAACGTAGAAATAGATAAACGATCACAAAGGAGCAGAAACACAAACACTATAGAAATACCAAAAGACTACACAAAAGCTAGAAAACAAACCAACATTCAACACCTATCCTCTGGAATAATCTGCGTGATAACATTCGCCTACTGACAGACATAAAGGAGTTTAGAAAAAAATTAAAAACTCACTTATTCACTTTACACTACACTACACTACCTAATCAGAATACACAAAGAGACACAGGTTAACAACTATACTACATAACAAATAACGACATAACTACATAATACTTAACCATACCACATACACATACAGATGAAGAATCTCACAATCTTATAATTATGTACTTAGTCACATTTAAAATAATTTAAGCATTTAAAATGATCATCTCACCCCCCTCATATAATTGAACCATGATGTAATTTGTAAGTACCAACAATGTAAATATGTTATAATATTTTATTGTTCAAACGTTATATTGTTACTTGTAAATAGTTCACTTGTTCTATGTAAAACGACTAGGTATGCACTATCACATACCATATAATTTACTGTTCCTTGTAAACCGCACTTGATACTTGGGAAAGAGCGGTATAGAAATAACTGTTAAATAAATAAATAAATAAATAAAGGGGACCCGGGATATCCACTGCTTGCCCCAATACAAGCATTGTGGAACCTGTGTCTTTTGGGGGAACTGCTAGGTACTTCCCTCACTTGGTTTGCAGCTTGTCGTGCTGTGAGGGTTTGCGTGCATCAGTGATGCTGAGAGCTAAACTATCGGTAGTTTAACTACTGGCAGGGTCTCCCAAGATGGACAGGTCTCAGCTGAGGTGCCAGACCAAGAGAAACCACCCATCTGGGCAGCAGCAGAATGGGATAGTGTTGATGGCGGAGGATCACATTTTTGTGACAACGGCAACAACACCAAACTTAAACTGCGTGGAAGAAAGGCCCGGCAATCTACTTCTGTATCTTGCCATGAAAACCCAATGGATAGTTACAACAAAACAAATTGTGTTATGGTGCTGGAAGATGAGACCCCCAGGTTGGAAGGCACTCAACTAGCTACTGGGGAAGAGCTGAAGACTTTTCAGAGTAAAGCCAGCATTTATGATGTGGTTGGATCAAAGCCCTCGGGAAGTCTGACTTCTGATGTAGCTGCACATGAAATGAAAGTCAGAAGCTGTAAAGATGTCTTACACATTGGAACATGGAACGTACGAAGCATGAACCAAGGGAAGTTGGAGGTGGTCAAGAATGAAATGGAATGTGTACAACTTGATCTGTTGGGTGTCAGCGAACTGAAATGGACTGGCATCGGGCACTTTGCATCAGATGATCACATGGTCTACTATGCTGGAAATGAAAGACAAAGAAGAAATGGTGTTGCATTTATAATAAAGAAGAAACTTGCAAGAACTGTAATGAAATACAATGCAGTCAGCGAACGCTTAATCTCTATTCGTCTACGAGGATTGCCTATCAACACAACTATAATTCAGGTATATGCCCCAACAACAGCTGCAGAAGAAAATGAAATTGAAGAGTTCTATGAACAAGTACAAGCTGAAATTGACAGAACATGCAAACAGGATATCCTGATAGTTATGGGTGACTGGAATGCAAAAGTTGGCAACAAAGAAGAAGGCAAAGTAGTTGGAAAATATGGACTTGGCAACAGAAATGAAGCTGGAGAAAGACTGATAGAATTCTGCAAGACCAATGATCTATTCATTTCAAACACCTTCTTCCAGCAACACAACGGCGACTGTACACATGAACTTCACCCAATGGATTGTATAAAAATCAAATTGACTACATCTGTGGAAGTCAACGATGGAAAAGCTCTATAACATCAACAAAGACAAAACCTGGAGCTGACTGTGGTACAGATCATCAACTAGTCTTATGCAAACTCAAGCTAAAGTTGAAAAAGAGCAAACCACTCATGAATGCAGCAAAATATGACCTTGAGAATATACCACTGGAATTTAAAGACTGCCTGCAAAATAGATTTTCTGCTTTAGATACAAATGACAGAGCTCCGGAAGAGTTATGGAATGACATCAAGAAGGTTGTGTTGGAAGAAAGCGAGAAGTCTCTACAAAAGGTGAAAAAGCAAAAACGGCCAAAATGGATGACGGAAGAAACTCTGAAAATTGCCCAGAAATGCAGAGAAGCTAAAGCCAGAGGAGAAAGAAAGACAATCACAGAACTCAACAGACAAGGAAAAGTACTACAACGACGCATGCAAGGAAATAGAAGCAGAAACTATTAGAGAAAGAACAAGATCGGCTACGAGAACAAGATCGGCTACGAGAATTAAAGAAAAAGTTCCAGCCTCGAATTGGAATGTTACAAGATGCTTAAGGTTCTATGTTGAATGATGCTGAGAAGATCAAGAAAAGGTGGAAGGAATATACAGCGTTTTTATATGATAAAGATAAAGTGGACCAACAGCCGTTTCAACCTGTACCTTATGATCGGGAACCATAGGTGACGAAGGAAGAGGTTGAAGCAGCATTGAAAGCCTTATCAAAGCCTTATCACCTATCAGCATGCTTCACCGCAGTCTCTGACTGGTTACATGCAAACAACCTATCCATCAACATAAAGAAAACTGAAGCCCTCATAGTGACAAAGGACCCTGACTTCATACCACCCTCACACCTCATCATTGGAACCACAAGCATCCGAATACAACCACAGATAAGGTACCTGGGCATTATTATTGACCAAGCCCTCACCTTAAAGCAACAGATCACTAAAACCTCCGGAACTATATTTCACAAGGCATGAACAGTGCAACGTCTCAGACCCCTCCTGGAACATCAGGACTTCCGAACAGTGATGCAAGCCATAGAAACATAGAAACATGATGACAGAAAAAGACCACAAGGC
Source organism: Ichthyophis bannanicus (assembly GCA_033557465.1). Classification (NCBI taxonomy): domain Eukaryota; kingdom Metazoa; phylum Chordata; class Amphibia; order Gymnophiona; family Ichthyophiidae; genus Ichthyophis; species Ichthyophis bannanicus. Next base: position 289,713,743 of record CM066043.1, read on the forward strand.
CCATCTAGTCTGTCCTTCCATAACAACAACTACAACAGTCCACTTTCTACCTTTAGAGATCCTCTGTGTTGGTCCCATGCTTTTTTGAATTCAGTTACTGTCCTCATCTCTACCACCTCCACTGGGAGACTATTCCACGGATCCACTACTCTTTCCGTCAAGAAATATTTTCCGCATATCACTCCTGAATCTATCTCCCTTCACCCTCATCCCATGTCCCCTCGTAGCAGAACTTGCTTTCAATTGAAAGAGGCTCTCTCCCTGAACATTTATGCCACGGAGGTATTTAAACATCTCAATCATATCACCTCTATCCCGCCTTTCCTCTAAGGTGTACATATTAAGATCCTTAAGTCTGTCCTCATATGCTTTATAATGAAGCCCATTAATCATTTTAGTAGCCACCCTCTGCACCGACTCCATCCTGTTCACATCCTTTTGAAGGTGCGGTCTCCAGAATTGCACACCATACTCCAAATGAGGTCGCACCAAAGACTTATACAGAGGTATTATCACCTCCTTTTTTCTGCTAGACATTCCTCTCCGTATGCACCCAAGCATCCTTCTAGCTTTTGCCGTCGCCTTTTCTACCTGTTTAGCTACTTTAAGATCATCAGACACAACCACGCCTAGGTCCCGCTCTTCTTTAGTGGACAAAAGTACTTCACCTCCTATACTGTATTGCTCCCTTGGATTGCTGCAGCCCAAATGCATGACCTTACATTTTTTAACATTAAATCCCAGCTGCCAAATTCTAGACCATTCTTCAAGCTTAGCTAGATCCCTCCTCATGTTATCTACACCTTCCTGGGTGTCTAGTCTATTACAGATTTTGGTATCATCCGCAAAGAGGCAAACCTTACCCGACAGCTCTTCCGCTATATCACTAACAAAGATGTTAAAAAGAATCGGACCAAGGACAGATCCCTGGGGCACACCACTGGTAACATCCTTCTCCTCAGAGTGAGCTCCATTTACTTGTACTCTTTGTCGCCTCCCACCCAACCAATTTCTAACCCAAGCAGTAACTTTAGGGTCCATCCCTAGGGTACTCAGCTTGTTTATAAGTCGCCTGTGAGGAACAGTGTCAAAGGCTTTACTGAAATCTAAATACACCACATCTAGAGCTCTCCCTCGGTCCAACTCCCTGGTCACCCAGTCAAAGAAATCGATCAGATTTGTCTGACAAGACCTGCCTCTGGTGAATCCATGCTGCCTCGGATCCTGTAATCCGCCGGACTCCAGAAACCTCACTATTTTCTCTTTCAGCAGCGTTTCCAATAATTTACTCACCACCGAAGTTAAACTAACCGGCCTGTAGTTTTCAACCACATCCTTACTTCCGCTTTTATGTAAAGGCACCACATGAGCCTCTCTCCAGTCCTTTGGCACCACTCCCGACTCCAACGAGGCATTGAAAAGGTCAGTCAGTGGAGGTGCTAGAACGTCCCCAAGTTCCCTCAGTATTCTAGGGTGTATACCATCCGGTCCCATCGCTTTGTCTACTTTAAGTTGAGCTAGTTTCTCACGAACACAGTCTTCTGAAAATTGTTCAAGATGTCCCTCGCTTCTGTTCTTATTTGTGGGTGTTTTCTGAGGTCCTGCTCCTGGTTCTTCATCTGTGAACACAGAACAAAAATATTTGTTAAGCAATTCCGCTTTATCCTTATCAGCTTCTACATATTCCCCCCCTGCACCCTTGAGTCTGACAATACCACTTTTGCCCTTCCTCTTCTCACTAATATATCTGAAAAATGTCTTATCCCCCCATTTTATTGCATTGGCTATTTCCTCCTCCTTTGAATCTTTGCCTTCTTGACTACTTTGCTTGCTTCTCTAAGTTTTTCCAAATACAGATGCCTGTCTTCCTCTCTCTGTGATCTCTTGTATTTCATGAAGGCCTCCCTCTTTTTCTTCACTTTTTCAGCTACTTCCTTCGAAAACCATAGCGGTCTCCTGTTCCTTTTGCCTTTATTTACCATTTTAACAAAAAGGTTGGTTGCCTTTAAAATACCCCCTTTCAGTTTTGCCCACTGTTTTTCTACATCCCCCAGCTGTTCCCATCCCACTAATGACTCCCTGAGGTATTGGCCCATCTTCGCAAAGTTAGTCTTCCTAAAGTCTAAAATCTTCACCTTGGAATGGATTCTAACAGCCCTAGTCTTAATACTGAACCACACCATCTGGTGGTCACTGGATGCAAAATGATCTCCCACTACAACATCAGAAACACTCTCACCATTGGTAAGCACCAAGTCCAGTATGGCCCCTTCACGTGTGGGGTCTGTTACCAATTGCCTGAATAGTTCTCCCTGTAGAGAATCCAGGATCTCCTTACTTCTAGATGATACTGCAGCAGGAATGTGCCAATCAACATCTGGCATATTGAAATCTCCTAGCAGTAGCACTTCCCCTTTCCTAGCAATGCTGCGTATGTCTTCAATTAACTCTCTGTCCACCTCTTCCTCTTGTGAGGGAGGTCTGTATATCACACCAATGCAAATAGATTTCTCTTTCCCTCTTTCTAGTTTAACCCACAATGCCTCCTCTCTCCCTTTTAAGCTCTGTAATTCCAAAGCTTTAATAGTAGTTTTTACATATAGTGCCACTCCTCCTCCCCTTCTTACTACCCTGTCCTTTCTGAATAAAGTATAGCCAGGTATAGTTACATCCCAGTCATGGTTTTCTGTGAACCATGTTTCTGTAACTGCCACTAAATCCAAGTCAGCCACTCCCACCAAAGCTTCAACTTCAGGGATCTTATTTCCCATGCTACGGGCATTAATACACACTGCTTTCCATGTGTTACCCCTGTTACCCATTTCCATAAAGGTATTTAATGTATCACCTACCTGGGGGCTTTCACTTACCTGGGGGCTTTCTTCACCCATCCCCAATGAATCTAGTTTAAAGCCCTCTTCAGTAGATTAGCCAGTCTACTACCAAAGATGTGTTGACCTTTCTTGGACAGATGGATGCCATCTCTGCTCTGCAACCCTTGGAACAGCATCCCATGGTCTAGGAAACCAAAACGCTCTCGAAGACACCATCCACGCAGCCATGCATTCATCTCCAGGATGCGAGCTTCTCTGCCTTGGCCTTTACCCTCAACAGGGAGGATTGAAGAGAACACCACCTGTGCACCTACCTGCTTCACCCTCTGTCCCAGAGCCATGAAGTCACTTTTGATACGTTCCGAGGTATACCTGGCAGTATCATTTGTTCCAACATGGATTAGCAACATTGGGTAATAGTCAGTGGGCTTGATGAGTCTCGGCAAACTCTCCGTAACATCTTGGATCTTGGCACCAGGCAGACAGCACACCTCTCTGGACATCAAGTCTGGTGGGCAGATTGACGCCTCAGTACCCCTCAGAAGAGAGTCTCCAACAACCACTACCCTTCGTTTCCTTCTGGTCACTGATTCTGCAACTATGGGGTACTTGAACTCTGGTTCTTCCCTTTCCAGGGATGCTTTCACCTCCTCCACTTCCAGGGCTGCATAATGGTTCTTCAATTCAAGGGCTGGAGAAGTTGGATTGGTGATTTTGCAGGCTCTGGTGACTGTTGTCCAACCATCGACATTCTGTTGGCACCCATCTTCTCCTGTGCTGGAGAGCCTGGTTGCTGCAAGAAGCATCTCATCAATGTACTTCTCACTGTCTTGAATGCTCCTCAGCCTCGCCATCTCCTCTCTGAGTTCCTCCACTTGTTTCCTCAGAGCTTCAGCATGCAGGCACCCTGCACATGGAACCGGTTCTTCAACTGGCATTAGGACCTCTGTCTGGGCCGAGGCAGAAGCTGTAACGGGGGCAACAGCTTTAGCAATACGATTTTTCCCAGCCATTGTTCTGTTTGTGGAGCTTAGGTATTGTTTAATGTGTGGAGCCCTGGTTAGGAAAGCCATGACACTCCCACATCTGGACTACTGCAACATAATCTACCATGGCCTTCCGGCCACCCACACCAACCCCCTCCGAACTGCATTAAACACCACCGCGAGAATCATTCAGAGGGCAAAGAAAACTGACCATATCACCCCAATTCTGAAAGAACTACACATTCTCCCCCTCGAAGCACGAACAAAATACAAAGCCATCCTCCTCACCCACAAAGCTCTCCATCAAACACAAGACCTACTGGCTCGACCAGCCCATGGCAGATCTACTAGACAAACCTCCAGCATTTTCCTCACCGTCCCTCATAAAAGAACCAAATGCTCACAACGGACCTGCAATCGAGCCTTCGAACTTTATGCTCCGTCTTTATGGAACTCCCTACCGAGCTATCTCAGAAACAATAACGACCTACTATCTTTCAGAAGACAGCTAAAAAACCATCCTTTTCCAGGAATACTTCAACTCGAACCCCACCGAAAAACCCACGAACCCCCGATCTCACCCACAATGAACCTCTAACCCAAAGCTACTTGTCTCTGTCCAAACGTTTGTCCTTTGTCCAAAGTCTTTCCTATGTCAAAATCATCAATGTTGCCTCCCTGGTGTTGGCCCCACCCTTGTACTTAATTCCCCCACCCCCATGTAACACCGCTTTGACCCGGTGAAAAGCGGTATATAAATACAGCTAAATAAATAAAATAAATAAATAAATCTAAGAACAAAGCACCAGGCATTGATGGCATTCCTATAGAAGTATTGCAGCAATCTGATGCAGCTGTTACCATACTTACAAGGCTCTGCCAAGAAATATGGAAGACAACATCATGGCCAACTGACTGGAAAAGATCTGTGTTTATACCAATATTAAAGAAAGGTGATCCAACTGACTGTGGAAATTATCGAACAATCGCTCTGATCCCACATGTCAGAAAGATTCTACTGAAGATTATTCAAAAGAGACTACAGCCATACCTGGAACAAGAACTACCTGAAGTGCAAGCAGGGTTCAGGAAAGGGCGGGGAACAAGAGACATCATTGTGGATGTGAGATGGATCCTTGAAAAGACTAAAGAATACCAAAAGGATATCTATTTGTGCTTTATCGACTATAGCAAGGCTTTTGACTGTGTAAACCATGAGAAACTCTGGGCCACATTAAGAAGCATGGGTATACCAGAACACCTGATCGTTCTCTTGCACAATCTGTACATTGATCAAGAAGCAACAGTTCGAACGGAACAAGGAGAAACAGAATGGTTTAAAATAAGCAAAGGTGTAAGACAAGGCTGCATACTTTCCCCCTACCTGTTTAATTTATATGCAGAACAAATCATCAGAGAAGCAGGATTGTATGAAGACAACAGAGGTGTGAAGATTGGTGGAAGACTCATCAACAACCTTCGCTATGCTGATGATACTACATTACTGGCTGAAAGTGAAGATGATCTGAAATATTTGCTTCTCACAATCAAAGAACATAGTCTCAAAATGGGCCTGCACCTTAATGTAAAGAAGACAAAGATCATGACAACTGGCATAATCAACAGGTTCATCATTGAAGGAGAAGAAATTGAAATTGTGAACAACTTTAACCTACTTGGATCAACTATCAATAAAGAAGCAACAAGCAGTCAAGAAATCAAACGACGCATTGCTCTTGGCAGAATGGCTATGAAAGACCTAGATAAGATTCTCAAGAGCAGAGATGTCTCTCTCCATACAAAGATTCGACTTGTTCAAGCCATGGTATTTTCAATAACATCATATGGATGTGAAAGCTGGACAGTGAAAAAGACAGACAGGAAGAAAATTGATGCCTTTGAATTATGGTGCTGGCAGCGAATACTGTGTATACCATGGACTCCCCAAAGAACAAACCAGTTGATACTAGAGGAGATCAAACCTAAGCTTTCTTTAGAAGCTCAGATGACAAGACTTCGACTTTCATACTTTGGACACATCATGCGAAGAGAGAGATCATTAGAGAAAGACATCATGCTTGGCAAGATAGAAGGTCAATGCAAAAGAGGAAGGCCAGCAATGAGATTGATTGAAACCATAACAGCAGCTACGGGTACCAGTCTGTCAACAATGAGCCGCCTGACTGAAGACTGAACACAATTTAGGATAGCTATCCAGAGGGTCGCCATGAGTCGACTCCGACTCGACGGCACTTAACAACAGCTAGGTACTTGTATCTTAGATTGGCCACTGCTCGAAACAGGATACTGGGCTTGATGATCTGAGCTAGTAGGGAAATTTCTTATTTATTTTATTTATTTTTATTTATTTAACATTTCTTATATACCGCCTTTCATGATATAAAGGCGGTTTACATTGAACAAACTGAAATTACATGTTCTTAATGATACAGAGGCATTATAATATCCTTTGTCTTATTCTCCATTCCTTTTCTTATGACTTCTAGCATTTTATTTGCCTTTTTGGCTGCCGCTGCTTACTGGGCGGAGGATTTCCATGATGACACCGAAATTGTTTTCCTGGGTGGTGGTTCCTAATGTGGAACCTTGCATTGTGTAACCATAGTTAGGGTTGTTCTTTCCTAGGTGCATAACTTTGCACATGTCCACATTAAATTTTATCTGCCATTTGAATGTCCAGTCTTCCAGTTTATCAAGGTCCTCTTGCAGTTTTTCACAATCCTCTTCCATTTTAACAACTTTGAATAATTTTGTGTCATCTGCAAATTTGACTGCCTCACTCGTTATTCCCATTTCCAAGTCATTTACGAATATGTTAAAAAGCAGCCATCAAGAAAATTGGCCATTCAGCACTACTCTCTGCTTTCTATCTTTTAACTAGTTCCTGATCCACAATTGTACACTGCTCATATCCCATGACATATTAATTTCGCCAAGAGTCTCTTAGAAACACAAAAATGGCGACAGAATAAGACCACATGGCCTATCTAGTCTGTCCTTCCATAACAACTACAACAGTCCCCTTTTTTCCTTTAGAGATCCTCTGTGTTTGTCCCATGCTTTTTTGAATTCAGATACTGTCCTCATCTCTACCACCTCCACTGGGAGACGATTCCATGGATCCACCACTCTTTCCGTAAAGAAATATTTCCGCATATCACTCCTGAATCTATCCCCCTTCACCCTCATCCCATGTCCCCTCGTAGCAGAACATGTTTTCATTCGAAAGAGGCTCTCTCCCTGAACATTTATGCCACAAAGGTATTTAAACATCTCATTCATATCACCTCTATCCCGCCTCTGTACATATTAAGATCCTTAAGTCTGTCCTCACATGCTTTATAATGAAGACCACTAACCATTTTAGTTGCCACTCTCCGTACTGACTCCATCCTGCTTATATACTTTTGAAGGTGTGGTCTGCAGAATTGCACACTATACTCCAAATGAGGTTGCACCAAAGACTTATACAGAGGCACTATGCACCCAAGCATCCTTCCAGCTTTTGCTGTCGCCTTTTCTACCTGTTTAGTTACTTTAAGATCATCAGACACAACAACGCCTGGGTCCTGCTCTTCTTTAGTGGACAAAAGTACTTCACCCCCATACTATATTGCTCGCTTGGATTGTTGCAGCCCAAATGCATGACCCAAATTCTAGACCATTCTTCAAGATTAGCTAGATCCCTCCTCCTGTTATCTACACCTTCCTGGGTTTTTACTCTACTGCAGATTTTGGTATCATCTGCAAAGAGGCAAACCTTACCCGACAACCCTTCCGTTATATCACTAACAAAGATGTTAAAAAGAATCGGACCAAGGACAGATCCCTCGGGCACACCACTGGTAACTTCCTTCTCCTCAGAGTGAGCTCCATTTACCTGTACTCTTTGTCGCCTCCCACTTAACCAATTTCTAACCCAAGCAGTAACTTTAGGGTCCATCCCTAGGGTGCTCAGTTTGTTTATTAGTTGCTTTTGAGGTACTGAAATCTAAATACACCACATCTAGGGCTCTCCCTCGGTCCAACTCCCTGGTTACCCAGTCAAAGAAATCAATCAGATTTGTCTGACAAGACCTGCCTCTGGTGAATCCATGCTGCTGCGGATCCTGTAATCCGCTGGATTCTAGAAACCTCACTTTTTTCTCTTTCAGCAGCGTTTCCAATAATTTACTCACCACCGAAGTTAAACTAACTAGCCTGTAATTTTCAAACATATCCTTATTTTATTTTATTTATTTATTTAACAGTTCTTCTATACCGCGCTTTTCAGATCAGTGCGGTTTACATTCAACGTCAACTATACAACACAGGCATTCTGAGTTGTAAACTTTACAATAAACAGGGAAATCAACATGGAAACAACTGGGGAAACTATCTACATTGTATTTACACTATTACCTTACTTTTGCTTTTGCTTTTGTGTAAAGGCACCACATGAGCCTCTCTCCAGTCCTTTGGCACCAATCCCGACTCCAAATCATTGAAAGGGTCAGTCAGTGGAGCTGCTAGAACGTCCCCAAGTTCCCTCAGTATTCTAGGGTGTATCCCATCCGGTTCTATCGCTTTGTCTACTCTTATGAGGGAACTTGTCAAAGGCTTTCTGAAAAGCCAGATACACTATATTGACCGACTCACCTTTGTCTACCTGTTTATTCACATCTTCAAAAAAATATAACAGATTAGTAAAATAAGACTTTCCTTGGCTAAAGGCATATAGGCTTTCTCCCATTAAACCATGACTATCTATATGTTCAGTAATTTTGTTCTTTATTATGGTTTCTACCATTTTGCTTAATATTGATGTCAGGCTCACCGGTCTGTAGTTTCCCAGATAACCCCTGGAACCCTTTTAAAAATTGGTGTTACATTGGCCATTTGCCAATCTTTAGGTACTACAGATGTTTTTAATGATAGTTCTCCAGGACCAAGCAGGAAGTCAGTCCTCACATATGGGTGACGTCGGCGCCGACGGAGCCCTCGCGGAGCAATTTTCCCCAGCTTTCAAAAAAAGCCTTTGGGAATTGCAGCGCGCATGCGCGGTCCTCTTCCCGCCCAAGGGTGCCATCTTGCTCAGTCTTCTTTTTTCCGCGGAGCCCTACAGACGTTGTTTGTGAATCCCAGCAGAAAAGTTGATTTTATTTCTCTTTTTTCTCTCGGTTTCGAGCCGGTTCTTTCCCGCCCGGACCCGCGACGCCGGTTGCGAGTCCGTTCTTTATTTTTCGTTTTTTTGTCCTTCGTGACAGATTTCGCGCCTTTTTACTTTTTCACTGGCAGCCCGGTCTTTTGACCTCGCAGGGGCCCTTTTTCTCCCGATGGCTGCCAGCGGGTTTAAAAAGTGTGACCTCTGTAAGAAACTCATGTCTCTTACCGACACACACGACTTCTGCCTCCGCTGCCTCGGACCCGATCATGACCCGATGATCTGTGGTCCGTGTGGCAAAATGTCCTCAAAAGCGTTGAGGAGTCGGCAGCATCAGCGGGAAGGTATCTTCTCTGACTCCGGCCGGGCTCGGACCTCGTCAGAGGCTTCGACGTCTCGGGACTCTGGTCCTGAGCATCGTCAAAGTTCCTCTGAAAGGGGGTCTCCTACCCAGGAACATCATCGGAAGAAGAAACCCGCGAGGGCGGGATCGGTGGACGCTCCTGGTTCCTCGAGGGCCAGGTCGCATAGCCCCGATTCCTGTCCCGGGTCCTCGGAGGTGGAGGCCTTCCAAACATCCTCGTCTTGAGATGGACTTGCCCGCTCACGTGAGTACTGTTGTCCTCGTAGACTCGCCTCCGAAGGAGCCGACGCCGGGCCCGATGCCGTCGGGACCCGAGTCAGGGGCTGCTGGGTCTCCTGAGCTTGGACTCAGGTTGACGGCCTTGGAGAGCAGTTTGACTGCCTTCATGGACCAGCAGCGGGCATTGATCGCTGGCCTCGCTGGTGCTTCTGCCCTGACCGCCGGGACGTCGACCTCCAAGTCGACCCCGGAGACCGAGCCGATCCTCGAGTCCATGATGGCTCAAGTCGATCCTCGGTCGCGGTCTCCTTCGGCCTCCCTTTGGGACCGAGGTCGTCGACGCCGACTCCTTCGGCGTCAGGGCGGATGGCATCGATGCCCGCCCGACCGGAGCCGCTCGACTCCTCCTCCGAGGAGTCGGCCTGGGAATCCGAGGACGAAGAGTCACCTGGTTCCTTTCGGACTCGGTGTGTCCCATCGGACTCCCCCGAGTCCGAACCTCGGAGACGGTCCCCCCCGGAGGATACCCGGTTCTCGGACTTCGTGCGGGATATGGCCAAGGCCTTGGCCTTCCCCGCGGATCCCGAGGAGGAGCCTCGAGTCGAAGAACTCGATGCCCTCCAATATGACTCTCCCCCGAAGGAGGCCTTTATTGTACCGGTTCCTCCGATGCTGGAATGACTTCTCTTCCGCATGTGGGAGAGCCCGGCGTCGTCGCCGGTGTTAAGCAAGCGGGTCGATTCCATTTATCGAGTCCGCAAGAGCCCCGGCTTCCAAAAGGCACAACTACCGCACCATTCCATGGTGGTGGAATCGGCCATGCATAGACTTAAGAGTCAAAAAATGCACTCCTTAGTGCCCCCCGGTAGGGAGGCCCGAAGCCTGGATGCCCTCGGTAGGAAGTGTTTCCAGGGCTCTATGCTTGCTTGTCGAGTCCAGACCTACCAGCTCTACATGGGCATGTATCTCCAGGACCTGGCTAAAGAAATTGCCGGGTTCTCTGCTGGTCTCTCTGACGAACCTTTGCAGAGGTTCCAAACCTTGTCAACTGGTATTCGAGAGTGCTCAAAGTTTATCTCTCGAGCAGCCTACGATGGTTTTGAGGCATCGGCTCGAGTAGCCGCAGCCGGCATCGGTGGATGCCGCCAGGCTTGGCTTCAGACGTCCGACCTCGAGCCATGGGTGCAGGACAAGTTGGTCGATGTCCCCTGCAGAGGTGATAACCTCTTTGGCAAGCCCATGGGTGAGAAGGCTGCACAGATCGAGACCGAGACTCTCACCAGGACTCGTCTCTCAAGGAAGACCTCTGCCCCTTCTCAAAAGAAGAAGGGCTCGGGGAAAAAGCCTTTTTACCCGAGGAAGGCGGCTGCCTATAAATACTACCCTCAGTATCAGGCCTCAGCAACTCCCCCACAGGGTAAGCAGGCCAAGGGACGGGGTAATGGGTCCCGTAGGCAGCAAGCCCCCAAGCCTGCACCACCGGCCCCTGCTCAGCAGGGTGGGGGTTTTTGACTTCATCAGCATAGCCTCTCCCCCTCAGCTGGTTTCTCTCAGCACAGGAGGCCGGCTGGTCCACTTTGCTCAAAGGTGGTCCAAGATCACCACAGATACCTGGGTACTTCACATAGTTCGGAAGGGCTATCTTCTTCACTTTCACCAGGTACCTCCCTCCTACTTTCCAGGGGAGCCTCCGAGACTCCCTCTGCACAAGTACTTACTCCTTCAGGAGTTAGCAAGTCTCCTTCAGGAACAGGCTGTGGAACCGGTGCCCCACCACCTGAAGGGTCAAGGGTTTTACTCCAGGTACTTTCTGATACCAAAAAGAACAGGAGGCCTAAGACCCATCCTGGACTTGCGAAACCTCAACAAGTTCCTTGCAAAGGAAAAGTTCAAGATGCTTACCCTTGGAATCCTGCTGCCCTACCTCCAGCAGGGCGACTGGCTATGCTCCTTGGATCTAAAGGATGCGTATACTCATATCCTTATTCATCCAGACCACAGACAATATCTCAGATTTGTTGTGGGAGGAAATCATTGCCAGTACAGAGTACTGCCCTTTGGCCTATCCTCCGCCCCCAGGGTGTTCACCAAATGCCTGGCAGTGGTAGCGGCCTATCTAAGACTTCAAGGCCTTTTTGTGTTCCCATACCTGGACGACTGGCTCATCAGAGCCCAGTCTTCCCAAGAGGCCACTCAGGCCACTCATCGCACTGTGACTCTACTCCAGCACTTGGGATTTGTCATAAACTTCGCAAAGTCCACTTTGCTCCCCTCTCAAAATCTCAAATTCATCGGCGCCAGGTTGGACACTCTTCAGGCGCGGGCCTTCCTCCCTCTGGACAGGGCCAAGCGGCTCATGGATCTCGCCAGCCACTTTCACAGCAATGCCCTGGTCTCGGCCAGGCAATTTCTGAGACTGCTCGGCCATATGGCTTCCACGGTCCATGTGACCCCCAATGCCCACCTGAACATGCGACCTGCTCAGTGGTGCCTTCGCACACAATGGCATCAGGCCACTGGGAGCCTAGCGGACTCCGTACAAATCTCCGACCAGCTGGTCTCTTCTCTACAATGGTGGCTTCATCTGCCCAACCTAGTACTAGGAGTGACTTTTCAGCCCCCTCCGCATTCTCAGGTCCTGACGACCGATGCTTCTCTCCTGGTTTGGGGAGCACACTGCCAAGGGACATGTACTCAAGGTCTCTGGACTCCTTGGGAGTCTGCTCAGCAGATAAACCTCCTGGAGCTCAGAGCCATCCACCTAGCGCTCAAAGCATTCTCTCACCTGGTTTCTCACCAGTCGGTGCTGATACAGACAGACAATCAGGTTGCAATGTTCTACGTGAACAAACAAGGCGGAACAGGCTCCTTCCTTCTCTGTCAGGAGGCACAAAAACTATGCTCTTGGGCCGTCCACCACGGCATCATCCTCAAAGCTGTCTATCTCCCAGGTCAAGAAAATTACCTGGCCGACAAGCTAAGCAGGATCCTCCAGCCACACGAGTGGAGGCTGGATCCGATGGTGGTTCAGCGGATCTTTCTCAAGTGGGCCTCCCCACCATGGATCTGTTTGCCAGTCCTCTGAACCGGCAACTTCCCAGATTCTGCTCTCGACAACCGCATCCTCTCAGAGTAGCGGCGGATTCTTTTCTGATTCCATGGTCCACAGGCCTCTTATATGCCTTTCCTCCCATGCCGCTGGTGTCTCGGACCCTCTTCAAAGTTCTCAGAGACAAAGCATCGATGATCCTAGTGGCTCCCCGGTGGCCGAGACAACCTTGGTTCCCACTTCTAATGCAGCTGGCGGTGGACACCCCTCTTCCTCTGGGGTTTCAGCCCGACCTCCTGTCACAGGATCAGGGGACTCTCCTGCACCCCAACCTCCGGTGCCTTCATCTGATGGCCTGGCTGCTGAAAGGGTAGTCCTTGCTCCCCTCCGCCTGCCTCCAGATGTGGAGGAGGTCGTTTTGGCCTCCAGATGTGGAGGAGGTCGTTTTGGCCTCCAGGCGGCCCTCCACCCGGAAGTCCTACGCTCTTAAGTGGCGTCGGTTCTCCGTCTGGTGTGCTCAGCAGTCTCAAGATCCCTTCTCCTGTTCAGCATCAGTGGTCTTGCAGTACTTGCTTTCCCTCTCCAATCTTGGACTTAAGTCCAACTTGGTCAAGGTCCACCTCAGTGCTCTTTCTGCGCACCACATGCCGGTGGATGACAGACCTCTTTCTAGCCACCCTCTGGTGGCTCGTTTTCTCAGAGGCCTCCTTCTCCTTAAACCACCTTTGCGCTCACCAGCCCCGGACTGGGATCTCAATGTGGTTTTACAGCGGATTACCTGTCCGCCTTTTGAACCTATGGCTACCTGTCCTCTTCGTTTTCTTTCTTGGAAAACATTGTTCTTGGTGGCCCTCACCTCTGCTAGACGCGTTAGTGAGCTGCAGGCCCTGGTGTCTGATCCTCCGTACACTAGGTTCTACAAGAACCGGGTAGTCCTACGGACTCACCCTAAGTTTCTTCCCAAAGTGGTTTCCCCTTTTCACATCAACCAGGAGGTGGTGCTTCCGACCTACCTTCCCAGGCCACACTCCAGCCAAGCTGAAATGGTTCTGCATACCCTGGACTGTAGAAGGGCGTTGACCTTCTACCTTGACCGTACGCGGGAGCACAGAAGGGCTGTTCAGTTCTTCGTCTCTTATGACCCCAATAAGTTGGGGCTCCCTGTCTCCAAGCGTACTCTGTCCATCTGGATTGCTGACTGTATCGCTTGGGCTTACGAAGCAGCCGGCCTCTCGTTGGAAGGTCGAGTCACGGCCCATTGTGTTCGGGTGAAGGCTACGTCAGTGGCTTACCTCCGCTCTGTTCCATTGGCAGACATCTGCCGGGCCGCTACTTGGTCTTCAAGCCAGACTTTTGCGGCCCACTACTGCCTGGAGAGGGAGTCCCGCAGGGACAGTGCTTTCGGACAGGCAGTCCTCCGTAACCTCTTCGAGGTATAGGCAACTCCTACCCTCCATCCCGGATGTTGGGCTACCGGTTGGAGACGTATTCAGAGAAGATTCCTTCCTTCTGGGCTACTGAGCTTGAGGGAGCTCCTTTTTGTGCTTAGGGTCTCCGGTAGCCTTAAGCTTGGGAGTCCCATATGTGAGGACTGACTTCCTGCTTGGTCCTGGAGAAAGCGTAGTTACTCACCTGTAACAGGTGTTCTCCAGGAGCAGCAGGAATCAGTCCTCAGAACCCTCCCTCCTCCCCTTGGAGTTGCAGTTCTATGCTTTCTTTTTTGCTTATTTTTTTGCTGTCTTTTAGCTATGTCATCTGACTGAGCAAGATGGCACCCTTGGGCGGGAAGAGGACCGCGCATGCGCGCTGCAATTCCCAAAGGCTTTCTTTGAAAGCTGGGGAAAATTGCTCCGCGAGGGCTCCGTCGGCGCCGACGTCACCCATATGTGAGGACTGATTCCTGCTGCTCCTGGAGAACACCTGTTACAGGTGAGTAACTACGCTTTCACAGATTACTAATAGTAGGTATGCAATCTCATATTTCAGTTCTTTCAACACCCTTGGCTGTATACCATCCGGTCCAGGCGATTTGCTACTGTTTAGTTTATCAAATAGTTGTAATATATCTTCCCAGTTTATCAATATTTCTTTCAAGTCTTCTGATTTATCACCTTTAAATACATTTCAGTTAGTGGTAACTTCCCTACATCTTCTTCAGTAAAGATCGAAGCAAAGAATTCATTCATCTCTCCACTATGGCCTTGTCCCTTCTTAGTTTACTTTTTACCCCTCTATCATCTAATGATCCAATTGACACACTCATGTTTTTTTTTTATTATGAATGTACTTGAAACAGTCTTTATTATGAGTTTTTGCTTCCACAGCAAGCTTCTTCTCAAATTCTCTCTTTGCCTACCTTATCAATGCCTTGCATCTAACTTGCCAGTGCTTATATTGTTTCCAGTTTTCATCATTTGGCTCCATTTTCCATTTCCTGAAGGATGTTTTTGGCTACAATAGCCTCTCTGACCTCACCTTTAAACCATGTTGGCAGTTTTTTGGATTTCCTTCCACCTTTCTTTAAATCATGGAATACAGCTCGTTTGGACTTCCAAGATAGTATTTTTAAACAATGCCCATGCTTGATGTAAATCTTTTACCTTTGCAGCTGCTCATTTTATTTTTTTCTTATCTGCTTTCCTCATTTTATCGTAGTCTCCCTTTTGAAAGTTAATTGCGGTTTTTGTCAATGTCTGCCTGCAGTCTGATAGCTGTGTCTCCATGAGCCTTCCTGTGTGCCTTTTCAGTGGACAGCTGTTCACATGATCACAGCTGTGTTTCTTTCTTGCCCCTGGGTCTGGACCTGCCTTGAGCATTCCAGTATCAAAGGAGGAGTCTCCAAGCTGTTTTTCCTTTTGGCCAGATCAGGTGGTGAGATTTGCAAAGTTTGGCCATTTTCGTTAGAATGCTCAGCATGCAGGAGCACTTTCCTTTTCCCGCCACTCAGTGGAACACATGATGTTAGAGCGCAGCCTGCCAAATGCTGGGTAGCCATTTTTTAGTCTGTAATGCACAGTTGAATGCATTGCGGCCATTTTCCTTAGTGGAATGCATAGTGCCCATTTTGATTTGTCTTAGTCATCACACAAGGAACACTTATGTGTGCCTCCCAGCTTTGGTGCTTGAGGTGCGGCCACAAACACTGTTATTTTAAAGACAAGCTCTGCACTACTTGTGCAGTGAATCCTGGGCAAATGTCAGTGACTATGGACACTCCTTCCGTAAATAACTCTGCTGAAGCCCCTGGCAGTCCATCCCAGCCTCCTGTCCTCATTCCTGTGATTCCTCCAGTTCTTCAGCCAGAGAGGTTGCAGCCCTTATTGCCCTCCCCATTGATGGAACAGCAGCAACAAGCGGATGTCAGATTCGTGGCATTTTCACTCAAGCTTGGGATTGGTGGCACTCCGGGGGAACCCCTCCCCCCGCCACCCCAGCACCGTGGTCTAACAAGTGCTCTCTCTCCTAGCCCAAAGAGCACCCAAAGGAAGTAACCTTTGCCACTGGAGATTGTTCTTCCACAGACGAGGACCTCTTTGAGGACCGCAGTGACAGTAGCGACTCTGACCTCGAGGAGGGCGAGTTGTCCCTATTGGGAGAAGAGCCATACGGTCAAGAGGATGTTCAGAATGTCCAGCTGTTTCACAGGGATGAGCTCCCATCATTGATCTCACATTTTGTCGATACCCTCCATCTGGGGAATTCCAAGCAACCCACGAATCCTGGCCTTGCGCCGTCCAAGGCAGACCCTATCATTATGGGCATTTGCCAGCTCACCAAAGTGTTTCTATTCCCTCAGGAAATCCAGCAAATAGTCTTTCTTGAGTGGGGTGATCTAGAGGCCTCACTACGATCTGCGTGCTATCTAGACAGGATTTATGCATGGTCTACTTGGGATCTGGACTGCTGGATACGCTTCCCAAGGGTAGACGCTATCATAACCGCAGTCTCTAAGCACACCACCAGGGAGGGAAATAATACTTATTAAAAGAGGGCTGCTACACAGTACCCTGTCCTGTGCTGCTGAGGGTAAGCTGTGACCAACTTCCTGGGTGATTAAAAGTCCTTGCTTGGATAGAAGGAGTCTTTCAAAATGGCCTTTTGACCTGCCACCTTGGTGTTAACACCTATTGAAAAAGTTTCACAGGTCTCATGCCCCCTAGGTAGTAGGCCTCTTTGTAAGGTTCTCTAGAAGACTTTATTTGTGCTCAAAGAGTACTGACCCTGTTTTGCCTTTGATGCTAAGTTATATTCTGATTTGATTTAAATTACAGCTCTTTTCTGCTGTTAGGCTCTGACTTATTATGAAATTTAAACTACAAGCTCTCTTCTATATTTTGGTAGCGTAAACAGTCAATCTACATTTACCCATTCCACTCCATTCATTAATTTATAGACCTCTATCATATCTCTCCTCAGCCATCTCTTTTCCAGGTTGAAAAGCCCTAACCTTTTTAGCCTCTCCTCATAAGGGGTATCCTTCAATCCCCTTTACCATTTTGGTGGCTGTTCTCTGTACCTTTTCTAATAATGCTATATCCTTTTTAAGATATGGCGACCAGAATTGCACACAATATTCAAGGTGCAGTCGCACCATGGAACAATACAGAGGCATTATAATATCCTTTGTTTTATTTTCCATTCCTTTCCTTATGATTCTTAGCATTCTATCTGCTTTTTTGGCTGCCGCTGCACACTGGGTGGAGGTTTTCAATGTGCTATCCACGATGATGCCTAAATCTTTTTCCTGGGTGGTGGTTCCTAATATGGAACCTTGCATCGTGTAACATAGTTTGGGGGGTTCTTTCCTAGGTGCATAACTTTGCATGTGTCCACATTAAATTTCATCTGCCATTTGGATGCCCTGTCATCAATTTATCAAGGTCCTCTTGCAATTTTTCACAATCCTCTTGGGTTTTAACAACTTTGAATAATTTTGGGTAATCTGCAAATTTGATTAACTAACTTGTTATTCCCATTTCCAGGTCATTTACAAATATATTAAAAAGAAGCGGCCCAGCACATTTCCCTGGGGTACTCCACTGTTCACCTTTCTACATTGGGAAAATTGGCCATTTAGACCTTCCCTCTGCTTTCTATCTTTTAACCATTTCCTGATCCACAATAGTACACTGCCTCCTATCCCATGACTTTATCTGTTTATTCACTCCTTCAAAAAAACATAACAGATTAGTAAAACAAGACCTTCCTTGGCTAAAGCCATGCTGGTTGTCTCCCATTAAGCCATGACTATCTACATGTTTAGTAATTTCGTTCTTTATAATGGTTTCTACCATTTTTCCCAGTACTGATGTCAGGCTCACCGGTCTGTAGTTTCCTAGATCACTCCTGGAACCCTTTTTAAAAATTAGCATTACATTGGCCATCCTCTAATCTTCAGGTATTACATATTATTTTAATGATAGTTCACAGATTACTAATAGTAGGTCTGCAATCTCATATTTCAGTTCTTTCAACACCTTTGGATGTACACCATCTGGTCCAGGTGATTTGCTACTCCTCAGTTTATCAAATAGTTGTAATACATCATCCCGGTGTATCAATATTTCTTTCGATTCTTCTGCGGCATCAACTTTAAATACCATTTCAGTCATGGGTAAAATCCCTACATCTTCCTCAGTAAAGAACAAAGCAAAGAATTCATTCAGTCTCTCCGCTATGGCCTTGTCCCCCTCTTAGTGCCCTTTTTTACCCCTCTATTAGCTAATGGTACAACTGACTCTCTCAGAGGTCTTTTGCTACAAATGTACTTGGAAAAAGTCTTTATTACATGGACAACTGGGCTTGGGAGTCTGACGTCAAATCTCCAGAGTCTCTGGCCCACTGAGACCTCACCTCAGATCCATCTCCACCGATGGCTAGGCGCTGATCCCCACCCGATGATACCTCTTTTCTCGAGTTCATCCAGGACATTGCACGGGATCTCTCCCTCACTACGGAGTCAGAGGACTCCCCCGTATGGAGCAACTTCACCTCCTGGAACAGGCAGGAAATCAGTCCTCACATAGGGGTGACATCATCACTGACAGAGCCCTCGCATAAGCAATCCCCCCAGCTTTCAAAGAAAGCCTTTGGGAGATGCCACCACGCATGCATGGTCCCCTTCCCATCCAAGGGTGCCATCGTGCTCAGTCTACTTTTTTCTGTGAGCCCTTAGATTTTGTCTGGCATGTCCCCAGAAAAAGTAGATTTTTCTCTTTCTGCATTTCATACTCGCCTCCAGTATCGCACCGGTACTCTTCCCACCTACCGACCTCAGTGCCTCAGCGTCGGGCTCAGTTTATTTTTCCTTAGTTTTTGTTCTTTTCTTTTCTGGCATCTTTACACCTTTTTTCTCCCACTGGCAGCCCGGAGAGTCTTCGACATTGCAGTGGTACTGTTTTACTCCCAAGGCTACCAGTGGCTTTAAGAAGTGTGATCGGTGCTCTAAAATTATGTTCTTGACCGACACACATGACTGCTGTCTCCACTGCCTTGGGTCAGACACTACCTGGCAGCCTGCGGTCTCTGCAAGAGGATGTCCAGCAAGGCCCTCAAAAGCCGCCAGCAATAGCATGACAGATTTTTCCCCGAGTTCCCGATGCTTCTGAATGCCAGGGCTGAGGCCCCAACATCCGAACCCGAGCTTTGTTGTGGGTCCTAAGAAAGGGGATCTCCTTCGAGGGAACCCAGGAAGAAGAAGAATCCCTCAAAGGCGTCATCCCTGGATGGTTCTGTCCAGCCAGGGGCTGCCTGGTCCCCCAGTCCAAGACGCTCATCTGAGGCGTCGGAGAAGGAGCAGCCTACAAAGGTCCCCTGGAAAGATCCAACTGTGGACCGTCCTCGACCCCCAAACACCATCCTCATCGAGGATTCCCCGTTGGGGGAGCCAGCATCGGGCCCCTGAGTTCCTCGGTGCTGCGCCGAAGGTTACGGAGCCGCCTTTTCTATAGTCCAGAATGACAGCTTTGGAGCGCAGTTTGTCTGCCTTCATTTATTTATTTATTTATTTATTTAATTCTCTTATATACCGCGCTATTCTGCATCAGTGCGGTTTACATTGAACAAACTGAAATTACATTGAACAGGGCATTATAACTTGGAGATAACTATTTTACAGGGAACATGGGCTACGGAGGGTTAAGTGGCTTGCCCAAGACCACAAGGAGCACCTGTGGGACTAGAAACCCCAGTCCTTCCGGCCCAAGGTTGCTGTCCTCTAGTGGGATTTGAACCCCCGACCTTCCGGCCTGAAGTACCTTGCCCCAACCACTAGGCCACTCCTCCACTCCTGGGCCAGCAGCGAGCGCTGTTGTCCAGCACAACCAGTTCATCTGCCCCGACCACCGGGCCCTCAACGTCCAAAACGTCCCCGGAGGCCGAGCCGATCTTCGAAGTCCTTCGACCTCGAGTCGATCCTTGGCCCTTAGGCAGTGGCCCCCTTGATTCCCCCACCGCACTGTTCCAGCGAACCAGCTCTCCTCTCCAACACGTTCTTCCAGTTTAATCGTCCACCGACTCTCTGTGGCACCTCACTGTGTAAAGAAGGACACCACCAGTCGATGAGGTAAATTCCTCATTCCATAGCTGACACCTACAGGGACTGTAAAAAGCCGAACATTTTACCATTTATCTTACCCCTTTCCAATGCTAAACTGCCTTACTTGAAACTGCAGATGTATTCTTTAGATATCTTGTTGTGATTAGCCCTCGCTCTTATACCTGTACCTCTTAACCTATTATAATCGTGCCACAGTACTGACACAGTGGATACATTACTGTCTCATTGTTACTTTCCAACTGCTACTACCACCCCAACTTGTAACTAACCTAGTTTACCACAGCACTGACACGGTTCTGTTACATGTACTGTTACTTGGTTACACTTTGTTATATTCTAGCTCAGGGGTCTCAAACTCAAATTGCTTTGAGGGCCAAATGAGGACTTGTAAAGTAACCCGGGGGCCGCATAAGACGCGGGGCCTCATTTGCATAAGGGACCTCATTTGCATAAATATTTGCATAATGTTACCATACACTAACTTTTAGTAAACATGCCTCTTTAATGAGTATGGATAAAGAAAGACTAAAAGATTTAGAAACAAGAAGACAATAATTAAACTGGGAACCCCAAAAGCCAAACTTGGAATGTACAACAACACTGTAGAAATAAAACTATAAATTAATTTCCTCTTGTACTAAACAAAGCGCAAACATTAATGATGCACATTTCCCAGAGCTGACATATTCCAGTTAATAAATTCAAAATAAAGAGATATTTTTCTACCTTTTGTGCATTTTTTTCAGTTGCAATTGTTCCAGCCACTTTCTTCTGGTTTCTTCATGTCTTCTGCTAACTCTCCATCGTCTGCTGTCCATTTGCCCTTTCTTCTCTCCTAGTTTTTTTTCCATTCTCTCTCTACATCTGCTTTAACATACTAATCTTTCTCCTTTTTCTCTTTCCTCATTCCTATTTCATCCACTCAAATTTTACCCCTCCATCCTCAATCCCCACTTACTCTCCCAATACCTGGCCAATTGTAGATTTGTCTTCTCTCCCAGACAAAATATTTTTCCCCTCTCCATTTCACTTTCCCAGCTCCATCCCATTCTAATCCTCCCCCAACATCAGCTCCCTTCTAGTTCCAGCCCCACCCAGCATCCGCTCCCTTCTAGTCCCCCCATTAGTCCATTTCCAGTCCTATCCTAGCCTCACCATCAGCCCATTTCCAATCCTAGCCCCCATCAGCCCATTTCCAATCCTAGCTCCCTCCCCTCACAGCCCATTTCCATTCCAAGCCCCCCTCCCCATCAGCCATTTGCAGTTCAAGCCCCCCTTCCACTCAGCCCATTTCCAGTCCTAGCAACCCCCCCCCCAGCCCATTACCAGTCCTAGACCCCCCATAGCCCATTACCAGTCCTAACCTCCCCATAGCGCACTTCCAGTTTTACCCCCCATCACCCCATTTTCAGTCTTACCCCCCCCCATAGCCCATTACCAGTCATAACCCCCCTGCCAATAGCCCACTTCCAGCCCTAACCCCCATTACCCCATTTCAGTCAGCCCTTCCATAGCTCATTACCAGTCCTAACTCCCCCCATCAGCCCACCTCCAGTCCTTCCTAACCCCCACCTGCCCATTTCCAGTCCTAGCCCCCACCATAGCCCATCACCAGTCATAACCCCCCTGCCAATAGCCCATCTCCAGTCATAACCCCCCTGCCAATAGCCCATCTCCAGTCATACCCCCCCTGCCAATAGCCCATTTCCAGTCATACCCCCCCCCTGCCAAAATCCCATCTCCATTCATAACCCCCCCCCTGCCAATAGCCCATCTCCTGTCATACCCCCCCCCGCCAATAGCCCATCTCCCGTCATAGCCCCCCCCCCGCCAATAGCCCATCTCCAGTCATACCCCCCCCCGCCAATAGCCCATTTCCAGTCATACCCCCCCCGGCCCATAGCCCATTTCCAGTCTTACCCCCCCCCCCGCCAATAGGCCTTTACCAGTCATAACCGCCCCTTGCCACTAGCCCATTTCCACTCATAACCCCCCCTGCCAATAGCCCATTTCCAGTCCTACACCCCCCCTGCCATTAGCCCATTTCCAGTCCTATCCCCCCCATGCCAATAGCCCATTTCCAGTCCTACACCCCCCCCTGCCAATAGCCCATTTCCAGTCCTACATCCCCCCCCTGCCAATAGCCCATTTCCAGTCCTACACCCCCCCCCCCCAATAGCCCATTTCCAGTCCAACCCCCCCCCCCTGCCAATAGTCCATTTCCAGTCCTACACCCCCCCCCCCCCGGTAAATTAAAAAAAATACCTGGCTTCTGCTGCTCAAGCAGCAAAATCAGCTGTCCTGCGGCCCCTTCCCCTGTGCCCGGAGATCCGAGTCTGCTCTATCAGCGGCGTGCTTTTCAAGCCGCGAGGAGAGTATTCCCCTCTCGCGCGGCTTGAAACCGCGCGAGAGGGAAATACTCTCTTCGCGGCTTGAAAAGCACGCCGCTGATAGAGCAGACTCGGATCTCCGGGCACAGGGGAAGGGGCCGCAGGACAGCTGATTTTGCTGCTTGAGCAGCAGAAGCCAGGTTTTTTTAAAATTTGACAATTGATTCTGCCGCTGCCACGGCGGCAACGGCAGAAGCCAGGGTTTTGGGGGGTTTTTGTTTTCCTCCGTCGCGGGCCGCACAAAGTTGTCTCGCGGGCCGCATGCGGCCCGCGGGCCGCGTGTTTGAGACCCCTGTTCTAGCTGCTACTGCCTTAAATTGTACCTTGCTATCAAGCTCCAATCCTACACCCAAAGTAGCTGCCCCACTTTGAACATCCAAAATGCCCTCTTCCTTATCCTTATTCCTCTTCCTCCTCACCGCTTGGGCCCCCAACCTGTTACTGGCCCTCAATCCTGATATCAAGCATATCCCAATCCTCTTTAACTATAGCAGAAGATGGTCTGAGAATCCTCGTCAACATTCAACAAAAGCCAGTGCCCTTCATCCCCACCTTCTACACATCCCCTTACAAGATTTTAAAAGGATCCAAACTGAGAAATGTAATTACCAACAGCTACTAAAATGTGCACTTATCAATTCCAGATCAACACGCTCAAAATGGCCAGCTGTCAATGCCCTTATAACTCTACATGATCTCGATATTCTAATGATAACAGAATCTTGGTTATCCGATCATGATAATGCTCTAATCAACCTGATGTTACCACCTGGTTATTCAACCTTTGCCTGCCATAGGTCCCACCAGAGAGGAGGTGGGACACTCATTTTTGCCAAATCCGACCTTCAATTTACTATAAAGAATTCTATCAGCTCAACCTACCTGGATATAATATCCATATCGAATGAACACTGTTCAATAAATCTTTTATACCGAGCACCAACTGCATCACCAGATGACCTCCCGTCAATAATCGACTTAGCTTGCAACTCCGCTAACCCACGCACCCTAAATGTCCTGATGGGAGATTTCAACCTGCCATCCCTACATGATACACATTCGACAGCATTCCTCGATGCAATGAATGAGCTGGGCTACACGCAACTTATCAACTCCCCTACTCATAACAAAGGTGGCATACTTGACTTGATCTTCATACCACAGACCGCTATCAACACCTCCCAGAGTTTGTTACTCTCCATAACTCCGGTACCCTGGTCCGACCATCATTTACTCCTATTTCACATACCCACCAACAATCTTGGCATTTCCAGCACCAAAACACACGCTCCCACTAGAACCGTGACAACACGCTTTCGACCACTTGTTAAGGATACAGCTCTCGAGAAGATCCTACCTCTACTCACCAACAATTCTCTTGATCCAGATGAATTGGTTTCCAATTGGGACGACACCCTCAGAGCTGCCTCCTGCCTATCATCCGTCAACAAAAACCAAGCGAAACGCGATCACGCACCATGGTACTCTCTGGATCTACGAACATCGCTCATCCAGCTACGTAAACTAGAAAGACAGTGGCGCCACAATCGGACTCCTGAGGCACTTGGTGCATACTCCACACACCTGCAAGACCACCGAAGAAAAACCATGGAAAAAAGAAAGTTGTATTACTCAGAACTACTAAAGCGATCACTTAACAAACCTCATGACCTATTTAACATAGTGAAGTCACTAACTGGCGATCCAGCACTAGCCCAAACAACCTTGCCCCAGCCGCAAGACTATTCTACCTACCTTCAATCTAAGATGATACAAACCAAGGACAACATGAATACATCCATATTTCATACCTCCCACGGACTTCCACAACCAACCCCATTACTATCATTCTCCAAGGTATCCAACAAAGAAATTGCAGATATCATCACATCTATCAACCTCACCACTGCCCCCAATGATCCCTGTCCTGCTAGTTGGATTAAAGAATTGCGCCATGACCTCAGTCCATTTATATGCAGAATTTTGAATCAATCATTCATAACAGGATCCTTCCCTCAAAGCTTAAAAAACACTTCAATCCGCCCTCTGCTAAAGAATAGTAAACTTGATCCATCTAAAGTTGAGTCATTCCGGCCAATCTCGAGCATCCCACTGCTTGCCAAAATCATGGAGAAGGTAGTCCAACGGCAAATCCAACACCATGTTGATACAGTCGCACCACTGGACCCATCCCAACACGGCTTCAGGGAAGCTCACGGAGTGGACACCATCCTCACAACCCTCTTCAACAACCTAATCACAGGAACTGACAATACCAACCATGGATTCGTCCTCATTTTTTTAGACATAGCAGCTGCATTTGATTCAGTGAACCATGAAACACTTCTAGATCGCCTCAAAGATAAAGGTCTGCAAGGCTCAGCGCTAGCATGGTGCGAATCCTATTTATGTAACAGATCACAACAAGTCAGAGCAGGTTCCAAAACCTCCGAACCATTCTCACTAAAGCAAGGTGTACCCCAGGGTTCCTCCCTCTCGGCATTAATGTTTAATATATACATGCAGCCCATTTGCGCCTTAATCCGCTCCTTCAATGTCCAATGCCTTGCATATGCAGACGACATCTTAATGTACCTTCAATTTAAAATCGATCAACCAGATTTCAATCCAATTATAAGATGTTTTGAAGCTGTAGCAGATTGGCTCCTCTCTCAAAATCTCCGCATTAACCATAGCAAAACAGATGTACTATTCATCTCACGGAACCAGAAGTTCACGCCACCTCCCTCTCTTCTAGTCAATAACATTGAACTAAAGTCCAAAGCTACAATTCGCTACCTGGGCATCACCCTCGACCAGCGACTTGACATGTCAGCACATGTTACAAACACAGCTAAAGCAATCTATCACAAGATCCGATCACTACGCCATCTCCGCCCACTGCTTGACTTCCCTGACTACCGCTCAATTTTCCAAGCCTTAGTCATCCCACACCTTGACTTCGCCAACATTATCCTACTGGGACTCCCACAATCGACTCTTAACCCGTTACGCCTTGCCATGAACTCAGCTGCAAGGGCACTGTCCGGGCTTTCAAGGTCTGACCACATAACGCCAGTTCTAAAGAACCTACACTGGCTCCCGCTACGGGCCAGAGTCCAATTCAAGGTTCTTGTCATGACGTTCAAGTCATGTAAGAATCTTACTCATACACCCATCAGCGATCTCCTCAACAGCACACCAGATAATAGAACTAGGAGATCTACTTCGTTGAATAAACTTGAAGTCCCAAAAGTGTTGGTAAAATGTAAGAAATCAACAGCAAGTAGAGCCTTCTCCATTGCTGCACCTATGGCATGGAACGTCCTCCCAGCAGAAATCCGGGCCATCCCAAATTTGGCACTATTCCGTAAAGCCCTCAAACATCACCTGTTCCTACAATATTACCCTGACAGCATTCCCGACATTTACAATGCCCCCACCTCACCTCCCTGCCTAACCCGTCCCTCAGATCATCTTCCTGTAGATAATGGCTAACCACTATCTCTCCCACTGATCTCCTCGACCATCTAGCCAACCCTCTAGACAAAGGTCATATTTTTATTTACCGTAAGAGCATTATATTTGTTTATAATATGTACATAGTTCCTCCCTCGTTTTTACTCCATGTTTACATTCCCTGTTCAATGTAAAAAACTTGATGTAACTTGCTTACATTCTTGTATGTTCTGTTTCAAATGTAAACCGCACTGATTATAATAGCGCGGTATATAAGAAATATAAATAAATAAATAAAATAAATAAATAAGGTCGCGTTCTGAGTCCCACTTGATGGGATGCCATCATCCCCGGCGAATTTGCTGGGCGCCAACCGCAGGGCATCAGGAGCCTCGAGACCTGTGGAGCAGCCCTCCTACAAGTCATCAACTACTCTGAGTGGGAGACAGAGGACAAGGAATCCCCCGATATCCGTTTCCACCATGACATCCCTTCTGACTTTCCAATCTTTGAGCCTTGACGGCGGTCCCCGCCCGAGGACATGGGCTTCTTGGATTTTGTCAAGGACATGTCTAAGGCCCTTAAATTCCTGACCGAGTCAGAGGAGGACCCTTGGATGGATGAGTTGGAAATCCTCCAGTATGAGGCCCCTCCACAGGAATCTCTCATGGTGCCCATCCCTCCCATCCTGGAACGGCTCATGCTCCGAATGTGGGAGACACCGGCTTCGGTGCCGGTGGTGAGGAAACAGCTCAACACAATGTATTGGGTCTGCCAGAGCCCAGGCTTCCAGAAGTCACAGCTGCCGCACAATTCCATGGTGGTGGAGTCTGCCATGCGTTGGCCCGCACCTTGGACATCCTCGGCAGAAAGTGCTACCAGGGCTCAATGCTCATCTGCCGCATCCAGGCCTACCAGCTGTACCTAGGCATGTACCTGAAAGACCTGGCGAAGGAATTCACCAGGTTCTCGGCTGGTCTCTTCGAGAACCTTTGCAGCGGTTCAAGAACCTGGCCAAAGCAATCTGTGAATGCTCCAAATTCATGTCTCGGGTGTCCCTGGCCTGGTGGCAGTCGCCCCAGCACCTTGAGGCGGGCATGCCTTTTCAGGCCCCAAGCTCCGTGATTGTCCTCACCACGGACGCCTCCCTGCTCAGCTGGGGAGCCCAGTGCGGAGATCTCCGCACTCAGGGCACCTGGTCACTGGACGAGAGCACCCAGCAGATCAACCTCCTGGAGCTCTGAGCCATACATCTAGCCCTGATGGTCTTCTGTCACCACCTGCATCACCAGCTGGTGATGGTCCAGGCAGACAACCAGGTGGCGAAGTTCTACTTGAACAAACAGGGTTGTATGGGATCTCATATCCTTTGTCAGGAGGCACTGAGTCTTTGCTCGTCTGCAATCCAACGGGATATCCTCCTGCTGGCGTTGTACCTGCCAGACCAGGACAGCCTGCTGGCCGATAGACTCAGCAGAGTCCTCCAGCTGCGCGAGTGGCAGCTGGACCCCAGGGTAGCCGGTCGGCTTTTTCAGCTCTGGGGGGAACCCGTGATGGACCTCTTCGCCAGCCCGGACAACATTCAGTTGCCCCGCTTCTGCTTCCAGCAGGACCACCCCTTCAGGGTGGGGGCGGACGCATTCCTGGTCTCATGGTCAGAAGGACTTATGTACGCCTTCCCTCCGACACTGCTGATTGCCAAGACCTTGTTCAGGACCCTCCGTGACAGGGCCTTGCTTATCCTGATAGCTGCTCGGTGGCCCAGGCACCCGTGGTTCCGCTGCTTCTACAGTTGATGGTGGAGGCCCCGATCACCTTGGGGACTGCCCCGGGACTCCTATCTCAGGAGGGGGGGCTCTCTTCTGCACCACAACCTGGGGTCCCTGTTGCTGACAGCGTGGCTGCTGAGAAGGTGACTCTGGCCCCTTTAAACCTTCTGGCTGAGGTGGAGGACATTCTGCTGGCCTCTCGCAAGGCCTCTACTAGGAAGGCTTAAGCCCTCAAATGGGGCAGGTTCTCAGTTTGGTGCACCAAACATAGGGCTGATCCTTTTTCCTGCCCGGTGGCTCTGGTATTACAGTACCTTCTCCACCTCTCTCAGTCCGAGCTCAAGTCTAACTCCATCTGAGTGCACCTTAGTGCCCTGGCGGCCTACCACCATCCGGTGGATAGTAACTCCTTCTCGGTCCAACTGTTGTTGACCTGTTTCCTTTGGGGCCTGCTCTTATGAAAGCCCCCTAGTTTGCCCTCAGACAGCCGAATGGAACCTCAGTGTAATGTTGGAGCAGCTCACTTGCCCACCCTTCGAGCCTCTGGCTACCTGCCATCTTCGCTACCTCTCTTGGACGGTGACTTTCCTGGTTGCGCTCACCTCCACTTGCAGAGTTAGTGAGCTTCAGGCCCTTGTGGCGGAGGCGCCTTATACCAGGTTCTACAAGAACAGAGTGGTGCTTCGCACGCACCCCATATTCCTGCCGAAGGTAGTCTCGTCCTTCCATCTCAACCAGGAAGTGGTGCTCCTTAGCTTCTTTCCAAGACCTCACTCCAGTTGGGCAGAGACAGTCCTTTACACCTTAGACCGTAAGAGGGCTTTGTCCTGCTACATCCAACACATTCAGGGCCACTCCAAAGTTTCTCAGCTTTTTATCTCCTATGATCAGTAAGCTGGGGGAGGCGGTGACCAAGTGTACGCTGTCCACATGGGTGGCAGACTGCATCGCCCTCGTTTACAAACAAGTGAGGTTCCTGCTGGATGGTCGCATCATGGCACACTGTGTCAGGGCCATGGCTGCCTCGGTGGCAAACTTCCACTCTGTCCCGATGGTGGACATCTGCCGGGTCGTCAACTGATCTTCAGTCCATACCTTCGCAGCCCATTACTGCCTAGAAAGAGAGTCCCAACGGGACAGTGCCTTTGGCCAGGCTGTGCTCCATAACTTTTTTGGGGTTTAAGCAACTCTTACCCTCCGACCCTTCTGTATTCAGAATGGAGTGCTGGTTTCATCGGACACAGGGGTCCTACAGTGGTCTGTGGGCACAGACTCAATTGCTGCAGCTTGCAGCTTCCCATAAGGGAGCCCCGTTTTGCTATGGGCTTTCGGTAGCCTGTAGCTGGGGAGTCTCATATGTGATGACTGACTTCCTGCTTTTTCCCGGAGAATGCGTAGTTTGTCACCTGCAGCAGGTGTTCTCCGGGGACAGCAGGAATCAATCCTCACAACCCTCCCTCCTCCCCTTGGAGTTGCCCTTTTACCATCTTTTATTTTTGCCATCTTTTAGCTATGTCATCTGACTGAGCAAGATAACATCCTTGAGCAGGAAGGGGACCGCACATGCATGGTAACATCTCCCAAAGGCTTTCTTTGAAAACTGCGGGGGGGATGCTTCCTCGAGGGCTCCGTCGGTGCCAACGTTACCCATATGTGAGTACTGATTCCTGCTTTCCCCGGAGAACACCTATTACAGATGAGTAACTACACTGTATGAGGCACCACCTAAAAGACTTTGACGGTCCTGGTCCCATTCATCCTCAACTGGTTCCTTCTCCAGATGTGGAAAGCCACGGCATCAGTGGCAGTTGTTAGCAGCTGCCACCAAGGATGCCATGTACCAGATCCAGCATGGGCCAGCTTCTGGAAGACCCAATTCTCTCACACCTTCATGGTGGTGGAGTCAGCCATGCGCTAGCAAAAGAGCCCGTAGACACACTCATTGGTGCCCCCGGGCAGGGAGTCCCACACCCTTGACTCCGTCAGGCAGAAATGCTACCACGGCTCGATGCTAGCATGCCACATTTAAACTTACCAACTTTACATCGGCATGTTCCTCTCAGACCTGATGAAGGAACTCAGAGGCTTTGCAGCTGGCCTTGATGGAGACCACCTCCAGCGCTTCCTGACATTTACGAAGTCCATCGGAGAGTGCTCCAAATATTTATCTCGAGCCACCTACAACGGCTTTGAGTCCAGCACAAGGGTGGCTGCCAGCGGCATTGGCGCCGGACACCAGACTTGGCTCCAGACATCTGACCTCGAGCAATAGATGCAGGAGAAGCTCCTTGACATTCCATACCTTGGGGAGCAGCTCTTCGGTAAGCCCATGGAGGACAAAGCTGCCAAGATTGAGACTGAGTACATGACTCGGACTTGACTCTCGAGGAAGACTTCCACTCTTCCGAGGAAGAAGCCTCCAGGAAAGAAGCCTCCTTTCCAAAGGAATGGCGAATCCTATTGAGGCTATCTTCCATACCCAGCCAGCCAGACTCCTGAGCAGGTTCACCAGGGTAAGGGAGCGGGCCAAGGCCTATGCAAGACCAAGAGCCCTAAGCCTCAGCCCCCAGCCCCAGGCCAGCCTGGGTTGGGGTTTTGACACCCCCAGCATAGCCCTCTGGAGGATCAGCTGCCAACGGGGGGGCACCTGGTCCATTTTACTCACAGGTGGGCTTCCAACACCATCAACTCATGGGCCCTTCAGGTAATCAGGGAGGGTTACCTCCTCCACCTGGACCAGCTGCCTCCACCCTTCTTTCCTGGGGAGCCTCCTCAGTCTCCCCTGCACCAGGCTCTGCTAATACAAGAACTCTCAGGCCTTCTCAGGGACAGGGCTGTAGAACCTGTACCACACCACCTGAAATGAAAGGGGTTTTACTCCAGGTATTTTCTGGTCCCAAAAAGAACAGGAGGATTCTAGACCTGAGAAACCTGAACAAATTCCTGGTGCAGGAGAAGATGCTCTCCCTTGGAATACTGCTGCCCTTGCTCCAACAGGGAGATTGGCTATGCTCCTTGGATCTGAAGGATGCTTATACCCACATCCTTATCCATCCCAGTCACAGGCAGTACCTAAGATTCATGGTTGGGGGCGATCATTACCAGTACAGGGTACTTCCCTTCGGCCTTGCCTCCGCACCAAGGGTCTTGACCAAATGCCTGGCAGTGGTGGCTGCCTATCTTCATCTCCAAGGGGCCTTTGTCTTCCCTTAACTAAACGACTGGCTCTTAAAAGGAGACAGAGCCTCAGAGACGCTGCAGGCCACAGGCCGCACCGTCAAGGTCCTACAACACCTGGGATTCATGATAAATCACCCAAAATCCCATCGCACCCCAACACAAGACTTGGAGTACATAGGGGCTCGCCTGGACACCCTCCAAGCCATAACTTTCCACCCCCTGGACAGGGCAGATCGCCTTACGGCCCTGCCAACCAAAGTGCAATGCCGCTGCATCATGTCGACGCAGTCCATGCTTCGCCTTCTTGACCACAGTTTTCATCCACCTTCTTTGAAGCGGGGACTTCCCTTTGGTCAGTTCTTACGTTTGTGAAGGATCTGCTCATTATGTGAAGACTTTAAGCTACATGCACGGGAGTTAAGCCACAGATTACAAGCTCGTGGATATCCAAAATATATCATACATCCTGCTTACAAACGGGCTCTATTCTATCACAGAGAGTGGCTATTGACCCCCTCTCCCCATAATAAGGATTTGGTGGATAGGATCGTGGGAGTCTTACCTTTTAATAATCAAACCCAATTGATACAATAGATTTTGCACAAACATTGGCATGTACCGGTACTTTCTTTACATGCTTGTTTTCGTAAGCGATTATGTGTGGCTCATATGCGGGGCAAAAACCTTTGTGAGTGGTTGGTTCAAACGGTTCCCAAAAAGATCCAGGATATACCTGATCAAATTGGTCACTTCCCATGTGGGTGGTGTTCCTACTGTTCAGGTTCCCTGGTGGGGGACACATGGACCGACCCCTCTTCCCAAAATGTTTGGTTATTGAAATTTCGAACAACGTGTGATTCATCATTTGTAGTGTACTTGCTGTTTTGCCCTTGTGGCCTTAAATATGTGGGCCATGCTAGTCGTCCTTTTCGGGTGCGTTTGATGGAGCATGCCTCACGTATCCGTAAAAAGGACTTATCTGCCCCTTTGGTAAAGCATACAATCACATTTGATCATTCTTTTGAACAGTTTTCTTGGAGGGTCATAGATTGGATTCCCCCTTCCATCACGGGGGGCAACAGAACATTTAAATTACAACACGCTGAGCAAGGCTGGATATGGTTGCTCCAAAAGGTTTAAATCTAGAATTGGACTGGCACAGCTTGCTGTGATTTTCATTTTGGAGGCGTTAGCAATTCATGCTTTCAGCCCCTATTGGATGAGCAGTGAGCAGGTGTTTAGTCCCTTATGTCGGACGCCGGTTTTTAAAGTGGCTTCCTGGAAAGTTTTGTTTGAGGCGTTCCTTGGTTTAGCAGGGATAAGTGCTATGCCTGAAGCAGGGTCTTTAAATTGCTGACCCGAAACACAAGACTCTGTCGACTACCCTTGCTGGATGTTTTTTTGCCATTTCTGCAGTTAAGTACTGGATATTTAACACTTTAAATACTCTCAAGGTTGATATTCAAATTTGGCATTTAAAGTTTTGGGCCACCAGGCTTAACAGCTCTCTTTTTATTGAATAAAATGGACAGGTCTGGTTCCCACTGGAGCTTGTGCTTGGCTCTTGTTTAGGTGGGAGGACGTTTGTCCGACAAAAATTTTCTTTATTACTTTAGGAAGTTTTGTATTTTTGAGTTCCACTATTTTGTATGGTTTATGATTTTTTGGGTCTGGTGGATCTTTTATAATCCGGGGGGAGTTTTCCTCTTGCATAAACAAGCGAGGCGGCAGAAGCTCCTACCACCTCTGCCAGGAAGCAGTAGCCCTCATGAGTGGCGCCTGGACCCCGGGGCAGCAAAGCGGTTCTTCAGGTTGCAGGGCATCCCGAACCTTGACCTCTTTGCCAGCCCAACCAATGCTTAGCTACTGCATTTCTGCTGCCCACAGCCACACCCGGCCCAGGTAGCAGCAAATGCCTTCCTTATCTTGTGGTCGGAAGGTCTGTTATATGCCTTCCCTCCCACACGGACCCTCTTCAAGGTCCAGCAAGACAAGGCTTCCCTGATTCTAGTGGCCCCGAGGTGGCTCAGGCAGCCTTGGTTTCTTCTACTGCTTCTTCTCTCGACGGAGTCCCCGGTCCCTCTCAGGAGCTCACCGGGACTTTTAACCCAGGAGAAGGGCTCGATCCTCCACCCCAACCTGGGATCTTTGTCCCTCACAGCATGGCTGCTGAACTGGTCACATTAGCGCCCCTCAACCTCCCCAAGGAGGTGGAAGAGGTCCTTCTAGCCTCTCGTAAGGCTCCATGAGATGGGCCTATGCCTTCAAGTGGCACAGGTTCTCCTTATGCTGTACAGAGCAACGGGTGAACCCATTCTCCTGCCCATTGCACATGGTGCTGAAGTACTTGCTCCACCTTTCACAGTTTGAACTTGTTCAACTCCGTCAGGGTGCACCTGAGTGTACTCTCCGCGAACCACCACTCCATAGAGGGCAAGCCTCTTCGTTCAGCCCCTCATTAGTTGTTTAATGGGGGGCTTAGTGCTCTCAAAGCCTCCCATCCGTTCGCCCACAGCAAAATGGGATCTCAATGTGGTCCTGGTGCAGCTTACCAAGCCACACCTCGAACCCTTGGCTACTTGCTACCTGAGATACCTGTCCTGGAAAGTGATCTTCCTGGTGGCTCTCATCTCTGCATGCAGAGTCAGCGAGTTCCAGGCCCTGGTGGCTGAGCCACCCTACACCATTTTCTACAAGATCAGGGTTGTGCTTCGCACTCAGCCAAAGTTTCTTCCGAAGGTGGTGTCTGATTTCCACCTTAACTAGGAGGTGGTATTCCCTACCTTCCTTCCACGGCCCCTCAGTAGAGGCGGATGAGTAGTAGCATGATGTGGTCTGTGTGGGAAGCGTGGGTGACAATACGAGCTGCAGTATTCTGTAGAAGTTGGAGTCTGCGCAGTTGCTATTGTAGGAGGCCGGCAAGAGCAATGTTACAGTAGTCTATCCTGGTTAGTACGAGGGAAAGTAGAAGTGTAACTAAGGAGGGAGTGGTAAAAAAGGGGCAAACAGAGCGGATCTGACGTAAAGAACAGAAGGAACGGCGGATTAAGGAAGACAGGTGTTCATGGAAGGATTTCACACAGAAGCTCATTATCCACTGCCCTTTGCCCGGTCTTGCTTTAACCCAAACCATTTAAGTGATGCAATTTAATTGAAATCTGGGTATCAATTCTCTGTATATATGTTGGCTGTAAATAGTTTTTCAGCAGCTAGTTCAAAAGCTCTAAGTTATTGTTCATTGTAAATAGTTACTATGTTTATCTCATATGTTGTCCATATGTTTCCTATGTTCAGTGTCATCATTTTTATTGTTTTCAGTTCCATGTAAATCGCCCCTGATCTCTGGAAGTGGTGGTATAAAAAAGCTTGCAAATAAAAGTAAAATAAAGCGGAATCTAGGGTGACACCGAGATAACATAGTGTAGGGACCAAGAGAATGAGGGAAGAGGAAAGCGAGGGAGCTAGGGATGGGGCAGGGCTGCCAAAGGTGAACTAGATGGCCTGGGTTTTTGCCAGATTGAGATGGAGGAAATTTGAGGCCAACCAGGAGTTGATGCGGGAGAGGCAGTTATTGAGAGGAGTGATGTTAGGAGCGGTAGGATTGGTATGGTGTAGGAGGAGGATGTCGTCCACGTAGTAGTCTCTCCACTATGGCCTAGTCCCATCTTAGTGCCCCTTTTACCCATCTATCATCTAAATAAAAATTGCTAAATAAATAAATTAATTATAGGTGGACTGGGAAATCCACTGTTTACCCCTCCCCTGGGATAAGCAGCATGGAATCTGTATACCTTGTGAGAACTTGACTTGTGACCTGGGTTTGCTACTGTTGGACACCTTTGGTCTGACCCAGTATAGCAAATCTTATTTTATGCATATAGTGGATATACAATATTGTAAACCTCTATTTCTGTGTGTAAAGCACTGCTTTCAAATTGCTTTGTGGAGGTTGGGGGAGGCAGCAACACACCTAGGGGCTGATGCAGAAATGTTAGTGCACCATTTTTACATAATGCAGCATCTGAACATATTTAGCGCTTTGCCACAATGCAGAGAGGGGATTGTCGTGAGCCTTACCTGTGCAAATAGTAGTGCAGTGTCTATTAAAATTACATTCTAATGAGCTGTGCATATTCAGATGGAATGATAATGAGGTTATTAGCTATTCCACCCGAATGGGTAAACGTAGTTCGATTGTTTACGTTATCAGAATATAGGAAGACTAGGGGTACATGCAATGAAGCTACAGGGTAACCTATTTAAGACTAATAAGAGAAAATATTTTTTCACTCAACGTGTAATCAAACTCTGGAATTTGTTACCGGAAGATGTAGTAAAAGCTGATAGTGTAGCTGGGTTTAAAAAAGATTTGGATAAGTTCCTGGAGGAAAGGTCCATAAACCATTATTAAAAAGGAACGCAATACAAGCATTGTGGAACCTGTGTCTTTTGGGTAAACTGCTAGGTAAGTATGATCTACATTGACCACTGTTGGAAACAGGATACTGGGCTCGATGGACTTTGGTCTGACCCAGTATGGCATATCTTATCTTCTTATGCCAAGAAGTGTACAGAAGACCAAAAGGCCGAGCACAGAGTTCAGTATTGCCATTGTTCAAATACCTAGTCAGTGATGAAATTAAACTGCAGTGCATGTAGAGGACAAAACAGAAACAGCATGTAAGAGAATAGAAATTTTTTCTGATGTGATTTACCCGCTGGTGACTTTGCGGTCACATGGGGTCATTCCTTACTGTGCCTATAGAATGTATAGGTGCCCTCCACAAACCATTGTTTTAGGCACCAAAATTAAGCGCACAACTTTCCTTATCACCTTGTCAATTTTCCCCACTGTTATGTGGTTAAGCAGTTACTACTACGCACGGAAAATTGTTATTTTAAATTTCACTACAGGTATGTCGCCACTAGCACATAAGCTTTCTACGCATGCATCTGGTACCTGCCACACATTTAGTGCAGAAGTATTGACCATATCTTTATCTT
Source organism: Ichthyophis bannanicus (assembly GCA_033557465.1). Taxonomy (NCBI): domain Eukaryota; kingdom Metazoa; phylum Chordata; class Amphibia; order Gymnophiona; family Ichthyophiidae; genus Ichthyophis; species Ichthyophis bannanicus. Next base: position 289,749,719 of record CM066043.1, read on the forward strand.
TATTTAATTTCTTGATATACCGCCCAGGCTGAAAGGCACTAGAGCGGTTTACAAGCTCATGTGTATATATTTTGCTTATGGCATACTGGTACAAAACGTTTGCGGTACTCTGGCTCTAGAAAACTGTGTGCATCGTGGCTTTTAGCACACAGCTTTAACACCAGCTTTTTGCATCACCTGCTAGTTTTGAATGTTCAAAACAATACCCATGGAAAAAGTATATACAGAAAAAGCTGCACAAATCTCTGTGGGTGCTTTTTCTTCTAGCAATAATGAAAGGGAATGTTTGCATACATTTGTGTCTTGATTATTGGTGCAAACCCTGAGAGTGAAAATTCCCTGTAGAGTTTGATTATGGTCTTAGTGGAGGTAGCAAAGTAAGGTAAAAAAAACTAAATTTGTAAGTTGTTTGAAATGCATTAGGGCTCGAAAACATTTCTAATTCTGAGTCAGCATAGTGCGGTAATTTGTTTATCTTTATTTCAGCCAAACACAAAGTGGAGAAAACAAAACCACAGCCACACCGATGAGTCTTCACACAAGCAGTTTTACTTAGTGACCCGACTTGGCCAAGTTTCGCCACTCAGGCCTACATCAGGGGTCAGTCTGATAGTATGGAAACGTCCAATGACAGTTGTGGCAAGGAGGCCTGTCCGGGGGAGGACAAAGAGACAGGGAATTCACCCTAGTAAAGGGCCCCCTTTTACCAAGTCAGGGTAGGAAAGCCATAAACACCTCCAGGAATCAGAAAACTTCCATGTGGCCCACATTTCATGCTCCCCCTAGTGGAATGAAGGGGAGAGATACAGAGCCCAGAACCCCTATGGCAGGGAATTCTCCAAGTACTCAGGTGCCCGGTCAGGCTGATTGCCGTCACCTGGGTAGGGAGGAGTTGGAGCTAGAGCCCTGGAAGTATAAACCTAGGCCAGAGTATGAGAGAAGGGGAGGAGAAGCAGGAAGCCAGGCTGCCACGAGCAGAGGCACAGATACAAGCAGGGGAAGCTTGACTAGTGCTGAGCAGAGCAGAGGAACTCAGCTTCCAGGAGAAGAGAGTGCTAATTGGCATATAGCATGGCTGCAAGAGAGTTTGGGGCCAGGAACAAGATCCCCCGGGAGGCTGTTAGCTGAGCACGGTGAGCAAGACGGGGAGTCAGAACCTATGCGGCTGGGAGAGCCCGAGGTGAAGCTGAATGATGACACTCCCATGGACTGTTCCTTTTGCCAAGCTTTAAACCTGGGAACATAGAGAAAGCAAGCCAGTCCTGAAAGAAGTATTCCAGGAAAAGGTACCCATAGTACACAAGCAGGGTGGCCGTGCTTCCCTTGTGTTTTTAAAGGGGAAGTTTACGGGGACTAAGGAGCAAGCCTGGAACTGTGATAAGCTTGTTAATCACCTGCTGCTGGAATGAGGACATTGGGGTAAGCTAAAGTAGCTAGTAGAACAAAGCTTTCTTTTGCCCCTGAATTATATCTGTTTTACTTGAAAGGTAACCAAGAAAGGTTTGAAGCTGAATAGAAGCTAAACTAAATGTGATTTTGTTTTTGTGCTTTAGCCAGCAAGGCTAAAAAGGAATGCAATATCCTTGCTGTTAAAGACTGTGTATCCTGAACTATAGAGAACCTTTAAACAGCCATTTTTGTGTTTGTGTTTATTTTATGGACAATGCTCTATTTCAAAGAGTCCTGAACAAATAATCCTATATGTGGTATGATCGAACCATTGTGTACAAAATAAATTTCTGTCATTTGCCTTACCTCGTTGAGCCTGACTACAACTTTTTGCCTGATGCACCCATACAGCTAAACAAAGACTACATTTCCCAGAGGGCACTGCGGGGAAATTGTTTGGAAAAAGCTTAAAAAGTGGATAGCAGAAAGTTCCTCTATTAACTACGCCCCTCTAAGCTAGAGGCGAGTGGTGGTGGCGTGACACAGTGCAAACTGTTGTTGGAAGAGTTAATCATAACCATCAACAAGTGCTTGTGCAAGGTTGATGGTTATGATTAACTCAACCAACAACAGTTTGCACTGTCATTGGACGTTTCCATACTATCAGATTGAGGCCTGAATGCCAAAACTTGGCCAAGTCGGTGTGGCTGTGGTTTTGTTTTCTCCACTTTGTGTTTGGATGATATTGTTTGTGCCGCAAATTTCTCCTTTATCTTTATTTCATAACATTCTTACCACTTTTCAAAACATATAACAATGCAGTTTAAAAAATAAAAGCAATGCGCAAATCAACATTAACAGTGGCAATGGCATTTTTAGTCAGCTCACAAATGGAAGCACAGGACACAGATCAGAAATCCAAATGACTTATTTTGTTTGGTTCCAGTTCTTCTGTGGCGCATGTACCTGGTGTGAACGATATTCAGTCGTCATCTTCAGCAAGCCAGAATATGACCCAGATGTCTCGCCAGATAAATGCCAGCCAGGTTGCTTGGACAGGAAGTCGACCTCCATTTGCAGGGCAGGTATAACTATTTACAGTGACTATGTGAATTATTATATGTTTATAAGAGCATTCTCTGGGAACAAGCAGGAAGTCAGTCTTCACAGATAGGTGACGTCAGCACCGAAAGAACCCTCACTGAAGCATCCCCCCAACTTTCAAAGAAAGTCTTTGGGAGATGTCACCACGCATGCATGGTGCCCTTCCCGCCCAAGGTTGCCATCTTGCTCAATCTCCTTTTTTCTGTGGAGCTCGAGACGTCCATCTGTTTTCCCCTGGAAAAAGTTGATTATTTTGTACCTGAGTTTCATACTCTTCTCTGTTTGTGCACCGGTACTCTTCCCGCCAACCGAGCCCACTATCCCGGCATCAAGTCTCGGGTCTGTATACTTTCTTTTTCTCCTTGGTGCTTTTGCGCACCAACTGGCAGCATCGCAGGTCTTTGACCTTGCTGGGGCCCTTTTTTCCCCATGGCTACCAGTGTTTTTAAGAAGTGTGATCTGTGTACAAAAATTATGTCTTTAACTGACACACACGACTGCTGCCTACGCTGTCAAGTGCTGGAAAACAAACCTGCAGCCTGCAGTCTCTGGAAAAAGTTGTCTTCCAAGACCCTTAAGAGCCGCCAGCAGCAGCACGACAGGTTTTTCCATGAGTCCTTGGTGCCTCCGAAGGCCAAGGCCCCGTCTGAAGCCACAGACCCTGGTCGACACCATGGCCTTCAGAGAGCGGGGTCTCCCTCAAGGGAACACAAGAAGAAGAAACACTCAAAGGTGGTGTCCCTGGATGGTTCCGGCAGGTTGAGTAAGCCCCAAGCAAGGTTCCACAGTCCATGACACTTGTCAGAGGGCTCAGGAGCGGGAACAGCTCATCAAGGTCACCCAGAGAGAATCGCATGAAGATCGGCCTCGGACCCCTGAGCCTATCCTTGTTGAGGACTCCCCCTTGGGGGGGAACCAGCACCGGGCCCAAGTTTCTCGGTGCTCGTGCCGACTGCTGCAAAGCCTTCTGGATTGGAAACCAGAATGGTGACCCTGGAGCGCAGCCTGTTTGCCTTCATGGACCATCAGCGGGTGTAGCTGTCCAGTACAACTGGTTCCTCCACCCAGACTACTGGGCCCTTGACATCGAGGAAGTCCCAGGAGGCCAAGCCGATCCTCGGCCGAGGTCTTCCCCAACTAGCGCACATGGTTCCAGCCATAGGGCCTCCAAGGGACACGGGCAGAGCTCAGGCCCGAGCCCACGCGCTGCCCTTCCCTCAAGTCTTTGATCAACTACTCAGAATGGGAGACCGAGAACAAGGAATCCCCGAACACCCGTTGCCACTACAACATCCCCTCAGGTTCACCAACCTCTGAGCCCCAGAGTCGGTCTCCATCCAAGGATATGGCACTCCTCAACTTCATACAGGCCATGTCAAAGGCTCTAGCATTCCCAATGGAATTGGAGGAGGACCCTCAGATGGAGGAACTAGAAATCCTCCAATACGGGGCCCCACTGAGAGAATCACTCATGGTGCCCATTCCACCCATCCTATGTGCCCATTCCACCCATCCTAATGCTCCATATGTGGGAAACATCGGTGTCGGTACCTGTCGTGAGCAAGTGGCTCGACTCGATGTATCGCGTCCTCCAGAGCCCTGACTTTCAGAAGGCACAGCTGTCATAACTCCATGGTGGTGGGATCGGCAATTCGTCGGCTGAAGAGCCAGAAGGCGCACTCCTCAGTGCCCCCAGGTAGGGAGGCCCGCACCTTGGATGCCCTCGGCAGAAAGTGCTACCAGGGCTTGATGCTTCTCAGCTGGATCCAGGCCTACCAGCTATACATGGGCATGTACTTGAGAGATATGGTGAAGGAACTCACCGGGTTCTCGACTTGTCTCTCCAAGGAACCCCTGCAGTGGTTCAAGATCCCAGCCAAAGCCATCTATGAGTGCTCCAAATTCATGCCTCCAGTAGCCTATGACGGCTTCGAGACGGTGGCTAGAGTAACTGCAGCAGGCATCGGTGCCTGACGCCAGGCTTGGCTACAGTCTTCTGACCTAGAGCAATGAGTTCAGGACAAACTGGTCAATGTCCCATGCCAAGGGGAGAACCTATTTGGCAAACCCATGACAGAAAAGGCTGCCAAGTTTGTGACGAGGACCAGGCTCTCCAAAAAGACACTGGCCCTCCCCGATAGAAGGGCTCAGGCAAAACGTCTTTTTACCCAGGAAGGGGGCTGCTTACAAAAACTATCCACAATTTCAGGCCTTCCCAGCAGGATCAGTAGGCCAAGGGACGTGGGCAAGGTCCTCATAAGTAGATGGCTCCAAAGCCCCAGGCGTCTGCTCCGGCCCAGTCTGGGGGGAGTTATTGACTCCTTGGACATAGCCTCTCTACCCCAAGGAGGACAGCAGCCCACAGGTGGCCAGCCATCATCACCGATGCCTGGGCACTTCAGGTGGTCAAGGGAGGCCTACCTCCCCCCACTGGGTACAGACCCCGCCCCCTTTCTTTCCGGGAGAGCCCCCAAGGTCTTCCCTTCACCAGGACCTCTTACTGCAGGAACTCGCAGGCCTTCTCGAGGACAAAGTGGTAGAACCAGTACCCCAACATCTCAGGGGCAAGGGGTTCTATTCTCGATATTTCCTTGTTCCGAGAAGAACAGGGGGCCTGTGCAACCTGAACAAGTTCCTGGTGAGAGAGAAGTTTAAGATGCTCTCCCTTGGGACATTGCTGCCTTACCTCCAACAGGGAGATTAGCTATGCTCACTGGATCTGAAGGATGCTTATACCCACATCCTTGTTCACGCCAACCGCAGGCAATATCTTCGCTTCATGGTGGAGAGAGGCCACTATCAGTACAGGGTACTACTTCGGCTGGCTTCTGCTCCAAGGGTTTTCACTAAATGCCTTGAAACAGTGGACACCTACCAACGTCTCCAAAAGGTATTTGTCTTCCTCTATCTGGACGACTGGCTTATAAAAGGAGGCACGGTTGCTGAGGTACAGCAAGCTACAGCACTCACCATCCATGTCCTGCAACATCTGGGGTTTGTGATAAACTACCCCAAGTCCCACTTCCTCCCGACACAATGTCTGGACGTTTATAGGGGCAAAGCTGGACACCATTCAGGCAAGGGCCTTATTCCCCTTGGATTGGGCTAACTGGCTCAGGGCCGCAGACATGCAACACTGTCCCTCAGTGTCGGCTTGGCTTCTGTTGCCCCTACTCAGCCACATGGCCTACATGGTCCATGTCACCCCAAACGCCCATCTGCACATGAGGGTTGCCCAGTGGTGCCTTTGAGACCAGTGGACACAAGCTACTGGCTGCCTCCATGACCGAGTCTCAATGACCCACTGGTTAGCGGAATCTCTGTCTTTGTGGCAAAACCCACAACACCTTCAAGCAGGAATGCCCTTCCAAACTTCAGGTCCCTGAAGGGTCCTCACAATGGATGCCTCCCTGCTGGGATGGGGAGCCCACTGTGAGGAACTTCGCATCCAGGGCAGTTGGTCACAAGCCAAGGGCAACCAGCAGATCAACCTCTTGGAGCTTCGGGTAATATATTTCACCCTCCGAGCATTTTGCCACTGCCTGAGGCACCAGTTGGTGCTGATTCAAATGAACAATCACGTGGCAATGCTCTACATAAACAAGCAGGGGGGGGCACGTGGTCTTGTACCCTCTGCCATGAAGTGATGACACTCTGCTCCTATGCAATTCATCAGGGAATACTCCTATGGGCTGTATACCTACCAGGCCAGGACAACACCCTGGCATACAAACTGAGCAGGGTCCTCCAACCTCACGAGTGGCTGCCTGGCTCTTCCGACTCTGGAGGACTCCATGGGTGGACCTTTTTGCCAGCCCAGACAACTGCCAGTTGCCCCACTTCTGCTCCGTCAGCCTCACCCATACCGGGTAGCGGCAGATGTGTTCCTCATTCTGTGGTCGGAAGGCCTCATGTAAGCCTTCCCACCCATGCTGTTAATTGCCAAGACCCTCTTCAAGGCTCTTTGTGACAAATTGTCACTGATCCTGGTGGCTCCATGGTGGCCCAGGCAGCCGTGGTTCCAACTGCTCCTTCAGTTACCAGAGGAGGCTGTGATCCCCCTGGGGAATTCACCGGGGCTCTTGTCCCAGAAGGAGGGCTCTCTCCTGCATCCCAGCTTGGGGTCCCTATTGCTGACAGCATGACTCCTGAAAGGGTAACCTTGGCCCCTTTCAACCTCTCAGGAGAAGAGGAAGAGATCCTATTGGCCTCCCATAAGACCTCCACCAGGACGGCTTATGCCTTCAAATGGCACAGATTCTCAGTGTGGTGCATGGAGCAGTAGCTAAACCTCTTCTCCTGCCTAATGCAGATGACACTTCAGTACCTTTTTCATCTCTCACAATCCGGGCTCGAGTCGAACTTCATCAGGGTACACCTCAGTGCACTAGCGGCGCACCACCACCCTATTGAGGGCAAGTCACTCTCTATCCAGCCTCTGGTGACCCGCTTCCTGAGGGGACTGCTACTGTCCAAACCCCCCGTCCACTCTCTAGTGATGGAGGGGACCTCAATGTAGTGTTGACGCAGCTCACCCGCTCGCCATTTGAGTCCCTGTCTACCTGCCACCTGAGGTACCTCTCATGGAAGGTCGTGTTCCTGGTGGCGCTCACCTTCGCTCTCCTGATCAGCGAACTCCAAGCTCTAGTGGCAGAGGCGCTGTATACCAGATTGTACAAGAACAGGATCATGCTATGCACGCACCCAAATTCCTTCCGAAGGTGGTATCTTCCTGTCATCTCAACCAGGAGGTGGTGCTACCAACCTTCTTCCCAAGGCCTCACTCCAGCAAGGTGGAGACCATCCTTCATACCTTGGACTTTAAGAGGGCCCTGTCCTTCTACATTCAACATATGTAGGGCCACCGCAAAGCTTCTTAGCTTTTTGTTTCCTTTGACCCCAGTCGGCTGGGGGAAGCGATGACCAAGTGAATAATGTCTACCTGGGTAGCGGACTGCATCACCCTCATCTGTGAGTGGGCTGGGCTCATGTTGGATGGCCATGTCACAGCACACAGTGTCACAGCCATGTTGGCCTCTGTGGCAAACCTGCACTTTGTCCCCGTGCTGGACATCTGCCGGGTCGCCACCTGATCTTCAGTCCATACCTTCGCAGCTCATTACTTCCTGGAGAGAGAGTCCCAACGGGACAGCGCCTTTGGCCAGGCTATGCTCTGTAATCTTTTTTGGGGTCTAGGCAACTCCTACCCTCCAACCCTTCTGTGTTCAGGCTACTGGAGCATTGGTTCCCATCGGACACACGGGTCCTACTGTAGTCTGTATCTGTGGACTCAATCGCTGCTGCTCACGACTCCCCTTGAGGGTGACCGTGTTTTTCAGTCCAAACTTTTGCAGCTCGCTACTGCCTGGAGAGGAGGTCCCAATGGGACAGTGCCTTCGGCCAGGCCATACTCCATAATCTGTTTGGGGTTTAGGCAGCTCCTGCCCTCAGACCATTCTTGTTCAGGCTAACTGAGCCATGGTTTTCCCTGGGCTCTGAGGTCCTCAGAATCTGTCCTCAGTTTCACTTGCAGCTGCTCATGGCTGGGCTGTGTGTTTTCTACAGGTCAGAGGAAAGGCTAAAAAGGTTTGGGGCTCTTTAACCTGGAAAAGAGACGACTGAGGGGAGATATGATAGAAGTCTATAAATTAATGAACGGAGTGGAACGGGTAAACGTAGATCGATTGTTTGCGTTATCAGAATATAGAAAGACTAGGGGACATGCAATGAAGCTACAGGATAAACTATTTAAGACTAATAAAAGAAAATATTTTTTCACTCAACGTGTAATCAAACTCTGGAATTTGTTACCGGAGGATGTAGTAAAGGCTGTTAGTGTAGCTGGGTTTAAAAAAGGTTTGGACAAGTTCCTGGAGGAAAGGTCCATAAACCATTATTAAGAAGTGACCGAAGATATCAATGCTTGACCCAGTAAAAGCATTGTGGAACTTGTGTCTCTTGGGGAAACTGCTAGGTACATATGACCTAGATTGGCCACTGTTGGAAACAGAATACTGGGCTTGATGGACCTTGGTCTGACCCAGTATGGTATATCTTATGTTCTTATGTTCTTATATTGGTAGGCTGTAGCTAGGGAGTCCCATATGTGAGAACTGACTTCCTGATTGTTCCCGGAGAAAGCATAGTTACTCACCTGTAACAGGTGTTCTCCGGGGACAGCAGGAATCGGTGCTCACAACCTTCCCTTCTCCCCTTGGAGTTGCTTCTTTACCATCTATTATTTTGCTGTCTTTTAGCTAGGTCATCTGACTGAGCAAGATGAGACCATTGGGCGGGAAGGGCACCATGCATGCGTGGTGGCATCTCCCAAAGACTTTCTTTGAAAGCTGGGGGGATGCTTTCGTGAGGGCTGTCCCCAGAGAATACCTGTTACAGGTGAGTAACTACGCTTACTCTGGGCTTAGATTTATCCCTAGTTACTGCTACTCTATCAGCCTTTTGCAACTTGAAATCAGGATCTCTCAGCTCTCGTCCTGCACTTGTACCCTCAAACCTCAAAAGAACATAGTAATCCATTTCGAAAAGCATTTATTTGTATTTCACTCATGTCTTTTCATTGGTAGCTCAAGGCAAGTCACATTTAGGTAGTGTAGGTTTCTCCCTGACCCAGAGGGCTTACGATCTAATTTTGTACCTAATGTAGTGGAAGGTAAAGTGACTTGTCCTTGGTCATAAGAAGTTTCACTGGGAGCTGAATCCTGGCATCCCTGGTTTCATGCAGCTGCTCTTACCACTAGGTTACTCTTGCACTCCATGCTGGCTGTATATGTTCGTTTCTTAAACATTTTCAGCCTGTGAATAGCAAACTGTTGGCTGTATGTATAAATATGGCTAAAATAAACCATTTAAAATTTGAGCAGGATTTGAGGCAATCCAGAAGAGAACCAAAATCTTCTCCAGGAACAAGCAGGAAGTCAGTCCTCTCATATGGGTGATGTCGCCGCCAACAGAGCCCTCACGGAAGCATCTCCCCAGCTTTCAAAGAAAGCCTTTGGGAGATGCCACCACGCATGTATGGTCCCCTTCCCGCCCAAGAGTGCCATCTTACTCCATCTCCTTTTTTCCGTGAAGTCTTAATTCCCTGGAAAAAGTTGATTTTATTGTATATTAAACCATTTTTTCTTTCTCTAGGTGCACCAGTCCCTTTCCAATCTCTGATCTCGCTTGCCCCGGCATCGAGTTTTAGACCCATTCTAGCATTTATTTCACCAGCGCAGTAGCACCTTTTTCCATCCAAAGGCCGCGTCGAGGGTCTTCAACCTCGCTAGTGTACTTTTTCTCCCAATGGCTAGCGGGTTCAAAAAGTGTGATCGTTGCACAAAAAAACATGTGTCTCACCGATACACACAATTGCTGCCTCCGGTGTCCAGAGGCTGACCATGAACCGGAGGTCTTCACCCTGTGTAAAAAGATGTCCACGAAGGCCATCCAGCATTGTCAGCAGAAGCAAGATGATATCTTCCACAGGTCAGACTCTACCTCTAGTATCCACGGTAGCCTTGTACTCTAAGGCTGCGCATGGATCCTCTGAGTTGCATAAAGCTTCTGCGGCACCCGTTCGGGTCCGGGACATTCTGACAAGGGTTCCCCGGGACAGGAATGCAGAAAGAAGACGAACTACTCAAACACCTCATCCTGGGACTCTGACATGCCGGGCAAGCCCTGCGCCAGGTCCCATAGCCCACGGAGAGAACCCAAGGAAGTAAGCAGGAGCAGCCAGCGAAGTTCTTTGAACAGACGCGGAGGCCTCCGGTGATGCGTTCTGGACTCCCCAAGGCCTGTCTCATCAGGGACTCCCTCTCTTCAGCGATGCCAGACTAGGTGACCCCAGTGTTTGTGTCGAAGGCTGCAACTCCTGAGTGGGAAGCCAGGATGATAGCGCTGGAGCACAGTGTGGTAAATAAAAAAAACTTTATTTAGGTCAATCTTCACCAAGGATAATAAGGGTCACCCCACCTGGGGTAACTCACAGCCAAACCTGAAATGGCAGTGTTTCGGTTATGCCTTCTTCAGGGGTTCTTTGGCATGCTAAAAACATACATATGAAATAAATAAATAAATAATTGCAAACATCCATAAAAAGTAATCTCATACATAAAAGGCAATGTAAAACAATGTTAAAATAATATTAAAACACACAAATCCATGAAGAAATGTTAACCAACAAATACAGTGTGTAAGATGATAGGTCATTAAATAAATAATAAATATATAAAACAATAAATATAGAATAAGTGAGCTAATATGTACATACACTATTGGCCATCAATAAATAAATAAATCAACAAACTTGAATTCAAACTTAAAAATAAAAATAAAATTAAATAAAAGTTAAAATTAAGGGATGGGATGTGTACAAGAGAGAAAGGATAAAAACCTTTTAAGCTTTATACAAACCGTTATTCAATAACCCCTCTGACAAGACCCTTTTGTTGTGTATTAAAACTAAGGGAAGACAAAAGCATCAAATATTTAAACTCAGTATCTATTTGAGTGACAGTTGCCACAATTATTAAAACTGTACATGTGAAAGGAGCAGGAATGATTCACCAACCAAAATTATCTCTTATATCTACCCCCTGTAGATATTTGAACCATCTACAGCTTAACTCATGTGCAAAAGCGAAACATTATACTCCTTCAACTGTTACTGCTGTTCTCCGCTGTAAACTATGACATTCAGGTCTAACATACTCCATTTCTGAGCTTGTATTTATTATACACTTGCTAATAAAGAAAAGCTTCCAATTGTCTGCCTTATCAAAAGAGGAGAAATACATGTTTAAAAGGGGACACGTTACTTTCCATTAATCTCTGTTGCTATTCTCTGCTATACATAATGACCATCATATTAAACTTGCTGCATTTCAGAATTTATATTTGTTACATGCTTGCTAAATAATATAAAGGGGGGCGCCCAAATTCTATATCTAATCAAATGTAAAGAGATAAACTGTCACAGGCAAAAAAACGCCCGCAACTGTGCTGTAAACGATTTTTTATTTTGGCGCGAAGCAGTCAACACCTAAATTTAGCAATAGTTGTCCATCGAATTGTCTGTTTAAGTATATGTCACACTCCCCTTTCATTCACCCTATCCAACACCACTGACCACCTTCGCCACCCCCTCGAAGAGAAGCATTGAGGACACCATCGCTACTATTTATTTATTTATTTATTTATTTAACAGTTCTTCTATACCGCGCTTTTCAGATCAGTGCGGTTTACATTCAACGTCAACTATACAACACAGGCATTCTGAGATGTAAACTTTACAATAAACAGGGAAATCAACATGGAAACAACTATCAACACCACCACCGCACAAACTAACCTCTGTCCTGCTTTCTGGATAAAGACGCTATGCAGCGAATTTAGCCCGTTCATAGCCAGAATCACGGATCTGTCATTCTCAACAGGCTCGTTCCCGCGAAGCCTCAAACACACATCTATCAGACCGCTGCTGAAAAATAACAAACTAGACCCCCAGAAGGTTGACTCATACAGGCCTATATCAAGCATACCACTACTCGCCAAGATAATTGAAAAAGAAGCCTAACACCAAATACAATACCACATCGAGACCGCTGCTCCGTTGGACCCCTGCCAACATGGATTCATGGATTCTCACGGTGTTGAAACACTCCTCACCACCCTCTTCAATAAAATAATCGCTGGAATCAACAACACCCGACAAGGGTTTGCTCTCATCTTTATGGATATAGCTGCTGCTTTCGACTCAGTAAGCCACGAGCTCTTCCTGGAACGGCTTAAGGAGAAGGGTATTCGTGATACAGCCCTAAGCTGGTGCAAATCATACCTGTCCGACAGATGGCAGCACGTAAGATCTGGTGCTACAACTTCAGAACCATTCCACCAGTGGGAGGGTGTACCGCAGGGATCCTCCCTCTCGGCCTTGATGTTCAACATATACATGCAACCCATCTGCACCCTCATCCGATCTTTCAATGTCGACTGCTTGATATATGCCGATGATTTACTGCTCTACATTTATTTATTTAAATTGATTTCTATCCCGCCTTATCCTTCAATCAAGGCAGCCCGCACAGCAAACAATTGACAGACAATGTGTTAAGAGTGGGCATGCAATGGTAGGTGCGTGTGAGTAATTGTGGTGTGTCGTTGATTCTTGTGGGTCTATTTACAGTGTGCGCTATATACAATACTATGTACAACATAAATTTACAACATAAATTTGCATTCAAATTTGTGTGTTGAGGGGATGGGGGTTTGATTCTGTTGTTGTCCATTGGGTTGCTTAGGTGACATCCCCATAGTGCTCCCTGAAGAGGGTAGTCTTGTGCAGCTTCCTAAAGTCTTTAATGTCTGTTGTTGAGCGAAGTTCATCGGGGAGTGAGTTCCAGATTGAAGGTGCTGCCGTTGATATGGCTCGTTTCTCAGTGTCTTTGCATATCTTGTTTATGTCTTTTGGTGTGTTAACACGGTTGGCTGTGCCCCTCCTCCTCGGACTTGCGTTGTTGTCTGGTTGGATGAGTGGATGTAGGCTGAATGCTGATAATTGGTGTTTGATTTTGAATATGTTAATGACTGTTTTGTATTTGATGCGTGAGTTGATTGGTAACCAGTGGAGATCTTTTAGAGTGGGTGTGATGTGTTTGTTTCTTGTGGTACCAGCTATTATGCGTGCTGCTATGTTTTGTGCCAGTTGTAGTGGTCTTAGGGTCTGCTTTGTTAGACCGAGATATATTGGGTTGCAGAAGTCTAGTATTGGGGTTACTAGAGCCTGGCATACTGTGCGGAAGTGCTCCTGTGATAGTAAGGGCTTGAGGTGTCGTACTAGGCTCATCCTGTGATATGCGTTTTTGGTGGTTCTGCAGATGTGTGCCTGCAGGTTCAGCTCTTTGTCTAGCGTCACTCCGAGGTATTTCACTTCTGGTTGTATGGGTATGGTTGTGTTGTCTATCTTGATGTTAATTGGAGGGATGAAGTTGTCATTTTGTGTGATGATTAGGGCCTCGGTCTTGTTGTAGTTTATGGTCATGTTGTTGTCTTGGAACCATCTGTTCATGTGACAGAGGCATTCTGTTATCTTTGTGTGGTCTGGGTTGTCAAGCGTGAATGGGGTGTAGATCATTATATCATCGGCATACAGTCAAACCTCGGTTTTCATTTGCCCCGGTTTTCATACGCTTCGGTTTTCAACGTCTTTTCTGACTGAGATTTTGTCCCGGTTTTCATGCATTGCTTCGGTTTTCAACGTCTTTTGACTGAGATTTTGTCCCGGTAGCAGGGAAGAAAAGCTGTCAACGTAAGCAGGAGATGTTGCATGAATGTGGGAGGCAGTTCTTTCTCTTGCAGGGTACGTCTGAAGCTATATCATTAAGATTTTCTGCCATTCTGAAGCATTGAGCAGATAATGTAAAGGTATTTTAATGGACTGAATTCAATGTGATTCCGAAGAGAGCTGGGTACAGCAGCTTGTCAGGGGTGGCTAAGGCCAGATGTTAACATACTGTACTGTACAGTACTGTACTTAGCTTGCTTTCAGTGATGTTAAATGTTCATTTATCCATTTCATTAGTCATTTATATTTATTTCTCATTGTTTTCTGTATGTAAAAATATAGTTATTCTCTATAAAATGTATTTTTTGTGAATATTTTTGGGTGTCTGGAACGGATTAATTGGATTTACATTATTTCTTATGGGAAATATTGCTTCAGTTTTCATACGTTTCGGTTTTAGTCAGACTTTTTCGAACGGATTAATCATGAAAACCGAGGTTTGACTGTATATGGTGTATTTTATCTTGTGGTCTCTTATGATGCTGCATATAGGCTGGATGTAGAGGTTGAATAAGAGAGCCGATAGGGCAGATCCTTGCGGTACTCCTTGTGTGACCTTTATTGGTTGGGATGTGTTGGTTCCGATCTTAACCTGTATCTGTCTGTCTGTTAGATAGGATTGCAACCACCTGAGTGTGGTTCCATGCAGTCCGATGTTCTGAAGTCTTGCTAGTAGGGTTCCGTGGTCCACTGTGTCAAATGCTGATGAAATGTCGATGAAGATCATGAGAACTCTGTGCTTTCTGTTGTCTATGGTGTGTAGTTTGTCGTTAAATAGGTATAACAGGAGCGTTTCGACTCCGTGGTTGGGGCGGAAGCCATGTTGATTGATGTCTAGCTGAGCGTGGTTGTCAATGTGTTCTTGGAGCTGATGCTGTACTGCCTTTTCAGTTATCTTTGCGAGGAGGGGTATGCTTGAAATCGGTCTGTGTGCTGCTGGATTGCCCTTGTCGAGAGGGGATTTCTTTGGTATGGGTCTTATGGTGGCGAGTTTTAGCTGTTCCGGCATTATTCCTTGCGTTAGTGCACCTTGCACTATGTTGTGTATGGTTGGGATGAAGTTTGACTTTGTTGCCTTAATCCAGGTCACTGGGCATGGGTCTGTTGGGGCGGTGCTTGTATTGAGGGTGGAGATGATATGTGAGTTGCTCTGTGGAAGGGGTGCTGAATTTGTCCCATGTCTTTTCGGGGGGGGGGGGGGGCTGCTTTGATGCTTGTGTTTGTTTTCTGTTGTGTTGAGTAGAATTTTTCTTTGATGTGGTCTGCGAATGCTTGGGGTTCTATTTGTACTTCGTTCTCAGTTTTTTGTTCCTTGGTAAGGATCCTTACGATTTCGAAAAGCTCTCTTGGTTTGTTGTTTGCTTTGAGTATGATGTTTGTGTGGTATTCTTTCTTCATTTGGCTGATGAGTTCGTTGTATTCTTTTTGTTTTTTTAGGTATAGTGCCTGGACGTCTTGTGACTTGGTGTGTCTCCAACGTCTTTCTATCCTCCTGAGTTCTCTCTTCTCCTTCCTTATGGCTTTTGAGTACCACGGTGTGTGGTGTGCATTGGTTCGGTGTTTTTTCTTGTGTCTTAATTCGGTGGCTCTGGCAGCCGCATTGATGGTGCTGTTCCAGTTACTGATTTGTTCATTTAGATCTCCTGCTTCAGTGTTCAAATTGGGTAGGGTGTCTTGAAGAAATTAAAGATCTTAAATCTCCTTTGGGTTGCTGTGCTGTCCTGGTTTGTGTTTTGCTTTTGCTCCTGTGGCCATTCTCAACCGACCAGCCGGACCTCTCCCCACTGACAAACTGTTTTGACACTGTATCAAAATGGCTCCAGACTCAAAACCTTTGAATACAGCACAAGAAGACAGAAGTCCTCTTCATCACAAGGAACCAAAGCTTCACCCCTCCAGCCTCCTTAAAGGTCAAGGAGGCGGAACTAACTACCAAATCCACAATCCGCTACCTAGGAGTCACATTAGATCAATGCCTTGACATGAAGGCCCACATAAGCAACACAGTAAGAGCAGTTTACCACAAGATCTGGACACTCAAGCACCTGTGCTCCCTACTTGAGCCTGATGACTTCCGGACAATCTTCCAAGCGTTGGTGATCCCGCATTTCGATTACGCAAATGCAATTCTACAAGGGCTCCCACAATCCACCCTAAATCCACTCCAGCTAGCAATGAATACTGCGGCCAGAGTTCTACACGGTGCTTCCAGGAAGGATCATGTGACACCCATCCTGAGACATCTCCACTGGCTCCCCATCCACGGCAGACTCTCGTTTAAATCCCTACTACTGACTTTCAAGGCCATCAACAGGCTCTTCTCCACCTCCCTCATCGAGCTTATCCAGCCTACACTCTCTAACAGATCCAGAAGATCCGCAGCAGTCAACACACTGGTAATCCCGAAGGAAATAACACAATGCGCGCAGGCAACGACAAACAGGGCTTTTAGGTTCTATGCGCCCAGATGCTGGAATGCCCTCCCACCCAACATAAGGGCAATCCCCAACCTTGCCCAGTTTAGAAAGGCATTGAAGCACCACCTCTTCCTCAAACACTATTCAGACGACAGTGCACAAACAACCACCCCCCACCACCAGGCCCGCCACACCAACACACAAAGCATGTGATGAGGTATCCACACCCAATGGCGCCAGCATCGACTATGCTTACTTGTAAATAGCAACTTGTATATACCCCTACCCTGGTAGAAATGGTGCCAGCCTTGATAATGCATACCTTGTAAATAGCAGTATTGATTATGCTTACTTGTAAATAGTAGCTTGCATACACCCCTACCCTGGTTGAAGCCGCGCCAGCCTTGATTATGCATACCTTGTAATAGCAGCATGTATATGCCCTCAAATCCTGTAAAGATTATACATACTCTGTAAATAGTTACCCCAGCAATGTCCAAGTTACAATACCTGTTCTCTGTACATACAGCTCTGTCTGCTCTGTATAAGTTACTGTTGTATGTAAACCGCACTGATACTAAATAGCGTGGTATAGAAGAGACATTAGATAAATAAATAAATAAAATAAATAACTGGGGAACATTCTGGGGAAAGGAGGGGCTTTTCTGAAGGGATGGGCTCCACCTTAACTGGGATGGAACCAGGCTGCTGGCATTAACTTTAAAAAGGAGATAGAGCAACTTTTAAACTAGATAATAGGGGAAAGCCGACAGTTGCCCAGGAGCGCATGGTTCAGAACAATGTATCCTTGAAGAATACTAGCAGAAGACTGAAGGGTATCAATGCTAGACCCAGTACAAGCATTGTGGAACCTGTGTCTTTTGGGGTACTTATTACCTAGATTGGTCACTGTTGGAAACAGGATACTGGGCTTGATGAACCTTGGTCTGACCCAGTATGGCATATCTTATGTTCTTATGTTCTTAAGTTAAGGCATATCAGCAGAGAGGTTGCAATAAACACAAAAGTAGCCCAAATACCCTTGAGTACAGAGCAGACCGAGCTTAAAGATTCCAAATTACCCCTGCTTACCGATAGCCAGATTAATATGAATAAAATACAGCCTCTAAAATGCTTGTATGCAAATACTAGAAGTCTAAAAAAATAAGATGGGAGAGTTAGAATATATAGCACTAAATAAGAGGTTAGATATGATTGGTATCTCAGAGACATGGTGGAAAGAGGACAGCCAGTGGGGCACTGTGATACCTTCGTACAAACTATATCGGAATGATAGAGCAGATCAAATTGGTAGTGGAGTTGCACTCGATGTTAGAGAGAGCATTAAGTCACAAAGGATTAAAGTATTGCAAGAAACAAAATTCACTGTAGAATCTCTATGGATTGAAATTCCATGTAAGAAGGGGAAGGCGATGGTAGTGGGGGTGTACTATCGACAACCGGGCCAGAATGAACAAATGGATGATGAATGCTCAAATAAATCAGGGAAGCTAACAAAAGTTACAGTAATAATGGGTGATTTCAATTACCCCTGTATCGACTGGGTCAGTGTCATGGCAGGACATGCTAGGGAGATAAGGTTTCTAGATGTAATAAAAGACTGCTTCTTGGAGCAGCTGGTTCGTGAACTGACAAGAGGTGGAAACTATTTTGGAACTAGTCCTTAGTGGAACACAGGATCTGGTGCAAGAGATAAGGGTGTTGGGGCCACTTGGCAATAGTGATCATAGCATGATCGCGTATGATTTAATTAATGGAGGAGGGATACTAAGGAAATCCACAGTACTACCTTTTAACTTTTGAAAGGGAGACTATGATAAAATGAGGAAAATAGTTAAGAAAAAACTAAAAGGAGCAGTTGCAAAGGTTAAAGACTTACATCAAGCTTGGGTGTTGTTTAAAAATACTATCTTGGAAGCCCAGAACAGCTGTATTCCACACTTTAAGAAAAGTGGAAGGAAGTCCAAAAAACTGCCAGCATGGATTAAAGGTGAGGTCAGAGAGGCTGTTGCCAAAAAAGCATTTTTCAGGAAATGGAAAAAAGAGCCAAATGACGAAAACGGAAGAACTGAAAGAAATATCGATACACCGGGAAGATGTATTACAACTATTTGATAAACTGAAGAGTATCAAATCACCTGGACCGGATGGTATACATCCAAGGGTGTTGAAAGAACTGAAATATGAGATTTCAGACCTGCTATTAGTAATCTGTGAACTATCATTAAAATAATCTATAATACCTGAAGATTGGAGGATGGCCAATGTAATGCCAATTTTTAAAAAGGGTTCCAGGGGTGATCCGGGAAACTACAGACAGGTGAGCCTGATGTCAGAACCAGGAAAAATGGTAGGAACCATAATAAAGAACAAAATTACTGAACATGTAGATAGTCATGGCTTAATGGGAGACAGCCAACGTGGCTTTAGACAAGGAAGATCTTGTCTTTTGAAGGTGTGAATAAACGGATAGACAAAGGTGAGTCGGTTGATATAGTGTATCTGGACTTTCAGAAAATCTTTGACAAGGTCCCTCATCAGAGACTTTTGTCAAAACTAAAAAGTCATGAGATAGGAGGCAGTGTACTATTGTGGATCAGGAACTGGTTAAAAGATAGAAAGCAGGGGGAGTTTTCCAAGATGGCTGCTGCAACAGTCTGCTCTGCGTGAGTTCGCTCTAATGGGGAAGAAGCGAAAGGGGAAGTCTGGGCCGTTGTCAGCCAGTAGACGCCTCTTCGCCGGTTGTTGCTTCGGTGGTGGGTCCTTTGGATCCTTTCCTTTTGTGTACAACGCGGGTTTCGGAATTTACGGGAGGAGTTTCTCGGCCAGTAGTTTCGCCGGAGTCGGAGTGCCCGGTGTCTGCGTCGACTACATCTATCTCCCCCGTATTGAGCCCTGCACCAAAACTGGCCCGTAGTCAGCTCTTGCCTGAGGGCTTCCTGGAGATATCGACACCGCCGTTGTCGGCGGGGCGTCCTTCCTCACGAGGGCCAGGATGGGCTGTTTCGACTGGGTCTGGGTGTGAGCCGGTTGGAGATCTGGGCTCACAACGTGTTTCGGTGCCACTGGGAGAAGCGAGGGGTGAGATGGAGATTGTCTCGCCGTGTGGAGACCGTGCCTTGGCGCCTATGGAGCTGTTTACATCTCCGGTTGAGTCCGAAGTGGTTTTTTCTCTGCAGAGACCACAGAATTTTACTCTTGAAGCCATCTGGAATGCGATTGTCTCACTTGGGGAAGCCCTCTTGCCGCAAGTATCGTCCTTGTCTAAAAAAGTGACTGTGACCTCAGGTTTGGTGAATGACTTAGAAAAGACAGTTTCCAGTATTCAGACAGATTATTGTGATGTTAATAATAAGGTGGTGTCCCTTGAGGAGTATTCGGAGGGACATAGAAAGAACATACAATCCCTACACATGAAAGTTTAACATTTGGAAAATATTTCTCGTGCTAATAATTTGAGACTCATTAATTTTCCAAGAGTATTGTCTATTTCTCCTAGGGATATGTTTAAGAAATATTTAATTGAGACCTTGGGAGTTTCCCCTGAATTAGTACCTCCCTTGGTAAAAATTTATTATCTACCTGTAGCGAAGCGCGCTTCTGCTTCAGGGGTTACATGGGGTGATCAAATTCAGGAGGATGTTCTAAATGTTACTGATGTGTTAGAAAACTCCGGTCTTGGGTCACAGGTACCTGCTACGCTTTTCATAACTTTAGCGTTGATATCTGACAAAGAGTGGCTATTGAAGCTATTCTTTCAGAAACGTAATATCTTGTTTCGTGGTTTAGTAGTACGTATTTACCCCGATCTCTCAAGAGAAACTCAAAGGCGGCATAGGGAGTTTTTACTTCTCCGCCCGGGGGTTTTGCAATTGGGAGGGCTTTTTTTTCTTAAACACCCCTGTAAATGTCTGGTGAAATACCAGGCGGTTTCTTATATTTTTTGGGAGCCCTCTCAATTGCTTGCTTTTATTAGCGCTAAGCGGTCGGAATCCACTATTGGCTCATAGAATGGATATTCCGTTATTGGATTGTTTGCATTTTCTTTGTGTATTTGGTTAAGAATAATGATGTTAAACTCCCTTTGTTTTGTGGGCTAGGGAGACCAGGCAATTGGATTATTTTCCTGTTTGTATTTTCTCTTATTATGTCTGAGTTTTTACTGTGGATGTATTTCTATATGTCTGTTCTATTTCTTCAAGATTGGCTTGTGTGGCCTTTCTTGTTGTTTTTGTTTAAAAATTGCATAAATAAAAAAAAAAAAGAAAGCAGAGGGTAGGGCTAAATGGCCAATTTTCCCATTGGAGAGGGGTGAATAGTGGAATACCCCATGGATCTCTGGTGGGTCTGCTGCTTTTTGACATATTCATAAATGACCTGGAAAAGGGAATAACGAGTGAGGTTATCAAATTTGCAGATGACATGAGACTATTTGTTAAAACCCATGAGGATTGTGGAAAATTGCAAGAGGATCTTGATAAATTGGAAGACTGGGCATCCAAATGGCAGATGAAATATAATGTTGACAAGTGCAAAGTTATGCACCTAGGAAAGAACAACCCAAACAATGGTTACACGATGCAAGGTTCCACATTAGGAACCACCACCCAGGAAAAAGATTTAGGCGTCATCGTGAATAACATGTTAAAACCCTCCGGCCAGTGTGCAGCGGTGGCCAAGAGAGCAAATAGAATGCTAGGTATCATAAGGAAAGGAATGGAAAATAAAACAAAGGATATTATAATGCCTCTGTATCGTTCCATGGTGCGACTCCACCTTGAATATTGTGTGCAATTCTGGTCGCCGTATCTTAAAAAGGATATAACGTTATTAGAAAAGGTACAGAGAAAGAGCCACAAAAATGGTAGAGGGGATATAAGGATACCCCTATGAAGTGAGGCTAAAAAGGTTAGGGCTCTTCAACCTTGAAAAGAGACGGTTGAGGGGAGATATGATAGTGGTCTATAAATTAATGAATGGAGTGGAACTGGTAAACGTAGATCGATTGTTTACGTCATCAGAATATAGAAAGACTAGGGGACATGCAATGAAGCTACAGGGTAAACTATTTTAGACTAATAAGAGAAAATATTTTTTCACTCAAATGTGTAATCAAACTCTGGAATTTGTTACCGGAGGATGTTGTAAAAGCTGTTAGTATAGCTGCGTTTAAAAATGGTTTGGACAAGTTCCTGGAGGAAAGATCTATAGATCATTATTAAAAGGGACCCAGGATATTGCTGCTTGACCCAATACAAGCATTGTGGAACCCTGTGTCATTTGGGGAAACTGCTAGGTACGTATGACCTAGATTGGCCACTGTTGGAAACAGGATACTGGGCTTGATGGACCTTGGTCTGACCCAGTATGGCATATCTTATGTTCTTATGATCGAGACTGAGTTCCTCACAAGGACCCGGCTCTCCGGGAAGGCCTCCAACCTTCCTAAGAAGCAACCATTGAGAAAGAGGCCCTCTTTTTTCTTTATCTTTATCTTTATTGTAGCGCTTGATATATGGGCCAAGGAAAGCATCAGAGCGGTGAACAATTAATAGGGCTGCAGGTAAGGAAAAAAAGGAATGCCATTGTTTGGACAGGAAAGCAGCAGATGGAGAGACAGACTGAAAATAAGAGGAGAGATGCATCAGACAGACATAGAAAGGGAGTGGGGGATCAACTAAGGGAGAAATGCCCTAGGGGTCAGGGAGAGGGAAGTCAAAGGCAAGGTTGAAGAGGTGGGTCTCGAGCATAGCCTTGAACCGGGGAAATGAGAATTCAGTGTGGAGGGGGGTATTTGGTAGGGAGTTCCAGAATGCGGGGCCTAGAAAGAAGAATGCCGGAATGGGGAGTAAGTTTGAAATGGGCCTGGGTAGGGGAGGGGAGAAAGAGATGATTCCCATGAGCAGACCGGAGGGGGCGGGGAATGGGCTGATGATGAATAAGGTCTGCTATGTATTGGGGGGTACCGGTGTGCAATTCTATGTGAGTGATGGTGAGTGGGGATGGAAGGGGAGGTGGGAGCGATGGCCCCAGAAGACAGGTATGGTTGCCATGTCAGGAATGATGAAGAGGATCGAAGTCATGAGTAGGAGCTGGCAAGAATGACTGAGGAAGATGGGATAAAGGGGCTGAGGGTCTTTACAAAGTGGTGGTAGTGAAGTAGGGAATGTAGATGGTAGATTCTAGTGTCCACTACCCTCATCATCGCCCCAAGTACCCCGCCTAAGGGCCATGCCAAAAGGCCCTCTGGCGAGGCTGTGCCCAGAACAGGAGAAATTTAAAGCAGTTTCACTGTGTTAAGAGCAGGTGGGAGGAGCTCTAACAGAGGATTGCTGGACTGATCCTCCCCTTTCCGTGCCTCTGGAGCTCAACTGCTTTCAAATGCTGCAATGGACTGTGATGTCAGCTAAGAGCTGAGCAGGTGGGAGGAGCCTCAACAGTGGAATGCTGAAGTGATCTTCCTCTTTCTGCCCAAAGCAGGAGAAATTTAAAGCTAGCTACCCCGAATACCAGGCCCCACAACAGAGTCATCAGGGTATTGGAGTGGGCCAATGCCCTCACAAGCCTAAAGTCTCCAAGCCCCAGACCCTGGCTCCTGCCCAGCCGGGGACGGGGTTTCGACTCCCTGAGCATAGCCTCTCCACTCGTGGGGGGAGCAGCTGCCAACCATGTGGGCGTGTGGTTCATTTTGCCCATCAGTGGCTTGCTATCACCACCGACTCCTGGGCACTCTAGGTAGTCACAAAAGGCTATCTCCTTCACCTGGACGAGACACCTCCCCCCTTCTTCCCAGGAGAGCCCCCTCGAACTCCCCTGCACCAGGCTCTGCTACTGCAGGAACTTGCGGGCCTCACGGACCGAGCCGTGGCGCCATTACCCCACCACCTCAGGGACAGTGGGTTCTACTCCCAATACTTTCTGGTTCCAAAAGGAATAGTGGTCCTAAGGCCTGTTCTGGACTTGTGAAACCTGTACAAGTCCCTGGTTTGGTAGAAGTTCAAGATGCTCTACCTTGGAATATTGCTGCCCTACCTCCAGCAGGGAGATTGGCTATGCTCCTTGGACATAAAGGATGCTTACACCACATCCTCATTCATCCTAGCAACAGGCAATACCTAAGATTCATAGTCAGGGGCAACCACTACCAGTACAGAGTGTACTATCCTTTGGTCTAGCCTCCATACCAAAAGTCTTCACTAAATGCCTAGCAGTGGTGGCCGCCTACCTCCATCTCCAAGGGGCCTTCGTTTTCCCATGTCTGGATGACTGGCTCATAAAGGGAGACATGGCTACCGAGGTGCAACAGGCCACAGCCCATACCATCAGCGTCCTACAGTATCTGGGGTTCATGATAAACCACCCCAAGTCTCACCTCACTCCAACACAGGGCTTGGAGTTCATAGGGTCTTGACTGGACACTCTTCAGGCAAAGACCTTTCTCACCTTGGACAGGGCAGGTCGCTTCATGGCTCTAGCCACCACCATGCAGTGTCAGTGCAGTCCATGCTCCACATGCTGGGCAACATGGCGTCCACAGTCCATGTGTTTCCCAATGCCTGTCTTCAAATGTGGGCAGCCCAGTAGTGCCACAGGCATGCTCCGGGACAAAGTCTTAGTGTCCCACAAGCTAGTGGAGTCACTCAACTGGTAGCAGCCAATTCAGCACCTGCAGGAGGGCATGCCCTTCCAGTCCTCAAATCCCCAGAGGATCCTTACCATGGACACTTCCTTACTGGGCTGTGGTGCCCATTGTGAGGAACTCTGCATGCAGGGCAACTGTTCCGTGGCGGAGAGCTAGCAGCATATCAACCTGCTGGAGCTCAAGGACATTTTCCTGGTGATCAGGGCCTTTCACCACCGTCTGTGGCACCAGTTGGTGCTGGTCCAAAACAGACAATCAGGTTGTGATGTTCTACCTGAACAAACAAAGGGGGAAAGGGTCTTACCGCTTCTGTCAGGAGGCAGTAGCCCTCTGCTCATACACAATCAGTCAGGGAATGCTCCTCAGGGTGGTATACCTTCCGGGCCAGGACAGTGTCCTAGAATACAGACTGAGCAGGGTTCTCCAGCTGCACGAATGGTGACTAGACCCCATGGTGGCGCAGCAGCTCTTCTGACTCTGGGGCACCCTGAGTCTGGACCTCTGCCAGTCCGGCCAATGCAAAGCTGCCCCTTTTCTACTGTCGCCAGCCCCACCCGTCCCAGATAGTGGAGGACACCTTCCTCATTTCATGATCGGAGGGCCTCCTGTACACCTTTCCTTCCATGCCACTAATCGCCCGGATCCTCTTCAAGGTCCTGCGGGACAAGGCTTCCATGATCCTGGTGACCCAGGCAGACTTGGTTTCCCTTCTCATCTACCTCTCGACGGAGTTCCCGGTTCCTCTGGGGAATGCCCTGGGGCTACTGACCCAGGAGGGGGGCTCCCTTCACCACCACAACCTGGGCTCCTTGACATAAACAGCTTGGATGCTGAACAGGTAGCCTTAGAACCCTTCAACCTCCCAAGGGAGGTGGAGGAAGTCCTCCAGGCCTCTCATAAGAACTCCATGAGACAGGCCTACGCCTTCAAATGGCACAGAGTCTCTCTGTGGTGTGCAGAGCAGCGGATTGACCCATTCTCTTGCCAGCTACACACGGTGCTGCAGTACTTTCTTCACCTCTCGCAAACTGGTCTCAAGTCCAACTCTGTCAGGGTGCACCTGAATGCACTCTTGGTGCATCATCATTCTATGGAGGGTAAACCTCTTCTTGCTCAGCCCCTCATTATTCGGTTCATGAGGGGCCTTCTGCTCTCTAAGCCTCCCATCTGTCCGTCCCTGGCAGAATGGGACCTCAACGTGGTCTTGACGCAGCTCACCAAACCAGCATTTGATCTTCTTCAACTTGGAAAAGAGACGGTTGAGGGGAGATATGATAGAAACATAGAAACATAGAAATATGACGACAGAAAAAGACCACATGGCCTATCTAGTCTGTCCTTCCATAACAACTACAACAGTCCACTTTTTGCCTTTAGAGATCCTCTGTGTTGGTCCCATGCTTTCTTGAATTCAGTTACTGTCCTCATCTCTACCACCTCCACTGGGAGACTATTCCACGGATCCACTACTCTTTCCGTAAAGAAATATTTCCGCATATCACTCCTGAATCTATCTCCCTTCACCCTCATCCCATGTCCCCTCATAGCAGAACTTGCTTTCAATTGAAAGAGGCTCTCTCCTGAACATTTATGCCACGGAGGTATTTAAACATCTCAATCATATCACCTCTATCCCGCCTTTCCTCTAAGGTGTACATATTAAGATCCTTAAGTCTGTCCTCATATGCTTTATAATGAAGCCCATTAATCATTTTGGTAGCAACCCTCTGCACCGACTCCATCCTGTTCACATCCTTTTGAAGGTGCGGTCTCCAGAATTGCACACCATACTCCAAATGAGGTCGCACCAAAGACTTATACAGAGGCATTATCACCTCCTTTTTTCTGCTAGCCATTCCTCTCCGTATGCACCCAAACATCCTTCTAGCTTTTGCTGTCGCCTTTTCCACCTGTTTAGCTACTTTAAGATCATCAGACACAACCACGCCTAGGTCCCGCTCTTCTTTAGTGGACAAAAGTACTTCACCTCCTATACTGTATTGCTCCCTTGGATTGCTGCAGCCCAAATGCATGACCTTACATTTTTTAACATTAAATCCCAGCTGCCAAATTCTAGACCATTCTTCAAGCTTAGCTAGATCCCTCCTCATGTTATCTACCCTTCCTGGGTGTCTACTCTATTGCAGATTTTGGTATCATCCGCAAAGAGGCAAACCTTACCCGACAGTCCTTCCGCTATATCACTAACAAAGATGTTAAAAAGAATCGGACCAAGGACAGATCCCTGGGGCACACCACTGGCAACATCCTTCTCCTCAGAGTGAGCTCCATTTACCTGTACTCTTTGTCGCCTCCCACCCAACCAACTTCTAACCCAAGCAGTAACTTTAGGGTCCATCCCTAGGGTGCTCAGTTTGTTTATAAGTCGCCTGTGAGGAACAGTGTCAACGGCTTTACGGAAATCTAAATACACCACATCTAGAGCTCTCCCTTGGTCCAACTCCCTGGTCACCCAGTCAAAAAAATCAATCAGATTTGTCTGACAAGACCTGCCTCTGGTGAATCCATGCTGCCTCGGATCCTGTAATCCGCTGGACTCCAGAAACCTCACTATTTTCTCTTTCAGCAGCGTTTCCAATAATTTACTCACCACCGAAGTTAAACTAACCGGCCTGTAGTTTTCAACCACATCCTTACTTCCGCTTTTGTGTAAAGGCACCACATGAGCCTCTCTCCAGTCCTTTGGCACCACTCCTGACTCCAACGAGGCATTGAAAAGGTCAGTCAGTGGAGCTGCTAGAACGTCCCCAAGTTCCCTCAGTATTCTAGGGTGTATCCCATCCGGTCCCATCGCTTTGTCTACTTTAAGTTGAGCTAGTTTCTCACGAACACAGTCTTCTGAAAATAGTTCAAGATGTCCCTCGCTTCTGTTCTTATTTGTGGGTGTTTTCTGAGGTCCTGCTCCTGGTTCTTCATCTGTGAACACAGAACAAAAATATTTGTTAAGCAATTCCGCTTTATCCTTATCAGCTTCTACATATTCCCCCCCTGCACCCTTGAGTCTGACAATACCACTTTTGCTCTTCCTCTTCTCACTAATATATCTGAAAAATGTCTTATCCCCCCATTTTATTGCATTGGCTATTTCCTCCTCCTTTTGAATCTTTGCCTTCTTGACTACTTTGCTAGCTTCTCTAAGTTTTTCCAAATACAGATGCCTGTCTTCTGCTCTCTGTGATCTCTTGTATTTCATGAAGGCCTCCCTCTTTTTCTTCACTTTTTCAGCTACTTCCTTCGAAAACCATAGCGGTCTCCTGTTCCTTTTGCCTTTATTTACCATTTTAACAAAAAGGTTGGTTGCCCTTAAAATACCCCCTTTCAGTTTTGCCCACTGTTTTTCTACATCCCCCAGCTGTTCCCATCCCACTAACGACTCCCTGAGGTATTGGCCCATCTTCGCAAAGTTAGTCTTCCTAAAGTCTAAGATCCTCACCTTGGAATGGATTCTAACAGCCCTAGTCCTAATACTGAACCACACCATCTGGTGATCACTGGATGCAAAATGATCTCCCACTACAACATCAGAAACACTTTCACCATTGGTAAGCACCAAGTCCAGTATGGCCCCTTCACGTGTGGGGTCTGTTACCAATTGCCTGAATAGTTCTCCCTGTAGAGAATCCAGGATCTCCTTACTTCTAGATGATACTGCAGCAGGAATGTGCCAATCAACATCTGGCATATTGAAATCTCCTATCAGTAGCATTCCCCTTTCCTAGCAATGCTGCGTATGTCTTCAATTAACTCTCTGTCCACCTCTTCCTCTTGTGAGGGAGGTCTGTATATCACTCCAATGCAAATAGATTTCTCTTTCCCTCTTTCTAGTTTAACCCACAATGCCTCCTCTCTCCCTTTTAAGCTCTGTAATTCCAAAGCTTTAATAGTAGTTTTTACATATAGTGCCACTCCTCCTCCTCTTCTTCCTACCCTGTCCTTCCTGAATAAAGTATAGCCAGGTATAGTTACATCCCAGTCATTGTTTTCTGTGAACCATGTTTCTGTAACTGCCACTAAATCCAAGTCAGCCACTCCCACCAAAGCTTCAACCTCAGGGATCTTATTTCCCATGCTACGGGCATTAATACACACTGCTTTCCATATGTTACCCCTGTTACCCATTTCCATAAAGGTATTTAATGTATCACCTACCTGGGGGCTTTCACTTACCTGGGGGCTTTCTTCACCCATCCCCAAGGAATCTAGTTTAAAGCCCTTTTCAGTAGATTAGCCAGTCTACTACCAAAGATGCGTTGACCTCTCTTGGACAGATGGATGCCATCTCTGCTTTGCAACCCTTGGAAAAGCATCCCATGGTCTAGGAAACCAAAACGCTCTCGATGACACCATCCACGCAGCCATGCATTTGTCTCCAGGATGCGAGCCTCTCTGCCTTGGCCTTTACCCTCAACAGGGAGGATTGAAGAGAACACCACCTGTGCACCTAACTGCTTCACCCTCTGTCCCAGAGCCATGAAGTCACTTTTGATACGTTCCGAGGTATACCTGGCAGTATCATTTGTTCCAACATGGATTAGCAACATTGGGTAATAGTCTGTGGGCTTGATGAGTCTCGGCAAACTCTCCGTAACATCTTGGATTTTGGCACCAGGCAGACAGCATACCTCTCTGGACATCAAGTCTGGTCGGCAGATGGACGCCTCAGTACCCCTCAGAAGAGAGTCTCCAACCACCACCACCCTTCGTTTCCTTCTGGTGACTGATTCCGCAACTTTGGGGTACTTGAACTCTGGTTCTTCCCTTTCCAGGGATGCTTTCACCTCCTCCACTTCCAGGGCTGCATAACGGTTCTTCAATTCAAGGGATGGAGAAGTTGGATTGGTGATTTTGCAGGCCCTGGTGACTTGTGTCCAACCATCGACATTCTGTTGGCACCCATCTTCTCCGGAGCTGGAGAGCTTGGTTGCTGCAAGTAGCATCTCATCAATGTACTTCTCACTGTCTTGAATGCTCCTCAGCCTCGCCACCTCCTCTCTGAGTTCCTCCACCTCTTTCCTCAGAGCTTCAGCATGCAGGCACCCTGCACATGGAACCGGTCCTTCAACCGGCATTAGGACCTCTGTCTGGAACGAGGCAGAAGCTGTAACGGGAGCAACAGCTTTAGCAATACGATTTTTCCCAGCCATTGTTCTTTTCGTGGAGCTTAGGTATCTGTTAGAGCAAAAGAGAGAGATCTACCAAGTACCAGCCGGTTTCGCAGCTGTCTTTATAGAGAAAAAGCAGTTAAAACACTTTAATTACATACAAATGTGCTGGTCCAATTCACTGTGATTTGTGAAAGGGGAGGCGCCCTATAAAGCAAGGCTGCGCACTAGGGGTGGGTGGGAGTCGGGGTGGGTAGGGCGGGATCTAACACCTGATTAGGTGTTAGCAGCTTCTAAAGCTGAGGAGGTCACTGGAGTCAGCAACCTACTGTGCTCAATTAAAGTTCCCCTAAAACAGCAAAAATGAAGTAACCTTGCTTTTAAAAATATACACAAAACCCTTTTAAGAGCTCCCAGTCAGAGAGCTAGCAATGTAATAAAAACAAACCAAACAAAGAAACCCTCAAAACCTTACTTACTGTTTGATGTGTGGAGCCCTGGTTAGAAAAGCCTCAAAGGGGCAGGGCACAGGAGCCTATTTATGCAGGCTTCAACTGCACTCAGGAAACAGGCCCACTAACACCTGATTAGGTGTTAGCAGCTTCTAAAGCTGAGGAGGTCACTGGAGTCAGCAACCTACTGTGCTCAATTAAAGTTCCCCTAAAACAGCAAAAATGAAGTAACCTTGCTTTTAAAAATATACACAAAACCCTTTTAAGAGCTCCCAGTCAGAGAGCTAGCAATGTAATAAAAACAAACCAAACAAAGAAACCCTCAAAACCTTACTTACTGTTTGATGTGTGGAGCCCTGGTTAGAAAAGCCTCAAAGGGGCAGGGCACAGGAGCCTATTTATGCAGGCTTCAACTGCACTCAGGAAACAGGCCCACTAACACCTGATTAGGTGTTAGCAGCTTCTAAAGCTGAGGAGGTCACTGGAGTCAGCAACCTACTGTGCTCAATTAAAGTTCCCCTAAAACAGCAAAAATGAAGTAACCTTGCTTTTAAAAATATACACAAAACCCTTTTAAGAGCTCCCAGTCAGAGAGCTAGCAATGTAATAAAAACAAACCAAACAAAGAAACCCTCAAAACCTTACTTACTGTTTGATGTGTGGAGCCCTGGTTAGAAAAGCCTCAAAGGGGCAGGGCACAGGAGCCTATTTATGCAGGCTTCAACTGCACTCAGGAAACAGGCCCACTAACACCTGATTAGGTGTTAGCAGCTTCTAAAGCTGAGGAGGTCACTGGAGTCAGCAACCTACTGTGCTCAATTAAAGTTCCCCTAAAACAGCAAAAATGAAGTAACCTTGCTTTTAAAAATATACACAAAACCCTTTTAAGAGCTCCCAGTCAGAGAGCTAGCAATGTAATAAAAACAAACCAAACAAAGAAACCCTCAAAACCTTACTTACTGTTTGATGTGTGGAGCCCTGGTTAGAAAAGCCTCAAAGGGGCAGGGCACAGGAGCCTATTTATGCAGGCTTCAACTGCACTCAGGAAACAGGCCCACTAACACCTGATTAGGTGTTAGCAGCTTCTAAAGCTGAGGAGGTCACTGGAGTCAGCAACC
The DNA here is from genome assembly GCA_033557465.1 of Ichthyophis bannanicus. Classification (NCBI taxonomy): domain Eukaryota; kingdom Metazoa; phylum Chordata; class Amphibia; order Gymnophiona; family Ichthyophiidae; genus Ichthyophis; species Ichthyophis bannanicus. The sequence continues at coordinate 289,780,332 of CM066043.1, forward strand.
TACTGTGCTCAATTAAAGTTCCCCTAAAACAGCAAAAATGAAGTAACCTTGCTTTTAAAAATATACACAAAACCCTTTTAAGAGCTCCCAGTCAGAGAGCTAGCAATGTAATAAAAACAAACCAAACAAAGAAACCCTCAAAACCTTACTTACTGTTTGATGTGTGGAGCCCTGGGGCTATAAATTAATGAATGGAGTAGAACGGGTAAATGTAGATCGATTGTTTACGTCATCAGAATATAGAAAGACTAGGAGACATGCAATGAAGCTACAGGGTAAACTATTTAAGACTAATAAGAGAAAATATTTTTTCACTCAAAGTGCAATCAAACTCTGGAATTCATTACCGGAGGATGTAGTAAAAGCAGTTAGTGTAGCTGGGTTTAAAAATAGAAACATAGAAATATGACGACAGAAAAAGACCACATGGCCTATCTAGTCTGTCCTTCCATAACAACTACAACAATCCCCTTTTTACCTTTAGAGATCCTCTGTGTTTGTCCCATGCTTTTTTGAATTCAGTTACTGTCCTCATCTCTACCACCTCCACTGGGAGACTATTCCATGGATCCACTACTCTTTCTGTAAAGAAATATTTCCGCATATCACTCCTGAATCTATCTCCCTTCACCCTCATCCCATGTCCCCTCGTAGCAGAACTTGCTTTCAATTGAAAGAGGCTCTCTCCCTGAACATTTATGCCACGGAGGTATTTAAACATCTCAATCATATCACCTCTATACCGCCTTTCCTCTAAGGTGTACATATTAAGATCCTTAAGTCTGTCCTCATATGCTTTATAATGAAGACCACTAATCATTTTAGTAGCCACCCTCTGCACCGACTCCATCCTGTTCACATCCTTTTGAAGGTGCGGTCTCCAGAACTGCACACTATACGCCAAATGAGGTTGCACCAAAGACTTATACAGAGGCATTATCACCTCCATTTTTCTGCTAGCCATTCCTCTCCGTATGCACCCAAACATCCATCTAGCTTTTGCCGTCACCTTTTCTACCTGTTTAGCTACTTTAAGATCATCAGACACAACCACGCCTAGGTCCCGCTCTTCTTTAGTGGAAAAAAGTTTCTCCAGGACCAAGCAGGAAGTCAGTCCTCACATATGGGTGACGTCAGCGCCGACGGAGCCCTCGCGGAGCAATTTTCCCCAGCTTTCAAAGAAAGCCTTTGGGAATTGCAGCGCACATGCGCGGTCCTCTTCCAGCCCAAGGGTGCCATCTTGCTCAGTCTTCTTTTTTCCGCGGAGCCCTACAGACGTTGCCTGTGATTCCCCGCAGAAAAGTTGATTTTCTCTATTTTTTCTCTGTTTTTTCTTCGGTTCGACGCCGGTTCTTTTCCCGCCCGGACTCGCGACGCCGGTTGCAAGTCCGTCCTTTATTTTTCGGTTTTTTGTCCTTCGTGACAGATTTCGCGCTTTTTTCCTTTTTCCCTGGCTGCCCGGTCATTCAACCTCGCAGGGGCCCTTTTTCCCCCGATGGTGGCCAGTGGTTTCAAAAAGTGTGACCTCTGTAAGAAACTTATGTCTCTTACACTCATGACTTCTGCCTTTTACCCGAGGAAAGGTGCTGCCTATAAATACTACCCTCAGTATCAGGCCTCACCAGCTCCCCCGCAGGGAAAGCAGGCCAAGGGACGGGGTAATGGGTCCCGTAGGCAGCAAGCCCCGAAGCCTGCACCACCGGCCCCTGCTCAGCAGGGTGGGGGGTTTTGACTTTCTCAGCATAGCCTCTCCCCCTCAGCTGGTTTCTCTCAGCACAGGAGGCCGGCTGGTCCACTTTGCCCACAGGTGGTCCGCCATCACCACAGATACCTGGGTGCTTCAGATAGTTCAAAAGGGCTATCTTCTTCATTTTCACCAGGTACCTCCCTCCTACTTTCCAGGGGAGCCTTCCAGACTCCCTCTGCACAGGGACTTACTCCTTCAGGAGTTAGCAAGTCTTCTTCAGGATCAAGCCGTGGAACCGGTGCCCCACCACCTGAGGGGTCAAGGGTTTTATTCCAGATACTTCCTGATTCCGAAAAGAACAGGAGGCCTCAGACCCATCCTAGACTTGCGGAACCTCAACAAGTTCCTTGCAAAGGAAAAGTTCAAAATGCTTACCCTTGGAATCCTGCTGCCCTACCTCCAGCAGGGAGACTGGCTATGCTCCTTAGATCTAAAGGATGCGTATACTCATATCCTTATTCATCCAGACCACAGACAATATCTCAGGTTTGTTGTGGGCGGACACCATTACCAGTACAGAGTACTGCCTTTCGGCCTATCCTCCGCCCCCAGAGTGTTCACCAAATGCCTAGCAGTGGTGGCGGCCTATCTGAGACTTCAAGGTCTCTTTGTGTTCCCATACCTGGACGACTGGCTCATCAGGGCCCAGTCTGCCCAAGAAGCTACTCAGGCTACTCATCGCACTGTGGCTCTGCTCCAGCACTTGGGTTTTGTCATAAACTTCGCAAAGTCCACTTTGCTCCCCTCTCAAGATCTAGAATTCATCGGCGCCAGGTTGGACACTCTTCAGGCGCGGGCCTTCCTGCTCATGGATCTCGCCAGCCGCTTTCACAGCAATTCCCTGGTCTCGGCCAGGCAATTTCTGAGACTGCTCGGCCATATGGCTTCCACGGTCCATGTAACCCCCAATGCCCGCCTGAACATGCGACCTGCTCAATGGTGCCTTCGCAAACAATGGCATCAGGCCACTGGGAGCCTACCGGACTCCGTACAGATCTCCGACCAGCTGGTCTCCTCTCTGCGATGGTGGCTTCATCTACCAAACCTAGTGCTGGGGGTGACTTTTCAGCCCCCTACACATTCTTGGGTCCTGACGACCGATGCTTCTCTCCAGGGTTGGGGAGCACATTGCCAAGGGACTTGTACTCAGGGTCTCTGGACTCCTTGGGAATCCGCCCAGCAGATCAACTTCCTGGAGCTCAGAGCCATCTGCCTAGCGCTCAAAGCCTTCTCTCACCTGATTTCTCACCGGTCGGTACTTGTCCAGACAGACAATCAGGTTGCCATGTTCTTCGTGAACAAACAAGGCGGAACCGGCTCCTTCCTTCTCTGTCAGGAAGCACGGAAGATCTGCTCTTGGGCCGTCCATCGCAACATCATCCTCAAAGCTGTCTATCTCCCAGGTCAAGAAAACTACCTGGCAGACAAACTGAGCAGGATCCTCCAACCGCACGAGTGGAGATTGGATCTGCTCGTGGTTCAGCGGATCTTTCTCCGGTGGTGCCTCCCCACCATGGATCTGTTCGCCAGTCCTCTGAACCGGCAGCTTCCCAGATTCTGCTCTCGAGAGCCGCATCCTCTCCGGGTAGCGGCGAATGCTTTTCTGATTCCATGGTCCACAGGCCTCTTGTATGCCTTTCCACCCGTGCCTCTGGTGTCTCGGACGCTCTTCAAAGTTCTCAGAGACAAGGCGTCGGTGATCCTAGTGGCTCTCCGGTGGCCGAGACAACCTTGGTTCCCACTTCTGATGCAGCTGGCGGTGGACACCCCTCTTCCTCTGGGGTTTCAGCCCGACCTCCTCTCGCAGGATCAGGGGACGCTCCTGCACCCCAACCTTCGGTCCCTTCATCTGATGGCCTGGCTGCTGAAAGGGTAGTCCTTGCTCCTCTCCAGCTACCTCCAGATGTGGAAGAGGTCGTCTTGGCCTCCAGGAGGCCTTCCACCCGGAAGTCCTACGCTCTTAAGTGGCGTCGGTTCTCCATCTGGTGTACTCAGCAGTCGCAAGACCCCTTCTCCTGTTCAACATCAGTGGTCTTGCAGTACTTGCTTTCCCTTTCCAATCTTGGACTTAAGTCCAACTCGGTCAAGGTCCACCTCAGTGCTATTTCTGCGCACCACCTACTGGTGGATGGTAGACCTCTTTCCAGCCACCCTCTGGTGGCTCGTTTTCTCCGAGGCCTCCTACTCCTTAAACCACCTTTGCGCCCGCCAGCCCCAAACTGGGATCTCAATGTGGTTTTACAGCGGCTTACCTGTCCGCCTTTGGAGCCTATGGCTACCTGTCCTCTTCATTTTCTTCCCTGGAAAACCTTGTTCTTGGTGGCCCTCATTTCTGCTAGATGCGTTAGTGAGCTGCAGGCCCTGGTATCTGATCCTCCTTACACTAGGTTCTACAAGAACCGGGTAGTCCTGCGGACTCACCCTAAGTTTCTTCCTAAAGTGGTTTCCCCTTTTCACATCAACCAGGAGGTGGTACTTCCGACCTACTTTCCCAGGCCACACTCCAGCCGAGCTGAAATGGTCCTCCATACCCTGGACTGTAGAAGGGCGCTAAACGTCTACCTGGACCGTACGCGGGAGCACCGAAGGGCGGTTCAGCTCTTCGTGTCTTATGACCCCAACAAGTTGGGGCTCCCTGTCTCCAAGCGTACTCTGTCCATCTGGATTGCGGACTGCATCGCTTGGGCTTACGAGGCTGCGGGCCTCGTGCTGGAAGGTAGAGTCACCGCTCATCGTGTTCGGGCGAAGGCTACGTCAGTGGCTTACCTCCGCTCTGTTCCGTTGGCAGACATCTGCCGGGCCGCTACTTGGTCTTCAAGCCAGACTTTTGCAGCCCATTACTGCCTGGAGAGGGAGTCCCGCAGGGACAGTGCTTTCGGACAGGCAGTCCTCCGTAACCTCTTCGAGGTATAGGCAACTCCTACCCTTCATCCCGGATGTTGGGCTACCGTTTGGAGACGTATTCAGAGAAGATTCCTTCCTTCTGTGCTGCTGAGCTAGAGGGAGCTCATTTTTGGGCTTAGGGTCTCCGGTAGCCTTAAGCTTGGGAGTCCCATATGTGAGGACTTACTTCCTGCTTGGTCCTGGAGAAAGCGTAGTTACTCACCTGTAACAGGTGTTCTCCAGGAGCAGCAGGAATCAGTCCTCACAACCCTCCCTCCTCCCCTTGGAGTTGCAGTTTTATGCTTTCGTTTTTGCTAATTTTTGCTGTCTTTTAGCTATGTCATTTGACTGAGCAAGATGGCACCCTTGGGCGGGAAGAGGACCGCGCATGCGCGCTGCAATTCCCAAAGGCTTTCTTTGAAAGCTGGGGAAAATTGCTCCACGAGGGCTCCGTCGGCGCCGACGTCACCCATATGTGAGGACTGATTCCTGCTGCTCCTGGAGAACACCTGTTACAGGTGAGTAACTACGCTACTTCACCCCCTATACTATATTGCTCCCTTGGATTGCTGTAGCCCAAATGCATGACCTTATGTTTTTTAACATTAAATCCCAGCTGCCAAATTCTAGACCATTATTCAAGCTTAGCTAGATCCCTCCTCGTGTTATCTACCCCTTCCTGGGTGTCCACTCTATTGCAGATTTTGGTATCATTCGCAAAGAGGCAAACCTTACCTGAAAGCCCTTCCGCTATATCACTAACAAAGATGTTAAAAAGAATCGGACCAAGGACAGATCCCTGGGGCACACCACTGATAGCATCCTTCTCCTCAGAGTGAGCTCCATTTACTTGTACTCTTTGTCGCCTCCCACCCAACCAATTTCTAACCCAAGCAGTAACTTTAGGGTCCATCCCTAGGGTGCTCAGTTTGTTTATAAGTCGCCTGTGAGGAACAGTGTCAAATACACCACATCTAGGGCTCTCCCTCGGTCCAACTCCCTGGTCACCCAGTCAAAGAAATCAATCAGATTTGTCTGACAAGACCTGCCTCTGGTGAATCCATGCTGCCTTGGATCCTGTAATCTGCTGGACTCCAGAAACCTCACTATTTTCTCTTTCAGCAGCGTTTCCAATAATTTACTCACCACCGAAGTTAAACTAACCGGCCTGTAGTTTTCAACCACATCCTTACTTCCGCTTTTGTGTAAAGGCACCACATGAGCCACCCTCCAGTCCTTTAGCACCACTCCCGACTCCAAGGCATTGAAAAGGTCAGTCAGTGGAGCTGCTAGAAAGTCTCCAAGTTCCCTCAGTATTCTCGGGTGTATCCCATCCGGTCCCATCGCTTTGTCTACTTTAAGTTGAGATAGTTTCTCACGAACACAGTCTTTTGAAAATTGTTCAAGATGTCCTTTGCTTCTGTTCCTATTTGTGGGTGTTTTCTGAGGTCCTGCTCCTGGTTCTTCATCTGTGAACACAGAAAAAAATATTTGTTAAGCAATTCCGCTTTATCCTTATCAGCTTCTACATGTTCCTCCCCTGCACCCTTGAGTCTGACAATACCACTCTTGCCCTTCCTTGTCTCATTAATGTATCTGAAAAATGTCTTATCCCCCATTTTATTGTATTGGCTATTTCCTCCTCCTTTTGAATCTTTGCCTTCTTGACTACTTTGCTAGCTTCTCTAAGTTTTTCCAAATACAGATGCCTGTCTTCCTCTCGCTGTGATCTCTTGTATTTCATGAAGGCCTCCCTCTTTTTCTTCACTTTTTCAGCTACTTCTTTCAAAAACCATAGCGGTCTCCTTTTCCTTTTACCTTTATTTACCATTTTAACAAAAAGGTTGGTTGCCCTTAAAATATCCCCTTTCAGTTTTTCCCACTGTTTTTCTACATCCCTCAGCTGTTCCCATCCAACTAACGACTCCCTGAGGTATTGGCCCATCTTCGCAAAGTTAGTCTTCCTAAAGTCTAAAATCCTCGCCTTTGAATGGATTCTAACAGCCCTAGTCCTAATACTGAACCACACCATCTGGTGATCACTGGATGCAAAATGATCTCCCACTACAACATCAGAAACACTTTCACCATTGGTAAGCACCAAGTCCAGTATGGCCCCTTCACATGTGGGGTCTGTTACCAATTGCCTGAATAGTTCTCCCTGTAGAGAATCCAGGATCTCCTTACTTCTAGATGATACTGCAGCAGGAATGTGCCAATCAACATCTGGCATATTGAAATCTCCTATCAGTAGCACTTCCCCTTTCCTAGCAATGCTGCACATGTCTTCAATTAACTCTCTGTCCACCTCTTCCTCTTGTGAGGGAGGTTATGGTTATGGTTATGGTTAGGCATTTGATATACCGCCCTTTACTTACGCATCAGAGCGGTTTACATGTATATACTAACAGGTACTTTTATTCCCTTGTCCCCGAAGGGCTCACAATCTAAGTGTACCTGAGGCAATGGAGGGTTAAGTGGCTTGCCCAAGGCCACAAGGAGCAGCCATGGGACTAGAGACCTCAGTCCCTCCGGCTTGAGGTTACTTGTCCCCATGCGGGAATTGAACCCCCGGCCCTCCGGCCTGAGGTAACCTGTCCCAACCACTGAGCCACTCCTCCTGTATTTCACACCAATTTAAATAGATTTCTCTTTCCCTCTTTCTAGTTTAACCCACAATGTCTCCCCTCTCCCTTTTAAGCTTTGTAATTCCAAAGCTTTAATAGTAGTTTTTACATATAGTGCCACTCCTCCTCCCCTACTTCCTACCCTGTCCTTGCTGAATAAAGTATAGCCAGGTATAGTTACATCCCAGTCATGGTTTTCTGTGAACCATGTTTCTGTAACTGCCACTAAATCCAAATCAGCCACTCCCACCAAAGCTTCAACATCAGGGATCTTATTTCCCATGCTACGGGCATTTATACACACTGCTTTCCATATGTTTCCCCTGTTGCCCATTTCCATAATGTTATTTAATGTATCACCTACCTGGGGGCTTTCACTTACCTGGGGGCTTTCTTCACCCATCCCCAACGAATCTAGTTTAAAGCCCTCTTCAGTAGATTAGTGTGATGGTGCAGAGGGGTTAAGCACTAGAAACAGGAGGTTGAAACAGTTTCTTTCCCCTGAAGCAGGCAGCAGTACAGGCAAGGAAAGGGTTAAACCTCCAACTCAGAGAAACTCTATGCTTAGAAAGATAGAGAGAGAGCCACACCTCAGCTCCATGATAACCAAGGGAGCTGACGTGAGAGGCAAGGGGGCGGAGTCAAAGCCCATAGGACAGCCCCAAACACTTAAGCAGGAAGTAACAGTTCCAAAGGAGGAGGTGCTGGGGAACAGCAGAGAGACTGAGAGAGAGTCCGAGAACAGGAACAGGAAGGAGAAGTTCCAGGAGAGATGCTTGGAGAAACCTCTGGGAAAGCATCTTGAGAGAGAGGAATTATCACTGGACAAGCAGCAGAGGGAAGGAGGAGAGAAGAACCTTTAAACCTCAAAGGGAAAGGTTGGAAACCTTATCTAGGAGAGAGAGAAGTTCTTCTGAGGACTCTTCTGTTGAAGCTGTGCACACAGGTGGGAGCTTAGGCAGAAACAGAGTTCCGTTTAAAAAGCTGTCCAAACATTCCCAAGGCAGGCAACGTATCTGTAGCTCAAGTTCTGAAAGGAGCACAGGTGCTTTGAAGCAGTCAGCTGATTGTGTGCTGCAGAGGCAGGAGTTGGAAACAAACCCTGCTGAGCAGTTTGCCACGAGGGAATCCGTGAAGCAGTTTGGGGACAAATGTTTGCCATGCCCAGCCAGTGAAAGCTAGAAGTACCAGGAAAAAGGTGAGCCCGTTAGATTCCCTTAAAGCTGTGTTAAAGGAGTCTGGTATTTTAAATTCCTCCACCCTACCTCCAAGTAAGAAGAACTTTAGCTGGAAACAGCTTAGCACTTTATTAGAGCAATGGAAGCCTGTTGATCTGGAAGCCCCTGTAAATAAGCAGGATATATCAGAGTCAGACGGGGAACCTATGCAAACGGAGGAAGCTTTGATAGGATCTGAATACTCTGACATGGAAACAGATTGCGCTTATTGCCATAAAGAGTGAGAGCTGTGTAACCTTGTGCTGTTGAGCAGTACTGAACAAAGCCTGACTAATTGCAAGGGAGCTTTTACACTGAGAGAGGCTGAGAGCTGCCAAAGTGTAAAACTCAGTCTATTAAGCAGCTGTGAAAGAGGAGTACACTACAGTTGTCTTATCTGTTATAGGAAGCTGTTTATGAAGACTCTGTTGATAATAGGAAAAGCATTTAATGTTTGAAGCTGAAAGAAGTTTGGTTATTCTGTTGGAACAGACTTGCCTGAGAGTTATCAGGAGGACTCTGTTATACCACGTAACTTCATTTTGGTTGAGAGAAGCATCCATTTATTTCTGTTTAAAGGGGTAGTAGATACCAATTCCTGTGCAACAATAAACTTATTGTTACCCCAAAAACCTTGGCTGTATTCGTCTTGGCTCACAACTACAAGGAACATAGACAACAGCACACACAAGGGATATAAATTTGTGGTCACGTCCACTTCTACCAGGCGACCGCCTACCCATACAAGAAGAGGGCGTGACATTAGCCAGTCTACTACTGAAGACGCGTTGACCTTTCTTGGACACATGGATGCCATCTCTGCTCTGCAACCCTTGGAACAGCATCCCTTGGAACAGCATCCCATGGTCTAGGAAACCAAAACGCTCTCGATGACACCATCCACGCAGCCATGCATTCATCTCAAGGATGCGAGCCTCTCTGCCTTGGCCTTTACCCTCAACAGGGAGGATTGAAGAGATCACCACCTGTACACCTAACTGCTTCACCCTCTGTCCCAGAGCCATGAAGTCACTTTTGATACGTTCCGAGGTATACCTGGCAGTATCATTTGTTCCAACATGGATTAGCAACATTGGTTAATAGTCCGTGGGCTTGATGAGTCTCAGCAAACTCTCCGTAACATCTTGGATTTTGGCACCAGGCAGACAGCATACCTCTCTGAACATCAAGTCTGGTCGGCAGATGGTTTGGTTTGGACAGGTTCTTGGTGGAAAGGTCCATAGACCATTATTAAAGGGGACCCGGGAAATCCACTGCTTGCCCTAAGCATTGTGGAAATTTTGTCTTTTGGGGTAACTTTGAAACAGGATACTGGGCTTAATGGACCTTGATCTGATCCAGTATGGTATATCTTATGTTCTTTGGCTACCTGCCATATGCGTTACCTCTCATGGAAGGTCTTATTCCTGGTGGCGCTCACCTCTGCCCACAGAGTGCGCGAGCTTCAGGCCTTGGTGGCCGAACCACCCTACACCATGTTCTACAAAAAGAGGGTCGTGTGTTGCACCCACCCTACATTCCTTCCGAAGGTGGTATCCGTGTTCCATCTCAATCAGGAGGTAGAGCTCCCCACCTTCTTTCCATGGCTGCACGCCTACAAGATTGCGATCATTCTCCATACTCTGGATTGTAAGAGGGCCCTGTCGTTCTACCTGCAACATACCCAGGGCCACCGCAAAGCCTCACAGCTTTTTGTTTCATACGATCCCAGTCGCCTGGGGGAGGCTGTTACTAAGCGGATCTTGTCCACCTGGGTGGCGGACTGCATCACCTTCACCCACAACCAGGCTAGGCTCTCACTGAAGCGCCAGGTCACGGCACACAACATCAGGGCTATGGCGACCTCAGTTGCAAGCTTGCACTCTGTCTTATGGCAGATATCTGCCGGGCCGCCATCTGGTCTTCAGTCCACACCTTTGCAGCTCACTGCTGCTTGGAGAGGGAGTCCCAACAGGACAGTGCCTTCAGTCAGGCCATACTCCATAACCTCTTCTGGGTTTAGGAAACTTCTACCCTCCGACCCTTCTGTGTTCAGGCTACCAGATTTATGGTTCTCTCTGGACTATGGGGTCCTTAGAGTCTCTCATCGGACTCGCTTGCTGATGCTCATGGCTTGGCCGTTTTCTACAGGTTCCTGGTAGCCTATAGCTAGGGAGTCCCATATGTAAGGACTGACTTTCTGCTTGTTCCTGGAGAAAGTGTAGTTACTCACCTGTAATGGGTGTTCTCCAGGGACAGCAGGAATCAATCCTCACAAACCTCCCTCCTCCCCATAGAGTTGCTGTAATTTTTGCCATTTTCTTTGTCGGCTCTAACTATGCTATCTGACTGAGTAAGGTGGCACCCTTGGGTGGGAAGAAGACCACGCATGTGTGGTGGCATCTCCCAAAGGCTTTCTTTGAAAGCTGGGGAGATGCTTCCGCTAGGGCTCCATCTGCATTGATGTCACCCATATGTGAGGACTGATTCCTCCTTGTCCCTGGAGAGCACCCATTACAGTTGATTAACCATTTTCTATATGCATAGCAGCAATGACCAACCAAAATCCATATAAGGTAGTCTTCTAAATGCTGCATAAATAGCAGGCATAACGTTATACGGATAAGATGTCCATATAAAGTTATATATGCATATTCAGCTGTGGAACTTGTACATTTGGAGAGTAATTTTGTATGTGGAAGTCTGTTGGAGTAGTCTAATGGTTGGAGCAACCTACTGAAAGCCAAGGAAGCCTGGTTTGAGTTCCACTGTTGCTGCTTGTGATCTTGGGTAAGTCACTTAACCTTCTATTGCCTCAGGAACAAATTTAGGGGCATGGTTACTAAACTGCCAGAAGGTGCATTAGAAGCTAATATGTGCTAAATACAGCAGTCCTGTGCTAACACTGCAGAGCATGCCCAGCATGTTTCCAGCAGTTAATGGCACTGAGAGGTTTCCCATTGTATGTCAGCAGCATTCATAATTAACGCGGGGGACCTTAACACCACCCATTGATTTGACATCAAGTGCAACTGCGCTAACTCCAATATTGACGTTTAGTGCCTGTTACCAAGCCAGTGTTCTAACCACTAGGCTACTCCTCCACTCTTATAAATAAATACAATACACTACTCTAATTTAGAAAAATGTAATGAATAAGCTATTGATCATAGGTTTTATAATGATATGCAAAATCAAAGTTGATGGAGTAACCACAATGTACAGTCAACACGTACTCTCTGCCCCATGGAATTTTTATCATGCTGACTGTTTTTAGCATGAGGTAGCTGTTAACAACGGTTTTACACTAAAGCATGAATTAATCATTAACATACTTAATAAACATGCCCCTTGCATTGTAAGCCCTCCAAGGGTTAGGAAAATACCAGCTGCGCCTAAATGTAACTTGCTTTGAGCTATTCCTAAAAAGAAAAAAATGTCATGAGCTAAATCCCCCTTAAGCATGCTTTCAGACCTCTACTGTATATTGAAGCAATTTTGTGAAAACAAGTAGACACCTATTTGTCTTTATAATATGCTAGCTTAAGTGGCAGATCTTGAACCTACTTTGCAGTCACTGTTATTTACACAGCCCTGAAGCTGGTGTAAATATCTGCCCAAAATGGCAAAGTGTGCACCATCATCTTAAAGCATGCACTTTTACACCAGTTGGAATTTTATGAGAGGTAATTTAAACGCATATGTGCACACATACACACAGAAATGACTTTATAAAGTTACTTACTTAAAGCTGCTGAATATGCATATAGTTTCATATTGGTATCTTGTTTCTATAAAATGTACTTCCTAGTAATTGAGGGCACTAAAAGACCATCAAGTCCATCCTCACCGCTAAGGATACATCCCAGTCACAAAGTGTGACCACCTTCAAGATTTCTCTTTATCCAGGACAGTATTTTTTTTATCTCCCTCCTTTATGCACCACCATCTTTGCTAGAAGCGCATACAAAATCCCCCCGTAGCTTTCTCTGGCACTGATATTTCCCATACTTAACCAAACATGCCCTCCATACCACCTTATTTTAATCAATTAGAGTTTGTGCAAGCAATAAAATGCTAGAGAGCTAGTGGGGATGTAATTTAAAATTTTAAGATATGTCTAGTGGGAGGAAGTGACATCAGAGACCCGAATAGACGGCTAGCACAGGAGCTCCATCATCCTGAGCAGCACATCATGTTTTTTTTTTCCTTCCCAAAGGTGAAAACACTTGACTGGCACCTCTCCACTGTAGCAAAAAGTCCCCCCCGATGGCGAGCACGCGGTGAAAAACCATTGACTTGAAAGGTGTATGCTTACCAGGGCCATGGGGCCATGAAGGAAATGGCGGCGGCAGCAGCAGCAAGGGCAAGCCAGGGAGATGCTGCTGCAAAGGGCTGCTTTGCAGAGTGTTATCTGGTAAAGGAGCAATTGTGCAGATTAACAAAAAAGGAGATGCACTCCTGGTTTGGAGACTTTAAAAAAAAGAGATTGGAGCAGTAAGAAGCGAGGTGACTGAGATGGTGGGAGAGCTCAAGTCAGAGGTGCTAGACTTAAGCAGAAAAGTGGAGGAGACAAAAGGGATTATGGAGGACTGCCAGCTGTGGCAGGAGCAGCTACGTAAAAGGGTGCAAGAGCTGGAGGATGGGGCTCAACAGATGTCCTCAAGATGGAGGACCTGGAAAATTGTGCACATCAGAATAACTTGAGGATCAAAGGAGTCCAGAACTTCCGTAGTTCCAGGACTGTAAGGCAGTAGCAGTTTCAATATTACAGGCGTTGTTGGGGGAGCCTGGTGGAGAGGGGGGGCTGTGCCAGTGATCAAACTAGACAGGACCCATAGGGCACTAGGTCCAATGCAGTCTGAGGCCCTGAGAGACCTAGTCATGTGTTTGCATGACTTTGAGGTGAAGGAACGGATTGCGGCAAAGATGCGCACAGCAGGGAAGTTCCAGTGGCAGGGATACACTGTGGCAGTGTTCGCAGACCTCACACTAAGACAGACCTTGAGCATCTACAGAGGGAGCAGGCTAAGTATCATTGGCTCTTCACCTTCAATGGAGTAACAAAGAAGGTAGCTATTGTGGAGAAGGCGGTGAAGGTAATGCAAGTAGTGGGCATGAAGCAAGTGCGGAACCTAGTACCGGTGGGACACAGCAGGCAGAACCCTGTTATAAGGGGTGTACTGTGGTGGAGAAAGGTGACCATCGGAAGAAGTGGCAGGCTTCTAAGAAGGAGAGCACCTAAAAGCTGTGAACAAGGACTGAGGGATACTGAGTTATGAGGGGAAGGTGGAAGGTCTCAAATGGCTGTTCTGACAGTTGGGGGTGGAGGAGGGTAACCGATAGGGTAAGTTATGGGGCATGGTGCTTAAAGCATGATGGAAGGAATGTTCTTTGAAAGGGGTGGTGAATTGGGGGGGGGGGGAGTATTGTGGGGATGAAAGGCCTGATTGAGACAGCAGGAGCAAGGGGATCTGTTGGGGGAGGAATAGGAGGGGTATGGAGGAAGTGCTTAAGGTGCTCGTGGATTCGGGTCTGGGTGTCACTACTCTCTGGAGAAATGGGCATGGGAGGCATGCCAGGTTGGATGGATGGGTAGAAGGGGTGGGGGGAAGGGGGAAGGAAGAGGGAATGGGAGTGGGCAGGAGGAGGGGATTCCCCCAGGCTCCATGATTATGGGGGTGGTGCGGAGTCCTTGGGGGTAATGCATAACCAGGGAGGGGAAAGGGTGGAAGTGGTCACTTTAAATGTGAGTGGGCTTAATTCCTGGCAGAAGCACTCCCTGCTGTTCAAGGAGGGGAAGTAGCTGAAAATGGATATTCTTATGGTGCAGGAGATGAATTTGAATAAGTCATTTGAGGGGTGTTTGAGAGGGAAAGCCTACCCATGTGTATTTGGTGGCCAATAAGGCAAGCCCAAAAAAAGGGGGGAGTGGGCATCTTGATATCGAGGTGGCTCCAGTTAGAGATTAGGCAGATTAAAGCATGATGTGGGGAGGAGATATATTATGGTAAAGGCGGTGATCAATGGGGAAGAGAGAAATTTGATTTACATTTATGCACCAAACTGTGGGCAGGGAGGATTTTTTGAGCAAATAAGGAGGGCTATTAAGGAGGCAGGGGGGGAGATGTGTTTTGGGAGGGGACTATAATTTTACGGTTAATCCTGGGGTGGATAATTCAGGTAGGGATGAGGGGAGTCGAGATGAGTGAGACTGAAAATGGTGGATATCCTAAAGAAACTAGGGTTGGTAGATTTGTGGCAGCAGTAACATGGTAGGCAATAGCAATATACTTTCTATTTCAAGCCACATGGGACCTACAATTATATTGATATGTTTTGGGTAGAGGTGGAGATATTGGGGTGGGTTCAGGATGTGACTGTTGAGCAGATGGTCTGATCAGACCATTTACCCAAGCAGATGGCACTCGTGGTGGGGAGGGCCAAAGGTGGATTAAAGTTTTGGAGACCTAATGAAAGTCATTTGGATAGGGGAGAGATGAAGGCCCAGCTGAAGAAATCTCTGCAAGAGTATCTGGACAATAATGTAGTGGGGGAGGTTGCATTGCCTGTCTTATGGGACGACTTAAAAGCCGTCATGAGGGGTCATTTCATAGCTTTGGCGTCTAGACAGAAAAGGCTGCTGCAGGAGTTACGTCTTTATATATGTGG
Organism: Ichthyophis bannanicus; assembly: GCA_033557465.1. NCBI lineage: Eukaryota > Metazoa > Chordata > Amphibia > Gymnophiona > Ichthyophiidae > Ichthyophis > Ichthyophis bannanicus. The sequence goes on from CM066043.1 coordinate 289,795,478, forward strand.
GAGCAGTCCTGACGGGTTGCTGGCTGAGATAGAGAGAGTGAGGGCAGAGCTCAGTCAGCTACAGCTGCGAGAAGTGACTTATATACTAGAGTGTGTGCAACAATGGTTCTGTGAGTGGGATAATAAGGCTGAGAAAGTGCTGGCACATAAGCTGCGAGCTCGCCAGAACCAAGCAAGGGTTCATAAAATCAGGGAGGAAAAGGGAAATTTGCTATACCACTCAGAGGAAATTAGAGCCACTTTTTGGCAATACTATGAGCAGTTGTAAGCGCCAGAGATGGAGGGGAGGGTGGAAGCGATTGAGGAGTATCTGGCAGAGTGTCCCTTGCCGGTTTAACTGGGGAGGTGTGGGAGAGATTAGAGAAGGATTTTACCAGGGAGGAGGTTTTACGTGCCATAAGGTGACTGAAAGAGGGAAAGGCACCGGGCTTGGATGGCTTCACTGCTAAATTTTATGACTTTCAAAGAGGAGGTATTGGATGTCTTGGTGGCCTTGTTCAATGAGGCAGGTGTGGGGGATGCTCTCCCCACGACAATGGTGGTGGCGGAGATCACGGTATTGTCTAAACAGGACAAGGATGGGATGGTGTGGGGCTCCTACTGCCCCTTTCCATCATTAACATTGATGCAAAGGTTTTTGCTAATTTTTTGGGCACCAGGTTGCAAACATCCCTGCCCTCGCTTATTCGGCAAGATCAAACTGGCTTTGTCCCTGGGCGCCAGGCTAGTGATAACATATGCCACAACGTGAACCTTATTTGGTATGCTAATCCAGAGAAGAAAGACACCCTTCTTATTGCTGTGGAGGCTGAGAAAGCAGTTGACCGAGTAAAGCGGGCTTTATTTATTTATTTATTTATTTATTTACATTTCTTATATACCGCACTATTTGCGATCAGCGCGGTTTACATAAAACAAACAGTATCCGACAGTAAACAAGAGTCAGGTCATTACAATGAACAGGAGCAGTCAACTTGGATAACAGGGGAAACTATCTACATGTGTGGAACATTGAAATAGGTAACTGTATATATGTGAGATGGAGTTATTGTGTGTTGCTCATACATGGTGGCTGGGGTTCGGGGGAGGCTGTGAAGTATTTAATGAAGAGGAAGTGTTTTAAGGCCTTCCTGAACTGGCTCAAGTTGGGGATAGCTCTGATGTGTGGTGGTAGAGAGTTCCAGAGGCTTGGGGCACTCAGACTGAAGGCTCTATTTGAAGTTGATATGGCGCATCTTGTCATAGCTTTTGGTATTGCTAGCATGTTGGCTGCAGCGGTTCTTCTTATCCTGTTGGGCGTGGGTGGTTGTATGAGGTCACATATTGAAGAGGCGGATAACCCATTGATGGCTTTGAATGTCATCACTAAGGTCTTGAAGCTAATCCTGGCTTGGATGGGGAGCCAGTGCAGCTGCATCAGGAGGGGTGTGATGTGCTCTCTCCTTGGTGCTCCAAAGAGGATTCGCGCAGCGCAGTTCATGGCGATTTGTAAGGGATGTAAGGTTGCCTGAGGGAGTCCTTGTAGGATGGCGTTTGCATAATCAAAATGAGGGATGATGAGGGCTTGGTAGATGGTACGGAAGTCGCTCAGCTCGAGTAGAGGGCGTATGTGTCTGAGGGATCTGATCTTGAAGTAGATCGCTCTTACTGTTTTTGCTATGTGCTGCTTCATGTTGAGGTTCTGATCCAATGTGACTCCGAGATACCGTATGGCTGATTTTACTTGCAGCTTGGCGTTGTCTACTTCCAAGTGGTTAGGTGGAATAAATTCAGGATTTCTAGAGATGAACAGGACCTCTGTTTTCTTATGTTGGATGCGCAGATTTTGGGAGAGGAGCCATTCTGATATTGCATTGAAGCACTTGGTTAGTGGGGTGAGGTCCGGGCAATCCAGGGATATTGGCAGGTACAGTAGGACGTCGTCTGCGTAAATCATGCAACTCACGTTGAAGGATCTAATGATGTTACAAATGGGTTGGATATAAATGTTAAACATAAGTGACGATAGGGAGGATCCTTGAGGGACTCCTTGACTTTGTAGGAATGGCTCAGATGTGGTTCCGTTTGCTCGTACGTGTTGCCATCTTCCAGACAGGTAAGACCTGCACCACTCAAGCGCTGTTTCGGTAATGCCTTTCTCTCTTAGCCGAATCAGGAGAATCTCGTGGCGGACTGAGTCGAAGGCTGCCGCAATATCTAGAAAGATAAGTGCGAAACCTGTACGTGAGTTGTCAATGCCTGAGATTATGGTGTTGAAAAGAGTAGTGAGTAGTGTTTCCACTCCGTGTGACTCTCTGAACCCGTGTTGTGATGGATCTAGAGGTGCGTTGGTGTCCACATGATCTTGTAGCTGCCTGTAGACTATTTTTTCAACGATTTTGGCAAGCATCGGGATACTGGATATGGGTCTGTAAGACTCGACCTTTTGAGGGTCTAATTTGGTGTCCTTAAGCAGCGGTCTAACGGAGGTCTGTTTGAGCGTGGATGGGAACGACCCGGTGCTAAATGATAGTCCTATCATTTTAGCTAAAATTGGGGCAAGGTCGGATCGCAGATCTTTTATCCAGAATGCTGGACATGGATCTGAGTATGAAGTGGAAGTATTTAGGGTAGCAATGGTGTCTTCGATAGTTCTCTTAGACGGAGTGGTAAAGGTGGTTAGATACGCTGCGCATGCTTGAGCATCAGGAGGGTCTGGTATCATCATCTTGTCAGTCTTGCATAGTTTTGATTGCATAAAGACGGCATAATCCTGTGGGTGTATAGATCCTGTGCGCTCCGGGGTCGGTTCTTTGGCAAGAGATTTGACCAGGTTGAAAAGGTCGTGCGGTTTGTTTAATGAACGTTTCAGCGTGTCAGTGTGATGTTGTTTCATCTTGTCTGTGACAGCCCTGCGATGAGTGTGTAGGAGTTGGATGTATGCTGTTTGGTCACTGCTGGTACGTGATTTCCTCCAGCGTTTTTCCGATCTTCGTAAGAGGGTTAGTGACGCCCTTAGGTCAGCTGTGAACCATGGTGCGGATGGTCTTTTCTTTGGGGCTTTAGTTGTGGGGGGACGGATTGCGATCGAGCTGAGTCTGCTGTTCCACGTGGAGATTAGGACATCTAGGTCTTGTGAGGTATTGTCAAGGAGAGAGTTTGTTTCAGCCAGGATGCGTTCTTTGTTAAACGGGTGAAATCTTCTGGCATTTGAGGTTGTGTTTGTTTGTGAGTTCGTAATGGGCCTTTGTGACCTGATGGGGGTCGGAATATGGAAGGAAATAAGCTTATGATCCGACCATGGAACTGCTGTTAGTGATAACGTGATGTTTTGTGCTTGTTGAAGCACCGTTTGTGGGGCGAATATCAGGTCGAGAATGTTGCCCTTCGTGTGTGTAGGTTCATGAACCAATTGGGTGTATCCCAAGATATCTAGGGCTTCTGTGAAGGCGGCTGCCTGATTGTCCTGTAGGGATGGTAAGTTAAAATCTCCTAGTATCCAGTTTGGTCTATGTGGAACATGGGTATTTGATGCTATGTTTATAATATTGGAGAGGTTGTCTGGATCAGCAGAGGGAGCTCTATAAATAAGGTTTATGGAGCAAAAGTGGTTGGAAATAGATAATGTTTCAAGGGTATTGGTGTTGCTGGCTTCTTCCATTTTGAATTGAAGGTCAGATCTAGTGATGATGGCAACTCCTCCACCCCTTTTGTTTTGCCTGTGGCTGGTGAAAGTAACGAAGTTGGGTGGGAGAAGTTGATTGAGGATGGTATTATCTTCCGGTGAGAGCCAGGTCTCAGTAATCATAATGATATCTAAGTTATGATGAGTTATTGTTTCAGTGATTGCTGGCCATTTCTTACGAAGTGATCGAGAGTTAATGAGTGCGCACTTCAGGCTGTTAGTGTGTGGGCGTTTATTTTGCTTTATTTTTGAGGAATTTTGTAGAGGGATATAAACTAGGTGGGGGCGGCGTGGATAGCTCGCTCCATGATAAAGGTTGTTGGAGTCATCGGGCCATTTTCTTCCGCTAGTAGAGAGCGTTGGGATGCGGTTTTGTGCTGTCATTAGTGCTAGTGAGCTGGATGGCAAAATAGTGAGTAGAAGGTAAAGACTCATTAGAGTGAGGATTATGTGCTTCATTTTGGGTCTATCTGTGCCGGTACAAGTGTGGCAGAGGAAAATGTGAGACAGTTGGTGTGGTTGCTGGTTGTTAAGGTGAGGGAGAGAAACTCTTCTTATAACTACCTTTTTGGAGTGGTATAATAGTGTAGGCAGCTGGTAAGTAAGTAGAAACAATGTTTCAATTTTCAATTTGGAGCATTGGACATGTAGTAGAAACAATGTAACAAATATAAGATTGAGCAATGGAGACAATGTAACAAATGCAATTTAACAAAAGCTGTTAGACGTCCCTACCCACATATTTATTTTTATGTGCCGGGTCCTAGGGAAGATGGGCCTAGGTCCTAAGTACTTACAATGTGTACATGCCCTGGATGCAGCGCCAAAAGCTAGAATTTGGGTAAATGGGGGCTATTCTGAGAAATTCCCTATGGGGAGGGGGACCAGACAGGAATGTCCCCTTTCACCTTTACTGTTTGTAATGGTAATCGAGCCCCTGGTGGAACACCCTTGGAAGAATGTCGACATTAAAGGGGTGAGGGTGGGACAAAGGGAGCATAAAATCTCTCTTTTGGCAGATTATGTGATTTATATTTTAAAGAATCCATTGGTGTCACTCCAAGTGCTAATGCAGGAAATAGAACAGTACGGAAAGGTCGGGGTACAAGGTGAACATCACCAAAACAGAGCTTTTGAGTGTGCATCTGGAGGAGGGTTTAGCCAGGAGACTGTGAGAGGCCTTTCCCTTTAAGTGGGCACGAACGTCACTCCGCTATTTGGGGGTGCAGGTAGGAAATAACTGGTCTGATCTGTTTCATCAAAATTATGGGCCATTCTTGGAGACTTTAGATAGGGATATGGAAAGGTGGAGGAGGGGGACGTTTTGGCTGGGGAGGGAAGCTATTTTGAAGACAAACATATTTATTTATTTAACAAACATTTTTATATCGCGCTTTCCATGTGATCAAGTGCGGTTTTCAAGTAACAATGTTCTGAAAAGTACATGAAACATGGTCTTATTCAGTTACATGGAACAAAAATAACTATTTACATAGATGAAGTACAATCATAACAGGGTAAGTGTACCCTTTAACTATATTACCCAGGGTGCTCTTTATGTTTGACCTTCCCTGTCGAAATCCCGGTGGGAGTGTTATGTAAGCTGCAGTGCAAGATGTTTGTTTTTCTCTGGCAGAAAAGGCCACCATGGGTTGCAAGGGGGTATTGTATCGTGCAAAAGAGGCAGGGGGGTTCAGAATCTGGGGGCCTATTATGAGGCTGCTCAGGTGAGATCCATTTTTGATTGGAGGGAGGGGGGCTTTGGAAAAGGTTTTGTGGGCAGAGGGACGGCTATGAGACAGTCCCTGGCTCTGGAGACGGAGAGTGGTAGGGAGGAGTCAGAGAAGCCCCTTTACAGTTCTAACTTTAAAGGTGCGGGAAAGCTATAGGAGGAGGATTCTGGGTGGCCTGGGAGCGGGTGGCTTACCACTCTGTGGGATAATGAAGACTTCCCACTGGGGATGGGGAATATGGAAATAGATCTATGGGAATTCCGAGAGGGGATCGGTCGCCTGGAAATGGGCCTAGAAAAATTGTATTGGCTCTGTCAGATCTCTAAAGGATTGCTATTCCATTTATATAGGCTGCGGTTGGAGGGCGAAGGGGGTTTAGAGAGGTCTGGGAAACTGATTTGGAGAGACCACTGGGGGAGAGCGGCTGGCAGCAAATCTATGCCCAAGTGCGCAAAGCCTTAGTGTCAGCGGCCTTACAGGAAAATGATTATAAAGTCCTTTATAGGATATGTATGATACTGGTGCGGCTGCACCATGCACTGGGGACATATAGCCCTCAATGCTGGGACTGTGGGAAGGAAGGGGATTATTGGCATATGTGATGGGGATGCCAGTGGGTGGAAGAAGTGTGACAATGGATGGCCACTCTTTACAAGGAAAGTAGTGGGGTACCAAAGCCCCTGGATCCTAGTTTTATGCTTTTGAATCTACCACTGGGGACGATGGAACAGAATGTAGCACAGTTGGGGGATTTTGTATGGCTGGCAGTGCGCATCAAACTGGCGGAAGTGTGAAGAGATGTGTGAGTCCCTAGGGAGAGAGATTTTCTGAGAAAACTGGATTATGTAGGGTGCATGAGTGCATTGACAGCATGCAAGAATCATCGCCTGGCTCGCCATTTGCAAGTATGGGCGCCATATATAGCTTGGAAGCAGAAGGATGATGCTGAGCATGACAATGCTGCCCTGGATGCATAAGTATGGGTAATGAATGTACTACTACTACTACTTATCATTTGTATAGCACTACAAGGTGTACGCAGTGCTGTACAGACACATGTAAAAGACGGTCCCTGCTCGTTACAATCTAGTCAAGACAGACAACACAACAGCTGAGGATAAAGATACATCTAGGGGAATGGTAAGGAAACACATAGGAGACTAAGTGGATCAGGATCCAAAAGCAGCCTCGAAGAGGTGAGTTTTCAGGCTGGATTTGAAAAGGGCCAGAAATGAAGCCTGACACAAACTCAGGTAGTTTGTTCCAGGCGTAAAGAGCAGCAAGCTGGAAGGATTGAAGTCTGGAGTTGGCTGTAGAAGAGAAGGACACAGATAGAAGGGATCTGCCAGAAGAGCGGAGTTTCCAAAAAGGGGTGTAGGGAAAGAGAAGAGAGGAAAGGCAGTGAGAAGCAACAGAATGAGTACACTTATAGGTCAGTAGGAGAAGTTTGAACCAGGAGCCAGTGAAGTGACTTGAGGGATTATATGAGCATATTGAGGCTGGTGGAAGATTAGCCGCGCAGCTAAGTTTTGAACAGATTGAAGAGGAGAGAGATGGTTAAGAGGGAGACCAGCAATGAGGAGATTGCAATATTCTAGACAAGAGGTAACTAAAGAGTGGATAAGTGTCTTAGAAGTATGTGTAGAAAGGAAGGGACAAATTTTGCCAATGATACAGAGGAAGAAGCAACAGGTTTAGCTGTCTGTTGGATGTGTGCAGAGAAGGAGAGAGTAGAGTCAAAGATGACCCCGAGGTTGAGAGCTGAGGAAAGAGGGAGGAATGTAGTGTTCTCCGGGAACAAGCAGGAAGTCAGTCCTCACATATGGGTGACGTCGGTGCCGACGGAGCTCTCCCAGAGGCATCTGCCCAGCTTTCAAAGAAAGCCTTTGGGAGATGCCACCACGCATGCATGGTGCCCTTCCCGTCCAAGGGTGCCATCTTGTTCAGTCTCCTTTTTTCTGTGGAGCCCTTCAAACATCTGTCTGGTCTTTCTCCGGAAAAAGTTGATATTTCTCGACTTGAGTTTCATACTCTCTCTAGTAGTGCACTGGTGCTCTTCCCGCCACCAGAAATTGCTGCCTCCGGCATTGAGTCTCGGGTTCTTACCATTTTTCCCTTTTTTGGTGCCTTCGTGCCCTTTTTTCAATTGGCAGCACTGTGGGTCTTTGACCTCGGTAGGGTACTTCGCCCCCCCCCCCCATGGCTATGGCTACCAGTGGCTTTAAGAAGTGTGATTACATAAGAACATAAGATATGCCATATTGGGTCAGACCAAGGTCCATCAAGCCCGGTATCCTGTTTCCAACAGTGGCCAATCTAGGTCATACGTACCTAGCAGTTTCCCCAAAAGACACAGGTTCCACAGTGTTTGTACTGGGTCAAGCATTGATATCCTGGGTCCCTTCTTAATAATGGTTTATGGACCTTTCCTCCAAAAACTTGTCCAAACCTTTTTTAAACCCAGCTACACTAACAGCCTTTACTACATCCTCTGGTAACAAATTCCAGAGTTTGATTACACGTTGAGTGAAAAAATATTTTCTTTTATTAGTCTTAAATAGTTTATCCTGTAGCTTCATTGCATGTCCCCTAGTCTTTCTATATTCTGATAACGTAAACAATCAATCTACGTTTACCCGTTCTGCTCCGTTCATTAATTTATAGACTTCTGTCATATCTCCCCTCAGCCGTCTCTTTTCCAGGTTAAAGAGCCCTAAACCTTTTAGCGTTTCTTCATAGGAGTATCCTTCCATCCCCTTTACCATTTTGGTGGCTCTTCTCTGAATCTTTTCTAATAACGTTATATCCTTTTTAAGATACGGCAACCAGAATTGCACACAATATTCAAGGTGTGGTCTCACCATGGAATGATATAGAGGCATTATAATATCTATTATTTTATTTTCCATTCCTTTTCTTATGATACCTAGCAGTCTATTTTCTCTTTTGGCTGCCACTGCACACTGGGCCGAGGGTTTTAACATGTTATCCACAATGACGCCTAAATCTTCTTCCTGGTGGTGGTTCCTAATGTGGAACCTTGCATCGTGTAACCATAGTTTGGGTTGTTCTTCCCTAGGTGCATAACTTTGCACTTGTCTACATTAAATTTCATCTGCCATTTTGATGCTCAGTCTTACAATTTATCAAGATCCTCTTGCAATTTTCCACAATCCTCTTGGGTTTTAACAACTTTAAATAGTTTTGTGGCAATAGTTTTGTCAGCAAATCAACAAGACCACTCAAACAGTATTCCACAAGGCAAAAACGGTACAACGTCTCAGACCTCTCCTCGAACCACAGGACTTCAAGACAGTAATGCAAGCTCTGACACTCCCTCATCTAGACTACTGCAATTTTTATCTACCATGGCCTACCTGCCACACAAACCAATCCTCTCCGAATTGCCCTAAACACCACGGCGAGAATAATTCACAATGCAAAGAAAAGGGACCACATCACCCCAATTCTGAGGGACCTCCATATTCTCCCCATCGAAGCAAGAATCAAATACAAAGCTCTCCTACTCACCCACAAAACTATCCACCAAACACAAGGCACCCCACTCTGCTCCCTACTACCTCGACCAACCCACAGCAGAACGACCAGACAATCCTCCAACAGCTCCATTGCAGTCCCCCACAAAAGGACCAAGGCAACACAACGGACCTGCAACAGAGCCTTTGAACTCTATGCCCCATCCCTCTGGAACTCTCTACCAAACCACATCAGGAACAATGGTGATCTCCCATCATTCACAAAGCAGCTAAAAACCGTCCTATTCCAAGAACATCTCTGAATAGGAACCCCCCTATTTTTCTCAAAAGCTCCAGATCAGTAACTATGCTACTCTGTCAGTCTCTATGTCCATCCCAAAATCTTCATTGTTGAACCCCCGGTGATGGCCCCCCCCACCATTGATTCCCCCCCCTTTTTGTTAAATGTCCCACCGCTTTGACCCGGTGAAAAGCGGGATATAAATACAGTTAAATAAATAAATAAAATCTGCAAATTTGATAACCTCACTAGTTATTCCCTTTTCCAGGTCATTTATGAATATGTCAAAAAGCAGCGGACCCAACACAGATCCCTGGGGTATATACCCTATTCACCTTTCTCCATTGGGAAAATTGGCCATTTAGCCCTACCCTCTGCATTCTGTCTTTTAACCAGTTCCTGATCCACAATAGTACACTGCCTCCTATCCCATGACTCTTTAGTTTTGCCAAAAGTCTCTGATGAGGGACCTTGTCAAAGGCTTTCTGAAAGTCCAGATATACTATATTAACCGACTCACCTTTGTGCACCTGTTTATTCACACCTTCAAAAAAACATAACAGATTAGAAAGACAAGATCTTCCTTGTCTAAAGCCATGTTGGCTGTCTCCCATTAGGCCATGGCTATCTACATGCTGAGTAATTTTGTTCTTTATGATGGTTTCTACCATTTTTCACGGTACTGACGTCAGGCTCACCTGTCTGTAGTTTCCCGGATCACCCCTGGAACCCTTTTAAAAATTGGCGTTACATTGGCGATCCTCCAATCTTCAGGTATTACAGATGATTTTAATGAAAATTCACAGATTATTAATAGCAGGTCTGCAATCTCATATTTCAGTTCTTTCAACACCCTTGGATGTATACCATCCAACCCAGGTGATTTGCTACTCTTCAGTTTATCTAATAGTTGTAATACATCTTCCCGATGTATCGATATTTCCTTCAATTCTTCCGCACCTTTAAATACCACTTCAGTCATCGCTACATCTTCCTCAGTAAAGACCGAAGCAAAGAATTCATTCAGTCTCTCCGCTATCGCCTTGTCGCCTCTTAGTGCCCCTTTAACTCCTCTGTCATCTAATGGACCAACTGCCTCTCTCACAGGTTTTTTGCTACGAATGTACTTGAAAAAATCTTTATTTCACGTTTTTGCTTCCGCAGCAAGCTTCTTCTCAAATTCTTCCTTTGCCTGCTTTATCAATGCCTTGTATTTGACTTGCCAGTGCTTGTGCTATTTCTTATTAAAAGAGGGCTGCTACACAATACCCTGTCCTGTGCTGCTCAGGTAAGCTATATTCTTATTTGATTTTAAATTATAGCTCTTTGCTGCTGCTAGGCTCTAGCTTATTATGAAATTTAAACTACAAGCTCTCTGCTGGGTTCTAAATTTAACCAGAAAGCTCTCTTCTGTGTTTCAAATTTAAACTAAAAGTACTTTGCTGATGCTAGGCCCTGAGTGACTATTAATTTAAACTACAAGCTCTCTGCTGGGTATGATATGTAACCAGAAAGTTCTCTCCTGTGTTTTAAATTTAAACTTATACTACTGCTACTAGGCCCTGATTGATTTAACAAAAAATAGTGGGTTCACAGATTAATTAGCTTTAATACAAAGAATTCCTTACAGAAAATTCCCAGAAGTATATACTCACAATTGCAGATCTCTCTCCAGAAGTAACAGTCCCCTTTTGTAGTCCTGCAAGACCGAAGATCACAGAGCTCTGGTTGAGCTATTTATGCCTGTGCTGCTGAGGTAAGCTGTGACTAACTTCCTGGATGATTAACAGTCCTTGCTTGGATAGAAGGAGTCTTTCAAAATGGCCTTTTGTCCTGCCACCTGGTGTTAACACCTATTGAAAAGATTTCACAGGTCTCTTGCCCCCTAGGTAGAAGGCCTCTTTGTAAAGGTCTCTAGAAGACTTTATTTGCTCTTCAAAGAGTACTGACCCTGTTTTGCCTTTTGTGCTAATCTATATTCTTATTTAAATTATAGCTCTTTGCTGCTGCTAGGCTCTAACTTATGAAATTTAAACTACAAGCTCTCTGCTGGGTTCTAAAATTAACCAGAAAGCTGTCTTCTGTGTTTTAAATTTAAACTAAAAGTACTTTGCTGATGCTAGGCCCTGAGTGACTATTAAATTTAAACTACAAGCTCTCTGCTGGGTTCCAAATTAAACCAGAAATCTCTCTTCTGTGTTTTAAATTTAAACTAAAAGTACTTTGCTGATACTAGGCCCTGAGTGACTATTAATTTAAACTACAAGCTCTCTGCTGGGTATAATATGTAACCAGAAAGTTCTCTTCTGTGTTTTAAATTTAAACTTAAACTGCTGCTACTAGGCCCTGACTGATTTAACAAAAAATAGTGGGTTCACAGATTAATTAGCTTTAATACAAAGAATTCCTTACAAAAAATTCCCAGAAGTATATACTCACAATTGCAGATCTCTCTCCAGAAGTAACAGTCCCCTTCTGTAGTCCTGCAAGACATCCAAGGGTGTTGAAAAAAATGAAATATGAGATTGCAGACCTACTATTAGTAATCAGTGAACTATCATTAAAATCATCTGTAGTACCAGAAGATTGAATCATGGCCAATGTAACGCCAGTTTTTAAAAAGGGTTCCGGGGTGATCCAGGAAACTACAGAGCAGTGAGTCTGACGTCAGTACCGGGCAAAATGGTAGAAAGCATTATAAAGAACAAAATTACTGAATATGTAGATTGTCATGGTTTAATGGGAGAAGGGCAACATGGATTTAGCCAGGAAAGTCTTGTCTTACTGTTCTGTTATTTTTTTGAAGGTGTGAATAAACAGGTAGACAAAGGTGAGCCGAATGATATAGTGTATCTGGATTTTCAGAAAGCCTTTGACAAGGTCCTTCATGAGACTCTTGGCAAAATTAAAAAGTCATGGGATTGGAGGCAGTGTACTATTGTGGATGAGGAACCGGTTAAAAGATAGAAAGAGAGTATTTATTTATTTTGTTTCAATTTCAATACCGCAGTTTCCAAGGATCAATTGTGGTTTACAAATAACAACATTTTGAGTAGTGCATAAACAGATGCATATTCGTGTACCTGGAACAGAGGAAAACTATGTACATTAAACTGAATTCAATAAGTTAAAAGCATAAATAACAGACACACAAGTAATCTCAAATTAACTATTTACATCTCAGTGGGTGGTGGAGTGGAGCGTCCTGGCTTAAGGATGGGAAGAGGATGGGCTGGTTGTTGATGTATTGTGTTGCTCGTGAATGCCAAAGTGGAGGGTAAATAAATGAGTTTTGAGATTCTTTCTGAAAGTTTGTAAGTCATTTACTTCTCTGAGATGGTCAGGGAGAGTGTTCCAGAGATTAGGGGCAGTGTGGGAGAAGGCCTTGTTGCTAGTTATCTGCCTGGATTTCCTGAAGTCTCTTGGAATAGTGAGTTTGTTTTTGTTCCGGTTGCGTTGGTTGCGGTTGTTATTTTCTTTGGCGATGAGTGTGGAAAAAGGAGTAGGGCTAAATGGCCAATTTTCTCAACAGAGAAATGTGAATAATGGAGTACCCCAGGGAACTGTGCTGGGCCTGTTCCTTTTTAACATATTCATAAATGACCTGGAAATAAAAATAATGAGTGAGGTGATTAAATTTGCAGATGGCACAAAATTATTCAAAGTTGTTCAAACACAAGAGGATTGTGAAAAATTGCAAGAGAACCTTGATAAATTAGAAGACTGGACATCCAAATGGCAGATGAAATTTAATGTGGACAAGTGCAAAGTTATGCACCTAGGAAAGAACAACCCAAACTATGGTTACATGATGCAAGGCTCCACAATAGGGACCTCCACCCAGGAAAAAGATTAAGGTGACATCGTGGATAATATGTTACATCGTGGATAATATGTTGAAACCCTGTGCCCAGCATGCTGCGGCAGCCAAGAAAACAAATAGAATGCTAGGAATCATAAGGAAAAAATGGAGAATAAAACCAAGGATATTATCATGCCTCTGTATCATTTTATCAGCACCTTAAATATTGTGTGCAATTATGGATTGCATATCTTAAAAAGAATATAGCAGAATTGGAAAAGATGCAGAGAAGAGCCACAAAATGGTAAAGGGGATGGAAGAATACCCCTATGAGGAAAGGGTTAAAAGATTAGGGCTCTTCAACTTGGAAAAGACAGTTGAGGGAGATATGAAAGAGGTCTATAAATTAATAAGTGGAACGTGTAAATGTAGATTGGTTGTTTATGCTGTCGACTAGGGGACATGCAGTGAAGCTACAATGTAGTCCATTTAAGACTAATAAGAGAAAATATCTTTTCACTCAGCGCGTAATCGAATTCTGCAATTTGTTACCGGAGGATTTAGTAAAAACTGTTAGTGTAGCTGGGCTTAAAAAGGGTTTGGGCAGGAACCTGGAGGAAAGGTCTGTAAACCATTATTAAAGAGGACCCGAGAAATCCACTACTTACCCTGGCAGAAGCATTGTGGAACCTGTGTGCCTTTTTGGGAACCTGCCAGGTATTTGTGACCTGGATTGGCCACTGTTGGAAACAGGATACTGGGCTTGATGGTCTGACCCAGTATGACATTTCTTTAGTTCTTATGTTCTTTTGTACTCTCACCACCTTCTGTTTTAGCTACTATCTCTTTGACTGGTCTGCAGCAACAGGGCAGGAGCCCACCGACACAAGAACATAAAGAATATTTTGATCTTCCAGTATACTTCGTGAGTAAGATTCAATGTTTCTTTATGACTTGCAAGACTTGAAGCATTCCTGGGAGGAGTATCTGAGTGGATAGTCAAAAAACCTGCACAACAGTCCAGCACTAGTTACTGAGAAAATGATAACAAAGAATACTACAAACTAAAGGTTATACTGAAAAGTAATTTAGAAATATAGAAATATGATGACAGAAAAAGACCACATGGCCTATCTAGTCTGTCCTTCCATATCAACAACTACAACAGTCCCCTTTTTACCTTTAGAGATCCTCTGTTTGTGTCCCATGCTTTTTTGAATTCAGTTACTGTCCTCATCTCTACCACCTCCACTGGGAGACTATTCCACGGATCCACTACTCTTTCCGTAAAGAAATATTTCCGCATATCAGCATGAAATAAGATGCAAGCTGTCAATCAGATTGCAATCCCTGTGCTTTCATAATATTTTGGAATTGTAAGCTGTCAACCCTGTGGGTAGTTGTCCTAAATTGTGTTTTGCCTTCAGTCAAGCGGCTAATTGTCAATAGAGTGACATCCATAGCTGCTGTTATTTTTTTGATCTATCGCACGGTTGGTCGCCTCCTTATGCGCTGGTCTTCAATCTTTCCAAGCATGATGTATTTCTTTAATGATCTTTCTCTTTGCATGATGTGTCCAAAGTATGAAAGTTGAAATCTTGTCATGTGAATTTCTGAAAGAAACCTTAGGTTTGATCTCCTCTAGTACTTACTGGTTTGTTTTTCAAGCAGTCCATAGTATACACAGAAAATTCTTCCATGCCTAGTCAAGTAATCTACCCCAAACCATAAGAACATAAGAACATAAGATATGCCATACTGGGTCAGACCAAGGTCCATCAAGCCCAGTATTCTGTTTCCAACAGTGGCCAATCTAGGTCATACGTACCTAGCAGTTTCCCCAAGGGACACAGGTTCCACAATGCTTGTACTGGTTCAAGCATTGATATCCTGGGTCCCTTCTTAATAATGGTTTATGGACCTTTCCTCCAGGAACTTGTCCAAACCTTTTTTAAACCCAGCTACACTAACAGCCTTTACTACATCCTCCGGCAACAAATTCCAGAGTTTGATTACACGTTGAGTGAAAAAATATTTTATTTTATTAGTCTTAAATAGTTTACCCTGTAGCTTCATTGCATGTCCCCTAGTCTTTCCATATTCTGATAAGGTAAACAATCGATCTACGTTTACCCGTTCCACTCCGTTCATTAATTTATAGACTTCTATCATATCTCCCCTCAGCCGTCTCTTCTCCAGGCTAAAGAGCCCCAACCTTTTTAGCCTTTCTTCATAGGAGTAGCCTTCCATCCCCTTTACCATTTTGGTGGCTCTTCTCTGAACCTTTTCTAAAATCGCTATATCCTTTTTAAGATACGGCGACCAGAATTGCACACAATATTCAAGGTGCGGTCTCACCATGGAACGATATACAGGCATTATAATATCTTTTGTTTTATTTTCCATTCCTTTCCTTATCATACCTAGCATTCTATTTGCTCTCTTGGCCGCCGCTGCACACTGGGCCGAGGGTTTTAACAAGGTATCCACAATGACGCCTAAATCTTTTTCCTGGGTGGTGGTTCCTAATGTGGAACCTTGCATCGTGTAACCATAGTTTGGGTTGTTCTTCCCTAGGTGCATAACCTTGCACTTCTCCACATTAAATTTCATCTGCCATTTTGATGCCCAGTCTTCCAATTTATCAAGATCCTCTTGCAATTTTCCACAATCCTCCTGGGTTTTAACAACTTTAAATAGTTTTGTGTCATCTGCAAATTTGATTACCTCACTTGTTATTCCACTTTCCAGGTCATTTATGAATATGTCAAAAAGCAGCAGACCCAGCACAGATCCCTGGGGTACACCACTATTCACCTTTCTCCATTGGGAAAATTGGCCATTGAGCCCTACCCTCTGCTTTCTATCTTTTAACCAGTTCCTGATCCACAGTAGTACACTGCCTCCTATCCCATGACTCTTTAGTTTTGCCAAAAGTCTCTCATGAGGGACCTTGTCAAAGGCTTTCTGAAAGTCCAGATACACAATATCAACCGACTCACCTTTGTCCACCTGTTTATTCCCTCCTTCAAAAAAAACATAACAGATTAGTAAGACAAGATCTTCCTTGTCTAAAGCCATGTTGGCTGTCTCCAATTAGGTCGTGACTATCTACATGCTGAGTAATTTTATTCTTTATGATGGTTTCTACCATTTTTCCCGGTACTGATGTCAGGCTCACTGGTCTGTAGTTTCCCGGATCACCCCTCGAACCCTTTTTAAAAATTGGTGTTACATTGGCGATCCTCCAATCCTCAGGTATTAGAGATGATTTTAATGATAGTTCACAGATTACTGCAGGTCTGCAATCTCAAATTTCAGTTCTTTCAACACCCTTGGATGTATACCATCCGGCCCAGGTGATTTGCTACTCTTCAGTTTATCTAATAGTTGTAAGACATCTTCCCGATGTATCGATATTTCCTTCAATTCTTCCACACCTTTAAATACCACTTCAGTCATGGGTAACATCCCTACATCTTCCTCAGTAAAGACCGAAGCAAAGAATTAATTCAGTCTCTCCGCTATCGCCTTGTCGCCTCTTAGTGCTCCTTTAACCCCTTTATCATCTAATGGACCAACTGACTCTCTCACAGGTTTTTTGCTACGAATGTACTTGAAAAGGTCTTTATTTCGCGTTTTTGCTTCCGCAGCAAGCTTCTTCTCAAATTCTCTCTTTGCCTGCCTTATCAATGCCTTGCATTTGACTTGCCAGTGCTTGTGCTGTTTCCAGGTTTCATCGTTTGGCTCTTTTTTCCATTTCCTGAAAGGTGCTTTTTTGGCAACAGCCTCTCTGACCTCACCTTTAAACCATGCTGGCAGTTTTTTTGACTTCCTTCCACTTTTCTTAAAGCGTGGAATACAGCTGGTCTGGGCTTCCAAGATAGTATTTTTCAACAACACCCAAGCTTGATGTACGTCTTTAACCTTTGCAACTGCTCCTTTTAGTTTTTTCTTAACTGTTTTCCTCATTTTATCATAGTCTCCCTTTCGAAAGTTAAAGGGTAGTACTGTGGATTTCCTTACTATCCCTCCTCCACTAATTAAATCAAAGGTGATCATGCTATGATCACTATTACCAAGTGGCCCCAACACCCTTATCTCTTGCACTACATCTGGTGTTCCACTAAGGACTAGGTCTAATATTGCTTCCCCTCTGGTTGGTTCATGAACCAGCTGCTCCAAGAAGCAGTCATTTATTTCATCTAGGAACTTTATCTCTCTAGCATGTCCTGTTGTGACACTGACCCAGTCGATGCCGGGGTAATTGAAATCACCCATTATTATTACTGCACTGTAATTTTTGCTAGCTTCCTTGATTTCTTTGAGCATTTCATCATCCATTTGTTCATTCTGGCCAGGCGGACGATAGTACACCCCCACTGCCATCGCCTTCCCCTTTTTACATGGAATTTCAATCCATAGAGATTCTACAGCAAATTTTGTTTCTTGCAAAACTTTAATCCTTTCTGACTCAATGCCCTCTCTAACATAGAGCGCAACCCCTCCACCAATTTGGTCAGCTCTATCATTACGATATAGTTTGTACCCAGGTATCACAGTGTCCCACTGGTTGTCCTCCTTCCACCATGTCTCTGAAATTCCAATCATATGTAACCTCTCGTTTAGTGCTATATATTCTAACTCTCCTATCTTGTTTTGTAGACTTCTAGCATTTGCATACAAGCATTTTAGAGACTGTAATTTATTCATATTAATTTGGCTATTGGTAGACATGGGTAATTTGGGATCTTTAAGTTCTGTCTGCTCCATACTCGAGGGCATTTGGGCTACTTTACTCTTTTTTGGAACCTCTCTGCTTTTTGTAGTATCCTTCAAGGATACATTCTTCCGAACCATGCGCTCTTGGGCAACTGTCGGCTTTCCCCTATTATCTAGTTTAAAAGCTGCTCTATCTCCTTTTTAAAGGTTAATGCCAGCAGCCTGGTTCCATCCCGGTTAAGGTGAAGCCCATCCCTTCGGAAGAGCCCCTCCTTTCCCCAGAATGTTCCCCAGTTCCTAACAAATCCGAACCCCTCATCTCTGCACCATTGTCTCATCCACGCATTGAGACTCCGGAGCTCTGCCTGCCTTTTGGGTCCTGCGCGTGGAACGGGAAGCATTTCGGAGAATGCTACCCTGGAAGTTCTGGATTTCAACTTCCTACCTAAAAGCCTAAATTTAGCTTCCAGAACCTCCCTTCCACATTTTCCTATGTCATTGGTACCGACATGTACCAAGACAGCAGACTCCTCCCCAGCACTATCTAAGACCTTATCTAGGTGGCGTGTGAGGTCCGCTACCTTCGCACCAGGCAGGCATGTTACCAGGCGATCCTCACGTCCACCAGCCACCCAGCTATCTACATGCCTAATGATCGAATCACCAACTATAACTGCTGTCCTAACCCTTCCCTCATGGGCACTTGGCCCTGGAGAAACCTCCTCGGTGCGAGAGGGGTTTACATCACCTGGAGGACAGGTCCTAGTTACAGGATCACTTTCTGCCACACCAGGGTGATGCTCTCCTGTCACGTGACCTCTCTCCTCCATGGCAACAGGGATGCTGCCAGACTGGAGGTGGGACTTCAGGACTATATCCCTGTAGGTCTCGTCTATGTACCTCTCTGTCTGTCTTATGTTTTCCAAGTCTGCTACTCTAGCCTCTAGAGAACGGACTCATTCCCTCAGAGCAGAGAGCTCCTTGCACCTAGTGCACACGTAAGACCTCTCACCAGCTGGGAGAAAATCATACATGTGACACTCAATGCAAAAGACTGGAAAGCCCACATCCCGCTGCTGGACTGCTGTCTGCATCTTAGTTTTAAGTTTGTGTTTAGATCTTTAAGTTCTTTATGTACTAAAGGGTGCTATGGATATTTATACCACTAAAACTGTACCTAAGAAGTCTGCCCAGTGTGCAGCAATGGCCAAGAAAGCAAATAGAACGCTAGGAATCATAAGGAATGGAATTGTGAATAAAACAAAGGATATTATAATGTTTCTGTATCATTCCATGGTGCAACCACACCTTGAATATTGTGTGAAGTTCTGGTTGCCATATCTTAAAAAGGATATAACTGAATTAGTAAAGGTACAAAGAAGAGATACAAAAAATGGTAACGGGAATGGAAGAATACCCCTATGAGGAGCGGTTTAAAAGGTTGGGGCTCTTCAACTTGGAAAAGAGACGGCTGAGGGGGAGGATATGATAGAGGTCTATAAATTAATGAATGGAGTGAAACGGTAAGCGTAGAATGGGTGTTTACGCCATCAAGAATAGAAGAGACGCAAGGAAGCTACAATGCAGCACATTTAAGACAAATAGAAAATATTTTTTCACTCAATGCATAATTGAACTCTGGAATTCGTTACCAGAGGATGTCGTATAAGCTATTAGTGTAGCCGGGTTTAAAAAAGGTTTGGACAAGTTCCTGGAGGAAAGGTCCATAAACCATTATTAAAGAGCATCCGAGAAATCTACTGCTTATCCCAGGACAAGCATTGTGGAACCTGTGTGCCTCTTTGGGAACCTACCAGGTACTTGTGGTCTGGATTGACCACTGTTGGAAATAGGAGACTGTGCTTGATGGACCCTGGTCTGGCCCGATAAGGCATTTCTTATGTTCTGATGTTCTTAAGAATCAGTGTATGCTGCAATTCCTATTCGTCTCTCCGGGCCAGTCCAGGAAAGTAGGGTAGTCGACCTCCTCCAGCAGCTGAGGACTGAAATACTGAAAATCTTTGCTGACAGCTGCTCTAGCTCCCCCTGGTGTCAGAGAAAGTCAGTCTTTCAGTCCTCAGCAGCTGAACAAGACGTGTGGCTGACAGGCTCCCCGGAGAGGCTAATAGGAACAGGATTGGATTCAGAAAGAAAGGAAAAAATATATATATATATTTTAAAATCTGAATGGCAGATGAGGTGTTTTATAAGCACTGGCTGATTGATTGGCTCTAGCAAGGCCAGTCAATGGAGCAACTTTCCGTTTGTTTCTTTATTAAAAAAAAAAAAAAGACAGTGCAGAACTCCTCCGTTTCTCCTAAGCCGCCCAGTCGGTGTGATTTCAGAGGCAGAGCCTGCTTCTTGGAGATTTTGGGGGGTGAGAGGCAATTGGGAAAAGGTCTGGGAGCCCCAGGAACCACTTCTCTTTCTCTGATGTCTACGGTTCCGGCTACCCGCTAGCAATGGTGGAGCGGATCGTCGCAGCTGTAACCTGGAGGTAGCTTTCAGGTAGGAGAGTGTACGGGAAGTCCTAAATGTGAAGAGCAGTGTGAAATTGCCGTCGCGGGGTGTAGAGTTCAGCTCTTTGTGGAATCGTGTACCGGTGAGTTTATTTTCCAAGGGCGCGCTCCGTTTCTCCGTGGTTTTTTGGAACCCCTTGAGGGTGATCGCGGCGGTGCGGTTTGTGTCCTTTATTCTCTTTCATTTCTTTTGTTTTTCTTTTCTGGAATGGAGCCTATAAAAAATACAGACCAAGAGGGGTTAGTTGGGCCCCAGAGCGTGGCAGAAAGAGCGGGAACTGCGGCCATTTTATCACAGCCGTCAGTTTCTCCCGCGGTGCCATTAAAGTCGGGGAAGAGGAAGGCTAAGTCGCACAAAGCTCCTTCTGCTGAGGGAGCAGTGCAACAATTTGTGTCAGTGGGGCCAGGGTCCTTAGAGTCTTTTCTTTCGGCTGAGTTTATTTTACCACTCCATAATGCCTATTTAATGAAGAGATCTCAGGCATCTTTCTCTCCTGCTACAGACAGCATGTCAGCAGTTAAAAAGGTGGAGTGCTCCGAGATAGACCCTGGGGAGGGGGTCTCCTCTAGGTTACAAGGAGTGGAATCAGTGTTAGAGGACTCGGGCCCACTGAGTTCAGGGTTTCAGCTGCCAGAGGACGGAGAAATTCTGTCAGAGGCCGGACTTGAGGTTTGGCCAGGGGAGTTGGAGGAGGGTGAGTTAGGACCAGGAGAGGATCCTAATGTGTTTCGAGTTTTCAGGAAGGAGGAGTTAGGAGCATTAATTGCGCATTCTCTGGCGGCATTAAATCTTGTGCTCCCTACAGTTCAGCAGGAGCCATTAGAGGATCCCTTATTGCAAGGTTTTAAGTCAGAACAGCGCTGTTTCCCCATTCACAGAGTTATTAAGCAGATGATTGAATCGGAATGGGAGTGCCCTGAAGCCTCCCTTAGGGGGAGTCGCGCGATTGCATGTCTGTACCCCGTTCCTCAGGACGAAAAGGAGTTATTGCATATGCCTAAGGTGGATGCCCTAGTTTCAGCTGTTACCAAAAAGACCACAATTCCAGTGGAAGGTGGTACGGCGTTGAAAGATTTTCAGGATTGTAGGTTGGAAGCGCTCCTAAAGCAGGCCTTTGATTCCAGTGCCTTGGCCTTACAGGCTTCAGTTTGTGGAGCGTATGTGTCAAGAGCGTCAATCCGCTGGCTTCAGGGAGAGTGCAGTCCGGATAAGGAGGAAGAGTCTTTGCCGGAAGGCGCAAAGCTGGAGTCGGCAGCAGCTTATCTAGCGAATGCCTTCTATGATTTGGTGAGGATATCTGCAAAATCAATGGCGTCCGTGATAGCAGCTAGGCACTTTCTCTAGTTACGGAACTGGACAGCAGATGTGTCGTCTAAGGCCCATCTCAGTAAGCTTCCATACAAGGGCAAGCTGCTTTTTGGAGAGGCTTTGTGAAGGATTGTGAAGGATTTAGGAGATTCCAAGGGGGGTCACCTTCCCGAGGATCGGCCGAGAGCGGCAAAGATGCCTTCAATACAGAGAGGTCAGGGGCGTGATTTTCGCAAGTTCCGTGGGTCCCGTTTTACGCCTTATCAACGAGGACATTTTGTGGCTAGAGGCCAGTCCTTTCGGGGGGCCAGGGGATTCAATAGGGGCTATTTTAATGCCCAGCAGAACTCAGCGAAAAAGCCACAATGAAGGGACACTGGTCCAGGCGGAGATTCCTGTGGGAGGTCAGATACAGGGGTTTCTCTCCGCCTGGGCCAGCATCACTACGGACCAGTGGGTTCTCGAGATTATCAGAGAGGGATATGCTCTAGAGTTCGCTCACCCACTGGTAGATGCTTTTGTAGCTTCTCCGTGCGGTCCTCTGACAAAAAGGGCTGCAATCAACGACACCTTGTCACGTTTGTTGCGCCTTCACGCAGTAGTGCCCGTTCCCACAGACCAGTGCGGCTTAGGTCGATACTCGATTTATTTTGTGGTTCCCAAAAAGGAAGGTTCTTTTCGGCCCATTCTGGATCTCAAGCTCATGTGCCACATTTCCGGATGGAAATCTTACGGTCCATTATCTGGTCGGTAAAGCCGGGGGAATTTCTTTCATCCATAGATTTAACAGAAGCGTATTTGCATATACCAATCCGAAAAGAACACCAAAAATTTCTTCGGTTTGCCGTTCCCATGGGTCATTTTCAGTTCCATGCGTTGCCGTTCAGGCTAGCTACGGCTCCTCGTACCTTCACCAAGGTCATGGTGGTGGCGGCAGCGGCGCTACGGAAAGAAGGGATTCAGGTTCATCCATATCTCGATGATTACTTGATCCGGGCTCCGTCGCTAGCGGAGTCCCTCTCATTGACTGCAAGAGTGGTGGAGTTTCTCGAGCAGCTAGGTTGGGTCATCAATCAATCAAAGAGTCATTTGGAACCGGGGCAGCAATTGACTTATCTGGGAGCTTATTCGATACAGAGAGAGGCTCAGTTTTTCTTCCGGCGGAAAGGGTTCAAAAGATTTTCTCGCAGGTTACGGCATTTCTGCGCATTCTGGCACCGACAGCTTGTAGATATTTACAGGTGTTAGGGTCGATGGCGGTGGCCTTAGACCTGGTACCGTGGGCCAGAGCACATATGCGGCCTCTTCAGCAGGCGTTACTGGCGAGGTGGTCTCTGCAAGATCATCCTCTCTCTCGACGGTTGCCGTGTCTGGAAGAGGTGTGGATCAGTCTGCAGTCGTGGCTGGTTCCTGCGCATCTCCAAGCGGGAGTGCCGCTAGACCTGCCAGACTGGGTGTTGCTCACAACAGATGCCAACCTTTCTGGCTGGGGGGCACATTGGTTGACGCGAATAGCGCAAGGCATCTGGACAGCGAAGGAGAGTGTTTGGTCGATCAATTGTTTGGAGCTGAGAACGGTTTGGTTGGTGCT
Source organism: Ichthyophis bannanicus (assembly GCA_033557465.1). Classification (NCBI taxonomy): domain Eukaryota; kingdom Metazoa; phylum Chordata; class Amphibia; order Gymnophiona; family Ichthyophiidae; genus Ichthyophis; species Ichthyophis bannanicus. The sequence continues at coordinate 289,818,595 of CM066043.1, forward strand.
GGTACAGTTTGTCAATCTGCTCGAGGGGCGAGCAGTTCGGGTGTTTTCCGACAACTTGGTGACGGTCTTGTACATCAACAAGCAGGGCAGCACGGGCAGTGCATGGCTTCTAGAGGAGAGTCAACAGTTGTTTCAATGGGCGGAAGCGCATCTCATAGCGATTTCGGCAGCTCATGTGGCAGGAAAAGACAACATTCAGGCGGACTATCTCAGTCGAAAGGCAATAGATCCCGGAGAATGGGAACTGAACTGGGCGATATTTCACGAGATCATGGTGAGGTGGGGTCTCCTAGTTCTGGATCTCATGGCCACTCAAGCCAATGCCAAAGCGGCTCGATTTTACAGCAGGCGCAGGGAGCATATGTCAGAAGGGCTCGATGGTCTGGTTCAGCCTTGGCCATTGGGTCAGCTACTTTACGTATTTCCTCCGTGGCCGCTAATAGGTCGGATAATTCAAAGAATAGCGAACTGCGCGGGAACGGTGATCCTCATTGCTCCGGATTGGCCCAGACGTCCATGGTATGCCGATCTGGTGCGTCTGCTAGTGGCTCCTCCTTGGAGGTTGCCCGCTCGAGTAAATCTGTTGTGCCAAGGTCCCGTCTTAATGCCGCTGGTGGATCGATTCTTGCTTACGGCTTGGCTCTTGAGAGGGAAAGGTTACGTCGCAGAGGATACTCATGGTCCGTGATAGCCACTATGTTAAAATCCAGGAAGACATCTACTTCGTTAGCGTACATTCGGGTATGGCATATTTTTGAGGCGCGGTGTGAAGAACGACAGGTTCGACCTTCGGGTGTGAAGCTGATGGATATCTTAGCCTTCCTTCAGGGAGGACTTGAGAAAGAACTAGCCCTCAATTCTCTTAAGGTGCAGCTGGCGGCGCTGGCCTGTTATAGAGGGAAGGTGCAAGGTCGTTCAATTTCCTCGCATCCGGATGTGCGGCGGTATCTTAGGGCGGCCAAGATCATTCGGCCTCCAATTCGGCAAATAGTTCCTCCTTGGGATGTGAATTTGGTGTTGGAGGCTCTGACAGAGCCGCCGTTTGAATCCAAGACACTGGGTAATCTCCAAGAGCTGTCCTGGAAGACTGCCTTTTTGGTGGCATTGTATTCCGCTCGCAGAGTTTCGGATCTGCAAGCACTCTCGTGCAGGGAGCCGTACCTTCAGTTTTTGGCGGAGAAAGTAGTATTCTCCAGGACCAAGCAGGAAGTCAGTCCTCACTTATGGGTGACGTCGGCGCCGACGGAGCCCTCGCGGAGCAATTTTCCCCAGCTTTCAAAGAAAGCCTTTGGGAATTGCAGCGCGCATGCGCGGTCGTCTTCCCGCCCGAGGGTGCCATCTTAGCCAGTCTTCTTTTTTCCGCGGAGCCCTACAGACGTCCCCGTCTTGTCCCCGCGAAAAAGTTGATTTTCTTCTTTGTTTTATCCTTTTTTCTTTCGGTTCGACGCCGATCGTTTTCCCGCCCGGACTCGCGACGCCGGTCTCGAGTCCGCTTACTTTTTTCGGTTTTTCTGACTTAGTCAGCTTTCGTTTTCGGTTTCCCTGGCAGCCCGGTCCTTTGACCTCGCAGGGGCACTTTTTCCCCCGATGGCTGCCAGTGGGTTTAAGCGGTGTGGTCGGTGTGACCGAAATATGTCACTAACCGACACACACGACTTTTGCCTCCGCTGTCTGGGCCCGGATCATGAGGAACTGATCTGTGGGCCCTGCAGCAAACTGTCCTCAAAGGCGTTGAGGAGTCGGCGGCATCAGCGTGAGAGAATCTTCGCTGACCCCAGCCGTACCCGGACCTCGTCGGAGGCCTCCGCGTCGAAAGGCTCCAGCTCGGACCGTCGCCGGAGCTCCTCCGACCGGGGTTCTCCCTCCGGGGACCATCGTCGGAAGGAAAAACCCGCGAGGGCGGCGTCGGTGGACGCTCCTGGTTCCGCGAGGGCCAGGTCGCATAGCCCCGACAGCCGCCCCGGGTCCTTGGAGAAGGAACACATCCCGAAGCGACCTCGCCTGGAGTCGGAGATGCCTGCCCGGGTAAGTCCTGTGGTCCTTCTGGACTCGCCTCCGCGACAGCCGACGTCGGGCCCGACGCCGTCGGGGCCCGAGTTGGGGGCTGCTGGGTCACCTGAGCTCGGACTCAGGTTGACGGCCTTGGAGAGCAGACTGTCTGCCTTCATGGACCAGCAGCGGGCACTGCTCGCTGGCTTCGCTGGCGCCGCTGCCCCGACCGCCGCGACGTCGACGTCCAAGTCGACCCCGGAGACCGAGCCGATCCTCGAGTCGATGAGAACTCGAGTCGATCCTCGGTCGAGGTCACCCTCGGCCTCCCGTTCGGGACCGAGGTCGCCGACGCCGACTCCCTCGACGTCGGGGCGGCTGGCGCCGCACCCTGCCCGGGCCGACCCCACCGAGTCCTCGTCGGAGTCGGTCTGGGAGTCTGAGGAGGAAGAGTCACCTGATTCTTTCCGGACTCGGTGTGTCCCATCGGACTCACCGGGGTCCGAGCCTCGGAAGCAGTCCCCCCCGGAGGATGCCCGGTTCTCGGACTTCGTTAGGGATATGGCCAAGGCTTTGGCCTTCCCTGCGGATCCCGAGGAGGAGCCTCGAGCCGAAGAGCTCGACGCCCTCCAGTATGACTCTCCCGCGAGGGAACACTTTACTGTACCGGTTCCTCCTATGCTGGAACGACTACTCTTCCGCATGTGGGAGAGTCCGGCCTCCTCGCCGGTCCTGAGCAAGCGGGTCGATTCTATCTATCGGGTCCGCAAGAGCCCTGGCTTTCAGAAGGCACAGCTGCCACACCATTCCATGGTAGTGGAATCGGCCATGCATCGTCTTAAGAGCCAGAAGATGCACTCCTCGGTGCCTCCTGGAAGGGAGGCCCGTAACCTGGATGGCCTTGGCAAGAAGTGCTTCCAGGGCTCTATGCTCGCATGTCGTGTCCAGACTTACCAGCTCTACATGGGCATGTATCTCCGGGATCTGGCTAAAGAGCTAGCCGGATTCTCCGCTGGTCTCTCCGAGGAGCCCTTGCGGAGGTTCCTAGCCTTGTCCACGGGCATTCGGGAATGCTCAAAGTTCATGTCCCGAGCAGCCTATGATGGCTTTGAGGCCTCGGCTCGAGTAGCCGCAGCCGGCATCGGTGCCCGCCGACAGGCTTGGCTTCAGTCGTCAGACCTTGAGCCCTGGGTACAGGACAAGTTGGTCGATGTCCCCTGCCGAGGCGAAAACCTCTTTGGCAAGCCCATGGCGGAAAAGGCTGCACAAATTGAGACTGAGACTCTCACCAGGACCAGGCTTTCTAGGAAGACCTCCGCCCCTTCCCAGAAAAAGAAGGGCTCGGGGAAAAAGTCCTTTTACCCGAGGAAGGCGGCTGCCTACAAACAATACCCCCATTATCAGGCCCCTGCAGCTCCCCAACAGGGCCAGCAGGCCAAGGGACGGGGTAACGGGTCCCGTAGGCAGCAAGCCCCCAAGCCTGCACCACCAGCCCCTGCTCAGCAGGGTGGGGGCTTTTGACTCGCTCAGCATAGCCTCTCCCCCCCCGCTGGTTCCTCCCAGCACCGGAGGCCGGCTGGTTCACTTCGCCCACAGGTGGTCCAGCATCACCGCAGATGCCTGGGTACTTCAGGTCGTGCGAGAAGGCTACCTTCTCCACTTCCATCAGGTCCCTCCCTCCTATTTTCCGGGAGAACCTCCGCGCCCCCCTCTGCACAGGGAGTTGCTCCTTCGGGAGTTAGCAGGTCTTCTGCAGGAACAGGCGGTGGAACCGGTGCCACACCACCTGAGAGGTCAAGGCTTTTATTCGAGGTATTTTCTGATACCAAAGAGAACAGGGGGCCTCAGACCCATCCTGGACTTGCGCAACCTCAACAAGTTCCTTGTGCGGGAGAAGTTCAAAATGCTTACCCTTGGAATCCTTCTGCCCTACCTCCAGCAGGGAGATTGGCTATGCTCCTTGGATCTAAAGGATGCCTACACGCACATCCTCATCCACCCAAGCCACCGCCAATACCTAAGGTTTGTGGTGGCAGGAAATCATTACCAGTACAGAGTACTGCCCTTTGGCCTATCCTCCGCACCGTGAGTCTTCACAAAATGTCTCGCGGTCGTGGCGGCCCATCTCCGGCTTCACGGCCTCTATGTCTTTCCGTACCTCGACGACTGGCTCATCAGAGCAGCGTCCGCTCAGGAGGTCACCAACGCCACGTGCCGCACGGTGACTCTGCTGCAGCACTTGGGCTTTGTTATAAACTTCGCAAAGTCCACTTTGCTCCCCTCACAGGATCTCGAGTTCATCGGCGCAAGGCTGCACACTCCTCGGGCACGAGCGTACCTACCGCTCGACAGGGCTCAACGGCTCATGGACCTAGCCGACCGCTTTCGCAGCCAGCCCCTGGTCTCCGCCAGGCGCTTCCTGAGACTGCTCGGCCATATGGCTTCCACCGTCCATGTGACCCCCAATGCCCGCCTGAATATGCGGTCTGCTCAATGGTGTCTCCGCCAGCAGTGGCGACAAGCCACAGGCGGCCTAGCGGACCTAGTGCGCGTCTCCGAGCCGCTGGTCTCGTCTCTCCGGTGGTGGCTCCGGCAGCCGAACCTGATATTCGGAATGCCTTTCCAGTCACCTCAGCCGACCCGGGTGCTGACCACCGATGCATCCCTCCTGGGCTGGGGAGCACATTGCCAAGAGGCACGTACTCAGGGCCTCTGGACCACGTGGGAGTCTGCTCAGCAGATCAACTTCCTGGAGCTCAGGGCGATCCGCCTAGCTCTCAAGGCCTTCTCCCACCTGACTTCCCACCAATCCGTCCTTGTCCAGACGGACAATCAAGTTGCCATGTTCTACGTGAACAAGCAGGGGGGCACGGGCTCCTTCCTCCTCTGCCGGGAGGCACAGAAGCTCTGCTCTTGGGCCGTCAGTCACGGCATTCTCCTCAAGGCGGTTTATCTTCCGGGCCAAGAAAATTGCCTTGCAGACAAGCTCAGCAGGGTCCTCCAGCCGCACGAGTGGCGTCTGGATCCCTTGGTGGTTCAGAAGCTCTTCCTCAAGTGGGGTCTCCCCACGGTAGATCTCTTTGCCAGTCCTCACAACCGGCAACTTCCTCGCTTCTGCTCTCGTCAGCCACACCCCCTTCGGGTTGCGGCGGACGCCTTTCTGATCTCATGGTCGGGGAGCCTTCTGTATGCTTTCCCTCCCATCCCGCTAGTCTCTCTCGGACTCTTTTCAAGGTTCTCCGAGACAAAGCCTTCATGATCCTGGTGGCCCCTCGCTGGCCCAGGCAGCCGTGGTTTCCGCTCCTGCTGCAACTGGCGGTGGAGGATCCAATCCCTCTGGGGGTACAACCGGATCTCCTCACTCAGGATCAGGGGTCCCTCCTGCACCCCAACCTCAGGTCTCTCAACCTCATGGCCTGGCTGCTGAGAGGGTAGTCCTTGCTCCCCTTCTCCTGCCGGCGGAAGTGGAGGAGGTCGTCTTGGCTTCGCGACGGCCTTCTACCCGCAAATGCTACGCCCTTAAATGGCGTCGCTTTGCAGTCTGGTGTACCCGACAGTCTCAGGATCCCTTCTCCTGCCCGGTGTCGGTGATCTTGCAGTACTTGCTGCACCTCTCTAATCTGGGACTTAAGTCCAACTCCGTCAAAGTTCACCTCAGTGCTCTTTCAGCACATCATGTGCCGGTGGACGGCAGACCTCTCTCCAATGACCCTCTCGTAGCGAGGTTTCTCCGAGGTCTCCTTCTACTTAAACCACCTCTGCGCCCGCCAGCGCCTGACTGGGACCTGAATGTGGTGTTGCAGCGGATCACCTGTCCGCCTTTTGAACCTATGGCTACCTGTTCTCTCTCCGTTTTCTGTCTTGGAAAACACTGTTCTTGATAGCCCTCACTTCCGCTAGACGCGTAAGTGAATTGCAGGCCCTCGTGTCTGATCCCCCTTACACTCGGTTCTACAAAAATAGGGTAGTCCTACGGACTCATCCGAAATTTCTGCCTAAAGTGGTCTCCCCTTTTCACATCAATCAGGAGGTGGTACTTCCAACCTTCTTTCCCAGACCACACTCCAGCCGAGCTGAGACGGTCCTCCATACCCTGGACTGTAGAAGGGCTCTGAACTTCTACCTTGACCGTACGCGGGAGCACCGTAAAGCTGCTCAGCTTTTTGTGTCTTTTGACCCCAATAGATTGGGGCTCCCGGTCTCCAAGCGTACTCTGTCCATCTGGGTTGCGGACTGTATCTCTTGGGCTTATGGGGCAGCCGGACTCTCCTTAGAAAGTCGAGTCACGGCTCATTGCGTTCGGGCAAAGGCCACGTCAGTGGCTTACCTCCGCTCTGTTCCGCTGGCAGACATCTGCCGGGCCGCTACTTGGTCTTCGAGCCAGACTTTTGCGGTCCATTACTGTCTCGAGAGGGAGTCCCGTAGGGACAGTGCTTTCGGACAGGCAGTCCTCCGTAATCTCTTTGAGGTCTGAGCAACTCCTACCCTCCATCCCGGATGTGGGCTACCGGTGGGTGATAATTCAGCGAAGATTCTATCCTTCTGTGCTGCTGAGCTAGAGGGAGCTCATTTTTGTGCTTAGGGTCTCCGGTAGCCTTGAGCTTGGGAGTCCCATAAGTGAGGACTGACTTCCTGCTTGGTCCTGGAGAAAGCGTAGTTACTCACCTGTAACAGGTGTTCTCCAGGAGCAGCAGGAATCAGTCCTCACTACCCTCCCTCCTCCCCTTGGAGTTGCAATCGTCTGCTTATGTTCTTTTTGCAAATTTTTATGCTGTCTTTTTTAGCTATGTCATCTGACTGGCTAAGATGGCACCCTCGGGCGGGAAGACGACCGCGCATGCGCGCTGCAATTCCCAAAGGCTTTCTTTGAAAGCTGGGGAAAATTGCTCCGCAAGGGCTCCGTCGGCGCCGACGTCACCCATAAGTGAGGACTGATTCCTGCTGCTCCTGGAGAACACCTGTTACAGGTGAGTAACTACGCTTTACGGCCAGTGCCATTTTTTTCTTCCTAAAGTGATCTCTAGCTTTCATATTGTCACAACTACTCATTCAGGCGGTAGCCTAGGAGCAGGTGAACATGCCTGTCTTACTCTCTACAATTACTGTCCAAGATGGCCGCCAAGGAAGGCTGCTGGGTAATGTAGTTTTTAGAGCAAGGATTGTGACCACACGGTAAATAGGCAAAACAGAGAATTTTATTTCGGGGTTTCCCCTCCGCATTGAATTCAAAAACCTCAACTGAAATTGGATAAATTCTCCAATAAGGCAAACAAGAATGTGAAAACAGGTTGAACACAAAAATACAGGATTTCCTTTTAAAACATCAGCTTTCCACTTCCCGTGAGGAACAAGCTTCTAAAGCTCAATCTGTTCTCCAGATTAGCTTCTTGTTATTCACTTTCAAACAGGATTTTTACTTTGTACAAGTTGGAAGACCAACACTTGTCATTCTTTTCAACAGCTTCCTTTCTCCAAGCCATGCACAGCACAAGTCCTTAAATGGCTTTCTTGATACAGTCTTTTACATAGGCAAAGAATCAGCAGCTATTCATGTTCTTGGCCAGACACAGAGAACACTGCATTTCTTCTATATCTGAACCATTAGGATCCTCCAGCAAATCTATTTCCATTTCATTTCCAGATTTGCTGTGTCTATCCTGAATATCAGCTGACTGGTTATTCTCCTGCCTTATCAGCTCCTGCAATCTTAACAACAGCTGTTCCCTATGGTCTCCAGCCACAGGCTCTTGCAACGGAGTTTCTCTCCCTTTCAAGAAGTTAGCAAGCTCTGTTAGAGTGGAGGTTTGGCAGTCATTGGCATAAGTTCTAGGCTTAATAAAGGTTTGCTTTCCAGAGTTCAGGGGCACACAGCGTTTAGCACTGTCTCTTAATTTTTTAACAATGCCTTCAGCCTGGCTTTGGTTAGGAATTAAAGAAAAGACATTTTCGTTACCTTCAGGGTTTAAATGCTGTCTTGAACTACTTCCCCACCTGGAAACACTTCTTTGTCCTGGAAACTGTTGCCTGCCCTGGGTTCCAGACACCCTTTGTTTCTCCTTTACTCTTGCATGTAAATCAGCCAGGTCTCTTCCTGAAGCTCCTCTTTTCAATGGAACTAAAGTACCTGCTTCAAAACCCAGCAAGTTTCTGATTCCAGGCTTGTTCCCTTCAGAATCAGCTCCCCTTACTTGAACTGCTTCTGGAACTCCACGGACTCCAAACACTGCCTGCTCATCTTGCTGCTGCTTCGTTTCTGTTCCTCTTTGCTGCGTTTCTCTCTGCTGTGCTTCTGTTTGTTCTAAAACTGAAACATTTTTAAACTGCTGCCTTTCAGGCACCACGCCTTTCTTCCTGCCCATGTGCAGCTCATCAGTGCTCAACCTAGCCCTGACGTCACTAGGTGGGCGGGGCTTAGCACTCGGAATACTCTGCCCTTGAGGCTTGTGGTTTCTATGGGAACTGCTTTTCTCTCTAGATTTAAAGGAACAGGGCTCCTCTCCCTGCCATTCCATTTCCTCTGCAGCGTCCTCCTCACCACACAATGAATCAAGCCGTTTTCCTTCCTACCTTTCGTCCTCATGAAGGGGAAAAGTGGGATCGGTCACTGAAGAGGTTAGATTTAGGACGCGTGCTATGAAGATATCTCAAGGAGACAGAACCGTTTCAAAAGTCGGATAGGTTGTTCGTACTGTTCGGGGGTCCGACTAAAGGAAAGGCGGCGACCAAGGCTTCTATCGCTCATTGGGTGAAGCATGCCATTAGGGCAGCTTATCACGCGAAGGGCGTGAAGGCTCCAGTGGGGATCAGAGCTCATTCTACTAGGGGTCAGGCGGCTTTGTGGGCGGAGTCTGCCTTGGTTCCACCGGTGGATATCTGTAGAGCGACGATGTGGTCGTCTTTGCATACGTTTGCTAAGCACTATCGGTTGGATGTTCAGTCGCGGGAAGATGCTAGGGTAGGGGCCTCGGCAGTTGTGGGAGGGCTTGCAGGACCCTCCCGGGTTTAAGTACTTCTTTTGGTACTGCCCTACTTTCCTGGACTGGCCCGGAGAGACGAATAGGAAGGAGAAATTAGACCTTACCTGCTAATTGTCTTTCCTTGAGTTCTCTCCGGGCCAGTCCAGGACCCTCCCTCTATTATCTGCGAGAACTGAAACTGTTACAGTCCTCGGCCAAAGGTTTCCACATATAACAGGTTGCCAAGCTGGTGGCCGGAGCTGGGGAAATTGGAAGACATATTCAAGAAAAGTGTTTTTAAAAAAAGAAAAAAATGCGAAGAGAAAAAATGGAGAATAAGAGGAGAAACTGTTAAATGATATTGTCTATAGTTATAACGACGTAGCTTAACAGTTAGTTCTTTTGTTATTTTGTTTTTCCAGTTTAGCACGTTTTTAGGTCCGCTGCTTTGATTTATTTATTTATTTATTTTATTTACATTCTCTTATATACCGCGCTATTCTGCATCAGTGCGGTTTACATTGAACAAACTGAAATTACATTGAACAGGGCATTATAACTTGGAGATAACTATTTTACAGGGAACATGGGCTATGGAAGGTTAAGTGGCTTGCCCAAGACCACAAGGAGCACCTGTGGGACTAGAAACCCCAGTCCTTCCGGCCCAAGGTTGCTGTCCTCTAGTGGGATTTGAACCCCCGACCTTCCGGCCTGAAGTACCTTGCCCCAACCACTAGGCTACTCCTCCACTCCATTAGACTGACTCTCTCTGACACCAGGGGGAGCTAGAGCGGCTGTCAGCAAAGATTTTCAGTATTTCAGTCCTCAGCTGCTGGAGGAGGTTGACTACCCTACTTTCCTGGACTGGCCCGGAGAGAACTCAAGGAAAGACAATTAGCAGGTAAGGTCTAATTTCTCCTTATACTGTATATCCCAAGAGTTGCAGATGGTATGGGCCTTAAGTAAATAGATTATACACATAGAGCTACCGTCACGGGCCTTCAGGCAGACCTAACAGCATCAATAGATCCAAATGTTCAAAACGTGCTTAAGCATGAAAGCAAATAGCTAGTTAGTTTCCATCGTTAAATTTGGACAAATATTCTGAGAAATAGAAGGAATGAGTTAGAATCCACTAGCTCATATATGAAAAGGCAACGAAATTTGAAAAACAAGAGCAAAGCCACTTCAAAAAATTAGATCAGCAAATGGGGGAAACCAATTTGGCTATAGCATAAATATAGTGGGAAATACAAAAAGTTATTTCAGCAATTACAAGTAGATCAAAACTGAAGACAAGAATAGTTAAGGAAAAGTAACTGCAAACCTAAACAGAGAAACATGGCGTAAAAAGACCTCATGGCCTATCTAGCCTGCCCTTCCATATCAACCACTACAGCAGTCCCCTTTTTTCCATTAGAGATCCTGTGTGTTTATCCCGTCCTTTTTTGAATTCAAATACAGTACTATCGTCATCTTTACCACCTCCACTGGGAGACTATTCCACACATCTACCACTCTTTCTGTAAAGAAATATTTCCGCATCCCCTTTCACCCTCATCCTATGTCCATTTGTAGCAGAACTTGCCTTCAATTGAAAGAGACTCCTGTGCATTTATGCCACAGAGGTATTGAAATGTCTGTATCATATCTCCCCTATTCCATCTTTCCTTTAAAGTATGCATCTTAAGTATACATACATAGAGCATACCTATCTCAGCATCCTCCTTCTGAGCCAACAACAAACACTTAGCAGCTGTAGCAATCGAGTGTACCTGCCGTTCACCATTTCTGAAAGCAACACATAGAGGCAAATTAAAGGCCCTCTCTGAACTATGCAAGCACTAGCTTTAAGGAGACATCATCAGCGACCATCATACAGGGAGACAGCACAATTATACATATACAGCATTAGAGTCCTGTTCTCCTTAGCCCAGCACACAGTGCCATCACAATGAATCAACAATGGAAATAAAACCACACGCTTATACCTGCTGTGCACTAATCATCATGCTATTGATTGATTATGGATCACCTCTCACCTGCATACCCCAAAACATACCCATCATACACAGCCATAATCGTGCTAAAGCACACATACAACCCATAAAGGCTGATCCTTATCACACCATGCAGATGGCTTGACAGGACAAACTCAAACCATAATTTAACAGCACCCAGCCTGAAATGCTGTTTAATAAACACAAGGTCAATAAAAAATAAAATATCTATAATAACAGACTATATAGATTCAGACAAACCAGACATAATATTCATTACTGAATCTTGGTTGGCTAACACTGATCTGATTCTTTTCAGTCAACTGAAATTATCAAACTACAACATTTTCAACTGTCTCAGAGAGAACAAAAAAGGCAGAGGTGTACTTACTATAATAAAAGAGAAGCTCACATCATTCACACCAGCTATTGATAGAAAACAAACACTTTGTATTCTGTCTAACATACAGATCCCCCACAGCTGATCCAAATAACCTAACATCAATTCTAGAACAAGCATGTGCCAACAAACCACAGAACAATCAACGAGTCCTTCTCAGAGACTTCAATCTGACATCCACCCATGCTCACTCATTCCTTAGTGTAATGATCAATATGGATTTTCAACAAATCATCAGTACCCCTACCCACAATAAGGGAAACATACTTGACCTGATATTTCTACCTAATGACATACTTGATAACTCACAGCAACCTTCTGTTCAAATGATGCCTGTGCCCTGTATGACCTTTTCATAATCAACTTCACCATAACACATCAACCGCACCTAAGCAAAAATATAACTAGACCAAACATATCATGCCATTTCAAGAAATTTGACAAGCAAACTTTCATAAATGACATCTTGCCACAACTCAACCCAGAATTAGAGGACTACAAAAGGAGCCTTGAAGGACTATAAAAAGGGACTGCTACATCTGGAGACAGATATGCAATTGTAAGTATCTACTTCTGGGAATTTTTCTAAATCTTGGGGAAAAAGGAATTCTTTAGATTAAAGCTGATTAATCTGTGAACCCAGTGTATTTGTTAAATCAGTCAGGGACTAGTAGCAGCAAAGAGCTTTCAGTTTAAATTTAAAACACAGAAGAGAGCTTTCTGGTTAAATTTAGAACCCAAGACTCCCTCTATCCAAACAAGGCTGTGGGACTCCCCCTAGAGATTGGTCACAGATTACCTTAGAAGCATAGGACAGGGTACTGTGTAGCAGCCAGTTTTTAATAAGTCGTCTTTCCCTCCCTCCATTTCCAACACCTACCCACCCCTGGGATAATCGTAGCTTTATAGGTGCTTAAACTTCTTAAAGGAAAGGAGGTGCCATATACATTCTCAGATGCAGGTGTTTATTCTCAACAGCATACATTAAGGACCTGAGATTAATTAAATTTCAGATGAAGAAAGTACATTAAACGTATTAGGTATAGTTTTATTAGTATAAGTATCCCCAGCAACCCTTAGTAAGTAAGAACTTAAAGATCTAAACACAACCTTAAAACTAAGATGCAGACAGCAGTCCAACAGCGAGATGGGGGCTTCCCAGTCTTTTGCACTGAGTGTCACATGTATGATTTTCTCCCAGTTGGTGAGAGGTCTTACGTGTGCACTAGGTGCAAGGAGCTCTTTGCTGTCAGGGAACGAATCCGTTCTCTAGAGGCTAGAGTAGCAGACTTGGAAGACTTAAGAAAGACAGAGAGGTACATAGACGAGACCTACAGGAATATAGTCCTGATGTCCCACCTCCAATCTGGCAGCATCCCTGTTGCCATGGAGGAGAGAGGTCACGTGACAGGAGAGCATTACCCTGGTGTGGCAGGAAGTGATCCTATAGCTAGGACCTCTCCTCCAGGTGATGTAAAACCCTCTCGCACTGAGGAAGTTTCTCCAGGGCCATGTGCCCATGAGGGAAGGGTTAGGACAGCCGTTATACTTGGTGATTCGATCATTAGGCATGTAGGTAGCTGGTGGACATGAGGATCGCCTGGTAACATGCCTGCCTGGTCTGAAGGTAGCAGACCTCACGCGCCACCTAGACAAGGTCTTAGATAGTGCTGGGCAGGAGTCTGCTGTCTTGGTACATGTTGGTAGCAATAGGCAGTCCAACAGATGAGGCAAGGAATCACGTGGTACCAAGCACACAGTCCAAAACGTGATGTGGGTGGAAAAACACTTTATTTAATAGTAATACCAAAGACCTATTTAACAACCCGACACAGGCCGTGTTTCGAAAACCTTCATCAGGGGTTGTTGGAGTAGGTTCTAGAAACATGGAAACATATAGAATAAATAAATTAAAAGTAAAACAGTTGGGAAAGAACAAAATACTAATTAAAAACATAAAACACGCATATATACATTAAAATCAATCATATAAATAAATGAATAAATCAACTATACATAAAATGTATAAAACAGAATAAAAGTACTAAAAAGTGTGGATACGCAAGTATAATTAAATAATTAAGAGCAAATAATAAAACAACATGACTGAAATTAAATAAAACCATTAAGGGGTGTAGCAAGCAATATTACTTTACCAAGAATACCTTAGTTGTAGATATAATGGACATGTAGCCCTCAAAGGGAGGTAACAGGACTAAAATGAAGAAAACAAATTTTAGGCATATGTATACATTGGAGATAATAACTTAACATCTATAATACATCTAAAAAAAAATTTTAATTTACATCTCAAACAGTAAAACAATAAATAAATAAACAACTAAAAGAAACTGAAGGACCAAAGGACCTTAGAAAATAGGAAACAAAATTTAAATTAAACCAATAGAGGCAGCGGGTGCGGAGTACATGTACCAAGAGCTAGGAAGGGAGGAGGTCAGACTCGAACTCAGAGGTACCGGCAGAGCTTCATGAAAAGCAACTCATAGTGACTGTTATCAAATGTCGATCTTAGATTCAAACATATTGGAGAGGTGAAGACAGAGATGTCCCCAAGCTAGTCTTCCTCAATATATTTCCATAATGAAAATTATCTCTATTTAGAAATTAGATTGGCTAGCTGTAATTAAATCTAATATTGAAACCAAACATCTATATTCCGTATTCGTCAAACTTTAAAGTTGTTAGAACAGAAGAACCATGGCGAAGCAGATGAGAAAAGTCTAAACTGACCGCCTGAAAATATTTACAAACAGAAAATCTAAAGCAGTGTAAACTATCAATTTTACGTAGGTAGGATCTAGATGGTGCAAACAAATATGGCGGTATAGTTGATAAGATCTTACTTACCAATATAAGTAACTGTCATATATTTCTGCCTTCCAAAACAAGCAGCTCGTAGTCAATTACGCCAAAAATCATCTAACTGAAAAACGCCGACACATGCGCAAACCTTTTAATCTTTGCATGGTAGCAATGACATAGGAAAATGTGGTAGGGAGGTTCTGGAGGCTAAATTTAGGTTTTTAGGTAAGAAGTTGAAATCCAGAACTTCCAGGGTAGCTTTCTCAGAAATGCTTCCCGTTCAACACGCAGGACCCAAAAGGCAGGTAGAGCTCCAATGTGTGGATCAGACGATGGTGCAAGGATGAGGGTTTTGGATTTGTTAGGAACTGGGGAACATTCTGGGGAAAGGAGGGTCTCTTCCGAAGGGATGGGCTTCACCTTAACTGGGATGGAACCAGGCTGCTGGCATTAACCTTTAAAAAGGAGATAGAGCAGCTTTTAAACTAGATAATAGGGGAGAGCCAACAGTCGCCCAAGAGCGCATGGTTCAGAACAATGTTTCTCCAGGACCAAGCAGGAAGTCAGTCCTCACATATGGGTGACGTCGGCGCCGACGGAGCCCCCATGCGAAGCATTTCCCCAGCTTTCAAAGAAAGCCTTTGGGAATGCAGCACGCATGCGCGGTCCCCTTCCCGCCCAAGGGTGCCATCTTGCTCAGTCTTCTTTTTTCGCGGACCCCGACGGTTCTACAGGACCATGCAGGAAGTCAGTCCTCACTTATGGGTGACCTTGACGTCGATGGAGCCCCTGTGCGGAGCAATACCCCAGCTTTCTAAGAAAGCCTTTGGCAATACTGCACGCATGCGCGGTCCCCTTCCCGCCTAAAGGTGCCATCTTGCTCAGTCTTTCTTTTTCCGTGGAGCCCACCGGACGTCTGTCCGTGTCACCCGGAAAAATTGACGTTTTTTCTTACGATTTCATCGTGTTTTTTTCTCCAGTTTGACGCCGGTTCCCCTTCCCGCCGGGTTCGGTACACTGGTATCGAGCCCGTCTTCTATTTTTCGGTTTTTGCCCTTCGTGGCTGGTGTTCGCGCCCTTTTTGTCTTTTCCCTGGAAGGCCGGTCCTTTGACCTCGCGGGGGTCCTTTTTTCCCCGATGGCTTCCAGTGGTTTCAAAAAGTGTGATCGGTGCAAGAAACTAATGTCTCTCACCGATACACATGACTGCTGCCTTCGATGCCTCTGACCAGATCATGATCCTAAGGTCTGTGTCCCGTGTGGCAAAATGTCCACTAAGGCATTACGAAGCCGCCAGCATCAGAAAGAAAGGATTTTTTCTGATTCTGCCTCTGGCCAGGCCCGGTCCTCGTCCGAGGCCTCGATGTCTCGGGAGTCTGATCCTGAGCATTACCGGGGTTCCTCAGATAGGGGGTCCCTCGATTGGGAACGCAAGAGGAAGAAGCGGCTCGTGAGGGTGGCATCGGAGGAGGTCCCTGGTTCCTCGAGGGCCAGGTCTCGGACCCCCGACTGACGTCCCGGGCTCTTAGAGCAGGAGAAGCCGTCCAAAATGCCCCGTGTGGAGCCGGAGCCCGCCAGACACGTAAGTCCTGTTGTCCTCGTAGACTCTCCTCCTAGGGAGCCGACGTCGGGCCCGGCGCCACCGCCACCGCCGGGGCCCGAGTCGATGGCTGCTGAGTCTCCTGAGCTTGGACTCAGGCTGACAGCCTTGGAGTGCAGATTGTCTGCCTTCATGGATCAGCAGCGGGTACTGATGGCCAGCCTCGCTGGTGCATCTGCCCCGACCACCGGGACATCGACGTCTAAGTCGACCCCGGAGACCGAGCCGATACTCGAAACCATGAAGGTTCGAGGTCGTCCTCGGTCACGATCTCCCTCGACCTCCCGCTTGGAACCGAGGGTGCTGACGCCGGTGCCTTTGGCGTTGGGGTAGGTGCCACTGAGGCCCACGCGGTCGGAGCCCCCCGACTCCTCTTCAAATGAGTCTGCGTGGGAGACGGAGGACGAGGAGTCCCCCAATATATTTCGGACTCGTTGTGTCCCTTCAGACTCACCGCAGTCCGAGCCCTGGAGTACGTCCCCTCCGGAGGATACCAGGTTCTCGGAGTTCGTCAGGGACATGGCCAAGGCTTTGACGATTCCCGCAGACCCTGAGGAGGAGCCTTGAGCCGAAGAGCTCGAGGCCCTCCAGTATGACTCTCCTCCGAAGGATTCCTTTACTGTACCTGTTCCTCCGATGCTGGAACGGCTCCTCTTCTGGATGTGGGAGGCACCGGCCTTGGCACCGGTTTTGAGCAAGCGGGTTGATTCCATTTATCGACTCCGTAAGAGCCTTGGGTTCCAGAAGGCGCAGCTGCCGCACCATTCCATGGTGGTGGAATCGGCCATGCATCGTCTGAAAAGTCAGAAGATGCACTCCGCGGAGCCTCCCGGCACGGAGGCCTGGAACCTGGATGCTTTCGGCAGAAAGTGCTTCAGGGCTCGATGCTTGCTTGCCGTGTCCAGTCTTACCAGCTGTACATGGGCATGTACCTACGAGACCTGACGAAGGAACTTGCCGGGTTCTCTGCTGGCCTCTCCGGGGAGCCCTTGCAGAGGTTCAAGACCTTGTCCTCGGGAATCCGGGAATGCTCTAAGTTCATGTCCCGAGCAGTCTACGATGGCTTCGAGGCTTCGGCCCGTGTAGCGGCTGCCGGCATCGGGGCCAGACACCAGGCATGGTTGCAGTCATCGGACCTCGAGCCCTGGGTACAGGACAAGTTGGTCGATGTCCCTTGCCGAGGTGAAAACCTTTTTGGCAAGCCCATGGCCGAGAAGGCGGCTGAGCTCGAAACTGAGCACTTCACTAGGACAAGACTGTCCAGAAAAACGTCTGCCCCTTCTCAGAGGAAGAAGGGCTCGGGTAAAAAGTCCTTTTACCCAAGGAAGGCGGCTGCCTACAAACCTTTCCCTCAGTATCAGGCCTCCCCAGCTCCCCCGCAGGGTCAGCAGGCCAAGGGGCAGCGACATGGGCCCCGTAGGCAGAAGACCCCCAAGCCTCTGACTCCTGTTCCCACTGAGCAGGGAGGGGGTTTTTGACTCCCACAGCATAGCCTTTTCACTTCTGCTGTCCCCTCTCTGCACAGGAGGTCGTCCTGTTTGCCCACTGGTGGCCACCCATCACAGGAGATACTTGGGTATTGAGCATAGTCCACAAGGGCTATATGCTCCATTTCCAGGAGTTGCCTCCGACCTACTTCCCCGGAGAGCCTCCAAGACCTGCTCTGCACACAGACCTCCTCCTTCAAGAACTTCAAGGTCTGCTTCTAGACCAGGCAGTGGAGCCAGTGCCTCCCCATCTGCAAGGTCACGGGTTCTACTTCAGGTACTTCCTTGTACCAAAGAGAACTGGGGGCCTCAGGCCTATTCTCGACCTCAGGAATCTCAGCAAGTTCTTGGAGAAAGAAAAGTTCAAGATGCTTACTCTTGGAACACTTTTGCCCTACCTCCAGCAGGGAGATTGGTTATGTTCCTTAGACCTAAAGGATGCGTACACTCACATCCTCATTCATCTAGACCACAGAAAGTACCCCAGGTTCATTGTGGAAGGAAACCATTACAGTACAGAGTACTACCCTTTGGCTTGACCTCCGCCCCAAGGGTCTTTACCAAGTGTCTGGCAGTGGTGGCGGCCTACTTAAGGAACCAGGGGGTGTTTGTCTTCCCTACCTGGACGACTGGCTCATCAGGGGTCAGACTTTCCAGGAGGCCCGGCAAGCCACCCTCAGAACTGTCTCCCTCCTTCAGCACCTAGGCTTTGTCATAAACTTCGCAAAGTCCACTTTGCTCCCCTCCCAGAACCTCGAGTTCATAGGAGCAAGGTTGGACTCCCTGCAAGCAAAGGCTTACTTGCCAAGAGACAGGGCTCAAAGACTCATAGACTTGGCAAGCCAGTTTCTGAGCAGGCCACAAGTCTCCACCAGACTCTTACAGTTCCTGGGCCGCATGGCATCGACGGTGCATGTGACCCCCAATGCTCGCCTCCATATGTGACCTGCACAGTGATGTCTCCGAACTCAGTGGCAACAAGCCACAGGAAGCCTTGCAGACAAAGTGCGGGTGTCCAAACCATTCCTGGACTCCCTACAGTGGTGGCTACAACCTGTGATAAGGAAGCTTATCATAGCTCAGGAAGGAGCTATAGAAAAGTTGAAGTGACTCTGAACAAGCAACCTGTCAGTTCTGGTAGAAATAAGAAAACAGAATTTTCCCATAAAAGACTACCAGTCCCAGAATGCACCAGGTTTCCAACAGCCATTAGAGGAGCTGAAGTGGGGAAACGTGTGTTCAATCAGGAGGGCTATGAGGTAATCCCCAAGCACTCATCTCAAAGGGCAGGGCCTGATTCAGCACAGCTGCGCTGTGCTAGGGTGGAGCACTCATCTAAGCAGAATAAAGGTAGAGTTTATTCTACAGAGAATTATCCTCAGAATCATCCTCAGATTCTTGGAGATCCTCAGAATCTTCATGATCTTGGACAGCTTCATCATCTGGAGGATCATCAGAAGCAGAAGCCAGAGCGGACGGACAGAAAGGGCAAGAAACCCTTTGGAAGAAAGAAGAGAAAAGCATTTGGGAGGTCTAAAGGAGTCCAGAGCAGTACGTATACTGGGAGACATTCAAAAGGCCAGCATACACCATTGGACTGGGGAAAGCCAGAAGAATGGTGCTGCAGAGCTAGGAATCTCCAGACGGTACCTGTGAGGGAGACGGCTGCACGTGGAAGGGACCCTAGGACCCGTGCCAGAAGGTATGTGAAGAGAGATCCAGTGTCCAGGGATCTGGATTGGAAGGCTGGACATAAGAACTGGACTACATACTGGCCAGGCTATTTAGAGAGGAACTCTAACAGCAATGGAAGCTCAGGTATGAACACTGATCTATGCCCTAGCTATAACCTTGAAAGACAGCAGGGAAACAAGTATTCTCCTGAAAGTGCTCCATTGAGAAATTCCTCTGTGCCAATCTCTGATATTGAACCCATGATTGTTGAAGAAGGGGAAGGAGCGGTTATAGATACAGGCTGTGAATATATGGATTGCTCTCTGTCTAAACTCCTTTGGTAATTTACTGTTACAAAGTACAACGACCATCACAAAGAAATACAAACTTGTTCTTTAATCTACTCAGAAAAGCTCCTGCATAGGATTTTGAGCCAAGCAGTAGAAAGTAAGCCAGCTAAGGGGTTTCAGCTGGATAACTGCTAGCAATTGAGCCTTACCTAATTGCTTGTGAGCTCTGAGGGAATCACTTCTGAATCTATGTGTGAAGATATAAGAAGTTAACCTGAAAAGAACAGTTTTTCCCTTCTTTGTGGGTTTTGCTTGTTGTTTGAAACACTGCTAAGAAAATATTAGCTAAAGCCTACAGAAAAGACCAGTTTGTTACCAACCAGGTCTTTATTCTTTTCATTTGATTGCCTGACAAGTTCAACTGTTGTTTTCCTGATTTTTGTTTTTCTAAGTTTAACACTGAAAGCAAGTATCCTGTTTTATGTGCTACCAAGCATATCTGTGTTGGGAGAAATAACCCAATAAATAAATATCTTATTGGCTTTACACTCAAGCACAACTAATTATTGTGAGCGGCTGTGTCTGGTGTGAATGGACTGCATTTCCCACAATCCCTTGCAAATCATATTGATATATGCCTTTGCCAAGACTGTGAACATTCTCACCCAGGCACCCGTCTGACAAACCCCACAATTTGTTACGGGGGGGGGGGGGTGCCTTTTCAGGTACCTGTTTCCACGGTGGAGCTGACCACAGATGCCTCCTTGCAGGGCTGGGGTGCACATTGCTTAGACAGGTGCACCCAGGGCCTGTGGTCTCCATGGTAGGCCACGCAGCAAATCAACCTCCTGGAATTCCAGGCTATTCGCTTAGCCCTCAAAACCTTCTCTCACACATTGGCTCACCAGTCTGTTCTGGTGCAGACTGACAATCAAGTGGCCATGTTCTATGTGAACAAGCAGGGAAACACGGGGTCCAGGCTCCTTTGTCGAGAGGCACGGGCCCTGTGCTCCTTTGCTCTCAAACATAGCATGTTTCTCAGGGCTGTTTATCTCCCTGGCCAGGAAAACTTCCTGGCAGACAGGTTGAGCAGGATTCTGCAACCCCACGAGTGGCAACTACACCCCTTGGTGGTTCAGAACATTTTCCTGAGATGGGGACTTCCATCCATAGATCTCTTTGCCGGTCCCCTGAACCGTCAGCTGCCCAGGTTCTGTTCCAGGCAACCGCATCCCCTGAGAATAGCAGCGGATGCCTTCCTGATTTCTTGGTCCCAGGGCCTCCTATATTCATTTCCTCCCACGCCTCTGGTGGCCCGAATCTTGTTCAAGATTCTAAGGGACAAGGCCTCGGTACTTCTGATAGCTCCCAGGTGGCCGAGGCAGCCCTGGTTTCCACTTCTGCTCCAGCAAGCCGTAGGGACACCACTCCCTCTGGGGTTGCAACCCGATCTTCTCTTTCAGGATCAGGGTTCCCTTCTGCACCCCAATCTCAAATCTCTCAATTTGATGGCCTGGAGGCTGCAAGGGTACTGTTGGCTCCCTGGGGCCTACCCCGAGAAGTGGAGGAGGTGGTTCTGGCCTCTAGAAAGCAGTCCACCAGAAAAACCTATGCCCTGAAGTGGAAAAGGTGGTGTCAGCAGCACAAGGAGGATCCTTTTGCCTGCACTGTACCGCTAGTGCTTCAGTATCTGCTACACTTGTCCAATCAAGGCCTTAAGTCCAATTCAGTTTGGGTCCACCTCTCTGCTCTAGCAGCTCACCACTCACTGGTGGAGGGGTGCTCTCTGTCGGTTCACCCCTTGGTGTCCCGGTTTCTCAGAGGTTTGTTCTTGCTCAAGCCTCCTGTCCGTCCTCCTGCTTCTGAGTGGGAGTTGAATGTGGTCTTGCAGCAACTGACTCGCACACCTTTTGAGCCGATGGCTACTTGTCCTCTCCGCTTCCTTTTCTGGAAGACACTCTTCCTGGTAGCCTTAACCTCGGCCAGACGAGTGAGTGAGCTTCAAGCCCTGGTCTGTGACAGGCCTTACACTCGCTTCTATAGGAACAGGGTAGTCCTTCGGACTCATCCTAAGTTCCTCCCTAAAGTTGTCTCCTCTTTCCATCTCAACCAGGAGGTGGTTCTTCCAACGTTCTTCCCTAGGCCCCATGCCAGCCGGGCTGAGACAGTCCTGCATACCCTGGACTGTAGGAGGGCCTTATCCTTCTACCTTGAGCGTACGCAGGGGCATAGGAGAGCTACTCAGCTCTTTGTATCTTTTCACCCTAATAACTTGGGGTTACCTGTCTCCAAGCGTACCTTGTTCATCTGGGTGGCTGACTGTATCACCTGGGCTTATAGGGCAGCTGACCTTCCCTTGCAGGGTCGGGTCACGGCCCACCGTCTCAGGGCAATGGCTGCCTCAGTAGCTCATCTCCGCTCTGTACCGTTGGCAAACATCTGCAGGGCTGCAACTTGGTCCTCAAGCCAGACTTTTGTGGCCCATTACTGCCTAGAGCGAGAGTCCCATAGGGACAGTACTTTCGGTCAGGCAGTGCTCCGGAATCTCTTTGAGGTTTAGGCAACTCCTATCCTCCAGCCCACTGGTTGGGCTACCAGTGGGGGTGTGTTTCAGTGAAATCCTTTCTCTGATGCTGTGGCTAGAGGGAGCTCATTTTTTCAGCTCTGGGTCCCCGGTAGCCTGAAGCTGGGGAGTCCCATAAGTGAGGACTGACTTCCTGCTTGGTCCTGGAGAAAGAGTAGTTACTCACCTGTAACAGGTGTTCTCCAGGAGCAGCAGGAATCAGTGCTCACAACCCTCCCTCCTCCCCTGGGAGTTGCAGTTGTACATAGTTTATTTTTACATTTTTGTGTGCTGTTTGTTTAGCTGTCATTGGACTGAGCAAGATGGCACCTTTAGGCGGGAAGGGGACTGCGCATGCGTGCAGTATTCCCAAAGGCTTTCTTAGAAAGCTGGGGAATTGCTCCGCACGGGGGCTCCATCGATGTCGATGTCACCCATAAGTGAGGACTGATTCCTGCTTCTCCTGGAGAACACCTGTTACAGGTGAGTAACTACTCTGTCTTTCGTTTTCACCCGAGGAAAAAGTTGGTTTTTCGGCTTGAACCCGTGTTTTCTTCGGTTCGACGCCGGTTTCCCTTTCCCGCCTGGGCACGGTACGCCGGTATCGAGCCCGGACTTCATTTTTCGGTTTTTGTCCTTAGTGACTAGCGTACGCGCCTTTTTGCTATTTTTCACTGGCAGCCCTGTTGTTTGACCTCGCAGGGGCCCTTTTTCCCCCAATGGCTGCCAGCGGGTTTAAAAAGTGTGATCGGTGTAAGAAACTTGTGTCTCTCACCGACACACATGACTGCTGCCTCGGGCCCGATCATGACCCGATGATCTGTGGCCTGTGTGGGAAAATGTCCTCGAAGGCGTTGAGGAGCCGGCAGCACCAAAAAGAAAGAATCTTCTCTGACTCTGCGTCCGGACAGGACCGGACTTTGTCAGAGGCCTCGACGTCTCGGGACTCCGATCCCGAGCATCGCCGGGGTTCCTCTGAGAGGGGGTCTCCCTCGCGGGAGCATTGCAGGAAGAAGAAACCCGGAAGGGCGGCGTCGGTGGACGCACTTGGTTCCTTCGGGGCCAGGTTGCATAGCCCCGAGCGCCGTCCCGGGTCTTCAGAGTTGGAGAGGCCTGCTAAACAGCCTCGTGTAGAGACGGAGTCCACGGGTCACATGAGTACTGTAGTCCTCGTGGACTCTCCCCCGGACAGCCGACGTCAGGCTCGACGCCTTCAGGGCCCGGGTTGGGGGCTGATGAGTCTCCTGAGCTCGGACTCAGGTTGACAGCCTTGGAGAGCAGCTTGGCTGCCTTCATGGAGCAGCAGCGGGCACTGATCACCGGTCTCACCGGTGCATCTGCCCCGACCACCGCGTCCATGCGCGCTCGAGTCGATCCTCGAACAAGGTCTCCCTCGGCCTCCCGTTAGGGACCGAGGTCGTTGACGCCAGTACACTCGGCGTTGGGGCAGATGACATCGGTGCCTGCCCGACCGGAGCCACTCGATTCCTCCTCCAAGGGGTTGGGCTGGGAAACGGAGGATGAGGAGTCCCCGGACACATTTCGGACCCAGTGTGTGCCTTCGGACTCACCTGAGTCCGAGCCTCGGAGACGGTCCCCCCCCCCCCCCCCGGAGGACACCCGGTTCTCGGACTTCGTGCGGGACATGGCCAAGGCCTTGGCCTTTCCCGCGGATCCCGAGGAGGAGCCTTGAGCCGAGGAGCTCGAGGCCCTGCAGTATGACTCTCCCCCCAAGGAGGCCTTTTCTTTACCGGTTCCTCCAATGCTGGAACGGTTGCTCTTCCGCATGTGGGAGGCGCCGGCCTCGACGCTGGTTCTGAGCAAGCGGGTCGATTCCATCTATCGAGTCCGCAAGAGCCCCGGGTTTCAAAAGGCACAGCTACCGCACCACTCCATGGTTTTGTAATCGGCCATGCATCGTCTGAAGAGTCAGAAGATACACTCCTTGGTGCCTCCCGGCCGGGAGGCCCGGAACCTGGATGCCCTCAGTAGAAAGTGCTTCCAGGGCTCAATGCTTGCTTGCCGTGTCCAGACCTACCAGCTGTACATGGGCATGTACCTTTGAGACCTGGCAAAGGAGATTGCCGGGTTCTCTGCTGGTCTCTCCGAGGAACCTTTGCAGAGGTTCAAGGCCCTGTCATTGGGGATCCGAGAGTGCTCGAAGTTTATCTCTCAAGCAGCCTATGATGGCTTCGAGGCTTCAGCCCGAGTAGCCGCGGCTGGCATCGGTGCACGCCGTCAGACCTGGCTAAAGTCATCGGACCTCGAGCCATGGGTACAGGACAAGTTGGTCGATGTCCCCTGTCAAGGTGAAAACCTCTTTGGCAAGCCCATGGCTGAGAAGGCTGCAGAACTCGAGTCCGAGACTCTCACCTGGACTAGGCTGTCCAGGAAAACCTCTGCCCCTTCTCAGAAGAAGAAGGGCTCGGGGAAAAAGACCTTTTACCCAAGGAAGTCATCTGCCTACAAATCATACCCTCACTTTCAGGCCTCTGTAACTCCCCAACAGGGTCAGCAGGCCAAGGGGCAGAGACATGGGCCCCGTAGGCAGAAAACCCCCAAGCCACCAGCTCCGGCTCCTGCTCAGCAGGGAGCGGGGTTTTGACTCCAGTGGCGTAGCCTCTCCTCCTCAGCTGGCCCCTTTCAGCACAGGAGGCCGGCTGACCCTGTATGCCCACAGGTGATCAGCCATAACAAGGGATTACCTGGGTGCTAAGCATAGTCCAGAGAGGCTATCTCCTCCACTTCCACCAGGTACCTCCCTCCTACTTTCCAGGGGAATCTCCAAGACTCCCTCTGCACAGGGACTTACTCCTGCAGGAGTTGGCAGGTCTTCTAAAGGAGCAGGCGGTGGAACCAGTGCCCCACCACCTGAGAGGTCAAGGCTTCTATTCCAGGTACTTCCTGGTACCAAAAAGGACAGGAGGCCTCAGGTCCATCCTAGACTTGCCAAATCTCAACAAGTTCCTGGAGAGGGAAAAGTTCAAGATGCTTACCCTTGGAATCCTGCTGCCCTACCTCCAGCAGGGAGATTGGCTATGCTCCTTAGACCTAAAGGATGCGTATACTCACATCCTTATTCATCCAGTCCACAGACAATATCTCCGATTTCTAGTGGGAGGAAACCATTATCAGTACAGGGTACTTCCTTTTGGCCTAACCTCCGCCCCCAGGGTTTTCACCAAGTGCCTGGCAGTGGTGGCGGCCTATCTCAGAGTTCAAGGACTCTTTGTCTTTCCATACCTGGATGACTGGCTCATCAGGGGTCAGTCTCCACAGGAGACCTATCAAGCCACCCTCCGTACTGTGTCTCTTCTCCAGCATCTGGGATTTGTCATAAACTTCGCAAAGTCCGCTTTGCGCCCCTCACAAAACATGGAGTTCATAGGAGCAAGACCAGACACCCTTCAAGTGAAGGCCTTTTTACCTGTGGACAGGGCCAACAGACTGATGGATCTGTCCAGGCAGTTCCACAGCAATGCTCTAGTCTCCGCCAGACAATTCCTAAGGCTCCTAGGCCACATGGCATCCACGGTCCATGTAACTCTAAATGCCCGTCTGCACATGAGGCCCGCTCAGTGGAACCTAAGGACTCAGTGGCTGCAGGCCACAGGCAACCTGATGGACAAAGTGAGGGTGTCCAATCTACTGGCAGATTCTCTGCAGTGGTGGCTTCATCTTCCGAATCTTCTGCAAGGGGTTCCTTTTCAAGCCCCTCCATACTCTCAAGTGCTGACAACCCATGCTTCTCTTCAAGGTTGGGGTGCGCATTGCCAAGGAGAATGCACTCAAGGCCTGTGGTCTTCTTGGGAGGCCACACAGCAAATCAATTTCCTGGAGCTCAGAGCAATCTGCTTAGCCCTACGGACTTTCTCTCATGTCCTCTCTCAGCAGTCTGTCTTAGTCCAAACGGACAATCAAGTTGCTATGTTCTGTGTGAACAAGCAAGGAGGCACAGGCATAGTTGATCTTTACTGAGGGTAACAGTATTAGACAGTTGACATTTTACGGAAGTCTCTTAGATGGTTGCTGGGGGGACAGCCAATAACATAGTTGATCTTTACAGAGAGTAACAGTACTAGATAGTTGAACCTTTTACGGAAGTCTCTTAGATGGTTGCTGGGGGTAGGTCAGAAGATTTGGGTGGACAGTTATTGAGAGCTGTCTGTTTCCGGTCCAAGATATTTATGAAACAGGATGGTTTTTAACAGTTTCTGGAATGCAGAGAGGTCTTTGGTGCTTCGGATCTGGCTCAGCAGGGAGTTCCAGAGGGAGGGTGTGTATAGTTCAAATGCTCTGTTGCATGTTTGCTGGTTGAATTTAGTTCATTCATGGGGGATAGTGAGAGTGTTGGTGGTGGTTTGACGGGTTGGTCTGTTGATAGTAGGGTGAGGTAGTAGGGTCCGCGGTTGTGTGGTTTGGGTTTGATGGAGGGCTTTGTGAATTAGTAGGAGGGAGTTGTATTTAATCCTTGATTCGAGGGGCAGGATGTGGAGTTCTCTCAGGACTGGGGTGAAGTGATCATGTTTTTTTTGCCTTCTGGATCATTCTTGCAGTGGTGTTTAAGGCAGTTCATAGTGAGTTGGTGTGGGTGGCTGGTGATCCATGATAAATTACATTGCAGTAGTCCAGTTGGGGGAGAGTCATGGCCTACATGACTGTTTTGAAGTCCTGTGGATCGATGAGTGATCTGAGCCGTTGTACTGTATTTGCTTTGTGGATTATTGTTCTGGCCGTCTTTTTGATTTGTTTAAATGTAAGTGCTTGATCAATGATGATTCCCAAGTATCTTATATGTGGTTGGACTTCTATTTGGGTGGCTCCTAAGGTGAGGTGTGGCGGTGGGGTGTAGTTTGGGTCCTTGGTCACAGTTAGGGCTTCTGTTTTTTTAATGTTGATGGAGAGGTTGTTCTCTTGTAGCCAGTTGGAGACATTAATAAAGCAGTCTGATAGGTGATTGTGTGTTGGGTTTGTGGTTTTTAATGGGTCCATAAAGCATTATGTCATCTGCGTAGATGTGGTAGTTGATGTTGTGAGCGCGTATTACCGAGCAGAGTGGTTGTAGGTAGATATTGAAGAGCATCACTGATAGTGTGGAGCCTTGGGGTACTCCTTCATACTGTCGAAAGGGGGGGGGGGGAGGTTGCTGTGCTTGTGCAGATTAGCTGTTGTCTATTGGTCAGGTAGGAGTGGAACCATTGTAGCACGATGTCTTTGATGCCAATCTCTTGTAGTCTATGTAGGAGTGTGTTGTGGGAGATGGTGTCAAATGCTGCGGATATGTCTAGAAAGATCATAGCATATTCAGAGTGTTTTGTCTGTGTACCTTTGATTAAGGTATTCAGTAGTGATGTCATGAGGTCTCAACTCCATGTGATGGGTGGAATCCGTGTTGTTGTGGGTCCAGGATATTGTTGGTATCTAGGCAGTCTTGAAGCTGTTGGACTATCTTCTCAATGACCTTAGCAGTGAATGGGAGTCTTGCTATTGGCCTAAAGGAGGTGGGTTCTAGGTTGTGTTTTTTGATAGTTGGGTGAATGACGGATGTTTTGAGGGTGTCTGGCATGTGTCCCTGCTTGAGAGATTCATTGACTATATGGGTTAGTGCTCTGCTTATGTCCTCCTTAGTTTTCTTTATCCATTCCACAGGGCAGGGATCTAATGGCGAGGTGGTGGTGTTTAGGCGAGAGATAGTGGATTCTATCATTCCTTTGGTGACTGTTTCGAATGTGCTCCAGTCATTTTTCTTAGCAGTAGGGTTGTTGTTATTACATTCCCTTTTGGGTTGGTTGGTTGGTGGAGCTGCTTGTATTGGCATGCTAGTTGTTCCGGTGGGATGTTGGGGAGCTGGTTAGCGTGGTTGGGTGCCTTTGTTAGTTTTTTGACAATCTCAAAGAGCTCTCATGGTTTGTTTATTGAAGTATTTATGATTTTTGAGTGGTAGGTCCTTTTTTGCATTATCTGTTTCTGTGTGGTATGCATCTAGTTTGCTTCTAAGATAAGCTGTGACCAACTTCCTGGGTAACAGTCCTTGCTTGGATAGGAGTCTTTCAAAATGGACTTTTGACCAGCCACCTGGATTTAACACCTGTTTAAAAAGTTTCAGTCTCTTGCCCCCTAGGTAGAAGGCCTCTTTGTAAAGGTCTCTAGAAGACTTTATTTGTTGCTCAAAGAATACTGACCCTGTTTTGCCTTTTATGCTGTTACATTCTGATTTGATTTAAATTAAAGCTCTTTGCTGCTGCTAGGCTCTGACTTAGTATGAAATTTAAACTAGAAGCTCTCTGCTGGGTTCTAAATTTAACCAGAAAGCTATTTTCTCTGTGTTAAATTTAAACTTAAATTGCTGCTACTAGGCCCTGACTGATTTAACAAATACACTGGGTTCACAGATTAATCAGCTGTAATCCAAAGAATTCCCTTCAGAAAAATTCCCAGAAGTATGTACTCACAATTGCAGATCACTCTCCAGAAGTAGCAGTCCCCTTTTGTAGTCCTTCAAGGCTGAGGATCACAGAATTCTGGTTAAACTATTTATACCTGTGCTTCTGAGGTAAGCTGTGACCAACTTCCTGGATGATTAACAGTCCTTGCTTGGATAGAAGGAGTCTTTCAAAATGGCATTTTGACCTGCCACCTGCCTTTAACATCTATTTAAAAGGTTTCACAGGTCTCTTGACCCCCTAGGTAGAAGGCCTCTTAGTAAAGGTCTGTAGAAGACTTTATTTGTTGCTTGAAGAATACTGACCCTGTTTTATTTATTTATTTAGACAGATTTGTATCCCACCTTATCCTACAATCAAAGTGGTCACATTACAAACGGAAGGTTACAAATAACATGAGGTACATAAAACATTATACATAACACTAAACAAAACTAAGATGAGTTGATGTAAGTAATAGTAGACCAAATGATAGGAACTATTGATTGTCTACTAGCTCATATGTTCCTGCAAAAAGCAGGGTTTTTAGGGCTTTACGAAAATCTTTAATATCACTCATAGTCCTCAGGTCCATTGGGAGAGAGTTCCAAAGTCAGGACGCCAGTAATGAAGGAGCTCTTCTTGAAGTCGCTTGCTTGGTTTTAAAATATCCAGCAGGAGTGCCAATTCTATTGTCATTATTATTGTTTCTTCTTGGCCTATTAATAATATCCCTTATTATAATACTCTACAGTGCATCTGCTGATAGATGATTATATATTCTAAAGATAATCAAGAGTGTTTTGAATTTAGATCTGACATAAACTGGAAGCCAGTGCAACTGCTGTAAGACAGGGGAGATATCTGTTCTTGCAGTACCAGTGATGATGCGTGCAGCAGTATTTTGAACCATCTGGAGAGGGTGTAAAGTCTGTTGAGGGAGGCCTTGATACAGCAAATTTCCTTAATCTACGAGGGGGGTAATGAGTGCTTGACACACTGTACGGAAATGGTCTTGATGGAGTAACGGCTTGAGTTTTCTAATAATCTTTAAACGATGATAGGCCTTGTTTGCAGTCCTAGCAATATGAGATTTAAGGTTCAAAGCCTTGTCCAATATTATGCCTAGGTATTTGACCTCATTCTTAACTACAATGGATCTATCTAGTAAGTTAATAGCTTGCGGTGGAATGAAATTGGGGTTTCTAGTAATGAACATTGCCTCTGTTTTATCATAATTAAGTGTAAGGTTATTATCTGAAAGCCAGGTACGCATGTCTTGGAGGCATCTAGAAATTGCTGATGTGTCAAATGATTGTAAGACTATTGGAGCATATACCATGATGTTTTGCCTTTTGAGCTAAGTTACGTTCTGATTTGATTTAAATTAAAGATCTTTGCTGTTGCTAGGCTCTGACTTAGTATGAAATTTAAACTAGAAGCTGTCTGCTGGGTTCTAAATTTAACCAGAAGGCTCTCTTCTGTGTTTTAAACGTAAACTGCTGCTGCTAGGCCCTGACTGATTTAACATACAGTATATACTGGGTTCACAGATTAATCAGCTGTAATCCAAAGAATTCCTTTCAGAAAAAGTCCCAGAAGTATATACTCACTATTGCAGATCTCTCTCCAGACGTAGCAGTCCCCTTTTGTAGTCCTTCCTCATTGGTTTGTACATGTTCTTCCCCATCCCCCTTGAATCTAGCAAGAGGAGGAAGTGCAAAATATCTCCAGGAACAAGCAGGAACGTAGTCCTCACATATGGGTGACATTGGGTACCGACGGAGCCCGCACGGGAAGCTTCCCAGCTACCAATAAGAAAGCATTTGGGAGCAGTCCACTGCACATGTGCTGGTGCCTTCTTGCTCTTCTGACTCTCCTCGGTTCTTTTTCCGCGGGTGCCAACAGGTTTAACTCCTGCCACTGCTGAAGAAACCCTTGCCTTCACCACATATCACTCTATACTGATTTCTTCTACCCTTTATTTCCTTTTCCTTTCCTCTCTTCAAGAGAATATATTAAAAAATAGTAATAATATTTTCCACTTTTCCCTCAGGACCTTCCCTGTCCCTTGAGGCCTACCCTTGGGCCTACTCTCCCACAACATGGAGAAGCCCACCAGTGGTTTTAAGAAGTACACAAAGTGTGCTGGCACCATTTCAATCACCGACAAGCATGATTGGTGCCTCAGATGCCTCGGGCCGGATCACATCCCTACCAAATGTGCCCTCTGTAAACAAATGACCAAAAGGGGCTTCAGGAACCGAGCCAAAACGTTCAGGGAACTCTTCCCCTCAGACACCATTTCTTTGGCCTCGACCTCTTCAAGGGCGTCATAGAGTTCTCCGACCTCTAAGCACTCTAAAGAATCCAGGCACGGAGAGAAGAGAAACAAAACCCCCTCTCCTTCATGTCCGAAAAAGGACAAGTCTCTTCCCCGAGAACCCTCGGAGATCACAAAGGATCCAAGTCGGAAATTCAAAGACACTCCCGATAAGCCTAGGTCATTGAGGGAGCGATCCCATGAATGTTCACACTCACACTGGGAATCATCGCGGACTTCATCCGACTCCAGTCATTGGTCCAGGCATCCCCGGTGGGAGGACTTGTTCTCCAGAGCCTCAGTGGGGATTCAAGAGGATCCCGAGGCTCCGTCCTCTGCCGAACCCTCAATGCCATGCCTAGATATGATGGCAGCCAGTTCTGCTCCATCCGTTGACCAGGCACAGGCGACCACTCTAGAGCAGCACATGCTGACTCTAGAATGGACCTTAGCAGCTTTGCTGGTGGCCTCGGTGCCAGTAATGCCCTCAGCCCCAGAGACTCTGCCACTGACTTCGACCTCGATGCCTCCACTGGTTTCATCCCAGCAGGCACCGACGGTTCAGTGTCCTCGATGCCCTCGATACTGGTTCCGATACTGATGGCACCCCCAATGTCGATACCTTCTCAGTTGCTGCCGAGCTCAGATCCTTCGTGGTCCAGACATCAGATGGAACCAGAGGACATCGACCGCCACTGCCAAGATACTTGACACTGGCACCATCGCTATTCTCCGGAGTCCGATTCCGATTCCTCAGATTTGGATCATCGATCACTAGACTCCGAGGACCTTAGGGCTTTTGCACCGGAGACCTCACCTCCATAATCCAGTACCTGGAGGAAGTCTCCACCGGAGGTCATGCCATTTCAAGAATTCATTCGTGACATGGCAGCAGGACTTTCCATCCCAGCAGCTTCGGAGCTGGAACCCAGAGCAGAGAAGCTAGAGATACTGCAGTACCCGACTGCACCAAAAGAAGCCACCATCCTTCCAGTGCATTGCATCCTCCATAAATTAATGCTGAGGATGTGGGAGACACCTTTAACTATCTCCCCCATAAGTCACCAACTTGAAACTATGTATCGAGTCCCTGAATGCCCGGGCTTTCAGAAGCCGCAGCTTCCCAACCATTCTATAGTGGTGGAATCGGTGATGCGCCACATTAAAAGCGGGAAAATCCATGTATCCCTTCCTCCAAGTTGAGAATCGAGAGCCCTCGATTCCTTCACCCACTGTACTTTCCAGGCTTCCATGTTAGCTAGCCGAATCAACTCCTACATCCTCTATATGGGGATGTTCCTCAAGGTGCTAAATAAGGACTGGGAAGGCTTTCTATCTTTCCTTCCAGAAGAGAAACGTCCAGCCTTCCAAGCAGTCTTGTCCCACAGCCAGAACATGTCAAAGTTTATAAACAGGGTTGCTTTTGATGTGTTTGAATCATCTAATAGAGTCTCTTCCATAGCCATAGGAGCAAGGCGACTAACATGGCTTCAGTCCTCTGACTTAGAACAATGGGTACAAGACAAGCTAGCTAACATTCCCTGTACAGGTGAGAGTCTGTTTGGAAAGAACTGGCATGAGAAGGTCAGTGAGCTGGAAACTGACCATCCTCAAAAGACTGTCAAGAAAAACATCTGACCCCTCTAAAATGAAGGCCCAATAAAATAAACCCTTCTATCCCAAGAAGAGAAGGTTTTATCAGTATTCCCAGCCTACCTACCCTTCACATCGGAAACAGCAGGGGCCCAAACAGGCCAAAAAGCCCAGGCTGTCAAAACAGCAACCACAGCCGCAGCCACCAACAGCCGCCACATCATCTTTTTGACTCCCACTTCGGGAGCATAGCCAGTCCATCCCATTTAGATGCACTGCCCATTCCAGGATGACTCTCAAAATTCCTCACGCAATGGAAGAACATCACCTCGGAGAGATGGACCCTTACCATCATCCAGAATGGATACCATCTCAACTTTCAGGAGTTCCCCCCTCACCACTTCAGAAACCAAGCTCCTTCAAAGGCCTCCCTCGGTGCCTTTCTTCAACAGGAGGTAACCTTTCTCCTAACCCAGGGAGCCATCGAACCAGTACCTCCTCAAGAACACCACAAAGGTTTCTACTACCTCTACTTCCTCATTCCAAAGAAGTCAGGAGGCCTCAGGCCTACTCTGGATCTCCGAGACCTCAACAAGTTCCTGGTAAAAGAAAAATTCAAGATGATCTCACTGGGAACCCTTCTTCCTCATCTCCAAGCCTCAGCGCCAAGAGTTTTCACTAAATGCATGGTCATGGTAGCAGCTCATCTGCACATCAACAAAGTTTTTGATTTCCTTACTTAGATGACTGGCTCATAAAGGCAGACTTCCCTGGAGAACTCTGCTCAGCCCAGACCGAAACCATAGGACTTCTGCATTCTCTAGGTTTTGTAATAAACTTTCCAAAATCACACTTCATCCCCAACCCAAAGGTTGGATTTTATCAGAGCCGTTCTAGACACCACCCAGTGCAAGGCCTTTCTCCCATGAGACCAAATGCAAAGACTCATTCTCCAGGACCAAGCAAGAAGTCAGTCCTCACATATGGGTGACGGCGCCGATGGAGCCCCCGTGTGGAGCATTTCCCCAGCTTTCAAAGAAAGCCTTTGGGAATGCAGCGTGCATGTGCGGTCCCCTTCCCGCACAAGGGTGCCATCTTGCTCAGTCTTTCTTTTTCCGCGCGGAGCCCAACGGATGTGAATTCGTGTCACCCGGGAAAAGGCCTTCCAAACTACCTCGTGTGGAGCCAGAGTCCCCGAGTCACGTAAGTGCCGTTGTCCTCGTAGACTCTCCTCCGGGTGAGCCGACGTCGGGCCCGACGCTGTAGGGGCCCGAGTCAGGGGCTGCTGAGTCTCCTGAGCTTGGACTCAGATTGACGGCCTTGGAGAGCAGCTTGACTGCCTTCATGGAACAGCAGCGGGTGCTGATCGCCAGTCTGACTGGTGCATCTGCCCCGACCACCAGGACCTCGACGTCTAAGTCGACCCCGGAGACCGAGCCGATCCTTGAGTCGATGAAGTCTCGAGTCGATCCCGGTCAAGGTCCCCCTCGACCTCCCGTGTGGGGCCGAGGTCATCAACGCCGATACTCCCGGCGTCGGGGCGGGTGGCACCGAGGCCCACATGGCCGGAGCCGCTCGATTCCTCGGAGGAGGAGTCTGAGTGGGAGACGGAGGATGAGGAGTCCCTGGACACCTTCCGGACCCGGTGCGTCCCATCGGACTCGCCGGGGTCTGAGCCTCGGAGATGGTCCCCCCCCCCCCCCCCCCCACCGGAGGATACCCGGTTCTCGGACTTCATGAGGGACATGGCTAAGGCCTTGGCCTTCCCTGCGGACGCCGAGGAGGAGCCTCAAGCCGAGGAGCTCGATGCCCTCCAGTATGATTTTTCTCTGAAGGAAGCCTTTACTGTACCGGTTCCTCTGATGCTGGAACGGCTGCTCTTCCGTTTGTGAAAGGCACCGGCCTCAATGACGGTTCTTAGCAAACAGGTTGATTCCATTTATCGAGTCCATGAGAGCCCTGTGTTCCAAAAGGCGCAGCTACCGCACCACTCCATGGTTGTGCAATCAGCCATGCACAGTCTGAAGAGTCAGAAGATGCACTCTTCGGTGCCCCCCCCCCCCCGGCAGGGAGACCCGGAACCTGGATGCCCTCGGTAGAAAGTGCTTCCAGGGCTCTATGCTATCTTGCCGTGTCCAGACCTACCAGCTGTACATGGTTATGTACCTACGAGACCTGGCAAAGGAGATTGCTGGGTTCTCAGCTGGCCTCTCCGAGGAACCTTTGCAGAGGTTCAAGGCTTTGTCAACAGGGATTCGAGAGTGCTTGAAGTTTATCTCTCAAGCAGCCTATGATGGCTTTGAGGCTTCAGCCCGGGTAGCTGCGGCCAGCATTGGTGCACGCCGTCAGACCTGGCTACAGTCATCAGACAAGGAGCCATGGGTGCAGGACAAATTGGTCGATGTCCGTTGCTGAGGTGAAAACTGTCAGCATACATCAGCATGACATTATGCCTAGCATAAGTGTCATGGCTTTTTCCCAGACCTTGGATTTCAAGCAGCTTTGTTACTCTGGTGATGTTAGTCTCCAAACCTAATGAGGGTAGTTTACAAGATGAGATTAGCTCTGGACCCCCCTGGTGATGTCAGTCTCCGGGCCTGATGAGATTGGTCTGCAACCCCTCCTTGCTAAATCAAGTGATAACAGACCTCAAACAAACCAAATTATGACAAGGGGAGGTGCTGAAGATTTTCACTATAAATACAGAAACACAAAAATAGCTCTCTCTCTGTTGACGGGACACTTCCTACTATGAGGCTCTGACCCATACTTCTCTCTCTCTTCCCCCCCCCCCCCTTGTTCTTTTCTTTCTATCTATATTCTTCTTACTATGAGACTCTAACACACACTTCACACATGCACACACCCACAGATGCAGCTCTGTAACAACCATATAACTCTGTTCTGTACCTATGTAATAAGCCTATTTCTATATAAAACTCTTTTTCCAAGCCACACCAGTTTTGGTTGTCTTATTTGAGCTGCTTATCCTACTGTCTCTGGGAAATGAACCCAGGACCAAACGGAGAGTAGCCGAAAGAGAGCAGCGGCGGAAGATTACATTTTCAAGAAGATTACAAAAACCTTTTCGGTAAGCCCATGACTGAAAAGACTGCGGAAATCGAGACTGAGACTCTCACCAGGACAAGGCTGTCCAGGAAGACTTCTGCCCCTTCTCAGAAAAAGAAGGGCTTGGGAAAGAAGCCCTTTTTCCTGAGGAAGGGTGCTGCCTACAAATCCTACCCTCAATACCAGGCCTCTCCAGCTCCCCAACAGGGTCAGGGGGCAGGGGCATGGGCCCTGTAGGCAGAAGACCCCTAAGCCGCCAGTTCCGGCTCCTGCACAGCAGGGAGCGGGGTTTTGACTCCCACAGCTTAGCCTCTTCTCCACAGCTGGCTCCACTCAGCACAGGAGGTCGGCTGACCCTGTACGCCTACAGATGGCCAGCCATCACAGGGGATACCTGGGTCCGCAGCATAGTCCAAAAGGGCTACATGCTCCACTTCCACCAGATACCCCCTCCTACTTTCCAGGGGAGCCTCCAAGACTCCCTCTGCACAGAAACCACCTCCTTCAGTAGTCTGCAAGTCTTCTAAAGGAACAGGCGGTAGAACCGGTGCCTCACCACCTGAAAGGGCAAGGCTTGTACTCCAGGTATTTCCTGGTACCAAAAAGGACAGGAGGCCTCCAGCCTATCCTAGACTTGCGAAACCTAAACAAGTTTCTGGAGAGGGAAAAGTTCAAGATGCTTACCCTTGGGATACTGCTGCCCTACCTCCATCAGGGAGATTGGCTATGCTCCTTAGACCTAAAGGATGCTTTACTCACATTCTCATCCATCCAGACCACAGACAAAATCTCAGATTTGTGATGGGAGGAAACCATTTTCAGTACAGAGTACTTCCCTTTGGCCTAACCTCCGCCCCCAGGGTTTTCACCAAATGCCTGGCTTTGGTGGCGGCCTATCTCAGAAATCAGGGAATGTTTGTCTTCCCATACCTGGACGACTGGCTCATCAGGGGCCAGTCTCTCCAGGAGGCCAGACAAGCCACTCTTCGGACTGTCTCTCTTCTTCAGCATCTGGGCTTTGTCATAAACTACGCAGAGTCCACTTTGCTCTCCTCACAGAACCTAGAGTTTATAGGGGCAAGATTAGACACCCTGCAGGCAAGAGCGTCCTTGCCCGAGGAGAGGGCTCACAGACTGATGGACTTGGCCAACCAGTTCCAAAGCAATTCTCAGGTCTCCGCCAGACACTTCCTGAGGCTCTTGGGCCACATGGCATACATGGTACATGTGACCCCGAATGCCCGTATGCACATGCGGGCTGCTCAGTGGACGCAAGCCACAGGCGGCCTCCGAGACAGAGTAAAGCTGTCCAAACCACTCTTGGACTCCCTGCAGTGGTGGCTACATCTCCCAAACCTTCTGAGGGGGGTACCCTTTCAGGCCCCGGCACACACAAGGGTGCTGACAACTGATGCTTCCTTAAAGGGCTGGGGTGCACATTGCCAGGGCACGTGCACTCAAGGCCTCTGGTCTCCTCGGGAGGCCACACAGCAGATCAATCTTTTGGAGCTGCGAGCAATCCGCTTAGCTCTACAGACTTTTTCTCATGCCCTCCCTCACCAGTCTGTCTTAGTTCAGACAGACAATCAGTTAGCGATGTTCTATGTGAACAAGCAAGGAGGCACGGGGTCCAGACACCTATGTCAGGAGGCGCAGGCCCTTTGCTCCTTTGCAGTCAAACAAGGCATGTTTCACAAAGCAGTTTATCTACCTGGTCAGGAGAACTTCTTGGCAGATAAACTAAGCAGGATTCTCCAGCCTCACAAGTGGCAGTTGAATCCACTGGTGGTCCAGCAGATCTTTCTAAGATGGGGACTTCCATCCATCGATCTCTTTGCAAGTCCACTGAACCGTCAGCTGCCCAAGTTTTGCTCCAGGCAGCCGCATCCCCTGAGAATGGAAGCAGATGCTTTTCTGATCTCTTGGTCTATGGGCCTCCTCTATGCGTTTCCTCCCACGCCCCTGGTGGCCCGAACTCTGTTCAAGATTCTACGGGACAAGGCCTCGGTGATTCTGGTAGCCCCCAGATGGCCGAGGCAACCGTGGTTTCCACTTCTTCTGCAGTTGGTGGTGGAAACTCCATTCCCTCTGTCTCAGGATCAGGGTTCCCTTCTGCACCCCAATCTCAGATCCCTCAATCTGATGGCCTGACTGCTGAAAGAATAGTGCTAGCTCCCTTTCTTCTACCTAGGGAAATTGAAGAGGTGGTTTTGGCCTCTAGAAGGCAGTCCATCAGAAAGTCCTATGCCCACAAGTGGTGTAGGTTTTCAATATGGTGTGCTCAGCGCAACGAAGATCCTTTCTCCTGTCTTGTGCCAGTAGTACTACAATACCTGCTTCACCTGTCAGACCTAGGCCTTAAGTCCAACTCTGTTCGGGTCCACCTCAGTGCTCTATCAGCACACCACTCACTGGTGGAGGGACAGTCTCGGTTCACCCCTTAGTGCCCCTCTTCCTCAGAGGCCTGCTTCTGCTCAAGCCTCCGATTCGTCCACCAGCCACTGAGTGGGATTTGAACGTGGTCTTGCAGCAACTTACTCGCCCACCGTTTGAGCCGATGGCTACTTGCCATTTATGCTTCCTTTCTTGGAAAGCGCTCTTCCTGGTAGCTCTTACCTCGGCCAGACGTGTGAGTGAACTGCAAGCTCTGGTTTCTGATAGACTGTACACACGGTTCTATAGGAACAGGGTGGTCCTACGGACCCACCCGAAGTTCCTTCCAAAAGTTGTCTCCTCTTTCCACCTCAACCAGGAGGTGGTTCTTCTGACATTCTTTCCCAGGCCGCATACCAGCCAGGCTGAAACAGTCTTGCATACCCTGGACTGTAAGAGGGCGTTGTCTTTTTACATAGAACGTATGCGGGGGCATCGAAGGGCTGCTCAGCTCTTCCTCTCCTTTGTCCCTAATAAACTGGTGTTACCTGTCTCCAACGTACGTTGTCCACTTGGGTAGCAGATTGTATCGCCTGAGCGTGCAAGGCAGCCGGCCTCTCCTTGCAGGGTCGAGTCACAGCCCACCGTCTGAGGGCAAAAGCCACGTCAGTAGCTCATCTCCGCTCTGTTCCGTTGGCAGACATCTGCCGGGCCGCTACTTGGTCTTCAAGCCAGACTTTTGCAGTCCACTACTGCCTCGAGAGAGAGTCCCGCTTTCGGACAGGTGGTACTCCGTAATCTCTTTGAGGTTTAGGCAACTCCTACCCTCCTGCCCTTGTGTTGGGCTACCGTACGTGGGCGTTCTCAGAGGATATTCTTATCACGGATGCTGAGGCTCTTGGCAATGGCTATGAAGGACCTAGACAAGATTTTCAAGAGCAGAGATGTCTCTCTCCATACAAAGATTCGACTTGTTCAAGCCATGGTATTTTCAATAACATCATATGGATGTGAAAGATGGATAGTGAAAAAGATAGACAGGAAGAAAATTGATGCCTTTGAATTATGGTGCTGGCAACGAATACTGTGTTTACCATGGACTGCCCAAAGAACAAACCAGTCGGTACTAGAGGAGATCAAATCTAAGCTTTCTTTAGAAGCTCAGATGACAAGACTTCGACTTTCATACTTTGGACACATCATGCAAAGAGAGAGCTCATTAGAGAAAGACATCATGCTTGGCAAGGTAGAAGGCCGGCAATGAGATGGATCAATACAATAACAGCAGCTACGGGTGTCAGTCTGTCAACACTGAGCTACCTGACTGAAGACCAAACACAATTTAGGACAACTATCCAGAGGGTCGCCATGAGTCAACACCGACTTGATGGCACTTAACAACAACATCATATCCCCCTTCAACCGTCTCTTTTCCAAGTTGAAGAGCCCCAACCTTTTAAGCCTCTTCTCATAGGGGTATCCTTCCATTCTCTTTACCGTTTCTGTATCTCATTCATGTACCTTTTCTATTTCAGGTATATCCTTTTTAAGATATGGTGACCAGAATTGCACACAATATTCAAGGTGCAGTCGCACCATGGAATGATATAGAGGCATTATAATGTGCTTTGTTTTATTCTCCATTCCTTTTTTTATGATTCCTAGCATTCTGTTTGCTTTCTTGGCTGCTGCTGCACACTGGGCAGAGGATTTCAATGTATTATCCACGATGACACCTAAATCTTTTTCCTGGGTGGTGGTTTCTAAGGTGGTACTTTGCATCGTGTAACCATAATTCAGGCTGTTTTTCCTAGGTGCATAGTTTTGCACTTGTCCACTTTAAATTTCATCTGTCATTTGGATGTCCAGTCTTCCAATTTTTCTTTTTCTTTTTTTTCTTTTTTATTTAATTTTTATACATTTTTACATGAATATCAAGAATACATCTTGAACATGAAATTGAGAAGGGTATCGGGAAAAATAAAAAGCAAGGAATACATTCGAACTCATACATGTCCCAACACAAACTACCGAAAACAAGTCCAACCCCACCCACTCTAGCCCACAATAGAAGGGGTCCATAGAACAAATAATTATTACAACAATACTGTAAGGAAATAGGTGATGTGTTAACAGCCGGTGCCTAAACATACTCAACCGGAAACAGACCGAGAATCAACCCCTTTTTGTTTTATGTAAACCGCGCTGATCGCAAATAGTGTGGTATATAAGAAACGTAAATAAAATAAATAAAAATAAATAAAACCCCACCCCCAGCTTGTCGGGCATTTATGAAATCCAATAATTGGGAGGGTTCATAAAATATGAAGGAATTAGACCGATACTTTATTAGACATTTGCAAGGAAATTTCAAGAAAAATAAACCTCCCAATAATTGAATCCCCGGTCTCAACAGGAGAAATTCCCCTCTCCTCTTCTGGGTCTCTAGAGAGATCTGGAAACATATACACCTGTAAACCTTTAAACAGCATATGTCGTTTCTTAAAGAACAACTTCATGAGCCATTCTTTATCAGATAATAATGCCAAAGTAATCAATAAGGTAGATGGCACCACCTGCTCACCTCTCGAAGATTCCAATATTTCTGTTATATTTAAAACATCAACATTAATCCCACCAGCAACCACTCCCGACCCTTCAACTTTTTTTCCCCAAAGGGAGATAATACAATTTTACAATAGGAGGGTGAGATTCGGGAGGGATGCCCAAATTCTCAATCAAATAAGAATGAAACATATCCCTCGCGGAAACCAGGGTCGCTCTAGGAAAATTAACCAAACGGATATTCACAGCCCGGGCTGTATTCTCCAGCATGTCTAATTTAAACCTAACTGGAGCCAAACGTTTCTTAAGAAACTCCATATCATTGTCAACAGATACCATTTTTGTACGAAAGTCAGAGACCTCCATCTGAAAGGAGGAAATTCTTACAACAGTTTCTTGTATAACCTCAGCATTAGTAGAGATCTGGGTCGCCAAACTGTTCATCCAGGGTGCCAACTCCTCACGAAGCTGCATAATAGCAGCCCAAATGGCCTGCAAAGTTATCTCCTATGGAGGTCCCAGCGAAGGCACTGACACAGCTCCCACTACTGCAGTTGTCTCCGATACAACGCCCGGCAACGGGGCAGGGATTAACCAGCTAGGCACAAACTCCTCGCTTCCTTCTGCCATTCCCACAGCAGCCTCGACACTCGACTGCGCGACCGGAAGCATCACTGAGCCCTGGTTTTGCCCAGAAACCAAGCCCCCTCTTCCGATGGAGTCCGCCGACTCAACGCCTCCCTCCTGGCTCTCCGTGTCGCTGATGTTCTGCTGAGGTACCTTAGAGGCGTGCAATGAGCTCAGGGAGGATAGATCACCACCCGATGCAGAGTACGAGGACAACAGCTCCGAACCTTGCAAAGCCAAGTTCCTCTCCCCTTCTACCAATGACTGCCGCGGCATGGGTAAGAAATATGTGTCCAAAGGACCCGTAACTGCTAGCGGCAAAGGCGTTGAGGCCAGAGGTGCCGAAGGCTGTTTGGCACCTCTAGACTTGCGCTTCTTCCCCATGAAAAAACTCCATACCGCTCCACACAACACTTAAACCGCCATCTTGGATCCTCCAGTCTTCCAATTTTTCAAGGTCCTCTTGCAATTTTTCACAATGCTTTTAATAACTTTGAACAATTTTTCACAATAGCATTTTAATAACTTTGAATAAATTTGTCTTCAGGAAAAATCAGGAAGTCAGTCCTCACATATGGGTGACGTCGGCACTGACGGAGCCCACGTGGAGCATTTCCCCAGCTTTCAAAGAAAGCCTTTGGGATATGCTACTATGCATGCGTGGACCCCTTCCCGCCCAAGGGTGCCATCTTGTTCAGTCCTTAGAGCCCAATGGACATTGATCCAATTTCCCCGGAAAAAATCCTTGCTATATCCTTAAAAAATTAGCTGTTCCCGGTTTGTGTACCGCTTCCTCTTCCCGCCTCAAGCTGGCACCAGGCCCGGCACTGTTCTCGGCTCCTTTTTCTTCTTTTTTTGATAGAGGCTTGCCTCGACTGGCCTTCGTGTCCTTTTTCGCCCAGGGATCATTGACCCCGGCCGGGTGTTTCCCCACCATGTCCCCCGGTGGGTTCAAAAAATGTGACCGCTGCAGTCAAATCATGTCTGTCACCGACACCCATGACTGCTGCCTGCGTTGCCTGGGACTAGATCATGACAGCACCTCCTGCGACCTGTGCCAGGCTGTGACACCTAAAACCAATAAAAAGAGGTTGGAATTGCTGGAGAAACTGTTCCCCAGATCCGACTCTATACCAACCTCCCCGATGCCATGCTCCAAGCCCAGCACTTTTTGAGAGGGCTGAACTGAGCATCCTCGGAGTCCCGTGGCAGTGGCTCCTCTGAAAAGACCTCGGACCCGAGCTCAAAAAGAAAAAAATCCTCAAAGTCTATCGAAGTTCTACCAGAGAAACCCAGAAAGACCACCCGAAGGGACTCGAGCAACTCCGAGAAACGTCCCTCCAAGATCCTCAGAAAGGATGCTTCGGCCGGCAGAGACCATGCAAGGGTCCAAGAGGCTGAAGTCCTCTTCGAGGATGCACTCGCGAGAGTGCTGGTGCCAGGCCCGAGATCTGCGGTGCCAGCGCTGAAAGCTGCGGAGCCTTCTGGTTTGGAATCCAGAATGGCAGCCATGGAGCAGAACATCACTACTACCCTGGTGAAGCAGCAGGCAATGATGGCAGGTTCATCTGCATCATCTGCCCCGATGAGCAGGCCCCTGAATGCAGGGCATCCCCAGTCGTCGAGCCGAGTTCTGAGCTCCAAGCACCAGCCTCGGGTAAGTCCTCGGCCCCAGTCAAAATCCTGGTCCCGTTCCTTGGGAATCTGATCCTCCCTGGCAAGTTTCTGAGACTCGGACCTCAGGTCCTCGGGAGGCCCCCAGCCCTTCGGAGTGGGCCTCAAGCCAAGGAGTCGTAGGGCCTTGGACTCATCATCCCCCCTCGACTCTGAGTTGGGAGACTGACAGCAAGGCCTCCCCGGAAATCAGGCGGCACTGAGATGTCTCCTCAGACCCATCTCCCCCAGCACTCCGGCGCCATTCCCCTCCCAAGGATGTGGCCTTCCACGACTTTGTCAGGGATATGGCCAGAGCCCTCTCCCTGCAGACCGAAGCAGAGGAGGATCCATGTACCGAAGAACTGGAGATTCTCTAGTTTGAGTCTCCACCCAAGGAAACTCGCACAGTGCCAGTGCTACCGGTCCTCAAGCAGCTACTCTTACAGATGTGGGAGACCCCGGCATCAGTACTGGTGATCAGCTGACGCCTCAATGCCATATACTGGGGTTCCACAAGCCCCAACTCCCACATAACTCCATGGTTGTCGAGTCAGCCATGCAAAAATGCAAAAGCCAGAAGACACATACTCTTCTGTCCCCCCTGGCAGGGATGCTAGAGCCCTCAATGCCCTTGTGTACAAGTTCTACCAGGGCTCGATGCTGGGGTTTTGAATTCAGGCCTATGAGCTATACATAGGCATGTATTTGAAGGCCCTGACCCAGGAGCTATCTGG
The DNA here is from genome assembly GCA_033557465.1 of Ichthyophis bannanicus. Taxonomy (NCBI): domain Eukaryota; kingdom Metazoa; phylum Chordata; class Amphibia; order Gymnophiona; family Ichthyophiidae; genus Ichthyophis; species Ichthyophis bannanicus. The sequence continues at coordinate 289,861,738 of CM066043.1, forward strand.
GAACTCAGGAGGGCTGACCGGGGAACCTCTCAATCGGTTCCGAGCTCTGGGATCAAGGACTGCTCAAAGTTCCTCTCCCGGGCAGCCTATGACGGATTCAAGTCAGCGGCTCGAGTAGCAGCAGCCGGCATCGGGGCTTGATGCCAAGCCTGGCTACAGTCCTCGGACCTCGAGCAGTGGGTCCTGGACGAGCTGCTCGGCATCCCCTGCACTAGTGAGAACTTGTTTGGCAAACCCATGGCCAACAAGGTGGCCAAGATAGAAGCCGAAGTGGTGACCTGCCAGAGGCTCTCAAAGAAGATCTCTTCCTTTCTCCGCATAAACCCTCACTGATACCAGTCCTTCTCAGGCCAGCAACAGGGCTCTCACCCTAAGAGGCAGGGCCAAGGAGCTCAGAAGCCCCAGACCCTGACTCCAGCCCAATCAGGGGGGAACTTTTGACTTCCAGGGCAGGGCCTCCCCTCCCCCAGGAGACCCTTAACAGACCACAGGGCACTCTTTGCCCACAAGTGGGCCAAGGTCACCTCAGACCAGTGGGTGCTGCAGGTGTTAAAGGAGGGATACCTCCTCCACTTAACAACAAATACCACCCAGGTTCTTTCCAGGAGAGCCAATGCGACCTCTCCTCCACCAGACCATTCTGCTCTCGGAGCTTGTAGGTCTGCTCAGGGACAATGCTGTGGGGCTCATATCCAAGCATCAATATGGGAAGGGCTTCTACTCAAGGTACTTCCTTGTCCCCAAAAGAACAAGGGGTCTCAGGCTCATACTTGACTTGTGAAACTTGAACAAGTCTCTGGTGAGAGAGAAGTTCAAGATGCTCTCCCTTGGAACACTACTGCCCTACCTCCATCAGGGAGATTGGTTGTGCTCCTTGAACCTAAAGGATACGTATACTCACATCCTGATCCACCCCTCCCACAGGCACTACCTACTGTTTGTGGTGGGAGGAGGGCCCTACAAGAAGAGAGTGCTGCCCTTCGGCCTGGCTTTTGTCTTACCCTACCTGGACGACTGGCTAATCAGAGATGGTATGGCCTCAGAGGTCAGGGTGCAGAGCGTACAACCCTCCTGCTGCAACACCTGGGGTTCGTCATCAACTACCCCAAGTCCCATCTCACTCTAATCCAAAGTCTGGAGTTCATAGGGGCACGGTTAGACATGCGACAGGTCAAGGTTGTCCTCTCAAGGGAAAGGGCAGACCACCTCATACAACTGGCAGAAGAGGTGCAATGCCACCGGTCAGTAACGGCTCGTCGCCTCCTCTGCTTGTTGGGCCACATGGCCTTCAACGGTCCACATCACAGCACTAGCCCGGCTGCACATGTGGACAGCCCAATAGTGCCTCCGCTCACAGTGGACTCAAGCCATGGGCAGACTACGGGACAGAGTCAGAGTCTCCCGCCAACTGGCAAAATCCCTCGCCTGGTGGTAAAGCCTGCACCACCTCAAGGCGGGAATGCCATTCTAGGTATCTGCACTGCAGAGGACCCTGACAACAGATGCCTCCCTCCTGGGTTGGGGGTGCATTGTGGGGACCGCCGCATGCAAGGTAACTGGTCCCACGAGGAGTCTGTCTTACAGTTCAGTCTCCTCGAACTTATATCAACAAGCAAGGGGGCACGGGGTCGTACTCCCTCTGCCAGGAAGTGGTGACCCTCTTCCCCTTCGCAGTGCGCATGCTCCTGCGAGTGGTATACTTACCAGGCCAGGACAAGTGCCTAGGAGACAGGCTGAACAGAGTCCTTTGCCCACACGAGTGACACTTGAACCCCAGGGTAATGAAGTAACTCTTCCACTGCTGGGCAGGCCTGTTGTAGACCTTTTTGCCTCACCAAACAACGCGCAACTACTGCACCTCTGCTTGCGCCAGCTGCATCCGGGGAGAGTTGCAGCAGATGCCTTCCTAATCTCACTGGTCACCAAGACCCTCTTCAAGGTCCAGAGCAAAGGAATGTCAGCCATACTGATCGCACCCAGGTGGTCCAGACAACCTTGGTTCCCTCTGCTGCTATCTTGTCAGTAGCACTCCACTGGGCCGGGCCCCAGACCTCCTGTCCCAGGAGGAGGGCTCCCTTCTGCACCCTAACCTGGGATCACTAACAGCGTGGCTGCTGAAAACGTAGTGCTGGCCCCCTTCAACCTTCTAAGGGAAGTTGAAGAGGTCCTACTGACCTCTCAAAAACCCTCCACCAGGCGGACTAATGTCTTTATGTGGAGAAGGTTCTCTGGTGTGTGGAGAAGGAGGATAATCCCATTTCCTGTCATGTGCAACTGGTCCTCCAGTACCTACTGTACCTGTCACACACCAGGCTGAAATCTGACTCAGTGAGGGTGCATCTGAGCGCCATAGCCGCGCACCACCACTCTATCAAGGGAAAACCACTCTCTAGCCAGCCCCTGGTCTCTAGGTTCCTCCGGGGCATCCTGCTATCCAAGGCCCCCCCCCCCCTCCGGCGGCGAAATGGGACCTCAATGTGATGCTCTCCCAGCTCACTAAACCGCATTCAAGCCCCTAGCCACTTCCCACCTGAGATACCTATCTTGGAAAGTGGCCTTAGGATGAGCGAACTCCAGGCCCTGGTGGCGAACCCACCATATACGAGGTTCTATAAGAACAGGGTGGTGCTCTGCATACACTCCAAATTCTTCACGAAGGTGGTATCTCCTTTTCACCTCATCCAGGAGGTGGTCCTCCACCTTCTTTCTGTGGCCTCATGCCGTCAGGGAGGAGCTAATACTTCATACACTAGATTGCAAGCAGGCCCTGTCCTTCTACTTGCAACGGACTTGGGCCCATCGGAAAGCTCTACAGCTTTTCATGTCTTATGACCCCAGTAGGCTGGGGCTCCCTGTGTTCTGCAGGAACAGCAGGAATCGGTCCTCACATCCCTCCCTCCTTCCCTGGGAGTTGCCTCCCTGCCTTCTTTTATTTTTCTTCACTGCCGTCCTAGCTATGTCATCTGACTGAGCAAGATGGCGCCTTTGAGCGGGAAGGGGACCACACATGTGTGGTAACATATCCCAAAGGCTTTCTTTGAAAGCTGGGGAGATGCTCTGCGCGGGCTCCATCTGCGCCGATGTCACCCATATGTGAGGACTGATTCCTGCTGTTCCCAGCGAACACCTGTTACAAGTGAGTAACTACGCTCTATCTGCAAATTTGAACACCACACCTGATATTCCTATTTCCAGGTCATTTATGAATGTGTTAAAAAGCAGCAGGCCCAGTACAGATCCTTGGGGTACACCACTATTCGCCTTTCTCCATTGAGAAAATTGACCATTTAGCCCTACTCTCTGAACATAAGATATGCCATACTGGGTCAGATCAAGGTCCATCAAGTCCAGTATCATGTTTCCAGCAGTGGCACCCTCTTCACCCAAGGCTTTCACACAAATACCTAATGCAATCTTATGTTTACTGTAATTAAGTGTTTGCTATAGCTCATGTTTAGATGTAATACTTTGTTTCTTTGTAAACCGCTTTGATTAAAGGATAAAGCGGTATATACTGTAAAACCTGTTAAATAAATAAATAAATAAATAAATATGCGGAAATATTTCTTTATGGAAAGAATGGTAGATGCATGGAATTTCTCCAGGACCAAGCAGGAAGTCAGTCCTCACATATGGGTGACGGCGCCGTGCGGAGCATTTCCCCAGCTTTCAAAGAAAGCCTTTGGGAATGCAGCGCGCATGCGCGGTCCCCTTCCAGCCCAAGGGTGCCATCTTGCTCAGTCTTCTTTTTTCCATGGAGCCCGATGGACGTGTTTCGTTTTCACCCGAGGAAAAAGTTGATTTTCTGCGTGGATCCGTGGTTTTCTTCGGTTCGACGCCGGTTTCCCTTTCCTGCCTGGGCCCGGTACACCGGTATCAAGCCCGGACTTCTTTTTTTCGGTTTTTGTCCTTTGTGACTAGCGTTTGCGCCATTTTTCTATTTTCACTGGCAGCCCTGTCTTTTGACCTTGCAGGGGCCCTTTTTCCCCCGATGGCTGCCAGCGGGTTTAAAAAGTGTGATCGGTGTAAGAAACTTATGTCTCTCACCGACACACATGACTGCTGCCTCCGGCCCGACCATGACCCGATGGTCTGTGGCCCGTGTGGGAAAATGTCCTCGAAGGTGTTGAGGAGCCGTCAGCATCTGAAGGAAAGAATCTTCTCTGACTCCGCATCCGGCCGGGCCAGGACTTCGTCAGAGGCCTCGACGTCTCGGGACTCCGATCCCAAGCATCGCCAGGGTTCCTCTGAAAGGGGGTCTCCCTCGCGGGAGCACTGCAGGAAGAAGAAACCCGTGAGGTCGGCGTCGGTGGACGTACTTGGCTCCTCGAGGGCCAGGTCGCATAGCCCCGACAGCCGTCCCGGGTCTTCGGAGCTGGAGAGGCCTGCTAAACAACCTCGTGTGGAGCTGGAGTCCCCAAGTCACATGAGTACTGTAGTCCTCGTGGACTCTCCTCCGGGGGAGCCGACGTCGGGCCTGATGCTGTCAGGGCCCGAGTCGGGGGCTGCTGAGTCTACTGAGCTCGGACTCAGGTTGATGGCCTTGGAGAGCAGCTTGGCGGCCTTCATGGAACAGCAGCGGGCACTGATTGCCAGCCTCACCGGTGCATCTGCCCCAACCACCGGAACATCGATGTCCAAGTCGACCCCCGGAGGCCGAGCCGATCCTTGAGTCCATGTGCTCTCGAGTCGATCCTCGGCCAAGATCTCCCTCGGCCTCCCGTTCGGGACCAAGGTCGTCGACGCCGGTACCCTCGGCGTCGGGACGGATGGCATCGGTGCCTGCCTGACCGGAGCCGCTCGATTCCTACCCTGAGGGAGTCCACGGACACGTTTCGGACCCACTGTGTCCCTTTGGACTTGCCGGAGTCTGAGCCTCGGAGACGGTCCCCCCCGGAGGACACCCGGTTCTCGGACTTCGTGCGGGACATGGCCAAGGCCTTGGCCTTCCCCGCGGACCCCGAGGAGGAGCCTCGAGCCGAGGAGCTTGAGGCCCTGCAGTATGACTCCCCTCCCAAGGAGACCTTTACTGTACCGGTTCCTCCGATGCTGGAGCCATTGCTCTTCCGCATGTGGGAGGCGTCAGCCTCAATACCAGTTCTAAGCAAGTGGGTCGATTCCATCTATCGAGTCTGCAAGAGCCACGGGTTCCAGAAGGCACAGCTGCTGCACCACTCCATGGTTGTGGAATCGGCCATGCATCATCTCAAGAGTCAGAAGATGCACTCCTTGGTGCCTCCCGGCCGGGAGGCCCAGAACCTGGATGCCCTTGGTAGAAAGTGCTTCCAGGGCTCTATGCTTGCTTGCCGTGTGCAGACCTACCAGCTGTACATGGGCATGTACCTTTGAGACCTGGCAAAGGAGATTGCCGAGTTCTCTGCTGGTCTCTCCGAGGAACCTTTGCAGAGGTTCAAAGCCCTGTCATTGGGGATCCGGGAGTGCTCGTTTATCTCTCGAGCAGCCTATGATGGCTTCGAGGCTTCGGCCCGAGTAGCCGCGGCCAGCATCGGTGCACGCCGTCAGGCCTGGCTACAGTCACCGGACCTCGAGCCATGGGTTCAGGACAAGTTGATCAATGTCCCCTGCCGAGGTGAAACCCTCTTTGGCAAGCCCATGGCTGAAAAGGCTGCAGAACTCGAGTCCGAGACTCTCACCCGGACAAGGCTGTCCAGAAAAACCTCTGCCCCTTCTCAGAAGAAGGGCTCAGGGAAAAAGACATTTTACCCGAGGAAGTCATCTGCCTACAAATCCTACCCTCACTTCCAGGCCTCCATAGCTCCCCAACAGGGTCAGCAGGCCAAGGGGCAGGGACATGGGCCCCGTAGGCAGAAAACCCCCAAGCCACCAGCTCTGGCTCCTCCACAACAGGGAGCGGGGTTTTGACTCCAGTGGCATAGCCTCTCCTCCTCAGCTGGCCCCTCTCAGCACAGGAGGCCGGCTGACCCTGAATGCCCACAGGTGGTCAGCCATAACAAGGGATCCTGGGTGCAAAGCATAGTCCAGAAGGGCTATCTCCTCCACTTCCAGCAGGTACCCCCCTCCTACTTTCCAGGGGAGCCTCCAAGACGTCCTCTGCACAGGGACCTACTCCTGCAGGAGTTAGCAAGTCTTGTAAAGGAGCAGGCAGTGGAACCGGTGCCCCACCACCTGAGAGGTCAAGGCTTCTATTCCAGGTACTTTCTAGTACCAAAAAGGACCGGAGGCTTCAGGCCCATCCTAGACTTGCGGAATCTCAACAAGTTCCTGGAGAGGGAAAAGTTCAAGATGCTTACCCTTGGAATCCTGCTGCCCTACCTCCAGCAGGGAGATTGGCTATGCTCCTTAGACCTAAAGGATGCTTATGCTCACATCCTTATTCATCCAGACCACAGACAATATCTCCGATTTGTAGTGGGAGGAAACCATTATCAGTACAAGGTACTGCCTTTTGGCCTAACCTCAGGGTTCAAGGACTCTTTGTCTTTCCATACCTAGACGACTGGCTCATCAGGGGTCACTCTCCACAGGAGACCAATCAAGCCACCCTCCGCACTGTCACTCTTCTCCAGCATCTGGGGTTTGTCATAAACTTCACAAAGTCCACGTTGCGCCCCTCGCAGAACATGGAGTTCATAAGAGCAAGACTAGACACCCTTCAGACAAAGGCCTTTTTACCTGTGGACAGGGCCCACAGGTTGATGGATCTGGCCAGACAATTTCACAGCAATTCTCTGGTCTCCGCCAGACAATTCCTGAGACTCTTAGGCCACATGGCTTCCACGGTCCATGTAACTCCAAATGCCCGTCTGCACATGAGGCCAGCTCAGTGGGGCCTCAGAACTCAGTGGCATCAAGCCACAGGAACCCTGAAGGACAAGGTGAGGGTGTCTACGCTACTAGTCTTCTCTACAGTGGTGGCTTCATCTTCCAAATCTGGTGCAAGGGGTGCCTTTTCAGGCACCTCCACACTCTCAAGTGCTGACAACCGATGCTTCTCTTCAAGGTTGGGGTGCACATTGCGAGGGAGCATGCACTCAAGGCCTGTGGTCTCCTTGAGAGGCCGCACAGCAGATCAATCTCTTGGAACTGAGAGCTATCCGCTTAGCCCTGCGGACTTTCATGTCCTCTCTCATCAGTCCGTCGTAGTTCAGACGGACAATCAAGTTGCTATGTTCTATGTGAACAAACATGGGGGCATGCGGTCCCGCCTTCTCTGTCAGGAAGCACAGAACCTGTGCTCCTGGGCAGTCAATCGTGGCATACTTCTCAAGGCGGTCTATCTCCCTGGACAGGAGAATTCCCTGGCAGACAGATTGAGCAGGATCCTACAGCCACACGAATGGCAGTTGAATCCTTTGGTGGTTCAACAGATCTTCCTAAGATGGGGTCTTCCAACCATAGATCTCTTTGCCAGTCCTCTGAACTGTCAGCTGCCCAGGTTCTGCTCCAGACAACAGCATTCTCTCAGATTAGCACCGGATGCGTTTCTCATTCCGTGGTCTACAGGCCTCCTATATGCGTTTCCTCCCACACCTCTAGTGCCCCAGACACTGTTCAAAGTGCTCCTGGACAAGGCCTCGGTGATCCTGGTGGCCCCCAGATGGACAAGGCAACCGTGGTTTCCATTTATTTTGCATTTAGCGGTGGACACTCCTCTTCCTCTGGGGATGCAACCCGATCTCCTGTCTCAGGAATAGGGATCTCTCTTACACCCCAACCTCCAGTCCCTCAATCTGATGGCCTGGCTGCTGAAAGGGTAGTTCTAGCACCCTTACTGCTGCTTAGAGAAGTGGAGGACGTGGTCTTGGCCTCTAGGAGGCAGTCCACCCAGAAGTCTTATGCCCTTAAGTGGCGTAGATTCTCCACCTGTTGTGCTTAACACAACGAGGATCCTTTCTCATGCCTGGTACCAGTGGTGCTGCAATATTTGCTTCACCTGTCCAACTTAGGCCTTAAATTCAATTCTGTTAGAGTTCATCTCAGTGCTCTTTCAGCGCACCACTCACCGGTGGAGGGTCAGTCTCTCTCATGCCACCCTTTGGTGGCTCACTTCCTCAGAGGCCTGCTTTTGCTTAAGCCTCCAATTCGTCCGCCTGCCCCTGACTGGGATTTAAATGTGGTCTTGCAACAGCTTACTTGCCCACCATTTGAGCCTCCGGCTACTTGTCCTTTGCGCTCTCTCTCCTGGAAAGCGTTTATTTATTTATTTACATTCTCTTATATACCGCGCTATTCTGCATCAGTGCGGTTTACATTGAACAAACTGAAATTACATTGAACAGGGCATTATAACTTGGAGATAACTATTTTACAGGGAACATGGGCTATGAAGGGTTAAGTGGCTTGCCCAAGACCACAAGGAGCACCTGTGGGACTAGAAACCCCAGTCCTTCCGGCCCAAGGTTACTGTCCTCTAGTGGGATTTGAACCCCCGACCTTCCGGCCTGAAGTACCTTGCCCCAACCACTAGGCCACTCCTCCACCCCGTTGTTTTTGGTAGCTCTTACCTCAGCAAGGCGAGTGAGTGAGCTTCAAGCCCTGGTGTCAGATGCACCATACACTAGGTTCTATAGGAACAGAGTAGTCTTACGGACTCACCCTAAGTTCCTTCCAAAGATTGTCTCCTCCTTCCACCTCAGTCAGGAGGTGGTTCTTCCAACTTTCTTTCCCAGGCCGCATGTCAGCCGGGCTGAGATGGACTTGCTTACCCTGGACTGTAGGAGGGTGTTGTCCTTCTACCTTGACCGTACACGGGGGCACCAAAGGGCTGTTCAGCTCTTCGTCTCTTTTGACCCTAATAAGTTGGGGTTACCTGTCTCCAAGCGTACTTTGTCCATCTGGGTAGCCGACTGTATCGCCTGGACTTACAGGGCAGCCGGCCTCTCCTTGTAGGGTCGAGTTACGGCCCACCGTGTCAGGACAAAGGCTGCATCAGTGGCTCATCTCCGCTCTGTTACGTTGGCAAACATCTGCAGGGCCGCTACTTGATCTTCAAGCCAGACCTTTGCGGCCCACTACTGTCTCGAGAGGGAGTCCCGCAGGGACAGTGCTTTTGGACAGGTGGTAGTCCGTAATCTCTTTGAGGTATAGGCAAATCCTACCCTCCGGCCCTGGTGTTGGGCTACCATACGGGGGCGATATCAGAGAAGATTCTTTTCGCACATGCTGATGCTCTAGAGGGAGCTCATTTTTTTCAACTTGGGTCCCTGGTAGCCTTATGCTGGGGAGTCCCATATATGAGGACTGACTTCCTGCTTGGTCCTGGAGAAAGCGTAGTTACTCACCTGTAACAGGTGTTCTCCAGGAGCAGCAGGGATCAGTCCTCACAACCCTCCCTCCTTCCCTTGGAGTTGCAGTCATATGATTTATTTTGTTTTTTGCTGTCTTTTAGCTATGTCATCAGACTGAGCAAGATGGCACCCTTGGGCGGGAAGGGGACCGTGCATGCGTGCTGCATTCCCAAAAGCTTTCTTTGAAAGCTGGGGAAATGCTCTGCACAGGGGCTCCGTCGGCGCCGATGTCACCCATATGTGAGGACTGATTCCTGCTGCTACTGGAGAACACCTGTTACAGGTGAATAACTACGCTAGTCTCCCAGTGGAGGTTGTAGAGCACAGTATCTGAATCCAAGAAAGTATGCGACAAACACTGAATATCTCTAAAGGAAAAAAAAAGGGACTATAGTATTTGATATGGAAGGGCAGATTAGATGTTTTTTTTCTGCTGTTATGTTTCTAGGTCCTAGTCCATGGCTCAGCCAGTCAAAGATCCCTAACTCCTGTATGTTATGATGTTTTAGGCAAGCAGAGACAAGAGACTGCCTTTGGATTTGGTATTAAACCTGTCAGTTTTTCCTCCAAGGTATTTTCTCCTTCTATCATTGCCTCACTGGTGAGGAAAAGCCTCCCATTTTCATGAAAGTACTGGGTGACATAAAAAGGTCGCAATATAGTCATTTAGTAGAGCCACTGCAGGTGTCTAGCCACACAGCTGGCAGTACCTTAGTGGCCTCAAAACATAAGAATGGTATTGTTAATAGCTTGAAGAAGAAATGGCTGAGAGGAAATTTGATAGACATCTATAAATAGTAAGTGGGCTAGAACGTGTAAATAGGGAACACTTGAGAGAGAGGCTGAAAAGTAGGGAAGTCAGGGTTCCATTTGCAGGTCTGCCACTGACTCTTTTTGTGACTATGGACAAGCTACTTTATTGCTTCAGGTGCCCACTTAGATTCTAAACTCTTTGGGGCAGGTTCACGTTGTAACTGAATCAGGGCCAGCTTAACCATTATGCAGACTAGGCAGTTACCTAGGGCAGAAACTTGTGGGGGCAACCTGCTGTCACCCATAATTTTATTCCCTCATTCTCTCCTCTGATCCAGCATCATTCTATCATGGCCCCTACACCTTATAGAGCCTGTGCTAATGAACCTCTGTTGCTGCATCCCACTCGCTCTGGTATAACTTCCTTTCTCCAGGAACAAGCAGGAAGTCAGTCCTCACTTATGGGTGACATCAGCACCCCACGGAGCCTGTGCGGAGCAATTCCCCAGCTTTCAAAGAAAGCCTTTGGGATTGCTGCCATGCATGTGTGGTCCTCTTCCCACCCAAAGTTGCCATCTTGCTCAGTCTCTCTTTTTCCACAGAGCCCTTCGGACGCACGTCCTAGTCCCTTGGAAAAAGTGTTTCGTTTTCAGCCTCTGGTCTTTGTTTTTTCTGGTAGCACCGGTCCTCTACCCGTTCTCCCCTGCTCTCTTTTTCCCTTAAGCGAGGGGACATCCTTTTCTGTAAAAAAATTTTCCTTTTGCGGGCTTCGCGCCCTTTTTTCCCCCAACCACTGGACGCAAAGATCTTCGACTAGCAGGGGCCCTTTTTGCCCAATGGCCACCGGTTTTAAGAAATATGACAGATGCTCCAAAAACATGTCGCTCACGGACACCCATGACTGCTATCTTTGGTGTCTTGGTGCTGACCATGACCCGGAGCTCTGCTCTCTTTGCAAGAAAATGTCCTCCAAAGCCCTGCTAAGTCGTAAGCAGAAGTCTGATGATATTTTCCAGAAGGTAGCCCCGGAATCCCCGGTGGCACCCTTGGTTGTCCCTCCAATGGTGGGATCCCCCCTTTCAGCCCCTCGCTCTCGGCGGCATTCCGATCAGGGGTCCCCTGAAGTGGAGAGGTGTAAGAAGACGACTTCGGTTGCTGTCGGAGGCTCAAGACGAGCGCTCAGCCCGGCGTTCCCAAGAGTCGGACAAGGAGCAGCCTCGAAAGGTACCTCGTACAGACACGGAGGCCTCTGGCGATGGCGCCTGGTCTCCTGAGGGTCATCTTGGTGAGAAACCCCTATCCTCCTCCACACCAGACCCAGTAACCCCAGTGTCAGCATCGCAGGGACCCACGTCTGCGTGGGAATCTCGTATGCTGGCATTAGAGCGCAGCGTTTCTGCATTCTTAGCTGCCCAGCAGGCGCTCATGCCCAACATGGCTGGCCCGTGCCTCGAGACCGAGGTTCCCTTGAGAGGGACACCCAAACCCACCCTGGAAACCCCCGAAATCCATGGGCCTCGTGAGGGTCCTCGGCATCAGTCTCGCTCGCCTTCCCAGTCCTCGGGGGTGATATCCTCCAAGGTCTCTGGCTCCAAGTGGGTCTCAGCCTCCGGATGGGGTGACCAGCCCGAGTCGGACTCCTTCTCAGACCTCTTGGACTGGAAATCAGATGGGGATACCTCCCTGGAGACCCGTGCCCACAGGGACCTCCCTTCGAACCCATCCCCACCCGCCTCTCAGAGGTGTTCGCCGCCCAAGGACACATCATTCCTAGTGTTTGTATGGGATATGGCACAGGCCCTCAGCCTAGCTACGCAGACTGAAGAGGAGCCGCGAGCTGAGGAGCTCGACAATCTACAGTATGAGTCCTGCCTCGGGAGTCTCTTACTGTTCTAGTTCCTCCCATTTTGTCCAGGCTGCTGCTCCGCATGTGGGAGACACCTGCTTCAATCCCTATTGTGAGCAAGCGCCTCGACGCCTTGTACAGGGTCCAATGCGGCCCTGGGTTCTGGAAGACCCAGCTTCCACACACCTCCATGGTAGTGGAGTTGACAATGCGGAAGCAAAAGAGCCCAAAGTCACACTCTTCGGTCCCCCCGGGCAGTTGTATATGGGCATGTTCCTGCGTGATCTCGCCAAGGAGCTTGGCGAGTTATCCGCAGGCTTTAGAGTTGAACCCCTTCTCAAGTTCCAAACCCTTCTGAGGTCCGTCGCAGAGTGCTCGAAGTACCTCTCCCGTGCCGCATATGACGGGTTTGAATCCTTCTTCCGAGTGGCAGCAGCCTGCATCGGGGCTCGACGCTAGGTGTGGCTCCAGTCCTTGGACCTGGAGCAGTGGGTCCAGGAGAAGCTCCTGGACATCCCCTGCCTCGGTGAGCAGCTGTTTGGTAAACCTATGGAGGATACGGCTGCTGAGATAGAAACGGAGTTCGTGACTCAGACTCGTCTGTCATGGAAGAACTCCTCTCTCCCTCGGAAGAAGCAGCAAACCAAAAAGCCGTTCTTCCAAAGAAAAGGGCTCCCCTACCGGGGTTACCCACCCTTCCCACCCACCCCCGCGCTGGCTTCCAGCACGCAGGAGAAGGGAGGAGTGCATGGCCACTGCAAACCTAAAGGGCCCAAGACCCAGCCACCGGCACCACCCCAAACCGCGCAGGGATTTTTACGCCGACAGCATAGCCTCTCACCCCCCGGCAGCACTTCTTCCGGTGGGGGGATGCCTGTCCCTGTTCACCCCGCAGTGGATGTTGAACACGTCAGACACCTGGGTCCTCTGGGTGGTCTGAGACAGATATCGTCTCCGCCTGGACAGGCTCCCTCCTCTCTTCTCACTAGCGGAGCCTACTCGGCTCCCTTCGCACCATAAGAACATAAGATAAGCTATACTGGGTCAGACCAAGGTCCATCAAGCCCAGTATCCTGTTTCCAAGAGTAGCCAATCTAGGTCATAAGTATCTAGCAGGTTCCCTAAAAGACACAGGTTCCACAATGCTTGTATTCAGTCAAGCAGTGTTATCCCAGGTCCCTTTTAATAATGGTTTATGGACCTTTCCTCTAGGAATTCATGTCCACAGGGCTTATTCATGATTCAGAACGACCCCCTTAGGGAAGAACAATTCAAACTATTACTATACAATACAAGGTTCAATATTAGGAGCCACCACTCAGGAAAAGAATCTAGGCCAGTGATTCCCAAAGTGGGTGGCCCTGCCCCCCAGGGGCGTTGGGCTAATCTAGGGGGGGGCATAAGTCCGTCAAACCCAGTATCCAACAGTGGCCAATCTAGGTCACAATTACCTAGCAGTTTCCCCAAGAGACACAGGTTCCACAATACTTGTATTGGGGCAAGCAGTGGATATTCAGGGTCCACTTTAATAATGGTTTATGGACCTTTCCTCTAGAAACTTGTCCAAACCTTTTTTAAACCCGGCCATGCTAACAGCTTTTACTACATCCTCCGATAGCAAATTCCAGAGTTTGATTACATGTTGAGTGAAAAAATATTTTCTCTTATTAGTCTTAAATAGTTTACCCTGTAACTTCATTGCATGTCCCCTAGTCTTTCTATATTCTGATGACATAAATAATCTATCTATGTTTACCCGTTCCACTCCATTCATTAATTTATAGACCTCTATTATATCTCCCCTCAGTCGTCTCTTTTCCAGGTTGAAGAGCCCTAACCTTTTTAGCCTCTCTTCATAGGGGTATCCTTCCATCCCCTTTACCATTTTGGTGGCTTTTCTCTGTATCTTTTCTAATAACGCTGTATCCTTTTTAAGATACGGTGACCAGAATTGTACACAATACTCAAGCTGTCCAACCTCCTCGCCCAACAGGCGGTCGAGAAGGTACCACTGCACCTTCGAGGCCTGGGTTCTACTTCCGCTACTTCCTCATTCCGAAAAAGACTGGGGGCCTACGTCCCATCCTCGACCTCCAGAACCTAAACAAATTTCTGGTGCAGGAGAAGTTCAAAATGTTATTGCTTGGTGTCCTGCTGCCCTTCCTTCAGCAGAGTGATTGGCTATGCTCCTTGGATCTCAGGGACGCTTACGCCCACATCCTAGTCCACCCCCAACACAGGCAATACCTGCACTTCAGGGTGCAGGGGGAGCACTACCAATACAGAGTGCTCCCCTTCGGGCTCATATCTGCACCGCCGGTTTTCACAGTGTCTCTCAGCAGCCGCCGCCTCCCTCAGGTGGCAGGGCATACCTGTCTTCCCCTACCTCGATGACTGGCTTGTCACGGGGACCTTGGTCGGCGAAGCCTGCCTGGTGGCGTCGCATACGATCCTTTTCCTCAAACACCTCGGCTTCTTGGTCAACTATCCCAAGTCCCACCTCGAGTCGGTGCAGACCTTGGAGCTGATTGGCGCATGCCTCGACATGGAGCGAGTGACCGCCTTCCTGCCCGTGGACCGGGCAGACCACCTCAGGACTATTGCGGCCCAGGCCAGAACAGAGCTTGAATTACAGCACGGGCCATGCTTCGCCTCCTAGGACACATGGCCTCCACCATCCATGTGGTCCCTGACGTCCCGCATGCACATGCGGAGAGCCCAGTGGTGCCTCAGGGCACAATAGAGCCAGGCCTCTGGCCACCTCAGAGACCCTATCCAGGTCTCTCGCAGTCTCCACAACTCCCTGGATTGTTGGCGAGACTCCCGAAGCCTCCTTTAGGGAATGCCCTTCCAGATCCCACAGCACAAGCTCGTCCTGATGACGGATGCTTCTATGCCGGTTTGGGGAGCCCACTGCGGCAGCGCATTGTGCACCCAAGGGCAGTGGTCACCCGAGGAGTCTCAGCAGCAGATCAGTCTGTTCAAGCTTCGGGCAGTCTGGTGGACCCTGAGGGCCTTCGAGGGCTTTCTGAAGGGAAAGTCGGTACTTGTGCAGATGGACAATCAGTTAGCCATGTTCTATATAAACAAGGAGAGGGGAACAGGATCTTTCCTCCTTTGCTCCTTTGCATTTCGCCGGAGAATGACCCCACAAGCGGTCTACTTCCCAGGCCAGGAGAATGTCCTCGCGGACAAACTCAGCAGGATCTTCCACCCACACGAGTGGCACCTGGATCCGGAGGTCGCTGACCTCTTGTTCCATCGGTGGGGTACCCTATCCATGGACCTGTTCGCCAGCCTAGTGAACGGGCAGCTTCCCCGCTTCTGCGGCCCGGTTCCGCACACGAGCAGGGTGGTCCCGGATGCGTTCCTCTTAAGCTCCAGCCTTCTTTACACTTTCCCTCCCATTCCTCTCATTGCAAGGACCCTCCACAAGGTTCAGTGGGACCGAGTTTCAGTAATCCTCGTGGCTCCCTCATGACCTCGACAGCCTTGGTTCCCGCTTCTGCTCCGGTTCTCGTCCAAGCCTTCAGTTCCCCTGGGCTGTGCCCCGGGCCTGTTAACGCAGGATGAGGGTCAGGTGCTCCATCCGAACCTGGCCTTGCTGTCCCTTACAGCCTGGTGGCTGAATGGGTTGTCTTAGCTCCACTGCACCTCCCGAAAGTGTGACGCTGCACCTCCCTTTAAGTGGCGACGCTCCGCCTGCACCTCCTTTTAAGTGGCGACGCTCCACCTGCACCTCCTTTTAAGTGGCGATGCTCCGCCTGCACCTCCTTTTAAGTGGCGATGCTCCGCCTGCACTTCCCTTTAAGTGGCGACGCTCCGCCTGCACCTCCCTTTAAGTGGCAATGCTCTGCTGCACCTCTCTTTAAGTGGCGACACTTCTCGGTCTGGTGCTCTGAGCTCCAGATCGACCCGTTCTCCTGCTCTACCTGGTGGGTTCTTCAGTATCTTCTCCACCTCTCGAAGGCAGGGTTGAAATCCATTTCGGTCAGAGTACACCTGAGCGCCATTTTGGCGAACCACCTCCCTGTCAAGAGGAAACCCCTCTCAGGGCAGCCATTGGTCTCCCGCTTCATGTAAGCTCTATTACTTTCCAAGCCTCCCATCTGGCCTCCCCCGGCGGAGTGGGGACCTGAGCATCGTGCTGATGCAGCTTATGCAATCACCCTTCGAGCCGATGGCGACGTGCTTGCTTCGGCACCTCTCCTGGAAGGTAGTCTTCCTGGAGATTTTGACTTCAGCTCACCGAGTCAGCGAACTTCAGGCCCTCATGGCTGAGGCTGCATACACCAGATTCTACGGGAAGGTGGTCTCGGGCTTTCATCTCAATCAGGAGATAGTCTTACCGACTTTCTTCCTGAGACCACATGCTGACCAGGCATCAGCGGTATTGCATACACTTGACTGCAAGAGTGCTCTTGCCTTCTACCTGCAGCATACCCAGGTTCATCGCAAGTCCGACCGGCTCTTTGTCGCCTATGATCACATCCACCTAGGGCAGGCAGTCAACAAGCGCACCATCTTCATATGGGTGGTGGACTGCATTGCCTTCGCCCAAGCAAAGGCAGGCGCCCCACTGGATCGACAGGTCACTGCGCACGGCGTCCGGGCCAAGGCAGCTTCAGTAGCTTCGCTGCGCTCAGTGCCTCTAATGGACATCTGCCAGGTTGCGACCTGGTCTTCAGCGAACACTTTCACTTCGTACTTCTGCCTGGAGAGGGAGTCCTGCCAGGACATTGCCTTCGGCCAGGCTGTACTCCGTAATCTGTTTGGAGTATAAGCAACTCCTGCCCTCCGACCCTTCTTCAACAGTTACCGAGAGCTTCGCCCTGGGCACCTGAAGGCTCGGGCTCCTTTGGGCATCGACTTGTGCTTA
Organism: Ichthyophis bannanicus; assembly: GCA_033557465.1. Classification (NCBI taxonomy): domain Eukaryota; kingdom Metazoa; phylum Chordata; class Amphibia; order Gymnophiona; family Ichthyophiidae; genus Ichthyophis; species Ichthyophis bannanicus. The sequence goes on from CM066043.1 coordinate 289,878,485, forward strand.
CGGCCTCACGGAGGCATTTTTGGGTTACAGGCTCTGTAGCCTGTAGTGGGGGAGTCCCATAACACAGGTCTGCGACTAAAAACTGTTTGATTATTTTCATCTAATTTCCATGTATTTTGGTATGCTGAAAACAAATAAAATATTGAAAAAAACTCCTAGACGTCATGATTTGCCACAAAATGCAAAATTGTCTTCAAATTTATCAATTTTTTTCAAATTACTATTAATTAATTCAAATTACTATTAATTAATTCACATAAGTGCATTTAAGATATAAAATGCCAAAAAAAACCTTAAAGGGGTTGTCCGAGTTATTTAAAAAAAAATATAGCACTGTAAATCTGATGGTCCGCAATATATACATAAGCTAAGCAAGTTTTAAGTCCGTGCTTCTAATGGTAGAAGGGGTTAATCTTTCCTGAAGAATCCAGTGGGAGGGAGACACAGGGCAGATAGCAGCAGCTCCGGTCAGTGCAGGGGGGCGTGGCCAGCACTGTGACGTCTCGTGTACAGACACAGAGCTGCTCTCTCCTGCATGCCACACTTGTGCACGAATCATCATCAGGTTCTTGGTTCTAGGCTGCTCACACGTTTTCATTGCAATTCGTGTTAGCTCGTCATTCTTCAACCATTATGTTATGTCTCCGCGAAAGTGTATTAATTCGCCAGACAGTTTCTGTTTCATCTGTGGTGAATATACAGTGTTGAAGCAACAGCAGAATATTACAGACTTTGTGAAAAAAGTATACTTTGCATACTTTGGACTAAAAATTGAAGATCAAGATAAAATCTGGGCGCCTCATAAAGTGTGCAAATGGTGTATTGAGGACCTCCGAAATTGGTTCAAGGGTAAGAAAAAATCTTTCCGTTATGGGATTCCTATGGTATGGCGAGAGCAAAAGAACCATAGTGACGACTGTTATTTTTGTTCATGCGATGTGAAAGGGTTTAATTCCAAATGGAAGCATTCCGTTTCATACCCCAATCTTCACTCGGCAATTCGTCCCATCCCCCATGGCACAGATCTACCAGTACCCAAGCCCCCTGTTACCTTGGAAGAGATGCCTAGCTCCGATGAAGGTGAAGTCATACCTGAACCAGATGACGAATCAAGTTCTGACTTTGAAGATGATACAAGACCAAAATTGTTTTCTCAGGAGGAGATGAATGATTTGGTAAGAGACTTGAATCTTCCCAAAGATGCCGCTGAGTTACTTGGATCAAGGCTGAAAAGCAGGAATTTATTGTTGCCAGGAGTGTCATCTTCATGGTTCAGACATCGTGAAAAGGAGTTCGTTCCTTACTTCGCCCAGGAAGACAAGTTGGTTTATTGCATCGATGTCAAAGGTCTGATGGGTCAATTAAAAATCCAATATGATTCAGAGCAATGGCGTCTTTTTATAGATTCTTCAAAAAGAAGTCTCAAAGCAGTTTTACTCCACAACGGTTTTTACGCTTCCATACCTGTAGGTCATTCCGTACACTTGAAGGAAACCTACGAGAACTTGGAATTGGTTTTTCGTACACTTAAATATGAAGACCATGGTTGGCAAGTGTGTGGGGACTTGAAGGTCTTGTGCATGCTGGGCAACAAGCTGGGTATACCAAATATCCTTGTTTTCTGTATCTATGGGACAGTCGAGACCGACAAAATCACTGGACCAAGAAGAGTTGGCAGCCGAAGGTGCTAACAGTCGGTGAAAAAAATGTCCTCCGAGAAAATTTGGTACCTTCCCATAAAGTTCTTCTACCACCTCTCCACATAAAATTGGGATTGATGAAGCAATTCGTAAAATCACTTCCAAGAGATGGAGAATGCTTCAAATACTTGATCACCAAGTTTCCAGGCCTGTCGGAGGCAAAATTGAAGCAAGGTGTGTTCGTCGGACCAGACATTAGAAGGCTTATAGTTGATCAAGAGTTTGTCAATACCATGACGGATCCTCAAAATGAAGGGTGGATTGCATTTAAAGAAGTCTTACAGAAATTTTTAGACAATAACAAAGATCCTTCACTACAAAAAGATCGTCAGACGAATGCTGAAAGCATTTCAAGCTTTAGGTTGCCTGATGAGTTTGAAAGTGCATTTCTTCCAGTCCCACCTTGACTACTTTCCTGAAAATTTGGGAGCTGTGAGTGAGGAACAAGGTGAACGATTCCACCAAGACATTAAAGAGATGGAAAGGAGATACCAGGGAAAATGGAGCATTACAATGATGGCAGACTACTGTTGGATGCTTCAGAGAGACATTCCAGATGCTACTCACAAGCGTAAATGCACCAAGAGGAACCTCACAAGGAAGAAGAATCGAGTTTAGAGTGTGTAGGTGAGCTCATTACAGTTCAAAAAAGGATTTGCATGAAAATATTGTAATAAAACTTTAATTTTATAAGTCTATTTCCATTTATTTTGAGGTATTGCCTTATTTAACATAGTTACCTAAATTGTCAGGAAATGTGATATCCTATGACAAAATGGAGGTCATTTTCGGATTCAGCGCACCAAAAACCATAAAGATTACGTGGAATAACCAAAACAGCTCTCGAAAAATTTTTTTGCAGACCTATAATTGAGGACTGACTTCCTGCTTGTTCCTGGAGAAAACATAGTCACTCACCTGTAACTGGTGTTCTCCAGGGACAGCAGGAATCAGTCCTCACTACCCTCCCACCTCCCCTGAAGAGTTGCTATTTTTGTCCTTCCCTTGCATTCTGCTTAATAGGGCTCTAGCTAGGGGACTTGACTGAGCAAGATGGCATCCTTTCTCTTAATTTTTTATGGTGTTCCTTTTCCTTTTCAGCAGCCTTATATTTTGTTATTGTACACCGCTCTGGTGCCATCGGTAAAGAGCGGTATATTAAATGAGCCAATAAAAAGAAAGATCTTTGAGCGGGAAGAGGAACATGCATGCGTGGCAGCAATCCCAAAGGCTTTCTTTGAAAGCTGGGGAATTTCTGCGCGTGGGCTCCATTGGTGCTGAGGTCACCTATAAGTGAGGACTGATTCCTGCTGTTCCTGGAGAACACCTGATACAGGTGAGTAAACTACGCTTTTGGGGGCGGGACACAGCAGCAGAGGTTCAATAGCATAGGGCCAGAAAGCTCTGCAGCAGCTACACACCTTACTGTTTCTTCATTATTGCAGCCGTGGCTCTGTAAGGTGCGGGAGCCACGGCAGATACTGCTGAATCAGAGGAGGGGTTGAGAGGGTTTTTTTTATTATTTCTTTTGCAGCCTTGAATTCTATGTCTGTCTGGTATTGGACCCAGGGGGAGTGGGGGGGAGAGTGGGTCCAAGGTGAGACCACATGTGGGATCACTGCGGAGAGCTAGGGGAGATGTTTGATCAGTGGAGAGAGTGAAGAGATCACATGGAGGCAGGGAGCAGCAGGGGAGATTCTAAAAGGGAAAGAGGAGAGAGAGAACAGATCATGGACCATGGAGTGAGAAGAGAGAGCAAGCTGATGGTGGATCACTTGGGGAGAAAGAGAGAGGGAGAGACACTGCATCATGTAAGAGTAGAGTGAAGACTTATGTCAGATAATGGATCAGTATGGAGGGGTAGGGAATAGAGAAAAAGGATATGGAGGGTCAGTGGGGGGTAAGGGAGAGAGAGGAGCAGTTGCTGGATCATGGAGGGGTAGATGGTGTGCTGGATACATGGAGCGATAGGAAAGAGGGAGAGGGGGAATAGGGAGACAGTGGGAAGATACTGGATTGGAGGGGGGGAAAGAAAAGACAGATACTGTTTGGGAGGGGAGAGGAGGAAAGACTGGTCTATGCAGGGGAAGATGGAGATGGACAGGTAGAGGAATGAATGCTGGGGGTAATGAGAAGGAAAGGCAAGATGAAAGGCAGAAGGGGGAATAAGATGCAGGCCAAGGAATGAGTGACAGATTTGGAATGGGAGGACTGGTGAGGTAAGCATAGAAGTAAAAACTGGTAAGTAGGTAACAGGTGAAACAGGAGTGGAGGAGTGGCCTAGTGGTTGGGGCAAGGTACTTCAGGCCAGAAGGTCGGGGGTTCAAATCCCACTAGAGGACAGCAACCTTGGGCCGGAAGGACTGGGGTTTCTAGTCCCACAGGTGCCCCTTGTGGTCTTGGGCAAGCCACTTAACCCTCCATAGCCCATGTTCCCTGTAAAATAGTTATCTCCAAGTTATAATGCCCTGTTCAATGTAATTTCAGTTTGTTCAATGTAAACCGCACTGATGCAGAATAGCGCGGTATATAAGAGAATGCAAATAAATAAATAAAAACAATGACTAAAGACCATAGTGGGGGAGGAGGAGGAATAAAATCTAGCTACAGCTAGTAAAAACAGTCAAATAAAAGAATGGAGAAAAAGATGAAAAAGATCAATGTCTGAGACAGATGTAGGAGTAGTGGGAACAAGACTGGGAGAGACTAGAAATGATTCCTGAAGCAAAGAGAAACAACCAGAGAAGTGGTAAAGAGAGACCAGGACCAACTCAACCCAACCCAATTGGAAAATAAAATGACCAGGCAAAGATTATCTTAAATGTTTTCAAATTAAACATGTTAGGTTTGAAAATGTGCATTTCTTGTATTTGGAGCCATGGGTGAGAAATTGCATTTCTTTTTCTCTTATGTGTTCCACTGCTCAGAGCCTGTTTTGTTAGGGTTCCCATTTAAATTTTTGTCTGTTTGTAATTTGTAGTCTCTTATTCTTTATTAGGTGATAATCTGTTTTTTATATGTGTAACACAGATAGAGGTGGGGGAGTCTTATTATGTAGACTTTGTGTAGAAGCATGACAACAGAAAAAGACTATAAGGCCTATCCAGTCTGTCTTTCCATATCATCTACTATAGTCCCTTTTCTTCCTTTAGAGATCTTCTGTGTTTGACCCATGCCTTAAGAACATAAAAACATAAGATATGCCATACTGGGTCAGACCAAGGTCCATCAAGCCCAGTATTCTGTTTCCAACAGTAGCCAATCTAGGTCATACGTACCTAGCAGTTTCCCCAAAAGACACAGGTTCCACAATGCTTGTATTGGGTCAAGCATTGATATCCTGGGCCCCTTTTTAATAATGGTTTATGGACCTTTCCTCCAGGAACTTGTCCAAACCTTTTTTAAACCCAGCTACACTAACAGCCTTTACTACATCCTCCGTTAACAAATTCCAGAGTTTGATTACACGTTGAGTGAAAAAATATTTTCTTTTATTAGCCTTAAATAGTTTACCTTGTAGCTTCATTGCATGTCCCCTAGTCTTTCTATATTCCGATAACGTAAACAATCGATCTACGTTTACCCATTCCACTCCATTCATTAATTTATAGACTTCTATCATATCTCCCCTCAGCCGTCTCTTTCCAGGTTAAAGAGCCCTAACCTTTTTAGCCTTTCTTCATAGGATTATCCTTCCATCCCCTTTACCATTTTGGTGGCTCTTCTCTGAACCTTTTCTAATAACGCTATATCCTTTTTAAGATACGGCGACCAGAATTGCACACAATATTCAAGGTGCGGTCTCACCATGGAACGATATAGAGGCATTATAATATCTTTAGTTTTATTTTCCATTCCTTTCCTTATGATACCTAGCATTCTATTTGCTCTCTTGGTTGCCGCTGCACACTGGGCCGAGGGTTTTAACATGTTATCCACAATGACGCCTAAATCTTTTTCCTGGGTGGTGGTTCCTAATGTGGAATCTTGCATCGTGTAACCATAGTTTAACTTTGCACTTGTCCACATTAAATTTCATCTGCCATTTTGATGCCCAGTCTTCCAATTTATCAAGATCCTCTTGCAATTTTCCAAAATCCTCTTGGGTTAACTTTAGATAGTTTTGTGTCATCTGCAAAGTTGATAACCTCACTCGTTATTCCCTTTTCCAGGTCATTTATGAATATGTGAAAAAGCAGTGGACCCAGCACAGATCCCTGGGGTATACCACTTTTCACCTTTCTCCACTGGGAAAATTGGCCATTTAGCCCTACCCTCTGCTTTCTATTTTTTAACCAGTTCCTGATCCACAATAGTACACTGCCTCCTATCCCATGACTCTTTAGTTTTGCCAAAAGTATCTGATGAGGGACCTTGTCAAAGGCTTTCTGAAAGTCCAGATACACTATATCAACCGACTCACCTTTGTCCACCTATTTATTCACACCTTCAAAAAAACATAACAGATTAGTAAGACAAGATCTTCCTTGTCTAAAGCCATGTTGGCTGTCTCCCATTAGGCCATGACTATCTACATGCTGAGTAATTTTGTTCTTTATGATGGTTTCTACCATTTTTCCCGGTACTGATGTGAGGCTCACTGGTCTGTAGTTTCCCGGATCACCCCGGAGTCCTTTTTTAAAAATTGGCGTTACATTGGCGATCCTCCAATCTTCAGGTATTACAGATGATTTTAATGAAAATTCACAGATTACTAATAGCAGGTCTACAATCTCATATTACAGTTCTTTTAACACCCTTGGGCGTATACCATCTGGCCCAGGTGATTTGCTACTCTTCAGTTTATCTAATAGTTGTAATACATCTTCCAGACTAATAGTTGTAGATGTTACTACTACAAGTGTTTAAATAATCGAAAAATTCATTTAAAGTCTCCAATTCCCCGCTCCATAATAGAAAAATGTCGTCTATATAACGATACCAGCGTAGGATATAAGGGGCATATTTAGAGCGATAAATCCACTTATCCTCAAAAGCATGCATATAGAGATTTGCTAGTGATGGCGCAAAGGTTTCCCCCATAGCTGTACCTGAGACGTTGAAGAAATTCTTGTTTATATATAAAGTAATTCTTTTTCAATGCCAATTCGGCCAAAATTAGTAAGAATTTTATTGTAACTTTATGTGGTCTTGATCTAGCGTTCCATACATGTGATACCACTTGCAAAGCCTTATCTTGGGGAATAGACGTATACAATGCTGCTACATCTAAAATTGCCATCCAGGTAATTTGTTCTGTTGAATCATACTGTTCTAAAACAGTCAAAAAATGTGTCGTATCCTTAATATACGAGGGGATTAGAAGAACTTTATCTTTCAAAAACATGTCTAAGGGGAGGAGTGGCCTAGTGGTTAGGACAAGGTACTTCAGGCCAGAGGGCCGGGGGTTCAAGTCCCACCTGGGGACAGCAATCTCAGGCCGGAGGGACTGGGATTTCTAGTCCTATAGGTACTCCTTGTGGTCTTGGGCAAGCCACTTAACCCTCCATTGCCCATGTTCCCTGTAAGTATTAGTGTATGTGTGTCATATCCCCTCATGTTAAATGTATCTCCCAATTGACCGCTTTGACCCGGTGAAAAGCGGGATATAAATACAGCTAAATAAATAAATAAAATAAATAAATACCTACTCTTTCTAATAAAGAGTCATTACGTGACAAGATTGGATGCCCTGGTGGATTCACTAAATTTTTATGTACTTTAGGTAAAATGTAAAATGCTGAAATTTTAGGATATGCTAGGTTCAGAAATATTTTTTCTTTCTCTGTTAAATATCCTTTTTGTACAGCAGTAGTAGTAACTTCTAATACAATCTTCTGTAGTTCTTCCATAGGATCTTTTACAAGACATACATAGTGTGTAGCATTATCCAGCTGCCTCAAGATGTCGGCATCATAACTGGATGTATCCAAAACTACAACTGCACCCCCTTTATCTGCGCGTTTAATTGTGATATCTTCAATACCCACTTCAACCGCAGATAAATTCTTAGGGTGGTTGTTAATTTTGGATTCCATCTTGCTCAAGTCTGAAAGTATTAGATGTTTAAACATATGAACTATAGGATCCAGAGGGCCGGGAGGGGTCCATTTACTTTTCCTACTTATATAATAGTGTGATAGTCAATTGATAGATTGGTTAGAGAAATTGGTATTTTTGTAAATTAGTTTTGCGCATACCATGACAGTCATGAACCTCACTTCTCAGCCCCAGGGTATGTAGAGTATGATATCAGTCTCCGATTTAGTGCTAATGCTCAGGGTAGTACTGAGCCAAAGAGAGCCACCTCCTGAAGTTCATAAGATGTAACGTGTAGGTAATTTATCAAGGTGTGCTTGGAAATTCTTTTTAATTAAGCCTGTGGCATCTAACACTATTGGAAATAACTCTGAATCTTTCTGCCACATTTTCGTGGTGTCTGACTGCATTTCTTGGTACTTTATGATCTTCTCCCTCTCAACATGATTCACAGAATAGTTGCTTGGAACTGACACCTCTGTAATCAATGCCGTTCTGATGATGTTCTCCTTTACTACTTTGTCCGGCTTCCTTGCATCCTGCTTTTTATCGGTCAGAATGGGATTATCCCAAGTGATCATAACCTCTTCATTCTCTGTAATTCTCTTAGGATCATGACCCCAGTTCTTTTCAGGCACAGTGATGTTGTAGTGTTTACAGAGTTTCCAATGGATGAGGTGTGCTACTTTGTTGTGCCTTTTTGTATAGAAAATTTCCATCATCAGAACTTCACAGCCAGCTATGAGGTGAGTTACTGTTTCCAGCTCTTTCTTACAGCATTGGCATATGAATGTTTTGCCAGTTTTATCTGTGCTTGCTGTAAATCATCTTGTCTGTAATCCGCTGTTTTTGGCTGCAACTATCAATCTCTCATCCTTCGGTTTCAGTTCACTTCTCCTTAACCATTCATGTGTTCGTTCTTGATCGACAAAGTAACACTCTATATTTCCCACTGTATTCGTGCATTTGCCATTTACTTTTCCTACTTTGCTGATCTAAATCTTTAACAAGTTTTTCTCTTGTTTTGCAAACTCTTTTGCTTCCTTCCCTGTGTGTGCTTGTGGATTTTTATTCATTCCTTCTAGAAACAGAGAAGCATGACAGCAGAAGAAGACCATATGACCTATCAAGTCTCCCCTTCCATATCAATATTATAGTTCCTTTATTTCCTTTAGAGATTTTCTGTGTTTGTCCCATGCTTTCTTGAATTCAGATACTGTCCTCGTCTCTACTACCTCCACTGGGAGACTATTCCACGCATCTATCGCTCTTTCTGTAAAGAGATATTTCCACATATTACTCCTGAGTCTATCCCCTTTCACCCTCATCCTATGTCTCCTTGTTGCATAGCATACTTTCAATTGAAACAGGCTCTTCTCCTGTAAATTTGTGCCATGGAGGTATTTAAACTTCTCTATCATATCTCCTCTATCCCGCCTTTCCTCTAAAATATACATACTGAGATCCTTAGGTCTGTCCCCATATGGTTTATAACGAAGACCAATGACTATTTTGATAGCCACCCTCTGCACCGATTCCATCCTGTTTATATTTTCTTTCATTGCCATTTTCAGACTTCGATTTTTCACCATGCTGCTCCTTATGCCTGGAACAAACTTCCTGAATCTATACATCAGGTCTCATTTCGCCCGCTTTTCAAATCCATGGCTGCTTTTGGATCCTAATTCCCTTGTTCTCCTTGTGTCTCCTTTCCCTATTTGAACCGCTTGTTTCTCTTATATTGTACTGTCTGTCTTGATTAGATTGTAAGCTCTAACAAGCAGGGCATGTCTTCTGTATGTTCTTGTACAGCGTTTCGTACACTTTGTAGCACTATATTAATAGTGGTGTTGGTAGTAGTAGTAGTAGGTGCAGTCTCCAGAATTGCGCACAGTACTCCAACTGAGGTCGCACCAGAGACTTATACAGAGGCACTATCACCTCCTTTATTTCTGCTGGCCATTCCTCTCCCTATGCACCGAAGCATCCTCCTGGCTTTCGCTGTCGCCTTTTCTACCTGTTTAGCCAATTTAAGATCATCAGAAACAGTCACTCCCAGGTCCCGCTCTTCTTTCGTGGATAGAAGTATTTTGCCCCCTACATTGTACCGCTCACTTGGATTTTTGCAGCCCAAATGCACGACCCTGCATTTTTTAACATTAAATATCAGTTGCCAAATTCTTTTTTTTTTTCAATCCATCTGACCTCCTGGGGCTTAGATCTCAAATATAAAGTATTTTCAGCACCAGGTCACGACCATACCCATCTACCTCATCAGTCCATGGTATCTGAAGCAGCCATAAAGCACAGCAGGTTTGCAAAGCTTCATACTCAGATCCCTCCTGGCAAGGATCATAGACTGATGGACAGCATGTGAAAGAAAGTTTATCAGAATGCAATGCTAGGTCTGAAGATCATAGCACATAAGCTTCAAATATTGCAGTAGCTCCATGTCCACTCATTCCACAAGTACTGCAGAAATTCTGCAAAGAAAGAGCACAAATAATCTTGATTGTCCCCTGCTGGCCCAAACATATCTTTTTTCCCACATCTCCTGTCTCTCCCTTCAAGGCCTCCCATAGTCTTGTAACCCCAATTGTGATGTGATGTAACCACTTTGATTGTAGGATAAGGTGGTATACAAATCTGTCTAAATAAATAAGTATCCCTCTTTTCTAACCCAGGATCATTCACCCATATTTGAAGAGCCGTTCACTGTTGGCTTAGAGAGTGAATGGCAACTTATAAACAATCTGCATGTTCCCAAAGCAGTTAAAGATATTCTTATGGCATCGAGATGACCCTTGACTCGAAAATCATATCAAAGTAAGTGGACGCTCTTTGTACAATGAGTTACTGCCCATAAATAAGATAATTTTTCCTGCCCTATTGAGCAAATACTTGTTTACCTCTATCACTTCTCCCAATTGGGACTTAAAACGTCTTCTGTTAAATACATTTGACTGCCATTGTAGTCTATTATAATTGATGGTAAAACATTGTCCACAGTTCCCTTAATTTCCAAGTTCATCAGAGGCCTCATAAACACAGCACACTGATACAGCCACCATCTCCTTCATGGGACCTTAACATTGTCCTTGCAGAGCTTATGGAATGAGCCCATAAGCCAAGCCTCACTAAGAGGTATTTCCTGGGAAACCATTTTTCTTGTGGCTATCACCCTTTGCAAGGAGAGTTATTAAGCTGCAGGCTTTGGTACATATCCTCCATATACTCAAAATTTTCACAGTAGAGTGCTTCTAAGAACACTAGAGTGCTTCTAAGAATACATCCAAAATTTATCCTAACAATAGTATCGCTTTTTCATCTAAATAAATCCATTGTTCTTCGAACTTTTTTCCCTAATGCAAAACCAGGAGATCCAGAGTATGCCCTTCACATGCTGGATTGCAGGCATATACTACTTTACTACTTAAAAGCAAGTAAGGATATCAGAAAAACTAAGCAGCTTTTTGTAACCTATAATTCCAATGATCCTCGCAAACCTGCCTTCAAAAGAACCTTAAAACTACTGGGTTTCTGACTGCATCGGTTTTTGTCACAAAAGAATACATTTAATAGCCCCTGGAACTATATTTATCTTTATTAAAATATTTGATATATGGCTTAGGCCGAAACATAAAAATGGTTTACAATAAATAATTAAAAAACTGCTGAAAGCACAAGGAAAAGAATGCCAATAAATGACAGGATAGCCAAGAGAAAGCAAAGAAGAGACAAGACAAAACTGACAAATCAGGGGGGAGAACATAGGGACCGAAAGCACATTGAAACAGGTGGATTTTCAAAGTAGCCTTAAAGTGGGTAAAAGACGATTCTGAGTGGAGGGGAAGGAAAAGAGTTCCAGAGGGAGGAGGCCAGGAAAAAGAAAGCAGAGGAGCGGGTGCTTTCAAGATGTACCTATGCAGGGGAAGTAAGAACTAGATGATAGTTGTGAGCGAGGTGTGTGATGATAGAGAAGGTCAGCTAGATACTGAGGGAGAGTGGAGTGGATGGCCCGATGAGTAAAAATGAGAATTTTGTATTGGATTGTGAACCGAACAGGAAGCCAGTGAAGCTGAGCAAGGAGGGGAGTGATGTGGTCATAGCGGGATGAGGAGGTGAGAATGCGGGCAGCATGTTCTGTAGAAGATGGAGATGGTGAAGTTGTGAATGAGGAAGTCCGGCAAAGGAGACATTACAGTAGTCAATCCTGGAGGTGACAAAGGACAGAAGAAGAGTGGTTAAAGAAGCAGGAGTAAGAAAAGGACGGACCGCACGCAGCTGACGGAGGTGAAAAAAAGCATGGTGGGTAACTGAGGAAATATGCCCGGAAAAGGAGAGGGAAGAATCAAGAGTGCAAGAGTGACACAAAAATACCTGAAGGACGCAACCAGAGGAATAGCAGTGGAGGGTAGGGGGGGGGGAACCAAAGGTAATCCAGGTGGCAATGGATTTCTGAGAATTGAGGTGGAGGAAATTGGAGGACAGCCAGTCATGAACAGAGGTGAGGCAAGTATTGAGGAGGGTTATATCAGGAAGGGAAGGGCAGGTCTGGTGGAGTAGAATAATATCATCTGGGTAATAATATGCAGAGATACCAAGCTATTGAATAAGGAGGGCAAGAGGTGCAAGGAAGATGTTGAAAAGCAGGGGGGAAAGGACTGAAACTTGTGGAACACCACATGACAGAGGCATAGGGGGGGAAGAAACAGAGGAGGACAGAACAGAGAAGGAGCAGGCACAGAGAAAAGAATGGAACCAGAGCCAAGGAACACCAGAGACCCTGAAGTCTGCAAGACGTTGAAGGAGAGTGCGATGATCTACTAAATCGAAAGCAGCAGAGAGATCTAAGGAAACAAGAAGAGTAAAGTCACCCTGGTCATGTGTGACGTGAAGTTTATTCAAGAGAGAGAAGGATAGATTCCATGCTGTGACCTGGGCAAAAGGCAGACTGACGGGGGTGAAGGGCATTTGTAGAGGTGAGATGAGAAGAAAGTTGTGAGAAAACAAACCACTCGAGAGGTTTAGAGAGGAAAGGCAAGTTAGATACAGGAAGTCAGTTGGAAAGGGTAGCAGGGTCCAAAGAGGGCCTTTTGAGAAGAGGACGAACCAGGGCGTGCTTTCATTCCCAGGACTGCCTCTGGTGTTCATTCCCTTCCAGTCCCCCTCCTTCCCCACTGTCTAGCCCCTTCTTATCCAAATACCATCACAGATATCAGCTCACTTCCATTCCGAGTGCCACCCCCCCCCGTCAGCTCCCTTCCAATCAGCCTATCCTCTGTCCATCCCCCTTCCAGTGCCATCCCCATGTGTCAGCTCCCTTCTAGCCTCCTCCTCATTACCCAGCCACCTACCAGTCCTGTCCCCAAACATCAGCTCCCTTCCAGTCCCCCTTCAGTACCATCCCCAGGTGTCAGCTCCCTTCCAGCCGCCTCCTTCCCCCTGTGTCATTTCCCTTCCTACTCCCACCTTCCCCCTGTGTCAGCTTCCTTCCTGCCCCCACCTCTCCCCCCATGTCAGCTTCCTTCCTGCCCCCACCTCACCCCCCATGTCAGCTTCCTTCCTGCCCTCACCTCACCCCCCGCCATGTCAGATCCTTTCCTGCCCCCTCCTTCCCCTGGAAGACCATCTCAGCATCTGTTTCCTTCCAGTCCCATTCTCCCGCCTGCATCAGCCCATTTGTAGCCCTAGCCCCCAGTTTTCTTTCAAGGCCAGCAGCTCTCTCCTCCCCTCCCCCCCCCCCATCAGCCCACTTCCAGTTCTAGCCCACAGTCGTCTTCTAGTGCCAGCAGCTCTCTCCTCCCCCCATCAGCCCATTACCAGTCCTAACTTATTTCCAGTGCTAGCTCCCAGATCAGCCCATTTCCGTTGCTAGCCCCATCAGCCCATTACCAGTCCTAACCCCCCCAATAAGCCCATTTCCAATCCTAGCCCCCCCCCCAGGTCTGCCCATTTCCAGTCCCAACTCCTCCGAACAGCCCATTTCCATTTCTAGCCCCCCAGTCTACCCATTTCCATTCCTAAACCCGCCCCCCATGGAAGAGCCGTGCATTTCCTAATCGGCACCCCGACTCACCTTTGCAGGGCTGCAGAAAGGAAAAGCATTTCTCTTCTTTCCTGTGGCTCTGTTTTTTCTATTTATAAATTTTTACAATAACACCAAGCAACAATGCTTGTACAGAAAAGATATCACTTGCACAATAATACATAAGGAAAATCTGACAAATCAAGTTAAAGCAAGGAGTATCAATAGCCCGCAATATTACGTATTTCTTTTCTTGTATAACATTGGGGGGTCTCCTACCCTCAATTGTGTTTTCTATTTAGCTGCTCTCGTGGCTCTGTTAAAGTTGAACCCGCCGGCACTGAGGGTAATCTAGGTATTTCCTGTGTCGCAAGAGACAGCAAATACCTAGAGTACCCTCAGCGCCAGCGGGCTCAACTTTAACAGAGCCGCGGGAAAGAAGACAAATGCTTTTCCTTCCCGTGGCTCTGCAAAGATGAGCCAGGGTGCCGGCAAGGCTCTTCCAGGGCAGCGGGAAGTGGGGGCACGGGGCCGCTGATGCTGCCGCTGCCAAGAAGTAGTGGCAGCAGCTTGTCCTGCATTTTTTTTTTTTTTAAATTTTGAAGGCCGAGTGAGGTGGTCTTTTGAGGGCATTTTTTGCCGCCTCCAAAAAGTTGCCGCCTGAGGCCACTTACTCATTCGGCCTCATTGTAGAGCCGCCCCTGGGTCTACAAAAATAATGAAGAGTGGAATGAGTAAAGGTAGATCAGTTGTTTACTCCTTCAAAAAGTAATGTAACACTTTTAAGACAAATTGGTGAAAATATTTTTTTTCACTTAACATGTAATCAAACTCTGGAATTCATTACCGAATGATCTAGAAAAAACTGTTAGTGTAGCTGAGTTTAAAAGAGATTTGGACAAGTTCCTGAAGGAAAAGTCCATAAACCATTATTAAAGAGGACCAGGTAAATCTACTGCTTATCCCTGGGATAAGTAGTATGGAATTTGTATACTTTTTTGGGAACCTGACAGATACTTGTGAATTGCATTGGCTGCTGTTGGAAACAGGATACTTGGCTTAATGAACTCTTGGTCTGACCCAGTATGGCATATCTTATGTTCTTATCGCCTCTCTCCTGCTTTTCTTCTAAATCATACATATTGAGATCTTTGTCTGTCCACATATGTTTTTTTGACAAAGACCACTAACCATTTTAGTAGCCTCCCTCTGCAATGACTCCATCCAGTTTATATCCTTTTGAAGGTGTGGTCTCCAGAATTGTACAAAGAACTCCAAATGCGGTCTTATTAGAGACTTAGGGCCCGATTCTAAGAAGCAGATAGAGGGGCAGCCCGTCCCACCTCGCTATCCGCCTTGCCAGTATTCCGCCTCTGTCCCCTGCTGAATGCACAGAGCCGCTGTGCCTGCTGCAGGGGACAGAGACGTGATGTGGGTGGAGCGTGGGCAGGCCAACCTCCGGACATGCAGGGCTTATTCTTGAGGTAGAATAAGCGTGGGGTGTTCCCTCAAACATGGCCAGCAGCACATCCCAGAGCACAGCAGCACCCTCCCCAGAGCAGCAGGCAGCACACAGTGGGTCCTTGCTGCTCAATCCAGGCCCCAGCTGGCCCCATCAGGGGTCGGGCAGTGGGGTGAAGGGAGTCAGGGATATGGCTTGGAGGTGGTGTGGATGTCTCCCGGCCACCGCAGGGGCACGCCGGGCCATCCTTGTGCCCAATTCTGAATGCCATGGGAACGTTTTGCTCCCATGTTTCAGAATCTGATCCAAACAAACCCATCCTGCTCGGGGCCATCCGGACAGCCTGGACGTGCCCCTTCCTGGTCAGACTTTACCTGTATAAAAAGGCACTATCACCTCTGTCTTGATAGCCATTCCTCTCATTATGCATCTGAGCTTTTGCTGCAGGCTTTTTCTACTAGTTTGGCAACGTTAAGTTCATCAGGTACTATCACTCCCTAGTCACGGTCCTATTTCATGGACAGTAGTACCTTATCTCCTATGCATGGCCTTGCATTTTTTAGTATTAAATCTCAGCAGCCAAATTCTCGATCATTCTTCAGGCTTTTCTAGATTCAGTCTCATTTTATCTGCACCTTTCTGGGTGTCTACCCTATTGTAGATTGGTATCATCTACAAGGAGACCAACCTTACCTGACAGCCCTTCTTCAATATCGCTTACAAAAATGTTAAAAGGAATAAGACCAAGAATAAATCCCTGAAGCACATCACTAAGTTCTTTTAATATTCCCATCTTGCCCCATCGATTAGTTTGCTTTTAGTTTTGCTAGTTCCTCACAAACACAGTCTTCTGAAAATTGCTCAAGATCTCTCTAACTTCCATTCCTATTTGTGTGTGATTTTTCTGAGGTCCCACTCCAGCCCTTCATCCGTGAACACAGAACAGAAATATTTGTTAAGTAATTCCATTTTACCCTCATCAGTTTCTACATATTCATCCTCTTTACTTCTGAGTCTGACAGTACCACTTTTGCACTTTCTCCTGCCATTTTAACGATGTAAAAAAAAGTCTTATCTCCCAATTTTCCTACATCGGTTACTTTTTATTCCATTTGCATTATTGCTTTCCTGACTACTTTCCAGCTTCCCTTAACTGTTCCAAATATTGTTGCTTGTCTTCTTATTTCTGGGATCTCTTGAACTTTATGAAAGCTAACCTCTTTTTCCTTACTTTTTCATTTTAGACTTCTGAATTCTATCTGCCTCTTGGGTCCTGCACGTGCAATGGGAAACATTTCTTAGAATGCCACTCTTGGAGTTTTGGTTTGCAATTTTCTACTTAAAATCCTAAATTTGACTTCCAGAACTTCACTCCTATATTTTCCTGTCATTTGTACTCACATGTATGAAGACAATTGGCTCCTACCAGGATTGTCTAAAATCCTTTCTGGTGACTTGTGAGGTCCAGCACTTTTGTACCAGGCAGGCAAGTTACCAACTGATCCTTGCATCCACCAGCCACCCAGAAATCTACATACCTAATCATTGAATCCCCAAGTATAATTGCCATCCTAACAATTCCATTCTGGTTTCATCACCTGGAGGGATAGGTCCTGGCTACAGGATCACTTCCTTCTATACCAAGGTATCAGAAGGAAAGGAATGGAAAATAAAACAAAGGATATTATAATGCCTCTGTATTGTTCCATGGTGCGACCGCACCTTGAATATTGTGTTAAATTCTGGTTGCCGTATCTTAAAAAGGATATAGCGTTATTAGAAAAGGTTCAGAGAAGTGCCACCAAAATGGAAAAGGGGATGGAAGGATACCCCTATGAAGAAAGGCTAAAAAGGTTAGGGCTCTTTAACCTGGAAAAGAGACGGCTAAGGGGAGATATGATAGAATTCTATAAATTAATGAACAGAATGGAACAGGTAAACGTAGATCGATTGTTTACGTCATCAGAATATAGAAAGACTAGGGGACATGCAATGAAACTACAGGGTAAACTATTCAAGACAAATAAGAGAAAATATTTTTTCACTCAACGTGTAATCAAACTCTGGAATTTGTTACCGGAGAATGTAGTAAAAGCTGTTAGTGTAAGCTGGGTTTAAAAGAGGTTTGGAGAAGTTCCTGGAGGAAAGGTCCATAAACCATTATTAAAAAGGGACCCAGGATATCACTGCTTGACTCAATACAAGCATTGTGGAACCTGTGTCTCTTGGGGAAACTGCTAGGTATGTATGACCTAGATTGGCCACTGTTGGAAACAGGATACTGGGCTCGATGGACCTTGGTCTGACCTAGTATGGCATATCTTTTATTTATTTATTTATTTGACATGAATTTATACACCGCTCCTTCCAGCGATCAGAAGCGGTCCATAGGGGACAAGACAAGGGAGTATGTACAGCACAAATTTAGAAATACAGTCTGATTAACGGTGGGGAAGACTAACAACCAAAAGATTACAGTTATACATTTGATTACCATATAAATTACAGATTGAACAACCAGAGAGGTTACAAAATTATACATCAAAATTTGCAATATATACAGGCATATTGGCAGAGAATATATACATATAAACATTTTTAATCATCATGGAAGTGAAACCTCAATGAAAATAGGATCATATGAAGCTTATGCTTATGAGGTAGGTGGGCAGAGTGGGAAGAGATCTTATGTTCTTAAGCTGTTCCTTCAGGTGACCTTTCTTCTCCATAGCAGCACAAAGGCTGCCAGACTGTAGGTGAGACTTCCCTACAATATTCCTGAATTTCTCCTCTATATACCTCTCTTTGCTTTAGCATCTCCAAATCTGCTAATCTCCAGAGATCAGACACTTTCACTGAGAGCTCAGAGCTCTTTGCATTGAATGCACACATATGACCTCTCACCAAATGGGTGATACTTATACGTGTGGCACTCACTACAAAAGACTGGATATCCCCCATCCTGCTGAAGGACTGCTGTCTGCGTCTTTTTATTGGTAAGTTATTTAGTTATGTAAAGTTGCAAAGGGCGTAGGGAGACCTAGGCCAGCCTTCTAGCAATCTTAGGCCAAGGCTTAACCAGTTGGAAACTGACTGGGAACCTGGCCTCCACTCCCCCCCCCCCCATCACTTTATAGGCAGGAAACTCCAGCAAGGTATCTGCAGGTACTGTACACCTTAGAGATGTCCACTGTACTGGGAAGGCACCCCGCAGAACAGCCATCCTTGTGACACCATCCACGCTGTACCAGTCCAACAACTACCATTTGCTGGAGACAGAGAACTACTAGAGGGTGTCCCTAGCTGCACCAGGCTTGGCACCAGTGATGATGTCCCTGGAAGCTTCTAGTTTTCTCTGTCTCCATCACCTGCTGGCAGGAGAACACACTCCATTGTTCTGGAGTAGTCAAGCAGGACTCCAGGAAAGGAATTTATCTGGTAAGTGAAATTTCACCTCAAACACCATGGTCAGCTGACTGGAGGGGCGGGGGTTAAACATTGACCCAGTTATTAAGACAAAGACATTTTTCAGAGAATGGCACAATGACTGTATCAGGCTCACATAAAGAGAAAGAAAGGTGAACCAGAAATGGTTTTACAAATTTCTCAGATAAAACTGAGGGGATGGTGGCAAGCCTTTTATATTCGTATGTTCTGAGTATGGGACTTGACTACAAGAGGAAAAGGACTGAAATCCTATGACGGGAAGCTTTCTTTAGCACAGTGAATTACTGCAAGGGCAGGAAAGGTGATGGTGCCAGCTAAAGCAGTATGAGGCTAACAGGTGGGAGATATTCTTCACTAGAATAGTTTAGACAGGGAAACCAGGCAGAATAGGCAAACCAAATGGTCCTTATCAATATTTACAGTAGTTCATGGTCATATGCATGCATTTGTGAGATATTATCTTTGCCATAAAAATATTTTATTATTTACTGTCTTGCTTATTTTTCTATCTGTAAAAATATATGTAAAATATGAGGATTTCTTTTTTTTTTATTGTTCAGCAACTTCCATCTCAGTCAGGCAAAGCACAGTCATCTCCATTCAGCATTGGAACTGGACATAGCTACTCTGCAGATCCATCATCCTACAGTCCTCTATCCAGCCCAGCTACCTCCTCACCCAACAATAATGCATACTCGAATTTGGGAAACCGAAATGCAGGCTTTGGTAGGTATTGAAAATGCATAAATATTTTTCTCCAGGAACAAGCAGGAAGTCTGTCTTCACATATGGGTGACGTCGGCACCGACGGAGCCCTCGTGCGGAGCAATTTCCCAAGCTTTCAAAGAAAGCCTTTGGGAATGCCTCACACATGCACGGTCCCCTTCCCGCCCAAGGGCTCCATCTTGTTTCAGTGTTCTTTTTTCCACGGAGCCCAACAGACATCGTCCCATCTTCCTCGGAAAAAGTTGATTGTTTTGACTAATTCTACCGTTTTTGGTACCAGTTCGACATCGGTCACCCTTCCCTCCTCGGCTCGGTACCGGTATCGAGTCCGACTAATTTTTTCATTTTCGTCCTTAGTGACTAGCGTTCATGCTATTTTTCTTTTAACTGGCAGTCCGGTCTTTTGACATCGCAGGGGCCCTTTTTCCCCCGATGGCTGCCAGTGGGTTTAAAAAGTGCGATCGGTGTAAAAAACTTATGTCCCTCACTGACACCCATGACTGCTGCCTTGGACCCGACCATGACCCGGTGGTCTACAGTCCGTGTGGCAAGATGTCCTCCAAGGCGTTGAGGAGTAGGCAGCAGCAGCGCGAGAGTATTTTCTCTGAGTCTGGATCCATCCGGGCCAGGACCTCGTCAGAAGCGTGGACGTCTTGGGACTCTGAACCCGAGCACCGTCGGGGGTCTTCTGAGCGGGGGTCTCCCAACCGGGAGCACCGTAAGAAGAAGAAACCTGCAAGGGCTGCGTCTCTGGAAGACTCCGATCGGCCGGGGCCCTCGGGTACAAGGTTGCGGAGTGCCAAACGCCACCCTGGCTTCGCTGAGTTGGAGAGGCCTACCAAAATACCTCGTAAGGAGCCGGAGGCATCGGACAAGGTAATGCCTGTTGTCCTTGTGGACTCTCCTCCGGGAGAACCGGCGTCGGGAACCGAGCCGGTGGCTGCGGAGCCTTCTGAGCTGGGTCTTAGATTGGCGGCCTTGGAGAGCAGCGTGTCTGCCTCCATGGACCAGCAGCAGGCGCTGATAGCCGGTCTCACCCGCGCATCTGCCCCGACCACGGGGACTTCGACATCTAAAGTCGACCCTGGAGGCAGAGCCGATCCTCGAGTCCATGCGGGCTCGAGTCGATCCTCGACCAAGGTCTCCCTTGACCTCCCATTCAGGACCAAGGTCGTCGTCGCCAGGGCCATCGGCGTCGGGACGGAAGTGCTCAAAACCCTCGAGGCCAGAGCCCATCGAGTCCTCCTCAGAGGTCTCGGCTTGGGAGATGGAGGAGGAAGACTCGCCAGATACCCACCAGACCCGGTACGTCCCATCGGACTCACCGGGTTTGGAACCTCAGAGACGGTCACCCCCGGAGGACACCAGGTTCTCGGACTTTGTTAGAGATATGGCCAAAGCTTTGGCTTTCCCTGCAGATGCCGAGGAGGAACCGAAGAGCTCTACGCCCTCCAGTATGACTCTCCTCCGAAGGAGGTCCTTACTGTACCGGTGCCTCCGATGCTGGAACGGTTGATGCTCCGCATGTGGGAGTCCTCGGCCTTGGCGCCGGTCCTCAGCAAACGGGCTGATTCCATTTATCAAGTCCGTAAGTGCCCCGGGTTCCAAAAGGCACAGCTGCCGCACAACTCCATGGTTGTGGAATCGGCCATGCACAGGCTCAAGGGGCAAAAGAAGCACTCCTTGGTGCCTCCGGGCCGGGAGGCCCGGAACCTGGACGCCTTCGGCAGAAAGTGCTTCCAGGGCTCGATGCTGTCATGCCGTGTCAAGACATACCAGCTGTACATGGGCATGTACTTAAGAGACCTGGCAAAGGAGATTGCCGGGTTCTCTGCTGGCCTCTCCGAGGAACCCTTTCAGCGCTTCAAGGCCTTGTCCACTGGGATCAGAGAGTGCTCGAAGTTTGTCTCACGCAGCCTATGACGGCTTTGAGGCTTCGGCCCGGGTAGCCGCAGCTGACATTGGTGCAAGGCGCCAGGCTTGGCTCATGTCGTCTGACCTCGAGCCATGGGTACAGGACAAGTTGGTCAATGTCCCCTGCCGAGGCGATAACCTCTTCAGCAAACACATGACTGAAAAGGCTGCTGAACTTGAGTCCGAGTACTTGACCTGGACAAGGCTGTCGAAGAAGACATCTGCTCCTTCTCACAGGAAGAAGGCCTCGGGGGAAAAGCCCTTTTACCCAAGGAAGGGACAGGCTTACAGAAACTACCCCACTTACCAGGCCTCCCCAAAAGGGGCAGCAGGCCAAGGGATGGGGGAATGACCCTCGTAAGCCTCAAACCCCCAAGCCTCCATCTCATGCTCCTGCTCCTGGCCAGCAGGGAAGGGTTTTTTGACTCCCACTGCATAGCTCCTCTCCCACCAGTGGATTGGCCCTGCACAGGAGGTTAGCTGTCCCTGTACGCCCACAGGTGGCCATCCATCACATCCGATACTTGGGTTCTAAGGATAGTCCAAGACGGCTATCTTCTCCATTTCAGCCAAGTACCTCCCTCCTATTTCCCAGCAGAGCATCTCAGACCCCTCTTGCACAAGAACCTCCTCTTGCAGGAGTTAGCTGGTCTTCTCAAGGATCAGGCGGTGGAACCGGTGCCCCACCACCTGCAGGGGAAAGGCTTTTACTCCAGGTATTTCCTGATACCAAAAAGACAGGGAGGTCTTTCTCCCCATCCTGGACCTGCGAAATCTCAACAAGTTCTTGTTGAGGGAAAAGTTCAAGATGCTTTCACTTGTGATACTTCTGTCTTACCTTTAGCAAGGAGACTGGCTATGCTCCTTGGACCTAAAGGATGCTTACACACACATCCTCATACATCCGGACCACAGACAATACCTCAGGTTTGTGGTCGGAGGAAATCACTTCCAATACAAAGTGCTTCCCTTTGGTCTAGCTTCCACTCCAAGGGTTTTCACCAAGTGCCTAGCTGTGGTAGCGGCCTTCCTCAAAAGCCAGGGGATCTTTGTGTTCCCTTACCTAGATGACTGGCTTATAAGAGGCCAGTCAGCCCAGGAGGCGCACCATGCCACAGCTTGCACAATCGCTCTGCTTCAGCATCTGGGGTTTGTCATCAGTCACGCAAAGTCCTCTTTGCTCCCCACCCAGAACTTGGACTTCATAGGAGCAAGGCTAGACACCCTGCAGGCCAGGGCCTACTTACCACTGGACAGGGCAGACCACCTGCTGTCTCAGGTGGGCATGGTGAGTCACATCCCCCACATGTCATCACGGAGGTTCTTACGCCTGCTCAGCCACATAGCCTCCACGGTTCATGTTACTCCTTTCGTACGCATGCAAATGCGGACAGCTCAGTGGGCCTTGCGGGACCAGTGGTCATGGGCCACAGGACACTTGTCCGACAGAATGGCAGTATCCAAACCCCTGGTGCAGTCCCTGCAGTGGTGGTCACAAACAGTGAACCTCCTGTGGGGGGTACCGTTCCAGCTTCCTGTGCATACAAGGGTGCTGACCACGGATGCCCCCTTGATGGGCTGGGGGGCCCATTGTCAGGGCTCTTGCACTTAAGGTCAGTGGACTCTTCAGGACGCCACACTCCAGAACAACCTGTTGGAACTCCGGGCCATTCGCTTAGCTCTAAAAAGCCTTTGCTTCGGTCCTCTCCAACCAGTCTGTCCGAGTACAGACGGACAACCAGGTGGCTATGTTTTATGTGAACAAACAGGGCGGCAAAGGATCCTGAATCCTTTGCCAGGAGTCTCTGGACCTCTATTCCTTCGCAGTTCAACACAACATGTCTCTCCATGCAGTTTACCTACTGGGCCAGGAGAACTGCCTGGCAGACAGACTGAGCAGAGTTCTTCAATCCCACGAATGGCAACTGAACAGGGAGGTCACCCAGAGGATTTTCAACCACTGGGGCCTCCCATCCATGGATCTCTTTGCCAGTCAACAGAATCGTCAGTTGCCCCGGTTTTGCTCCAGACAGCCGCACCCCCTCAAGGTAGCGGCCGATGCGTTTCTTCTCCCTTGGTCGGGGAGCCTCCTGTATGCTTTTCCGCCTACGCCTCTGGTAGCACGGGCTCTCTTCAAGATTCGCAGGGACAAGGCCTGGGTAATCCTGGTAGCGCCCAAATGGCCAAGACAGCCTTGGTTCCCACTTCTTCAACTGGCGGTGGAAACCCCTCTCCCCTTGGGGGTGCAGTCCGACCTCCTCACCCAGGAGCAGGGTTCCCTCGTGCACCCCAATCCCAGATCCCTCAATTTGATGGCCTGGCTGCTGAGACGGGGTAGGCCTTGCACCTCTTCTCCTACCCGATAGGGTAGAAGAAGTGTTGTTGGCCTCCAAGAGGCCATCCACCAGAAAATCCTATGCTTGTAAATGGCACAGGTTCCAAGTGTTGTGTCACCAGCATACTGTGGAACCCTTCTCATCTCAGGTTCCCAAAGTGTTACAGTATCTGCTTCATCTCTCTGAGCTGGGACTGAAGTCTAACTCAGTCAGGGTCCACCTGAGTGCCTTGTCGGCTAACCATGTCCCGATAGAAGGTCAGCCTCTCTCGACTCACCCCTTGGTAGCCAGGTTTCTCAGGGGCCTGCTCCTGCTTAAACCTCCAATCCGCCCTCCGGTGACGGAGTGGGATCTCATCGTGGTCTTGCAGCAACTTACTCGCCCTCCTTTCGAGCCGATGTCCACTTGCCATCTGCGCTTCCTCTCCTGGAAGGTGCTCTTCCTCGTAGCGCTCATGTCGACTAGGCGTGTGAGTGAGCTGCAGGCTCTAGTGTCAGATAGGCCGCACACACGGTTTTACAAGAACAGGGTAGTGCTCCGCACACACCCCAAATTCCTCCCAAAAGTGGTTTCCTCGTTTCACCTCAATCAAGAGGTGGTTCTTCCAACCTTCTTTCCCAGGCCACATATCAACAAGGCAGAAGCAGTTCTGCATACCCTGGACTGTAAGAGGGTGCTCGCCTTCTACCTGGAGCGTACGTGGGGACATTGGAGGGCTTCTCAGCTCTTCGTCTCTTATGACCCTATTAAACTGGGTCTACTTGTCTCCAAGCACACATTATCCACCTGGGTGGCGGACTGCATTGCCTGGGCGTACAGGGCAGCTGACCTTCAGCTGCAGGGTCGTGTCACGGCCCACTATGTCAGGGCTAAGGCCGCATCAGTAGCTAGTCACCACTCTGTTCCGTTGGCAGACATCTGCCGGGCCGCAACTTGGTCTTCAAGCCAGACTTTTGCAGCCCCTTACTGCCTGGAGAGGAAGTCCCGACGAGACAGCGTTTTCGGTCAGGCGGTACTTTGAAATCTATTTGAGATTTAGGCAACTCCGACCCTCCGGCCCTCTGGTGTGAGGCTACCGTGGGGCTGCATTCTCGGAGAAAGTTCTCTTGCTGCTGTTGCGGCTCGCCTAGAGGGAGCCTTTTTTCAGCTATAGGTTCTCGGTAGCCTGTAGCTAGGGAGTCCCATATGTGAGGACTGACTTCCTGCTTGTTCCTGGAGAAAGCGTAGTTACTGACCTGTAACAGGTGTTCTCCAGGGACAGCAGGAATCAGTCCTCATGACCCTTCCTCCTCCCCTGGAGTTGCAGTCCTATTATTGCTTTTTATTCATTTTGCCGTGTTTTTAGCTATGTCATCTGACTGAGCAAGATGGCACCCTTGGGCGGGAAGGAGACCGCGCATGTGCGAGGCATTCCCAAAGGCTTTCTTTGAAAGCTGGGGAAATTGCTCTGCACGAGGGCTCCGTCGGCGCCGACCTCACCCATATGTGAGGACGGATTCCTGCTGTCCCTGGAGAACACCTGTTACAGGTGAGTAACTACGCTATACTGATACTTCAGCTCTTTTGAAAAGCCTCAGGTCTATTGGATGGAACTTTCTGTATTCTAACTTAAAGCAACAGACAGAAAAGATACTTTGTGATAAGATACAATATATCTGTCTGATTATAAGGCATTTACTTACATAAAGCAGAGGTGTATGCACAGAAATGGCTAAGAGAGTTTGCAAGGAAAAGTGTGTGTGAGATGCTATTTCGCACACACATGTACTTCCAGCAAGCAAAGGCATTACTGGGGGCACAGGAGTTAAGACTTAGGTGCATACTTTTGGATTTTTAAAACTGCGTGCTAAATTTCCTCTGACATTTTGTGCATACTAAATAGCCGTGAATGTTTGCATGCAGTTTCAGTGGGATAATTTTCATAGGGAGAATGTGAGGAAACGTTCCCTTTCAAAACTGATCTAATTTATGCACATTCTTGCTGCACATATTAGTATGACTGCTATAAAATTATGCTCTGATTATATAAGTAAAATATTTATGCTTCCCATGCAAAATTCCTGCTAAGCAGCTTTGAGCTGTGTGGGAGTCCTCTGTCGGTGGGCGAATAGTGTGATGTGTTTGTGCTTTGAATAGACAGGTTCGGATCTGCCTGCCTCTTGTGATTCAAAGCACAATCATGTAGATGTTGCTCCAGATTTCTAAAATGACCTCCATAGGAACCTAAGCTACCTTCTCTGTGGACAAGCAGGAAATAAGACCTCATATATGAGTGAAGTCTCCAATGGAGTCCTTTGTGGAAACACTCCCCAGCTTCTATTGGAAACCTTTTGGGAGATTGTGTGTCTGTGTGCGACGGTGCCATCTTCTCCAGTCTTCATTTTTCCATGGAGCCCCATGGATATTAATTCAGTCCTCTGCTGGTAAATGCTATTTTTCCCCCTTCGGGGGGCCTTCCTGTACAAGTTTCCTGTGGTGTGTGTTAGTAAATTTCCCTTCCTTGTCGTCCCTCTAGTCCAGTCCCAGAACCAGTGAGTTGAGAATCTCCTCCAGCAGCTTTGGAGACTGACACCTGTCATCACTTTGATTATCCCAACCTATATATACAGTAGGACCGCCCCTTCATCTTCAGTATGTCAGTCTCCAAGCAGCTGAAGAGGCTTCTGAGCTCTAGGCTGGCTGAGCACAAATAAGCAGAGTAGCTTAGTCCTTTTTGATTTTCTTTTTCTTTTTACTTACTTTGCTTCTCAGAGTTGTTTACTGGGGGTTTTTCCTCTCTTTTTTCAGGTGGTGCTGCGGCTGGAAGACAGACCGGCTGAGTGGACCGGTTCTTCTTTTCTCTCTCCCTCTCTTCTGGCTCCCCCCCCCCTTCCTCCTCCCCTCCCCTCCCCCCTCCTTTCTTTATTTTTGGGGCCTGTATTCCCCGTCGTACAAACGAGTAGTTGGGGGGTGATTTGGCCCAGCACCTCGGCCCCTGCCTCCCTGCTCCCGAACCCGCGGTTACGGGTGAGGAACAGGTTGCAGGCTCAACACTCGCGGCGCACCAGCCGTTGCCGCTGGGAGCTGAAGCCGCGGTTCGGCTGAGCTCCGGCGCGCTGTGAGCACCCACTGTCCGATTGCGGCCCTAGGAGGTGAGTTCTACAGGGGACATTTCGTTTTTTGCAGCGGGGCAGAATCGTGCACGCTCCAGGGCGGCAGGCCGCTCGCCCGATTTTGGCGGGAAAATCGGAGCGGCGGCCATTTTCTCAGCCGCGGCTGCTTTGTGGGGGTGCTGCATGGCCTTTTCTCTGTTGGGGGATTTCGGACTGCCTTTTTTCCCGATCAGTTAAGCAAGGCTGGTTGATGACTAACAGGCTGTGGTGTTAGTGTATTTAACAAAGAAGTTAAAAAAAAAAAAAAAGAAAGCCACAACGTAAGCCACAAGCTCTGACCATTCCGTTTGTGAGCAGCACTCCTGGTTGGAGGGAGTATATCTCCTAAGCCGCGTTGTCTCGTGTGTGGCACGCGGCGCAGTGAATTGTTGGAGGCGGGGGTGTGCAAGCCCTGCACGTGTGAGGCAGCCCTCATGGAGAATCCGCTTGAGGGTACAAGCAGGGATCATGCGGATTCCGATGCTGGCCCTCCGCCTTCCCTTGATGGTTCGGGGGAGCAGCTCCCGGGTCCCGCGGAGGGGGAGGGGGTGGTTCCTCCAATATCAGCAGGCCAGCCTGGGTCGGCGGTGGACATTCTGCCTGACTTTTTTGCTGTGATGCAGCAGGCATTTGCGCTGTTGCAACCAGCTTTAAAGGCAGCCCCTCCGACTCCTCGGGGTCAGAAACGGTCGGCTCCTATGGGGGGGCAGCCGGTTCCGTCCAAGCGCTGTAGGGCTGACAGCTTAGTAGAACCTGTCCCTTCTCTTTTGGGGGGACTTGGCCGGGGTTCTCGGAGGAGGAGCTCGAAGAGGGTGAGTTGCCTGATGAGGAGCAGCGCAGTAGAGTGGTCAGGGTGTTTAGGAAGGAAGAACCTCTGGCTCTGATTGCTGAGGCGCTTAAGGCGTTGAATATGCCCTCGTTGGAGCCGGCTTCCGAAGAGGTGTTGGAAGACCCTTTTTTGCAGGCTGTCCGCACTCCCCAGCGCGTCTTCCCCCTGCATAGGGTATTTAGGAAGATGATCCAGGAAGAGTGGGACGTGCCAGAGTCGGCCCTAAGGGGGTCTAGTGCGATCGCTAGGTTGTACCCTCTGTCTGACCAGGATAAGGATCTCTTTCGCTCTCCAAAGGTGGATGCGGCGGTTTCGGCAGTCACTAAGAAGACTACAATTCCGGTTGAGGGGTCGGCGGCCTTAAAAGATGTTCAGGACAGGAGGTTAGATACCTTATTAAAGCAGGTTTTTGATATTAGTGCTGTATCCATGCAAGCCTTGGTGGCGGGGGCGTGGGTTGCTAGAGCCTGTCTCCGGTGGTCCCAAGCTCTGCAGGGGGATTGGTTGGGGGCGCAGGACTCCGAGTTAGCGCGCCTGGAGTCCGGTTCCGCTTATCTCGCGGACATTCATTATGACCTTATTCGGGGTCTAGCGAAGGCTATGGCCTCGGTTGTAGCGGTGCGGCGTTATTTATGGTTGAGGAATTGGGTGGCGGATTCTTTTTCCAAGGCCCACCTCAGTAAGCTTCCCTTTCGAGGAAAGCTTTTGTTTGGCGAAGATTTGGAGAAGTTGGTGAAGGATCTTGGGGAATCCAAGGGCGGTCGTTTGCCGGAGGATAAACCTAAGCAAGGAAAGGCACCCGCGGGTTCCAAAGGTGGTCAAAGGGAGTTTCGTAGGTTTCGGTCCTCTCGGTTTGGCCAGTCACAACGGAGCAGGTTTCCTGTGCGGGGGCATGGATTTCGAGGGTTTCGAGGGGCAGGTAGGGGTTTTGCCCCCTATCAGTCCTCGGCCGGTAAGAAGGCTCAATGAGATGAAGCGGGCTCAGGTGGAGGTGCTGCCCGTCGGAGGTCGGTTGCGGGAGTTTTACCCTGCCTGGGTCCAACTTACCACGGATCGATGGGTTCTAGAGGTTATTCGAGAGGGCTACGCTCTCGAGCTCCATCGACCCGTCGTAGATTCCTTTGTGCTCTCTCCCTGCAAGTCTCCGCTCAAGGTGTGCGCAGTGGCGGAGACGTTGCAAAGGTTGCTTCAGCTCCGTGCGGTGGTTCCCGTTCCCTCGGATCAGTGCGGGGCCGGTCGCTACTCCATTTACTTTGTGGTTCCCAAGAAAGAAGGCTCCTTCCAGCCGATCTTAGACTTGAAGAGGGTAAATCGGTGTCTCCGGGTCACGCATTTCCGGATGGAGACTTTGCGGTCGGTGATCGCGGCGTTGCGAGAAGGGGAGTTTCTCATGTCGTTGGACCTCACGGAAGCTTATTTGCATATTCTCATTCGGCCCGAGCACCAGCGGTACCTTCGGTTCGCACTTCCCATGGGTCATTACCAGTTTCAAGCGTTGCCCTTTGGGCGCGCAACGGCGCCGCGGGTTTTTACCAAGATAATGGTCGTGGTGGCAGCGGCGCTGCAAAAGGAGGGAATATTGGTCCATCCGTATTTGGACGATTGGTTGATTCGTGCGAAGTCGAGAGAGGACAGTGTGAAGGCCACGGCCAGGGTGGTGCAAACGTTGGAAAGCCTGGGCTGGGTGGTCAATCAAGCGAAGAGCAATCTGGTTCCCTCTCAGTCTCTGGAGTACTTGGGTGCGCGTTTTGAGATGGGCTTGGGCAAGGTGTTTTTGCTGGACCGTCGGGTGCGTGCGTTGCGAGTGCTGGTGAGAAAATTTCTGGCGAGACCGGCGCCTTCGGCGTGGCACTATCTCCAGCTGCTCAGTACGATGGCGGCAGCGATAGAGGTGGTACCTTGGGCACGGGCTCATATGCGGCCACTGCAGAGGTCCCTTCTTCGGCGCTGGTCTCATCAGGCGGATCCTTTATCCCGCCGTCTGGTGTGTTTGGCGGAGGTGCGCCGGGAGCTCCTTTGGTGGTTACAGACTCCGTCGTTGGAAGCCGGGGTTCCATTGGAACATCCTTCTTGGAGGTTGGTGACAACGGATGTCAGCCTGCTCGGCTGGGGGGCACATTGCGAGGGTCGGTTCGCACAAGGACAATGGTCTCCGGCGGAGTGGAGTTACTCCATAAACAGATTGGAACTGAGGGCGGTGTTTCTGGCTCTCCTTCAGTTTCAGGACAGTTTGCAGCGGACGGTGGTAAGGGTGCTGTCTGACAACGCAGCGGCGGTGGCCTATATCAATCGCCAGGGGGGCACCGGCAGCGCGGCTCTGGAGGAAGAGGCGGGCCAGCTGCTGAGTTGGGCAGAGCGTCATCTGCTAGGATTGTCTGTGCAACACGTGGCCGGGGTCCACAATGTCGAGGCCGATTTCCTAAGTCGTCGCAGAGTAGATCCGGGGGAGTGGGTGCTCCATCCGGAGGTGTTTTCCCTGCTGGTCCGGCATTGGGGTCGTCCGATCATGGATCTCATGGCTACGTTTGACTTGGCGCAGGTGGACCGGTTTTACAGCCGGAGGAGAGAACGGATGGCGGAAGGGCTGGATGCCTTAGCGCAGGTGTGGCCTCGGGGGGGTCTGCTTTATGTGTTCCCTCCGTGGGCTCTGGTAGGGCGAGTGGTGCAGCGCATAGAGCGGCATCCGGGCCGAGTGATATTGATTGCGCCCGACTGGCCCAGAAGACCGTGGTATGCGGATCTGGTTCGTCTATTGGTGGCGAGTCCCTGGAAGCTGCCTCTTCGACCGGATCTTTTGCATCAGGGGCCGCTACGGATGCCGGACGTGGCTCGATTCTCGCTTATGGCATGGCTCTTGAGAGGGCGAGGCTAAGAGCTCGCGGATATTCCCCGCAGTCATTTCGACCCTGTTGAAAGCAAGGAGGCGTTCTACATCGCTGGCGTATGTTAGGGTCTGGCGTGTCTTTGAGGGCTGGTGTGAAGCACGGCGCTTGCGGCCTTTGCGGATGTCGGTCCCCCAGATTCTTTCCTTCTTGCAGGATGGGGTTGAGAAGGGTTTGGCGGCTAGCTCCTTGCGGGTTCAGTTGGCCGCCATTTCTTGTTTTAGGGGTAAGGTTCAGGGCCAGGTGTTGGGGTCGCATACCAATATCCACCGGTTTTTGCGGGCGGTCCTGCTTATGCGGCCTCCTCGTAGATGTTCAGTTCCGACATGGGATCTCAACTTGGTGTTGGAGGCGCTGCTGCGTCAGCCTTTTGAGCCGTTGGGGAAGGCCTCTATTAAGGATCTGACCTTAAAAACGGTATTTCTAGTGGCTATCTGTTCCGCTCGTCGCATTTCGGAGCTTCAGGCCTTCTCTTGTAAGGAGCCTTATCTATCCTTTCATGAGCGCAAGGTGGTGTTGCGTACGGTTCCAGCATTTTTGCCTAAGGTGGTTTTGGTGTTTCATGTGAACCAGGTAGTGTCCCTTCCGGTGTTTGAAGGCAGTCCGGAAGTTAAGTTGGATCATCGTTTACGGCTTTTGGATGTCCGTCGGACGCTGCGGTATTACCTTCGTGGTATGGATCCTTTCCGTAAATTGGACAGGTTGTTTATCTCCTTCGGAGGTCCTCGGAAGGGTGAGGTGGCGGCTAAGTCGTCTATTTCCAGGTGGTTGAAGGAGGCCATTGCAGGGGCCTATCTGTTAAGGGGTAGATTGGTGCCAGCTGGGCTCAGGGCTCATTCGACTAGAGCGCAGGCTACTTCCTGGGCGGAGTTCAGTTTGGTGCCGGCGGTGGACATCTGTAGAGCGGCGACGTGGTCGTCGTTGCATTCATTCACTAAGCATTATAGGCTCGATGTTCAGGCGGCGGGTGATGGCCGTTTTGGGGCGGCAGTGCTTCAGGCTGGTTTGGCTTGTCCCTCCCGTTAGGTGCTTTACTGCTCTGATACATCCTCACTGGTTCCGGGACTGGACTAGAGGGACGACAAGGAAGACGAAATTAGACTTACCTGCTAATTGTTGTTCCTTAAGGAACTCTAGTCCAGTCCCGGAGCCCGCCCGAGGGATTTTGGGGTTGGGGATCCAGTCTGCACTGCCTTCTAAGATTCCTTCTAAGATTCCTTCTCAGATTCCTTCTACTGTTTCTTCTGTATGGACCTGGCCGGCTGAGTTCCGGTTGCAGCACTGTTTTGTTCCTGCGGAACGTGTAGGTGAACCACAAGACTTAAATGAAAAATATATATATATATCACCAATGCAGGCGGTGGAAGTATAAAGGGGCAGCACTGCGAAATCAGTGTGGCGTTTTTTGTTCTGAGTTATCTATATATTACAATGTTTAACTACTTATTTGTTGCTCTGCTGAGTTTGCTTTGTCAATAGGTACTGAAGTTGAAGGGGCGGTCCTACTGTATATATAGGCTGGGATCATCAAAGTGATGACAGGTGTCAGTCTCCAAAGCTGCTGGAGGAGATTCTCAACTCACTGGTTCCGGGACTGGACTAGAGTTCCTTAAAGAACAACAATTAGCAGGTAAGTCTAATTTCGTCTTTTCGGTTGTTTTCCCTGTGGCCTGATTGGGCCTGTGGTCGCCAAACATCGAACCATTGATTTTGATACGGCTACTTTCCTGGACATGTCCCAGAAACTGGCCAGGTCCCAGAAACTGGCCAGCAGGTTCAAGAAGTGCACCAAATGTGCCAGGACCATCTCTGTAACTGACAGGCACAACTGGTGCCTTCACTGTCTGGCTATCGATAACCAGTTTCCAATTTATCAAGATCCTCTTGCAATTTTCCACAATCCTCTTGGGTTTTAACAACTTTAAATAGTTTTGTGTCATCTGCAAATTTGATAACCTCACTCGTTATTCCACTTTCCAGGTCATTTATGAATATGTCAAAAAGCAGCGGACCCAGCACAGATCCCTGGGGTACACCACTATTTACCTTCCTCCATTGGGAAAACTGGCCATTTAGCTCAACCCTCTGCTTTCTATCTTTTAACCAGTTCCTGATCCACAGTAGTACACTGCCTCCTATCCCATGACTCTTTAGTTTTGCCAAACGTCTCTGATGAGGGACCTTGTCAAAGGCTTTCTGAAAGTCCAGATACACTATATCAACCGTCTCACCTTTGTCCACCTGTTTGTTCACACTTTCAAAAAAACATAACAGATTAGTAAGACAAGACCTTCCTTGTCTAAAGCCATGTTGGTTGTCTCCCATTAGGCCATGACTATCTACATGCTGAGTAATTTTATTCTTTATGATGGTTTCTACTATTTTTCCCGGTACTGACATGAGGCTCACCGGTCTGTAGTTTTCCGGATCACCCCTGGAACCTTTTTAAAAATTGGTGTTACATTGGAGATCCTCCAATCTTCAGGTATTAGAGATGATTTTAATGATAGTTCACAGATTACTAATAGCAGGTCTTCAATCTCATATTTCAGTTCTTTCAACACCCTTGGATGTATACCATCCAGCCCAGGTGATTTGCTACTCTTCAGTTTATCTAATAGTTGTAATACATCTTCACGATGTATTGATATTTCCTTCAATTCTTCCGCACCTTTAAATACCACTTTAGTCTTCATGAGTAAGATGGTGAAGGCCATCACATTTTTTCTGGAGATGGAGGATGAGACCAGGGTGGAGGAGCAGGAGATCCTACAATACGCCTCAGCCCCTAAGGAAGCAGTGATGGTACCAGTGCTGCATACTGTAGCAGTTGCAGATGAGGATGTGGGAGAACCCCCTCAGGGTGCCAGCAGTCAGTAGAAGGCTGTACTCAACTTACAGAGCTAAAAAGACCCTTGATTTGAGAAGTCTCAAGTTCTGTACCCCTGTTTGATGGTAGCGCCCATTCTTAAGAGGATCAAGAGCACTAAGACTCATTCCTTGATGCTTCTGGGTAGGGAGGCTTGGATGTTGGACTCCTTTCGAAGAAGATGCTTTCAAATCTTCATGTTCACTGTATTTTCTTGAAGGATTACTAAAGGGACTGCTACTGCTGGAAAGAAATCTGCACTTGTAAGTATTTACTTCTTGGAAATTCTCTGAATCTTGGAGAAAAGGGACTTCTTTGGGTTAAAGCTGATAAATCTGTTTGCTAACTCATTCAGTGCTCAGTAACACCAGAGAAATTATAATTTAAATTTAAATCTCAGTCTGTAGCAGCAGGGAGCTTTTAAATTAAATTTAAACCTCAGTCAGCAGCAGCAGGGAGCTTTTAGTTTAAATCAACTTAGAGTATAGCTTAGCATAGAAGGAAGAATAGGGTAAATGTTCTTTGTGTAGAAAGAAAGCTATAGTTTCTAGAGACCTTTACAAAGAGGCCATCCAGTTAGGAGGCAAAAGACCTGTGAAATTGTTTTAAATAGGTTTTAAAGCCAAGTGACAGCTCAATTTGAAAGGCTCCCTCTATCAAACCAAGAGCTCTATGAATCATCCAGGAAATTGTTAAGAGATTACCTTAGAAGCACAGGTATGGTAAGGGAGGTTCTAGAGGCCAAATTTAGGCTTTAAGGCAGGAAGTTGAAATCCAGAACTTCCAGGGTGGCATTCTTTGAAATGCTTCCTGTTCCACGCACAGAACCCAAAAGGCAGGCAGAGCTCCGAAGTCTGAGAGCGTGGATGAGATGATGGTGCAAAGGAGAGGGTTTTGGATTCGTTAGGAACTGGACAGCATTCTGGGGAAGGGAGGGACTTTTCCGAAAGAATTGGCTCCAACCTAAGTGGGATGGAACCAGGCTGATGGGATTAACCTTTTAAAAGAAGATAGAGCAGCTTTTATACTAGATAATAGGGGAAAGCCGACAGTCACCTGAAAGCGCATAGTTCCTTATCTTCCCTCCAGTCCAGTCCCACACCTCTGGGTAGTGTTCCTCTTCCAGCAGCTTGGAGACTGAGCTTGTCATCTTTTTGATGACACTAGTGTACATATGCAGCTGGCACTGCCTACCATCCCCAGTATGTTCAGTCTCCAAGCAGCTGGAGGAGGTAGTGAGCCAGGGTGCTGGACTCACTGAATGGACAACTAAGGAGATAGGTTTAGTTAGAGTTTGCTTTTTATTTCCCCTGTTAAGGTGCAGGTTTCTTTGTTTTTAAAGGCAGAAGTAAAAAAAAACAAAAAAACGGGAGGAACAGAAAGAACCCAGGGGACAACAGGGCTGAGGGAAGGATATTCCTTCTAACACCCTCTCCCACCAGGATTTCGGGGGGCAGTTCTGTGGGGGCCTTCCTCAGTCCGAGACTTCTGGCAGCTCCTAAACCCATTATCGGGTGAGGACCCATTGCGGGGGCTGCATTTGATTGACAGGAGTGAAAGCTGGCAGCCCTGAGTTGCCCTCCCTCAGCGCCGAAGCTGGGAAGGAAGGCTGAGTGCAAGGGGTAGAAAAGTCATCCAGGAAGTTGGTCACAGCTTACCTCAGCAGCACAGGCATAAATAGCTCAACCAGAGCTCTGTGATCCTCAGTCTTGAAGGACTAGAAAAGTGGACTGTTACTTCTGGAGAGAGATCTACAATTGTGCGTATATACTTCTGGGAATTTTCTAAAAGGAGTTCTTTCTATTAAAGCTAATTAATCTGTGAACCCACTATTTTTTGTTAAATCAGTCAGGGCCTAGTAGCAGCAGTTTAAATTTCAATTTAAACACAGAAGAGAACTTCCTGGTTACATTTCATACCCAGAAGAGAGCTTGTAGTTTTAATTTAATAGTCACTCAGGGCCTGCATCAGCAAAGTATTTTTAGTTTAAATTTAAAACACAGAAGAGAGCTTTCTAGCCTTACCAAACTCAGCGTGTATATAGTTACCCTGTATTTGTATCTTTTAAAGATATCGCAACATGTAAATAGTTACCCTGTTCTAACTCCTGTCCAAGTTCTAACTCCTGTTATAATGTAAACTCAAACAGTCTTGACTGCACTGAGCTCTTGTTGTCGAATGTAAACCGCACTGATAACAAATAGCGCGGTATATAAGAATTGTTAAATAAATAAAATAAATAAATTAAGAACCCAGCAGAGAGCTTGTAGTTTAAATTTCATAATAAGTTAGAGCCTAGCAGCAGTAAAGAGCTATAATTTAAATCAAATAAGAATATAACTAACCTTAGCAGCACAGGACAGGGTACTGTGTAGCAGCCCTCTTTTAATAAGTGTTATTTCCTTCCCTCCCTCCCTCCCCATACCCACCCACCCCTGGGATAATCGTAGCTTTATAGATACTTACACATCTTAAAAGACAGGAGGTGCTCTCAGGTGGAGCTCGTTACCCAAATCAGTCATACACTAAGGACCTGAGATTAATTAAGCTTCAGGTGGACAAAGTATATTAAACGTATTAGGTACAGTTTTATTGGTATAAATATCCATAGCAACCCTTAGTAAGTAGAGAACTTAAAGATCTAAACAAAAACTTAAAACTAAGATGCAAACAGCAGTCCAGCAGCGAGATGGGGGCTTTCCAGTCTTTTGCATTGAGTGTCACATGTATGATTTTCTCCCAGTTGGTGAGAGGTCTTACGTGTGCACTAGGTGCAAGGAGCTCTTTGCTCTCAGGGAACGAGTCCGTTCTCTAGAGGCTAGAGTAGCAGACTTGGAAAGCATAAGAAAGACAGAGAGGTACATAGACGAGACCTACAGGGATATAGTCCTGAAGTCCCACCTCCAGTCTGGCAGCATCCCTGTTGCCATGGAGGAGAGAGGTCACGTGACAGGAGAGCATCCCCCTGGTGTGGCAAGAAGTGATCCTGTAACTAGGACCTGTCCTCCAGGTGATGTAAAACCCTCTCACACCGAGGAAGTTTCTCCAGGGCCATGTGCCCATGAGGGAAGGGTTAGGACAGCCGTTATAGTTGGTGATTCGATCATTAGGCATGTAGATAGCTAGGTGGCTGGTGGACATGAGGATCACCTGGTAACATGCCTGCCTGGTGCGAAGGTAGCGGACCTCACGCGCCACCTAGATAAGGTCTTAGATAGTGCTGGGGAGGAGTCTGCTGTCTTGGTACATGTTGGTACCAATGACATAGGAAAATGTGGTAGGGAGATTCTGGAGGCTAAATTTAGGCTTTTAGGTAGGAAGTTGAAATCCAGAACTTCCAGGGTAGCGTTCTCCGAAATGCTTCCCGTTCCACGTGCAGGACCCAAAAGGCAGGCAGAGCTCTGGAGTCTCAATGCGTGGATGAGACAATGGTGCAAAGATGAGGGTTTTGGATTTGTTAGGAACTGGAGAACATTCTGGGTAAAGGAGGGGCTCTTCCGAAGGGATGGGCTTCACCTTAACCGGGATGGAACCAGGCTGCTGGCATTAACCTTTAAAAAGGAGATAGAGCAGCTTTTAAACTAGATAATAGGGGAAAGCCGACAGTCGCCCAAGAGCGGATGGTTCGTAAGAATGTATCCTTGAAGGATACTACCAAAAGCAGAGAGGTTCCAAAAAGAGTAAAGTAGCCCAAATGCCCTCGAGTATAGAGCAGACAGAGCTTAAAGATCCCAAATTACCCATGTCTACCAATAGCCAAATTAATATGAATAAAATACAGTCTCTAAAATGCTTGGGAGATGGGAGAGTTAGAATATATAGCACTAAATGAGAGGTTAGGTATGATTGGAATATCAGAGACATGGTGGAAGGAGGACAACCACTGGGACACTGATATACCTGGGTACAAACTATATCGTAATGATAGAGCTGATGAAATTGGTGGAGGGGTTGTGCTCTATGTTAGAGAGGGCATTAAGTCAGAAAGGATTAAAGTTTTGCATGAAACAAAATTTGCTGTAGAATCTCTATGGATTGAAATTCCATGTAAAAAGGGGAAGGCATGGCAGTGGGGGTGTACTATTGACCGCCTGGTCAGAATGAACAAATGGATGATGCAATGCTCAAAGAAATCAAGGAAGCTAACAAATGTTACAGCGCAGTAATAATAATGGGTGATTTCAATTACCCCGGTATCGACTGGGTCAGTGTCACGGCAGGACATGCTAGGGAGATAAAGTTCCTAAATGACATAAATGACTGCTTCTTGGAGCAGCTGGTTCATGAACCGACCAGAGGGGAAGCCATATTAGACCTAGTCCTTAGTGGAACACCAGATCTCGTGCAAGAGATAAGGACGTTGGGGCCACTTGGCAATAGTGATCATAGCATGATCGCCTTTGATTTAATTAGTGGACGAGGGATGGTAATGAAATCCACAGTACTACCTTTTAGCTTTCGAAAGGGAGACTATGATAAAATGAGGAAAATAGTTAAGAAAAACTAAAAGGAGCAGTTGCAAAGGTTAAAGACTTACATCAAGCTTGGGTGTTGTTGAAAACTACTGTCTTGGAAGCCCAGACCAGCTGTATTCCACGCTTTAAGAAAAGTTGAAGAAAGTCCAAAAAACTGCCAGCATGGTTTAAAGGTGAGGTCAGAGAGAGAGGCTGTTGTTGCCAAAAAAGCATCTTTCAGGAAATGGAAAAAAGAGCAAAACCTGGAAACAGCACAAGCACTGGCAAGTCAAATGCAAGGCTTTGATAAAGCAGGCAAAGGGACAATTTGAGAAGAAGCTTGCTGCGGAAGCAAAAATGCTAAATAAAGATTATTTCAAGTACATGCGTAGAAAAAAACCTGTGAGAGAGTCAGATGGTCCATTAGATGATAGCGGAGTTAAAGGGGTACTAAGAGGCGACAAGGTGATAGCAGAGAGACTGAATGAATTCTTTGCTTCGGTCTTTACTGAGGAAGATGTAGGGATGTTACCCATGACTGAAGTGGTATTTAAAGGTGTGGAAGAATTGAAGGAAATATCGATAAATCGGGAAGATGTATTACAACTATTAGATAAATGAAGAGTAGCAAATCACCTGGGCCAGATGGTATACATCCAAGGGTGTTGAAAGAACTGAAATATGAAATTGCAGACCTGCTATTAGTAATCTGTGAACTATCATTAAAATCATCTCTAATACCTGAAGATTGGAGGATCGCCAGTGTAACACAAATTTTTAAAAAGGGTTCCAGGGGTGATCGGTTGAGTCGAGTTGATATAGTGTATCTGGACTTTCAGAAAGCCTTTGACTAGGTCCCTCATCAGAGACTTTTGGCAAAACTAAAGAGTCATGGGATAGGAGGCAGTGCACTACTGTGGATCAGGAACTGGTTAAAAGATAGAAAGCAGACGGTTGGGCTAAATGGCCAGTTTTCACAGTGGAGGAAGGTAAATAGTGGTGTACTCCAGGGATCTGTGCTGGGTCCGCTGCTTTTTGACATATTCATAAATGACCTGGAAAGTGGAATAATGAGTGAGGTTATCAAATTTGCAGATGACACAAAACTATTTAAAGTTGTTAAAACCCAAGAGGATTGTGGAAAATTGCAAGAGGATCTTGATAAATTGGAAACTGGGCATCAAAATGGCAGATGAAATTTAATGTGGACAAGTGCAAAGTTATGCACCTAGGGAAGAACAACCCAAACTATGGTTACACAATGCAAGGTTCCACATTAGGAACCACCACCCAGGAAAAGGTTTAGGCATCATTGAGGATAACATGTTAAAACCCTCAGCCCAGTGTGCAACGGCAGCCAAGAGAGCAAATAGAATGCTAGGTATCATAAGGAAAGGAATGGAAAATAAAACAAAAGATATTATAATGCCTCTGTATTGTTCCATGGTGAGACCGCACCTTGAATATTGTGTGCAATTCTGGTCGCCGTATCTTAAAAAGGATATAGCGATTTTAGAAAAGCTTCAGAGAAGAGCCACCAAAATGGTAAAGGGGATGGAAGGATACTCCTATGAAGAAAGGCTAAAAAGGTTAGGGCTCTTTAACCTGGAAAAGAGACGGCTGAGGGGAGATATGATAGAAGTCTATAAATTAATGAACGGAGTGGAACGGGTAAACGTAGATCGATTGTTTACATTATCAGAATATAGAAAGACTAGGGGACATGCAATGAAGCTACAGGGTAAACTATTTAAGACTAATAAAAGAAAATATTTTTTCACTCAACGTGTAATCAAACGCTGGAATTTGTTACCGGAGGATGTAGTAAAGGCTGTTAGTGTAGCTGGGTTTAAAAAAGGTTTGGACAAGTTCCTGGAGGAAAGGTCCATAAACCATTATTAAGAAGGGACCCAGGATATCAATGCTTGAACCAATACAAGAATTGTGGAACCTATGTCCCTTGGGGAAACTGCTAGGTACGTATGACCTAGATTGGCCACTGTTGGAAACAGGATACTGGGCTTGATGGACCTTGGTCTGACCCAGTATGGCATATCTTATGTTCTTATAACCCCCTGCTGTGTTTTGGGTGCCCGGGAGAGGCAGCCACCGGAGAATAAAGCAGGACAGAGCAGCTTCTTCCTAAAGGGCTATTTGCAGTTTCTTTTTATTTTCACTTTCAGTTAATTAGATTTTGGTAAATTGGTTTTATTTTAATTTTATTTTATTTTAGTTCAAGTTTTCTAGTGCTCTGTACCTGAGCTCATGGAAGTGCACTGTGCTAGGGATTCTTTTACTTACCCGGGTACAGACTGAGGGCGTTCCTGAGGAGTGCCTCTAGCCCTTCCCACCATGCCGGCCATACCTCAGTACCAAGTATAGGATGGTATCAAGGGGGTTGAACCCCACTTAATCCTTAAGCATTCCTTGTGTTATACAGTTAAAAACTTATTCAGTGCACAATGACTTGATGCAGACCTCTGGGAAATGCATTAGAGGGAGGAGTGACTCAGTGGTTGGGACAGGTTACCTCAGGCCGGAAGGCCGGGGGTTCAATTCCCACATGGGGACAAGCAACTTCAGGCCGGAGGGACTGGGGTCTCTAGTCCCATGGGCAGTCCTTGTGGCTTTGGGAAAGCCACTTAACCCTCCATTGCCTCAGGTACACTTAGGTTGTGAGCCCTTCGGGGACAAGGGAATAAAAAGTACCTGTTAGTATACATGTAAACCGCACTGATTCTAAAGAGTGCGGTATAAAAAAAAATCAGATATGCCATTGTTGCTGGGTGGATTTCAGAGTGCTGTTGTGCCTGGTCAGGTGATGTAAGTGACAGTTGGTTGAGACATTGTGACTTTCTCCTGAGAAAGGTCAGATAAAAAGTCAAAGACAGAAATAAATGAAAGATAAGTGGCTAAAAAAGTGCTGCATATAGGTTTGTAGCAGCTACAGTTCTGTGGAAAACAGGAAGTACCTGCATACAAGAAATGTATGTAATTTGAAAGATAGTCGCAGTCAGTGGATAGGAGGCAAATGAAATCCTTCCATCTGTCTATGGTCAGTGAGTAACCTGACATGATCATCCCTTTTTTCTTAGCCCAGATTATGTACCTATTAAATTTGTTATATTACTTGTAAGGGAAGCTGAACTCCCTTATAGCCATTTGTAGTATTAGAATAAAAACGTAAACTTTACTCAGAGAAAGTATCAGTTTAATTGGATCAGTGCAAGGTCCATATCATATCTTTAAGGTACAACACGGCAGTGCAATCTAAAAATCCTCAAGATATGCAGTCCCCGATGGGGTGTGGTCTTGGAGGCAGGCATCTGCCTAGACTGCACGCAAGAGGCTAAGTCATTGGAGCCTGTAGGATGAGATGAGGCAGGAGAGTCCCTCCAGGTTGCAAAAGACCCTGGGTGCGGGGTGCACCATGTTACCTTAAACGAATCTGGCCCCCAGTCCCTGCACGATGCCCGGACCATCCACCCCTCAAGCCCAGGAAGCAATAGGGCTACCGGGGGAGTTCATACCGGAGTTTGTCTTACTTTTGCATAAGGCATTTTGCCTACATCAACAGGACTTGGCAAGCGGCTCCGCAGCCCTGGAACACAGGATTAAGAGGGTATCTGACGCAAAACAGCACGAATCAGGAGCAGTGTTGTCTAAGCAGGCTAGAGGCTTAGAGGAGTGGCAGCAATAGCCATTGTCGGAGGGGCTGAATGGGGAAGACCTTGACACGGAGCTAGATCTGTAGGAGGAGTTGGAAGAAGGCGAGAGCCCAGAACAGGAGAATCAGACCCATTCAGGTTTTCTGCCGGCAGAAGCTACTGGCACTCATCTTTATGCTTATGTTTATGCAGTTTCTTGATATATTGCCCAGGCTGAAGGGCATCAAAGCAGTTTACAATCACTACAAACAGGTACTGATATAATTCCTTGTCCCCAAAGGGCTCACATTCTATGTGTATCTTGGAGTCCCTCAAGGCCCTGAATATGCCTGCTAACCTCCCGGCAGAGGAAGTGTCACTGTAGGATCCACTGTTCCAGGTGGTACAGAAATCGCAGAAAGTCTTCCCGGTACATGGAGTAGTAGGATAGATGATCCAGGATGAGTGGGATCTACTGGGGGCTGGCCTTAAAGGGGTGCAATCCATGATGCACCTATACCTGCTGCTGGAGCAAGAACGAGCTCCTTTGATCGCTCAAAGCAGACGCAGCGGTGTTGATGGCAGTAGAAGAGATCTTGACTTGTGTCCTGCAGCTGAGAACCGTGGAACTGGTTCCGCGAGACCAG
The DNA here is from genome assembly GCA_033557465.1 of Ichthyophis bannanicus. Classification (NCBI taxonomy): domain Eukaryota; kingdom Metazoa; phylum Chordata; class Amphibia; order Gymnophiona; family Ichthyophiidae; genus Ichthyophis; species Ichthyophis bannanicus. The sequence continues at coordinate 289,920,596 of CM066043.1, forward strand.
TATGTCTGCGGTCAATGCTTCATGCATTTTGTGGTGCCCAAAGGGAAGGTTCCTTTCTCCCAATTCTCGACTTCGAGGGCATTAACTGCTGTCTCTGGGTACTGCATTTCTACATGGAAATGCTGCGATCAGTGATAATGGCGGTAGGAAGCAGAGAGTTTTTGGCAACTCCCGATCTCACGGAGGGTATCTGCACATTCCCATCCATCCAGAGCATCAACAGTTTCTCCGCTTTGCGGTGCCAAGGGGCCAGTTCCAGTTTCGAGCATTGCCCTTCGGTCTGGTGACTGCCCCCCATACCTTCACCAAGGTTATGGTGTGGTGGTGGCAGCTCTCCGCAAGGAAGGGGTTCTCGTCCACCCGTACCTAGACAATTGGCTGATCCAGGCGGTCCAGGGACGATAGCGAAAGAGCAACAGCGTGGGTGGGAGAGTTCCTTCAAAGTCTCGGTTGGGGGGTCAACCTGGCTAAGAATCAGTTACGGCCGGCACAGGAGCTGGAGTATTTGAGAGCATGCTTTGATACCCACGCGGCAAGGGTTTTCCTGCCAGATCGCTGGGTGCAGGAGCTACGACAGTGGATATGGCAGTTCCTGAATATAGCAAGACCATCAGTGTGGCATTATCTGCAGGTTCTGGGGACCATGGCGGCCATTCTCGAGCTAGTCCCATGGGCAAGGGTGCACATGTGACCACTGCAGAGGGCTCTGCTCCGTTGATGTTCCCATCAGAGTCAATCCCTGTCCCAAGTACTCCCTGCCCGCGGAGCGCCAGGAGAGCCCTAGTTGGTGGCTGCATGTGGAGAGTCTTGAAGGAGTCTCTGGTGTGGATTCTGCTGATGACCGATGCCAGTCTGTCAGGTTGGGGAGCCCATTGCTAAGGACGCTTTGTTCAGGGACAGGAGTCCGCAGGAAGCCCTGTGGTCGATCAACAGGCTCGAGATGAGCGCGGTGACCTTGGCACTAAAATGTTTCGAGCCATGTTTGCAGGGAAGGTGGTCCAAGTCCTCTCAGACAATGTGACCACAGTGGATTACATCAATCATCAAGGAGGCATGGGAAGTGCAGCCCTGGAGGAGGAGGCCAAAAGGCTGTTTGGATGGGCAGAGATTCGATTCCAGGCGTTATCGGTGGCACACATAGCAGGAGTGGACAATGTGATGGCAGACTACCTCAGCCAAGTGCGCCTGTACCCCAGAGAGTGGCAGCTCAATCAGGAGGTGTTCGAGCAGGTGATCAGCCGATGGGGCATACCGGTCATTTACCTAATGGCAATGTTCGAGATGGCCAAGGCCTGCCGATTTTTCAGCAGAAGAGAGGATGTCTGAGGCCTGGATGCTCTAATTCAGCAGAGGCCCGAAGAGGGTCTTCTCTGTTTTTCCCCGTGGGCGCTCATAAGCTGGTTAGTGCAATGGATAGAGGCGCACTGGGGATTTGTAATTCTGGTGGCACCAGACTGGCCGAGGTGCCTGTGGTATGCTGACCTGATTCGGATACTGGCAGATTGACTGTGGTGGCTTCCAGTTCGGAAGGACCTCTTGATGCATGAGCCGCTTCGCATGCCCCAGGTGGATCAATGCTCGCTTACAGCATTGCTCTTGAAAGGGCGAGGTTGAAGAAGAAAGGATATTTGGGCTCGGGGTTATCGACCTTGCTACAGGCAGGATTTTTGAGCTTCGGACCCTGTCATGCCAGGAGCCATTCCTTTCCTTCTCCAAGGAGAAAGTGGTCCTGCGCCCAGTACCTTCATTTTTTCCCAAGGTGGTGTCAGCATTTCATGTAAATCAAGTCATTTCCTTACTGGCTCTGGTGAGTGCAGATGTGGGCGAGAGCGGATATGGGCCCTGCCACTCCACCGCTGTGCCACCTGGATGGTAAAAGATTCCAAAGCTATGTGAAAAGGGCATTATCCTTTTGGAGATCAGACCGTCTGTTGGTTCTGTTTGACGGGCTGCACAAACGTGAAGCAGCAGCTAAGGCCTCCATTTCCAGATGGATCAAGGAGGCAATCACATTGGCATACATCGTGAAGGGTAGACCTAACTGGATTTAGGAAAAACCTAAAGACTCATCTATTCCAGAGTCATTTCAATCTGATTTAACCCAAGGGATCTAAGCTTTACCACCCCGGGAGACCAAAACATATTTATGTACACCTGCTCGTTTATGTAAAATGTATATATGTATATCGGTAATTAGTGCCCATATCCTCAAACACCTGATCATTTATGTAAAATGTATATTTATTTATTTATTTAGACAGTTTTTGTATACCACCTTATCCTTCAATCAAAGCGGTCACAACACAATTGGGGGATACATTTAACACGTGGGGATATGAGACACATACACTAATACTTACAGGGAACATGGGCAATGGAGGGTTAAGTGGCTTGCCCAAGACCACAAGGAGCATCTGTGGGACTAGAAACCCCAGTCCTTCCAGCCCAAGGTTGCTGTCCTCTAGTGGGATTTGAACCCCCGACCTTCCGGCCTGAAGTACCTTGCCCCAACCACTAGGCTACTCCTCCCTCCCCCGCATATATGTATATATGTACTTAGTCCCCATATCCTCAAACAGAACTCGCTTGTGTGATGTGCCTACCCTCCGAATCAACCTGTACACCCCCTAATTTTACTGTACTGAATTGACAGTTCTCCTTATGTAATCAGACCGCTGCTGATTGCTGGAAGTGGCGGTATATAAATGTTTGCTAAATAAATAAATAAATAAATAGAGCAGTGCTGGCAGAGTTGCGGATGCATTCCACAAGGGCTCAGGCAGCCTTGTGGGCAGAGTATAGTTTAGTTTCGCCGGTGGAGATCAGCAGGGCGACATACTTTTTCTGAGCATTTTCGCCTGTATGTCCAGGCTGCGGGGGATGCTCATTTCGGATTGGCAGTGCTTCAGGCTGGTTGTGCGGGTCCTTCCCGTTAGTTTAACTGCTCTGATACATCCCAGAGGTGAGGTATTGGACTGGAGGGACGATATGGAAAGAGAAGTTAGACTTACCTGCTAATTGTTGTTCCTTGAGGAACTCCAGTCAAGTCCCGGAACCCTCCCTGAGTGCTTTCTGTGATAATCTGTGCATACCCCATTCCTGAAGCTGGTTCCCTTGGTGGAGGAAGTGGCCAGTGGGAGCCGGGGAGGGGTGTGTAATCAGCTTTTGGGGGGGGGGAGACTAAAAGAGCTGTCGGTTGCTCGCTCACCGCTGATTGGAGTTGCTCAGGTGCTCAACAGGTAGGTCTCCCTTCCTGGAGGGGGGACGGAGTATCCTTCCCAGGGGATGGAGAGGATACTAGTTTATTTAGACGTAGAAATGTTTGTTCCATGTTCAACTACTTATTTGTTGCTCCTCTGACTCTGCTTTGTTAAAAGGTACTGGGGCTGTTAGGTAGCGCAAGCTGCATATGTACACTAGTGTTACTGGCTTTGGTCTTGTCCAGATTGGACTATTGCAACGTGGTCTATGCAAATCTCCCTGCTTACCAACTCCAGCGTTTACAGCTTTTGCAGAATACAGCTGCTCGACTTGTTACTTTTGTTCGTAGATCCGATCATGTAACCCCTCTCTTGTATCATCTTCACTGGCTCCCACTGCATTTTAGGTTTAGATATAAGTTCCTCATTCTAACTCAGTCATCTACACCTCAACCCCTCAGTATTTAGCAAATCTGGTCTCCCTCCATACTCCCTATCGGCAGCTTCGCACCTTGCATACCAATCGTCTATCTCTTCCTTCCCCCGCACAAGCTCATCTAGAACAGACACGCCACACCGCTTTCTTTTTTCTGGGACCCTCACTTTGGAATTCACTACCATCCTCTCTCCGGTTAGAACCCTGCTATCACAATTTCAAAAACCTACTGAAAACCCATTTATTCCAACAGGCATTTGACCTCCTTCCTAGTAGTCCTGTGTAGTCATTTGCTTGTTTGTCTGTCCTTTGTGATTTGCAGTTCTGTCTAATTATTGTTTATGATTTACTGTTTGTCTCTAGTGGCCCCTTCGGCCCTTCTTTCCTTTATTTTAATGGAGTTCCTTTCTTTTCTGATGCTAGCATTTATATTTTATTGTAAACCACCCTCATGTCTTGACAAGGGCGGTATATAAAGTGTTAAATAAAGATAAAGATCAAAAAGATGACATACTCAATCTCCCAGCTGCTGGAAGAGGTATACTACCCAGAGGTGCGGGATTGGACTGGATTTCCTCAAGGAACAACAATTAGCAGATAAGTCTAATTTCTCTTTTGAAAGGATGTATCCTTTTAGAATACTGGCAAAATAGGGAAGTTAGGACATCCCAACAAAAGTTCCAATGAAGATAAAAGTAATCCAGCTGCCCTTAAGTACAGAGCTGAAAGATTCCAAATTACCCTTATCAACTGATAACCATATTAATGTAAATAAAATACAGTCTTTAAAATGCCAGTATGCAAATACTAGAAATCTAAAAATATAAGATGGGAGAGCTAGAATATATACCACTAAATGAAAGGTTAGATATGATTAGCATCTCAGAGACCTGGTGGAAGGGGGACAGCAAATGGGCCACGGTGATACCTGGGTATAAACTATATCTCAATGATAGGGTAGATCAAATTGGTGGAGGGGTTGAGCTCTTTATTAGAGAGGGCATTGAGTCACATAGGAATAAGGTTTTGCATGAAACAAAATATACTGTAGAATCTCTATGGATAGAACTATGTAAAAAGGGGAAGGCAGTGGCAGTGGGGGTGTACTGCCAACTGCCTGGCCAGAATGAACAGATGGATGATGAAATGCTAAGAGAAATCATGGAAGCTAACAAAAATTACAACACAGTAATAATGGGTGTTTCAATTACCCTGGTATCGACTGGGTCAGTGTCACAGCAGGACATGTTAGGGAGATAAAGTTTCTAGATGAAATAAATGACTGCTTCTTGCAACAGCTGGTTCATGAACCGACAAGAGGGGAAGCTATTTTGGCCTAGTCCTTAGTGGGACACAGGATCTAGTGCAAGAGATAAGGGTTTTGGGGCCACTTGGCAATAGTGATCAAAGCATGATTGCATTTGATTGAATAAATGGAAGCAGGACAGCAAGGAAATCCACTACCTTTTAACTTTCAAAAGGGAGACTATGATAAATTGAGAAGAATAGTTAAGAAAAAACTAAAAGGAGCAGCTTCAAAGATTAAAGATTTACATCAAGCATGGGCATTGTTTAAAAATTCTATCTTGGAAGCCCAGACCAGATGTATTTCATGCTTTAAGAAAAGTGGAAAAAAGGCTAAAAAACTGCCAGATGGTTTAAAAGTGAGGTCAGAGAGGCTGTTGTAGCCAAAAAAGCATCTTGCAGGAAATGGGAAAAGGAGCCAAATGACGAAAATGGGAAACATAAGCACTGGCAAGTTAGATTCAAGGCAGTCAAAGAGAGAATTTCGAAAAAAGCTTTCCGTGGAAGCAAAAAAGCATAATAAAACTTTTTCAAATACATTCATAGCAAAAAAATCTTGTGAGAATCAGTTGGACCATTGGATGATAGAGAGGGAAAAGGGGCACTAAGGGAGGACAATGCCATAGTGAAGAGACTGAATGAATTGGTCACTTCGGTCTTTACTGGGGAAGATGTAGGGAAGTGACTCATGCCTGAAATGGTATTTAAAGATGATCTGAGGTGCGATCAAAAAGTATTGAATCTTGTACAATAACACAAGAAGTATAACACTGACAGTTATTGTACTTAGTATCCTTCAAAGTAGTTCGCTTCCGATAAAACACACTTCCTCCAGCATTCCTGCCACTGCTGGAAACAATTTTGAAATGCCTCTTTCATTATACTGGGAAGCTGTTGTGTTTAATTTTGCTTAATGGTCTCCAAGTCATCGAAACTCCTTTCTTTCAATGGTAATTTCAGTTTTTGGAAACAAGAAAAATATTTTTTCACTCAACGTGCAATCAAACTCTGGAATTTGTTACCGGAGGATATAGTAAAAGCTGTTAGTGTAGCTGTGTTTAAACAAGGTTTGGACAAGTTCCTGGAAGAAAGGTCCATAAACCATTATGAAAAGGGACCCAGGATATCACTGCTTGACCCAATACAAGCATTGTGGAACCTTTTTCTTTTGGGGAAACTGCTAGGTACTTATGACCTAGATTGGCCACTGTTGGAAACAGGATACTGGGCTTGATGGACCTTGGTCTAACCCAGTATGGCATATCTTATGTTCTTATGTCACAGGGTACAAGGTCAGATGAATACAGAGGCTGATGGACGTTCAATTTGTTGTTTAACCAAGAACTGCTGGACAAGATGTGATGCATGAGCTGGGGCGTTATCATGATGAAGCAACCATTCACCATTCCTGTGCAACTCTAGTTTCTTATGATGAACTGTATCTCTCAAACGAGTCAGAACTTGGACGTACTACTCCTTATTGATGGGTTTGGCCTTTTGGAGCATACTCATGATGAACAATACTCTGGTAATCAAAGAAAACTGTGAGCATGACCTTGACATTGCTCCTCACCTGACAGGCTTTCTTGGGTCTGGGAGAGTCTGGAGTCTTGAGGTTTGAGCCTTACTGTTGTTTCCAGGTCATAACCATAAACCCATGATTCATCACCAGTAATAATCTTTTTGATGAAATCAGAGTCATTTTCAATGCATTCCAACAACTCCCTTGCTACAGTCAATCTTCTTTTTGGTCAGGGGACAGGAATTTCAGAACAAATTTTGCGAACACACATTTCATCCCCAAATCGACAGTAAGAATGGACTGTATCAACCTGAAACTGATGTCTATGTCCTCAGCAAGCTCCCTGATAATCGACGGTTTAAACGTATTGCAGCACACACTGCTTCAACTTCGTCTTCATTCCTTTTCGTGGGTGGCCTTCCAAAACGTTCATCACTGTCAACACTTTGGCAGCCCTCTTGGAAATGTTTGTACCATTCATAAACTCGAGCACGACTTGTGCATTCATCACCAGACACTTGCTGAAATATGAGAATGCAGATCTACTATTAGTAATCTGTGAATTGTCGTTAAAAATCATCTGTAGTACCTGAAGATTGACGAATGGCCATTGTAATGGGAATTTTTAAAAAGAGTTCCAGGGGTAATCCAGGAAAATACAGACCAGTGAGCCTTATGTCAATACCGATCAGAATGGTAGAAACCATTATAAAGAATAAAATTACTCAACATGTGGATAGTCATGGTTTAATGGGAGAAAGCCAACATGGATTTAGCCAAGGAAAGTATTGTCTTTTGAAATTATTGCACAATCACTCTGATCCCACATGCCAGCAAGATTCTACTCAAGATCATTTAGCAGAAGCTACAACCATACCTGGAACGAGAACTGTCTGAAGTGCAAGCAGGGTTCAGGAAAGGGCAAGAAATAAGAGACATCATCGCAGATGTGAGATGGATCTTTGAAAAGACAAAAGAATACCAAAAAGACATCTATTTGTGCTTTATTGACTACAGCAAAGCTTTTGACTGTGTAAACCATGAGAAACTCTGGGCCACATTAAGAAGCATGGGTATACCAGAACACCTGATAGTTCTGTTGCACAACCTTTACTTTGATCAAGAAACAACACTTCGAATGGAACTAGGAGAAACAGAATGGTTTAAAATCAGCAAAGCCGTACGATAAGGCTGCATACTTTCCCCCTTCCTCTTTAATTTATATGCAGAACAAATCATCAGAGAAGCAGGACTGTATGAAGACAACCAAGGTGTAAAGACTGGTGGAAGGCTCATCAACAACCTTCACTATGCTGATGATACCACATTACTGGCTGAAACTGAAGATGATCTGAAACATTTGCTTCTCAAGATCAAGGAACATAGTCTTAAAATAGGTCTGCATGTTAAAAAGACAGAGATCGTGACCACTAGCAAAATCAATAAGTTTGTCATTGATGGAGAAAAATTGAAATAGTTGGCAACTTTAACTTACTTGGATCAACAATCAATAAAGGACTAGCAGTCAAGTAATCTGATGATGTATTGCTCTTGGTAGAATGACTATGAAGGACCTAGAAGGTAAACAGTCCTTTATTGAGAACTCCTACACGGCTGCGTTTCGGCATAGCCTTCATCATGGGGTATTATTGTTGATGGAACCAAACTTGTAAGTCCAAAGGTAAAAACAAACTAATTTCCAACTCAATGGGTACAGTCTGGAGACGGCATCAGCAAAACGAATCAAATGAAGGCTACGCCAAAATGCAGCCATTTAGGGGCCTAGTGGTTGGGGCAAGTTACCCCAGGCCAGAGGGCCAGGGGTTCAAATCCTGCTAGAAGACAGCAATCTTGGGCCGGAAGGACTGGGGTTTCTAGTCCCACAGGTGCTCCTTGTGGCCTTGGGCAAGCCACTTGACCCCCCATTGCCTCATGTACAAAAACATAGATTGTGAGTCCTTTGGGGACAAAGAAATATATATTCAGTACCTGAATGTACACCGCTTTGACTTGTAGAAAAGCGGTATACAAGCCTAGTTAAATAAATAAAGGACTGTTTGCTTTCTCGCCCTTGTGTGTTTCCTGCGTTTCACCGATTGAGATTGTGTTTTTCCTGTGGACTATGAAGGACCTAGACAAGATTTTCAAGTGCAGAGATGTATCTCTCCTTACAAAGATTTGACTTCTCCAGACCATGGTATTTTCAATAAAGTCATATAGTTGCGTAAGTTGGACAGTGAAAAAGATAGGAAGAAAATTGATGCCTTTGAATTATGATGCTGGCAATGAATACTGTGTATATCATGGACTTCCCAAAGAACAAACCAGTCAGTACTAGAGGAGATCAAACCTAAGCTTTCCTTAGAAGCTCAGATGACAAGGCTTCGACTTTCATACTTTGGACCCATCATATGAAGAGAGAGATCATTGGAGAAAGACATAATGCTTGGCAGAGTAGAAGGTCACTATAAAAGAGGAAGTCCGGCAATGAGATAGATCGATACAATAACAGCAGAAATGGATACCACTCTATCAACAATGAGCTGCTTGGCTGAAGACCAAACAAAGTTTAGGACAACTATCCAGAGGGTTGCCAGGAGTCGACACTGACTCAACGGCACTTAACAACATGAGGCATACACAGCACTGTACATATACATATGAAAAACAGTTCCTGTTCGTCAGAGATTAGAATCTAAGACAGACAATACAATAGATGAGAAAAAGGGTACAAATAGGGAAAGGTAAGGAGACACAAGGAAAACAATGGATCAGGATCCAAAAGCAGCCTCAAATAGGTTAGACTTTAGCATGGATTTGAAAAGGGGGAGAGATAAAGCCTGACATACAGACTCAGGTATTTGTTCCAGGCATAAGGATCAGCAAGGTGAAAGGATTGAAGTCTGGATTTGGCAGTAGAAGAGGGCATAGAGAGAAGCAGGCCAGTGGAAGAGTGGAATTCATGAGAAGGGGTGCAGATAAAGAGGAAAGGTCATGAGAAGCAGTAAAATGAATGTATTTATAGGTCAGAAGGAGAAGCTTGAATTGGTTATGGAAACAGAAGGGGAACCAATGAAGTGACTTGAGAAAAGGGGTTATATGAGTGTATCGGGGCTGGCGGAAGATTAGCCGTGTAGTAGAATTCTGAACAAATTGAAGGGGAGAGGGGTTACTCAGAGGGAGACCAGCACGGAGGAGGTTACAATAGTCGAGACGGGAGGTAATTAAAGAGTGGATAAGTGTTAGTAATGTGTTCAGAAAAGAAGGGGCAAATTTAGTTAATATGGTAGAAAAAGAAATGACAGGCTTTAGCTATCTATTGGATATGTGCGGAGAAGGAGAGGGAGGAGCCAAAGATGACCCAAGGTTGCGGGCTGAGGAAACAAGAAGAGTGTTACCTACAGCAATAGAGAAAGGAGGAAGGTGTGATTAAAGAGGTCGACCAAGGTGAGCTTTACTGAGGAAGATGTAGGGATGTTACCCATGACTGAAGTGGTATTTAAAGGTGCGGAAGAATTGAAAGAAATATCGATACATCGGGAAGATATATTACAACTATTAGATAAACTGAAGAGTAGCAAATCACCTGGGCTGGATGGTATACATCCAAGGGTGTTGAAAGAACTGAAATACGAGATTGCAGACCTGCTATTAGTAATCTGTGAACTTTCATTAAAATCATCTCTAATACCTGAAGATTGGAGGATCGCCAATGTAACACCAATTTTTAAAAAGGGTTCCAGGGGTGATCCGGGAAACTACAGACCGGTGAGCCTGACATCAGTACCGGGAAAAATGGTAGAAACCATCATAAAGAATAAAATTACTCAGCATGTAGATAGTCATGGCCTAATGGGAGACGGCCAACATGGCTTTAGACAAGGAAGATCTTGTCTTACTAATCTGTTATGTTTTTTTGAAGGAGTGAATAATCAGGTGGACAAAGGTGAGTCGGTTGATATTGTGTATCTGGACTTTCAGAAAGCCTTTGACAAGGTCCTTCATCAGAGACTTTTGGCAAAACTAAAGAGTCATGGGATAGGAGGCAGTGTACTATTGTGGATCAGGAACTGGTTAAAAGATAGAAAGCAGAGGATAGGGCTAAATGGCCAATTTTCCCAATGGAGAAAGGTGAATAGTGGTGTACCCCAGGGATCTGTGCTGGGTCCGCTGCTTTTTGACATATTCATAAATGACCTGGAAAGTGGAATAACGAGTGAGGTTATCAAATTTGCAGATGACACAAAACTATTTAAAGTTGTTAAAACCCAAGAGGATTGTGGAAAATTGCAAGAGGATCTTGATAAATTGGAAGACTGGGCATCAAAATGGCAGATGAAATTTAATGTGGACAAGTGCAAGGTTATGCACCTAGGGAAGAACAACCCAAACTATGGTTACACGATGCCATGTTCCACATTAGGAACCACCACCCCGGAAAAAGATTTAGGCGTCATTGTGGGTACCATGTTAAAACCCTCGGCCCAGTGTGCAGCAGCGGCCAAGAGAGCAAATAGAATGCTAGGTATGATAAGGAAAGGATTGGAAAATAAAATAAAAGATATTATAAAGCCTCTATATCGTTCCATGGTGAGACCGCACCTTGAATATTGTGTGCAATTCTGGTCGCCGTATCTTAAAAAGGATATAGCGATTTTAGAAAAGGTTCAGAGAAGAGCCACCAAAATGGTAAAGGGGATGGAAGGATACTCCTATGAAGAAAGGCTAAAAAGGTTGGGGCTCTTTAACCTGGAAAAGAGACGGCTGAGGGGAGATATAGAAGTCTATAAATTAATGAACGGAGTGGAACGGGTAAACGTAGATCGATTGTTTACCTTATCAGAATATAGAAAGACTAGGGGACATGCAATGAAGCTACAGGGTAAACTATTTAAGACTAATAAAAGAATATTTTTTCACTCAACGTGTAATCAAACTCTGGAATTTGTTACCGGAGGATGTAGTAAAGGCTGTTAGTGTAGCTGGGTTTAAAAAAGGTTTGGACAAGTTCCTGGAGGAAAGGTCCATAAACCATTATTAAGAAGGGACCCAGGATATCAATGCTTGAACCAATACAAGCATTGTGGAACCTGTGTCCCTTGGGTAAACTGCTAGGTACGTATGACCTAGATTGGCCACTGTTGGAAACAGAATACTGGGCTTGATGGACCTTGGTCTGACCCAGTATGGCATATCTTATGTTCTTATGTTCTTATAGTGTATCCAGATTTTAAGAAAGCCTTTGACAAGGTCCCTCATGAGAGAATCTTGGATAAATTAAAAAGTCATGGCAGTGTAGTACTGTGGATTAGGAACTGGTTAAAAGGTTAGAGAGTAGGGCTAAAAGGCCAATTTTCTCAATGGAAACATAGAAACATAGAAATATGACGACAGAAAAAGACCACATGACCTATCTAGTCTGTCCTTCCATATCAACAACTACAACAGTCCCCTTTTTACATTTAGAGATCCTCTGTGTTTGTCCCATGCTTTTTTGAATTCAGTTACTGTCCTCATCTCTACCACTTCCACTGGGAGACTATTTCACGGATCCACTACTCTTTCCGTAAAGAAATATTTCCGCATATCACTCCTGAATTGATCTCGCTTCACCCTCATCCCATGTCCCCTCATAGCAGAACTTGCTTTCAATTGAAAGAGGCTCTCTCCCTGAACATTTATGCCACGGAGGTATTTAAATATCTCAATCATATCACCTCTATCCCGCCTTTCCTCTAAGGTGTACATATTAAGATCCTTAAGTCTGTCCTCATATGCTTTATAATGAAGACCACTAATCATTTTAGTAGCCACCCTCTGCACCGACTCCATCCTGTTCACATCCTTTTGAAGGTGCGGTCTCCAGAATTGCATACTATACTCGAAATGAGTCACACCAAAGACTTATACAGAGGCATTATCACCTCCTTTTTTCTGCTAGCCATTCCTCTCCGTATGCACCCAAGCATCCTTCTAGCTTTTGCCGTCGCCTTTTCTACCTGTTTAGCTACTTTAAGATCAGACACAACCACGCCTAGGTCCCGCTCTTCTTTAGTGGACAAAAGTACTTCACCCCCTATACTATATTGCTCCCTTGGATTACTGCAGCCCAAATGCATGACCTTAAATGTTTTAACATTAAATTCCAGCTGCCAAATTCTAGACCATTCTTCAAGCTTAGCTAGATCCCTCCTCATGTTATCTACACCTTCCTGGGTGTCTACTCTATTGCAGATTTTGGTATCATCCGTAAAGAGGCAAACCTTACCCGACAGCCCTTCCGCTATATCACTAACAAAGATGTTAAAAAGAATCGGACCAAGGACAGATCCCTGGGGCACACCACTGGTAACATCCTTCTCCTCAGAGTGAGCTCCATTTACCTGTACTCTTTGTCGCCTCCCACCCAACCAATTTCTAACCAAAGCAGTAACTTTAGGGTCCATCCCTAGGGTGCTCAGTTTGTTTATAAGTCACCTGTGAGGAACAGTGTCAAAGGCTTTACTGAAATCTAAATACACCACATCTAGGGCTCTTCCTCGGTCCAACTCCCTGGTCACCCAGTCAAAGAAATCAGATTTGTCTGACAAGACCTGCCTCTGGTGAATCCATGCTGCCTCAGATCCTGTAATCCACTGTACTCTGAAAACCTCACTATTTTATCTTTCAGCAGCGTTTCCAATAATTTACTCACCATTGAAGTTAAACTAACCGGCCAGTAGTTTTCAACCACATCCTTACTTCCACTTTTGTGTAAAGGCACCACATGAGCCTCTCTCCAGTCCTTTGACACCACTCCCGGCTCCAACGTGGCATTGAAAAGGTCAGTCAGTCAGAATAATTGTGTACCCCAGAGATCTGTGTGGGGCCACTGCTTTTTAATATATTCATAAATGACCTGGAAGGGATTAATGAGTGAGGTGATCAAATTTGCAGATGACACAAAATTATTCGGAGTTAAAACACAAGAGGATTATGAGAAATTGCAAGAGGACCTCAATAAGTTGAAAGCCTGGATGTCCAAATGGCAGATGAAATTGAATGTGGAAAACCGCAGTGCACCTAAGAAAGAACAACCCAAACTACGGTTACACGATGCAAGGTTCCACATTAGGGATCATCACCCAAGAAAAAGATTTAGGTGTCATTGTAGTTAATACATTGAAACCCTCCACCCAGTGTGCAGCGGCAGCGAAGAAAGCAAATAGAATGCTAGGAATCTTAAGGAAGAGAATGGAGAATAAAACCAAGGATGATATAATGCTTCTGTATCTTTTCATTGTGCTACTGTACCTTGAATATTGTGTGCAATTCTGGTTGCCATATCCTAAAAAGGATATAGCAGAATTAGAAATGGTACAGAGAAGAGCCACCAAAATGATAAAGGAGATGGAATAATACCCCTGTGAATAAAGGCTTTAAAAGGTTAGGGCAACAAAAATATAACATAGAACAAAGTCCCACCAATGTTGAAGTAAAACAAAAACCATACCCATCCAACTCTAGCCTTCAAGAGAGGAGGGATACTATAAGGAGAAAAATATAACATCCAATATTCTGAAAGAAATTAGGTGTGCTTAACAATCGATACCTAAACACGCTCAAACCGAAACAGACAGAGGATCAGCCATCCCCTCAGAATGTCGGGCATTTATAAAGTCCAGCAATTGGGAGGGCTCATAAAATATGAAGGAATGTGACTGATACTTGATCAGACATTTACATGGAAATTTCAAGAAAAAAAGCCCTCCCAATTGCTGAATCCCAGGACGTAAAAGGAGAAAGTCCCGCCGCCTCTTCTGAGTCTCTCATCTCAATTTCTGTGTCAAGATGTATTCTTGATGTGTATGTATAAATTTATAAAAATTAAATTTAAAAAAAGGTTAGGGCTCTTCAACCTGGAAAAGACGGTTGAGGGGAAATATGATAGAGGTCTATAAATTAATGAATGCAGTGGAATGGGTAAATGTAGATTGGTTGTTTACACCATCAGAAAGTAGAAAGACTAGGGGACACACAAGGAAGCTATAACATAATCCATTTAAGACTAACAAGAGAAAATATTTTTTCACTCAACGTGTAATCAAATTCTGGAATAAGTTACCAGAGGATGTAGTGAAGGCTGTTAGTGTTTCTTGGTTTAAAAAAAAGTTTGGACAAGTTCCTGGAGGAAAGGTCCATAAACTATTATTAGAGAGGACTCAGGAAATCCACTGCTTGCCCCAGGACAAGCGTGGTGGAACCTGCATGTTTTTTTGAGAACCAGGTATTTGTGACCTGTATTGGCTACTGTTGGAAATAGGATACTGGGCTTGATGAATCTTGGTCTGACCCAGTATTTATTTTTTATTTATTTAGACAGTTTTGTATGCCACCTTATCTTTCAATCAAAGTGGACACAACACAATTGGGGGATACATTTAACACGAGGGGATATGAGACACACACACTAATACTTACAGGGCATTTTTTATGTTTTTATGACATCATGCATGATCTCGCTGACTTGTGCCAGTTCCTTCCTGCAGAGAAATTGAACCCTGTCGTGCCCTAGTGGGCCACAGCAAGGACTGCTCGAAGTTCCTAGTCCGAGCAACCTACAACGCCTTTGAAACAGTGTCTAGAACAGCGGCGGTGGGCATTGGAGCCTACCGGCTCACTTGACTTCCATCTTACGACCTGGAACAGTTGGTACAAAAGACACTGGCAGATGTGCCCTGCTGGAGAGAGATCCTCTTTGGAAAACAGGTGAAGGAGAAGGTGGGCATCATAGAGAAACAGCACATCATCCTCACCAGGCTCCCGTGATGCACGTCTGAACCAGCTGCCTATTGCAGGCTGTATCAAAGCGGAGGCCAGAAAAAGACCTACTACCAGAGCAGGCGCAGGTACTTCCCTAGTCTTCAAACCTCTCAGCAAGAAACGCAGGCTCCTGGCCCGCAGCATTGAGAAAAACCTCAAAAGGCCCAGACTGCCCCTTAGCCGAAGCTTGGAGTGGAATTTTGTCTGGTTCCTCCCGAGCATATCCAATCTACCAGTGTCAGCAGAGCAAGAGTGCAGGCTCACTCTTTTTGCCTAGAAATAGCCCCTCATAACTTCAGACTCATGGGTGCTGCAAATAGTCCAAAGCAGCTACATGTTGCACTTTGCCAAGCTGCCGTCACATTGCCCCTTGAGGATGTATCCCCTCGACCCTCTGCAGGTAAACCTCCTCCAGGGGGAAATCTCCACCCTTTTGGCTGATCTTGCCATCAAGCCCATGCCCCAGGAGCAGATTGGAGGGGGATTTTACTCCAGGTACTTTCTGGTTCCCAAGAAGATGGAGAGTTTTGTCCCATCCTGGCACAGGAGGTATCTCAGATTCCTCCTTGCAGAAGGGCACTTTCAGTACTGGGTACTTTCTTTTGGGCTAGCCTTGATGCTCCGAGTCTTCACAAAGTACCTCATGGTGGCAGCTATCTCAGAACATTAGGGGTCTTTGTCTGCCCTTATCTGGACCACTGGCTCCATTTAGGTGCTAGAGCTGTTGGGGTTTGTAGTCAATTACTCAAAATCCCACCTTCAGCCCCTACTCATAGGGGCTCTCTTTGACAAGACTCAAGTGAAGGCTTTCCTTGCGCTGGACCAACTCCAGAGATTGTCGGCCTTGATCTGAGAGACCCAGAGGAGTCAGACAACAGCTCGTGGGTTGCTGACTGTGCTTGGCCACATGGCCTCTAATGTACACGTCACACTCATGGCTCATCTTTCAATTAAACAGACTCAATGGACACTGCGGACTCAGTGGAACCACGTCACTGGCCACCTTCAGGATTGGGTGGCTATCACTGGCCCTCTCGTCCAGTCCCTGCACTGGTGGTTGGATCCTCAGAACCTGCTCAAGGGTCTTTCCTTTCAGAAGGTGTCACCTCAGAAAACGTTGATAACAGACTCCTCCAAACAGGGTTGGGAAGCGCATCTGGATGCCTTTCACACTCAAGACATCTGGTCCAAAGAGGAAGCCTGCATCAGATCAATTTCTTGGAGTTGAGAGCCATAGCAAATGCCCTCAGTACTTTCCAAGAACAACTAGCCAACCAGATTGTCCTGATACAGATGGACAATCAGGTCACGATGTACTACATAAACAAGCGGGGGTACACGGGTTCATATCTCCTGTGCTTGAAAACGGTCCAGCTATGGAGGTTTGTCATCACCCATGCGATGGAGCTCAGGGCTACTTATCTGCCAGGGGAGCAGAATACACTGGCAGTCCAGCTGAGTCGTGTCCTCCAGCCGCATGAATGGACACTGGACAGTGGCATAGCGGCTCACATCTTTCAGAAGTAGGATACCCCCTCGATAGATCTGTTCACTACCCAGCAAAACACTCAAGTGGACCAGTTTTTCTCCAGAGTCACCTCATGCAGCTAGCTGGCTCCAGATGCTTTCCTCCTCCTGGGGGAAGGGTCTTCTATATGTGTTTCCTCCCATACTGTGCCTTGTGAAAGTATTCATCCCCTCAGTTTTTGTCCTGTTTTGTCGCATTACAATCTGGAATTAAAATGGAGATTTGGGGGTTAGCACCATTTGATTTACACAACATGCCTACCACTTTGAAGGTGCAAAATATCTTTTATTGTACATAGTTTCAAGTTGATATTTATTTAGTTTCCCCAATTTCGATCCCATGTTCAATTCCCTGTTCTTTGTAAACTCAATGTTGCTTGTATGCATTGCAGTACTTTTGTTCGATGTACACTGCGCTGATTCTAATAGCGCGGTATAGAAGAAATGTTAAATAAAATAAATAAATAAGACAAAAAAAAAACAGAAATCATGGGTGTGCATAGGTATTCCCCCCCCTCCCCAGTCAATACTTCGTAGAGCCACCTTTTGCTGCAATTACAGCTGCAAGTCTCTTGGGGTATGTCTGTATTAGCGTAGCACATCTAGCCACTGGGAGTTTCATCCATTCCTCAAGGCAAAACTGTTCCAACTCCTTCAAGTTAGAGGGGTTGCGTTAGTGTACAGCAATCTTCAAGTCATGCCTCAGATTCTCAATTAGATTGAGGTCTGGACTTTGACTAGGCCATTCCAAGACATTTAAATGTTTCCCTTTAAACTGCTACAGTGTAGCTTTAGCAGTATGTTTAGGGTCATTGTCCTGCTGGAAGGTAAACCTTTGTTCCAGTCTCAAATCTCTGGCAAAGTGAAACAGGTTTTCCTCAAGAATTGCCCTGCATTTAATGCCATCCATTGTTCCTTCAATCCTGACCAGTTTTCCTGTCACTGCCGATGAAAAGCATCCCCACAGCATGATGCTGCCACCACCATGTTTCACTGTGGGAACGGTGTTCTCGGGGTGATGGGAAATGTTGAGTTTGCGCCACACATGGCATTTCCCATGATAGGCAAAAAGTTCAAATTTTCATCTCATCTGACCAGAGAACATTCTTCCATGTATTTGGGGAGTCCGCCACATGCTGTTGTGCAAACTCCAAACGTGTTTTCTTATTTCTTTCTTTAAGCAATGGCTTTTTTCTGGCCACTCTTCCTTAAAGCCCCGCTCTGTGGCGTGTATGGCTTAAAGTGGTCCTATGGACAGATACTCCCATCTCCGCTGTGGATCTTTGCAGCTCCTTCAGTGCTTTCCTTGATGTCTTTGTAGCAGCTCTGATTAATGCCCTCCTTGCCTGGTCTGTGAGTTTTGGTGAATAGCCCTCTCTTGTCAGGTTTGTAGTGGTGTCATATTCTTTCCATTTTGTTATAATAGATTTAATGGTGCTCCGTGGGATATTCAGAATTTGGGATATTTTTTTATAACGCAGCCCTGATCTATACTTCAACAACTTTGTCTCTGACCTGTTTGGAGTGCTCCTTGGTCTTCATGTTGCTTGCTTAGTGGTATTGCAGAGTCAGGAGCCTTTCAGAACAGGTATGTTTAAACAGGCATCATGTGACAGATCATGTGACACCGATTGTACACAGGTGGACCCTAATCAACTCATCATGTGACTTCTGAGGTTAATTGGTTGGACCAGATCTTATTTAGGGGTTTCATAGCAAAAGGGATGAATACTGTCACAAGCACAACGCCAAAACCACTAGTCTCTAGTTGTTGAGAGCTTGGTGGTTGTTGAAGCATAAATATAGCTGATAGAGAAAGGATACAAGTAAAAGGATTATAGTTGAGACAAACCGAGGGTAAGGCTTATGACAGAAAAAGTTTATTTTAAAACACAAGAGAAGAGATCAGGTTCAAGGTTCCATTAACAGGATAAATTATAGGCTTTTGCTTAAGGTTCAGCAAACTGATGGCAAAAACAAACAGAACTCAACAATGGCTTTTCAAAGTCATCTTAAAGGTAGAAGCTTAGCCTTTTCACAAGAACAGTGTGCCACTTTTCTCATAGTCCTTTGTTGATCATAGCACAAAGAAAACAAGGTTAATTCTCCAATGGCAGTTTATCTTCACTCAGCCTCAATTCTCTGGGCTGCACTTCCAGGTGAATATGAAATAAGCATTCAAAATGTCCTCAGAACTCTTAGCAGGCTTTTCATATAAAACAGGAGCAAAGCACAAACTCTTAGAGCAGCAAATTAGCCTTCTTGCTGTTGCAGAGTTCTACCACAGCTGATAATCAGGCATGAAACACAGCCTCCTTTACAAGCTTATGTGGCAGTAAATTCCCTGTTCAAAATACACAAGAATTTATCTCCTTACTGCTTATGCTTTAAAGTTACCTTTTTCAAGAGGAACAATTCTTTCAAGACTGGCACTTCTTCAACGTTTCAATTCTAAAGCCTAGCAAGCTTTTCATATAATATAGGAGCAAAGCACACACTCTTGAAGTAGCCAATTATCTGTCTTGCTGTTGCAGAGTTCTAATACAGCTGATAATCAGGCATGAAACACAGCTTCCTTTACAAGCTTATGTGGCAGTAAATTCCCTTTCCAAAACACACAGGAATTTACCTCCTTACTAATAATGCCTTAAGATTACCTTTGTAAGAGGAACAATTCTTTCAAGGCTGGCTTTTCTTCAACATCTGGTTCTCCCAATTGCATGGGCTCTGACTCACTCACTTGATCAAACTGCTCAGCTGACAATCTCTCTGGGGGTCTGAAAGCTTCTCCAATTCCTGGCTTCCACCCCTGTTGCACACCTGATTCAGGAAAAACAGCTCTCTCAGCTCTGGGTAGCTCAGCCCTTCTCCAGGAGTTAGCACCTGCTCTGGCTTCTCTAGCATTCCATCATCCTTGCTGCTCTGGACTCTGTTCCTCTCCCCATCTGCTTCTTCTGCTTCCTCTGCTGCTCCTCTGGCTTCCTCTGCTGTTCCTCTCCTGCTCCTTCTCTCCATAATCTAACCAGGGTTTATACTCACTGGGCTCCAACCCTACCTCTTTCTCTCCCAGGTGTTTGTAATCTCCCTGCCTTCTGAACTTAGAATAATCAGTGCACTTGTTAGAGTAAGGGCTTTGGTCCTCATGCCTGCAATCTCCCCCTCTTACTCTATCAAGCATTTCCTGAAACCTATTCCAGCTGGGGTTTTTCTGCTTTTGAATCGTGGCTCTGGCCTTCTGACCCTGCACACCTAACAGAGGCCCCTTGATTAAGGTGAATTCCTTATGCTTTTCACCTCCCCCATGCTCTGGATGGCTGACCTTGCCACAATACATATATACTCAAAACCTTTCAGTTTTTACTTGTTTTTTTTTTAATATATATTGTCACACCCCCTTTCTGTGTGTATAGGCGGTTGCCTAGAAGAGGGGGAAATGTGCCAGATTATCCTTGTAAGTGCTGAAGTTTGGAGTTTCCATGTAGTTGTGGGCCAAACGAAGACAGCCAAGGTTTTTAAGTGGTAACAAAAACTTTATTTGTTGCACAGGATTCTGTCATCTACCATCCCCTAACCAGAAACAAAAAGTGGATACTTTCTTATGCCAAATAAAGTCCAGAATAAAGACAATGTCCAACCTGATCCTTCTCAGGGTTTGTCAGTTATATACAAGGTTAATTCAAACTTCTCTTCAGTTCCGAACAGCTTTAGTTGCAGCTAATCATTTGCATAGCATTCACAATTCACAGCTGCTTACTGACGCTGAGTTTCACGTAAGCAGAATGCTGCTTCTCTCCGTGCAAACTCAATAGCATGAAATAACTTCTCAGCACTTCTCACAAGCATTAATATAACAGCTTCACTCTTGACAACATAAAGCACAGTCTGCCTCCATCTCAGAACAGCTGCTATCTGATATAGTTGAACCCAACTGCATTGATTCAACTTCAGAGTCAGATATATTCTGATTCACATCAGGGTACTGCAGATCAACAGGCTTCCATTGTCCCAATGGGTGTCTAAGCTGTTTTCACTTATAATTCCTTTCTCTTCGTGGTATCTGAGAGCTACTAGAATCACCAGCCTCCTTTAAGACAGTGTTAAGGGAATCCAACTGGCTTAACCTTCTTCTAGTGTGTCTGGCTTTTATAGTTTGGTCAAAAGGCAAGTCTCTGTCTTTATACTGCTTCACTATCTCTGGCTCAGCAGGGTCTAGCTTTAGCTTCCGTCTGCGTAGCACATAATCAGCTGATGGGATAGGAACAGCTGGGCTACTCTCAGAGCTTCTGCTAGTAACAGGCTGCCTGCACTTGGAACGTTTATGCAGCTTATCAGGCAGAACTTTATCCTTGCTCAATCTCCCACCTTTGTTCACAGCATCTAGGAAAGACTCTAGGGAAGAACTGCTATTTCTTCTGGGTAAGAGTTCCAGCCTCTCCCCACGAGAATGAAAGTAGCTTCTAACCTGCTTCTCCTTGCTGTCTGGTTCGTGGTGACCTCTCTCCCTCAGAGGAAGCTTTCTCCGCTGCTTTCTCAGAGACCTCCGTGTCTCTAAGCAGTCTGGATGGCAACTCCCCAAGCACCGTGTGTTATCCTGGCCTTGGTTGCTCCTTCCTTTGCTTCTCTCTGAACCCAGGTCAGAGTCACGTCCTGACTCTCCCACACGAACACTTCCTGCTCTCCTTCCACTACTCCGACTCAGCCTAACTCTCTCTGTTACTTCCTGGTTAAGAGCATTGGGCTGCCCTATCCGGTTTGACTCCGCCCCCTTGCCTCTTACGTCAGCTCCCAGGGTTGTCATGGAGCTGGGGTGTGGCTCTCTCACTGCCTTTCTGTGCAGAGAGTTTCTCTGGACTTGTGCTTTAACCCCTTCCCTGCCTGCATTACTGTGTGCATTTGAGGAAAGCTGTAGTTTTAAACCCCTTTTCCTACTGTTTAAGCCCTCTGCATCATCACAATATACAAGGTGTTTTATTGTCATTCCATTTCAGCCCGACATAATATGCTTCACAGAGACGTGGCTCAACCCTACCGACAATGTACTACTCAACCAACTCGTACCGGACAACTACTCAGCGTACAACTGCCCACGAACCCACAAGCGTGGAGGAGGAGTCCTAATAATAGCAAAGACAAAACTAAAATTCAAGACACATAGCTTCTCCAATACTCAGCAATGTAACACAATCAGCATCAAAAACAAAAACATTGCAATCTGCCTAACCTACAGAGCACCCAGAGCTCCACCCGACGAATTAGCCTTCATACTCGAAGAAGCCTGTGCCATAACAACAAACAACAAACCAGCACTACTGATTGGAGACTTCAACCTCAAGTCCACCAATGCCAAAGACGCAGAGGCCTTCCTGCAAGCAATGACCTCACTTCAATTCACACAGATAATCAACGCTCCAACGCACAGACATGGATCTTCTCCAGACCTCATCTTCGCATCCAATTACATAACTTCAAGAGACCTAATCTCTCCACCCACCATTACCCCAGTGCCATGGTCTGACCATTACTTAATTGAGACAAAGATACGATCTCAAGAGGACCAGACAAACGAAAGAACAAACAACTCACACACACAAAGACGATTCAAGAATTTCGACAGGGACGAATTCATACAGAACACAACACAACACCTGAACATTCCTACAGATGACCTGGAGGAACAAGTTTCCAGATGGAACAGCATCTTAGCTAACGCCGCCAAACCATCCGGTGGAGGGCACGAGAAACACCAACACAACAGGAGACAAAACAAACCTTGGTACTCAGCAAAAATACGTCAGGAAAAGAGGGAGCTCAGGAAGATTGAACGGAGATGGAGAAAAAACAAAACAGCAGCCGACCAACATCTCTACCTAACAAAACAAAAACAATACAATGAATGCATCAACCAATCAAAGAGGGAATTCCACACAAACTTGATAAATACTTCCATCAACAAGCCCAGAGAGCTCTTTGAAATAGTCAAGATCCTCACAAAAGAGCAAACAACAGAAGGGGAAGTACAAGTGGACCCACAGGAATTCGCCGACCACATCAAAGACAAATTCCACTCCACAGAGCGTACAGCACCCAGTGGGACCACCAGGACAGACATACACACCAAAACCTGGGGCACATTCTACTCACCCTCAACAGAGCAGATATCCCACATCATCTCTACAATCAACACAAGCACTGCTCCTACAGACCCATGCCCAGTATCATGGGTCAAAGCCACCAAATCAAACTTCATTCACACCATACACAAAATAGTACACAACTCACTCACTCAAGGACTCATGCCAAAGCAACTAAAGCTTGCCTCAGTAAGACCAATAACAAAGAAAACAACACTCGACAAAAAGGATCCAGCAGCATACCGACCGATCTCCAGCATACCCTTCCTGGCAAAAATCATCGAAAAAACGGTACAACTACAACTCCAGGAACACATCGACAAACATGAAACACTCGACGACAACCAACACGGCTTTCG
This sequence comes from Ichthyophis bannanicus, assembly GCA_033557465.1. Taxonomy (NCBI): domain Eukaryota; kingdom Metazoa; phylum Chordata; class Amphibia; order Gymnophiona; family Ichthyophiidae; genus Ichthyophis; species Ichthyophis bannanicus. Next base: position 289,943,878 of record CM066043.1, read on the forward strand.
TCCCAACCACGGAGTCGAAACGCTACTGATCTACCTCTTCGACAGCATCCTAAGAATAATTGACAACAACAGGAAGGGAATCATAATGATCTTCATCGACATCTCCTCAGCCTTCGACACAGTGGACCACAACACGCTCCTGGAAAGACTAAAGAACACTGGTATACACGGTATCACTTTGAAATGGTTCCACTCATACCTAACCGAAAGACAGCTACAGGTCAAGGTGGGACACAACACCTCCCGACCCATAAATGTCCGCCAAGGAGTACCTCAAGGATCCGCACTTTCAGCCCTCCTATTTAACATCTACATCCAACCGATATGCGACATCATGAAAGAGAACAACATTCAATACACAATATATGCAGACGACATCATGATATACACCCCGATAGAAATCGACAACCCGGATTTCTCCAAGATAACAGACTGCCTTACCCAAATGACAAGCTGGTGTCAAAACAACAACCTCGCAATAAACTACAACAAGACTGAAGCTCTAATAATCACTCGGAACCAAAGCTTCATACACCCGCCAAACATCAAGATACAAAACACTACTATTCCAATAAAATCAGAAGTGAGATACCTTGGAGTTACTCTGGACAACAAGCTAAACCTCAAGCCACACATAGACAAAACAATACAAAAAGTCTACTACAAGATGCGAATCATCAGGAGACTGAAACCACTCCTTGCCCCAGAACACTTTCGTACCGTCCTCCAAGCACTGATAACCCCAATACTGGACTTCTGCAATCCGATATACTTGGGACTACCGAAACAAGCCCTCAAACCACTCCAGCTAGCACAAAACACTGCAGCACGAATAATATCCGGTACTGCAAGACAGGACCACATCACACCCACCTTAAAAGACTTACACTGGCTCCCAATCGGTGCACGCATCAGATACAAAACTATCATAAACCTATTTAAGATAAATCAGCACACATCAGCCAACAGCCTACACACCCTCATTCAACCAGACAACAGCACTCGTCCTAGAAGAAAACAAACACGCAACCGAGTCAGCACCCCAGGTGAATTCAAACACACACGCAAGGACACAACAGACAGAGCTCTCTCCATGGCTGCTCCAACTATATGGAACAAACTACCAGACGACTTGAGGACAACTACAGACCTCAAAGACTTTAGAAAACAGCTAAAAACCATGCTGTTCATAGAACACTATGGACACATCACATAACCTAAGAGAATGTATAACAGCACATATTGCTGCCTGTACAGATAATGTTTTACAGCACCACTGTATATAGCCCACACTGTACATAGCTCAAACCATTCTAGCACGCAACACACCACACCTTGTACATAGCTCACCCCAATCTAGCACACGATACAACACACACTCAACTAAATTGCACCCTCACTGCATGATTAACACACTCACTTTACCCGATTGTTTGCTGTGATACCACCTTGATTAATAAGATAAGGCGGTTTAAAAATACTGTTAAATAAATAAATAAATAAATAAATAAATAAATGTCCATTACCTAACAACATTCAAATGAACCTCCATTTTCATTCCAGGTTGTAATGCGACAAAACAGGACAAAAACTGAGGGGATGAATACTTTCACAAGGCACTGTATCTCTCGCAGCAAAGACCCTGCTGAAATTCAAGTCAGAGAGGGGTATGATGATACTCATTGAGCTGTATTGCCCAGACAGCCATAGTTTCCTTTCTGCTCCATCTCTTCCAGGGGTATGCTCAGCCCCAGACCTTACTGTATATCACAGCAAGATAGGAGGATGCTACATCCCATCAATCGGTCCTTGGCTCTAACTGTGTGGATATTGAGAACTAGACCTATCGGAGCTTAACCTGCCTGACAGAATTACAGATGTTTTGTTGGCCTCCAGGAGAGCCTCAACTAGATGTCCTTATGGATTCAAATGGAAGACATTTTTGATCTGGTGTGCAGAACAGGCACTGGATCCTTTTACTTGCCCACTGACAGAGTGCTTAGCTTGAGTATCTCTTACACCTCTCGGAGTCTGATCTCAAATCCAGTTCTGTCAGGGTTCACCTCAGTGCGATTGAAGTTTAAGATCGCGGAGTAGAAGGAAAGTCCATCTCTGCTTCGCCATTAGTGGCTCACTTCATGCAGGGTTTGCTTCTCTCAAAGCTTCCCTTCAAGCCCCAGACAGTGGCTTGGGACATCAATATGGTTTTGGCACATCTCATGTTGGCTTCCTTTGAACCACTCGATTCCTGCCCTATGAAGACCTGGAAGGTCTTGTTTCTGGTGGCCATTATGTCAGCACACAGGGTAAACAAGTTCCAGGCTCTAGTGGCTCATCCGCTGTACACCAGGTTCCACGATAATAGAGTAGTTCTGTGCACTTATCCTTGATTGCTTCCAAAGGTGATATCCGCTTTCCACCTTAATCGGTTGTTCTGCCAACTTTCTTCCTGAGACCTCACGGCCATAGAAGCGAAGTGGCGTTGCACATGCTAGACTGTAAACGAGTCTTGGCCTTCTACTTGGAATGGACAAAGGTCCACCAAAAGCCCATCCAGTTGTTTGTCTGTTTTGATCCCAGCAAGCTAGGGGCTACTGTTTCCAAATGCATTCTTTCAATCTCCAGGAACAAGCAGGAATGAGTCTTCACATATGGGGTTCGTCGGCGCCGACGGAGCCCGCACGGGAATGCTCCCCAGCATCCAATCAGAAGGCTTTTGGGAGCATCCCTCACGCTTGCGCGGTAGCTTCCCGCCCTTCCCACTGCCTCTCCCCAGTTTTCGTTTTTCTGCGGAGCCGACAGGACGTACCTCCTGTCACCGCAGAAACTTTTCTTCTTTTTCTTGTTTCCTGTGGTCGCGGTTTTTTCCCCGCTGACTCTGGCACCGCTGGTGCCTCCCTTTTTTCCTTATTTTTTTGTTTTCCTTATTTTCCTTCGAGGAGCATCCTCCTCGTGTTATTCTGAGGCCTACCGGGCTTTCCAGCATGGAGCCTTCTTCCCCTAAGAAGTGCCCCCACTGTGGAGACGTTGTCTTCTTCTTCGACTCCAACGCCTGGTGTCTCTCCTGTTTGGGCCCTGACCCCTTCTCTCCCGGTTCCCCGAGCTTCAGCGTCGGGAGAAGACCCTCCCTGTTTCGAGTGTCCCTCGATGACGTCTTTCCCTCTGAGGTGCGGTCGTCGGCTTTCTCTCCTCGCCAGGATCAGGTAACCCAACAACAGTCTGTTAAGACTAACCGAGCCTTGAGGGGTGAGTCTCATGCGCTGCATGACGACGGCTCCGGCCTTCCCCTCCAGTCCCTTACACCCTGGAGGGAGTCTTCGGGCTCCAGAGCCTCCACGGGGTTTCGGGTTGTTCCTGAGGTTCGCTCCTCACAGAACATTCTCGAGCCATGCCCGAGGGTGGCACCCGCTTCGAGCGGTGCAGATCCCTCGGCATCGGCGCCGGCGTCGAGTGTTCCACTCTTCGCCGGGGACTGTCAGCTGGTGTCCTCGGTGCCTTCGGGGCCGATCGACTCGACCCAGTCTGGCTCTACGGCATCCCGGCCCTGCGCGGGGGCGGTACCCGCTTTCGGCGGTGCCGATTCCCCGGCATCGGTGTCGAGTGTTCCACTCTTCACCGGGGGTCGTCGGACCAACCTGACCCGGTATGGCGTGCCCACACCCCTGCCATGCGCGGAGGTGGTGACTGCTTCGAGCGGGACCAAGTCCTCGGCGTCGGAGTTGGTGGCCCCACTCCCCGCCGGGGATCGGCACCGGGTGCCCTCGGTTCCATCAGGGCCTATCGACTCGTCCCCGGCTTCCGCGGGGGCGGTACTGGCCTTGAGCGGCTCCGCCCTTCCGGCGGCGGTCTCGGGAACGAGGGCCCCGTTCTTCGCAAGGGGTCGCCACCGGGCTCCACCTGCGAAGCCGATCGATCTATCCCGGTCGGGCGGGTTGGCACCCCCATCTTGCGCGGGGCTGGGGCCTCCCCCGGACACCACTGACCTCCCGGCATCTACGCGGGCGTCGAGTGCTCCACTCGTCACGAGTTTGCCCACGGGACCCGGGACCTTCGGTCGAGTCGACCCAAAGAAGCGCCGCGGCCGCGGAGCCGGGGCTGTGCATCTCGCTCCCCGCCAGGGCTCATCGGCGGGTTACCTGGGTACCCTCGAGGCCGCGGAGTATGCCCCGTAAGGGTTTCCCGCTCAATAAAACAGGCGCGGGAAGAACCCCGGCGTCTAGAAGGGCCTCTCTCCCGACGTCGGAGCCGACTTCGGGTGTTTCCCTCTTTGCCGAGTTTCGGCCTGGGAAGCCCTTGTTGCCCTCGGCACCGATCGTCGCGACCCCGACTCCATTCTCGGGAGTGGAAGCACCGGCGCGGCCGCCGACACCGGGGCCCCCTAAGGAGGCGTCGCTCGGTTCGATGCCCAGCCTCGAATCGATCTCCAGTCTGGAAAGCGTGGCTCCGACGCATTTCGGATCCGACCCCGGTCTCTTCCGACGGCGCAGTGCTGCGCTCGCCTGCTCTCCAGCTGCCTCGGCACCACTCCAGCCGCCCTTGCGGATTGCCCCGGGGGCGGCCCCGCCCCCGGAGTCGGGGCCGGGGCCGAGTCCTGCGGGCCCGTCGGGGACGTCGCTCCCTTCGATGCCCCGCTTGGAATCAATCCCGGGCTCTGACGATGCAGTACCACCTGCCTCGAATTGGGACTGTCAGTACCCTCCTCTGTTTAGAGCGATTCCTCCCGTGCACCAGCACGGTGGGTCCCCTGGTGTTCAAGCGGGCCCCTCCACCTCGGCCTCCCCCGGAATAGCCCCTCTGGGAGAGCCGTCTTTTCAGGACTTCCTCCTTGACATGGCGGACTTGCTCGCCATTCCTATCCCGGGCCCTTCGCTAAGTCCGGGTCCTGCGGAACAGGCAGCCATAATGCTTCCTCTACATCCCTCCCTGCGGGATCTCCTGCTCGGGATTTGGCGCTCGCCCTTACAGGTACCGGCGCCGCCTACAGCCATGCATGCCCTGTATCGGGTGCCCCCCTCTCCGGGTTTCCAGACGCACCAGCTTCCCCATCATTCCATTGTGGTGGAATCGGCCCTGAGGAAGGTCGGAAGCAAGAAGAAGCACTCTTCCTGCCCCCGAATCGTGCGTTTAAAGCTCTGGACAACTTTGGGCGGCGAATCTTCCAAACGTCCATGTTGGCTTCCAGGATTCTCTCATATATTTTCTATATGAGCCTGGCGCTTCGGGAGGTCACCGAGAGGTTATCTCTTTTGTCTCCCTTTGTGTCGGCCCCTCGGGCCCCTGACTATTCCTTGCTTCTTTACCATTGCAGGAATATCTCTTGGTTTCTTTCTTGTGCTGCCGTGGACTCTTTTGATTCAGTTAGCAGGTCCTCTGCTGTCGCCATAGGGGCGCGTCGTACAGCCTGGTTGCAGGCTTCCGACTTGTGCAGCTGGGCACAACATAATCTGGGTAATTCCCCGTGCACCGGGGAGAACCTCTTCAATGGCGAGGCTTTGCGTCAGGTTGCTCAGTGCTCCGCCGACTTGTTTGGCGCTGGCCGCCCACGGCCCTCCCCCTCTCCCAGGGGTAGGAAATGTCCTTCCCGACCCTCCTTTCCGAAGAAGAGGAAGTTTCATCCCTCTGCCCACCTGCCGGGTGCGCCCATGCCAGGGACATCTCACACTGGTCGGCAGTGCCCGGGCTCGCGCCAGGCTGCCCATGCCAAGCAGCCTTAGGCTCCGTTATGCGGCAGTTTGCGCTTAACTCCTCTTACCAGAAGTTACTGTCCAGTTCTACACTGGGGTTCTTTTCAGTATGACAAGTGGTTCGGCTGCTTGATTGGAGGTATGGAGCCCCCTCCCCCGGGGGGGGGACCCTTCCCACACTAGGTTAGCCTGGCTCCTCAGGGCCATGCTAGTCTTCTTCGGACTTACCCTCGGGTACGTCCCTCGGATTCCCCTCTGCCTGGTTCCCCCGGATTGAGGGGATCGCGCACCGAATCTCCTTCTCCCAGTGTAGGCCTTGGCCGCTACTCTCCGAGCATGGCCCGAACCAATCCTCGACAGGGCCGGACCACCCCTCCTCTGGTCTGTGTCTCCGCTCTCGCAGAGAAACCCCTGGGTCTGTCAGGTTACGGTGGACAGGAGTCCCACTGACCCATGTCTATCCCCGGCTCCGCTCCCTGCACTCTTCGGAGCGGCGGAGGGCATTGGCCCTACCCCCGAGGGTTTTTTTTATATATGCCGGAGATGACCCCCACGGTCACACTGTGACTATAGGGTTTTCTATCCTCCTGCCTTCCCTGTGGTACGGAGGACACGTTTTTCTGCGTGGCTGTCAGGTGGACGCCTCAGGGGCCTACGTACTCCTGATGTGCTCCTCCCCAACTGATATGGCGGTCACGCAACCATACTGCTACTCTCGCCGATCTGCCCTGCACCACGCACATCGGCCCATCACTTTGGATGGCCCTTCCCCCCACCACCTTCCAGGTGGGCGCACTCCTGTGGATCAAGGGCCAGTCCGAGTTGGCAGTATCGTTCTCACGTGTGCATACCGGTTTAGTAACCTGGGTGGGCGTTCCCGGGCCCACCTATAGCCCGATATACATCTATACCTGTTATTGGATATATATCGGTACAGGTGGGCGCTTTTGGGAAATGTTATAGTGCCCTGTGTCTTACCGACTATCTCCCAATTGTCGGTACTGACGTTTTGTTACTTCTTACGGGGTCCGGCTGGTCCGCTTGCCTGCGTTCTGCGGCTCGGGTGCTCGGACCGGTTATGCTTAAACTTGCTGTGAAGTCAACAGCCCCTTGGATTATGCCTCCTTATCTGGAGGTTTTCGAACCCAATGTCTTCCTATCCCTTGCCGGCTAGAGTAGACAGTGTACCCCTCGGTATCCCGGGGTACACTCCTGTTCTTCTCCGGGCTGGGTTCTCCCAGATCGGTCAGTCTTCTGCTTAGTCCTCCGGATTGGGGACTCTGCTCCTACTGGAGTTCTCAGCTTCTCTTAGAGCTCCTCGTGAAGACCTGCCGTCTTTTCGGTGCCGGTTGACACCTGCGTCTCCAGCCCGCCCGGACTGGGAACTTCGTCCTCTCTGCGGTGAAGTTCCCTTGAAGACTCCGCTACTGCATCTACAGTACCCGTCGCAGCTCTGCCTTCTACAATCCAGTAGGTAAGCTCTAGATTGTGCTAGATCATTAACGGTTCAATGATGTTTGACGTGGTGTTGAAGACTCCACCTGTAGTCTTCGGTTGCTGTGCCTTGGCAACTCTTCTCAACTCCTACCCTCCATCCCTCAGGGGATGCCGGGGATCCCGGTTGGGCGATGCCGCCCTATCCAGGGGCGCGCATTCTGGGATGATCTCTGGCACCCTCAGCTAGGGAGTCCCCATATGTGAAGACTCATTCCTGCTTGTTCCTGGAGATAGCACAGTTACTTACCTGTAACAGGTGATCTCCGGAACAGCAGGAATTAGTCTTCACAACCCACCCACCTCCCCTAGGAGTTGTAATTCTCTCTCTCTCTCTATCTCTCTCTTCCTTCCTCTCCTCTCCTTCTTCTCAGCTATTAAACGCAACTGGGGAGAGGCAGTGGGAAGGGCGGGAAGCTACCGCGCAGGCGCGAGGGATGCTCCCAAAAGCCTTCTGATTGGATGCTGGGGAGCATTCCCGTGCGGGCTCCGTCGGCGCCGACGAACCCCATATGTGAAGACTAATTCCTGCTGTTCCGGAGATCACCTGTTACAGGTAAGTAACTGTGCTATTTGGCCAGCAGACTGCATCTCTTTCACTTATGTCCAGGCTGACTTGAACCTTGATGGTTATGTCACAGCTCACAGCGTCAGAGCCATGACTGAGTCGGTAACCAATTTGCGCTCGGTCTCCATGGAAGAGCTGTCCACACATTCACATCTCTCTACCATTTGTATGGGGATTCCTGACGTGACAGAAACTTCGGCCGTTCACTACTCCAGCATCTGTTTGGAGATTAGAATCTTACTGCATAGTTTTGTGTTATCTGCAAATTTGATAACCTCACTCGTTATTCCCTTTTCCAGGTCATTTATGAATATGTCAAAAAGCCGCGGACCCAGCACAGATCCCTGGGATACTCCACTATTCACCTTTTTTAAATTGGGAAATTGGCCATTTAGCCCTACCCTCTGCTTTCTATCTTGTAATCAGTTCCTGATCCACAATAGTATATCACCTCCTATCCCATCTATCTATAAATTAATGATTGGAGTGGAACGGGTAAACGTAGATTTATTTATTTATTTATTTGCAAATCTTTTATATACCGCCACTTCCTAAGATCAGTGGCGGTTTACATTAAACAACATGAAATACATAAAACAGTGCTGTGATAAAACAGGTACATTGAACAGTAAACAAAACTATTTACAGGTAGTTATAATCAGGTACATTGAACAGTCATCATAACTATATACAGGTAGTATAGACAATGTAGATCGATTGTTTACATCATCAGAATATAAAAAGACTAGGGGACATGCAATGAAGCTACAGGGTAACCTATTTAAGACTAATAAAATAAAATATTTTTTTCACTCAACGTGTAATCAAACTCTGTAATTTGTTACCGGAGGATGTAGTAAAAGCTGTTAGTGTAGCTCGGTTTAAAAAAGGTTTGGACAAGTTCCTGGAGGAAAGGTCCATAAACCATTATTAAAAGGGACACAGGATATCACTTGCTCCTTGTGGTCTTGGGCAAGCCACTTAACCCTCCATAGCCCATGTTCCCTGTAAAATAGTTATCTCCAAGTTATAATGCCCTGTTCAATGTAATTTCAGTTTGTTCAATGTAAACCGCACTGATGCAGAATAGCGCGGTATATAAGAGAATGTAAAAAAAAAAAAAAAATCACTGCTTGACCCAATACAAGCATTGAAGAACCTGTGTCTTTTGGGGAAACTGCTAGGTACTTATGACCTAGATTGGCCACTGTTGGAAACAGGATACTGTCTGACCGAAGCAAAGAATTCATTCAGTCTCTCCCCTATCGCCTTGTCACCTCTTAGTGCCACTTTCATCCCTCTATCATCTAATGGACCAACTGACCCTATCACAGGTTTTTTGCTACGAATGTATTTGAAAAAGTCTTTGTTACGCATTTTTGCTTCCTCAGCAAGCTTCTCAAATTCTCCCTTTGCCTGCCTTATCAATCCCTTGCATTTAACTTGCCAGTGCTTGTGCTGTTTCCAGTTTTCGTCATTTGGCTCTTTTTTCCATTTCCTGAAAGATGCTTTTTTGGCAACAACAGCCTCTCTGACCTCATCTTTACACCATACTGGCAGTTTTTTGGACTTCCTTCCACTTTTCTTAAAGCATGGAATACAGCTGTTCTGGGCTTCCAAGATAGTATTTTTCAACAACACCCAAGCTTGATGTAAGTCTTTAACCTTTGCAACTGCTCCTTTTAGTTTTTCTTAACTATTTTCCTCATTTTATCATAGTCTCCCTTTCGAAAGTTAAAAGGTAGTACTGTGTATTTCCTTACCATCCCTCCTCCTCTAATTAAATCAAACGAGATCATGCTATAATCATTATTGCCAAGTGGCCCCAACGCCCTTTGATAAGGAAGCTTATCATAGCTCAGGAAGGAGCTATAGGAAAGGTGAAGTGACTCTGAACAAGCAACCTGTCAGTTCTGGTAGAAATAAGAAAACAGAATTTTCCCATAAAAGACTACCAGTCCCAGAATGCACCAGGTTTCCAACAGCCATTAGAGGAGCTGAAGTGGGGAAACGTGTGTTCAATCAGGAGGGCTATGAGGTAATCCCTAAGCACTCATCTCAAAGGGCAGGGCCTGATTCAGCACAGCTGCGCTGTGTTAGGGAGGAGCACTCATCTAAGCAGAATAAAGGTAGAGTTTATTCTACAGAGAAGCAGCTTGAGCTTGATCATCTTCATCATCAGGAGGATCATCAGAAGCAGAAGCCAAACCGGACGGACAGAGAGGGAAAGAAACCCTTTGGAAGAAAGAGGAGAAAAGCCTTTGAGAGGTCTAGAAGAGTCCAGAGCAGTACTTATACTGGGAGGCATTCCAAGGGCCAGCATACACCATTGGACTGGGGAAAGCCAGAGGAATGGTGCTGCAGAGCTAGGAATCTCCAGACGGTACCTGTGAGGAGACGGCTGCACGTGGAAGGGACCCTAAGACCCGTGCCAGAAGGTATGTGAAGAGAGATCCAGTGTCCAGGGATCTGGATTGGAAGGCTGGACATAAGAACTGGACTACATACTGGCCAGGCTATATAGAGAGGAACTCTAACAGCAATGGAAGCTCAGGTATGAACACTGATCTATGCCCTAGCTATAACCTTGAAAGACAGCAGGGAAACAAGTATTCTCCTGAAAGTGCTCCATTGGGAGATTTATCTGTGCCAATCCATGATATTGAACCCATGCTTGTTGAAGAAGAGGGGGTGATAGCAGATGAAGAATCTGTTTACATGGACTGCTCTCTGTCTAAACTCCTTTGGTGATTTTCTGTTATAAAGTACAGCAACCATCACAAAGAAATACAAACTTGTTCTTTAATCTACTCAGAAAAGCTCCTGAGTAGGATTTTTAGCCACACAGTAGAAAGCAAGCCAGCTAAGGGGTTTCAGCTGGATAACTGCTAGCAATTGAGCCTTACCTAATTGCTGGTGTGCTCTGAGAGAATCACTTCTGAATCTATGTGGGAAGTGTGGTGAACAGCGCCCTCCTGAGCCTATGGAGATAGTAGAAAATCCTGAGCGTCAGCAGGATTTATACCAAAATGACAGGGCAAAGGAAAAAGAGAGACTCTATTCCTCAGAGCTGAGTAGGGAGACCAGCCCAGGGGAGGAGCCCTGCAGTTCTGATTGGGCACACCTAGCCCTAGGAAGGGGCGTGTCCAAAAGAGAATGTACATTTAAACCAGAGCATGGCTCTGAAGAGGAAGGACGGATAAGAGATCCGAGTAGAGGACGGATAAGAGATCCGAGTGAAGGACGGATAAGAGACCCGAGTGGAGGACGGATAAGAGATCCGAGTAGAGGACGGATAAGAGACCCGAGTGGAGGTGATACAAGGAGTACAAGAAGTACAAGGAATACAGGAGGTAAAGGAAGGAAGGAATATTGGAAGAAGAAACAAGGGGATGGTTGGAAAGCCAGTGGAGTGATTAATGATACTTTGGAACCTGGCATAAGAAGAAAACCTGCACAATCCTATTCCAGGGAAATAGGCAGAAGTCCCACGCAGAGAGGATTTAACCTTGAAGTGGATAGCCCTTGGAAGGCATCGCCTTGGGGGAGAAAGACTTCAGGACAAGCACAGGTGAAAGAGCAATCATTCCCTGAGACGTCGTTTGTGCCGGAGAGCAACAAACAGATCAGCTGGAGAGCCTGGGAGCCATCTGCAGGCAGAAGTGCTGCACAAACAGTGAGTAATTGGCCACCCGGCTGCCAAGCTGAATATAGAGATAATTCTTCCTCCTATGAGTCAATTGCTAAAGAAACTAGCAATTATCCTAATACCTTTATCTTAAAGGAAGAGAAGACAAATAGCCTTGAGCAGAAGGGAAAAGCTATAGCAGATAGTAGTGCCCTCTCTCATAAGGAACAGGCTGAATTGCTACTTCAGAGCTTCCAACAGTTTTTAGACTTACAGGCTAGAAAACAGCTAGTATCACAAGAGGCAAATAATTCAGCACAGCTTGAAGGAGTAACCCAGGGAAATACAAGCATACCTGAGTGTGAACAAATGGACTGTACATTCTGTTGTATAGGAAAGCCAAGCTGAAGGGAACTGCCTTTATCGTGTGTGAGCTGAGTTCTGTAAAGCTGTTGTATTGCCGTGAAAATGGAAGTTCTAATTACCTCCACCTGATTCTCAGCATAGTGAAAGTAACTGTGGCTGTAAGAGGTGCAGTGAAGCCAACTGACCTCTGGAGACAAAAGAGAGCAATTTGCTGGAAAGAGAAAAAGCAGCATTTGTATTTTGAGTTGCATTTAACCTGAAGTTTCTGTTTGCCTTTTTGAAGCACCCTTGTTTGCATGTGATGGAACATTAACCTTTTTGCTTTAATAAAATACTTATTATAAAGAAACCACAACTACAGTTTCTTAATTCGGAGTGAGAAGAGCTGGAACTACAACTCCCAGCATTCCTGGGGGCAAAGGTTTCCTCCTTCCCTCACGAAGTACAGCGGCTGCTCATGTCCTTAACCCCTTGAGCCGGGCAGGGTCGCCGCAGAAGATATAAGAAGTTAACCTGAAAAGAACAGTTTTTCCTTTCTTTGTGGCTTTTTGTTTGTTGTTTGATACATTGCTAAGAGAATATTAGCTAATGCCTACAGAAAAGACCAGTTTGTTGCCAACCAGGTCTTATTTCTTTTGCTTTGATTGCCTGACAAGTTCAAATGTTGTTTCCTGATTTTGTTTTTCCAAGTTTAACACTGAAAGCAAGTAACCTGATTTATGTGCTACCAAGCATATCTGTATTGGGAGAAATAACCCCATAAATAAATATCTTATTGGCTTTACACTTGAGCACAACTAAATTATTGTGAGCAGCTGTGTCGGGTGTGAATGGACTGCATTGCCCACAATCCCTTGCAAATCATATTGACATATGCACTTGCCAAGACTGTGAACATTCTCACCCAGGCAGCCGTCTGACAGCCCTTATCTCTTGCACCAGATCTGGTGTTCCACTAAGGACTAGGTCAAATATGGCTTCCCCTCTGGTCGGTTCATGAACCAGCTGCTCCAAGAAGCAGTCATTTATTTCATCTAGGAGCTTTATCTCCCTAGCATGTCCTGCCGTGAAACTGACCCAGTCGATGCCGGGATAATTGAAATCACCCATTATTTTTACTGTGCTGTAACTTTTGTTAGCTTCCTTGATTTCTTTGAGCATTTCATCATCCATTTGTTCATTCTGGCCAGGTGGTCGATAGTACACCCCCACTGCCATCGCCTTCCCCTTTTTACATGGAATTTCAATCCATAGAGATTCTACAGCAAGTTTTGTTTCCTGCAAAACTAGCATAGCACGCAACCCCTCCACCAATTTGATCAGCTCTATCATGATATAGTTTGTACCCAGGTATCAGTGCCCCACTGGTTGTCCTTCTTCCACCGTGTCTCTGAGATTCCAATCATATCTAACCTCTCATTTAGTACTATATATTCAAACTCTCCCATCTTATTTTTTAGACTTCTGGCATTTGCATACAAGCATTTTAGAGACTATTTTATTCATATTAATCTGGTTATTGGTAGGCATGTGTAATTTGGAATCTTTAAGCTCTGTCTGCTCCATACTCAAGGGCATTTGGGCTATTTTACTCTTTTTTGGAACCTCTCTGCTTTTGGTAGTATCCTTCAAGGATACATTCTTCCGAACCATGCACTCTTGGGCGTCTGTCGGCTTTCCCCTATTATCTAGTTTAAAAGTTGCTCTATCTCCTTTTTAAAGGTTAATGCCAGCAGCCTGGTTCCATCCCGGTTAAGGTGAAGACCATCCCTTTGGAAGAGCCCCTCCTTTCCCCAGAATGTTCCCCAGTTCCTAACAAATCCAAAACCCTTATCCTTGCACCATTGTCTCATCCACGCATTGAGACTCCGGAGCTCTGCCTGCCTTTTGGGTCCTGCACGTGGAACGGGAAGCATTTTGGAGAACGCTACCCTGGAAGGTCTGGATTTCAACTTCCTACCTAAAAGCCTAAATTTAGCCTCCAGAACCTCCCTACCCCATTTTCCTATGTCATTGGTACCGACATGTAGCAAGACAGTAGACTCCTCCCCAGCACTATCTAAGACCTTATCTAGGTGGCGTTTGAGGTCTGCTACCTTCGCACCAGGTAGGCATGTTACCAGGCGATCCTCACGTCCTCCAGCCACCCTGCTATCTACATGCCTAATGATTGAATCATCGACTGTAATGGCTATCCTAACCCTTCCCTCATGGGCACATGGCCCTGGAGAAACTTCCTCGGTGCGAGAGGGTTTTACATCACCTGGAGGACAGGTCTTAGTTACAGGATCACTTCTTGCCACACCAGGTTGATGCTCTCCTGTCACGTGACCTCTCTCCTCCATGGCAACAGGGATGCTGCCAGACTGGAGGTGGGACTTCAGAACTATATTTATTTATTTATTTTATTTTATTAGAGTCTCTTTTATACCACGCTATTCAGCATCAGTGCGGTTTACAATGAACAATAAAATACACATTTCCAATGGTACTTTGTGTTTACAGTTGAACAGGTAATGCAACTTGGATAACAGGGTAACTATTTACAATTTAAGACATAATTGGGAACTCTTTTGACTTCATCCCTGTAGATCTCGTCTATGTACCTCTCTGTCTTTCTTATGTCTTCCAAGTCTGCTACTCTAGCCTCTAGAGAACGGACTCGTTCCCTGAGAGCAAAGAGCTCCTTGCACCTAGTGCACACGTAAGATTTCTCACCAACTGGGAGAAAATCATACATGTGACACTCAATGCAAAAGACTGGAAAGCCCCATCTAGCTGCTAGACTGCTGTCTGCATCTTAGTTTTAAGCTTGTGTTTAGATCTTTTTTACTTACTAAGGGTTGCTGTGGATACTTATGCTTATAGTCTCTTACTAACCATGTAAATCTACCCTTCTGGTGTTTTATGACTCCTTGTAACATAGTTTTATATTTCCTTTTATATTAATAACCCTCACATTGTTTTCCATTTAACCTAGTTATTATGTAACCTAGTTTATGTTCACCTAATATTTAATGTAATTCAGTATTGCACTGTTCTGCTATATTGTTGTTTAAGTTCCTTGTTTTTGCTCAACTAATGTTTAATGTAATTCAATATTGCAATGTTCTGCTATATTGTTGTTTAAGTTCCTTGTAAACCGCCCCTGATCTCTGGAAGGGGCGGTATAAAAAAGCACTGAAATAAATAAATAAATTATGCTAATAAAAGTGTACCTAATACGTTTAATATACCTTGTTCACCTGAAGCTTAATTAATCTCAGGTCCTTAATGTAGGACTGATTTGGATAAAGAGCTGCACCTGAGAGCAGCCCCTTTCCTTTAAGATGTGTAAGTAGCTATAAAGCTACAATTATCCCAGGAGTGGGTGGGTGTTGGGGAGGGAGAGAGGGAAATAAGACTTATGTTTTATGCACCTGTTAACACCTCCAACCCTACTATCACCTACATAAAGAAATGCTTCACCTCCATATGAACATGGCTCACTAAACACAACTTGAATATAAATTTCAAGAAAACTGAAGTCCTATACATCTTCAAGGACATTAACTTCACACCACCTAGTCACATAACGGTTGCTGAAACCCAACTTCAAGTCAAACCGCAAGTATGCTACCTGGAGATCATCCTTGATCAATACCTCACACTTTCCCCTCATATAACCAACATCACAAGAACCATCTTCCACAAGACAGTGCGACACCTGAGACCACTCCTGGAGCCAAACAATTTCCACACAGTTCAAGCAATTATATTCCCTCATTTAAATTACTGTAACATCATCCTGCAAGGCTTACCTAAATCCATTCTCCAACCACTCCAACTAGCCATGAATACTGCTGCACTCATCCTCTGCAACACTCAAAGGACTGAACATATAACCCCAATACTCAAACAACTGCACTGGCTGCCCATAAATCAAAAGGATCAAACACAAGATCACTCACACAATCTTCAAGCTATTCCACTGACTTTCTTCCACTTACCTATAAGCATTAATACAGCACCCCCCCCCCCCCCCCCCAATAACAGGTCCATAAAAACAAACTCTTATCAACACACTCCACATACCATCTATAAACATGAAAACCAACTCCACAACATCCAAAAGAGCCTTCTCACTCTTCGCTCTGGCATTGTGGAACACATTACCAGACCATCTCCATGCAATGAACAACCAGACAGACTTTACGAAAAACCTAAAAACTCACTTATTCCTTGAGCATTTCACCAGTGATAATTGTAGTGATGAAAGCTCCCAGGAAGACATGGAAGTGGAAGAAAATCCTAGTTTCCCCTTTGAAATGAATGACAGTTCACTTGTGCAGAAGACTTGCAAGCCAGATCAGAAAAAAACCCAGCTCCCTGCTAAGGTCAGGCCACGCCCTAGCTCAGGGGTGGAGACAAGCTGGCCTGATGATTGGTCACACAGGTACAGAGAACAGGGAGTGCCTGGCAGCCAACGGTTCTTAAAACCACGAGCAGAGCAGAAGGGGGGAAGGAGGAAGGCAAAGGACAACAGAGAGAGCAAGGCTGAGCATAGCTGGAGGAGAAAGAAAGAAGAAAACTCCCAGGAAAGCAGCTACCTAAGAGGGACTGGAGAAGGATATAAGGAGGCTGAATTTCAGAGTCTGGAGGATCCCAGGGAGAAATAAATCAGCGCTTGTCTGAGGAACCATCCCCAAGTTAAAGCCAGCAGTTTCAGAGCTGAAAAATCAACAGAGAAACAGTTTGCTATTGCTAAGGTCCAGGAAGCAGAGCCCTCACCGTCTACTGCTAAGAGGTGGGTGGAAAGTTTTACGTATGGGAAAAGTCATAGCCCTGATAAAAGCAGAACAGCTGAGTCTTCAAAGCTAGAAGCACTGAGAGAGTTGTTTGCTTAGGGAAAAGTTCACTCCCCTAATATAACTGTGCATTTACAAGCTGAATTGCTGTGGAATCAGTTCCAGGAATTTCTAAAGGAGAGAAAATCTGGGAGAGTTTGTAACTTTGATAGAGATACCTTATATCCTGATGCCATAGAAGGAATGCAGATTCCTGTTTGCCAAGCTCTGAGTGTGAACCTGTACCAATGGATTGCTCATTGTGTTTAAAAGAAGAGTCTGCATTATTGAACTGAGCTGAGAGACTGTGAAACAATATAGAGCATAAGTGCAGTACCTGCTTAGAATTAAGGAAAGCTAATACTGTGTTTTACTAAGCTTAATTGCCTTCTGAAGCTAAGAAGCAGTGCTTAGAAGAAGTTTGCTTTGAGAAAGGAAAATCACAGCTGTTGCAAGTTTATCTGTATTTCTGTTGAATGACCACACGAGGCAGTCCTCGGTGTAAGCTTGTCGGAATAAGAACAGCTGAACAGTGAAAAGAGGTTTTTGTTACATCATTCTCTGTTACCTGATTTATCCTTTATGTTGGAGAAGCATCCTTTTTGCCTTGTTTGTGTATTGAGCTTAAATGCCCTGGAAATCCCCACAAAATACATTTTCTTGCTGCCTTGAACCACCGACTCACAACTACAATTTGTCCTTAAAGAATAAACTAACTACAAGTCCCAGAATACCTCTGGTGACAACAAGGGAAGCTTTATTCAAAAGTGGACAACAAGGCTGTTTCCTGCTTGTAAGCTCTTGGGCCCAAGCAGAAGCATCGCATAATACATAACCAATGTATCATCAGCTTAACCATCCTGTCCCAATTACCTCCTCCCCCCTGCCACCCTCCCCTAGCCAAAACCCACCCCCCTCCCCACCTGCAGCAAACTCACACCCATTGGATGTACTTGTTTATTTTATATACCAACTAAGGTTTAATGTATATAGTTCTAGTTCTGTTTCTAAGAAGTTTTCACTCTTACATATAAACTAGTTCTATGTACTGTCACGCCCTTAGCCCCTTACCTTGGTATGGGGGGCGTGGATTTGTTTTTGTCACTGTGGTGCTTCAACTTCTGGCCTTTTTCTAACTGGATGCCTTTACATGCATTCTGGGAAAGGTAGTTTAGTTAGATATCACTTGGGCTCAGATGAAAAAAAAACACCTTCTTTGTAGTTGGGTTTGAGTGAGTGCAATTTATCCATTAGCACAAAATAAGACACACTAGGTTCACAGATCCACCTTTTAAAGATATTTTCATCCAGGAATTCTTGCAACTTATAACAGGATAACTTGAACTGAAACAAAACAGCTTTCCTCAGCCTTAATTAGCAACACCTGCCTTCAGCAGAGCTTGCCGTGAAGATCAAAACAAACAGAAAGAAACTTTTAAACCAGGTTTCTTTTCCTTTCCAGTCCAGAGCAAATACCTGGCTATCTTGTATGCTTAACTTCAGCACTTCATTCAGATAGTCCATTTCATACAAGCAATAAAGCTCTTTTCCAGGTTTTCTCAGCAGTTAAACAAACCAAAAGCATTTCTTAACTTCCTTCAGTTGAAACGGCATCAAAGGAGCTCTGCACTGCTCACAGCTGTTTCTCAAAAGACAATCAGGAAGCTTCAGCTTTTCACTGCGTAACATTTTTCCTGAGCTTAGAACTTTAAACAAGCAAACACAGCTCTCAGGGCATTGGGCACTGGAGGCTTCTCTTTACAGTTGACATTCCCCCTTTACCATTCTTAATTAGCAGACTGGCATGCAGAGCAATCCATGTATGAGACCTCTTCACCACAAGGTAAATCTGACTCCCCCAATTCCATGGGTTCACTCTCTAGCTCAGATTCAGATAGCTTACTTGACTGCCTTCTACTATGATTAAGGCTGTCTCTGGCAAATACGTATTGCTCCTTATTAGCTAAGCTTCTGGGACTCATACCTTGATCCAAGCCTGTAATAGCTTCACTTCTTACATGCTCTGGCCACCATCTAGCACGTCCTGTTCTCCAATTAGTGCTTCTGGCTCTCACTGCTCCATTCCTTGAGTAGGCAAAACTTCTGCTCTCTCTATCCCTTTGGTTAGCAGTTGCAGCACTCTCTGGTCTCAGGAGTCCTTCCAATTCCTCTCCATGTGTCCTGCTTGTCCCTCTTCGTCTTCCTCCTGCTGGACTCTCACCTCCTCCTGCTGGTCTCTCTGACCTAACTGAGCTAAACTTAAACCCCTCAGGCTCCTGCTCCACCCTCTCCCCTCTCAGGTGAGAAAAATCAAACTCCCTCATGGCAGCTGTGTGATTAGGAGATGCAGTGATGTAAGGGTTTCTTACCCTGGGCCTGTATTTCCTATCCTTTCCACCACTAGGGGCGCTCTGTTCCTCATTGTAGCCACGAATTACTGGCTTTCTAGGAGCAAATGGAGTTTTAAGTCCTGGACCTTTTAAAATGGGTCCCTTTATTAAGGTAAGTTCCTTTTTTTTACCCCTCTCTTCTAGGTCCTGATAAGCTTCCTTATCACAGGTACCTCACTAAGTTATTTATGTTCCATGTAAGCCAACCCGGCCAAGTTGTTATTTGTAAACCGCTTAGACATGTAGATCTAAACACAGTTAAATAAATACATAAATAGATAAATAACTCCATCAGAGTTCATCTCTGTTCATTCTCGGCGCACCACCACCTCATCGAGTGGAAGCCCCTCTCCATCCAGTCTCTCGTGACTCACTTCCAGAGGGGCCTTCTGCTCTCTCGACTTCCCAGTTGTCTGCCGGTGGCAGCTTGGGATTTCAGTGTGGTCCTCTTGAAGCTCATCGCTTCACCCTTTGAGCCGCTGGCTTTCTGCCACCTCGGGTATCTGTCCTGGAAGATGGTCTTCCTCGTGGCACTCATGTCTGCCCGCAGGGTCAGTGAGCTCCAGGTGCTAGTGGCTCATGCCCCCCTATACCAGGTTTCACAAGAACAGGGTGGTGCTTCCGACGCACCCCAAGTTACTCCCAAAGGTGGTCTCTCCATTCCACCTCAACCAGGAGGTGGTTCTTCCCACCTTTTTTCTGCATCCTTATGCCAGTAGGGCAGAGGCTGCTTTCCATACACTAGACTATAAATGAGCATTGGCCTATTACTTAGAGCGGACCATCGCTGCTCCTCGCAGCTCTTCATTTCCTACGATCCTAATTGCCCGGGTGTAGAGGTCTCCAAGCGTACTTTACACCTTGATGGCAGACTGCATTGCCTTCACCTATGGTCAGGCCGGTCTCTCACTGGAATGTCACATTACAGTGTACAGCATCCGGGCCATGGCGGCTTCTGTGGCACACCTCGGTCCCCTTAACAGAGATCTGCCGGGCTGCCACCTAGTCCTCAGTTCACATCTTCGCAGTACATTACTGCCTGGATGAGGAGTCTCAGTGGGGCAGCACCTTCGGCCAGGCAGTACTCTGTCATTTGTTTGGGGTGTAAGGCATCTCCAATCCTTCTGTATGTCCAGGCTCCTGGAGAACTAGCTCCCTAGTCGACTCGGGGATCACTGCTGAGTTTTTACGATGGAACTGTACTCTCACTGTTCCTCACGGTTCATTTTTTGGGGGCTACCCGTTGCTTACAGGTTTTTTCGGTGCCTTGTAGCTAGATAGTCCCATATGTGAGGACTTCCTGCTTGTTCCTGGAGAAAGTGTAGTTACTCATCTGTTACAGGTGTTCTCCGGGGACAGCAGGAATCAGTCCTCACAACCCTCCCTCCTCCCCGTAGAGTTGCTTTTCTTTTTGTTGCTGTCTTGAGGTATGTCATCATACTGAGGCAAGATGGCACCCTTGGGCAGGAAGGCAACCACGCATGCATGGTGAATCTCCAAAAGGCTTTCTTTGAAAGCTGGGGAGAGGTTACTGCACAGGCTCCGTCGGTGCTGACATCACCCATATGTGAGGGCTGATTACTGCTGTCCCTGGAGAACACTTGTTACAGGTGAGTAACTACGCTTTCCATGTGACTTATCCCAGAGGTAAGCAGTGGAGTTCCTTGCTTCTCTTAAATAATAGCTTATGAACTTTTTCTCCAGGAACTTGTCCAAACCTCTTTTAAACCCAGCTATACTAACAGCTTTTACTCCATTCTCCGGTAATGAATTACAGAGTTTAATTCCGCATTGAATGAAAAAATATTTTCTCTGAATTGTCCTAAATGTGCTACATTGTAGCTTCATTGTGTGGCCCTTATTCATTCTATTTTTTTGAAGGATAAACAACTGATCTACATTTACCCGTACCACTCCCTTCATTATATTATAGACCTTTTTCATATCTCCCCTCAGCCGTCTTTTTTGCAAGTTGAAGAGCCCTAACCTTTTAAGCCTCTCATCACAGGGGTAGCCTTCCATCCCCTTTACCTTTTCGGTGGTTCTTCTCTGTAGCTTTTCTAATTCTGCTATATCTGTTTTAAGATATGATGACCAGAATTCTCCAGGAACAAGCAGGAAGTCAGTCCTCACATACGGGTGACTTCGGCACCGACGGAGCCCTACACGGAGCATTTCCCCAGCTTTCAAAGAAAGTCTTTGGGAATGCTACCATAAGTGCCGGCGTCAGACCTGAGGCCTTGAAGCGCCGCGTGCTGCACAGCCATCAGGCCTCGAGTCACGCATGATGGCCATGGAGCAGAGCCTCTCCTCCATCTTGGCCTTGCAGCGGATGTTGATGTCGGACCCCCGGCACATCGGCCCTGACACCGGGCCCCCCGGCCTCAGGGGAGCCTCCGGGTGTTGAACTGGGCACCGAGTGCCACTGGCCACAGGTAAGTCCTCTGCATCGATCGAGGTCTCGATCATGCTCCTCAGGGCTCCGCTCCTCTCCAGTGAGTTTCCGGGAGTTTGACCACAGGTCCTCCGGGGGAACCCAGTTACTCGGAGCCACTCCCAGGGTTAACTCCTCGATGCCCTCATGCTCCGACTGGGAGACCGAGGACGAGTCCTCCTCGGAGACCTCCCGACACCGGGACGTCCTCTCCGAGCCGTCTCCCCCGGAGCTTCGGCGCCACTCCCCGCCTGAGGATGTGGCCTTTCACGACTTCGTTGGTGACATGGCCCAGGCTCTTTCGATCCAGACGGAGTCAGAGGAGGACCCATGCACCGAGGCGCTCGAAATCCTACAATATGAGTCCACTCCTAAGGAAACTCTCATGATGCCAGTTCCACTCATCCTTTATAGATAGATCCTCCGGATGTGGGAGTCCCCGGCCTCGGTGCCAGTGGTCAGTCAGTGCCTGGACGCCATCTTTCGCGTCCAGAAGGGCCCCAGGTTCCAAAAGCCACAACTCCCCCACAACTCAATGGTGGTTGAGTCCTCCATGCAAAAACTGAAGAGTCAAAAGACCTACTCTTTAGTTCCCCCCAGCAGGGAGGCTGAGGCCCTCAACGCCATGGGGCGCAAGTTCTATTAGGGTGCCATGCTTGGATGCCGAATACAGGCATACAAATTGTACATTGGTATGTACCTTAAGTGCCTGATACAGAAACTCTTGGGGGTCTCAGCGGGCCTCACTGGAGAACCTCTGCAAAGGTTCCAGTCTCTAGCAGCGGGCATCCGGGACTGTTCCAAATTCCTCTCCCGGGCCACCTACAATGGGTTTTATTCTGTGGCCAGTGTTGCGGTTGCTGGCATCAGCACCAGGCATGGCTATAGAACTCGGACCTTGAGCAGTGGGTACAGAAAAAGCTGCTGGATGGCCCCTGCAGTGGAGAGAACCTATTCGGGAAACCGATGTCTGATAAGGCTGAAGAAATTGAGACCAAGGTAGTGACCCGGCAGAGGCTATCCAAAAAGACCTTGGCCCTTCAAAGGAAAAGCCCCTTTTCCTGAGGAAGAAGGGCTACTCCCAGGCTGACCACTACCAGCCTTACTTGGGGCAGCCTCATCAGGCCTCACATTCAAAAGCACACAGTCCAAAACGTGATACAGGTGGAAAAACATTATTCAATCCTAAGACCTAAAGCAACCCGACACAGGCCGTGTTTCGGAGACCTTCATCAGGGGTTGTCGGAATAGGTACTATAAATACAAACATACATATATTAATAGGAGAAAGAACAAATAGTTAAAACATAAATATAAATAAATCACCTTTCAAGACGAACATACACATACAATTTAAATATTAAAAATGTGGATACGCAAATACATTAAAAATGCCACATGGTTAAATTAATTACACATAAATTAAATAAATAAAGGTAAAATGCATCAAATTAGACTAGAATAGAATAACAAAATCAGACAAATTAAGTTAAAACAAATCTGGAGCTCAAGGGATGTGACAAGCCTCATGACCTAATACCTTAATTGTAGATATGTTGGCCAAGTAATCCTCTCGATGAGGCAACAACACTAAAACAAAGAAAACCAAGTAAGGCATATGTATATAATGGAGTTTTTGATTTTGCTCACTCATAATCATCATAAGGACAAAGATTAATAATAAATAACCACTCAGAGGGAAAATAAATTATAAAAACCACTAGAAGGCTATATGGGAAGGAAAACAACGGGTACTAGTATACAAAACAAAGAAAAGGAGGTCAAGCTCTAAATTTCCATAGCATTGCTCAGTGTAAATTTTTAAACTGAAAAAATATTATATAAAAAATATATTAAAAAATATTATATCGCCCAAGATGGCATCGGGACATTCAAATGTCAGCAATGTCTTTTTATGGTATTAAAATGCATAATAAAAGGAAAGGTAAAAAGGAACTGCATCTATTTCTTGTATGGCCAGATCACACCGGAGAGAATACAAGATGCTGTATAAACGGGGAATTACCCAGCAATGTAAACTAACTATTTAATACAAACTAACTGTTTAAATAAAAAGTATTTTAAAAAACGGCGATCATGTGAAACATCGTACACTTACCAAATTAAATCTCTGCCAAGGTTTAGTACTTTGCGCGACCGGCAATATGGATGTGCATTCTATCACAAGCCAGCTTCAAACTAAAAAACGCCGGTACATGCGCGAACCTTAAGATCTTGTGCAGAGCGGGAAAAAGAGGGGGCGAAGTATTAGGTCATGAGGCTTGTCACATCCCTTGAGCTCCAGATTTGTTTTAACTTAATTTGTCTGATTTTGTTATTCTATTCTAGTCTAATTTGATGTATTTTACCTTTATTTATTTAATTTATGTGTAATTAATTTAACCATGTGGCATTTTTAATGTATTTGCGTATCCACATTTTTAATATTTAAATTGTATGTGTATGTTCGTCTTGAAAGGTGATTTATTTATATTTATGTTTTAACTATTTGTTCTTTCTCCTATTAATATATGTATGTTTGTATTTATAGTACCTATTCCGACAACCCCTGATGAAGGTCTCCGAAACACGGCCTGTGTGGGGTTGCTTTAGGTCTTAGGATTGAATAAAGTTTTTCCACCTGTATCACGTTTTGGACTGTGTTCTTGTTACAACGTGATCTTTTGCCTCCTTTGTTGGACTGCTCACATTCAAAAGGCCAGGGACACGGGCCTAGGAAGCCCAAGGCTCCCAAGCCCCAGACACTAGCTCCTATCCAACCGGGGGGATGCTTTTGACTCCCTGGGCCTCCCCTCCACTGGGAGTCCCACCTCAGCCCACAGGGGGTCGACTGGCCTCTTTCGCCCACAGATGGGCTAGCATCACCACAGACCAGTGGGTTCTGTGGGTGGTGCAGGAGGGGTACTTCCTCCATCTGCAGCAAAACCCTCCAGACTTCTTTCTAGGAGAGCCACCACAGCCTCTCCTCCACCAAGCCTTACTCACCTCAGAACTCGCAGGCTTGCTCAGGGATAGGGTGGTAGAACCTGTACCTATCACCGCTGGGTAAAGGGGGTTCTACTCAAGGTATTTCCTTATCCCAAAAAGAACAGGGGGCCTCCGGCCCATCCTGGACCTGTGCAACTTGAACAAGTTCCTGGTGAGGGAAAAGTTCAAGATGCTCTTCCTTGGGACACTGCTACCCTACCTCCACCATGGAGACTGGCTTTGCTCCTTGGACCTCAAGGATGCGTACACCCACATCCTGATCCACCCCTCCCACAGGCATTACCTGAGATTCGTGGTGGGGAGGCAGCACTACCAGTACCGGGTGCTGCCGTTCGGCCTCACCTCCTCTCCAAGGGTCTTTACAAAATGCCTGGTGGTCGTAGTCACCCATGTGCATCTCCAAGGGTCATATGTCTTTCCTTACCCAGATGATTGGCTCATCAGAGGCAGTACACCTCCCAAAGCCAGGCAGGCCACAAGGCTCACTATCCATACCCTGCCGCATTTGTACTTCATCATCAACTATCCCAAGTCCAGCCTCTCCTGGAATTCATAGGGGTCCAACTAGACTCTCTGAAGGCCAGGGCCTTTCTCCCTATGGAGAGAGCCCACCACCTGATGCAGCTAGCAAGGGAGGTGCAGGCCTCCAGTTTGGTGCTGGCTCACCTACTCCTCCGCCTGTTAGGCCACATGGCCTTGAGAGTTCACATTATGCCTCTGTCCCGCCTGCAAATGCAGGCAGCCCACTAGTGCTTCCATTCCCGGTGGGCGCAGGCAACAGGAAAGCTGAGGGACAGAGTGAATGTCACCCACTAGCTGGCGGCCTCCCTCACCTGGTGGCAGTCCCTGCATTACCTTAGGACAGGGATGCCCTTCCAGGCACCGACCCCTCAGAGCGTCCTGACAACAGATGTCTCCCTTGTGGGCTGGGGCGCACATTGCGAGGGCCAGTGCACTCAGGGCACCTGGTCCCCAGAAGAACCCCTCCTGAAAATCAATCTCCTCGAGCTCAGGGCCATCTTCCTGGCCCTTCAGGTCTTCCGCCACCTCCTGAGCAACCTCCTGGTCCTCATACAGACAGACAATCAGGTTGCCATGTTCTATGTGAACAAGCAGGGGGGTACAGGCACTTACTCCCTCTGTCAGGAGGCAGTGACCCTCCTTTGCCATGCACAACCATATCCTTCTGAGGTCTGTGTACTTACCAGGCCAAGACAACTGCCTGACGGACAACCTCAGCAGGGTCCTTCGGCCTCACGAGTGGCGCCTGGACCCAAAAGTGGCCCGGAGGCTTTTCAGCTTCTGGGGGAGACCCTGGCTGGACCTGTTTATCTCCGCGGACAGCTCACAGCTGCCCAAATTCTGCTGTCCCCGGCCACACCCCAGGAGTGTGGCGGCGGATGCCTTCCTAATCTCCTGGTCACAGGGTCTGCTTTATGCATTCCCACCAACATCTCTGACAGCCAAGTGCCTTTTCAAGATCCAGAGCGAGCACACCTCAGTGATTCTGATTGCACCCAGTTGGCTCAGACAGCCCTGGTTCCCCCTACTGCTCTCCCTGTCGGTGGCAACCCCAGTATCACTGGGCCGGGACCTGGACCTCCTGTCCCAGGAGGGGGGTTCACTGCTACAACCCAACTTGGGGTCCCTAATGCTGACATTGTGGCTGCTGAAATGGTAGCACTGGCCCCTCTTGGCCTCCCAGAAGCCATACACCAGAAGGGCTTACGCCTTCAAGTGGAGGAGGTTCTCTGGTGTGCGAGAGGAATGAGAACCCATTCTCCTGTCAGGTAAAGCTCGTGCTGCAGTACTTGCTGCACCTCTCACACTCGGGCGTGAAATCTCAGCACCATAGCAGCTAACAATCACCCTATAGAGGGGAAGCCCCTCTCAGGCCAGCCTTTGGTCTCCAGATTCCTCAGGGGCCTCCTGCTATCCAAGCCCCCTCTCCGCCTTGCAGCAGTGGAAAGGGGTCTCAATGTGGTGCTCTCCCAGCTCACTAGGCCGCTGTTCGAGCCTTTGGCCACCTGCCAACTGAGACACCTCTCTTGGAAGATGGCCTTCTTGGTGGCATTAACGTCCACTTGAAGAATAAGCATGCTGCAGGCCCTGGTGGCGGACCCGCCCTATACCAGGTTTTATACGAACAGGGTGGTGCTTCATACGCACCCCAAATTCCTCCCAAAGGTGGTGTCTGCCTTTCACCTCAATCAGGAGGTAGTTTTCCCCACCTTCTTCCCACGGCCGCACGCCGACAGGGAAGAGGTCGTCTTGCATACCCTGGATTGCAAGAGGATCCTGCCCTTTTTGTTTACAGAGGACCAAGGCCGATCGAAAAGCTCCACAGCTTTTCATCTCCTATGACTAGGGCTACCTGTGACCAAGCGAATGCCATCCACCTGGGTGGCGGACTGCATTGCCCTTGCTTATGAGCGAGCTGGCCTCTCTCTGGAGCACCGGATCACTGCTCATCGCATGCGGGCTATGGCCACATCGGTTGCCAACCTACGCACAGTACCGGTGCAAGAAATCTGTAAGGCCACCATGTGGTCTTCAGTCCATACGTTCGCAGCCCACTACTGCCTTGAGAGTGAGTCCTGCAGGGGACAGTGCCTTTGGCCAGGCAGTGATCAGAAGTATTCTCAGTGTATAGGCAACTCATTGCCCTCCTACCCTTCAGTGTTCAGCCTACCAGAGTTATGGTGATGCTGGACGTGGGGGTCTACAGAGTCTCTTGGCAGGGACTCACCTTCAGCAACTCACGACCTCCCTTGGGTTGCCACTGCTGCTGTTGTGTTCGGGCCCCGGCAGCCTAGAGTTAGGGAGTCCCATATGTGAGGACTGACTTCCTGCTTGTTCCTGGAGAAAGCATAGTTACTAACCTGTAACAAGTGTTCTCCAGGGACAGCAGCAATCAGTTCTCACAACCCACCCTCATCCCCTTGGTGTTGCCTCCTTTACCTTTTTGTCTTTTGCCTAAGCTATGTCATCTGACTGAGCAAGATGGCACCCTTCGGCGGGAAGGAGACCACACATGCGTGGTAGCATTCCCAAAGGCTTTCTTTGAAAGCTGGGGGAATGCTCCGCACGGGGCTCTGTCAGTGCCGATGTCACCCATATGTGAGGACTGATTCCTGCTTTCCCTGGAGAACAATTGTTACAGGTGAGTAACTACGCTTTTCATACTATATTCAAGGTGCAGTCACAGCATGGAGTGATACAGAGGCAGTATAATATCCTTGGTTCTCCAGGACCAAGCAGGAAGTCAGTCTTCACATATGGGTAACATCACTGACAGAGCCCTCACACAGGAACTCTCTCCAGCTTTCACAGAAAGCCTTTGGGAGATCCATCACACATGCGTGATCACCTTCCCGCCTGAATGGATCCATCTTTACCTCAGTCTACTTTTTTTCACTGAACCCTCCAGATGTTCATCTGTATCCTGGAGAATAGCTGATTGCCCTGTCAGTAGTTTTTGCTGTCTCTTTTTCTCTTACTTCGCGTTTTTTTACCTTCCTGTACTTCCGGTATCATCATTACCTCAGTACCATGTTTTTTTGGGGGGGGAAGGAGGCGGGGAGGCGGGTATCTTTTTCTTTTTTTGGCATGTGTGTTTTTCTCATGCCGCCCTGGTCGAGGCATTGCAGTCTTTTGACCTGGCGGAAGCCGTCTTCCTTGACATGTCCACCCCGACCAGTGGCTTTAAGAAGTGCACCAGATGTGGCTGGACCATTTCCATCACTGATCGCCATAACTGGTGCGTTTAATGCCTTGGGCCCGACCACAAGCCCCTTCTGTATATGCTCTCTGCTTGCAGATGATGCACAAGGAGCTGAAGAACCATGAAAGGCAGCAGGAATCACTGTTTGCCTCTAAGTGGAGTGGCCTAGTGGTTGGTGCAAGGTTGGTGCAAGTGGCCTAGTGGTTGGTGCCCTTTCCAGCATCGTGCGGCCATCTGCTCTCCTCAGTCCGAGGATTGAGCCAGCCGGAGCAGCGGACCACCTCCAGTGCGCGTGCTGACCAATCGGGTCAGCCGAGGATCATCAAAAGCGAGCGCTGATCGAGCGCATCCCTCTCTGTGCCCTTTCCAGCATCGTGCGGCCATCTGCTCTCCTCAGTCCGAGGATTGAGCCAGCCGGAGCAGCGGACCACCTCCAGTGCGCGTGCTGACCAATCGGGTCAGCCGGGGATCATCAAAAGCGAGCGCTGATCAGGCGCCCGCGCCTGTCGGGCCCGCGCCTGAGGGCCTTGCCAGAGGGCCCTTTGGCGTGGCCCTTAGGTCGTGGCTCCACCGGAGGCTCCAGCAGAAAGGAGCAATAACTAACTTGCCAACCGAGACGAGATCTAGCTCTTCGAACCTGACGCAGCACTCTACTTCTGCAACACAAGCCTCAACTGAAGTTTAAACCGCTCTAACGCCAAACGGGGAGCCACTCTGTCTGACATCTAGATGTAGAAGAAAAGAAAGGAAAATCCACATCGACACCAACAATCATCAAAGGGTAAAGCTGAGCTCCCGTAGGGTCGAGCTCGCATACCGCACCTTCACGTCACTGCGACTACTCAACCGCAAGTATAACTGCCACAAACACTTAAAACAGACTTTCCCCAACATCTGAATTGTGTACTTTAAATTTGTTTAATTCCTCCACATTAATCCAACTCACAAACATAGCAAATTACAACCTATGTGCATTAATGCTATATTATCGCTTGTATTTCACAATTGTGATTACATATAACAATAATCATTGTAATTCACTCCATTGCTGGTAATTTATTACTGTGTTTATCAAAGCTCAGAGTATCCTCATACTGTTGTCAATAATAACTGTATGCTCTAATAGCACAACCATTACAAGTATACCCTATACATACTCTATTTTGATATTTTGTTATAAAACTAAATCTAATGCAATCAGAACTGATGTTATAGACAATTTTGAATTGCCTTACTGCTGCACCACATAATTAGTTGTTATTATCAACAGCCTTAACACATGCTATTACTGTTCCTAGTACCAAGCTCCCAACTTCTACGGTTCTAGTTACCTCTCAGTTTCTTACTGTAGTCAGTATCTAGCAATTTTTACATTATACTCAGTTACTGTTGTTAGTATCTAGGAATTGTTGCATCTAACAAATGTTGTTTCCATTTACCGCATAGCTACTTACTGTAGTCAGTACCTAGCAAATAATAGCTACTGTGACTAGCTCCACACAGATACTCACTGTTTTTAGTACCTATTACTTTATACTCCTTATTAATACTTTACTATCCCCACTATTGCTGTGTAATCTGCAGTAAAAACCTCTCCATATCGCAATTACTCATTCCTATACACACAATATGGCCCCACACTTCCTGGCCCTTGCCAGCCTGTATCTCCTTACAAATTGGCTAGGAACATCCAATGCACTATCTCAATCCCAAAACCATATCCCCATCTTGAGCAACTATGGAAAAAGATGGTCTGGACACCACCCAGGTGGCGACACACGTCGCTCCCACCTTATACACATTACACTCCAACCTTCTATGACACCCAATCACAAGAAACTAAAGTACCACCACAACCTAAAGTGTGCCATGATAAATGCACGTTCCATACGCAAGAAATGGCCCGTTGTCTTAGATATGATTTCCCTTTATAACCTGGACCTACTTTTAATCACGGAAACCTGGCTATCATCAGAGGATAACGTCATCCTCAACCAACTCCTACCTCCCAACTTCTCCATACATATAAGACACAGAGAAACTAAAAAAGGAGGGGGAGTACTTATCCTCTCTAAATCAGATCTTCATTTCCATATCACTGAAGCCTCCAGTACAAGTAACCTGGACTCTCTCTCCATCAAAAATAAGCAATGTTCCATCAATCTAATATACAGAACACCTTCTTCATCACCTGAGGACCTCCCCACAATTCTTAACCTTGCTGCTAATGTTCACAACCTCAACTCACCGATCTGGATCATGGGAGACTTTAACCTCCCTTCACTTCATCAAAGCCATGCAACTGCATTCCTCGAAGCCATTGAGAATCTGGGCTTTACACAAATCATCGACAAACCCACACACGAAAAGGGTAATATCCTGGACATGGTGTTCGCACCACATGCAGCCCTCGAGCAAAACAACAACACGATGCTGTCTATCATTGACGTCCCCTGGTCTGACCATAAACTCATCACTTTTCAAATACCCACCAGGGACAGCCAGCGGTATAGTACCCGAAAATGTAACAGCACAGCTCGAACCTCAACAAGAAACTTCCGCGCATTTGACAGAGAATTAATACTCTCGCAAACCAACTCCCTCCTCACCATAACCACATCTGACCCGGAAGAACTAGTCGCCGCATGGAATCTCAACCTCACGGCTATCTCACAACGTCCACAAAGCAATAACGCAGCCAAGAGAATAAGAAATACGGCCCCATGGTTCTCCCCAGAATTGAGAGCTTCTCTAACACAACTACGCAAACTAGAGAAAAAATGGCGCCGATCACTCTCCACACAAGATTTGACAGCCTACCAACTTCACCTAACAAGGCACAGGGAAGCGATCTCAATAAAAATGAAACAACACCACACTGACACTCTGAAAAGATCTCTGAACAAACCACGAGATCTTTTCAACCTGGTTCAAACCCTTTCTAAAGAACCAACTCCTGTGATACCTGGGTACAAACTATATCGAAATGATAGAGCTGATCAAATTGGTGGAGGGGTTGCGCTCTATGTTAGAGAGGGCATTGAGTCAGAAAGGATTAAAGTTTTGCAAGAAACAAAATTTGCTGTAGAATCTCTATGGATTGAAATTCCATGTAAAAAGGGGAAGGCGATGGCAGTGGGGGTGTACTATCGTCCGCCTGGCCAGAATGAACAAATGGATGATGAAATGCTCAAAGAAATCAAGGAAGCTAGCAAAAGTTACAGTGCAGTAATAATAATGGGTGATTTCAATTACCCCGGCATCGACTGGGTCAGTGTCACAACAGGACATGCTAGGGAGATAAAGTTCCTAGATGAAATAAATGACTGCTTCTTGGAGCAGCTGGTTCATGAACCGACCAGAGGGGAAGCAATATTAGACCTAGTCCTTAGTGGAACACCAGATGTAGTGCAAGAGATAAGGGTGTTGGGGCCACTTGGCAATAGTGATCATAGCATGATCGCCTTTGATTTAATTAGTGGAGGAGGGATAGTAAGGAAATCCACAGTACTACCCTTTAACTTTCGAAAGGGAGACTATGATAGAATGAGGAAAACAGTTAAGAAAAAACTAAAAGGAGCAGTTGCAAAGGTTAAAGACGTACATCAAGCTTGGGTGTTGTTGAAAAATACTATCTTGGAAGCCCAGACCAGCTGTATTCCACGCTTTAAGAAAAGTGGAAGGAAGTCCAAAAAATTGCCAGCATGGTTTAAAGCTGAGGTCAGAGAGGCTGTTGTTGCCAAAAAAGCATCTTTCAAGAAATGGAAAAAAGAGCCAAATGATGAAACCTGGAAACAGCACAAGCACTGGCAAGTCAAATGCAAGGCATTGATAAGGCAGGCAAAGAGAGAATTTGAGAAGAAGCTTGCTGCGGAAGCAAAAACGCGAAATAAAGACCTTTTCAAGTACATTCGTAGCAAAAAACCCGTGAGAGAGTCAGTTGGTCCATTAGATGATAAAGGGGTTAAAGGAGCACTAAGAGGCGACAAGGCGATAGCGGAGAGACTGAATGAATTCTTTGCTTCGGTCTTTACTGAGGAAGATGTAGGGATGTTACCCACGACTGAAGTGGTATTTAAAGGTGTGGAAGAATTGAAGGAAATATCGATACATCGGGAAGATGTCCTACAACTATTAGATAAACTGAAGAGTAGCAAATCACCTGGGCCGGATGGTATACATCCAAGGGTGTTGAAAGAACTGAAATTTGAGATTGCAGACCTGCTATCAGTAATCTGTGAACTATCATTAAAATCATCTCTAATACCTGAGGATTGGAGGATCGCCAATGTAACACCAATTTTTAAAAAGGGTTCGAGGGGTGATCCGGGAAACTACAGACCGGTGAGCCTGACATCAGTACCGGGAAAAATGGTAGAAACCATCATAAAGAATAAAATTACTCAGCATGTAGATAGTCATGACCTAATGGGAGACAGCCAACATGGCTTTAGACAAGGAAGATCTTGTCTTACTAATCTGTTATGTTTTTTTGAAGGAGTGAATAAACAGGTGGACAAAGGTGAGTCGGTTGATATTGTGTATCTGGACTTTCAGAAAGCCTTTGACAAGGTCCCTCATGAGAGACTTTTGGCAAAACTAAAGAGTCATGGGATAGGAGGCAGTGTACTACTGTGGATCAGGAACTGGTTAAAAGATAGAAAGCAGAGGGTAGGGCTAAATGGCCAATTTTCCCAATGGAGAAAGGTGAATAGTGGTGTACCCCAGGGATCTGTGCTGGGTCCGCTGCTTTTTGACATATTCATAAATGACCTGGAAAGTGGAATAACGAGTGAGGTTATCAAATTTGCTGATGACACAAAACTATTTAAAGTTGTTAAAACCCAGGAGGATTGTGGAAAATTGCAAGAGGATCTTGATAAATTGGAAGACTGGGCATCAAAATGGCAGATGAAATTTAATGTGGAGAAGTGCAAGGTTATGCACCTAGGGAAGAACAACCCAAACTATGGTTACACGATGCGAGGTTCCACATTAGGAACCACCACCCAAGAAAAAGATTTAGGCGTCCTTGTGGATACCATGTTAAAACCCTCGGCCCAGTGTGCAGCAGCGGCCAAGAGAGCAAATAGAATGCTAGGTATGATAAGGAAAGGAATGGAAAATAAAACAAAAGATATTATAATGCCTCTATATCGTTCCATGGTGAGACCGCACCTTGAATATTGTGTGCAATTCTGGTCGCCATATCTTAAAAAGGATATAGCAATTTTAGAAAAGGTTCAGAGAAGAGCCACCAAAATGGTAAAGGGGATGGAAGGCTACTCCTATGAAGAAAGGCTAAAAAGGTTGGGGCTCTTTAACCTGGAAAAGAGACGGCTGAGGGGAGATATGATAGAAGTCTATAAATTAATGAACGGAGTGGAACGGGTAAACGTAGATCGATTGTTTACCTTATCAGAATATAGAAAGACTAGGGGACATGCAATGAAGCTACAGGGTAAACTATTTAAGACTAATAAAAGAAAATATTTTTTCACTCAACGTGTAATCAAACTCTGGAATTTGTTACCGGAGGATGTAGTAAAGGCTGTTAGTGTAGCTGGGTTTAAAAAAGGTTTGGACAAGTTCCTGGAGGAAAGGTCCATAAACCATTATTAAGAAGGGACCCAGGATATCAATGCTTGAACCAATACAAGCATTGTGGAACCTGTGTCCCTTGGGGAAACTGCTAGGTACGTATGACCTAGATTGGCCACTGTTGGAAACAGAATACTGGGCTTGATGGACCTTGGTCTGACCCAGTATGGCATATCTTATGTTCTTATGTTCTTATGAACAACAAGTGGATATCCAACCACAAAAATTCGCTGATTACCTCCAGTCAAAGATCATACAGACCGACAAAATATCAACAGCCTCATTCCATGACCATACCGGCTTAACTCCTTTATGCAAATTTTCCACACCATCTAGAAAAAGCATTGAAGATACAATAGCTTCCCTCAATACCTCCACAGCACAAACAGACCCTTGCCCGGCCTTTTGGATCAAGGAGCTACGCAAGGAATTCAGTCCATTCATCGCAAAACTGACAGAACTTTCCTTTACTACTGGCTCCTTCCCTACAACCCTCAAGCAAACATCGATCAGGCCATTATTGAAGAACCCTAAACTTGATCCACAACAAGCCGATTCGTACAGACCAATAGCTAGTATTCCCATACTAACAAAGATACTGGAGAAAGAGGTCCAAAGGCAAATCCAGGATCATATAGACTCTACAGCTCCCTTAGATTATTGCCAACACGGGTTTAGAGAGTACCATGGAGTAGAGACACTTCTCACCTTCTTATTCAATAACATATTCACAGGCATTGACAACATCCGACAAGGCTTTGTGTTAATCTTTTTAGACATCGCTGCAGCCTTTGACTCGGTTCATCATGAGATTCTCCTCGGGCGACTGAAAGAAAAGGGAATTTGCAATACCGCACTCGATTGGTGCAGCTCCTATCTAAATGGACGATGTCAATATGTGAAATCCGGAGCAGAAGAGTCCAAACAATTCCATCAAACACAAGGTGTGCCGCAAGGATCCTCATTGTCATCCCTACTATTCAACATATACATGCAGCCCATTTGTAACATCATTAGATCATTTAATGTGAGCTGTCTGATATATGCGGACGACATCCTCCTATATATGCCTTTTTCAACCGTTCAAATGGACCTTACACCTATTATTGAATGTTTCAATACCATATCGGACTGGCTACAAGCACAAAACCTCCGCATCCAGCACAAGAAAACGGAGGTACTGTTCATCGCTAGAGACCCAGACTTTACCCCACCAACACATATAAAAGTCAAGGAAGCGGAATTACAAACCAAAGAAACAATAAAATACCTGGGAGTCACCTTAGACAAACATCTGGACATGAAATGCCATATAGGCAACATTGTCAGAGCGCTCTATTTTAAAATCCGTTCACTCAGGCATCTGCGCTCCCTACTGGAACCAGATGATTTCCGGACCATATACCAAGCACTGATCCTACCGCACTTTGACTTTGCCAATTCCATCTTACAAGGTCTCCCGCAATCCACACTAAACCTGCTACAACTGGCCATGAATGCTGCCGCAAGGATTCTCCACGGAGCCTCCAGAAGTGACCATGTGACTCCGATTTTAAAACAGCTTCATTGGCTACCTATACACGGAAGGATTATCTTCAAAACATTAATCCTCTCATTCAAGGCCATCAAGCGCCTATCCTCCACAGCACTTACTGAACTCATTCATACAGTGCCCCCCAACAGAGCCAGGAGGTCAACAACCCTAAATCTATTAACAACCCCGAAGACCTTGACTAAATGCAATAACACGACAGCGAATAGGGCCTTCAGTCTTTACGTCCCCAAATATTGGAATACACTCCCACCAAACATTCGAGCCATTGCAGACCTGACCCAATTCAGGAAGGCAATCAAATATCACCTCTTCCTCCAATACTACCCAGCCAGCGATGATTCTAGATAGCACCAACCAAGAAACACTGCCTTGTTACAGCCCATTCTCACAATGTCTCAAGTATTCGAAACAGACT
Source organism: Ichthyophis bannanicus (assembly GCA_033557465.1). NCBI lineage: Eukaryota > Metazoa > Chordata > Amphibia > Gymnophiona > Ichthyophiidae > Ichthyophis > Ichthyophis bannanicus. Next base: position 289,979,572 of record CM066043.1, read on the forward strand.
CATTATCTATTGTTCAATTCAACCCTGTTATAGGATTTGTACGTCATGTATATAGCCTATTTCATGTATATAGTTCATGTATATAGTTCAACCCCTGTTATCCAAGTTTATACCCCTGTTCGATGTAAAACCAAACAGAATGTTTGTTTTGGTCACTTTGTTATACTGTGAACCGCGCTGATGCCGAATAGTGCGGTATATAAGCAATTGTAATAAATAAATAAATAAATACTTCAAGCCGGAAGGTTGAGGGTTCAAATCCCACTAGAGGACAGCAACCTTGGGCCGGAAGGACTGGGGTTTCTAGTCCCACAGGTGCTCCTTGTGGTCTTGGGCAAGCCACTTAACCCTCCATAGCCCATGTTCCCTGTAAAAATAGTTATCTCCAAGTTATAATGCCCTGTTCAATGTAATTTCAGTTTGTTCAATGTAAACCGCACTGATGCAGAATAGCGCGGTATATAAGAGAATGTAAATAAATAAAAATAAATAAGACATTGGCTTCAACCCCGGCTTCGATATCTGAATCAATGCCCTTGAAGGACACCGCCGAGGACTCGGCCTCGCATGGTGACTGGGCCCCTGAGGAGCCACGAGATCACGGGGCTCTGGAACAGAGACTCTCCTTTGAAGAGGAGCGTCCCCAGAAGGCATGGACTCCGTCTCAGTTATCATCGAAGGGTGATATCGAGTCCAGGGTGAAAACCCATGGATATTGCCCTAAATGCGTCTCCGAGGGCAGAGGCTGGGAGCAGCCTTTGAAGCTGCACTGGCAGGAGAAGGTGCCTCCTATGGCTTCAGAGGGCCGGTGTAGGACTCCTGAGGCTGTTACCATCGAGGAGTCCCCACTGAAGGAGCCAGCATTGAAGGATGTGGTGCTGGCACCGGCAGCTGCGGAGCACTCCCTCATAACAGAGTAGTTTATTTTATTTATTTAATATACATTTATATACTGTGTTTTCCCAAGTATCAAACACGGTTTACAAGGAACAACAATATGAATTGTACAAACAAATACTCAATTCACTTACATTAAAACTGTTGGAACTATATACATGAAACTGTTGGGTTTACAATATGAATTGTACAAACATGTACTCGATCCACTTACATTAAAGCTATTTACATTAATTTTGAATACTCAATTTACTTACTTTAAAGCTGTTGGAACTATTTACAATAAGCTGTTGGAAAAACTGTTGTATCATTTTTTTACATAGGTTATATAGCATAAGCTTGTGGGATAATGTGCCATCAGGCAGATGGGGAGATTAGTTGCTCAGTCAGACTGTTGTATCAGTTTTTTACATAGGTTATATAGCATAAGCTTGTGGGATAATGTGCCATCAGGCAGATGGGGAGATTAGTTGCTCAGTCAGACTGTTGTATCAGTATTTTACATAGGTTATATAGCATAAGCTTGTGGTATAATGTGCCATCAGGCAGAGGGGGAGATTAGTTGCTCAGTCAGACTGTTGTAGGATTGAGATGTGTTGTTTTCTGTTCTTTTGTGAAAGAGTGTTTGTGGGCTAAAGTGTAGCGTAAATAGATGCGTTTTAATGTTTTTGCGGAATGTTTTGTTGTCATTGACCTCTCTGAGTTCGGCAGGTAACTCATTCCAGAGTGTCGGTGCAAAGTGCGAGTATGCTTTACTGTTTGTCGTTTTCTTGCATTTTCTGAAGTCCTTTGGAACTGTTAATTTGTTGTTATTTTTACTCCTTTGGCTTGTGGTGGGGTTTTCCATATTGATAAGCGTATGTAAGAATGAGGGTGCTAAATTGTTGATAATTTTAAATGATGTTACCAGTATTTTATATTTTATGCGGCTTTGGATAGGTAGCCAGTGTAGTTTGTAGAGGGTAAGCGTGATGTGTTCAATGGCACTGATATTCTTGATAGTTCGAGCTGCAATGTTTTGCACTAGTTGGAGCCTTCTGATTGAGTGTTTGGATGTTCCTTGGAGAATTGCATTGGCGAAGTCAAAGTGAGGCGTGATAAGCGTCTATATTACTGATATGAAGTCCTGTAAGTAGATTAGAGGTCGGAGCTGCTTTAGGAGTTTGAGTTTATAATGTATTTTAGTGACTGTATTCTTGATGTGTGTTTGCATGCTTAGAGTCTGGTCAAGCGTGACTCCTAGATATTTCACCTCCTTCTTTACCAAGATGTCGGAGTCCTGTAGTCGGATGGTTGATGGAGGTATAAAGTTTTGGTTTCTGGTAACGAATAAAAATTCCGTTTTTAAGTGGTTGATATGTAGGTAGTGGGACGTTAGCCATAGTGAGATTTCATTAAAACAGTCTGAGAGCCATTGAGTGGGCAAGTTTTGTATTTTGAATGGGATGTAAAGCATTATATCATCCGTGTAAATGTGGTAATTTACGTGGTGTTTCATGAAGATTGAGCATATGGGCTGCAGATATATATTAAAGAGGAGGGCGGAGAACGCAGAATCCTGGGGGAGTCCTTGCATCTGCTTGAAGGTTTCCAAGGTCTGCTGGTTGATTTGTACAGTTTGAGTTCTGTCATTTAGATATGATGCGAACCAATTCAATACTGTTGTTGTTAAACTTATCTGTTGGAGCCTGGATAACATTAATAGGTGGTTAACACTATTAAAGGCTGCCGTGATGTCTAAAAATAGGAGGATAAATGCCTGTTTTGTGTCATCAATACCTCGTGTCAATGTGTCCATTAGTACCGTGAGTAGTGTTTCCACACCGAGGTAGGGTCAGAAACCGTATTGCTGGTCATCCAGGGAGGCTGATGTTTCGATGTGTTCCTGGAGTTGCATTTGGACCACTTTTTAGGTAAGTTTTGCCAGAATGGGATTTATTTATTTAGCTGTATTTATATCCCGCTTTTTACTGGGTCAAAGCGGTATACTAAAAGCAGGATACTAGAGATACTGTAGGTCTGTATGAGTTGGGGGAGGTTTTGTCAAGGCTATTATTTTTTAATATTGGGCAGATTTGTGCGTGTTTGAGAGTTGGTGGCAAGTATCCATGCGTGAGAAAGAGGTTAATCATTGGGAGGATGAATGATGAGAGTTCTGGTAATGCAGTTTTCAGCCAGTGTACTGGGCAGGGATCAAGGTAAGATGTTGTGGTGTTTAGTTTAGTGATGGTGTTCTTAAGGTTTTCTTTTGAGATTGGTTGAAAATTAGACCAGGAGTTGGAAGGATCAGATTGTGCTATTATGGTTGTAATGGATGTTTGTGCTATAGGCTTAACTTTATTCATATAGTGTATAACTAGTGTTTGAGGGGATATGTCACGTTCGGTAGAAGAGGAATTGTAATTTTTACTAGTTAGGTTTTGCACAATGTTAAATAGCTCTCTGGGACGGTTTAGGGATTTTGACAGGATACCTGAGTAATAGTTTTTCTTCGACATGTCAATGGACTTCTTGTATTTTGTGAGTAGGGCCTGGTAGTCTGCAAGATGTTCTAGCGATTTTGTGCGGCGCCATCTTCGTTCAGTCTTTCTTAATTCTGTTTTTAATGTTTTGGTGGAAATTTGGAACCATGGGGCGTTTTTACATTTTCTAGTTGGGTTGGAGTGTAAGTTGCTGGCTCTTGAGCGCAGCCTGGCTGCCTTTATGGCATAGCACAAGCCTCGGGAGCTGGAACCTCCAGTTCCTCGGGGCCAGTGACAGCACCATCCACCACTGGTGCTTCGCTGGTAGAGGTCCTGCCATTTCTCGAAAAACATGCTGTGTTTCCCCCCCTCCCAAGTATATCGGGCTTTGAGTGCAGGGAACCGAGGTTGCCTAGTCTCCCCCACCGGAGCATTGACGTGGTTCCCTTTACCTCGGGCAAAGGAGCTGGAGATCCTCCAATATCCAACTCCCCTGAAGGAGGCCATCACCATCCTGGTACACCCTATCCAGGAAAGGTTACTACTGAGGATGTGGGAGAGCCCGGATACTGTGCCAGTTGTGAGAATGCATCTCGATTTCATGTATTGAGTCAGCAAGAGCCAAGGCTTTGAGAAAACACAATTACCTCACAACTCCATGGTTGTGGAATTGGCCATGAGCCGTTTTAAGAATAACAAGACGCACTCCTCGTTGCCCCTCAGGGAAGCACGCAGCATGGATGGGTTTGGCAGGAAATGTTACCAGGATTTGATACTCGTAGCCCATATCCAAACATATACCAGCTGTCAATGGGCATGTATTTGAGATACCTGGCAGGGGAGCTTGCCGGGTTCTCGGCTGACTTATCTAGAGACCATCTTGAGTGCTTCTGGAGCCTGGTGGCTATGATCAAGGAATGCTCCAAATACGTGACTCGTGCAGCCTACGATGACTTTGAGTCCATGGCTAACGTGGCTGCGGTGGGCATTGGTGTCTACTGCCTGGCATGGCTACAGTCAGACTTCGAGCAATGGGTTCAGGACAAATTGGTTGATGTCCCATGTTGGGGTGAGAACCTTTTTGGCAAGCCCATGATGGAAAAGGAAGGCCGCAGAGTTGGAGAATGAACAGATCACCATGAACAGGTTCTCAAGAGACACCACTGATCCTTCCTGACCAAAGACCTTGTTGGAAAAAGTCCTATCTGAAGAAAAAGGTCTACTGGACTTATGTCCTGTACCATTCATACCAATCACAGGAGCATAAGACCAAGGGCCAGAAGCAAATTTGGCCTAAAGCCCCAAGCAGCATCACAATCACAACCTGGGGGGTGGGGGGGCCTTTGACTCCCTGACCATGGCACTTCTTCCCCTTTCAGATTCCATGCCGCAGCACATTGAGGGATATCTCACATCATTTGTCCATCGTTGACCCAGCATAACCACTGATGCCTGGCCTCTACAAGTGGTAAGGGAGGGCTACATTCTTCACTTCGATCAGACCCTCCCCTACTGTTCTTTACATGGGAGTATCCTTTGGAACCTTACCATCAAGAACTTCTTCAGCAAGAGCTCAAGGCTCTTTTGCAGGAAAGAGCAGTGGAAGTAGTTCCACTGTCTCAAACGAGAGAGGGATTCTACTCTCGCAACTTCTTGGTTCCAAAGAAAACAGGTGGCTTCCATCCCATTCTCGATCTCCGCAATCTCAATTGCTTCCTAGTGAACGAGAAGTTCCAGATGGTATCCCTTGGAATGTTGCTGTCCTACTTCCAGCGGGAAGATTCCCTATACTGCTTGGATCTAAAAGATGCCTCTACCTACATCGTTATTCACCCCCTGCACCGAACATAAGAACATAAGATATGCCATACTGGCTCAGACCATGGTCCATCAAGCCCAGTATCCTGTTTCCAGCAGTGGCCAATCTAGGTCACAGGTATCTAGCAGTTTCCCCAAATGACACAGGTTCCACAATGTTTGTATGGGGGCAAGCAGTGGATTTCCCATGTCCCCTTTAATGATGGTTTATGGATCTTTCCTCCAGACAGAGAAGGGGCTGTTGTGGGTCATGGGATATTAAAGGTGAGCCATATTGCAGAACATTTGGAGGGATTGAAGAGAGACAATTGGAATGAAGCCAGTCAGAGACAGAGGATAAACAGGCCATTTGACTCTGAAGATATGCCCTAACTTCAATATTTTTCTTGTATCCTTCAGGGATACATTTTTCCGAATCATGCGTTCTTGGGCAACTGTCGCCTTTCCCCTATTATCTAGTTTAAAAGCTCCACTATCTCCTTTTTTAAAGGTTAATGCCAGCAGCCTGGTTCCATTCTGGATAAGGTGGATCCCATCATTTCAGAAAAGCCCCTCCTTTCCCCAAAATTTTGCCCATTTCCTAACAAATCCAAAATCCTCTTCCTTGCACCATCGTCTCATCCACGCATTGAAACTTTTGGGTCCTGTGCATGGAACGGGAAGCGTTTCGGAGAATGCTGTCTTGGAAGTTCTGGCTTTCAACTTCCTACCTAAAAGCCTAAATTTGGCCTCCAGTACCTCCCTACCACACTTTCCTATGTCATTGGTACCAACATGTAGCAAGACAGTAGACTCCTCCCCAGCACTATCTAAGATCTTGTCTAGGTCCACTACCTTCGCACTAGGCAGACATGTTACCAGGTGATCCTCACGTCCACCAGCCACCCAGCTATCTACATGCCTAATGATCGAATCACCAACTATACCAGCTGTTCTTAACCCTTCTCTCGTGGGCACATGGCCCTGGAGAAACCTACTCAGTGTGAGAGGGTTTTACATCACCTGGAGGACTGGTCCTAGCTACAGGATCACTTCCTGCCACTCCATGGTAATGTTCTCCGTCATGTGACCTCTCTCCTCCATGGCAACAGGGATACTGCCAGACTGGAGGTGGGATTTTCAGTACTACATCCCTGTAAGTCTCGTCTATGTACCTCTCTGTCTTCCTTATGTTCTCCAAGTCTGCTACTCTAGTCTCCAGAGATTGACGTCGTTCCCTGAGAGCAAAGAGCTCCTTGAACCTAGTGCACACATAAGACCCGTCACCAACACTAAATGCAAAAGACTGGAAAGCCCACATCTCACTGCTGGACTGCTATCTGCATCTTAGTTTTATAGCGGTGTTTAGGTATTTAAGTTGTTTACTTACTTAGGTTTGCTGGGGATACTTATACTAAGAAAACTATACCTAATACGTTTAATTGACTTTGTTCACCTCAAGATTAATTAATCTCAGGTTGTGCATGATGAAGATAAACAGCTGCACCTGAGAGTGAATATGGATACCTCTTTCCCGTTAAGAGGTTTAAGCACCTATAAAGCTAGGATTATCCCAGGGGGGGGTGGGAGTCAGAGCAGGAGGGGAGGGAAAGAAGATTTATTAAACTTGGCTGGGACACAGTGCCCTGTCCTGTGCTTCTAAGGTAAAGCCTTACCAATTTCCTGGGTGATTCACACAGCCCTCGGTTTCATAGAAGGGGCCTTTTAAATTGCCCCTTTGATCTATCACTTGCCTTTAATATCTATTTAAGGCAACTTCACAGATATTTTGCCTCTAATTGGAAGTGTTCTTTGTAAAGGTCACTAGAAACAAGTTTGTTTTTCTTTCTACTCAGAGACTATTGTACTTGTATGCTAAGCTATATTCTGATTTGATTTAAGTGAAAAAGCTCTCTAGAAGCAAATTTATTTCAGTAACTATTTACTCTGTTTTACTTTCAAGGTTAAGTTATATGCTGATTTGATTTAAATGGAAAGCTCTCTAGAAACAAATTTATTTCAAAATCTGTTTACTGTTTTATGTTCTATGCTAAGCTATTCCCTGCTTTGACTTAAATACAAAGCTCACTGGTGGTACTAAGACCTGACTGACTCAGCAAAAACACTGTCTTCTAAATATACAGATTTATCAGCTTTAACCCCAAGAAGTCCTTTTTACCCCAAAGATTTAGAGTTTATTCCAGAAGATTGGACTCAGAAGTGTAGATCTACTTCCAGTTGTAGCAGTCCCTTTTGGTAGTCCGGCAGTACCTCTGCTTCGTCATCAGCGGACACCCCAAGGGTTTTCACAAAATGTCTAGCAGTCGTAGCCACTTTTCTTTGCAGGGAATCTTCATCTTCCCCTATCTGGACGACTTGTTGATCAGAAGCTGGATACCGGACGAGGTCTGTCTCTCTGCGCAATGCACCATCCAGGTGCTGGAGAAGCTGAGCTTTGTCATCAACTATCCAAAGTCCCACCTGCAACCCACTCATTGCTTCAAATTCATTGGGGTTTTCCTCGATACCACTGCAGCCAGAGCCTACCTTCCGTCGGACAGGGCCCAGTGCCTCATTGCTCTGGCCCAGGACGTCCAACATTGCTCAACGGTCTCGGCTCGCCAAATGTTTCACCTCCTGGGCCACATGATCTCCACTGTTCACGTAACTCCATCTGCCCAGCTTCAGCACTGAAGGACTCCCTTTCCTAGTGGCAGCACCAACTCATCTGCTAGTGGGGTTTCCTTTCCAGGCTCCTGCACACCAGCAGGTGCTGATCATGGATGCCTCCAAACTGGGCTGGGGAGCTCATCTCACTGGCCTATGTACCTGGGGACTGGACGACGGGAGAGAGTTTCCATCAGATAAAGTTTCTCAAGCTCAGGGTAGTAGTGATTGCCCTTCAAGTCTTCCAGCAACAGCTGTCCCACCAGGTAGTCCTCATCCAGACAGACAACCAGGTGGCGATGTTTTGCATCAACAAGCAGGCTGGCACGGGCTTATACCTCCTCTGCTGGGAGGCCGTTTTACTCTGGGGATTTGCCAGCAAGAACGGCATGCTTCTCTGGGTGGTCTACCTCCCTGGATAAGACAATATATTGGTGGACAGGCTCAACAGAGTGCTGCAGCCGCATGAGTGGACTCCCAATACACAAGTAGCCTGCAACATCTTCCAGGGCACTCCGTCCATGGACCTTTTACCCGCTCCTCACAATGCCCAGCTGCCGTTGTTCTGCTCCAGAGTTCCCTGTCAGTCGGGTAGCCTCTGATGTATTCCTCCTGAACTGGGGCAAGGACTTGCTTTATACTTACCCACCAATTTCCTTGGTGGGCAAGTCCCTTTTCAAGGTCCAGATAAGCAGGGCCACCATGATACTCACTGCCCAGGCAACTGTGATATCCACTGTTGCTTCGCCTCTCCTGGTCACCTGCTCTTCACCTTGGCAACACTCTGGATCTGATCTCTCAGGAGGAGAAGACCCTCGTTCAGCCCAATCTCAGATTCCTTAGCCCTCACGGTTTTAATGCTGAGAAGGTAGCTCTTGCTCAGTTTTGCCTGCCTAGGCATGTGGAGAATATTCACCTTGCATCCTGCAAGGATTCCACCAGATGTGCATTTGCCTTCAAATAGCGCAGAGAGCCCTTAACCCTTTTTCCTGCTTGGTGGAGCAGGTCCTCGCGTACTTCTACACATGCTAGCTTGAAGTCTAACTCAATCTGAGTGCATTTTATTGCTCTGGTGGCCTACCAACATACGATAGATGGTTGTTCCCTTTCCACTCATCCCCTCATTGGCCACTTCATGAGGAGCTTTTTGCTATCACGTCCACCGTTCCAACCACCACCGGTGGGTGGGACCTTAATGCGGTCCTTGGACAGCTGCTCACTTCATCTTTTGAGCTGCCGGCCACCTGCCTTCTCAAGTTTCTGTCCTGGAAGGTCAATCACTTACTTTGGTGTGCAGAGTCAGTGAACTTTAAGTGCTGGTTGGCACATGCGCCCTATACCAGGTTCCACAAAAATAGGGTGGTCCTACGCACTCATCCTAAATTTCAGCCTAAGATGGTTTCACCTTTTCATCTTAACCTGTCAGTGGTACTCCCCACCATCTTTCCCCAGCCTCAAAAAAACAGGGCAGAGGCCTCTCTCCATACCCTGGATTGTAAGAGGGCATTGTCCTTCTATCTTGAATGAACAAAAGCCCACCGCCATTCCTCCCAGCTCTGCGTTTCTTATGGTCCAAACTGGCTGGGCATGGCAGTTTCTAAGCATACCCTTTCCATCTGGGTGGCTATCAGCATTTCCTTTGCTTATGCCTAGGCTGGACTTTCCTTAGAATGTCATGTTATGGCGCAGTGTTCACACCATGCCAGCGTCTGTAGCTAACCTGCGCTCGGTCTCCTTGCTGGAGATCTGTAGAGCTGCAATGTGGTCTTCTGTCCGCACTTTCGCAGCCCATTACTGCTTCACTGAGAATTCCGGCGTGACAGCACCTTCAGCCAAGTTATCCTCCAGTACCTCTTTGGGAATTAATGCAACACCTTCCCTCTGGCGCTTCTGTCTGTCCAGACTACTGGAGAGTTGTTCTCTTTCTTGATGCCGGAACTGTATGTCGACTCTTGGAACCTTTCAGCGTCTTTTCTGCTGTTCTTCCGCTGTTCTTCATGGTTCGTTTTTTTGGGGGTTTCCCCGTTGGGTGATTTACAGATTTTTTTCGGTAGCTTGTAGCTAGAGAGTCCCGTATGTGAGGACTGACTTCCTGCTTGGTCCCGGAGAACACGTGGCTACTCACCTGTAACTGGTGTTCTCTGGGAGCAGCAGGAATCCATCCTCACAACCCTCCTTCCTCCCCATGGAGTTGTTTTTTCTTTTTGGATCCATTAATCTATGTCATCATACTGAGGTAAGATGGCTCCGTTTGGGTGGGAAGGCGAACATGCTTGTGTGCTGAATCTACCAAAGGCTTTCTGTGAAAGCTGGGGAGCGTTCACATGCGAGGAAGTCACACATATGTCAGGTCTGATTCCTGCTGCTCCTGGAGAACACACAGGTGAGTAACCACTCTTTTTATTATCCATTCCCTCCCTCATGATTCCTAGCATTTTATTTGCTTTCTTGGCCGTGACTGCACAGAGGCTTTCAATGTATTATTCACTAGGATACCCAGATCCTTTCCCGGAGTGGTGGAACCTTTCATTGTGTAACCAAAGTTTGGGTTGTTTTTCCTGAAGTACGAAACTTTGCACTTGTCCGCATTAAATTTCATCTGCCATTTGGATACCTAGCCTCTCATTTTATCAAGGTCCTCTTGCAATTTTTTTTACAATCCTCTTATGTTTTTAACAACTTTAAATAATTTTGTGTCATCTGCAAATTTGATCACCTTACTCATTATTCCCATTTCCAGGTCATTTATGCATATGTTAAAAAGCAGAGAAATTGGTCATTTAGCCCTACTCTCTGTTTTCTATCTTTTAACTAGTTGCTAATGCACAAAATACATTGCCTCTAATCATTGACTCTTTATTTTCCCCAAGAGTCTCTCATGAGGGACCTTATCAAAGGCTTTCTGAAAATCCAGATAGCTCTCCTATTGTAAATAGTTCAATGATCGCAAATAGTTTGCTGTTATATATACTATATAACCAAAGTGTTATTTGTTCAGTGTAACTGGTGTTCTGTTCACTGTAAACAGCTTTGATCCAGTGAAAATCAGTATATAAGCCTAGCTAAATAAATAAAATAAATACACTATGTCAACCAGCTCACCTTTATCTACCTGTTTCTTCACACCTTCAAAAAAATATAACAGACTAGTAAGACAAGACTTTCTTTGGCTAAATTTATGTAGGCTTTCGCCCATTAAACTATGACTTATCTACATGTTTAGTAATTTTAGTTTTTATAATGCTTTTCTATCATTTTGCCTGGAACTGATGTCAGACTCACTGGGTGGTAGTTTCCTGGATCACCCCAGAGCCCTTTTTAAAAACTGGCGGTACATTGGCCACTCTCCAATCTTCAGGTTCTACAGTGATTTTAATGATCACAGATTTCTAATAGGTCTGCAATCTCATATTTCAGTTCTTTTAGTACCCTGGTACTTATACCATCTGGTCCAGGTGATTTGCTACTCTTTAGTTTATCAAATAGCTGTATTACATCTTCTTAGTTTATCGAGATTTGTTTCAGTTCCTCTAATATATCACTTTTAAATACTATTTAAGGCATGGCTAACATCTTTACATCATCTTCAGTAAAGACCGAAGCAAAGAATTAATTCATTCTCTCTGCTATAACCTTGTCAGCGCCCCTTTTACTCCTCTATCATCTAATGGTCCAACTGACACTTTCACCGTTTTTTTGCTACAAATGTACTTTCTGAATAAAGTATAGCCTGGTATAGTTACATCCCAGTCATGGTTTTCTGTGAACCATGTTGCTGTAACTGCCACCAAATCCAAGTCAGCTTCTCCTATTAAAGCTTCAACATCTGGGATCTTATTTCCCATGCTACGGGCATTTATACACAGTGCTTTCCATATGTTGTTCCTTTTACCCATTTCCATAAAGGTATTTAATGTTTCACTTACCTGGGGGCTTTCACTTACCTGTGGGCTTTCTTCACCCATCCCCAATGAATCTAGTTTAAAGCCCTCTTTGGTAGACTAGCCAGTCTGCTACTGAAGACATGTCAACCTTTCTTGGACAGATGGATGCCATCTCTGCTCTGCAACCCTTGGAACAGCATCCCATGGTCCAGGAAACCAAAACGCTCTCGATGACACCATCCACGCAGCCATGCATTTATCTCCAGGATGCGAGCTTCTCTGCCTTGGCCTTTACCCTTAACAGGGAGGATTGAAGAGAACACCACCACCCTCTATCCCAGAGCCAAGAAGTCACTTTTGATACGCTCAGATGGATACCTGGTAGTATCATTTGTGCCGACATCGATTAGCAACATTGGGTAATAGTGGGCTTCATGAGTCTCGGCAAACTCTCCATAACATCTTGGATTTTGGCACCTGCCAGATAGCATACCTCTCTGGACATCGTCTGGCCGGCAGATGGATGCCTCAGTACCCCTCAGAAAAGAGTCACCAACCATCACTACCCTTTGCTTCCTTGTGGTCACTGATTCTGCAACTTTGGGGTGCTCGAGCTCTGGTTCTTCCCTTTTCAGTGATGCTTTCACCTCCTCCACTTCCAGGGCTGCATAATGGTTTTTCATTTCAAGGGCTGGAGAAGTTGAATTGGTGATTCTGCAGGCCCTGGTGACTTGTGTCCAACCTTCGTCATTCTGTAGGCTCCCATCTTCTCCTCTGCTGGAGAGCTTGGATGTTGCAAGAAGCATCTCATCAATGTACTTCTCACTCTCTTGAATGCTCCTCAGCCTCGCCACCTCCTCTCCGAGTTCCTCAGCTAGTTTCCTGAGAGCTTCTGCCTGCAGGCATCCTGCAGATGGAACTGGTCCTTCAACTGGCATTGGGACCTCTGTCTGGACAGATGCAGAAGCTGTAATGGGGGCAACAGCTTTGGCTCTGCTCTTGCTTCCACCTGTTGCACGCGCGCTGCCTGGGCCTCCAGACAGCCCTTTAACTTCTCGAATGATGCGTGCAGGTGGGAAAGTCTTTTGTCTAAGACTGCATTCAAAGAGCGGGTAATTTCTCTTATCAACTCATCATGGAGAACTACAATCTGTATCGGCTGCTCCGCCGCCATTTTGGTGTTATGTTTCTTGCTTGTTTCAACGGTCACAGGGACATACCCTTCAGACTCTTTTACTTTGGGTCATTCTCTCTCTTTCTATACTTCTACTCTGCCGCCTTCGGGTGTCAGGGAGCTCAAAGTGGACCTGAAAATAGAAGCTTTAGCCAGAAAACTGTGAGTCCGGAGCAGAGCTCTTCAGCGAGGCACCTGCTCAGCTCCGCGTCAACACGTGGTCCCCCCGTATATTAGCTATTAAATACCTATCTTCATATGAGTTCTTCTCTTGCAGCCTAGTTGGTATGGTTGGCCAGTATCCTCCTGCCTTGGCCCTTCTGCATCTGTATCAAGGTCTGGATCTGCTGCATACTTTTCTTCAGGTGAAGGTTGTCAGCATCTCAGTGCCAGTGTGGTGAGCACGTGGCAAGCCATGAATATCTGACATGCCCTGGCAGGGCTATATAGCAGTTGCTCCCACTAATCTTGAGCTGGCCAAATGTTCTCTCAATGATGGTGTATTTTGGCCCTGTTCTACCATTCCTCTGCCTGTGTGTGGTGCCATGATGGGGGTCAGGAGCCACTGCCTCTGTGGGTAACTTCTATCATCTGCATAGGTAGAAGGAGAGTGGACATGTATTAGGGTATTGCAGCAGAGTGTTTTATGTGCTGAGAGGGCATGCAGCTCTGGGCTGTTTGGCCAAGTGCTGCAGCTTGTCAGATGGCTGCCTGGGTGAGAATGTTCACAGTCTTGGCAAGTGCATATATCAATATGATTTGCAAGGGATTGTGGGAAATGCAGTCCATTCACACCAGACACAGCTGCTCACAATAATTAGTTGTGCTTGAGTGTAAAGCCAATAAGATATTTATTTATGGGGTTATTTCTCCCAACACAGATATGCTTGGTAGCACATAAAACAGGATACTTGCTTTCAGTGTTAAACTTAGAAAAACAAAATCAGGAAAACAACAGCTGAACTTGTCAGGCAATCAAATGAAAAGAATAAAGACCTGGTTGGTAACAAACTGGTCTTTTCTGTAGGCTCTAGCTAATAATTTCTTAGCAGTGCATCAAACAACAAGCAAATCCCACAAAGAAAGGAAAAACTGTTCTTTTCAGGTTAACTTCTTATATCTTCACACATAGACTCAGAAGTGATTCCCTCAGAGCTCACAAGCAATTAGGTAAGGCTCAATTGCTAGCAGTTACCCAGCTGAAACCCCTTAGCTGGCTTGCTTTCTACTGTGTGGCTCAAATCCTACTTCAGGAGCTTTTCTGAGTAGATTAAAGAACAAGTTTGTATTTCTTTGTGATGGTTGTTGTACTTTGTAACAGTAAATTACCAAAGGAGTTTAGACAGAGAGCAATCCATGTATTCACAGCCTGTATCTATAACCGCTCCCCCTTCCTCAACAATCATCGGTTCAATATCATGGATTGGCACAGAGGAATTTCTCAATGGAGCACTTTCAGGAGAATACTTGTTTCCCTGCTGTCTTTCAAGGTTATAGCTAGGGCATAGATCAGTGTTCATACCTGAGCTTCCATTGCTGTTAGAGTTCCTCTCTAAATAGCCTGGCCAGTATGTAGTCCAGTTTTTATGTCCAGCCTTCCAATCCAGATCCCTGGACACTGGATCTCTCTTCACATATCTTCTGGCACGGGTCCTAGGGTCCCTTCCACGTGCAGCCGTCTTCCTCACAGGTACCATCTGGAGATTCCTAGCTCTGCAGCACCATTCCTCTGGCTTTCCCCAGTCCAATGGTGTATGCTGGCCTTTTGAATGTCTCCCAGTATACGTACTGCTCTAGACTCCTTTAGACCTCCCAAATGCTTTTCTCTTCTTTCTTCCAAAGGGTTTCTTGCCCTCTCTGTCTGTCCGCTCTGGCTTCTGCTTCTGATGATCCTCCAGATGATGAAGACGTCCAAGCTGAGGATGTCCAAGCTGATTCTGAGGATCTCCCAGATGAAACTGAGGATGAGGATAATTCTCTGTAGAATAAACTCTACCTTTATTCTGCTTAGATGAGTGCTCCACCCTAGCACAGCGCAGCTGTGCTGAATCAGGCCCTGCCCTTTGAGATGAGTGCTTGGGGATTACCTCATAGCCTTCTTGATTGAACACACGTTTCCTCACTTCAGCTCCTCTAATGGCTGTTGGAAACCTGGTGCATTCTGGGACTGGTAGTCTTTTATGGACAAATTCTGTTTTCTTATTTCTACCAGAACTGACAGGTTGCTTGTTCAGAGTCACTTCACCTTTACTATAGCTCCTTCCTGAGCTATGATAAGCTTCCTTATCACAAGCTGCATCCTGCAAGCATGTGCGTGTCTAAGTGATGGAGTGAGCTGGTGCAGGGCTTATCTAGCACTAAGTGACCTGTTCAAAATCCCATATACACCATCAGCCTTCAAGCAATATAATATTTTTGTCGGACTTTTGCACCAAAGGCTGCCATCAAAAAGCTGCCCTTCTTATCAGTCCTTTTTAATCTTTTTAAATAATAGTGATCATGTAAAATTACTTTTAAAATATCAATGTTCAATATCAACACATCGCGTTTTGAACTTGCTATCAGCTAAGTTTTGCATCAGGATAACATTGATACACTTATCTGCACCAGAGATTTATGTCTTCCATCAGAATTTGTGCTGAAAAACTCCTCCAAGCCGGAGTTCAAGAAACATCAGTGTTTCACTACATAGCTGGAACCTACTGACTTCTGAACCAAAATGGCCGTGGCCTCTTTTTAAAGCTTTGGAGCTCCACCTCTAGCTGGACTCTTAAAGGAACAGCCATAGTTAGAGTACACTAGTGTATCTGCTGATTTAAACCCAGTGGGTGTACAGTATTTAAGGTGCAGATCCAAAACTGTTCCTTATAATTTCTACCCCTCCAGAGGAATGGAATATGTTCACTAACACACCATCTCAATTGCCCAAATGAATGATCATGCTGTATACAGTGCTCTTCAATAGGAGCCCCTTGCTCTCACATCCGCTGTATCATACTACGTTTAGTGCAGCCAATATAAGCTTTATTACATGGACATATTAAAGCATATACAGTACTACAAAACGTAGTCTGATACGTGGTCCGATATTTATTTTTCAAAATTTTGCCAGTAACGTGATATTACCAGGATTCACCCTTTACAGTTGTAGAACAAAATTCACATACACTACAGGCCAAATGACCAGAAGGTAAAATCAAAGTAGAACTGTCATCCTCCAAGTAATAGATTTGCTTACAAAATTGGCAATATTCTTCCCCCACCATTAGGCGACTATTGATGAAGATGTAAAGCAAGAATAAACTTGCAAAATATGTCAGTGTTTATAAATTATTGCCGCTATATGAGATCCCCGGACAGAAAATGGTAATACACAAACCAAAGGCTCAATTTTATCCTAGGTCTCTTGTGCCTTACGTTGCAATAATAATTTCCATTGTGCATACAAACCCTTTAGATATGCCTTCTTAATAACAGTAAACAGGTAACCATGATCTACATATTTTTTCATCAGTACCTCAGCTTGTATTTCTTGATCGTCCTTTGTAGAACAAATTCTTCGAGCACAAAGAAATTGACTTACAGGCAGTCCTGTTTTTAAGTTCTTGGGATGATAACTGGAAAATTGTAGTAAATTATTTCACACTACAGACTTTTGATATAAAGTGGTTGTTAATGAAGTACCTGCACGAATAACAGTAATGTCCAAAAATGAAATCATCTTTTGATCAAAGGAGCATTCAAATTGAAGATTAGGTTTTCAACTGGATAGCAAAAGAGCCTGTAAAGATCCAAAGGCTGAAAATACCATCTAAATCAAATCTGTGACATCCAAGAAGAGATGTACAAATAATCCTTTTCAAAAGCCACTACATAAGGAGCTACAGTGATCACACCGGCCGCTTCTTGTTGATCTATGTTTGTGCATAATAACAGCACATCAGAAGTCACGAAGCAGATTTCTCCTTGTAAATCATTGATCTCAGATAAAATGTTAAGCAATGCATGCTATCCTGTAAATAGAAAGTAGCCTGTTTTGCTAACGGATTCAAAATTTGATCTGTGAATATTGAAAGAGGCTCCAAAACTGAGTTATTACCAGCTACAATAGGGTGACCCAGGGGGTCTTCCAACCGTTTGTGTATCTTTGGTACTGTATAAAAGACAGGAATTTGAGGAAATTTATTCAACAAAAATTGAAATGCTCTCTGTACGCCATGACATTTAGAGGAATTTTCATATAGTACCACTGAAACCCATAGATAGGGGACCTATGTATTTCGCAGCCACTTCTAAGTGTGTAAATTCCTTTAAGTACTGGGCTATTTATTTAACAATTTTTCTTTTTTTTATACCACCTTATCATGTATTCAAAGCGGTTTGCATTGTAATTTGAACCAAGAATGATGCATAAAACAGGGGAGATCTAACTTGGATGCTTAAAAGGGGGGGGGGGGGCGGGATGGCAAAGTAGCAAACAAGATTCATACGTTTCTAGGGTTCCAGTATATATACACTGTGATACCTGGGTACAAACTATATCGTAATGACAGAGCTGATCAAATTGGTGGAGGGGTTGCTCTCTATGTTAGAGAGGGCATTGAGTCAGAAAGGATTAAAGTTTTGCAGGAAACAAAATTTGCTGTAGAATCTCTATGGATTGAAATCCCATGTAAAAGGGGGAAGGCAATGGCAGTGGGGGTGTACTATCGAGCGCCTGGCCAGAATGACCAAATGGATGATGAAATGCTCAAAGAAATCAAGGAAGCTAACAAACGTTACAGCGCAGTAATAATAATGGGTTATTTCAATTACCCCAGTATCGACTGGGTCAGTGTCACTTCAGGACATGCTAGGGAAATAAAGTTCCTAGATGAAATAAATGACTGCTTCTTGGAGCAGCTGGTTCATGAACCGACCAGAGGGGAAGCCATATTAGACCTGGTCCTTAGTGGAACACCAGATCTAGTGCAAGGTTGTTGGGGCCACTGGGCAATAGTGATCATAGCATGATCACCTTTGATTTAATTAGTGGAGGAGGGATAGTAAAGAAATCCACAGTACTACCTTTTAACTTTCGAAAGGGAGACTATGATAAAATGAGGAAAATAGCTAAGAAAAACTAAAAGGAGCAGTTGCAAAGGTTAAAGACTTACATCAAGCTTGGGTGTTGTTGAAAACTACTATCTTGGAAGCCCAGACCAGCTGTATTCCACGCTTTAAGAAAAGTGGAAGGAAGTCCAAAAAACTGCCAGCATGGTTTAAAGGTGAGGTCAGAGAGGCTGTTGTTGCCAAAAAAGCATCTTTCAGGAAATGGAAAGAAGAGCCAAACGACGAAACCTGGAAACAGCACAAGCACTGGCAAGTCAAATGCAAGGCATTGATAAGGCAGGCAAAGGGAGAATTTGAGAAGAAGCTTGCTGCGGAAGCAAAAACGCGAAATAAAGACTTTTTCAAGTACATTCGTAGCAAAAAACCTGTGAGAGAGTCAGTTGGTCCATTAGATGATAGAGGGGTTAAAGGAGCACTAAGAGGCAACAATGCGATAGCGGAGAGACTGAATGAATTCTTTGCTTCGGTCTTTACTGAGGAAGATGTAGGGATGTTACCCATGGCTGAAGTGGTATTTAAAGGTGCGGAAGAATTGAAAGAAATATCGATACATCGGGAAGATGTATTACAACTATTAGATAAACTGAAGAGTAGCAAATCACCTGGGCCGGATGGTATACATCCAAGGGTGTTGAAAGAACTGAAATATGAGATTGCAGACCTGCTATTATTTATCTGTGAACTATCATTAAAATCATCTCTAATACCTGAAGATTGGAGGATCGCCAATGTAACACCAATTTTTAAAAAGGGTTCCAGGGGTGATCCGGGAATCTACAGACCGGTGAGCCTGACGTCTGTACCGGGAAAAATGGTAGAAACCATCATAAAGAATAAAATTACTCAGCATGTAGATAGTCATGGCCTAATGGGAGACAGCCAACATGGCTTTAGACAAGGATTATCTTGTCTTACTAATCTGTTATGTTTTTTTGAAGGTGTGAATAAACAGGTGGACAAAGGTGAATCGGTTGATATTGTGTATCTGGACTTTCAGAAAGCCTTTGACAAGGTCCCTCATCAGAAACTTTTGGCAAAACTAAAGAGTCATGGGATAGGAGGCAGTGTACTATTGTGGATCAGGAACTGGTTAAAAGATAGAAAGCAGAGGGTAGGGCTAAATGGCCAATTTTCCCAATGGAGAAAGGTGAATAGTGGTGTACCCCAGGGATCTGTGCTGGGTCCGCTGCTTTTTGACATATTCATAAATGACCTGGAAAGTGGAATAACGAGTAAGGTTATCAAATTTGCAGATGACACAAAACTATTTAAAGTTGTTAAAACCCAAGAGGATTGTGGAAAATTGCAAGAGGATCTTGATAAATTGGAAGACTGGGCATCAAAATGGCAGATGAAATTTAATGTGGACAAGTGCAAGGTTAAGCACCTAGGGAAGAACAACCCAAACTATGGTTACACAATGCAAGGTTCCACATTAGGAACCACCTCCCAGGAAAAAAGATTTAGGCGTCATTGTGGATACCATTTTAAAACCCTCGGCCCAGTGTGCAGCGGCGGCCAAGAGAGCAAATAGAATGCTAGGTATGATAAGGAAAGGAATGGAAAATAAAACAAAAGATATTATAATGCCTCTATATCGTTCCATGGTGAGACCGCACCTTGAATATTGTGTGCAATTTTGGTCGCCGTATCTTAAAAAGGATATAGAGTTATTAGAAAAGGTTCAGAGAAGAGCCACCAAAAAGGTAAAGGGGATGGAAGGATACTCCTATGAAGAAAGGCTAAAAAGGTTAGGGCTCTTTAACCTGGAAAAGAGACGGCTGAGGGGAGATATGATAGAAGTCTATAAATTAATGAATGGAGTGGAACGGGTAAACGTAGATCGATTGTTTACCTTATCAGAATATAGAAAGACTAAGGGACATGCAGTGAAGCTACAGGGTAAACTATTTAAGAGTAATAAAAGAAAATATTTTTCCACTCAACGTGTAATCAAACTCTGGAATTTGTTACTGCAGAACCTGTGTCTTTTGGGGAAACTGCTAGGTACGTATGACCTAGATTGGCCACTGTTGGAAACAGGATACTGGGCTTGATGGACCTCGGTCTGACCCAGTATGGCATTTCTTATGTTCTTATGTTCTTATGTAGTAAAGGCTGTTAGTGTAGCTGGGTTTAAAAAAGGTTTGGACAAGTTCCAGGAGGAAAGGTCCATAAACCATTATTAAGAAGGGACCCAGGATATCAATGCTTGAACCAGTACAAGCATGGTGGAACCTGTGTCTCTTGGGGAAACTGCTAGGTATATATGACCTAGATTGGCCACTGTTGGAAACAGGATACTGGGCTTGATGGACCTTGGTCTGACCCAGTATGGCATATCTTATGTTCTTATATATATTTTTTTTATTATTTGATTTTATATGCCTCGCTATTTTGAAATCAGTGCGGTTTGCACAGAAGAGGAACAATAAAATGTTTTACATTGAACAGGAACAGTACATGTTTAACATTGAATAGGGACATCAACTTGGGTAGTAACAGGGGGAACTAAATTACAAGTTGGTAAGTGGCTCATAAGAGTAACTAGCATGGGGGAAGTTGTAGCTGTGGGATTGACAGACCTTGTCTCTAGCATAGCTATGGTATGTAGTGATAGAATAGTTGGAACAATTGAGTCTTTATTGCTTTCCTAAAGGTTGATATATAGTCCATGGATAGGAGGGGTGGTAGGGGAAGTAAATTATTGTTAGAGCAGTACAGATAAATCAGGGGGGAAGGGAAGGGAGAGGGTTAGGCAATAGGAAGACAGGGAAGGGGAATTAGAGAATGGCTAGAGAGGGACTTGGGCGGGGGGGGGGGGGGAGGGTAGGGTAAGTGCAGTGCTGGGTGGAAGAATTGGTATTGCCATGTATTGGGCCCAAAATGTTCATTGAACAGGAATGTATTTAGTACTCTCCTGAAGTCATACATAGTTATCTAAAAGTGATTGCCATCTAGCTGTATTCCAGAATTGGCTGCAATTAGCTTGTGGAAATGTTTAGTGCAGAGGTTTCAATGTGCAGGTGTTACTTGGAGAAAATAAATACAAATACCTTGTAATTGGAATTTTTCAGCTGAGAGTGGACAAAGTGGTGGCCAGTTTCCAGGGAGGCCTTCTGAGGTTTGGTCTCAGTGGCAAAGCCAACACCATAATCAGCAGAGCAGTGAGCAGCACTCGCACCAGCAGCCTGCTCAGACTGAAGTGTTCCAGGTAACCAAGCATTGAATTACTTATATTACAGATGCTGAACAGAAATGAAAATTCATTATCTACAGTCTCAAAGAGGTCTCTGATCTTATACATATAAATATGTTGCATGGTTAAACAGTGTATTTTTTCGATATGGATGGAGAAATGTACCTTATGATTAGATCACTTCAGTTAGAAAATTACTAGAATATTGTACAGTGTTCTTAAAGAGGAACTTTAACTGGATGCCAGAGATTTCTGTCCATATCTTAACATCATAGAATGTATAATTAAAACTGCAGATAAGAAAGCCCTCTCAAGTGTTTGATATCTTTGTTGAAAAAGAATTGAAATTGCACACATTAATGGGAAATCAGTTTGTCTCGAGGAGGGAATTTTCTTACTACTTATGGAGTTTCCAGTATGCTTCTAAATGGTGATAAATTTTCAGAGGCAAACTTAGGGCTGGATTTTCAAAAGCACTTAAATATTTAGCAACCATTGTTAAACATATATGTGCCATGTGCCCTATTCATAAATTTTCAACAGCACTATATGTATACAGGGGGAGGAAGTGACAGGACAGAGCATGGTGGACGCCTGAAAACTTTGCTCTGAGTTAGGAAAGCACATAGCACCATTTGTGCACCAGTTCACACCATTCCCTGAACACTTCATAAGCGGGGGTAATGTCTGCTTAAAAAAAGCTGGAGATGTTCAAGTACCAAACCCTCATAGCAGCAGTAAGCAACCACATGCTGGCAAAGCGGACAAGATAGTGGCTTTTAATTTGGAGTTAGGAGAGACATGAGTACTGATGACTGGGATGAGACAGCACCTTTTACCTTGTGTGAGTGAAATGTGGCTAAGACTGGCAGATCTCAAAATAGAAATGTTGGGTATGAAGGGGGAGTTGATGGAAACAATACTAGAGTTCAAGCAGAAGATGGGAGAGATGGGCTGCTGCATCGATGTGCTAGATGAGAGGACAGGGCTGCAGGAGGAGGCAATCAAACATTGCAGACACAGCTGGACTAAGTTAAGGAAATACATGGGACTGGCTGGGGAGACTGGAGGATCTTGAGAACAGATCCCGGCAGAACATAATCTGCATCAGAGTGATCCTAGAGACTGAGGCCTTTGCAGATAGTGTGGCTACTGTACATGAAATGTGCTGCTTCCAGCTAGGGCAGAAAAACCCAGCTGTGGTGAGTGAACACTCACTGAAGCTGGCTTGGGCTCATCAGAGCTTGGGGCAAAAACGAACAAACCAATCCCAGGATTTGTTTGCCTGTTTACACCATTTCTACACCAAAGAACTGGTGATGCAGCACGTAAGAGCTAAGGGCCAGTTTGAATGGAAAGGGGCCAAGGTCGAGATATACCAGAATCTATCAGCCATTAGTTTGCAACGGCAGTGAGAAATGAAGAAGGTTAGCATCTACTCGCAGAAAGAAAACCTATGCTATAGGTGGTTGTTTTCCTTTGCACTGATGTTCATGTAAAAGGCACATCTCCAGGAACAAGCAGGAATGCAGTCTTCAGATATGGGTGATGTCCTCTGACTGAGCCCGTGCGGAAACTCTCCACAGCATCCAATAGCAAAGCTTTTTGAGAGCATCACACTGCACCTACATGCCTGCCTTCCCAGCCTTTAACCTCAATTTCCAGTTTTCCGTGGAGCCATTCAAACATCTGTCCTGTCACCGCTGTTAAACTATTTTCTCCGTGCCCTTCAGGATACACTGTGCTTCATTTTTTGCCTTCCCACTGGCTCCGGTACCATCACTTGATGCCAGAGGCCAGTGGCCTTGAGGCCCTCGGGATCCCAGGGCTCCATGCCGAGCCTGGACGTCGATACCTTAAGGTCTTCAACTTCATCCATACCACATTTGAAACCACTATCGTCGAGGCTATTGTTGATGCCTCCCTTGGAACCGGTCGAAACCTGAAGTGGTCATGCAGACATGTAGATAGTCAAGCATTAATGGGAGACAGCCAACATGGCTTTAGCCAAGGAAGCTCTTGTTTTACTAATCTGTTATGTTTTTTTGAAGGTGTGAATAAACAGGTAGACAAAGGTGATTCGGTTGATAGTGTATCTGGATTTTCAGAAAGCCTTTGACAAAGTCCCTCATAAGAACATAAGATATGCCATACTGGATCAGACCAAGGTCCATCAAGCCCAGTATCCTGTTTCCAACAGTGGCCAATCTAGGTCATATGTACCTAGCAGTTTCCCCAAAAGACACAGGTTCTGCAATGCTTGTACTGGGTCAAACATTGATATCCTGGGTCCCTTCTTAATAATGGTTTATGGACCTTTCCTCCAGGAACTTGTCCAAACCTTTTTTAAACCCAGCTACACTAACAGCCTTTACTACATCCTCCGGTAACAAATTCCAGAGTTTGATTACACATTGAGTGAAAAAATATTTTCTTTTATTAGTCTTAAATAGTTTACTCTGTAGCTTCATTGCATGTCCCCTAGTCTTTCTATATTCTGATAACGTAAACAATCGATCTACGTTTACCCTTACGTTTACCCGTTCCACTCCGTTCATTAATTTTTAGACTTGTATCATATCTCCCCTCAACCATCTCTTTTCCAGGTTGAAGAGCCCTAACCTTTTTAGCATTTCTTCATAGGAGTATCCTTCCACCCCCTTTACCATTTTGGTGACTCTTCTCTGAACCTTTTCTAATAACGCTATATCCTTTTTAAGATACGGCGACCAGAATTGCACACAATATTCAAGGTGCGGTCTCACCATGGAATGATATAGAGGCATTATAATATCTTTTGTTTTATTTTCCATTCCTTTCCTTATGATACCTAGCATTCTATTTGCTCTCTTGGCCGCCGCTGCACACTGGGCCGAGGGTTTTAACATGTTATCCACAATGATGCCTAAATCTTTTTCCTGGGTGGTGGTTCCTAATGTGGAACCTTGCATTGTGTAACCATAGTTTGGGTTGTTCTTCCCTAGGTGCATAACTTTGCACTTGTCCACATTAAATTTCATCTGCCATTTTGATGCCCAGTCTTCCAATTTATCAAGATCCTCTTGCAATTTTCCACAATCCTCTTGGGTTTTAACAACTTTAGTTTTGTGTCATCTGCAAATTTGATAACCTCACTCGTTATTCCACTTTCCAGGTCATTTATGAATATGTCAAAAAGCAGCAGACCCAGCACAGATCCCTGGGGTACACCACTATTCACCTTCCTTATCATATCTCCAGTCTAGTCCTGAACCATTAGAGTTGTGTACGTCCTCCCACAGCTAGGAGACTGAGCATGTCACTCTTTCAGTGACCCTAGTATAAGTAGTCCAGGGACCGCCTCTTTAAACCAGTTTTGCTCAGTCTCCGTGCAGCGGAAGGTGGTGTGAGTCCAGTGGTCCGGGACTCACTAGAGCAAAGATTAAGGCAGTAGCTAGGTTGTTGAAATTGGTCAGTGTTAGATTAGTTTTAAATAATAAGCAAAAGAAAAAAAAAAAAAAAGAGAGAAAGGGGACTCTGCCCCTTTAAATTGGCGGTTTGATTCGTTGCCTGGCAAATTAGTGGAAGGCCGGTGGGCTAACCCCCCTTCTCCCCCCTACCCTCTGTAGCAGGGAGAGCTGACAGAGGAGAGCGCAGGGGTTGAGCAGGGGCCTCCGGCTTCTGTTCCCCCGAGGCGGGACAGCAGCCGTTGAGGGCTGGACCGCAGCCGTGTGCCTCTGGCAGTCTTGAGGGGCAGCGGTTCATGTGGCAGCAGTAGCATGTCGGGGAAGATCAGGAACGGCACTGCTTTGTGCAAGAGTGGGGCAGAGCCTAGTTGAGCCGGTCAGCAGGTAAGCGCCTGGGGCGGTGAAACGCGGCGGTTTCTTTCAAAGTCGCACGGTGGAAGCCAGCTGTTTGAGGCGCTACAGAGAAGGCCCGGGCTGCGTGGGAAAGCGCAGGAAATGGGGAACAAGTGAAGAGCTTCCCGGGGGGGCCTATTTTAGCCCTTTTGGGTGGAGCGCGTGTCTTGGGGAGCAAGGCAAGCGGTTTAAAACAAAAAAAAGGAAAGGGGGTTTTAGGCATCTTAATGCCTAACAAGTCTAGGTTCCTCTTGTGTGGGGCACGCAGAGGGGCAGTCTGTGAATCGGGGGTGTGCAGAGGCTGTGCCCTTGAGGCTGCCATGACAGACAGTGATCAGAAAGGTGGGTCTGAGACTGCAGGAGAGATAGTGGTGGAGGACTCCTCTGTGCCCCTGGAGGCTAGTCAGGAACCCATGCCGGGACCATCGTCAGCTCCGGACGGGCTGTTGCACCAGACTCCTCTCCCAGGGGGACTGGGGGCGATTTTTTCGCCACAGTTCTTGTTGCTGCTGCAGCAAGCTCTTGGGGGGCCTGGTACCGGGGTAGCTGGGCCTTCGGGGACCGAGGCCCGAGGATCAAAGAGACCGGGGGCAACGTTAGAAGAGGTAGCTGGTGGTAGTGTAGGCAAGAGACCCAAACTGCGCTTAGATGGAGAGGAGGAGGATTTGGAAGAGCAGTCAGAGGATTCAGATATGGAGCAGGATTTTGAAGAAGGTGAGATAGCAGAGTCAGAGGACCAGGCGAGAATAGTGAGAGTGTTCCGGAGAGAGGAACTGTCGGCCCTGATTGCGGAAACGCTAAAGGCCCTAAATGTGCCAGTCTCGGGTTCTGCAGAGGAAAGTGCTCTGGAGGATCCGTTGTTACAGGCAGTGAGGAAGTCACAGAGGGCGTTTCCCATTCATAGGGTATTCAAGGAGATGATTCAGGAGGAATGGGATACGCCGGACGCTAGCATCAAGGGGGCTAGGATAATGAATCAACTTTATCCTCTGGTGGAACCGTATAAGGATATGTTTAAGCTGCCAAAGGTGGATGCAGCGGTTTTGGCAGTAACTAAGAAAATGACTATCCCCATAGAAGGGAGTGCTGCGCTTAAGAATATGCAGAATAGTAGATTAGATACTTTGCTGAGACAGGTGTTTGAGGTGAATGCCCTCTCCATACAGGCCTCGATTTGTGGGGCCTGGGTGGCAAGGGCGTGTCTGCGGTGGTCCCAGAGGTTGAAGTGGGTCCAGGCGGACGAAGCGGCAGAAGAGGTGGCCCGCATTGAGTCGGGCGCGGCGTATTTAGCGGATAGCCAGTATGACCTGATTAGAGGCTTATCTAAGAGTATGGCATTGGTAGTGGCGGCGAGGCGGTATCTCTGGCTGCGTAATTGGGCGGCGGATAGGGCCTCCAAAGCAAGATTGGGTAAGCTCCCTTTCAGAGGTAAGCTCCTCTTTGGAGAGGAGTTAGAGAAGTTGGTAAACGATCTAGGTGAGTCGAAAGGGGGCCAGTTGCTGGAAGAAAAGCTGAAACAGAGTCGGACGAGGGGTCCGTATAGGAGTCAGATGAGAGAGTTTAGACGTTTTTGCCCCTCCAGGTATGGCCCGGTACAAAGAGGAAGATTTCCCTATAGGTCTCAAGGCTTTCGTGGATTCCGAGGGGCAGGCAGAGGATTTGCTGCCTCGGCGTCCTCTGGCGCTAAAAAGCCGCAATGAAGTGAGGGGGGTCCAGGCAGGGATGGTGCCGGTAAGAGGTCGGTTAAGAGATTTCATTCCTGCTTGGACCCACATTACTTTGGATCACTGGGTGTTGGAGGTTGTGCAGAGAGGCTACGCACTCGAGTTCCAACACTCAGTGAGAGACGCGTTTGTGCAGTCTCCGTGCAGAACGAGGTCCAAGAGCGAGGCGGTAAGTCAGACATTGGAAAGGTTGATAGCACTCGAAGCGGTGGTGCCGGTGCCGCTGGAAGAAAAAGGCAGCGGTCGGTACTCGATTTATTTTGTGGTGCCAAAAAAAGAGGGCACCTTGCTGCCTATTCTGGATCTAAAAAGAGTCAACAGGTGTCTCCGGGTGTCGCACTTTCGAATGGAGACATTGCAGTCGGTCATGGTGGCGGTGCGGCAGAGAGAGTATCTAACATCGTTAGATTTGACGGAGGCGTACCTGCACATTCCGATCAGACGGGAGCATCAACGGTTTCTTCGTTTTGCAGTACCTATGGGGCATTTCCAGTTTCAGGCTATGCCGTTTGGGTTGGCAACGGCACTGAGGGCGTTCACCAAGATTATGGTGGTCATGGCGGTGGCGTTGAGAAAGGAGGGAGTGTTGGTGCACCCGTATTTGGACGACTGGTTAATTCGGGCAAAATCGCTGGAGGAGAGTCAGCAGGCGACCAGTCGAGTAGTGTCCTTCTTGCAGAGCCTGGGATGGGTAGTCAACGTGGCAAAGAGCAAGTTAACAAACCCAGTCAGAAACCGTGGATAGCAAGGAAGGAATTGTTTATTTAGAACACTCTTAACGCCAGGCCCGACACAGGCCGTGTTTCGCTTATGTCTTCATCAGGGGCTTATGGCTACAAAACACACAAACACATATTAAAAACATCCATAGTAATTAAAACCAATTGTAAAAATATATAAGATAAATCATAAAAGCACCATAAAAACAGCAAATAACCTCATATCAAATAAATACATGAATAAAAATAGATAAATAAATGAATACACATGCATATAAGCATACAGCATACAGCATAAAATCTCCCATTGAAACATAGATAAATAAATTAATATGCATATATAAAACATACATACAATTCATAAATATAAATATGCATAAAAACTCCGTGCAAACACCTTAAGACGTGATTCAACAAATCAATGAGTGAAAAACAATATAACCTATGGTCTTTAAAAATAATTATGTACATGTTAAAACCATACCTGTATGTTCTATAATCTGTACCTTGCCACACCATATTTGCTATAATGAGAGAACAGAGGACCTTTTTAACCGGGTAACTCCAATATTATACCACCATTGAACAAAAGGGGCAACCAAGGAGAAGCACAACAGGATCATAGTGGGAACTCATGCACACAACCAGTATCATACATGTGCACAGTGTCAGACATATCATATCCTCTCATATCTTCTGAACATTCCCTTATGACCTAATTAATAACCATGCTCTTACCTCTATTAAACAATTTCCACTGCAACTTATTTCTCAAAGAATACTACTTTTAGTACTCTCCCACCGACGTATAGCTTATGTGGATCTCCTGGTGCAGGGTCCATTAAACATGCCTCAGGTACATCGATTTTCGCTTATGGCTTGGCTCTTGAAAGGGCAAGGCTAATGGGTAAAGGTTACTCATCAGCAGTGATTGCTACGTTATTGAGGTCTAGGCGATGAGCCACATCTATGGCGTATGTAAGAGTGTGGAGGCTGTTTGAGGCCTGGTGTGAGGAGAGACAGGTGCGAGCGTTGAAGTCCACGGTAGCGCAAGTGTTGTCCTTTTTGCAGGATTTATTTATTTATTTATTTATTTATTTATAGACTCTTATATACCGCACTATTAGGCATCAGCGCGGTTCACAAAAAACAGTGAGATACACAATTCAACAGTACTTTGTGTTTACAGAAAACAGGAGAATATAACTCGGATAACAGGGTATATAATTAATAAACATAGTCATAATATCATCATGGCTTCAGTTTTGTGTGTATGTGGTCTGTGGGGTATCTGTATTGTATGTGTATGAGTGGAAGGTCTGTGGGTTGGTTGAGATGTCTTTATTGTTCACTGGATAAGATAAAAGGAAGAGGTAGTGTTTCAAAGCTTTGCGAAACTGCAAAAGGTCTGGTATTGCTCGGATGTTTTGAGGGAGGCTATTCCAACACCTTGGTGCACAGAATAAAAAGGCCCTGTGAAGTAGTTTTGGTACACTGTGATATTGATTTAGGGACTAACAGAGTATTGAGTGTTACTGACCTTCTGTCTCTATTGAGGGGTGGTGTTTGGATCAAGTCTGATATTGATGAAGATGAGAGTTCTTTGAAGGCTTTGAATGTAATTAGTAAAATTTTGAAAGTGAGTCTACTTTGAATTGGGAGCCAATGAAGATGTTTTAGAATAGGTGAGATATGGTCTTTCCGAGAAGTTCCATGAAGGACTCTAGCTGCAGCATTCATAGCCATTTGAAGTGGGTGTAAGGTGGTTTGTGGAAGACCTTGTAAAATTGAGTTCGCATAATCAAAATGAGGTATGATTAGCGCCTGATAGATGGTTCTAAAATCGTCTGGCTCTAGCAAGGATCGAAGGTGTCTAAGGGAGCGTATTTTGTGATATACTGCTCTTACAATATTACTAATATGTGCTTTCATATCTAATTTCTGGTCTAAAGTGACACCGAGGTATCTGATGGTGGTCTTGGTCTGGAGGTTAGCATCATTCACTTTCAAAAAGGATGGAGCAGTGAAATTTTGGTTACGTGTAATAAATAACACCTCCGTTTTCTTGTGTTGGATCCTTAGATTTTGGGATTGTAGCCAGTTGGATACTTCATTTATGCAGTTAGTTAATGGATTGAGATCAGGGTTCTCAGTTGTAAAAGGAAAATATAAAAGTACATCATCCGCGTATATCATGCAGTTAACTCTAAAGGATCGAATCAGGTTACAGATAGGCTGCATGTATATATTAAACATAAGGGCGGAAAGGGATGAGCCTTGAGGGACCCCTTGTTTTTGATGAAACTGATCTGATGAAGTATCGTTGGATCGTACTTGTTGCCATCTGTCAGAAAGGTAGGATCTACACCACTCAAGTGCTTTATCAGTAATTCCCTTCCCTTTGAGACGCTCAAGGAGGCGTTCATGGCTAACAGAATCAAAAGCGGCTGCGATATCAAGAAAAACAAGGACGAACCCTTGGCGGATGTTATCAATTCCTGATAATAAGCTGCTGAACAGAGTAGTTAGAAGCGTTTCCACACCGTGGAATTCTCTGAAACCGTGCTGGCATGAGTCCAGTGGGGCGTTAAGATCTATATGATCCTGAATTTGTTTTTGTACTTCTTTTTCCAAAATTTTTGCTAGTAATGGAATACTTGAAATAGGTCTATATGATTCTGGTTTAAGAGGGTCAAGTTTGTTGTTTTTTAGTAATGGCCTTATGGATGTTTGCTTAAGGGTACGAGGGAAAGTTCCTGTTGTAAATGATTGAATCATGAGTCTGGATATGATGGGACTGAGATCAGCTCGTAGATCTTTGATCCAGAACGCAGGGCAAGGATCAGTATGAGCGGTGGTCATGTTTATGCAAGCAATGGTGTCTTCGATTTGTCGTTTAGATGGTATTGAGAAGATAGTGAGTAGAGTTTGATCTACTGGAACTAGGACTATGTTAGGAGCCGAGTTATTGTCAATTTGGCAGAGTTTGGATTGTAGATAGTTAGCAAATATTTGAGGGTGGATTTCATATTTAAGTTGTGAGGCAGGTTCATTTGTCAAACGCTTAACTATGGCAAACAGGTCATGAGGTTTGTTCAGAGATCTTTTTAAAGTGATTGCATGGTGACGTCTCATTGATTCAGTAACTGACATGCGATGAGATGTGAGATGTTGGATATATACAGCTCTGTCAACTTCAGAGTGTGAGTGTCGCCATCGTCTTTCAAGTTTCCTTAGGGTTGTGCGTGAGGCCTTCAGCTCAGATGAGTACCATATAGCAGAGTGTCGCTTGCTTTGTAGTTTGTTGGTCGACGGACATGTGGCAATCGAACTAAAAGTACTATTCCAATTAGAAACTAAATCATCAATGCTGCACTCTGGTAAGTTGGTTAGTGGAAGTGTTGATTTTAGGATTAGGTCTTTGTCAAATGGCTTGAATCTTCTCAGAGGGGTACTAGGATGGTCGTTTATTCCTCTTTCATCCTTTTGGTTACATCTAGCCTTGAATATAATTAGTTTGTGATCTGACCATGGAACTGGGTTGATTGATAGATCCAAGATAGATGGTAAATTGGCGGTTGTTTCAGTTGTAAATATTAGATCTAATATACCACCTTTAATATGGGTTGGATCTTTAATTAATTGATTATACCCCAAAACTTGTAGAGCTTCAAGAAAAGCTGTTACATGGGAGTCTTGGAGAGAAGGGAGATTAAAGTCTCCTAGCACCCAACTTGCTATGTGGGGGTTTTGTGTATTGGAGGCCAAGTCAATTATCATAGATAGAGAATCAGAATTGGAAGAAGGAGAGCGGTATAGTAAAGTGAAAGAACAACATTTATTTGCTATTGTAAAAGTATCTAGGAGTGATGAGCTTGTTGCTTCTTTAAGGTTGAAATGAAGGTCAGATTTGGTGATGGCTAGAACACCACCTCCCCTCTTGCCACTTCTATGACATGTATGTATAGAAAATTAGAAGGCAAAAATTGGTTGATTAATACATTGTCAGCACAAGAAAGCCATGTCTCAGTGATTAGGAGAAGGTCAAGGCTATGTAATGAAATTATGTCAGAGATGATAGGCCATTTCTTGCGTATGGATCGGGCATTTATTAATGCACATTTCAGATATTGGGGAATTGGATTTCCTACTTGTTTCTTTTTTGTGGTGTTTTGTAATGAGATGAGTAACAGATGATGGTGGGAATTTTGGGTAGATACTCTAGAATTGTAGAAGGGAGTATCAGACCACTTTCTTCTGTGATTATGGATTGTTGGTATTCTATTATAGCTAGTGTGTAGGCTGGTAACATTACATATTCCTGTAGTGATAAGGTAGAAGGTAAATGTTATAATGTAGAGTAAGGCCATATTGTATGTGTAAGTGAAATTTAAATGTACAATTAGTGAATACAGTGATAGCAGGCTGATTGGAGCTTACAGGATGGATGGAAAGCTAACACACTATTACCAGTATTACAGTGATAGCAGGCTGATTGGAGCGTACAGGATGGATGAAAAGCTAACACACTAATACCAGTATTACAGTGATAACAGGCTGATTGGAGCGTACAGGATGGATGAAAGCTAAAACACTATTACAGTATTACAGTGATATGTGGTAACAGGAGGTTAACTGAAGCTTATAGGATGAATGAGGAACTATGACATAGTTAACAGTGTTTCAGTGATAACAGGATAATTACAGTTGACAGGTTGAATAAGTACATATAACAAATAATAGTGCTTAACTCTGTAGTTACTGGAATGTATATATAAAGATAATTTAATAGTTGTAGAAGGAGAGGATATATTGAAAGGGTATTTAAATAAATTATAGTACTTATATTTAGGTGGATTAAGAGACAATTTTGTTTGTATACAAGGATATTACAATGGTTACTTGCGATTTTGAGGTTGTAACATTAATTTACACAATGTTGGAGGGGTTAGCTTGATGGGCGGTGGTCTCCTTCTACGGTCTCCGCCTAAGGGCCGCGCCAAAGGGCCCTCTGGCGAGGCCCTCAGGCGCGGGCCCGACAGGCGCGGGCCTGTCAGCTGGCAGTTGGTATTTAAAACGCCACTGCTCCTCCCCTCTCAGAGCCCCGATTGGGTTGCAGTCAGCAGAGAATGTTTAGCTCTGATTACAGGAGATTGATGGTAGAATAGCTGACCTGTCTGTAGCTGGCAGTTGGGATTTAAAACGCCACTGCTCCTCCCCTCTCAGAGCCCCGATTGGGTTGCAGTCAGCAGAGAATGTTTAGCTCTGATTACAGGAGATTGATGGTAGAATAGCTGACCTGTCTGTAGCTGGCAGTTGGGATTTAAAACGCCACTGCTCCTCCCCTCTCAGAGCCCCGATTGGGTTGCAGTCAGCAGAGAATGTTTAGCTCTGATTACAGGAGATTGATGGTAGAATAGCTGACCTGTCTGTAGCTGGCAGTTGGGATTTAAAACGCCACTGCTCCTCCCCTCTCAGAGCCCCGATTGGGTTGCAGTCAGCAGAGAATGTTTAGCTCTGATTACAGGAGATTGATGGTAGAATAGCTGACCTGTCTGTAGCTGGCAGTTGGGATTTAAAACGCCACTGCTCCTCCCCTCTCAGAGCCCCGATTGGGTTGCAGTCAGCAGAGAATGTTTAGCTCTGATTACAGGAGATTGATGGTAGAATAGCTGACCTGTCTGTAGCTGGCAGTTGGGATTTAAAACGCCACTGCTCCCCCCCTCTCAGAGCCCCGATTGGGTTGCAGTCAGCAGAGAATGTTTAGCTCTGATTACAGGAGATTGATGGTAGAATAGCTGACCTGTCTGTAGCTGGCAGTTGGGATTTAAAACGCCACTGCTCCTCCCCTCTCAGAGCCCCGATTGGGTTGCAGTCAGCAGAGAATGTTTAGCTCTGATTACAGGAGATTGATGGTAGAATAGCTGACCTGTCTGTAGCTGGCAGTTGGGATTTAAAACGCCACTGCTCCTCCCCTCTCAGAGCCCCGATTGGGTTGCAGTCAGCAGAGAATGTTTAGCTCTGATTACAGGAGATTGATGGTAGAATAGCTGACCTGTCTGTAGCTGGCAGTTGGGATTTAAAACGCCACTGCTCCTCCCATCTCAGAGCCCCGATTGGGTTGCAGTCAGCAGAGAATGTTTAGCTCTGATTACAGGAGATTGATGGTAGAATAGCTGACCTGTCTGTAGCTGGCAGTTGGGATTTAAAATGCCACTGCTCCTCCCCTCTCAGAGCCCCGATTGGGTTGCAGTCAGCAGAGAATGTTTAGCTCTGATTACAGGAGATTGATGGTAGAATAGCTGACCTGTCTGTAGCTGGCAGTTGGGATTTAAAACGCTACTGCTCCTCCCCTCTCAGAGCCCCGATTGGGTTGCAGTCAGCAGAGAATGTTTAGCTCTGATTACAGGAGATTGATGGTAGAATAGCTGACCTGTCTGTAGCTGGCAGTTGGTATTTAAAATGCCACTGCTCCTCCCCTCTCAGAGCCCCGATTGGGTTGCAGTCAGCAGAGAATGTTTAGCTCTGATTACAGGAGATTGATGGTAGAATAGCTGACCTGTCTGTAGCTGGCAGTTGGGATTTAAAACGCCACTGCTCCTCCCCTCTCAGAGCCCCGATTGGGTTGCAGTCAGCAGAGAATGTTTAGCTCTGATTACAGGAGATTGATGGTAGAATAGCTGACCTGTCTGTAGCTGGCAGTTGGGATTTAAAACGCCACTGCTCCTCCCCTCTCAGAGCCCCGATTGGGTTGCAGTCAGCAGAGAATGTTTAGCTCTGATTACAGGAGATTGATGGTAGAATAGCTCACCTGTCTGTAGCTGGCAGTTGGGATTTAAAACGCCACTGCTCCTCCCCTCTCAGAGCCCCGATTGGGTTGCAGTCAGCAGAGAATGTTTAGCTCTGATTACAGGAGATTGATGGTAGAATAGCTGACCTGTCTGTAGCTGGCAGTTGGGATTTAAAACGCCACTGCTCCTCCCCTCTCAGAGCCCCGATTGGGTTGCAGTCAGCAGAGAATGTTTAGCTCTGATTACAGGAGATTGATGGTAGAATAGCTGACCTGTCTGTAGCTGGCAGTTGGGATTTAAAACGCCACTGCTCCTCCCCTCTCAGAGCCCCGATTGGGTTGCAGTCAGCAGAGAATGTTTAGCTCTGATTACAGGAGATTGATGGTAGAATAGCTGACCTGTCTGTAGCTGGCAGTTGGGATTTAAAACGCCACTGCTCCTCCCCTCTCAGAGCCCCGATTGGGTTGCAGTCAGCAGAGAATGTTTAGCTCTGATTACAGGAGATTGATGGTAGAATAGCTGACCTGTCTGTAGCTGGCAGTTGGGATTTAAAACGCCACTGCTCCTCCCCTCTCAGAGCCCCGATTGGGTTGCAGTCAGCAGAGAATGTTTAGCTCTGATTACAGGAGATTGATGGTAGAATAGCTGACCTGTCTGTAGCTGGCAGTTGGGATTTAAAATGCCACTGCTCCTCCCATCTCAGAGCCCCGATTGGGTTGCAGTCAGCAGAGAATGTTTAGCTCTGATTACAGGAGATTGATGGTAGAATAGCTGACCTGTCTGTAGCTGGCAGTTGGGATTTAAAATGCCACTGCTCCTCCCCTCTCAGAGCCCCGATTGGGTTGCAGTCAGCAGAGAATGTTTAGCTCTGATTACAGGAGATTGATGGTAGAATAGCTGACCTGTCTGTAGCTGGCAGTTGGGATTTAAAACGCTACTGCTCCTCCCCTCTCAGAGCCCCGATTGGGTTGCAGTCAGCAGAGAATGTTTAGCTCTGATTACAGGAGATTGATGGTAGAATAGCTGACCTGTCTGTAGCTGGCAGTTGGTATTTAAAATGCCACTGCTCCTCCCCTCTCAGAGCCCCGATTGGGTTGCAGTCAGCAGAGAATGTTTAGCTCTGATTATAGGAGATTGATGGTAGAATAGCTGACCTGTCTGTAGCTGGCAGTTGGGATTTAAAACGCCACTGCTCCTCCCCTCTCAGAGCCCCGATTGGGTTTGCAGTCAGCAGAGAATGTTTAGCTCTGATTACAGGAGATTGATGGTAGAATAGCTGACCTGTCTGTAGCTGGCAGTTGGGATTTAAAACGCCACTGCTCCTCCCCTCTCAGAGCCCCGATTGGGTTGCAGTCAGCAGAGAATGTTTAGCTCTGATTACAGGAGATTGATGGTAGAATAGCTGACCTGTCTGTAGCTGGCAGTTGGGATTTAAAACGCCACTGCTCCTCCCCTCTCAGAGCCCCGATTGGGTTGCAGTCAGCAGAGAATGGATTAGACAAGGGCTTGGCGGTGTCTTCCCTTAGGGTACAGCTAGCGGCTCTAGCCTGTTACCGAGGAAACATGCAGGGGAAGATGCTGGGGGCTCATCGAGATGTGAAGAGATTTTTGAGAGCAGCCTGTTTGTTGAGACCTCCCTGCAGGAAGGTGGTCCCAGGGTGGGACCTCAACGTGGTGTTACAGGCGCTGGTAAAGGAGCCGTTTGAGCCGTTGTCTCAGGCGACTTTGAAGGATCTTACGCTAAAGGTAGTGTTTTTGGTGGCTATTACCTCGGCAAGGAGAATCTTGGAATTGCAGGCTCTGTCATGTAGGAAGCCATTCTTGTCCTTTTCAAGTCAAAAAGTAGTGCTTCGGACGGTGCCGTCCTTTTTGCCTAAGGTAGTATCCGCCTTTCATGTCAATCAGGTGGTGGCCTTGCCTGTTTTTGCGAGTTCAAGTGAAGGGGGAACCAAAGGCAGATTGCATAGATTAGACATAGGTAGAGCTTTAAGAGTGTATTTCCAGAGGACGGAAGCACTGCGCAAGTTAGATAGGTTGTTTGTTCTGTTTGGAAACTCGCGGCGAGGAGAGCCGGCTTCGAAGGCTTCTATTGCTAGGTGGATTAAGGAAGCGATTGCGGCAGCGTATCTAATGAAGGGCAGAGTGGTGCCGCAGGGTTTAAGGGCACATTCTACTAGGGCTCAGGCAGCATCCTGGGCGGAGTGTAGCTTGGTTCCTGCGGCGGAAATCTGTAGGGCAGCGAATTGGTCATCTTTACACACATTTGTTAAGCATTACCGGATTGATGTGCAGGTGGAAGGGGATGCGAAATTTAGATCGGCAGTGCTTCAGGCTGGTCTGGCAGGTCCCTCCCATTAAGAATGTTCACTGCTCTGCTACATCTCTAATGGTTCGGGACTAGACTGGAGATACGATAAGGAAGGTTAAATTAGACTTACCTGCTAATTGTGGTTCCTGGAGTAGCTCAAGTCTAGTCCCGCTTCCCCCCCTGAAAATATACTGCCAGGTGGTAGCCTGAGCACATGGAAAGGGGAAGGATGACAGCCATTGATGGCGCAATGGAGGGGTGGATCTGAATACTGGAAGTATTAAGTCGGCAACTTCTTGATAAGAGAAAAGGGCTCCTTTAGAGAGTATGGGAGAAGGGGCGGCTATTATATCCAGCATGGTATTACTACTGATAAAATTGAAGAAGTTAAGGTTTCATGGTTAGAAGTTTTTGTTCTTTATCTGGTCCATGTTGGGACTAACTTACTTTTTGCTCTGGTGAGTCGGCTTTGGCATTAGGAAAACTGGTTTAAGGGGGCGGTCCCTGGACTACTTATGCTAGGGTCACTGAAAGAGTGACGTGCTCAGTCTCCTAGCTGCGGGAGGACGTACACAACTCTAATGGTTCGGGACTAGACTGGAGCTACTCCAGGAACTACAATTAGCAGGTAAGTCTAATTTAACCTTTCTCCATTGGGAAAATTGGCCATTTAGCCCAACCCTCTGCTTTCTATCTTTTAACCAGTTCCTGATCCACAGTAGTACACTGCCTCCTATCCCATGACTCTTTAGTTTTGCCAAAAGTCTCTGATGAGGGACCTTGCCAAAGGCTTTCTGAAAGTCCAGATACACTATATCAACCAACTCACCTTTGTCCACATGTTTATTCACACCTTCAAAAAAACATAACAGATTAGTAAGACAAGATCTTCCTTGTCTAAAGCCATGTTGGCTGTCTCTCATTAGGCCATGACTATCTACATGCTGAGTAATTTTATTCTTTATGATGGTTTCTACCATTTTTCCTGGTACTGACGTTAGGCTCACCGGTCTGTAGTTTCCCGGATCACCCCTGCAACCCTTTTTAAAAACTGGTATTACATTGACGATCATCCAATCTTCAGGTATTAGAGATGATTTTAATGATAGTTCACAGATTACTAATAGCAGGTCTGCAATCTCATATTTCAGTTCTTTCAACACCCTTGGATGTATACCATCCGGCCCAGGTGATTTTCTACTCTTCAGTTTATCTAATAGTTGTAATATATCTTCCCGATGTATCGATATTTCCTTCAATTCTTCCGCACCTTTAAATACCACTTCAGTCATGGGTAACATCCCTACATCTTCCTCAGTAAAGACCGAAGCAAAGAATTCATTCAGTCTCTCCGCTATCGCCTTGTCGCCTCTTAGTGCCCCTTTAACCCCTCTATCATCTAATGGACCAACTGACTCTCACAGTTTTTTTGCTACGAATGTACTTGAAAAAATCGTTATTTCGTGTTTTTGCTTCCGCAGCAAGCTTCTTCTCAAATTCTCCCTTTGCCTGCCTTATCAATGCCTTGCATTTGACTTGCTAGTGCTTGTACTGTTTCAAGGTTTCATCGTTTGGCTCTTTTTTCCATTTCCTGAAAGATGCTTTTTTGGCAACAACAGCCTCTCTGACCTCACCTTTAAACCATGTTGGCAGTTTTTTGGACTTCCTTCCACTTTTCTTAAAGCGTGGAATACAGCTGGTCTAGGCTTCCAAGATAGTATTTATAAACAACACCCAAGCTTGATTTAAGTCTTTAACCTTTGCAACTGCTCCTTTTAGTTTTTTCTTAACTATTTTCCTCATTTTATCATAGTCTCACTTTCGAAAGTTAAAAGGTAGTACTGTGGATTTCCTTACTATCCCTCCTCCACTAATTAAATCAAAGGCGATCATGCTATGATCACTATTGCCAAGTGGCCCCAACACCCTTATCTCTTGCACTAGATCTGGTGTTCCACTAAGGACTAGGTCTAATATGGCTTCCCCTCTGGTCGATTCATGAACCGGCTGCTCCAAGAAGCAGTCATGAGAGACTTTTGGCGAAATTAAAAAGTCATGGGATAGGAGGCAGTGTTATGTTATGATCTTATGTTATGTTCTTATTGTCTCTTTTAGTTTGATCCTTTATTCCTTTCTGTATTCCTCTGTTTGCAAGCTTTTGAATTTTGTAAAAGCTGTGTTTTTTGCCTTTATTTGAGTAGCCACTTCTTTGGAGAACCAAATAGGTTTTCTTCTCCTCTTGTTTTTATTTACTTTCCTTACATATTCATCTGTTGCCCCTTTTATTGCCACCTTTAGTTTAGCCCATTGCAATTTCACTTCCCTTATCCCCTCTCACCCTGCCAACTCCTCCTTCAGGTACTTGGCCATTTTACTGAAGTCAGTGTTTTTGAAATTTAGGAGTTTGAGCTTGCTATGATTGGACTGCACCTTGGCTTTTATCTCAGACCACACCGTGTGATGATCGCTGCTGCTCACAGGGGCATCCACCCAGACATTTGACACGCTATCACCGTTGGTGATCACTAAATCCAGCATTGAGCTTTCCCTGGTTGGTTCCATCACCATTTGTCTAAGTAACACGTTTTGGAAAGCATCCACAATGTTTTTGCTTCTTTCCAGATTTGCAGAAGGAGTACTGCATTCCTCATCGGGTAGATTAAAGTCACCCAATATGATCACTTCCCCCTTTGTGGCTATCTTTGCAATATCTATAATCAATTCGTTATCTATTTCTTCGATTTGAGTCAGAGGTCTGTAGACTACACCAGTATGGATGCCAGTGCCATCTCCTCTTTCCAACACAATCCAGAGCATTTCTTCTTTTCTCTATGCCCCCTGCATTTCAGTAGCTTTAATATTGCTTTTGATATACAAGGCGGCTGCTCCTCCTTTTCCACTTTCTCTGTCTCTTCTGAATAGATTATAGCCAGCTATGGCTCTATCCCATTCATGTGATTCATTAAACCGTGTTTCTCTACTGGCCACAATGTCCAAGTCCATTTCCACCATTAGGGCTTCCAGGTCAGGAACTTTGTTGGCTAAGCTTCGAGCATTTGTGCTCATTGCTTTCCAGCATTTAACTGGCTTGCATGCATTTTGACTTGATTTTGTTCTGCCCACTTCTTCCCACTTGTCGTTGATGTGTGGTTTAAAAGTGTGGCTGTTTTTGATGATGATCTGCGTTTGCCGGGAGTGACGTCCTGAACTTGTCCTTCCCCATCCGTCAACCCTTTTTCTAGTTTAAATGCATATCCACATACTGCCTGAATTTTTCATTTAGGAATCTTTTCCCTGCAACAGAGAGATGTAGTCCATCAGCACAGTATAGTCTCTTGTTGGTCCATCTGTTACCCCAGTCGCCTATAAATCTGAATCCTTCTTGTTTGCACCAGATCTGGAGCCATGTATTAAAGCTGTTTATGCAATGTAGCCTTTCTGCCCCTTACCAAAAACAGGTAGAACTTCTGAGAATGCTACAGTGTTAACAATGGGTTTGAGTTTCTCTCCCAGAGTTTGGAAGTCCCTTTGAACTGCAGAGGCACTGTTTCTAGCTAGGTCATTTGTACCCAAGTGGATGACAACATCAATTTTGGAGTGCTCACTTTCTGCGCTAAGTACATCAACAATTTGGTTTGTATTCCTGCTGGCTGAAGAGCCTGGGAGGCATTTGACTGTCTTCTCTCCTTTGAACTGTGTTGGTGCCTCTGATGATGGAATCTCCAAGTAGTAGTAGTTTTCCGTTTGTTGAGTTTTTCTTCATATTTGGTGCTTTAGCAGGAGATCGGGCATTGACTTTCTCATTTAAGGGTCCTTCAGTTTCCATGGGTTGGGCATCATTAACCAAAGCAGAGAAGGCATTATGCAGGGTTATCTCTTGATGTATAGGGGGTGTCTGCATTACAGGTCGCAATCTACCCAAGCCCACTGTGATCCTTTTGTTCCTGGGATATCTGATTCTTTGTGGGAGCAGTGGTGGACTTTGTTTGGTTTGTATCCTAGAAGAGGTGTGTTTCATTGCAGCTAGTTCTTCCCTTAGTAGAGTCAATTCTTTATGCATGGCAGCTAACTTGAGGCATATAAGACAAGCTCTTAGGTTCCAAACGATTCTTCTTGGAATGAAAGTACCACAGTTATTGCATTGGATACAAGATATGCTGATTAAGCAGTCCTAGAAGGAGAAGAAGAAAAGGTGGGCTTATCACCAAATTAAAAGGATAGATGGAGGGCTTGGGAAGGGGTCAGAGGGAATGGTTGGGCAAGGGTTTGTTAGTAGCGCGGAAAATCATATTGTTAACTTGGTTATTACCAAGAGGCCCTACTATGTGGCATTGGAGGAGAGAGGTATATAGACTATTACTCATTGAACAACAGGGAGCAAGACGTGGGGAAAGAGCCACCGGGAACGTTTTGGAGGAATAGGGCCCATATATACAAACGCTGACATCAAGGAATAGGAGTAGAATCCTTAATGTACTCTGCTGAAGGTTTAATGATATGGGTAGTAGGTTTTAATGTGTCTCTAAAGTGGGGGGGAGGAATAAGGATTATCGAATGGGGGGATGAAGGAATTAGAGAATGAGGGGAAGGGAGTGGGTGGGGAAAGGGGGACGGGAATCTGCTAAGGGGAGGGGGGCTGTTCGACTGAAGTGGGGAAGGGTAGGAAAGGGAATAGGAGGATTAGATAATGTTGCAAAAGTATATATGTTATAATGTTTTATTGTTAAAAATTTGACCTATGGGGGAATAAAAAAGAAAATGATTAGACACTAATTATTATTTAGGTAGATGCTAGTTCACTATGTTTGATAATGTTTTAGAGGATGTAAGTTGATGGAAGAACATCACCAAGTTGAAATCAAAATAGAATGTAAAATGTTTATATTGATGTCTCAATAAAGAAAATTTAACATAAAGGCAAAAAAAAAAAAAGTATAGATGTCAATGTATGTGACCACTATATAGGCAATGCAGCCCTGGGGTGGGTGGACGGGAACCTAAGTGTCCCTGGCCAGTAGACCTTATATGAACTGAGTGCACACTCAGATATCTGATTTAAGGTCTACACAAGGAATGTAGGCAGTCAGAATATTCCCAAAAATGAATGTTTAACCAACAGTTAAATTCTATATTAGCAACAAAACAGGCAACAGATAGAAGGTTGAAAGCTTAGCTGTGTGGAGGCTCTGGAAGCTGTGAAGACTAGAGTTGATCAGGTACTTGTGGAAAGGCTGTAAGATAATGTGATTAGCCCCGCCCTGTGAGCAGTCTTGCAACAGACAATTCAAACAATGGAAGCAGAAATAGTGAAACTGAACTTTTTACTTCTATGTATCTGCGTACTGTGCAAAGGTCCCTGTAACTTTAAATGATACCTTTGCTTCTAAAGTAAGTGAGAGACTGAGGTAAAGACCAGGTCCCTGCAAATCTAAGTGTTTCTATTCCAAGTAGCTTTTTATCACAAGTGTCCCTGGCCAGTAGGCCTTACTTGAACTGAGGGCACATTCAGATATCTGATTTAAGGGCTACACAAGGAATGTAAGCAGTCAGAATATTCCCAAAAATTAATGTATAACCAACAGTTAAATTCTATATTAGCAACAAAACAGGCAAAAGGTAGAAGGTTGAAAGCTTAGCTGTATTGACAACAGAGCAGAAAATAAGGGGTTTATTCATACCTGGGTTGGGGGGGTCATGGATAGTGGCGGGATAAGACAGAGGGGAGGTTGATGAGGTGTTGTATTCTGAGAAGAGTAGGGTTTTAAGTAGTTTGTGAAAGTCCTGTAGGTCTTTAGTTGATCTGATAGAGTCGGGGAGAGAGTTCCACAGAGAAGGGGCAGAGTATCTGAAGGCTCTGTTGCTTGTGGCATTCTTGGTTTTCCTTACTGAGGATGGTATGGCTAGGAGGTCTGTTCCTGATGTCAGTTTGTGGATGGATCAGGGTGACAAGGTAGGAGGGTGAGATATTATTGTATAGTTTAAAGGTTGTGATTAACATTTTGTATTTTATTCTGGATGCTATAGGGAGTCAATGGAGATTGTAGAGTATCGGGGTGATGTGGTCAGTAAGACTTGCTTTAGTTCTCCAGGACCAAGCAAGAAGTCAGTCCTCACATATGGGTGACGTCGGCGCCGACGGAGCCCCCATGCGGAGCATTTCCCCAGCTTTCTTTTTTTTTTTTTTTATTTATTATCTTTTAGACATTTTACAAAGCAGAAATTTACCATATCATAACTTTCAATAACAATGACATGCTTCAGAAACGTAAAAAGAAAAAGAATACATACAACAGAAATAAGAAACTTTCCAAAACTGAATTAGTGGCCAATCCAATCTTGACTATGCA
Organism: Ichthyophis bannanicus; assembly: GCA_033557465.1. NCBI lineage: Eukaryota > Metazoa > Chordata > Amphibia > Gymnophiona > Ichthyophiidae > Ichthyophis > Ichthyophis bannanicus. The sequence continues at coordinate 290,022,492 of CM066043.1, forward strand.
AAGCTATCATCTTGTCGCTGCTAACAATCCTATTTGCCATTACGGAGCTATGGCAAAATTTCCAGCACATCCAAGGTAGGAAGTTAGCGCTGAAAAAAGTGACCTATTTAGTGCACTACAAAAGGAATACAGGCTAGGGAACGCTTAACTCCAAATACCTGTTAATTGGCTCCCATTTGCCGAGCATCTTAGCTGAGCTAGGAGTTTTAAGCACGTATAATTCCTCATATATCTTGTGTTGACACACTAAATTCCACCAGTAGTCGCTGTGTACTTTCTCAAAATTCTTCCAGTTGAGCAGGATTACTTTGATGGCGATACTGAGCAGGACATCCAACAGTCGACTCTCCGATTTTCCCAGTATGAGTCCTTCCACCGTGGATTTGTATATGATTATGTGATAGGAGGCGGGTATTATAAAGCCAGAAATCCTCGATATTCGCTTCAGTACACATTTCCAATATCCCTGAAGATGTTCACAATAGTATAGCATATGATCTAACGTCCCCATCGTCGTATTACAGGACCAGCACCTATTTCCAGCTTGTGGTGCCCATTTCATTATCTTGACGGGAGTCAGATATGCCCTGTGCGAGAGAAAGTACAACGACTGTGTAAGAGATGCTGCTCTAGTGACTCTTGTAAGGGCCCAGAAGGTGTCCCAACGCTCATGTTGCATATGCTTCCCTGCCTCCTTTATCCAAGTTGATTGCACACCATCGCATAGTTTGTTAGACCCTGTCCTGAGGAGTTCCAGGAATTTCGAAATGGCTCGGGTTCCCGACTGTATTTCACTAAATTTCTGAAGCAAGGGCCATCCTGGCTTCAGAAGTAGTGGGGAGACTCCTGCTTTGCTCAGGCAATATCGGAGCTGGCACCATTGAAAATAACAGGCACTGGGCAAGCCAAATTCACTTACTAACATTTCAAAAGTTTTGAAAGTGTTCCCATGTACCAGATGTCCTAGAACATTAATGCCACAGTTCATCCATTTCTTCCATAAGAGAGGCTTACCTCCTATGACAATACTTTCACCCTACCCCCTGACATTAGAGCCATTACCAATCTATATCAGTTCAGAAAGGCTCTCAAAACATACCTTTTCTGCCAATATTTCCCAGACAGCAACTGAACTAGATATCCCCTCCAAGAAATGACCCAATCTAGAAATGCCCTCACACTGCAGTGTAGATAGTTTATGTATATAGTTAACCCAGTTATCCAAGTTTGTACTCCTGTTCAATGTAAAACCTGACAGTTTGTCGTTATGGTCATTTTGTTATGATGTAAACCGCGCTGATTCTAAATAGCGCGGTATATAAGAAACTGTAATAAATAAAATAAATAAATAAATAGCGGTGTCTCCAAAGCAAAGTCTGCGCCCCCTTCAATACTCGGTGCCACAAGCCGACTTGCTTGTTGGGTTGCCAGTATAACATCGTTTTGTCTCAAATTGGAAGTTCCAATCATCATACTCATTTCCGGCAAGTCATTCATAGCTTCTTCCACCTGCCGCCACTGAGGAGATTCCTTACTGTCCCCTTCTACTATCCATTGCGTACTTTGCTTTAACAGAGCGGATAGATGTAACCATTCAACGTCAGGAAAATGTACTCCTCCTTGCTCTTTGGGCAGCTTAAGCTTCCACGCTGCTATTCTGGGGACTTTCGCGTTCCATAGAAATGATACTAACATGCTGTTTAATTTTTTGTAGAAACCTTGAGGGAAAATTATTGTAACCATACCCAGTATGTAACTAAGCTTTGGGACCAGTACCATTTTAAGCGTCTCCAGTCTTCCCCACCAGGTTAAATTTAGAGGGGACCAAGCACTAGCATAGGAGCTGACCAGTTCTTTACAGTAGTCAGCTGTCCGACTCACAGTCTCTGACATTGTGTGTCCATACTCGACTCCCAGATACTTGAAAGATGATTGTGCAAATTGAAAGGAGTAATCGGCGAACATATCAGCCCTTACCCTGGAGTTTAAAGGCACTATTGTCGTCTTGGTCAGATTAATCTTGTAGCCAGATACAGCTGAGTAGTTGTCAATCAGGTCCAGGGCCGTGGGCAAGGAGGCTGGTTGCAGAAACAGTATAAGATCGTCGGCATACGCGGATAACTTGCATTGACCATCCGCCAGGGTTATACCCCTAATCCGATTATGTTGTCGAACTGATATCAGAAGCGGTTCCAGGGCTAGGTTGAAGAGTAGCTGGGATAAAGGGCACCCTTGTCTAGTGCCTCTTTGAAGCACAAAGGGTCCAGAGATATCGGAATTAGCTGCTACCCGAGCAGTGGGGTTAGCATACAAGAGTGCAATCCTCTTGAGGAAAGTTTCTTCGATTCCAAACCATCGAAGAGCCTGAAACAGGAAAGACCACTCTAGCCTGTCGAAAGCCTTCTCGGCGTCTAATGATAGCCCTATCAGTGGCTCAAGAGTCCATTTCCCCAGCTTTCAAAAAAAGCCTTTGGGAATGCAGCGCGCATGCGCGGTCCCCTTCCCGCCCAAGGGTGCCATCTTGCTCAGTCTTCTTTTTTTTCTGCGGAGCCCGACGGACATGTGTCTTAGTCACCTGGTTAAAAGTTGATTTTTTCCTTCGAAGATTCGTGTTTTTTTGCCGATTCGACGCCGGTTCCCCTTCCCGCCTGGGCATGGTACACCGGTATCGAGCCCGGAGCTACTTTTTCAGTTTTTGTCCTTTGAGACTAGCATTCGCGCTTTTTTTCTTTTTCACTGACAGCCCGGTCTTTTCACCTTGCAGGGGCCCTTTTTCCCCCGATGGCTGCCAGCAGGTTCAAGAAGTGTGATCGGTGTAAGAAACTGATGTCTCTCACCGACACACACGACTGCTACCTCCGGTGCCTCAGGCCCGATCATGACCCGATGATCTGTGGCCCATGCGGCAAAATGTCCTCTAAGGCGCTGAGGAGCCGTCAACATCAACGAGAAAGGATCTTCTATGACTCCGCATCCGGCTGGGCCCGGACTTCGTCAGAGGCCTCGACGTCTCGGGAGTCTGACCCTGAGCATCGTCAGGGCTCCTCTGAGCGGGGGTCTCCTCACAGGAACACAAAAGGAAGAAGAAACCCATGAGGGCAGCGTCGGTGGATGCTCTTGGTCCCTCGAGGGCCAGGTCGCATAGCCCCGACCACCGTCCCGGGTCCTCGGAGTCGGAGAGGCCTGCCAAATTGCCTCGTGTGGAACTGGAGTCCATGAGTCACGTGAGTGCTATTGTCCTCGTGGACTCTCCTCCGGGGGAGCTGCTGCGTCTCCTGAGCTCGAACTCAGATTGACGGCCTTGGAGAGCAGCTTGGCTGCCTTCATGGAACAGCAGCTGGTGCTAATCGCCGGTCTGACCGGTGCATCTGCCCCGAAATCGAGACTGAGACTCTCACCAGGACAAGGCTGTCCAGGAAGACTTCTGCCCCTTCTCAGAAGGGCTCGGGGAAAAAGCCCTTTTACCCGAGGAAGGCCTCTGCCTACAAATCCTACCCTCAATTCCAGGCCTCTACAGCTCCCAACAGGGTCAGCAGGCCAAGGGGCAGGGACATGGGCCCTATAGGCAGAAAACCCCCAAGCTGCCAGCTCCGGCTCCTGCACAGCAGGGAGCGGGGTTTTGACTCCCACTGCATAGCCTCTCCCCCACAGCTGGCTCCACTCAGCACAGGAGGCCGGCTGACACTGTACGCCCACGGATGGTCAGCTATAACAGGGGATACCTGGGTACTGAGCATAGTCCAAAAGGGCTACTTGCTCCACTTCAACCAGTTACCTCCCTCCAAATTTCCAGGGGAGCCTCCAAGACTCCCTCTGCACAGGAACCTCCTCCTTCAGGAGTTGGCAAGTCTTCTACAGGAGCAGACGGTGGAACCAGTGCCTCACCACCTGATAGGACCCGGGCATCTTTGTCTTTCCATACCTGGACGACTGGCTCATCAGGGGTCAGTCTCCACAGGAGGCCAGACAAGCCACTCTTCGCACTGTCTCTCTTCTCCAGCACCTGGGCTTCGTCATAAACTTCGCAAAGTCCACTTTGCTCCCCTCACAGATCGTAGAGTTCATAGGGGCAAGGTTGGATACCTTACAAGCAATGGCTTATTTGCCCGGGAACAGGGCTCACAGACTGATGGCTCTGTCCCAGCAGTTTCACAGTGGATCTCTGGTCTCTGCCAGACATTTCCTGAGGCTTTGGGTCACATGGTATCCACGGTCCATGTAATTCCAAATGCTCATCTGCATATGCGGCCTGCTCAATGGTGCCTCAGAGCTCAGTGGATACAGGCCACAGGAGACTTAAGAGACAGAGTAAGAGTGTCCAAACTACTAGCAGCCTCCCTGCAGTGGTGGCTACATCTCCCGAACCTGATCAAAGGGGTACCTTTCCAGGTGCCACCACACACACAGGTGCTGACGACCGATGCTTCTCTTCAAGGTTGGGGTGCACATTGCCAGGGGGCATGCACTCAGGGCCTCTGGTCCCCTTGGGAGGCCACACAGCAGATCAATCTGTTGGAGTTGCGAGCTATTCGATTAACTCTACAAACTTTCTCTCATGTCCTCTCTCACCAGTCTGTCTTGATTCAGACGGACAACCAAGTAGCAATGTTCTATGTGAACAAACAAGGAGGCACAGGATCCAGGCTTCTATGTCAGGGAGCACAGCCCCTGTGCACCTTTGCAGTCAAGCACGGCATGTTTCTCAAGGCAGTTTATCTACCTGGCCAAGAAAATTACCTGGCAGACAGGTTGAGCAGGATTCTACAGCCTCACGAATGGCATTAGAATCCCCTAGTGGTCCAGCAGATCTTCCTAAAATGGGGTCTTCCAACCATCGATCTCTTTGCCAGTCCACTGAACCGTCAGCTGCCCAGGTTCTGTTCCAGACAACCGCATCCTCTGCGAATAGCAGCAGATGCCTTCCTAATCTCTTGGTCTATGGGCCTGCTGTATGCGTTTCCTCCAACGCCTCTAGTGGCCCGAACCCTATTCAAGGTTCTTCGGGACAGGGCCTCGCTGATCCTGGTAGCCCCCAGATGGCCGAGGCAACCGTGGTTTCCACTCCTTCTGCAGTTGGCGGTGGACACTCCACTCCCTCTGTGGGTGCATCCTGATCTCCTGTCTCAGGATCAGGGATCTCTCCTGCACCCCAACCTCCAGTCCCTCCATTTGATGGCCTGGCTGCTGAAAGGGTAGTTCTAGCCCCCTTACTTCTACCTAGGGAAGTGGAGGAGGTGGTTTTGGCCTCTAGGAGACAATCCACCCGGAAATCTTATGCCCTCAAGTGGCGTAGGTTCTCCACCTGGTGTCCTCAGCGCCAAGAAGATCCGTTTTCGTGCCTGGTACCAGTGGTGCTGCAGTATCTGCTTCACCTGTCAGACCTAGGTCTTAAATCCAACTCTGTTCGGGTCCACCTCAGTGCTCTGTCAGCGCACCACTCGCCGGTGGAGGGTCAGTCTCTGTCGGTCCACCCCTTAATGGCCCACTTCCTCAGAGGCCTGCTTTTCCTCAAGCTTCCGATTCGCCCACCAGCCCCTGTGTGGTATTTGAATGTGGTCTTGCAACAACTTACTCGCCCACCGTTTGAGCCGATGGCTACCTGTCATTTATGCTTCCTTTCCTGGAAGGCATTGTTCTTGGTGGCTGTTACCTCGGCCAGGCGTGTGAGTGAACTACAGGCTCTGGTTTTTGATAGACCGTACACACGGTTCTATAGGAACAGGGTGGTCTTACGGACTCATCCTAAGTTCCTTCCAAAGCTTGTCTCCTCCTTCCACCTCAATCAGGAGGTGGTTCTTCCAACCTTCTTTCCCAGGCTGCATGCCAGCCGGGCTGAAATGGTCTTGCATACCCTGGACTGTAGGAGGGTGTTGTCTTTCTATATTGACTGTACACAGGGGCATCGAAGGCTGTTCAGCTCTTCGTATCTTTTGACCCTAATAAGCTGGGGTTACCTGTCTCCAAGCGTACCCTGTCCATTTGGGTAGCAGACTGTATCGCCTAGGCATACAGGGCAGCCAGCCTCTCCTTGCAGGGTCGAGTCACGGCCCACCATGTCAGGGCGAAGGCTGCGTCAGTAGCTCATCTCCGCTCTGTTCCGTTGCCAGACATCTGCCAGGCCGCTACTTGGTCTTCAAGCCAGGCTTTTGTGGCCCATTACTGCCTCGAGAGGGAGTCCCGCAGGGACAGTGCTTTCGGACAGGCGGTACTCTGTAATCTCTTTGAGGTTTAGGCAACTCCTACCTCCGGCCCTTGTGTTGGGCTGCCGTTCGGGGGTGTTCTCAGAGAAGATTCTTATCATGCATGCTGAGGCTCTAGAGGAAACTTATTTTTCAGCTTTGGGTTCTCAGTAGCCTAGAGCTGGGGAGTCCCATATGTGAGGACTGACTTCCTGCTTGGTCCTGGAGAAAGAGTAGTTACGCACCTGTAACAGGTGTTCTCCAGGAGCAGCAGGAATCAGTCCTCAAGACCCTCCCTCCTCCCCTTGGAGTTGCAGTCATATATTTTTCATTTTGTGTTTTGCTGTCTTTTAGCTATGTCATCAGACTGAGCAAGATGGCACCCTTGGGCGGGAAGGGGATCGCGCATGCGCGCTGCATTCCCAAAGGCTTACTTTGAAAGCTGGGGAAATGTTCCGCACGGGGGCTCCATCGGCGCCGACGTCACCCATATGTGAGGACTGATTCCTGCTGCTCCTGGAGAACACCTGTTACAGGTGAGTAACTTGCTAGTGGTACGGAGAAGAGAAGACAAAGATGGTTGAACCATGGAACTCGGAATGTAGTAAGGGTAGTGGGAGCAAAAGAAGAGTCAAAGGGAGCAATGAGCAGGTCAAGAGTGTGGCCGATGGCATGGGTAGCACATTGAACGTGTTGGTAGAGTGAAAGGTCAGCAAGGAGGGAAAGGAAGACAGAGTCATGGGGTCTAGAGGGAGAGTTGTGATGAATGTTAAAATCCCCTAGAATCAGGAGACGGGGATATAAGAGAAAGATATCAGAAAGGGTGAGTAGGATGGCTTCCCACAAGTGGGTTTGAAAAGATGGAGGGAAGGACAAGAAGGATATATAGAGGGATGGAAGAGTCAAAGCGGAGTAAGAGGGTTTCAGGATAATGGAGGGTGAGAGAGTAGATTGCATTGATAGGAAGGGTGGAATGGTGTAGGACTGCCACCCCTCCACTGCTCTGACCCCGCCAGGAAGTTGAAAGCACAGAGAAATCGGTGGGGGGGAGGCAATAATTAAGTAAGGACTCCTCATGGTCATGCAACCACATCTCAGTTAGAAAGAGAGCGTCCAGAGTGTGTTGCAGAATAAGGTTATGAATGAGGATGGATTTGGAGCATAAGGATCTACAGTTTAGGAAGGCTAATTTGAGGGGAGGATGTGGTAGAATGGGGAAGTGGCACAAGCAGGAGAGCGGCAAAGAGCAACAGAGTATCAGATAACATAAGAACATAAGATATGCCATACTTGGTCAGACCAAGGTCCATCAAGCCCAGTATTCTGTTTCCAACAGTGGCCAATCTAGGTCATATGTACCTAGCAGTTTCCCCAAGAGACACAAGATTGGAGACATTCCTGGAGAGATGACCGGAGGGAGGGAAGGTACAGGGAGCATAATGCCAGCTCCAGCGGACCGGAATAGAAAGCATGCTGAGGCAGAACAACAAACTGAAGATAGGTAAAAGGCAAAGTAAAACAGGCAGATGGAACTTACCCCAGGAGACATAATGAGAGGCCCAGACACAAGGCACACGGTGATGGATCTGGAGATGGTGCTGGCGCCCCCGGAGTTGCCCCAAGGAGCACATTGCGCTCCTTCAGCGCGCACAGAATGCCACCAGGGACGAGTTTATTTGCCAGGATCACCTTGAAGGAATGCAACTGCGTGTCACTTCCGCTTTGGGAGGAACAGGCAGCAAAGGGTGGCAACAGGACTTACCTGTCTCCCCATTCTCGATATATAGCCAAAAACTAGGGCTGGGTTTGAGAGAAGTGAAAGGGGCCATAGGTGCTTGCCTAGACTTTCTGGGCCTTCGACACTGGATATAAGCCCAATCAAGTTGGTGCTGGGAGCCGCTCTGGGGAGGGGCTGATGGCATCAGCATGGGTACTATTGTTGGAAAAACTGGTGGTAAGGACTCTTTTACAGAGGCTCTTAGAATCGCCAGTATTATGAGGTTTGTCCTACCAGTTGGGGGGAGAGCTTTCTCACTATGAAAGAATGGACTTTGATTTGAGAGACTGCATTTTTTATCTTAATGAAAACAGGTTATCGCCCAGGCAAAGCAGATCTGTTAGGCAGCCATGAACGTCTTCTTGCAGGCACGTTACCCTGAACCAGGCATCCATCATTCTTTTATTACTACCACAACTGTACGTGAGACTGAATCTTAAGTAGTGCAGATGAGATAGTATGCTGATTCTTGTTCCAGTGAAATCACTGGGTCCATAAGTTGTTGAAGAAGGGAATGGTGGTAGTGTAAAACTTGTAATTGATGAGCTACTATTGGCTGCGAGAGCATAGCATTTTGGTAAGTTTTCCTTCCCACTGCATCTAAGATTGTCTGATCCTTCCCTAGTGAGTATTGGACTTGTGCTTTAAAAGGGCTTTCTTTTTTCAGGGCTGCTTTTGAAACCACAGACTAATGTGGAAGCTGAGTGTAAATCATTCCCTGGCACAGACTGTACTGTGTATTTGAAATCCAGTCAATGAGAGGTTTCTTGACTAGAAAAAGGTGTTTTCCATATATAGTGCATTGCAAAAGTATTCATCCTCTCTGTGTTTGTTCCGTTTTGTCAGATTACAACCTGGAATTAAAATGGAGTTTTGGGGGTTAGCACCATGTGATATACTCAACATGCTTCCGATGTGGAAGGTGCAAAATATCCTATATTAGAAACATAGAAACACAGAAAAATGATGACAGAAAAAGACCACATGGCCTATCTAGTGTGTCCTTCCACAGAAACAACTACAACAGCCCCCTTTTTTCCTTTAGAGATCCTCTGTGTTTGTCCCATGCTTTTTTGAATTCAGATACTGTCCTCATCTCCACCACCTCAAGCACAAAGGAGAGCAGGATGCTCTTGCAAAATACAAACCAAGGATACACAGGGAGCAAGAGTGAATGGAGAACACAGTTGCTTTATTGAAAAACCCCAACGCGTTTCGACGAACGCCTTCTTAAGGGGGAGATAGCAGCTTACAAAAGATAAAAAATAAAAATAATAATAATAAACAAGATAAATAAAAACATTAAAAACATTTGTTGAAAAACATAATTAACAACTTAAAAACAAATAGGCATCACATCAAATTCTAAAAGATAAAAGAACCACTAAAAAGATCAAAGATCCATATATAATCAACACTCAAAATGAATTTCAGATATTGGATAAATCATAACATACATATTGTGTTTAGTTTAAATAGACGCAGGGCAAATTGAAGTCATGAAACAGTGTGAATATAAAACAGGAAAGACTAAAGTTAATGTGAAGTATTGAAATGTTTTAAAAAACTACTTACAATAATGATGAGGCCGCAGGGCAGGGTCCCGGCGGCCGGCGGTAACCGGGCACGAGGCCCGGCGCGGGGATCCTGCTCGCGGCATCGCATGGGGCGGTTCTTCTGGGGGGGAGCGTTATTTGAAATCATTGGCTCGCCGGGGAGGGACAGCTGGGCGAGCCAATGAGAGGCGCCGGTCCTGGGGGGTTCTGGGAGAGGCGCACCTTACGTCTCTCTTTCGGGCGTGTGGGCAGCTGGAAGGAGCAGGTCTTTTGCTGTGCTGCTCCGGGGCATCATTGGCGGCGGCGCGGGGACCTGAGTGTTTGGATTTGTGCGGCAATACACAGGTGACAGGATGTTTTTTGGCCCGGCTCCGGGTATAGGAGGAGGCAAGTGGAAAGGTTTTCCTTTCATTCAATGGCACACTTAATTGTTTGCTCATCTTTGGGGCCGCGGTTTGTGCATATTTAGTTGTGCACATTTTATGCTCTCTTCTTTCTTTTACTGAGTTTAGGGGTTGTTTTTAGGGGATGCCGTTGCAGTGGGGGTGTCGGTGCAGAGTCAGGGGGCCGGGTAGGGGGAGACAGGCTGCGGTGGGCAGGAGAGGGGGGCAGGCTGCATCTCCAGCTGGGGAGCCTGGAGGGAACATTGGGGGGGGCTGCGGTGAGTGGCTCGGGAACTGGTGCAGCTCATGCTGTCAGGGGCAGGGGTATAGTTCACGGCAGGGGGGCCAGAGCTGGAAGGGGGGAGGTGGTGGCCCCGGCCAGGAAGAGGATGGAGGGTATTTCTAAGCAGGGGCGCAGGGGGGGATGGGGTTGGCATTGTGGGGCAGCGGGTAAGGGGGAGAGATAGCCAGTCACAGGAGACGGGTAATTCTGGGGATGGGGGTGCTGGGGAGGGGATTGCTGGTGATGGGGAGAGTGGCAGTGTGTCACAGGGGAGTGCTGGGACTGGGCGGGGGGAGGTTGGCATGCAGGGTTGGGGCGGGCAGGGGTTAGGGGGGTGGGGGGTGGAGGGCTGGACCACTCCATGGCGTGGGGCTCATAACTTCGGTCTAGGGCCTTCTGTTCAGCTGGACTGGGCCGGTGGTTTATCAGGTGTTGCGGGGCCGGGTGCTTCTGCATCCTGGGACCATTGGCAGGGAGGGGGGCAGGGCTCTTCGAGGGCCGAATGGTTGGCGGCTTGGCAGCCGGCCGGTTCTCCTGTTGTTTCCCCCCTTCTTTTTCTTTTGTTTCTCCACAGGCTACATCAATGTCGCAGGCTGCGGGGCAGCGGGTCGTAGTGGGTAGGGGGGCTGGAACGGCACCCGAAGGAACGCAGCAGCTGCAGGCCAGCTTGGCGGATGTCGGTGGGACACAGCAGGTGGACTTGATGATTCGACCAGTGGAGGTTTCGCCGGTGGAGGCACAGGCTGGCGACGTGGCGTTGGCAGGTGAGTCTCCTGCGGGTGGGGGGGGGGCGTGTTGGAGCAGATGGGCGTGCCGGAAGGGGGTGGGCGTAAGGCAAAGAAGAAGAAGAGGCATTCTCGGAGGTGTAGGCACAGGTCAGGGTCTTCTTCGTCGTCCACTTCTTCCTCATCGTCATCGTCATCTGGAACCTCACGTTCTGGTCATGGGGTTGATCAGGCACAGGCTGGCCCTTCCTCTGGGTTGGGCAGGCCTATGTTGGTATCTTTTGCGGAGCTGTGGGAGGGGGTGCCCAGGAGTTTACGCTGTAGGATTTTGAAGAGGCGATATATTGACATTTTCAAACTGCTGGATGGCAGGAAGCGCTCGTGAGAGAGTAGAAAGAAGAGAAAGGAGGATGAGAAGGCTGGGCGAGTAAGGAAAGTGTCGCGTAACGTTGTAAATTGGGTCAGAGCCTTTCTGCGTTTGGCAAGTGTGTGGGGCCATCAGTCTCCGGAGGATAATGGAATGATGTTGGCGTATGCGGACTCCATTTTGGAAGCTGCGCAGACGTATGAGGGCTTCGCCTGGTTGAATTATGATGAGAAGTTTAGGGACAAGATGGAAGAGAGTAAGTGGTTGACATGGGGTACACAAGATATTAATTTATGGCTGACTCAAATGTCGGTCCGGGCTGGTACCAGTGGGGGTGGGGGGGGCGAGATTCTTGGTCGGTAGCGGGCTGGGATCGGGTCGGCCCTTTCGTCCGGCGGGGGTAATCCCCCGCTTAAGGTTGGGGTTGGGGGAGTGGGGGACGTCTGTTGGCAGTTCAATAAGTCCTCGTGCCCTTTTCCCGATTGTAAATTCCGTTATGCCTGCTCATCCTGTGGGGGTGGACATTCAGCCAGTAAATGTGTTAAAAAAGGCGGTCCGGGTATCCCCCCATCGGCTGCCAAGTAATTTGGATGTATTGAGTATGGCTCCCACTCTGATTCGGAGGGAGATCATTGGGGAATGGTTGCGGGGGTACCCGCGGGGTAGGGCTAGGGAGGTGTTGGAACGGGGATTTCAGGTTGGTTTCCGGATCCCGGTGCATGGGACTGTGTCGAGCAGGCCGGCGTGCAACTTGCCTTCGGTTCGGCGTTTGGGGAAGGTAGTCCGCGATAAGTTGGCTGTGGAGCTGAGTTTGGGCAGAATTGCGGGTCCTTTTGCAGAGCAACCTTTTGTGAATTTGGTAGTTTCGCCACTGGGGGTGGTACCGAAGAAGGAGCCGGGGAAGTTTCGCCTGATCCATAACTTGTCATTTCCGATAGGCGATTCAGTCAATGATCATATCCCGAGTGAGTTGTGTGCGGTTCATTATGCTTCCTTTGATGAGGCGGTTAAGCTGGTTAGACAGTGTGGCCCGGGAGCTTTGATGGCGAAAGTTGACGTGGAAGCGGCGTTTCGGCTGTTGCCAGTGCAGCCGGCTGATTTTTATTTGTTAGGCTTCTGTTTCGATACTGAGTTCTATGTTGATAAGTGCATGCCTATGGGGGTGTTCTGTATCTTGTTCATATTTTGAGATGTTTAGTTCCTTCTTGCACTGGACTTTGGTCCGGAAGGTCGGCTGCGGCAATGTGGTGCATTATCTGGACGATTTTCTCTTTGTGGGGGCGGCGCAGTCGGGAGAGTGTCAACAGTTGTTGGGTGGTTTTGTTGACATGGCAGGTGCTTGCGGGCTTCCATTGGCTGTTGGTAAAATGGAGGGCCCGGCCACGTGTATTACTTTTTGGAGGTGGAGCTTGATTCTCTTGAAATGGTGGCGCGCCTGCCAGTGGACAAAGTGGTGCGGTTGTGAGTATTGGTGGCTAACGGGATGGCGTCCACTAAGTTATCATTGCGGGAGTTGAAGGTCTTGATTGGCTCTTTGAGTTTCGCATGTAGGGTCATACTGATGAGCCGTATTTTTCTGCGAACCCTAGCTGCGGCTACAGCTGGGGTTAGGAAGCCGCATCATCGCATCAGAATGTCCAAGGTCATGAAGGCGGACTTGCGAGTTTGGGATGTGTTTTTGGAGGGTTTTAATGGGATATCGGTTCTGATGGAGGCGGAGATCTCCAGCGCAGATTTGCAGTTGTATACGGATGTGGCTGGTAGTGCAGGGCTGGGCATTTATTTCGGGGGGGAGTGGTGTGCGGCCAGTTGGCCTCAGGTGTGGCACACAGCCCGGCTAACTAGTAACATTACGTTTTTGGAACTGTTTCCTTTATTGGTTGTTTTGCACTTGTGGCCCAACAAGCTGCAGAACCGTAGAGTTGTATGGTGGTGTGACAATGAGGCTGTGGTTGCCGAAATTAACCGATATACGCCGCGTTGTACGCAGGTGGCTGGGTTGATAAGGGACATCGTTTTGGCCTGCTTGCGTTTGAATGTGTGTGTAAAGGCCAGGCATATTCCGGGTTGCACTAATAGAATTGCTGATGCTCTTTCTCGTTCCAAGTGGGAGCTGTTCCGGACCTTGGCACCAGAAGCGGAAGTCGAAGGGTTGGCAGTTCCAGAGAGCTTATGGCGGATTGGCCAGCGGAATTGGTACGGTTGTTGAGGAATTCTGTGGCACCTGCGACCTGGGCGGCGTATCAGAGAGGATTCAACGCAGTGGTGGAATATCTGCTGTTTCGAGGTTGGCAGCCGGGAATGGCTGTGGACTCCTTATTGGGACACTATATAGTGCAGGCGAAGAGTGATGGAGCCTCCAGGGCGGCGGTACGGAGTCGGTTGGCTGGCTTTACCTTTTTCGCTAGAGCTGCGGGTTGGAGTCATGCAGTCCTTGGGTTTTGGGCTTGGACGTTGTTACATGGATGGGAGAGTGCTTGCCCGACTCCTCGGGACTTGAGGTTGCCCGTTACGCATGGTCTGCTGGTCCGGCTTTGTGCGGCTTTGCCGGGTGTGGCCATGTCACGTTACGAGGCTATACTTTTCCGGGCAGTTTTTTGTGTGGCTTTCTTCGGAGCCTTTCGGATGGGGGAGTTGGTAGCGAGCTCCAGTCAGGCCACTGCTTCTGGTGACTTGTTGAGCAGTCATGTGCAGGTCCGAAAGGGGCAGCTGTGGGTAAGGTTAGCAAGGTCTAAGACAGACCAGTTGGGGAAGGGGCTTTGGGTGGTTTTGAACGAGGTATTTTCGCTGCCTACTTGCCCGGTGTCTGCCGTGAGAGGCTACATGTTAGAGCGCCCGGCGGCGGGCCGGCTGTTTTTCCTGCATGAGGATTCGCATTGGGTGACGCATTTCCAGATGGCGGCCGTGCCACGGATGGTTTTGCGTCATATGGGCTTGGATCCTCGGCAATTTGCACCGCATTCATTTCGTATTGGAGCGGCCACCAGTGCGGCGGCGGCGGGGCTATCAGAGGCTGAGATACAGAGCATTGGCAGATGGAGATCAAAGGCCTTTAGGGGTTATGTGCGGCTATAAGGGAGAATGCTGTGGGTATGGCTAACTTCTGTTTTCTTTTCCAGATGCTGTGCGGTACCCGCATGGATGCTGGATGATCGGGCATTCATTTGTGCATTGGGCGGGACTGCAGGCAACTGAACGACCGTTGGGGCTTAATTTAGGTCTAGACCCGGATATGGTGTCCGTCAAATGGCTGGGGGAGCGTGGTCTTCGATGGCCACAGCTATTACCTTTGCTTCGGCACCATCAGCGTGTGCGGATAGAGCCGGCAGCGATTCTTCTGCATGTGGGAGGAAATGATCTGGTCGGATGGACGTGTAAGCAGCTGATCCGAGCAGCAAAGAGGGACTTGGCTGAAGTTATTCGGATGTTTCCGGAAGTTATTGTGTTGTGGTCGGATATCATTCCGAGGCCTACCTGCCAGCATCAGCGACGCTGGTTGCGAGGGCTAGCAAAAATCAATCGCCAGATTGGGCGATGGGTGTGTGAGCATGGGGGATATCAAGTTCTGCACCCTTAGGTTGATGTTACTTGAGAGGGCTTGTACCGGCAGGATGGGGTGCATTTATACCCGGTGGGGTTGGATTTGCTGCTCAAAGACTGGCAGGAGGCCTTGGAGTGGGTCATGCAGTGGGAGGCTAAATGGTCGCAGCTTGGTCTTGGGGGGGGCGGCGTAGGGGCGCAAGCTTCCCCTACACCGGGTGGCGGGATCCCGGAGGTTTCCGGTGTCCGGAGCCTTTAAATGGAATTGGGGCGGGGGCAGTTGCCCCCAACCCAGATGACCCCTTGCCGGTCTTTGCTAGTAATATGGCGAGGCCGGGGAAAAGGGGGGTTGGCGTTTGCCGCTGGCTCGGCTGCGGCGGGAGTGGAATGAGGTCGTCTTGCTAGTGGTATGGCGGATGATGGCTCGTTCCGCTCGGGGGTTATTGTTAAGGAGTTATGTTGCAAGGACCAGAAAGGGGGCCTGTTACTTCTGGAGAGAAATCTGCAACTGTGAGTATATACTTCTGGTAATTTTCTAAAAAGAATTCTTTGTATTAAAGCTACTTAATCTGTGAACCCACTGTTTTTTGTTGGATCAGTTAGGGCCTAGTAACAGCAATTAAAGTTTGCATTTAAAACACAGAGGAGAGCTTTCTGGTTACATTTCATACCCAGCAGAGAGCTTGTAGTTTAAATGTAATAGTCACTCAGGGCCAAGTAACAGCAAAGTACTTTTAGTTTAAATTTAACACACAGAAGAGAGCTTTCTGGTTAAATTTAGTACCCAGCAGAGAGCTTGTAGTTTAAATTTCATAAGAAGTTAGAGCCTAGCAGCAGCTAAGAGCTATAATTTAAATCAAATCAGAATTTAGCTTACCTCAGCAGCACAAGACAGGGTACTGTGCAGCAGCCCTCTTTTAATAAGTGTTATTTCCCTCCCCACACCCACCCTCCCCTGGGATAATCATAGCTTTATAGGTACTTACACATCTTAAAAGACAGGAGGTGCTTTCAGGTGAAGCTCATTACCCAAATTAGTCATACACCAAGGACCTGAGATTAATTAAGCTTCAGGTGAACAAGATATATTAAACGTATTAGGTACAGTTTTATTGGTATAAATACCCATAGCAATCCCTAGTAAGTAAGAACTTAAAGATCTAGACACAAACTTAAAACTAAGATGCAGACAGCAGTCCAGCAGCGGGATGGGGGCTTTCCAGTCTTTTGCATTGAGTGTCACATGTATGATTTTCTCCCAGTTGGTGAGAGGTCTTACGTGTGCACTAGGTGCAAGGAGCTCTTTGCTCTCAGGGAACAAGTCCGTTCTCTAGAGGCTAAAGTAGCAGACTTGGAAAACATAAGACAGACAGAGAGGTACATAGACGAGACCTACAGGGATATAGTCCTGAAGTCCCACCTCCAGTCTGGCAGCACCCCTGTTGCCATGGAGGAGAGAGGTCACGTGACAGGAGAGCATCACCCTGGTGTGGCAGGAAGTGATCCTGTAACTAGGACCTGTCCTCCAGGTGATGTAAAACCCTCTCACACCGAGGAAGTTTCTCCAGGGCCATGTGCCCATGAGGGAAGGGCTAGGACAGCCGTTATAGTTGGTGATTCGATCATTAGGCATGTAGATAGCTGGGTGGCTGGTGGACGTGAGGATCGCCTGGTAACATGCCTGCCTGGTGCGAAGGTAGCGGACCTCACGCGCCACCAAGATAAGGTCTTAGATAGTGCTGGGGAGGAGTCTGCTGTCTTGGTACATGTCAGTACCAATGACATAGGAAAATGTGGTAGGGAGGTTCTGGAGGCAAAATTTAGGCTTTTAGGTAGGAAGTTGAAATCTAGAACTTCCAGGGTAGCATTCTCCGAAATGCTTCCTGTTCCACGCGCAGGACCCAAAAGGCAGGCAGAGCTCCGGAGTCTCAATGCGTGGATGAGACAATGGTGCAGAGATGAGGGTTTGGATTTGTTAGGAACTGGGGAACATTCTGGGGAAAGGAGGGGCTCTTCCGAAGGGATGGGCTTCACCTTAACCAGGATGGAACCAGGCTGCTGGCATTAACCTTTAAAAAGGAGATAGAGCAGCTTTTAAACTAGACATTAGGGGAAAGCCGACAGTCGCCCAAGAGCGGATGGTTCGGAAGAATGTATTCTTGAAGGATACTACCAAAAGCAGAGAGGTTCCACAAAAGAGTAAAGTAGCCCAAATGCCCTCAAGTATGGAGAAGACAGAGCTTAAAGATCCCAATTTACCCATGTCTAACAATAGCCAAATTAACAAGAATAAAATACATTCTCTAAAATGCTTGTATGCAAATGCTAGAAGTCTAAAGAATAAGATGGGAGAGTTAGAATATATAGCACTAAATGAAAGGTTAGATATGATTGGAATATCAGAGACATGGTGGAAGGAGGACAACCAGTGGGACACTGTGATACCTGGGTACAAACTATATCGTAATGATGTTGTTGTTAAGTGCCGTCGAGTCGGAATCGACTCATGGCGACCCTCTGGATAGCTATCCTAAATTGTGTTCGGTCTTCAGTCAGGCGGCTCATTGTTGACAGACTGGTACCCGTAGCTGCTGTTATTGTAGCGATCCATCTCATTGCTGGCCTTCCTCTTTTGCGTTGACCTTCTATCTTGCCAAGCATGATGTCTTTCTCTACTGATCTCTCTCTTCGCATG
Source organism: Ichthyophis bannanicus (assembly GCA_033557465.1). Lineage (NCBI taxonomy): Eukaryota > Metazoa > Chordata > Amphibia > Gymnophiona > Ichthyophiidae > Ichthyophis > Ichthyophis bannanicus. Next base: position 290,039,997 of record CM066043.1, read on the forward strand.
ATGTGTCCGAAGTATGAAAGTCGAAGTCTTGTCATCTGAGCTTCTAAAGAAAGCTTAGGTTTGATCTCCTCTAGTACCAACTGGTTTGTTCTTCGGGCAGTCCATGGTATACACAGTATTCGCCGCCAGCACCATAATTCAAAGGCATCAATTTTCTTCCTGTCTATCTTTTTCACTGTCCAGCTTTCACATCCATATGATGTTATTGAAAATACCATGGCTTGAGCAAGTCGAATCTTTGTATGGAGAGAGACATCTCTGCTCTTGAGAATCTTATCTAGGTCTTTCATAGCCATTCTGCCAAGAGCAATGCGTCGTCTGATTTCTTGACTGCTTGTTGCTTCTTTATTGATAGTTGATCCAAGTAGGTTAAAGTTGTTCACGATTTCAATTTCTTCTCCTTCAACGATGAACCTGTTGATTATGCCAGTTGTCATGATCTTTGTCTTCTTTACATTAAGGTGCAGGCCCATTTTGAGACTATGTTCTTTGATTGTGAGAAGCAAATGTTTCAGATCATCTTCACTTTCAGCCAGTAATGTGGTGGTATCAGCATAGCGAAGGTTGTTGATGAGTCTTCCACCAATCTTCACACCTCTGTTGTCTTCATACAATCCTGCTTCTCTGATGATTTGTTCTGCATATAAATTAAACAGGTAGGGGGAAAGTATGCAGCCTTGTCTTACACCTTTGCTTATTTTAAACCATTCTCTTTCTCCTTGTTCCGTTCGAACTGTTGCTTCTTGATCAATGTACAGATTGCGCAAGAGAACGATCAGGTGTTCTGGTATACCCATGCTTCTTAATGTGGCCCAGAGTTTCTCATGGTTTACACAGTCAAAAGCCTTGCTATAGTCGATAAAGCACAAATAGATATCCTTTTGGTATTCTTTAGTCTTTTCAAGGATCCATCTCACATCCGCAATGATGTCTCTCGTTCCTGTGAAGTGAGACGGCAAGAAGCCAAATTAACTGTAAGGAAAAAGCTTTCTTTTTACTCTTGAATTTTCCTGAGAAACCTGAATAGAACTTTGCTTGCACGTTGAGAGTTTGTTCCTGTTTGGAGTTTTTGTTTTGCTTGTTAATCGGAAAATAGCCTGGAAAGGTTTGAGACTGGAAAAGAAGGCTAACTGCCACAGAAGAAAGCCTGTTTTGTGCTTTAACCAGCAAGGCTAAAGGAAGCTGGTAGCCTTGCTGTTAAAAGGCTATGTTTTTCTGAGCTGAAGAATACTTTAAGCTGTCACTTTGGTTTAGAGTTTTTGTTTTGCTTATAACCTGTTGTACTTTGAAGAAGCCTGGAGAAGTATGCCTGAATGTGGTATTTATGAACCTTTTTTGTGCTCAATAAATTTCTGTCATTGCCTTACCCCAAGGAGCCCGACTACAGCTTTCTATCTATAGCGCAATTAAACTACATTTCCCAGAAAACATTGTGGGGAATTAGTCAGTTAAGGCTGAAAGGGGAACGTTCCTTATACAATCACGCCTCTCTAACCTAGAGGCGAGTGGTGAGGGCGTGACAATATATACAAGATATTTTATTGTCACTTCACTTCACCAATTTGGGCTATATTGTTAGGTCCATTACCTAACATCCAAATGAACCTCCATTGTCATTCCAGGTTGTATGTAATGCGACAAAACAGGACAAAAACCAAAGGGATTAATATTTTCGCAAGGCACTGTACATATTTCAAGGTCTTGAAAAACCTGGTGTGCAGTTTCTTCAGATTTAATAAGGGAATGCCAAATGGACTGAAAATCATGTTTGTTGCTAGGAGTCTGTGTGGAGCCAAGAGAGAACAGGGTTGAAATCTTTTGTAGGAATTTTGGGTAAGATTGGTCTTATGACAGTTCCTCTGGAATTGGTTCTTGGGTGGGATATACTGGTCAGGTTGAGCTAAGAGAGGTTAAGATCTCCGTTGCACTCTCCTGTTGAAAGGATGATAGGCTGAGTCTTCTGAAGCACATTTCATGCGGATTATTTTTTTCAGAGTTCCGAATAGATGAGTCTTTCTCCTTGATTAAGTAGTTGTGAGTACGGTATCTTAGTTCTGCCTGAGACATCCATGGAAAAGTACAAACAACCCAGTGAGGGAACTCTTACTGAAGAAACACTCTCGAGCAGTTTGTTGCCATCTTATTTATTTTTATTTTTATTTATTTAGCTGTATTTATATCCCGTTTTTCACCGGGTCAAAGCGGTCAATTGGGAGATACATTTAACACGAGGGGATATGACACACATACGCTAATACTTACAGGGAACATGGGCAATGGAGGGTTAAGTGGCTTGCCCAAGACCACAAGGAGTGCCTATAGGACTAGAAATCCCAGTCCCTCTGGCCTGAGATTGCTGTCCTCAGGTGGGACTTGAACCCCCGACCCTCCGGCCTGAAGTACCTTGTCCTAACCACTAGGCCACTCCTCCCATCTTTGAAGAACTTCTATAGAAGCATTAGAAATCCACTTTGTGAACTGGCTGGAGTTATAAGCCATGGCAACAATTGTAGTATAATGTGACTGGAAGCATTTTCAGCCTGTCTTTTTGGAGTGGCTGCATTAGATAACTCTCTATTGGAGGACATATGTTTATGTGTTGGGGAATGGGGTGCCCCCTTGTCAGAGCCATGATGCTTCCCCCTTTTTCCTGGTACATATTTCTATTTTTTGACCTATCAGACTTTGATGAATGTGTTTCATCCCTGCAGTCCTTTTTGTGAGGAGCCATTGGAGGTATTTTTATTTTATTTTCTTGTTTGGCTGAACTTCCAGGGCTAAGGGGGGAGTCACTGTCATAATGCAAGCTAGTCTTATCGAGCTGAAGTCCTGCGACAGCTGAGTGATAGCACTACTTATGAACTGTTATCCACTGATCCAACTAGAAAGCTACAAATTTCTGTGAAAGAGGTCACGTCAATGGGACTGGCACATAAGCACTTCAGAAATAAAGAGTATCAATATTTGAATCCATCCTTCCCATTCGTTCTGGTTTTGTATATGTTACCAAAAATTCATAAGAGTTTTGTTGATCCTCCAGTGCTCCGGATAGTGTCGGCACAGAGATCTTTGTTGAAACTCTGTCGACATACGTAGATTCATTTTTATGTCCTTTATTGGTGACTATTCCTTCCTGTGTGAAAGCTACAACACATGTTTTAATTATCCTGACTGAGTTTGAGGAGTATATCCCAAAACCTGATTATAGTTACCTCTCTATATACCAATATCCCCAACGGGAAGCCTTGGATGTTATTGAAGCCTCATTAAGGGGTAGAGGGGATCTGAATTGTGAGCAAGTTGGGTTCATAAGCTCTTTAGTGGAGATAGCAATGAAGAAAAATTTCTTCTTGTTTGAGGATAAATAGATAGGAAGAAAATAGATGCCCTTGAATTATGGTGCTGGCGACGAATACTGTGTATATCATGGACTGCTCGAAGAACAAACCAGTCAGTACTAGAAGAGATCAAGCCTAAGCTTTCTTTAGAAGCTCAGGTGACAAGACTTTGACTTTTAAAATTTGGACACATCATGTGAAGAGAGAGATCGTTAGAGAAAGACATCAGGCTTTGTAAGGTTGAAGGTCAATGCAAAAGAGGGAGACCAGCAATAAGATGGATTGATATAATAACAGCAGCTATGAATGCCACTCTATCAACAATGAGCCACCTGACTGAACACAGTTTAGGCCAACAATGCAAAAGAGGGAGACCAGCAATAAGATGGATTGATATAATAACAGCAGCTATGAATGCCACTCTATCAACAATGAGCCACCTGACTGAAGACTGAACACAGTTTAGGCCAACTATCCAGAGGGTCGACGGGCCTTAACAACAATATTACCAGCAAATCATGGGAATGGCGATGGGAACCATGATGGCACCCTCAGTGGCCAACTTGTTTATGGCATTTTTTGAGGAGAAATGGTTGCGGGAATTCCTCTATAAGGATAATGTTATATTATGATGACATTTTATAGATGACGTGTTTCTACTGTGGAAAGGTAGCGAAGTCCAGTTTCAACAGTTTGGAGTATGGTTAAATGCTTGTGATAATCACATTCAATTTTCCATGGTATATAGTGCCAAAGAGATTTACTATTTAGATTTATTCATCAAGAAAGGGCCTGAGCAAATAGAAACGCTTGTCTATAAGAAGAGTACAGATGGGAATACTTTGTTGTAGTATTCATGTGCATCTCCCATAGCATTACAACACAGCTTACCTTTCTCTCAGTTTATTAGATACTGATGGAACTATAGTTTCCGGAGGGTTTTTGCATGACTTTGCTCAGTGGGGTTATCCGTTGAAGCTGCTTAGACAGGCTAGACTATGAGCATCATACAATGATTGAAGTGGAGTGGAGTGGAGTGGAGTGGAGGAGTAGCCTAATGGTTAGAGCACTGGCTTGAGAACCAAGAGACCAGTGCTCCTTGTGATCTTGGGCAAGTCATTTAACCCTCCATTGCCTCAGAAATAAAATCCAAGTTATCAATGTCCCTGTTTAATGTACATTACCAAGTTTAAGTTACAATATAAACCGCTTTGACTGAAATGATAAAGTGGTATAAAAATAAACCCTGTTAAATAAATAAATGACCGTGGATTGTTATTGAAGTGGAATTCTGAGATGGTAAATTCCACTGATAATAAGTTCATTCATTTTGTAACCTCCTTTTCTTCCATCAGCATGAAAATACAGAAGATCATCTCTAAACATTTTTCAGTGCTGAACATTATTCCTGGGTTAGAAAATATGAAGACTCGAGGGGCTCAATGCAGAGACATGAATAGTTTTGACCCAGCATGCTATTCCGAGTCCAGCACTCTCCGCAAGTACAGAGGGTTTGTGCAGGGAGCACTGGATGGGGGTGGGAGGGGAAGGTCGTGGGCAGAGCAGGGGCGGGCCACAGCACCCAGATGTACAGGGCCTATTCCGGTCAGGCTCTGTACGTCTGGCGGCCGCACTTTGTCCCAGCCTATTCCACCTTGGAGGTAGAATAAGGGCCGGGTGCCATTGCGATTGAGGCCTTCCACCCCCCAAGGTCAGTGGGGCTGCTGCGGGTAAGCCCCTGCTGCCCAATCCTGGCCCTGGCTCCCCCCCTCCGAGGGTCGGGTGGTGAGGATAAGGGACTTTGATCGCTGTCAGGCTTTGCTTGCTCCTGCTGAGCATCCCCGTGCCACACACCGGCACACCAGCAGGAGCACTGAGCAGTGGACATGGGCAGCATGCTGTATGTCTCCCCACTCAGAATATTGTGCATGCCTGCCCGTCCATGTTCCCAGATTCTGCAACCGCGGGAAGATATAGCTCCCACGGTTGCAGAATCTGGAATAACTGTGCCCCATCCATCCGGACATGCACAGTTTGGAAATGGGCTTGAGTTGTTTTTTCTAGGGAAAGAAACCTGAAGGAGATTAGTCTGGCCAGGTTACCAAATATGAAGGTTGTGACTGTTCCTTCAGAGTAGAAGACAGGACGTGAAAGATATGGCCGGTGTCAGATGTGTGATATCTCTTTGGAATTGAAATTTTTTTTCCACAGAGATCAGTGCTATGGGTTGTGCTGGCATACCACATGTATGTCAGCATATGACATTTATTTATTTATTTTAGTTTTTTCTATACTGCGCTCTTTAAAATCAGCTTGGTTTACAATTAGAACAAATTTGTACAGTGTAGGCAGAGTCCGCACTGTACTTACAAAGAACAGGGTTTACAACTTGGTTAACTGGAGTAACTATGTACAGGCTACTGAGTAGCAGGCTACTCGGTTAAATAATTATATAGAGTCAAAACAGTTGGGTCAGCGATGGGGGTGGGGACATGACTGCTTGGAGGCAATTTCCGAGCTTGTGAGCTATATACAGGGTTGTGTGCTCTATACGAGGTGTCCATGTAATAAGTTGTATTTGGGTAAAACTACACGACCATTAAAAGTACGGTTGATTGAACATAAGAGCAGGCTGAATTGTTGGGTTATGGAAGCCCCAATTGTTCAGAATTATATAGTACAGCAACGTGTATTTAATGACCTCAGAGGTTTTTGTATTGACTATGTTCCCCAGAATGTTCAAGGAGAAGATAGGAATAAAGCATTGGTATGGAAGGAACAAAGATGGATTTTCCGGTTACAAACTGTTCACCCAGAAGGGCTGAACAATGCCCTGGAGTGGCATGTTTGCTAAATAATAAGATAAGATCTGTCAAACCAAGAATATAGATTAGTGTATTCAGCACATAATCATGATGGGATAGGATTGACGTCAGGGTGGGCTGTGAATTTAGAAATAATGATTTGAATATTGGTTTTTACCTTTCTCAGACTTTTTGGATTTTTGAGTTTACACAAGCTGATAACACTCAGGGTCAAATAATTTTCTTCCACTCCCCTTGGTTTCTCTAGAGCAAATTGGGCTTGATTTAATCCCCCTTATACTTGATGATCTAAGGGGAAGCAATACATTTCAGGTCTGCTTCCTTGGCTCAATGATAATAGCTTGTTAACCCAGTTCATTTCCGACAGAATGTATTGTCGAACTTTGCATTACAGCTTAAGTTTGTTTTGGTAGCTAAAGGAAACAGTGTTGTAGGGTTAACTACAGCGGTTTTGATGCAACCGTGAAAGTTGAAAGCCTCGCTTAAGACTTTGAGGATTGTGGGTGTGTTGAGCTGGTTGTGGAGCAGGACAGCTGGTTGAAATCAAGGGAGGGATAGATAAGGTCGATAAGATTTAACAGTGCTGCATGGTGTTTCCTCTTCGTCTCTCCGGGCCAGTCCAGGAACTGTAGGGTTGTCAACCTTCTCCAGCAGCTGAGGGCTGAAAACTCAGTCTTGCTGACAGCCTATCAAGCTCCCTCTGATGTCAGAGACTCAGTCTTTCAGTCCTCAGCAGCTGGATAGGACGTGGCTGACAGGCTCCCTGAGAGACAAAAAGGAATACAAAGTTAGTGTAATGAGAGAGCAGAAAGTGTTGTTTTTCACTGGAGTGGTCCTAGCAAGGCTGTTAATTCCAGAGGAGCGGGGTATTGCCATTTAAAAAAAAAAAAAAAAAAAAAAAAGAGGACATTAAGGGCCCGAGGCTAGAGGTAGAGCCTGCCTCACTTAGCTTCTTCAGGCATCCCCGGAGGAATTGGGAGGATCTGGGAGTCCCAGATTGCAGCCTCCTGTTCTTAGTGCCGATTCTGTCTCACCCGCGGACAGCGGTTGTGAGCGGAGTCCGGCGATCACAAGCGGCTGTGCTCAGAGAGAGAAGCTGTAAGTCGACGCTGCAGTAAGTGAGCTAACCAAAGAGCGGGGAGAAGTGCTTTTGCTTAATTCAAGCGCATGTTGCCCAGAGCGGTAGCATGCGCTCAGTGCGGGAGCCGACGGGGTCTCTCAGGGCTGAGAATTTGCCGTATTTGTTTCCGCACGGCCAGTACTGTAGAAAAGCTCTTCGGGGGTGTAATGGAGCACAGGGCAGCGTCAGCTGAGGGTCCGGATCAGGATCGAAGCTCGGAGGAGAAGGCGGGAATGGCAGCCATTTTGTCTGTGGCAGCCGTTCCTCCCGCGCTCCCGAGCAAAGCGGGTAAAAAGAAATCAAAAGTGAAGACGCTTTCTCCAGAGGCAAGTCAAGGGCAGGAGCTATTGCCTGAGGTGCAGGGACCCTTGGAATCTGTGTTCTTGGCGGATTTTATTTTTTCTTTGCATAGAGCTTATTGTTTAAGGGTAGAACAAAGCCTGTGCAAGTCTCAGTCATCTAATGTGGATAGCAGGCCTAAGGAGGAAATTTTCATAGCAGATCCCGGAGAGGTACCTCCCGTAAGGCGCTGAGTGCTGTAGCGGGCGTCGAGGCCTTCGAGATGCAGCCCGCTGCGCCCCAAGGGACAGAAGAGGGAGAAATTTTCTCTGAAGGGGGTCTGGATCCCTGGGCCCTTGGGGAGTTGGAAGAAGGGGAAATTGCGCCAGGGGAACATGTTTTCAGGGTCTTTCACAAGGAAGAGCTGGGTGCTCTGATTTCCCAGTCCCTAGGGGCCTTAAACATTTCGCTACCGACGGTACAAGAGGAGCCGCTGGAAGATCCGTTGCTCCAGGGGTTTAAACCGGAGCAGCACTGTTTTTCCATGCATAGGGTGATTAGGCAAATGATTGATTCTGAATGGGAGTGTCCCGAGGCTTCTCTGAGAGGTAGTCGGGCGATTGGGCGGCTCTACCCTGTTCCTCAGGAGGACAAGGAGTTGCTGCGTATGCCTAAGGTGGATGCGCTGGTGGCAGCGGTGACTAAGAAGATGACGATTCCGGTGGAAGGAGGCGCGGCTCTGAAAGATATTCAAGACCGCAAACTGGAGGCGCTACTTAGGCAGGCATTTCATTTGAGTGCGCTGTTGTCTTACTACATCAAAGGCTAACACCTTGTAATGAAGACGTGCAGTTTATTTACAAACAAAGCAAGGAGACTTATTCAGAAAGACAAGTAATTCTCTTAGTTACACATGAGTAGTTAGAAAAGATAACTAGAATGCAATTAGAATAATAACTAATGCACTTAATTACAGCACTGAAAGAGTTATGAGATAGTGCAGCTATTTACAAAGAATATTTACTTCACCAAACTTGTCATACAGTCCTTTACACATCAGCTGGGAGCACTCAGCGAGAGAAACTGATGACAGTCTAGGATTTTTCATGCCTGGCCAAGCAGATCTACGCTCTGTCTGTTCTGGATTTTCTCTGTACTTATATAGGCACAAATGTGTTGCAGCCAGCTCTCATCCATGAGCTTCTCTCCACCCCATCCACCTTTTTGCTTTGGTTTCTGGGTAGGCTTCTGATCACCCCCCTTGGTTTTAGAAGCTCAAAACTTACACAATCAAGACGACTCCTCCCTAATCTCCCAGCGTCTTCCTGTCAAGGGAGACACCCCCCATGGTTTTAGAAGCAGCTCAAAGCTTCTACATTATAATTGATGAATTCTTATCCTGTCTACATTGGCTAGGCAAATGTTTCTATATTGGCCAAGAGAATTGTTCAAAGGCCAAGGGAAGAATTCTGTCTCCCTCTCTGGCCTTCTAGCACTCCCCAGGCTAGATGTGTAAAGATCTCTCACTAGACTGTAAATACAGCTTTGGTATCTGGGCTAGCAAGCTGACTCAGCATGATTCCTCAGTTGATTTCTCACATGCAGCAATTTCCTTGCAAAGTTGCAATATTCCTTGCTGATCCAAATAAATTTTTAATTAGTAATACATTCCACCCATGGATCAACAAGGATATTGCATGTAAGCAATGGCTGAATCGCATTTGTAATTCATTTAGAAATACAATAATAATATGGGCTAAAACATAGTGGATAATATTAAGGTAAAAGCTTGAGGGGACAAGAAGTCATGGTATAAATTAGGTGATATTTTCCCAAGATATCTAATATATCATTCCCACCGGCATTACAATTGCCAAAGCCAAATGGCTTGTAGATCTCAGTTACTTTTATCAGTTCCCCATGCATTGGGGGGCTCATTTCACCTGCATATTCAGAACCTTTTCTACTGTATATCTGCCCCATGGATTTCAATCTACTAGTTATATATTGAGGGTAGTGGAGCAAGTGGTGAGGGACTAACAACCTCAATCATATTGCAACTACTTCTCCCTCCACCAGCTATAAATCTGGTCTTTCATATTTTACCCAAACATTTACACTATTGACCACCCATGGATTCAAAAGTAGTATAAGCAGGAGAAAGAGAAACCACAGCAATAACTAAGATCTGAGGAACAGGTAACATAAGCAATTGGGCACATGTTGTTCAGCGGAAGAAATCTGAGATACTAGAATTACAGTTACTTTCCAAGGAAACAATAACAATACATAAGAAAAAAAATCATTCACAAAAGTCCAATAGTCCTTTTCCTATTTTCAGATAATTTGGCCTGCTTCTCAGCAGTTTTTCAGGACTCCGTAGTGTTATTTCACCTTTCTCTGAAGTTTAAGCTTGGCCTCTCTCAACATTTGAACCTCTCATTCTCGTAGGTGGACATCTTGGCCTTTCTTTCATTGTGACACATTGAAGCAGATAGGGACCCCCTCACACGTTTCTGCGGTGTGTAGTTCGGATTTCTCGGGATGGTCTGCTCCATCTGGACTCTGGCCAATTCCCTCTGCTGGGCTCTCTGGATTGCAATTGGTGACATGGCTCCAGGCCTCATTCAGAAGAGCAGCACCAATATTAAATGAAAAGACTAAAAATTCTAGATTAGATTTCACAATAAGACAAACTTAATTTCATCTATATTTACTAAGATCATATCCTATAAATAATAAATATTGCTTTATAAACTTTCAGTGATCTACCAGTAATTAACTCGTATGGTGTCAATCTTATCTCGCAGTTTGATTAACTCCTTGTCTCTCTATCACTGGAAATTCATTTGCTTGTAGGAAATATTCCATTATGCCCTTGACTGACCTTCACATGTTTCAGATCAGACAAGCTGCACACACGTGTTCTGCAACTTTGGCAAGTTTTAGAATTATACCCAATTGTGTGAGAATTTGTCATCAAATCATCCCCCTTTGCCTCTGCATGCCTGGCCAGGACATACAGAGGAAAAGTGAAGCAAAAAGCATCCGGAAGTACCACATGGCCAGTGTGGGTTTTCCAAAGTTCATCAGGGTGCAAGGTGCACCTAGCCTGTCTCCAAATATCTATTTCTTCCAATTGTTGAGTATGACTTCCTGAATTGAAGCTTCTGGAGACGGCATAGTTGAATAAAGTGCTCATAATGTTTTGTTTACATATTCATTGAGCAGATATGTCACTTCAAATTACCTTCATCTGTTTATTGTCTATCACAGTTTCTCCTTTAATATTCCATTTCATCCCTCACAACACTTTTTCACAACACTTTTTCATCACCTGCATCATTCCACCAATCACATACATAGGTCCCTTTCATGTTTTTTATACCATACTAATGTATCCTTATTTGGCAAGGCTGCCAAGAATATCAAACTATTGTTAATAACTTAATATTGGTGTAAACAAATGGTAGGCAGAGAATATAAATTTAGATTCTTCTCAATAAGCATAACAGTATGAGTAAACAGTGTCCCCTTCCCATCAACTTAATTGGTCCAGTGCTAAGTGGATATATGCTCATTCTAAAATAGGAACAATTTGGATAAAATCCTTACAATATAAAACTATCATTTTGCAGCATTTTATAACATCAATCCCAATAGAAAGAAATATGGCTCATCTCTCACGTATAACTAGAATCTGTCGTATACACTGTTCTCAGTGAGAGTGCTGTTAGACTGATTTTAAAATTGCAGTGTTCACAAGGATTTGTATAAGCCACTCACCAATATGGTGTCAAAAAGATTGGAGGATCGCCAATGTAACACCAATTTTTAAAAAGGGTTCCAGGGGTGACGTCAGTACCAGGAAAAATGGTAGAAACCATCATAAAGAATAAAATTACTCAGCATGTAGATAGTCACGACCTAATGGGAGACAGCCAACATGGCTTTAGACAAGGAAGATCTTGTCTTACTAATCTGTTATGTTTTTTTGAAGGAGTGAATAAACAGGTGGACAAAGGTGAGTCGGTTGATATTGTGTATCTGGACTTTCAGAAAGCCTTTGACAAGGTCCCTCATCAGAGACTTTTGGCAAAACTAAAGAGTCATGGGATAGGAGGCAGTGTACTATTGTGGATCAGGAACTGGTTAAAAGATAGAAAGCAGAGGGTAGGGCTAAGTGGCCAATTTTCCCAATGGAGAAAGGTGAATAGTGGTGTACCCCAGGGATCTGTGCTGGGTCCACTGCTTTTTGACATATTCATAAATGACCTGGAAAGTGAAATAACGAGAGGTTATCAAATTTGCAGATGACACAAAACTATTTCAAGTTGTTAAAACCCAAGAGGATTGTGAAAAATTGCAAGAGGATCTTGTTAAATTGGAAGACTGGGCATCAAAATGGCAGATGAAATTTAATGTGGACAAGTGCAAGGTTATGCACCTAGGGAAGAACAACCCAAACTATGGTTACACGATGCAAGGTTCCACATTAGGAACCACCACCCAGGAAAAAGATTTAGGCGTCATTGTGGATACCATGTTAAAACCCTCGGCCCAGTGTGCAGCGGCACCCAAGAGAGCAAATAGAATGCTAGGTATGATAAGGAAAGGAATGGAAAATAAAACAAAAGATATTATAATGCCTCTATATCGTTCCATGGTGAGACCGCACCTTGAATATTGTGTGCAATTCTGGTCGCCGTATCTTAAAAAGGATATAGCGATTTTAGAAAAGGTTCAGAGAAGAGCCACCAAAATGGTAAAGGGGATGGAAGGATACTCCTATGAGGAAAGGCTAAAAAGTTTAGGGCTCTTTAACCTGGAAAAGAGACGGCTGAGGGAAGATATGATAGAAGTCTATAAATTAATGAACGGAGTGGAATGGGCAAATGTAGATCGATTGTTTACGTTATCAGAATATAGAAAGACTAGGGGACATGCAATGAAGCTACAGGGTAAACTATTTAAGACTAATAAAAGAAAATATTTTTTCACTCAACGTGTAATCAAACTCTGGAATTTGTTACCGGAGGATGTAGTAAAGGCTGTTAGTGTAGCTGGGTTTAAAAAAGGTTTGGACAAGTTCCTGGAGGAAAGGTCCATAAACCATTAAGAAGTGACCGAAGATATCAATGCTTGACCCAGTACAAGCATTGTGGAACTTGTGTCTCTTGGGGAAACTGCTAGGTACATATGACCTAGATTGGCCACTGTTGGAAACAGAATACTGGGCTTGATGGACCTTGGTCTGACCCAGTATGGCATATCTTATGTTATCTTATGTTATGTTATGTTATGTCCTTTTGAGGTGAGAGATCTAAGAGGGTACAAGGCATTGGTGGTTGGGCCTCATGGCGATACGTTTTGGATTGCAAGGCATTTGTGGCTGGGCCTCATGACGATCCTCGGGTTCTTCTTTGCCTATTCTCCCCTTGCCTATTCATGTCTCTTCAGAGGCATAAATATGCAAGGTTCCTGTTCTTCAGGCCTTGTGGGTCCTCGAGGAGTCTTAGAGCAGTCAGAATTCTGGTAGCCCAGATCATCACACTGGAAGCAGCACATTTTCTTCTTGGATTGCAAGGCATTTGTGGCTTCACCTTTCTGCCTCTCTCTCTCTCTTATTCTTTTTCTCAAACCTCTCCTGGATCATTGCTGACAAGCAAGATTTGGTTTTATCCAATCAACTCAAGTTCTCATTATTTTCTGGGAACTCAGTTCCATCTTTAATCTATATTTGCTCTATATGCTTGGGAACAAAACAATTTCATATCAGCCTCTGTCCAAAATTTCATCAAACAAAACCTTCGCATTCAACATAAAAAAACAGAGGTGCTCTTCATCTCCAAAGACCCCAACTTCACCCCTCCAGCCCACGTCAGTGTCAAGGAAGCTGACCTACAAGCTAAAGAAACAATAAGATACCTTGGAGTTACATTGGACCAACGTCTGGATATGAAACATCACATAAATAACATAGTCAAAGCTGTATACTTCAAAATACGCTCGCTTAGGCATATGCGCTCCATGTTGGACCCTGATGACTTCCGAACCATATACCAAGCACTAATCCTGCCACACTTCGACTTTGCAAATGCCATATTACAAGGTCTCCCTCAATCCACTCTTAGCCCATTACAGATGGCCATGAATGCCGCAGCAAGAGTCCTCTACGGAGCCTCCAGAAGCGACCACGTAACTCCCATTCTTAAACAGCTTCACTGGCTCCCCATCCATGGGAGGATCATCTTTAAAACCCTAGTCCTATCATTCAAGGCAATCAAGGGTATCTCATCCTCCTCACTCACAGATCTGATTCACACTGTACCCCCCAACAGATCCAGAAGAACATCAGCCGTAAACCTACTGACAACCTCAAAGGCGTTGACAAAGTGCAACATGACAACCTCAAACAGAGCCTTCAGTTTCTATGTACCCAAATGCTGGAACGCTCTACCCTCCGACATAAGGGCCATTACTGACCTACTCCAGTTCAGGAAGGCACTCAAATACCACCTCTTCCTTCAATACTACCCTACCAGCAATTGAACCAGAGGAAGTGACCCACTTATGAACACACCATGCCGTTCTTATATTATTAAGACTCTATTCTGTTCTATGTAATTATCTCTTGTATATAGTTTACCCCGGTTCTCCAAGTTTGTACTCCTGTTCGATGTAAACCAAACAGCTTGTTGTTATGGTCTTTATGTTATAATGTAAACCGCGCTGATGCCGAATAGTGCGGTATATAAGAACTTGTAATAAAATAAATAAATAAATAAATAAAAATATTTTACTCATCTGGTAATTGCTGTGTGTGTACTGGACCTCTGCGTAATGTACCACTACAACAAGTGTATTTGGTAACATAAGTACAAGTGTATAAACTAAAGAAAATTAATATCTCACAGTGCTGCAACATATATCTGTTTTCTCTGCAACATATATCTATTTTCTCAGGAACTGTACTGAAACTGAAATAGAAACTTTTTAGAACAAAGTATACTTTTTCTCTGGACACTAACACGTAAAATTCAAATACAGAAAAACAGGTGAATTTATCCTAAAATCCAATATTGTAACAAATAAAAACTGTGATGTTACTGTCTTGTCCCTCAGTCATCAGCATAAAGCTTGTGACAAGGCAAAGTAATTATCTTGAATCTTACAGTTCAGGAAACAGGCATTCTCAAGTGAGGTGAAACTTCTAAGAGGTGAAAATTGTGCTTTGTTATATTTAAATTAACCTGAAACTGGCATCAAACAGATCTGAAATGTTATCTTCAACACAGCCAGTAGAACAAACAATCAAACAATTGTCTTGTGTCCTTCAGGCAAATATAGCTCAACAATTAACCTATAGTTATAGCTGTTTATGGTTAACTATGCCCCCTGGGGTGCTTGCCACAATTTAAAAATCCTCTTTTAACTTTTAAGTTTGCTTGGTAGCATATACAGTCAAAGACAAAGAATAGATGCAATAACATATTAATGATAAAGATTACCTTCTTATTTACTCAGGATGTAATGCCCCATTGTCCTGTCAGGGTTCTCAACCTCTACTTTGGAGGTAAAAAAAAAACAAAAACAGTTTCATGCCTTGTTTTTTGATCTAGTCACTTCAGCATTCAGGGACCATAAAATCTACTGGAGTAGCCAGTAATGAAAGAAAAGCAGTATTTACTGCAAACAAACATTTAAACACAAGACAAATCAAAGCTTACAAGTGCTATATACCTATCAGCCTATCTGATCAGAGTTTCTCCTAAGTGAGCAACAAGCAATGAAAGAAAAGAGAAAAAAAAATATTCACTTTTGAACACAGAACAAATCAAAGCTTACAAGTGCTTTATACCTATCTGATCAGAATAAGATGTTTCTCTTAACCAGGGACCTTAAAAAAAGTCTTCACTTCTTCATAATCTTATAAAGATTTTCCATAACAATTAATACTAACTCTACAGGATAGGTATTTTGTTCAAAGCACTGAATTAAACATCTTTTCAGCACAAGGTTACATATTTTCCTAAACAGTCTTTTTATTATTTTTAGATCTCTCTTCCTCGGCTGCAGATCCAGCTGCAGTCATTTCCCTTATCAATTTGAAATTGAATTTGTAAAGTCATAATAACATGACAAAACTGATCTTGTATCAGTGGGTCACAACTAATCAAACAGAATTTCTTAGCATCACCATGATCTATCATTAATCTCTTGTTGATTAAAATCGGGGAGTACTAGACATGTGCATTTTCTTTTTCTTTCTTTTTCCCCGTCTCTTATGGTATTTATACTGAACCACCCTCTCAGCAACTTGCTGATAAATGTCTATTTTATCTGTCCATGCAATCAAATCTAATTTGCTAGAATTTGTCTGATGCATCTTACAATATGCAGACAACAAAAGCAATCTCCTTCTCCCTAAGGTACTCAATTCTGTTCCTTTTTCAACAGGTATTTTTTGCAAGCATGTAAGGGCATTAACAGGTTCATCATCTTTTAAAACAGATTCCCAATTCTCACTTAGTCCTGACCCACAAGAACACTCTCTAGCTAATATTTCATAAAAAGCCTGATGCCCGCTATGAATATTTACAATATTCACATCTCTACCTTCCTTTACAGTTTTTATACTATTTACATTTTTTCCTCTTCTTTTCAACATTGTTTTAGCCTTTCTTTTTGTCGCACCCCACTTCTGGTACCAATTGTCTTACTACATCAAAGGCTAACACCTTGTAATGAAGACGTGCAGTTTATTTACAAAGAAAGCAAAGAGACTTATTCAGAAAGACAAGTAATTCTCTTAGTTACACATGAGTAGTTAGAAAAGATAACTAGAATGCAATTAGAATAACTAATGCACTTAATTACAGCACTGAAAGAGTTATGAGATAGTGCAGCTATTTACAAAGAATATTTACTTCACCAAACTTGTCATACAGTCCTTTACACATCAGCTGGGAGCGCTCAGCGAGAGAAACTGATGACAGTCTAGGATTCTTCATGCCTGGCCAAGCAGATCTACGCTCTGTCTGTTCTGGATTTTCTCTGTACTTATATAGGCACAAATGTGTTGCAGCCAGCTCTCACCCATGAGCTTCTCTCCACCCCATCCACCTTTTTGCTTTGGTTTCTGGGCAGGCTTCTGATCACCCCCCTTGGTTTTAGAAGCTCAAAACTTACACAATCAAGACGACTCCTCCCTAATCTCCCAGCGTCTTCCTGTCAAGGGAGACACCCCCCATAGTTTTAGAAGCAGCTCAAAGCTTCTACATTATAATTGATGAATTCTTATCCTGTCTACATTGGCTAGGCAAATGTTTCTATATTGGCCAAGAGAATTGTTCAAAGGCCAAGGGAAGAATTCTGTCTCCCTCTCTGGCCTTCTAGCACTCCCCAGGCTAGATGTGTAAAGATCTCTCACTAGACTGTAAATACAGCTTTGGTCTCTGGGCAAGCAAGCTGACTCAGCATGATTCCTCAGTTGATTTCTCACATGCAGCAATTTCCTTGCAAAGTTGTAATATTCCTTGCTGATCCAAATAAATTTTTAATTAGTAATACAGCTGTCCCTACAGGCATCCATTTGTGGAGCATATGTCTCTCGAGCGTCTATTCACTGGCATCAGGGGGACTCTATGGTCAATTTTGTCCCCTGATTCCCTTACTACTTTGGTACTAGCTTTAGTTATGTCCAGATTGGATTATTGTAATGTGGTTTATGCCAATCTCCCTGCTTACCAACTTAAACGCCTTCAACTTTTGCAGAATACAGCCGCCCGTCTTGTTACTTTTGCCCGAAAATCAGATCATGTAACTCCTCTTCTGTTTCGCCTCCACTGGCTTCCGCTCCATTTTCGGTTTAAATACAAGGTTCTTATATTATTACATAGAGTCATCCACACTTCCAATCCGCAGTATTTAGCAAATCTAGTCTCTCTTCACACTCCTTATCGTCAGCTCCGTTCATTGCATGCTAACCGTTTGTTTCTTCCCCCACCCTCACGAGCTCACCTTGAACAGACACGCCATTCCGCTTTCTTTTTCTTGGCACCCTCACTCTGGAATTCTCTGCCTTCCTCTCTTCGTCTAGAATCCTCCTACCAACACTTCAAAAACCTATTAAAAACTCATCTGTTCCAACAGGCATATGATCTCCCTCCCAGCAGTCCTGTCTAATTGTTTTGTTTGTCTTTGCGTACTTATGGTTTGTTTGTTTGGTTTGTCTACTGTTTGTCCTGTGACCCCTTTGGTCCATCTTTTCCTTATTTTAATGGATTTCTTTTCTTTTTAATGCTTTTATTTATATTATTTTATTGTAAACCGCTCTCACGTTTCGACAAGGGCGGTATATTAAATGTAAATAAAGATTAAGATAAAGAAGATAAATAATGACTGGTGTTCTTCCTCAGATGGAGTGCAGTTGGAATCGGTAGCGGCATATCTAGCAGACGTTTGTTATGATCTGGTCAGGATTGCGGCAAAATCCATGGCTTCGGTGATTGCTGCTCGAAGGTTTCTCTGGCTGCGAAATTGGGCAGTGGACGCATCCTCTAAGGCCCGACTCAGTAAACTTCCCTATAAGGGTAAGCTACTCTTTGGGGAGGCCCCCTAGAAGATTGTAAAAGACTTGGGGGATTCCAAGGGAGGTAGGCTTCCAGAGGATCGTCCGAAAGGTCCTAGACCGGTGTCATTAGTGAGAGGGCAAAGTAGGGACGTGCGCAGGTTCCAAGGTCCCCGGTTTGCTCCTTATCAGAGAGGCCGTTTTGTGGCGCGGGGCCAGTCCTTTCAAGGGGTGCAGGGATTCGGCGGGGGATATTTCAGTTCCCAACAGAGTACCCCGAAGAAGCCACAATGAAGGGCGGCCGGCTCAGGCGGACCCTCCAGTGGGAGGACGGTTACAGCAGTTTTACTCCATCTGGGCTGACATTACCACGGCTCAATGGGTCCTGGAGATCATCCGCGAGGGTTATGCGCTGGAGTTTGCGCAGCCACTCGCGGAACTGTTTCTGATCTCTCCTTGTGGGTTGAAGGTGAAGGGGGCGGCAGTGAGCAGAACTCTTCACCGTCTGTTACAGCTATAAGCGGTGGTGCCTGTCCCTCCAGAACAGTACAGCTCTGGTCAATACTTGATTTATTTCGTGGTTCCCAAAAGGAAGGTTCTTTTCGCCCCATTCTGGATCTCAAGCACGTAAACCATTGTTTGAGGATGCGGCATTTCTACATGGAGACGCTGCGGTCGGTAGTCCAAGCGGTAAAGCCAGGAGAGTTTCTGACCTCCATAGATCTAACAGAGGCCTATTTGCACATTCCAATCAGGCCGGATCATCAGAGGTTCCTGCGGTTCGCAGTACCCATGGGTCATTTCCAATTTCGGCCTCTGCCTTTTGGGCTGGCTACAGCGCCACGCACGTTCACGAAGATGATGGTGGTGGTGGCAGCGGTGTTGCGAAAATAAGGAATTTGCGTCCATCCTTATCTAGACAATTGGTTGATTCGGGCTGGATCTCAGGACGAGTCGCTCGCAGCGACTGCGCGGGTGGTTCAGTTCCTCGAGCGGCTTGAATGGGTAATAAATCAGTCCAAGAGTCGGTTGATTACCGTGAGGTGTCTGAAGTATCTCGGAGCCTTGTTCGATACCGAGGCAGGAGCGGTTTTTCTGCCCGAGGACCGGATACAAAAGCTGTGGAAGCAGGTGGCGGCCTTCTTGAGGCTACAGGCACCTACGGCGTGGAAGTATCTACAACTGCTGGGGTCCATGGCAGCGGCTTTGGATTTGGTTCCATGGGCCAGAGCTCATATGCGTCTGCTTCAGCAGGCGCTGCTATCCTGGTGGTCTCCGCAGAATCAGTCTCTGACTCAGAGGCTGGTTTGCCCGGTGGAGGCGCGCAGCAGTCTCCAATGGTGGCTGGACTAGCGGCGGATTCGGGCCGGAGTTCCGCTGGTGCAACCAGAGTGGGTGTTGCTTACTACGGATGCCAGCCTGTTGGGCTGGGGGGCGCATTGTTTGTCGCAGGTAATGTAAGGAGTATGGTCCGCAGAGGAGGCCGGTTTGTCGATCAATCGTTTGGAGATGCGGGTGGTAAGCCTGGCTCTTCGGCATTTTGTCGGTCTGGTCAAGGGGAGAGCAGTTTGTGTTTTCTCTGACAATGCGGGACAGTCTCTTATATCAACAAGCAAGGGGGCATGGGCTGTGCGACTCTGTTGGAAGAAAGTCAGATGTTGTTGCAGTGGGCAGAAGAACATCTGATGGCCATCTCAGTGGCTCATGGTGCCAGAAGAGACAATGTTCAGGCCGATTATCTCAGTCGGAATATCTTATATCCTGGGGAATGGGAGTTAAACGCACGACATAACGGTTCGCTGGGGTCGTCCAGTTATGGACTTTATGGCTACCTTTGAGAATGCCAAATTATCACGGTTTTACAGCAGATACAAGGTGCACATGTCGGAGGGGCTCGACGGCCTGGTTCAGTCATGGCCATTGGGGCAGCTGTTGTATGTGTTTCCCCGTGGCCACTGATCAGCCGAGTGATACGGAAAATAGCGAGCCACGGGGGGGGGGGGGGGGCAGTGATCCTCATTGCTCCGGATTGGCCCAGACGGCCGTGGTATGCGGATCTGATGCGACTGCTCATGGATTCTCCTTGGAGGCTCCCCAATCGAGTCAATCTCTTGAGTCAAGGGCCAGTGCTGATGCCTCAGGTGGATCGGTTCTTGCTTATGGCTTGGCTATTGAGAGGGAAAGGCTCCAGCATCGAGGGTACTCATCGTCGGTGATTGCTACCTTACTGAAATCCAAGAAACGGTCAACTTCTCTGGCGTATGTCCGTATTTGGCGCATCTTTGAGAGCTGGTGTGCGGAGCGTCAAGTGAGACCATTCTCCGCTTCGAGGAGGGCTAGAAAAAGGGTTAGCTCTGAGTACCCTTAAGGTTCACCTGGCTGCCTTGGCTTGTTATCGAGGGAAAGTGTTGGGTAACAGTTTGTCAGCACATCCGGATGTGCAACGCTTTCTCAGAGCGGCAAGGATAATTCGTCCTCCCGTGAGATCGGTGGTACCAGCCTAGGATCTGAATTTAGTTTTGGATGCCTTAACTCAGTTTCTCTTTGAGCCAGAATCCACAGGGGCTCTTAGGGAGCTTTTTTGGAAGACGGCATTCCTGGTCACCTTGTGTTCAGCTAGAAGAATCTCTGATCTCCAAGCGCTGTCATGTAGGGCTCCATATATTCAGTTTTCGAAAGAGAAGGTGGTATTGCGGTCAGTGCCATCATTTCTGCCCACTTTTCACATGAATCAGGCGGTTTCTCTCCTGACTTTTCGACATGTGAGCGGCAGTGACGGGGGTCAGGCTCTTTGGAAGTTGGATATGGGGAGAGTACTTCAGAGATATCTCCGGCAGACAGAACCGTTTCGGAGGTTGGACAGGCTGTTCGTGCTTTTTGGAGGGCCTCGCAAGGGGGAGGCTGCTTCTAAAGCATCCATTGCCCGATGGGTGAAGCAGGCGATCACGACAGCCTATGGGGCAAAGGGCAGGTTGCTTCCTCCAGGGCTCAGAGCTCATTCCACTAGGGCACAAGCGACTTCATGGGCGGAGTTTGCATTGGTGCCTCCGGTAGATATTTGTAGGGTGGCAACCTGGTCGTCGCTTCATTCTTTTGCTAGGCACTATCGGTTGGATGTTCACGCAAGAAAAGACGCCAACATTGGGGCTTCAGCCTTGATGGCGGGACTCGCGGGACCCTCCCATTTCTAGGGACTGCTTTGGTACTGCCCTACAGTTCCTGGACTGGCCCGGAGAAACGAAGAGGAAGGAGAAATTAGACCTTACCTGCTAATTGTCTTTCCTTGAGTTCTCTCCGGGCCAGTCCAGGGCCCACCCGGGGGTTCTGCAAGTCTCTTTGTTATCAGACAGTAACTTATTATTGTTGGTAGGCATGTCGGAGACACTTGGAGTAGTCTAGCCAGGAATACAGATAGATTTTTGGAAACGTTTTAGATTCGGGGTGGCTGCAGTTTGGATTCCCTCTACGGGGCAGGGGAATAGGTATGGCGGGCACTCCGAACTGTTTTTGGTAAAAAAAAAAGAAAGAAATTAAGGAGACGAACACAATTTGAATTATATGGATTACCGCTGAATTGCAACACTGTTTGCAAAATAGAAGTGAAGGTTACCAAAAGGGTTACGTTTTATTGTTTTGTGACTAGTTGTTATAAGGGTGTTACGTTAAAGTTTAGGTATAGACTGCTTTGACAATAGGAGACTGAGTCTCTGACACCAGAGGGAGCTTGATCGGCTGTCAGCAAGACTGACTTTTCAGTCCTCAGCTGCTGGAGAAGGTTGACAACCCTACAGTTCCTGGACTGGCCCGGAGAGAACTCAAGGAAAGACAATTAGCAGGTAAGGTCTTATTTCTCCTTTTGTAGAAAGTGTCCCTGTAGTGAAAAACGGTCAGAGATCGGAGGCTCAGAAGAGCGGCCGGGATTTATTAAAAATAAAGTAGGAACATCCTTCTGGGCGTTCTAAGGTAAACCTTATGATATGAGCGATTAGCGTTATAAATAAAGTGGACAGGCGTTGAGTGTGTTTGAAAGGCATTCCAATCATAAGTGTTATCGGAGAGAAGAAATGCCAGAGACTGAAGGCATATACAAGTGAGAGATCCCCTGGATGGTCTATTTATAGTACATTTTGAAGGGTTCCCTAAGAGAAGCTTTGGGGTCAGTAATGTAAAACATGTGATTAAGGTTGAGGAGCAAACAGGGAGAGCTCTAAATACTGGTGAACCTGCAAATTGTGAAGAGTTAGCAGCCTTGACCAAGGAGGCCCCAGGGAAAAGTTTTAGTGATGACTGTTTTGACAATAGTGTTTTAATTGTCGTTTAATGTGTTCACCTATGGTAAGCAGTAAGGGACCCTTAGTACTGAATATATGTGTACTATAGCACTGGTGACATCTGGTAACAGGAAGATGAGTAAGGCAGACACATATTTGAAAGTATATATGCTTACAATAGTATGGAAATGATGTACATTTTGTATCATTTTTGTTCTATAGCAAAGTTCCCCACAGTGCTCCCTGAAGCAGCAGTAGGCAAAATGCTGACGGTGTCACCACAAATCAGAGACATTAAGCATATATCTAATAATAGCAGTTGTTAATTCAGGGTTTTTTGGCATATTGAACTGTGATTCTAGAGGTTATTGTGTTATAGGACAAAGGTCGGCACTGGAATGAGAGCAGAGTAGCCGCTACTGCAAGGAAGATTAGGCTGTCATTGCTTTTGATGGGCCATGTGGTACAACATTGCTCACTGCAGAGGAGGTGGTCAGCAAGGAAGTCATTGGGGAGGACTTTCCAAGGGAGTTGATGTTCTGTTGCTCTCTCTGCGTTATGCCAATAGAATTCTGGTTTTGGGTGTGCGTGGGATCTGTGTGAAGAGAGAGAGGAGAGCAGTGTTCATACTTGACTTCAGTAACTATAGACTGACAGGAGGAGCACTACCTAGCACGAAAAGGCTGTGCATGCTCAGGGAGTCTCAAGAAAAAAAGGTTTCCCTGAGCTAAAGGAGAGCTGGCACACTGGATCCATCGGTAATGTCACCAGATAGTATAACTGCATCTCCCCTATTTGTCTGTAGAAAAAAGATCTTAGCAAGTTCCATTGTGCTGGAAGCGATAACAAGGAAACTAGACTTTACTGATGGTAGTGATGTTATAAAGCCGAGATAGCACAGGTGGGCTACCAGAATCAACTGCTAAACAGTTGTAAAAGGAGTATTAAGTAGTGGCATTCCCAACCCCCTTGGCACCCGGGGTGGGCACCCCCCCCAACACATACATTGCTGCGCACCACGATCTACCCACCCCTGGCCGGCCCACAGAGGCAGCGCAACCGCAGTGCCTCACACTCCAGGGCCAGCTGCTCTTCTTTCCCATCTGAAGTCTCACAATTCATGAGACTTTGGCCAGGAGAGAAGAGTGGCCGGCCCGGGAGTGCGAGGCACTGTGGCAAACCGGTTAAATGGTGAACTTGCCTTGCTGCCTCCATGGACCCAGCCAGCATCCAGGGCAGGCCGCACCCACTCCCCGCTCTTGCTACACTACTGGTATAAAGAATACAGCTAGACCTTTATACAGAAATGCCATAATTCTTTTGTTTTTGTTTTTTTTTTTTGCTTTCCTGTTAACAACCATCTGTGAACCACATCAGTAATCACAAACATAATATAAAGAACATAAAAAGTGCCATACTGGGTCAGATGAAAGGTGAGTGATCAATCCAGGTCACAAGTACCTGGCATAAAACATAGATAGATTCCATGCTGCTTATCCCAGGTGTAAGCAGCGGATTTCCCCAGTCCACTTTAATAATGGTTTGTGGAATTTTCTCCTGGAATCTGTCCAAACCTCTTTTAAACCCAGCTACACTAACAGCTTTTACTACATCCTCCGGCAACAAATTCCAGAGTATGATTACACGTTGAGTGAAAAAATATTTTCTTTAATTAGCCTTAAATGTGCTACAGTGTAGCCTCATTGCATGTCCCCTAGTCTTTCTACTCTTTGAAGGGGTAAACAACCGATCTACATTTACCCATTCCACTCCACTCATTATTTTATAGACTTCTATAATATCCTCCCCTCAGTCGTCTCTTTTCCAAGCTGAAGAGCCCTAACCTTTTTAAGCCTTTACTCATAGGGATACCCCAATCCCCTTTATCATTTTGGTTGCTCTTCTCTGTATCTTTTCTAATTCTGCTAAATCCTTTTTAAGATATGGTGACCAGAATTTCATACAGTATTCAAGTTGCGGTTGCACCATGGAGAAATATAAGGGCATTATAATATCCTCCGTTTTTTTCTCCATTCCTTTCTTGGCCACCGCTGCACACTTGAGAGGGGGTTTCAACGTATTATCCACTATGACACCAAGATCCTTTTCCTGGGTGGTGATTCCTAATGCGGAACCTTGCATCATGTAACTGTAGTTTGGGTTGATCTTCCCTAATCTGATTGATTTCTTTGATTGGGTAATCTGAGAACTAGATCCAAGGGCATGTGTTGGATGTGGTCTACTTAAATTTCAGCAAAGCCTTTGATACTCTTCCTCATAGGAGGCTTGCGAATAAACTGAGCAACCTGGGAATGGATCCCAAGGGGGTGAACTGGATCAAGAACTGATTGACTGTCAGACTGCAGAGAGAAGTGGTGAATGGAATTCACTCTGTAGAAAGGAGGGTGAGTAGTGGAGTACCTCAGGGATTCGTCCTTGGACTGCTGCTGTTCAATGTCTTTGTGGGTGATATTGCCGAAGGGTTAAAAGAATGACTTTTTGCAGATGACACGAAAATTTGCAATAGAGTGGACACTGTGGAGGGAATAGACAACATGAGAAAAGATTTACAAAATTTAGAAGCATGGTCTAATGCTTGGCAGTTGAGATTTAATGCAAAGAAATACAAAGTGATGCTTTTGAGATGCCGAAATCCAAAGGAGCTGTGCATGATAGGGGATGAGAGGCTGATGTGTACAGATTAAGAGAGGGATCTTGGAGTGATAGTATCTAAGGATCTCAAAGTGGCAAAGCAGTGTGATACACAAGCACTAAAAATTGTCCTCTATAATTTTGTGACTGATAAGCTAGACTGCTGTAATTCTTTATTGTCTGATTCTCTACAATTTCAGCTAAAACGCCTGCAAACAATTCAGAACACTTAAACTTCTTTACAGTACAACCCGTTATGATCATGCTAGTCCACTTCTCTTCAAGAAACACTGGCTTCCTATATCTTATCGTATTAAATTCAAAGTCCTTCTATTAGCACACTGTGCCTTCTCTGCTGATCTACCTGTTTATTTGCATGCGCTTCTCATCCCGTGGCGCCCAGTTCGTGCGTTCCATTCCGCAAAGGGAAATTTCCTCATCATTCCCAGTACACACATGCTATGTTTAGAGACTTGAAGAACCATGCTCGTCCGTTTTCAAGCCTCTTATCTGTGGAATTCTCTCCCTAGTGAAAGTCATTGGAAGTTTAAGGCAGCATTGAAGACCTGTATATTTATGCAGGCTTTTTACTGACTTCTTTCCCTCTTTCCTTTTCTTAGTGATCAGTTAGAATTTCCTATTGTGTGAAGCAATAACCCAGTGTCTTTCTGTCTTGAAATTCTGCTATTCAACTCCCCCCTTTTGTGTCCAAGATTGTTTGTCATGTTTTATTATGATTGTGATTGTCTCTCTGTCTGCACTTGGATATCATAAACCCCCATGATGCTAGTGCCTTTAGCGGTATGCTAAATTCAGTAAGTAAGTAAATAAATAAATAAATAAATAAGGCATGTTGGCCTAATGGGTTTTAGGATGCTTAGGGCCTGATTTTTGAAAGACATTTACATAGTTTACAGCTCAGTAAACCATATAAATGCCTTAAATTGGGATATTCAACAGCACTTACACATAAATAATAAATAAATAACACAGTAGCTGTAGATATGGGATACAGCTAAGGGGAATGGTAGGAAAACACAGAGGACATCAGGTGAGTCAAGGTCTGAAAGCGGTAGCAAAGAGGTGAGTTTTCAGCCTAGATTTGATGCCTGACATACAGACTCAGGTACTTTACTATTAGCATAAGGAGAAGCAAAGTGAAAGGAGTGAAGTCTGCAGTTAGAAATAGAAGAGAAGGGCACAGATAGAAGCAATTTGCCAGAAGAGCGGAGTTCCCGGGGAGGGGTGTAGGGAGAGATAAGAGAGAAAAGGTAGTTAGATGCTACAGAGTGAATGCACTTATAGGTCAGCAGAAGATGTTTGAACTTTAGGGTCCTTCCCTAGGGTGCTCAATTTATTTATAACTCCCCCCAAAAAATCCTAAAACACTTAAAGTTCTAATTAAGGACCTGAAAATCAATTGAGCAGGTATTACTTTAGCAGGAGAGCCAAGATGGATTTAAAAAAGGTTTGGACAAGTTCCTGGAGGAAAGGTCCATAAACCATTATTAAGAAGGGACCCAGGATATCAATGCTTGACCCAATACAAGCATTGCGGAACCTGTGTCTTTTGGGGAAACTGCTAGGTACGTAGGACCTAGACCTGGCCACTGTTGGAAACAGGATACTGGGCTTGATGGACCTTGGTCTGACCCAGTATGGCATATCTTATGATCTAACTCCCCTTCACGCCCTGATGCTATCCAGTTAGCGTCGGGGCATGTCGGGGGTGGAGCAGAGGCATTGACGAGCGATAACTAGGCAGCAGCAACATTACAAGGAAAACCCTCGCCTATCCTCAAGGCACAGGAACTAACCAGGCAGCAGCGACATTACAAGGAAAACCCTCTCCTATCCTCAAGGCACAGGAACTAACCAGGCAGCAGCGACATTACAAGGAAAACCCTCGCCTATCCTCAAGGCACAGGAACTAACCAGGCAGCAGCGGCATTACAAGGAAAACCCTCGCCTATCCTCCAGGCACAGGAACTAACCAGGCAGCAGCGACATTACAAGGAAAACCCTCGCCTATCCTCAAGGCACAGGAACTAACCAGGCAGCAGCGACATTACAAGGAAAACCCTCGCCTATCCTCCAGGCACAGGAACTAACCAGGCAACAGCGGCATTACAAGGAAAACCCTCGCCTATCCTCAAGGCACAGGAACTAACCAGGCAGCAGCGGCATTACAAGGAAAACCCTTGCTTATCCTCCAGGCAGAGGAACTAACCAGGCAGCAGCGACATTACAAGGAAAACCCTCGCCTATCCTCAAGGCACAGGAACTAACCAGGCAGCAGCGACATTACAAGGAAAACCCTCGCCTATCCTCAAGGCACAGGAACTAACCAGGCAGCAGCGGCATTACAAGGAAAACCCTCGCCTATCCTCCAGGCACAGGAACTAACCAGGCAGCAGCGACATTACAAGGAAAACCCTCGCCTATCCTCAAGGCACAGGAACTAACCAGGCAGCAGCGACATTACAAGGAAAACCCTCGCCTATCCTCAAGGCACAGGAACTAACCAGGCAGCAGCGGCATTACAAGGAAAACCCTCGCCTATCCTCCAGGCACAGGAACTAACCAGGCAGCAGCGACATTACAAGGAAACCCTCGCCTATCCTCAAGGCACAGGAACTAACCAGGCAGCAGCGACATTACAAGGAAAACCCTCGCCTATCCTCCAGGCACAGGAACTAACCAGGCAACAGCGGCATTACAAGGAAAACCCTCGCCTATCCTCAAGGCACAGGAACTAACCAGGCAGCAGCGGCATTACAAGGAAAACCCTCGCTTATCCTCCAGGCAGAGGAACTAACCAGGCAGCAGCGACATTACAAGGAAAACCCTCGCCTATCCTCAAGGCACAGGAACTAACCAGGCAGCAGCGACATTACAAGGAAAACCCTCGCCTATCCTCAAGGCACAGGAACTAACCAGGCAGCAGCGGCATTACAAGGAAAACCCTCGCCTATCCTCCAGGCACAGGAACTAACCAGGCAGCAGCGACATTACAAGGAAAACCCTCGCCTATCCTCAAGGCACAGGAACTAACCAGGCAGCAGCGACATTACAAGGAAAACCCTCGCCTATCCTCAAGGCACAGGAACTAACCAGGCAGCAGCGGCCTTACAAGGAAAACCCTCGCCTATCCTCCAGGCACAGGAACTAACCAGGCAGCAGCGACATTACAAGGAAAACCCTCGCCTATCCTCAAGGCACAGGAACTAACCAGGCAGCAGCGACATTACAAGGAAAACCCTCGCCTATCCTCCAGGCACAGGAACTAACCAGGCAACAGCGGCATTACAAGGAAAACCCTCGCCTATCCTCAAGGCACAGGAACTAACCAGGCAGCAGCGGCATTACAAGGAAAACCCTCGCTTATCCTCCAGGCAGAGGAACTAACCAGGCAGCAGCGACATTACAAGGAAAACCCTCGCCTATCCTCCAGGCACAGGAACTAACCAGGCAGCAGCGACATTACAAGGAAAACCCTCGCCTATCCTCAAGGCACAGGAACTAACCAGGCAGCAGCGACATTACAAGGAAAACCCTCGCCTATCCTCCAGGCACAGGAACTAACCAGGCAACAACGGCATTACAAGGAAAACCCTCGCCTATCCTCAAGGCACAGGAACTATCCAGGCAGCAATATCGCTGCTGCCAGGTTAGTTTCTGTGGCATCCGGTGTGTGCGGCGATCCCTGGATATCCAGTGCTGTCACCACAGCATTGAATATCCGGGTTAGAGGTTGGCGGGGAGGGCGATGTGCCAACGAGGCGCATAGCCCTTCAAAAATGAGCCTAGCTTAATATCGATCTCTTAATTTATTATTTCCTTTGTTGCTGAATTGTATTTCTGCTTTCCTGTAGCAGGATTACTATTTTGTCCTGCCCTTTTTGTTATGCTTGATTATTTTTGTTGTAAATTTCATAAATATGATACTCCATCAAAATATAGAAAGATTAGGGGACATGCAGTGAAGCTACAGGGTAACCTATTTAAGACTATTTTTATTTATTTAGCTGTGTTTATATACCGCTTTTCACCGGGCCAAATAAGAGAAAATATTTTTTCACTCAACATGTAATCAAACTCTGGTATTTGTTACCGGAGGATGTAGTAAAAACTGTTAGTGTAGCTGGGTTTAAAGAAGATTTGGACAAGTTCTTGGAGGAAAGATCCATAAGCCATTATTAAAGGGGACCCGGGATATCCACTGCTTGCCCCAATACAAGCATTGAGAAACCTGTATCTTTTGGGGAAACTGCTAGGTACTTGTGACCTAGATTGGCCAATGTTGGAAACAGGATACTGTGCTTGATGGATCTTGGTCTGACCCAGTATGGCATATCTTATGTTCTTAATATAATATTAAATAAATAAATAAGGCAGTGGCCAAATTTAGGATGTTAGACTGCATACAGAGAGGAATAACCAGAAGGAGGTATTAGTGCCTTTGTACAGGTTGTTGGTAAGGCCTCACTTAAGAGTATTGTACAGCCATAGGTCTAACAACCTCTCCAACTTTTTTCCTGGTAGCAAACTCATCCAGGTCATGCACATCATCTTGTGCTGATCTTGAGGGCTTCGGGATCATCCCCACTGCCCCATCTGCCCGGGGAGTCGACTCCGCTGCTGGGGATCCTCCTGGCAGGAAAACACCATCTCCCACACTAGAGTAAGGAGACGCCAAACCTCCGACTGCTCCCGTGCTTCCAGGGTTGGGAGGTGGTATACGCACACCGGGGCTTAACAACACCTTCTCACTGCTGCCCGCAAGTTGCCCGTCGGGCGGATCAGCGGGCGGGAGAACCTTTGAAATCGCCGAGATGCCGAAACGCTTCAAAGTGGCCTGGTGATGAGGGGCCATACTGGTGCCTCCAGGAGCAAGCCTTGATTTCCCTTTCCTCTTGCTCATCGTACAGTGGGCAAAAGATCCACACACCGCACTGGCACAAGCGGTAAGTTCAGGCATCCCTCGCAGCGTGCCTCAAAAGCGCCATCTTGGATCAGCTTTGTGGTGTTTTGTAACAGAGAACAAATAATCATCCACAAAGAATTAATTTTGTGGATGATGCTTCCTACCTGAATGCCTCCAATATCCGGAGACTCCCTGATAGATTGTGCCAGAGGCTCCATAATCAGGGTAAATAAAAGAGAGATCAATGGGCAGCTCTGCTGAATCCCTCTGCCCAATTCAGAGCTCTCCAAATAGAATCCATTGATCTTGATACAACCTGTGGGGTGTGTGTATAGCACCTTCACCTATTTTCAAATCTTAAGCCTTGCCCCATCTTTACTTATTACCGTATGTGTGAAGGGCCTGTGGACTCTAGTAAATGCCTTCTTGGCATTAATAGCTAAGAGAGTGATGGAGGACCCGTCTCATCTTGCAGCTCAAACCAAATGAATTACCCTTTTAATATTATCAAACATCTGATGCTCTTGTACAAACCCTGTCTCCATGTTTATCCCTTCAGGAAGCACCAGAGCCAGTCTATTTGCTAGAATTTTGGCTAAAATTGTGACATTAGTGGATGGTAAGCCCCACAGCTCGCTTTATCCTTTCCCTGTTTTTAAACACGGCCAGCCCATCCACTAGGCGGGCTAGGCAGCAGACGTCTGTGGGCAGCATGACACGGCACCCATGGCAGGCCGTGTGCTTCGGCACACATAGCCTGCCGCTTCTGACTGCCCCATGTTATGTCAGAGGGGGTCAGAAGCAGCAGGCTATGTGTGCCAAAGCACATGGCCTGCAGTGGATCACTGCCACCGCACCGAGCCGAACAACGCCCCAGCCCCACCACCAGAATCAGCGGCAGCAGGGGGCAGTGACACAGCTCAGCACAGAGGGAGGAGGGCGGCACGGCTGGAGCTTCATCATATCTCTTCTCTCCCCCCTTTCCTCCAAAGTATAGATATTGAGATTTTTAAGTCTGTCCCCATATGCATTATGATGAAGCCCACTGACCATTTTGGTAGCCACCCTCTGCACTGACTCCATCCTGTTTATATCCTTTTGAAAGTGTGATCTCCAGAATTTCACACAGTACTCCAAATGAGGTCTCATCAAAGACTAATACAGAAGCACTATCACCTCCTTCCTGCTGGCCATTCCTCTCCCTGTGCACCCAAGCATCCTTCTGGCTTTCACCATCATCTTTTCTGACTGTTTAGCCACCTTAAGATCATCAAAAACAATCAACTCCAGGTCCTGCTCCTTCTCCACACACATCCCACTGATAGCTAAAACCTGCCCTTTCTTTCTCTAAAACATCAACAAAATTTGCCCATTCTTTTCTGAACACACTAAGACATTTATATACTCCTTTAGTCACCTCCAGTCTAGACGATTGTAAACTGCTTCTTGCTGGCCTCCCTCTGAGTCATCTCTCTCCCCTTCAATCTGTTCAACACTCTGCTGCATGGCTAATCTTCCACCAGCCTCATCAGGTTCATATTACCCCTGTCCTCAAGTCTCTTCATTGGCTTCCTATCCATTTCCGCATCCAGTTCAAACATCTTCTGCTAACCTATAAGTGCATTCACTCTGTAGTATCTAACTACCTTTTCTCTCTTATCTCTCCCTACACCCCTCCCCGGGAACTCCGCTCTTCTGGCAAATTGCTTCTATCTGATTGTCTGATTGTTATGTTCCATGTAAACCACGCTGATGCTGAATAGTGCGGTATAGAAGAAATTGTAAATAAAAATAAATAAATAAATATCTGTGCCCTTCTCTTCTATTTCTAACTGCAGACTTCACTCCTTTCACTTTGCTTCTCCTTATGCTAGTAGCAAAGTACCTGAGTCTGTATGTCAGGCATCAAATCCAGGCTGAAAACTCACCTCTTTGCTACCGCTTTCAGACCTTGACTCACCTGATGTCCTCTGTGTTTTCCTACCATTTCGCTTAGCTGTATCCCATATCTACAGCTACTGTGTTATTTATTTATTATTTATTTGTTTATTAGCTTTTATATACTGCACTATTTAGTATCAGATCGGTTTACAAGAAACGTTAACAGTCAAGCAGCTATGCATAGAACAGGCATAAAACAGGTAACTTTACATTAACAGGCATGAACAGCGACTATACATTAACAGGCATGAACAGCAAAACTTGGTAACAGAGGCAGGGAACTATTAACATGCAAAAGCGCCAACGAAAGGGAAAGGGTGAGAGGGAAAAAAGGGATAGGGGAAGGGACAGGGGTGGGATCAAGGCAGGGGAGGAAGGGAGAGGACGTTATGTAGTCAGCAATATGAGAGTCCTTCATTATGTTACATAGTCAGCATTATGAGAGTCCCTCATTATGTTATGTGGTCATAAGCCAGCTCGAAAATGTGAGTCTTTAAAGCCTTCCTGAATGTAGATAGGTCTGTCTCGACTAGATTGTAAATTCTGAAGAGTAGGGACCATCTTTTACATGTGCCTGTGTAGCACTGCGTTTGCCTTAAGAACATAAGATATGCCATACTGGGTCAGACCAAGGTCCATCAAGCCCAGTATCCTGTTTCCAACAGTGGCCAATCTATGTCACAAGTGCCTAGCAATTTCCCCAAAAGCCACAGATTCCACAATGCTTGTATTGGGGCAAGAAGTGAATACTCTGGATCCCCTTTAATAATGGTTTATGGACCTTTCCTCCAGGAATTTGTCCAAACCTTTTTCAAATCCGGCTACACTAATAGCTTTTTCTACATCCTCCGGTAGCAAATTCCACAGTTTGAGTACACGTTGAGTGAAAAAATATTTGCTCTTATTAGTCTTAAATAGGTTACCCTGTAGCTTCATTGCATGTCCCCTAATCTTTCTATATTTTGATGGTGTAAACAATTGATCTATGTTTACCTGTTCCACTCCATTCATTAATTTATAGACCTCTATCATATCTCCCCTCAACATCTTTTTTCCAGGTTGAAGAGCCCTAACCCTTTTAGCATCTCTTCATAGGGGTATCCTTCCATCCTATTTACCATTTTGGTGGCTCTTCTCTCTACCTTTTCTAACAACGCTATATCCTTTTTAAGATACAGCGACCAGAATTGCACGCGATATTCAAGGTGCGGTTGCACCATGGAATGATACAGAGGCATTATAATATTCTTTCTTTTATTCTTCATTCCTTTCCTTATGATACCTAGCATTCTGTTTACTCTCTTGGCCGCCGCTGCACACTGGGCGGAGAGTTTTAACATGTTATCCAAGATGACGCCTAAATCTTTTTCCTGGGTGGTGGTCCTAAAGTGGAACAGAACGAACAAATGGATGATGAAATGCTCAAAGAAATCAGGGAAGCTAACTAAAGTTATAGAACAATAATAATAATGGGTGATTTCAATTACCCTGGTATTGACTGGGTCAGTGTCACGGCAGGATATGCTAGGGGGATAAAGTTTCTAGATGAAATAAATGACTGCTTCTTGGAGCAGCTGGTTCATGAACCGACCAGAGGGGAAGCCATTTTGGACTTAGTCCTTAGTGGTACACCAGATCTGATGCAAGAGATAAGGGTGTTGGCGCCAATTGGCAATAGTGATCATAGCATGATCGCGTTTGATTTAATTAATGGAGGAGGGATGATAAGGAAATCTACAGTACTACCTTTTAACTTTCAAAAGGGAGACTATCATAAAATCAGGAAAACAGTAAAGAAAAAACTAAAAGGAGCAGTTGCAAATGTTAAAGATTTACATCAAGCTTGGATGTTGTTTAAAAATACTATCTTGGAAGCCCAGACCAGCTGTATTCCATGCTTTAAGAAAAGTGGAAGGAAGTCCAAAAAACTGCCAGCATGGTTAAAATGTGAGGTCAGGGAGGCTGCTGTTGCCAAAAAAGCATCTTTCAGGAAATGGAAAAAAAGAGCCAAATGACGAAAATTGGAAACAGCACAAGCACTGGCAAGTTAAATGCAAGGCATTGATAAGGCAGGCAAAGAGAGAATTTGAGAAGAAACTTGCTGTGGAAGCAAAAAGTGGTAATAAAGACTTTTTCAAGTACATTTGTAGCAAAAAAAACTGTGAGAGAGTCAGTTGGACTATTAGATGATAGAGGGGTCAAAGGGGCACTTAGAGGGGACAAGGCGATAGCGGAGAGACTGAATGAATTCTTTGCTTCGGTCTTTACTGAGGAAAATGTAGGGATGTTACCCATTACTGAAGTGGTATTTAAAGGTGATACTGCGGAAGAATTGAAAGAAATGTCGATACACCGGGAAGATGTGTTACAACTATTTAATAAACTGAAGAGTAGGAAATCACCTGGACCGATGGTATATATCCAAGGGTGTTGAAAGAACTGAAATATGAGATTGCTGATCTGCTAGTAGTAATCTGTGAACTATCATTAAAATCATCTGTAATACCTGAAGATTTGAGGATCGCCAATGTAACGCCAATTTATCAAAGGATTCCAGGGGTAATCCGGAAAACTACTTGGTAGAAACCATCATAAAGTACAAAATTACTGAACATGTAGATAGTCATGGCTTAATGGGAGACAGCCAACATGGCTTTAGACTGTTATGTTTTTTTGAAGGTGTGAATAGACAAAGGTGAGTTGGTTGATAATAGTGTATCTGGACTTTCAGAAAATATTTGGCAAGGTCCCTCATCAGAGACTTTTGGCAAAACTATAAAGTCATGGAATAGGAGTCAGTGTACTATTGTGGATCACGAACTGTTAAAAGATAGAAATCAGAGGGTAGGACTAACTGGCCAATTTTCCCAGTGGAAAAAGGTGAATAGTGGAGTCCGCAGCTTTTTGACATTCATAAATGACCTAGAAAAGGGAATAATGAGTGAGGTCATCAAATATTTAGAGTTGTTAAAACCCAAGAGGATTGTGGAAAATTGCAAGAGGATCTTGTTAAATTGGAAGACTGGGCATCCAAATGGGAGATGAAATTTAATTTGGACAAGTGCAAAGTTATGCACCTAGGAAAGAACAACCCAAACTATGGTTACACGATGCAAGGTTCCACATTGCAAACCACCACCCAGGAAAAAGATTTAGATGTCATCCTCGATAACATGTTAAAACCCTCCACCCAGTGTACATCGGCAGTCAAGAGAGCAAATAGAATGCTCGGTATCATAAGGAAAGGAATGGAAAATAAAACAAAGGATATTATAATGCCTCTGTATTCTTCTGTGGTTCGACCACACCTTAAATAGAAACATAGAAACATAGAAATATGACGACAGAAAAAGACCACATGGCCTATCTAGTCTGTCCTTCCATAACAACTACAACAGTCCACTTTTTATAGAAACATAGAAATATGACGACAGAAAAAGACCACATGGCCTATCTAGTCTGTCCTTCCATAACAACTACAACAGTCCACTTTTTATAGAAACATAGAAATATGACGACAGAAAAAGACCACATGGCCTATCTAGTCTGTCCTTCCATAACAACTACAACAGTCCACTTTTTATAGAAACATAGAAATATGACGACAGAAAAAGACCACATGGCCTATCTAGTCTGTCCTTCCATAACAACTTGTGTGCAATTCTGTTCACCGTATCTTAAAAATGATATAGCATTATTAGAAAAGGTACAGAGAAGAGCCACCAAAATGGTAAAGGGGGTGGATTGATACCTCTATGAAGAGAGGATAAAAAGGTTAGGGCTCTTCAACGTGGAAAAGAGACGGCTGAGAGGAGATATGATAGAGGTCTATAAATTAATGAATGGAGTGGAATTGGTAAACGTAGATCGATTGTTTACATCATCGGAATATAAAAAGACTAAGGGACATGCAATGAAGCTACAGGGTAACCTATTTAAGACTAATAACAGAAAATATTTTTTCACTCAACGTGTAATCAAACTCTGGAATTTGTTACCGGAGGATGTAGTAAAAGCTGTTAGTGTAGCTGGGTTTAAAAATGGTTTGGACAAGTTCCTGGAAGAAAGGTCCATAAACCATTATTAAAAGGGACCCAGGATATCACTGCTTGACCCAATACAAGCATTGTGGAACCTGTGTCTTTTGGGGAAACTGCTAGGTACTTGTGACCTGGACTGGCCACTGTTGGAAACAGGATACTGGGCTTGATGGACCTTGGTCTGACCCAGTATGGCATATCTTATGTTTTTATGTTCTTAACCTTGCATCGTGTAACCATAGTTTGGGTTGTTCTTTCCTAGGTGCATAACTTTGCACTTGTCCACATTAAATTTCATCTGCCATTTGGATGCCCATTCTTCCAATTTATCAAGATCCTCTTGCAATTTTCCACAATCTTCTTGGGTTTTAACAACTTTGAATAGTTTTGTGTCATCTGTAAATTTGATAACCTCACTCGTTATTCCTATTTCCAGGTCATTTATGAATTTGTTAAAAAGCAGTGGACCCAGCACAGATCCCTGGGGTCCACTATTCACCTTTCTCCATTGGGAAAATTGGTCATTTAGCCCTACCCTCTGCTTTCTATCTTTTAACCAGTTCCTGATCCACAATAGTACACTGTCTCCTATCCCATGACTTTTTAGTTTTGCCAAAGGTCTCTGATGAGGGACCTTGTCAAAGTCTTTCTGAAAGTCCAAATACACTATATCAACCGACTCACCTTTGTCTACCTGTTTATTCACACCTTCCAAAAAACATAACAGATTAGTCTGCCATGTTGGCTGTCTCCCATTAAGCCATGACTATCTACATGTTCAGTAATTTTGTTCTTTATAATGGTTTCTACCATTTTTCCCGGTACTGACATCAGGCTCACCGTTTTGTAGTTTCCCAGATCTCCCTTGGAACCCTTTTTAAAAATTGGCGTTACATTCGCCATCCTCCAATCGTCAGGTATTACAGATGATTTTAATGATAGTTCACAGATTACTAATTTAGCAGGTCTGCAATCTCATATTTCAGTTCTTTCAACACCCTTGGATGTGTACCATCCAGTCAAGGTGATTTGGAATCTATGAGATCTCTTTTTACATCACTGCATCCTATTCCATGACTTTTTAATTTTGTCAAAAGTCTCTCATGAGGGACCTATACAAAGGCTTTCTGAAAGTCCAGATACACTATATCGACCGACTCACCTTTGTCTACCTGTTTATGCACACCTTCAAAAAAACATAACAGATTAGTAAGCCAAGACCTTCCTTGGCTAAAGGCATGTTGCCTGTCTCCAATTAAGCCATGAGTATCTACATGTTCACTAATTTTGTTCTTTATGATGGTTTCCACCATTTTCCACCATTTTCCCAGGCTCTGTAGTTTCCCGGATCACTCCTGGAACCCTTTTTAAAAATTGGCGTTACATTGGCCATCCTTCAGTCTTCAGGTATTACAGTTGATTTTAATGATAGTTCACAGATTACTAATAATAGAAGCATAGAAACATGATGACAGAAAAACAACACCTTGCCTATCTAGTATGTCCTTCCAAATCTACCACTACAACAGTCCACTGTTTTCTTTTAGAGATCCTCTGTGTTTGTCCTATGCTTCTTTGAATTCAGATATTGTCCTCATCTCTACCACCTCCACTGGGAGACTATTCCACTGATCCACCACTCTTTCCGTAAAGAAATATTTCCGCATATCACTCCTGAATCTATCCCCTTTCACCTTCATCCCATGTCCCCTCGTAGCAGAGCTTGCTTTTAATCAATAGAGGCTCTCCTCCTGTACATTTATGCCATGGAGGTATTTAAACGTCTCAGTCATATCACCTCTATCCCGCCTTTCCTTTAAGGTGTACATATTAAGATCCTTAAGTCTGTCCTCATATGCTTTATAATGAAGACCACTATCCATTTTAGTAGCCACCCTCTGTACTGACTCCAGCCTGTTTATATCCTTTTGAAGGTGCGGTCTCCAGAATTGTACACTATACTCCAAATGAGGACACACCAAAGACTTATACAGAGGCACTATCACCTCCTTTCTTCTGCTGGCCATTCGTCTCCCTATGCACCCAAGCATCCTTCTAGCTTTTGCTGAAGGTCTGCAATCTCATATTTCAGTTCTTTCAACATCCTTGGCTGTATATCATCTGATCCAGGTGATTTGCTACTCTTCATTCTAATGAATGCATCTCACCAGTGTATCGATATGTCTTTCAATTCTTCCACAGCATCTCCTTTAAATACCATTTCAGTCATGGTTAACATTCCTACATCTTTTTGTTTTTCAGTAAAGACCAAAGCAAAAAATTCATTCAGTCTCTTTGCTATAGCCTTGTTCTCTCTTAGTGCCCCCTTTACCCCTCTATCATCTAATGGTCCAACTGACTGTCTCACAGGTTTTTTGCTATGAATGTACTTGAAAAAGTCTTTATTATGCGTTTTCGCTTGCACAACAAGCTTCTTCTCAAATTCTCTCTTTGCCTGCCTTATCAATGCCTTCCATCTAACTTGGCAGTGCTTGTGTTGTTTGCAGTTTTCGGCATTTATTTATTATTTATTTAGCTATATTTATATCCCGCTTTTCACCGGGTCAAAGCGGTCAATTGGGGGATACATTTAACACAAGTGGATATGGGACACATACGCTAATACTTACAGGGAACATGGGCAATGGAGGGTTAAGTGGCTTGCCCAAGACCACAAGGAGTGCCTATAGGACTAGAAATCCCAGTCCCTCCGGCCTGAGATTGCTGTCCCCAGGTGGGACTTGAACCCCCGGCCTTCCGGCCTAAAGTATCTTGTCCTAACCACTAGACCACTTGGCATTTGGCTCCTTTTTCCACTTCCTGAAAGATGCTTGTTTGGCAGCAACAGCCTCTCTGACCTCACCTTTAAACCATGCTGGCAGTTTTTTGGACTTCCTTCCGCTTTTCTTAAAGCGTGGAATACAGCTGGTCTGGGCTTCCAAGAAACTATTTTTAACAATACCCAAACTTGATATAAATCTTTAACTTTTGCAAATGCTTCTTTTAGATTTTTCTTAACTATTTTCCTGATTTTATCATAGTCTCCCTTTGAAAGTTAAAAGGTAGTACTGTAGATTTCCTTACTATCCTTCCTTTATTTATTAAATCAAACACGATCATGCTATGATCACTATTGCCAAGTGGCCCCAACACCCTTATCTCTTGCACCAGATCTTGTGTTCCGCTAAGGACTAGGTACAAAATGGCTTCCCCTCTGGTTGGTTCATGAACCAGCTGCTCCAAGAAGCAGTCATTTATTTTATCTAGAAACCTTTTCTCCCTTAGAATGCCATGACACTGACCCAGTCGCTACTGGGGTAATTGAAATCACTTATTATTACTGTG
Source organism: Ichthyophis bannanicus (assembly GCA_033557465.1). Lineage (NCBI taxonomy): Eukaryota > Metazoa > Chordata > Amphibia > Gymnophiona > Ichthyophiidae > Ichthyophis > Ichthyophis bannanicus. The sequence continues at coordinate 290,079,308 of CM066043.1, forward strand.
TTATAACTTTTCTTATCTTACCTGATCTCTTTGAGCATTTCATCATCCATTTGTTCATTCTGGCCAGGCAGTCGATAGTACACTCCCACTGCCATCACCTTCCCCTTCTACATTTTTACATGGAATTTCAATCCATAGAGATTCTACAGTGAATTTTGTTTCCTGCAAAACTTTAATCATTTGTGATTCAATGCCCTCTCTAACATAGAGCACAACCCCTCCACCAATTTGATTTTCTCTGTCATTACGATATACTTTGTACCTAGATATCACAGTGTCCCACTGGTTATCCTCCTTCCACCATGTCTTTGAGATACCAATCATATCTAACCTCTCTTTTAGTGCTATATATTCTAACTCTGCCACCTTATTTTTTAGACTTTTTAGTGCTATACAAATGTTCAGTAGTAGTAGTCGGTAGTAGAAGTACTTTACCCCCTATACCAGTGGGGCCACATCTTCTGTAGATGGGATCGCAGAAACAGGCTGCTCCTCCCCCGCAGACTTCCACTGTGACCTTTGCCCAGTAGCAGTTGGTATAGGGCCTGCAAGTAAGTAAACATTTACAGTCCTTGCCCTCTCCTCCATGTGGGTTTCCTGTTAGATTGGAAATATATTCAGAGAGTGTGTTCTGTGAGCGTGCACTGAAACACAGGGCTATGTGCTGACTGCTGCTACGGTGAGCACTGCTGTTTAGGGTTGCCAACTTTTTCACCGAGAAAAACCCGACACCTGTGGCTCGCCATGCTCCACCCATTTTCCGCCCCTAGTCCCACCCCTGCCCCGCCCCCAGCCCCACCCACAAAAATTACCGAGGATACGTGTAGGCTAACTTCCTTGGTCAGATAATAATTAAACTGGGAACCCCAAAATCCAAACATGAAATGTACAACACTGGAGAAATAAAACTATAAAGTAATTTCCTCTTGCACTAAACAAAAACGCAAAGATGTTAGCAATACACACTTCCCAGACCAGACATATTCCAGTTCATAAATTCAAAATAAAAAGTATTTTTCTACCTTCTGTTTGGGCGTTTTATTTTTCAGTTGCAATTGTTCCAGTCACTTTCTTCTGGTTTCTTCGTGTCTTCTGCGAGCTATCCATTTGTCCTTTCTTCTCTTTCAGATGTTTTCCATTCTCTCTCTATTTCTGCTTTAACATACTGATTGTTTCCCTTTTGCTCTTTCCCCCAATTCTTTCCTTATTCCTTTATCATCCGTTTAAATTTCACCCTTCCATTCTCAAGCCCCTCTTACTCTCCCAATACCCAGCCCATCATAGACTTTTCTTCCACACAAAATATTTTTTCCCCTCTCCATTCTCATTCCCCATCCATTCTAGTCCTCCCCCCAAATCAATTCCCTTATAGTTCTAGACCCACCCAGCATCCACTCCCTTCTAGTCCCATTCTCCCATGCCCCACATCAGCCCATTTCCAGTCCTATTCCAGCTCTTCATCAGCCCATTTCCAGTGCTAGCCCTCACATCACAGGCCATTTCCAGTCCTAGCTCCCCCCCCCCCATTCACAGCCCATTTCCAGTCCAAGTCCCCCATCACAGCCTATTTCCAGTCCTAGGCCCCCCCACCATCACATCCCATTTGCAGTCCGAGTCCCCCCGCACCATCACAGCCCATTTGCAGTCCGAGTCCCCCCGCACCATCACAGCCCATTTGCAGTCCTAGCCCCACTAATCACAGCCTATTTCCAGTCAAAGATCCCCCTTCCTCCACCATAGCCCATTTCCAGTCCAAGTTCCCCCCCCCCCATAGCCCTTTTCCAGTCCAGGTCCCCTCCACCCCCATCACAACCCATTTCCAGTCCATGTCCCCCCCCCCATAACCCTTTTACAGTCCAGGTCCCCCCCCCCATCACAGCCTATTTCCAGTCCAAGTTTCCCCCCCCCCCACCCCATAGCCCTTTTCTGGTCCAGGTCCCCTCCACCCCCATCACAACCCATTTGCAGTCCTTGTCCCCCACCATAACCCTTTTAAAGTAGAGGTCCCCCCCCTCATCACAGCCTATTTCCAGTCCAAGTCCCCCCCCCTTAGCCCTTTTCCAGTCCAAGTCCCCCCCCCTTAGCCCTTTTCCAGTCCAAGTCCCCCCCCTTAGCCCTTTTCCAGTCCAAGTCCCCCCCCCCCCTTAGCCGTTTTCCAGTCCAAGTCCCCCCCCCCCCTTAGCCCTTTTCCAGTCCAGGTCCCCCCCATCACAGCCCAAGCAGTCCTTGCCCCCCCCCCCCCGACCAGCATCGCGGCTGTCTGAGGCTTCAGAGGGAGCCGGGGAAGCCCGCACGAGGCCCCGGCTCCTTCTGAACAGCCACCAGCGTGAAGAGCCTTTTCCTTCACGCTGGCGTCTGTTCCTGTGAAGCCGCGAATGCTGGGAAAGGTTAACCTTTCCTTTAACCTTTCCCAGCATTCGCGGCTTCACAGGAACAGCCGCCAGCGTGAAGGTAAAGGCTCTTCACGCTGGTGGCTGTTCAGAGGGAGCCGGGACCTCGCGCGGGCTTCCCCGGCTCCCTCTGAAGTGAAGAAAAGCCGGTTTTTTTGCTCAGGCCGCTCCCGATCTTGCGGCCAGAGCAAAAAAACCGGCTTTTAAAGGGCCGGTTTTGCCTCTGCGCCGGCAGCCGGCCTGGCCGTGGAAAAACCGGCCAGGCCGGCTGAAAACCGGCCAGTTGGCAACCCTACTGCTGTTGCTGCTGCTCTCTTAATGCTTTGGATAAGAAGGGGAAGGAGTGGCTATGGGAGAGGAAAGAAACAGAAGTCTGCTATTTTATTTTCATCATCATTATTTGAATATCATTTGAATATTTTAATTGTAAACTGCTCTGTCTGTTACTGACAAAAAGTGGTATATCAAATGAAATAAGCGATCTGAGGTCATATGAATTTTTAAATGATAAAGGAGGGTCATATTGAATAAAAGTTTGGGATTTGCTGCCCTATATTATTCCGCTCCTATGGATTATTACAACCCGAATGCATGACCTTGCATTTTTTAGCGTTAAATCTCAGCTGCCAAATTCTCAACTGTTTTCAAGCTTCGCTAGATCCTTCTTCATGTTATCTACACCTTCATGGGTGTCTAATCTATTGCAGAGTTTGGTATCATCCGCAAAGAGGTAAACCTTGTCCTTTTGCAATATCACTTACAAAAATGTTAAAAAGAGTCGAACAAAGGACAGATCCCTGTGCACACCGCTGGTAACATCTTCCTCAGAGTGAGTTCCATTTACCTGTACCCTTTGTTGCCTTCCACTTAACCAATTCCTAACCCAGTCTTTCACTTTAGGGTCCATCACTAGGGAACTCAATTTATTTATAAGTCATTTGTGCACAATGTGAAAGGGTTTACTGAAATTTAAGTACACCACATCCAGGGCTTTCCCTCGGTCCAGCTCTCCGGTCACCCAGTCAAAGAAATTGAGATTTTTCTTTCAAGACCTGCCTCTAGTTAAAGCCATGCTGCCTTACATCCAGTCTGGGCCCCGTCAACTCTTGCAAACCAACTATCCGGAACCAAGAGATAGTCTATGTGGGTGCTCGTTCTGTGCACCCGCAATAGATGGGTATAATCCCTCTCCTGCGGGTGTAACAGTCGCCACAGGTCCACTAAGTGTAGTCATCGCAGAAATTGCCCCAACACACTGGAAATCTGTGCCCTGGAGCCCAGATCTGCCCTGGAAGTATCCAACAATGGGTCGAGAATCCCATTCAAGTCACCACCCACCACCATTGCTGTGATGGGCAGTTGTTCCAACTGGGAGGCTATCTGTGCATAGAAAGGCGATTCCAAGCTGGCTGGCCTATATATATTACTCAGAATTATTGGTTGGCCTTCTAATTCCCCATATAGTATGATAAATCTACCGTGAATATCTGAAATTTTCCGTTTACATTCAAACCGCACTTTCTTGTGTATCCGTATCGATACTCTCCCCTCCCTACCCTTTGCAGGCGCTCCAAAGGTCTGCCCCTCCCAGTCCCTTTTAAGTTTGTTGTGTTCTATCGTTGACTGATGCGTCTTATGGAGGAAAGCTACATCACATTGATGGCGTGCGAGCGCCCATAGGATTTTATGTCTTTTGATTGGGGTGCCTATACCGCATACATTCCACGAATGGACCCTCAGCCTATACCCATTCTCATCCCTGCTTTACCGTGTAGCTCTTCTACTCGTGTGATCCAGGTGCCCCCCCTGCTTAGGGCCACCTCTCTTTTCTTTCCCAACCTGTTCTTTAGACCTGTGACCTTATCCCTCTCCACTGTGTTAGTGACTAATGAAAAATCCCTCCCCACCTCCCCCGCACCCCCCCCATGCAGATCCTTGACATCCCCCTCCCCCTCTCCTTCCTCCTTCCCCGCTCCTTCCCTCCCCATTTCTCACTCCTCTTGCTTCTCAACAGGATCACGGTGATGTTCCCGGGGGGGGGCCCTCCCCCCCACCCACCCCCCCACCCACCCCCACCCCCGTTCCAGAAACACAGCATGTGTCTCACCCACAAGAGCAAGGAGGAAAGAAAAAAAAAGAGAAAAAGTCCAGTCCCTCCGATCAGCCTCCCCTTAGGGTTGTTGACATTGTTCCCTGCCGCGGCTTGTCTCTATCTGCTATCCTTGCGACCTCCATCATTATGCTGGAGTAGGCCCAACCGTGGAGGTTCAGTAGCAATTAAAAGTTCAGCCTCTTTACCTCTCCTCCACTCTGTACCCAGTACTTTGCCGGGATGCTCTTTAGTCGGCAAGCATGGCACCGCACCATAGTTCATGCAGGAATTCCATATCTCAGCACTACTCACGTGTATACAGATCAATGTTATGAGAATATAAGAACATAAGATATGCCATACTGGGTCAGACCAAGGTCCAACAACCCAGTATCCTGTTTCCAACAGTGGCCAATCTAGGTCATAAGTACCTAGTAGTCTCCCTAAAAGACACAGGTCCCTCAATGCTTGTATTGGGTCAAGCAGTGATATCCTGGGTCCCTTTTAATAATAGTTTATCGACCTTTCCTCCAGGAACTTCTCCAAACCTTTTTTAAACCCAGCTACACTAACAGTTTTTACTACACATTCCGGTAACAAATTCCAGAGTTTGAGTACACATTGAGTGAAAAAAATATTTTCTCTTATTACTCTTAACTAGGTTACCCTGTAGCTTCATTGCATGTCCCCTAGTCTTTGTATATTCTGATGACGTAAACAATCGATCTACGTTTACCTGTTCCACTCCATTCATTAATTTATAGACCTTTATCATATCTCCCCTCAACCGTCTCTTTTCCAGGTTGAAGAGCCCTAACCTTTTTAGCCTCTCTTCATAGTAGTATCCTTCCATCCCCTTTACCATTTTGATGGCTCTTCTCTGTACCTTTTCTAATAACGCTATATCCTTTTTAAGATACGGCGACTAGAATTGCACACAATATTGAAGGTGCGGTTGCACCATGGAACAATACAGAGGCATTATGATAACCTTTGTTTTATTTTCCATTCCTTTCCTTATGATACCTAGCATTCAATTTGCTCTCTTGGCCGCCGCTGCACACTGGGTGGAGGGTTTTAACATGTTATCCAGGATGACATCTAAATCTTTTTCCTTGGTGGTGGTTCCCAATGTGGAACCTTGCATTGTGTAACCATAGTTTGGATTGTTCTTTCCTAGGTGCATAACTTTGCACTTGTCCACATTAAAATTCATCTGCCATTTGGATGCCCAGTCCTTGCTTCTAAACTACTTGAACGTGCGGTTCACCGCCGCTGTCTTGACTTCCTCTCCTCTCATGCCCTCCTGGATCCCTTACAGTCTGGCTTTTGTCCTTTACACTCTACTGAAACGGCTCTTGCCAAAGTCTCCAGTGACTTGTTCCTGGCAAAATCCAAGGGCCTTTACTCTGTCATCATCCTTCTTGACCTCTCTGCTGCTTTTGACACTGTTGACCACAACCTTCTCGTCGATACCCTGTCCTCGCTTGGTTTTAGGGGCTCTGTACTATCCTGGTTCTCCTCCTATCTCTCCCATTGCTCTTTCAGTGTGTGTTCTGGTGGCTCCTCCTCCTCTGCTACCCCGCTCACAGTTGGTGTACCCCAAGGATCTGTCTTGGGCCCGCTCCTTTTCTCTCTCTACACCCAGTCCCTTGGTGCGCTTATCTCTTCCCATGGCTTTCAGTACCATCTGTATGCTGATGACTCCCAGATCTACTTTTTTACGCCTGAAATCTCTCCGGCAATACAGGCTCGGATCTCTGCCTGCCTTTCTGACATTGCTGCCTGGATGTCTCACCGCCGCTTGAAACTGAACATGGCCAAGACTGAACTTCTTATCTTTCCCCCTAAAACCTCCCCTCCTCTTCCTCCTTTCTCAGTCTCTGTGGATAACTCTGTACTCCTTCCTGTTTCCTCAGCCCACAATCTGGGGGTTGTCTTTGATTCCTCTCTCTCTTTCTCCTCACATATCCATCTGTTAGCTAAGACCTGCCATTTCTTTCTCTATAACATCAACAAAATCCGTCCTTTCCTTTCTGAACACACTACTAAAATGCTTATCCACTCCTTAGTCACCTCCCATCTTGACTACTGTAACCTACTCCTTGCTGGTCTCCCTTTGAATCATCTCTCTCCCCTTCAATCTGTTCAGCACTCTGCTGCGCGGCTAATCTTCTGCCAGCCTCGTCATGCCCATATTACTCCTCTTCTCAAGTCACTTCATTGGCTCCCTATCCATTTCCGCATACAGTTCAAACTTCTTCTGCTGACCTATAAATGCATTCACTCTGTGGCTCCTCACTACCTTTCTTCTCTTATCTCTCCTTACAACCCCCCTCGGGAACTCCGCTTTTCTGGAAAACTGCTCCTATCTGTGCCCTTCTCTTCTACTGCTAACTCCAGACTTCGCTCCTTTCACCTTGCTGCACCTTACGCCTGGAACAAACTACCTGTGTCTGTACACCAGGCACCCTCTCTAACCCTCTTCAAATCCAGGCTGAAAACTCACCTCTTCGCTGCTGCTTTTGGACCTTGACTCACCTGATCTCCTTTTTCTTTCCCCTTACTTTATCCCCGCCTACACCTTCTGTGTTTGTCTTGACTAAATTGCAAGCTCTGATGAGCAGGGACTGTCTCGTACATGTCTGTGCAGCGCTGCATACAACTTGTAGCGCTATATAAATTCTCAATAGTAGTAGTAGTAGTAGTTGCTCCTACGTCCACCATTCTGTAAACACTCTAGGAGGACTCCCTCACCGATGCTGGTCGCAACTCCGATAGATGTTTTGAGGCCTCCTCCGCAGATTCAAAAAGTCTCACTGCGCCGTTGGTAAAGACTTTGAGACAGGCAGGGTAAAGGACCACAAATCTCACTTTCCACTCCACTAGCCTTTGGCATACTGTTGCATACTGTTGCCGATTCACTTCTGTTGAATAATCCTGAAAGATCCTCAAGTGAAAGTCCCCATTTTTAAGTGGGCCCTTGTTCTTTGCTGCCCACAGTATTGAATCCTTCTGGGCATAATTAAGAAACCGGGCTATAATCAGGCGCGGTCTGCAAGCCTCCTGTCACATTGGGCACACTCCATGTGCTCATTTAATTATTGGGGTCCCACAGTTCCCTTCAAGTGTCAGGACCAAAGGCAGCAACATTTCCAGATACCCTTTCAACTCGCCGTCTGCCACTGATGTTGGTATGCCTGCAAACCTAAGGTTATTTCTGCGGCTCCTGTTCTCCAGGTCATCAATTTTTGCAGCTTGCAACTCTGCCTGTGTCTGCAGCCGACGAATCTCCCGCACTTGAGCATGTCATCTCTTCCATTTTCCCACACGTTGCTCCGCTTCCTGTAGCCGACCCCCGAACAACTCAAAGGTTTTGTTAATGGCCTCGATCCTGCTCGCAATATCACCCAGCTGCTGTGACAGAGCTCCCACCACTGCCACAGTTACCTCTTCCATGAGGGTCGGCTGGGCCGTAGCAGTCGGGGAGGGTGGCTGTTTCGCCATTTTGACACTTCCTGGCCCTGGCTTCTCCCGTTCCCGCCGGGCTGATTTCATTCCCAGCGTACTCTCTGTCCGTCTCAGTCGGTGCCCTGCAAAGTGACCTCTCTACATGCAAGGTTGCCTGTTGGTTCCACCGCTCTGGGGGTTCTTTGCGGGGTTTAAGGGAGAGGGCCCCTCTGGAGCGATAGCACCACATGTCTGCTCCCGCTCAGCACAACACGTGATCCGATCTCTTGAATTTTATGAAGGCCACCCTCTTTTTCTTCACCTTTTCAGTTACTTCTTTTGAGAACCATAGTGTCCGCACAGTCAATCATTCTCCACTTTGACTTATTAACCTCTTAACGGAGGAAGCCAAGTTAACTCATCCTCCCGTTGCCATTTAGAAAATGGGAAAGACAAGTTAACTTGCCTTCCCTGTCTCCCTGGGGAAACTTAATGCTTGAAAGTAAAATCTTGTCTGTGCACCAATCGACGATGAAGCACTGCTCCCCCGATCACTTCCGACATCAGGATCAATCAGTCAAGTCTCACAGATACCGTGGGTCTGGAGAACAGTGGCAAACGCTCCCGCTAAAATGGAGCAGTTCAGCTGTGTCTTTGTGCGACTGAGCTGCTACTTCTCTGACAGAAAGGTACGCCACTGTGGGGACCCACGGCAGTGTACCTTCCCACCAGAACTTTCCAGCATTCAGCTTTCCCAGGCAGATTGGAGGTGATAGGGGGAGCAGCGTTTGATCGGTGATTGGTGCAGGGCAGTAAGTTATCACTTGCAGGCTCAGGTCAGCATTTCAGCAGAGGGTTTCCTGCTGTGACTGGGTGTCTGACCTGGAAAGCAGAGCTTGATCAGGATTTGCAGGCATTTCCACAGCTCAGGTCAGCATGTCACCAGAGGGTTTCCCACTGTGACCAAGTGTTTGTGAGACTTCAGTGAGTTATTGGAGGTGATCTGAAGAACAGAGCTTGATCAGAATTCGCAGGCATTTTGATGGCTTAGGTCAGCATTTCACCAGAGAGTTTCCTGCTGTGACCGGGTGTCTGTGAGACTTAGTGAGTGACCGGAGGTGATCTGGAGAGCAGAGCTTGATTGGGAATTGCTGCAGGGGCAGTAAGTCTTCACTTGCAGGCATTTGTAGGCAATCAGGTAGATTTACCCATTCTTTGAGTAAGGTGCTCAGTACGGAGAGACAGTGGCATTCAGGGCTGGTAAACGGACTGCAAGCCAGATTTTGGAAGACGTTTTAGCTGATAGTTCATCTCTTTCTCCAGATTCAGAAATGAATGATTCTGATTTTATGTTAAATTTCTTTATTGAGACAGAAATATAAATGTTACACAGTTCTTAACAACCCAAAAAGGCATGTGTAGCATACTGTATAGCAGGGGTCTCAAACACGCGGCCCGCGGGCCGCATGCGGCCTGCGAGAGCATCTTGTGCGGCCCGCGAAGCACTTACCGGCGTCTAAAAAAAAAAAACAATTCCAAACTTGCCGCCGCAGTATTAAGCATTCCGCGGGCCCCTCTGCCTGCTCTGAGTCCTCTCCTCCCTGCAGCATCAGCTCCAAAAGCGGCGGCTTTCAGAGCCGCGAAGAGAGAGAGTTTCTCTCGCGCGGTTCTGAAGACTCTCTCGCTGCTCTTCAGAACCGCGCGAGAGAAACTCTCTCTTCACGGCTCTGAAAAGCCGCCGCTTTTGGAACTGATGCTGCAGGGAGGAGAGGACTCAGAGCAGGCAGAGGGGCCCGCGGGACGCTTAATACTGTTGGCATTGTGGACCTAAAGAGGGCACTTTGGTCCATATACCTCGTTTCTATCCAGAAATTCAAACATGCTGGGAAGCAATTTGGGCCACAGTAACTTGACTGTTGCCCCTCAAGGAGAACATTTTGCCAAATGTAATTATTTTTTAGATTTAGAGGCTTCACTATTCCTGCTAAGGCGAGGATTTTTTGACATTCTTTTATCTATGAAAATTAAATTGGGATCAGGGACTGACTGCTGCCAATAGTGGCTATGTTTAAAAAAAATAATAGTCCCGGGTGTTTGCAGCTTCGGGGGCTGCTGAGAATAGATTCCGGTTTGTTTGTTTTTAAATATGGAGAGTGCTGAGCCGGGAGCAAAGGTCTTGGGTGAGCCATGTTCCTGCGCCTGTCACCGGGCCTTGCTCCACGTGTGGCTGGTGGTGGCAATTGCAGGATCGGAGCAGCAGGAGCACTGCGGCAGCTCCCGATCTTAGCAGAAGAGGCAGGGGGAAGAGTGGAGGCATGACTGGCCGCGATCCTCATGGCTCCCACGGGAGAAGGGCCGCAGAGCTCATGGCTTCTCCTGGGGCTGCCGGGGGATCGTGGTCCTCATTTTGGTTGAGGGGAGTGGCTGAAGTGGTGCCGGGTCTTCCATGAGTGTGGTCCTCTTCCATGAGGTTGGACCACGGATCGCGGCTGGAGCAATGTCAGCATTGGATCTGCTGTTGCTCATGGGACTGGCTGACGGCATCAGGACTTACAGTAGGTGGCAGGATAGGGGAGCAGCATTGGGGGCTCCAGAGCAGGAGAATGCAGGCAATGCTAGGCACGGCTAGGTCTAGAATTCTGGAGGGGGAGCCAGTCTTAAAGGGGCCAGCAGACTCTTCTGGGTGCAGGGTTCAGGTGCCGCGGCAGCAGGGTGAGAGCGATCGGGACAGCAGTAGTAGTTCCTAATGTGCCTGGCGGTTGGCACTGGATTATAGTAATGTAGAAATCTTTTAGTCTTTCTTTATTCATGCACTCATTAAGAGGCATGTTTACTAAAAGTTAGGGTATGGTAACATTATGCAAATATTTATGCAAATGAGGTCCCTTATGCAAATGAGGTCCCACGTCTCATGCGGCCCCCGGGTTATTTTACAAGTCCTCATTTGGCCCTCAAAGCAATTTGAGTTTGAGACCCCTGCTGTATAGGTTCTATAATATTTAAACCAAAATGGTAGGTCCACCAGCAGGAACAAGAGCACATTAAGTCGTCGTCTCATCGTTTTCATTTTTATGCCCCTCATCCCCTCCCTCTTAAATATAAAATTATTTCCTGTGTAACTATGGTTACTCAAATTTTCCATAACAATGCATAACAAGACAGTACAAAACCGATGGGCATAGCCAATTACAACACAAGTAATACACATTAGAATACAAAGAAACAGAGAGGCTCCCCCCAGCGAGAAAGAAAAAAAAAAAAAGAGAAGAGAAAAAGGGGGAACCCCCCCCCCCCCCAGTATCCCTGAGCAGTTAAGAACAGGCCTCAAAGTCTAAGCTACGCCTGGGACCCCAAAGGACACAGGGACCCCGGGGCCCCCGATAAGCTCAAACTATTGAAAAGGATATAGCAACGTAATGATCCTACCCCCCGTATTCCAACTGTAACAACCCCATGATAGGTGGGCCCGAGGTGTACTCTTCTCCCGTGCCCACCACCACAACCAGTATGGAAGCAGGGACTCTGAGTAACCCTTCCCCTAAACCCTGCCGCCCAGCCCCCCCCCCTCACCCCTTCCCCCCCCCCCAATGCCCCAACAGGTGCAATCCACTCCACATTATGTGGGCGCTCGGTGGAGTCCCGTAATCAAAAACAAAGAGCCTCAAAGCCCACCCAGAATCCGGCTGCGAGCATTCCTAGGTAAAGACTCTAAGTGGGGTCCCCATCCCCACAAAAAACGCTGCCACCGCCCGGGATGCCCACTAGCACGACGTCCTTCCATCAAGAACACCTCATGTAGGCGCCCCCTCCACCTCCCGTATAGGGGACCTCTGACATCCAGCCATCCTTGCAGGATAGTCATGCGTGCAGTCGTTAGCACCAAATGCATCCAATGCAGTACCCCCTGCCCCACCCGGCCGATCCAGCCATCCTCCCATACATCCAAAACCACATTCACGGCAGTAAAAGTGAACAGGTGGCGCAGACACCCCCCAAGATAGGCAAACACCTTACCCCAAAAGGTTTGAACCCGTGTACACCCCCAGAACATATGGCCCAGTGTAGCATGTTCCTCAGCACAGCGAGGGCAGCAGTGAGAACTGGCAATCCCAGCCTTCCACGCCCGACGAGGAGCAAAATATAAATGACGCAACAATTTATACTGCATATCCCGGAAAGTCACCACCACACTAAGTAGAGGAATATTGGACAGACCATCCAAGAGCTCCGCGCCCGTCACCGCCATTCCCAAGTCTCACGTCCAGGCCCCGGCCAGGCCATCCAAATCCAGCGGTGGCACCAATTCCCATAACATGGTGTGTAGCCAAGCTACACGCGTCCCCTGCTCCCCCCCTAACAAAGCCACCTCAATTTCGGAACTGACTACACCATGCAACGCCTCCTTGGGCACCGTACGAATATAACTACGCACCTGGGCGTAAAGGAAAACATCCCTGCCCCTTAAAGGATACTGCTGACACAAAGAAGAGAATTCTGCCACTACTCCATCCGACGTCACCACATGCTCCAAATTCACAAGACCCAGCTGAGTCCAACGCGTAAATAAACTACCCCCAAGGCCTGGTAAAAACGCACCATTTCCCCGAATGGGGAGATATGGGGAAGAAGAAGCAACAAGCCGACGGCTAGCACAAAAATACTCCCACGCTCTGCGAACGGGGTCCAGAACGATCGTCCGCAAAACTCTGTCCGGTACCTTCACCCTTGGCGCATGCAAAAGGTAACGCAAGTGGAAGGACTGCACCGCCCCCTGTAACATCGTCATGGGGGTGTATTCTCCGATATCCCAAAGCCAATCCCGAGCATACCGTAACAAACAAGCGATATTATATCTCCGAATATCGGGAAGTCCCAGGCCGCCCAAGGACCACGGCTGTCGCAACACAGCCAGACGCACCCTGGGTCGCCTCCCCCGCCAAAGAAAACGATTAATCAGCCTATCCATCTTCCGCAGGTCCAAACGCCGCAACAACAGGGGGAGCGTCTGGAGCACATACAAAATCCGGGGAAATATCGCCATCTTGAACAAGGCAATACGACCCCCTAGAGATAACGGCAAATCTTGCCACTTATCCATACAAACCGCTATGGCAGCCAAAAGCTTTGTAACATTCAGCTGATAGAGGTCTCCCATCTGCCCCGGCACGTAAATACCCAGATATTTAAATTGCCCCCGCGCCCATTTCAACGGGAAGTCCCCCTGCCACTCCTGGTGTACTTCAGGCCCCAACAACATCGCCTCAGATTTATCCAGGTTCAATCGGAACCCGGAGGGCACCCCATATTCATAAAGAAGATTTAACAGATGTGGGAGCCCCCTCTGGGGGTCCGCAATCTGCACAAGGAGATCGTCAGCAAAGGCCGTGACCCGAAATTCCGCCTTCCCCACAGTGATACCCCGAAATTGAGAGTGGGCCCGAAGCCATATCAACAAAGGTTCCAAGGTAAGCACAAAAAGGAGCGGAGACAAAGGACAGCCCTGTCGCGTCCCTTTCTGTATAGAAAATTCGGATGTCATGTTCCCATTCACCATGATAGCCCCAATCGGGTTCGCGTAGAGAAGCCGCACCACCTCCACAAAGAAACCTGTAAACCCCATTGCATCCAAGACCTGGTACATAAACCCCCAATTCACCCGGTCAAATGCTTTTTCAGCATCAAACCTGATAAGCATAGACTCCAATCGAGCCGTGTGTCCCACACAGAGGGAAATCAGTAGCCTTTGCAAACTATAAGCCGCATGCCGGCCCCGCACAAAGCCCACTTGGTCCTTATGAATCAGAGTTGGCAAAAACACCGCCAACCTATCTGCCATGATCTTTGCTAATATTTTAATGTCCACATTAAGAAGAGAAATGGGCCTATACGATCCCGCGAGAAGCGGATCTCTCCCCGGTTTCGGCAAGATAGTGACCAAAGCTTTATTCGCCTCATACGGGAAGTGACCCTGTTGTATCAAATCTTCAAAGTATCCGACAAGCGGGGCTACTAGAGCATCCCCCAGCACCTTATAAAACTCACCCCTCAGCCCGTCGAGACCAGGAGCGTGCCCGTTCTTCAAATTCCGGATACCAGCTTGTACCTCTTGGCCGGATATAGGTGCATTTAAGGTCTGCACTTGCTCTGCACTCAGGCGCGGTAAAACACATCCCGCTAAGAATTCCTGGCTCTCTATCACTCTATCTCCATCCCCAACATAAAGCTGACGGAAATACTAAAAAAAACCCTTTTCAATCTCTGCCGCGTCCCTACACAAGGACCCGTCCTGATGTCGTATCACCCCAATATGACGTGAGCCCCCTTCTGGCCTTATCAGGGATGACATTAATTTCCCCGCCCGATTCCCATGCTGATACTATCGGTATCGGTAGTACATGAGAGATTTCTGGGCGCGCTGGTGAAGGAGCATCTCCAACTCCATTTGGACCTCCTGCAACTTGCGCCGATTTACCGCCGTCCTAGTAGACGCCAGCCGCCTCCGTGCTTTGCCTAATTCGCGCTCCAGCATAAGAATGCGCTGATTCCTGCGTTTCCGTTTTAAACTATAGTAGCTAATGATTTCCCCCCTAAGAACCGCTTTACCAGCCTCCCAAAATAGAGCAGGAGAAATCTCCGGATGATCATTAAAGTCCACATAATCCCTCCATCTATCCCTAAGGAACCCAGCAAACTGGGCATCCCCACTAAGCTCCAAGGGATACCGCCAAATTCGGTTATGTCGAGGGTCACGACTACGCAGTTCCAGAACTATCATCGCATGGTAGGAAAAAACAGAGGGACCAACCTCCGCTGCCACTACCCAACTAAACAAGGACTCTGATATCAGAAAATAATCGATTCGGGACCAGGTGCCATGGGCTCGAGACATATGGGTGTATTTCCCTGTCGCCAGGGTGTAAGAGTCTCCAAATGTCCAGCAATTTATGCGCCTCACACAGTCCCCAAAGGCGCCGTGAACTCCGTCGATCTCTCCCCCCCAGTGGCCCAGATCTATCCATAGTGTCATCTAGAACTGTATTCAAATCACCGCCCAAAATGACCTGATAGCCCTCCGTGGATGCTAACAACCGAGTCAGAGCCCGATAGAATCGTGCTTCATAGGTGTTGGGCGCGTACACTGAGCATAAAGCCACTTTAACGCCATCCAGCAGTCCCCACACCATCTCCGAGTCTATTTCAACTTTTTCCTCTGTCCAACCAACAGTCTTAGCAATCAAAATGGCCACCCCGCGTTTCTTCCCCACGGCGGGAGCGCCATATACCTTAGCAATAGGGCCCTTACACAATTTCGCATGTTCGCCCGCAGATTGGTGGGTCTCCTGCAACATTATAATCCCAACTTGTTTACGTTTAAGATGCTGCAATATTTTATATCTCTTTTTGGGGGAGCCCAAGCCACAAACGTTCCAGGAAGCTATCTTAGTGCCATTACCCATTATAACAGCCACAAAAGGATTTCCAAGCAAGACCAAGCATCTCCGTATTACGGTGAGGACCCCCCCAGCCTAGGGTCCCCCCCAACACAATTATACCTCTCCACCCCATCACATACTCATCCATCCAAGCTAGAGCACATCCCATTCGTAACACATCCAAACACCCAGTTTCACCCGTTCCCCCCTCCCTCCCCCACATCCCAATAAGAAACGAGACCCCCCCAATCATGAACTTAATCCCCCCCTCCCCCCCTCATCCCCTCCCCCTCGCAACTCCTTAACGCCCTGCCCGGC
Source organism: Ichthyophis bannanicus (assembly GCA_033557465.1). Taxonomy (NCBI): domain Eukaryota; kingdom Metazoa; phylum Chordata; class Amphibia; order Gymnophiona; family Ichthyophiidae; genus Ichthyophis; species Ichthyophis bannanicus. Next base: position 290,094,991 of record CM066043.1, read on the forward strand.
AAGCAACAGCCGCCCTGGCCCCCCAGGACCCTCCACCATTTCCGACCTCCCGCTACATGTAGAGCCCCCCCTTCCCCCCCCATCTCCGAAATCCACATATACAAACAGCAGCCCCTATGACCCCTTCCAACGGACGAAGACAGCCTAACCACCAATCCCTACGCCCCCCCCAATCCCAACGAAGCCAACCCATCACCCCAATCAGTAAATTGCTGGCATCGAAAAATTATATAAAAAGAATTAATAATAAAATGGCCCCAAATATCGCCACCCATTCCTCAAAGCCCATGTCCCCCAATTTACTGCAGCGCCCCTGTGAGTATCCCCCAGCAACAGAAAAATTATGAACAGAAATGAACAGCTTTAGATAAATAAAAACCTAAAGAACAGCAAGTCGCACTGAGGACTATGGAGCCTTAGTGTGCACAACTAGCAAAGCCCCCGCCCAACTAACTAAAGGACGAGGAAGCTGCACCCCACCATTCACTACCAGAGGTGTCCAGCAGCCCGTGTCAAGCCACTATAGACCCCCAACAAACTTAGGGCAATCAACGTCGTACCCCAGAAACATCCCACCAGCAGGGACCCCTACTCAATAGACCATCCCAAAGGCAAAGGATGGAAAAGGATGGTAAATTGAAGGGAAGGGCACCAACCCGCACATTCAGAGCCCCTGCACAGCACAGATAATAAAGCAAACTCAAAGAACAGGTAAACTAACAGCCAGTGCAATAAACAGTAAAGGGGTGCTCCCTCCCCTCCCCTCATGCATGTTCCGGGAGTCCATGAGTACCTGAAAATCAATGTCCCAGCACATGAAGGACCCCCAAAGTCACCCATATTGATCACAATAGGCCATAGCCTCCTCTGGTGACGAAAACACGCGGCATCCTTCTGCACTTTCCACTCGGAGAGATGCGGGATAAGTCATCGTAAAACGAATGCCCTTTTCCACCAAACGACTACACACTGCTTTGTAGGCCCGACGCCGTTGTGAAACCCCAGCAGAGTAGTCCTAGAAGATTAACACATTGCATGCAGGAGTTCCCAGCCGCCGCGATTGCCGCGCCGCCCTCAAGACTCCCTCCTTCTGGGCCTCATTGAGAAAGCGGACAATGACTACCCGGGGCCAATTATCACCAGCTTTGTACAGGCCCAGTCGATACGCTCTCTCAACAACGATCTCCCCGAGCCCTTCCGCCAGAGGCAAATTGGCGGGCAGCCACTTCTCAAGATACTGCCGGAGATCTTTATCCTGCACCGACTCTGCCACGCCAACAAAACGTAAGTTATTCCGTCGGCTTCGGTTCTCGAGGTCTTATAACTTGTCGGCATGCTTTTGCAAGGCTGCTTCCATCTGCTTAAGCTGAGTAGCCTCGTGCTCCCGCGTGTCCTCCAAAGCGCTAATGCGCTGCTCCATCTGTTCCACACGGCCCGTGAAGTCAGAAACCGCCTGAGCCACCGCGCTCATTTGGGATGCCAATCCTCCCAGGCGATCTTCGAGCGCAGCCACCACAGCCCTCGAGACCTCATCCACCAACACACACTGAGCAGCGGGTTCCGGGCCAGATACCTCACTCTCCGCCATCTTAGCTTCACCACCGCGGGGCCGCTCTCGCCGGGCGGATGATGCCATATGGTCCCCAACCAGGCTATAGCGCTGCGTTATCCCCCTCCAAGGTAGGATTAATGCTTCCCCCACTCGATCCAAGCTGGGGAGCTACGGGCAGCAGGTCAAATATGGAGGGGGGAAAGAATGAGCTCCGGAGCTAAGAAGGAGCCGTCCTTCCTAGTCCACCATGTCACACCGGAAGTCATGATTCTGATTTTAAAGTGGATAGTTTGGATGCTGACTACACAGGCGGTGACAGTAGCGTCGGATCAGAGTCTGAATCCGAAAGTGATACCACCGACTCTACCAGCAATCCATCTCTTTGGTCCAAAAAACCTTCTTCCAGCAGAGACCCTTTTGTTTTCTGGTGTTCCAGCAAAGCTTTTCAGATGGATGATGATTCTACTGAGGCTGACTATCTAAAATTGTTCCTTACTGTTGAAATAGTAAACATTATAGTCAATGAAACAAACCGGTATGCAAAGCAGTACATTGCCAGCCATATCTTGAAACCAAGGTCAAGAGCACAAAATTGGGAATAACTGACTCTGCTGGAATTCATGTTTTTCTGGCTCTGCTATATCTTCAAGGTCTTGTACATAAACCTGAAACAGGACAACACTTCAGCTGTCATCCTCTACTCGACACCCCAATATTTTACGATACAATGCCTGAGTTCGATTTTCGTTGCTTCTGAAATTTCTGCACTTTGCAGACAACAGTGCATACATCAGCGTAAATGAAATGACTGCTAAACTTTACAAACTGAAACCCGTCATAGATTTATTTCGGCAAAAATTCATGGAACTGTACATACCCGAAAGAGACATCAGCATTGATGAAAGTCTGATGCTTTGGAAAGGGCGGCTTTCAAGCAATATGTTCCATACAAAAGATCTCATTTTAGGATAAAGTCCTATGAACTATCTGAGGCAAAAAGTAGTTACATCTAGGACTTTATTGTATATACTGGAAGTGACACTGATTTTGACCCTTCACTTTCTTCGCTACCTCACGCTGACCATGTTATGATGTCGTCATTACAGCCATTGCTGGGGAAAGGGCATTGTGTTTACATGGATAACTTTTATTCCAGTCCAACGCTGTTTGATAGATTGATGTGGAGGAGTAGCCTAGTGGTTGGGGCAAGGTACTTCAGGCCGGAAGGTCGGGGGTTCAAATCCCACTAGAGGACAGCGACCTTGAGCCAGAAGGACTGGGGTTTCTAGTCCCACAGGTGCTCCTTGTGGTCTTGGGCAAGCCACTTAACCCTCCATAGCCCATGTTCCCTGTAAAATAGTTATCTCCAAGTTATAATGCCCTGTTCAATGTAATTTCAGTTTGTTCAATGTAAACCGCACTGATGCAGAATAGCGCGGTATATAAGATAATGTAAATAAATAAATAAATAAATAATTGATAAATGCCCACCGTTAGACTGAACAGAAAATTTATGCCACCAGCACTGAAAAATGCGAAACTGAAAAAGGAAGAAAAAATGACCTACTATCAAAGTAAAATAATGGCGTAATGGAAAGACGTTTTTATGTTGGGCATTGTCAACAGTGATGAATTGGTGGCACTCAATGCTTACATACTGTATGCAAAATTAGGAGGCAAGAAAAGCAGGCTTAGTTTCCAGCTTGCAATGATCAAGCAAATGACAGAACACTATCAAAAGGAGAAGCCGCTTATACGCTGTGAATGACATTCAACTGAACCACTGCCATCTAAGAAAAAAGAATGTCTTACCCATCACTGGAAACTGTGCTGCAGTCAGTCTGATCAGTCTGGAAAGAAACTGCAAAAGGAATCATGTTATTACTGTCCAACCTGTAATGTCAGGCTCTGTGTGGTGTCATATTTCAAGGACATTCATATTAAACTGTAGACATTCTTGACCCTATATTATAAACACTTACTTGTTTACTTACTATTTTACTCATGCCGGCTTTTATTAAACGCCGATAGCGGCAGCTTCCCGCTATGTGTGCCATGGTCTATTGAATAATATAGGGCAGCGGCACACATAGGGGGCGGTCACTGCTACTGGTGTTTAGTAAAACACCCCCTCAGTCTGTTTTACTTATATCAAAAAGATTTAATAAAGATATTTGTTTGAATGCCATAGTTGGAAAATTAATTTCTCAAGGAGCGGTTGGCTGGGTGCTATGTATTTTCCCTGGTTAAGGATTAAAACTGTGTTGCTCATCTGTTCTGTGTTCACAGATGAAGGGCCAGGAGCAGGACCTCAGAAAATACCACTAATAGGAACAGAAGCAACCGGGATCTCAAAAGTACTCATATACTTAACAAACCCCTCGTGTGATGTGCCTACCCCCCTGATCAACCTGTACACACCCAAATTTACTATACTGATTGACAGTCCTCCTTATGTTCTCCTTGTGTAATCAGACCGCTGCTGATCGCTGGAAGCAGCGGTATATAAATGTTTGCTAAATAAATAAATAAATAAATAAATAAATAAATTTTCAGAAGACTGTGTTCGGGAGGAACTAGCTAAACTAAAAGTAGACAAAGCGGGTGGACTACATCCAAGAGTGCTGAGGGAACTTGGGTATGTTCTGACGGCTCCACTGACTGACCTTTTCAATGCCTCTTTTGAGTTGGGAATGGTGCCAGAGGACTGTAGAGAGGCACATGTAGCCCCTTTACACAAAAGTGGAAGTAAGGATGTGGTTAAAAACTACAGGCCGGTTAGTCTAACCTCTGTGATGAGTAAATTATTGGAAACGCTGCTCAAAGAGAAAATAGTGAGATTTCTGGAGTCCAATGGATTACAGGATTGGAGGCAGTATGGATTCACCAGAGGCAGGTCTTGTCAGACAAATCTGATTGATTTCTTTGACTGGATGTCCAGGGAGTTGGACCAAGGGAGAGCCCTAAATGAGGTGTACTTGGATTTCAGTAAAGCCGTTGACATCATTCCGCACAGGCAACTTATGAACAAACTAAGAACCCTAGGGATAGACCCTAAAGTTACTGATTGGGTTAGAAATTGGTTGAGAGGGAGACGACAAAAGGTACAGGTAAATGGAGCTCACTCTGAGGCGAGGGAGATTACCAGTGGTAGTCCAATTCTTTTTAGCATCTTTGTTAATGATATAGCAGAAGGGCTGTCAGGTAAGGTTTGCCTCTTTGCAGATGATACCAAAATTTGCAATAGAGCAGACACTCAGGAAGGAGTAGATAACATGAGGAGGGATCTAGCTAAGGTTGAAGAATGGTCAAGAATTTGGCAGCTGAGATGTAATGCTAAAAAATGAAGGGTCGTGCATTTGGACTGCAAAAATTCAAAGGAGCGGTACATTGTAGGGGGGGGGGGAAGTACTTCTGTCCACAAAAGTAGAGCAGGACCTGGACATGATTGTGTCTGACAATCTCAAAGTAGCTAAACAGGTAGAAAAGGTGACGACAAAAGCTAGAAGGATGCTTGGGTGCATAGGGAGAGGAATGGCCAGCAGAAAAAAGGATGTGACAGTGCCTTTGTATAGTGGAGGAGTGGCCTAGTGGTTGGGGCAAGGTACTTCGGGCCGGAAGGTCGGGGGTTCAAATCCCACTAGAGGACAGCAACCTTGGGCCGGAAGGACTGGGGTTTCTAGTCCCACAGGTGCTCCTTGTGGTCTTGGGCAAGCCACTTAACCCTCCATAGCCCATGTTCCCTGTAAAATAGTTATCTGTGTGCTGTGCTTTCCTGTCTAATCAATGTGTTTATACCTCAAAAATGTCCTGCCATGATTTGACAATTTCCAATCTGTAATCAAACCGCTGCTGATCGCTGGAAGTAGCGGTATACAAATGTATAATAAATAAATAAATCTTTGGTACAACCTCATTTGAAGTATTGTGTGCAGTTCTAGAGACCAATCCTTCAAAAAGATATAAATAGGTTGGAGTCGGTGAAGAGGGTGGCTACTAAAATGGTTAGTGGTTTTCGTTATAAAGCATATGAGGACGGACTTAAGGATTTTAATATGTATACTTTAGAGGAAAGGGGGATAGAGGAGATATGATAGTGATGTTTAAATTTCTCCATGGTTAAATGCATAGGAGAAGAGCCTCTTTTGATTGAAAGCAAGCTCTGCTGTGAGGGGGCATAAGATGAGGGTGAAAGTAGATAGATTCAGGAGTAATAATGCGGAAATATTTCTTTACGGAAAAAATGGTAGATGCGTTGAATAATCTCCTAGTGGAGGTGGTAGAGATGAGGAAAGTATCTGAATTCATAAAAGCATGGGACAAACACAGAGGATCTCTAAAGGAAAAAAGGGGACTATTGTAGTAGTTGATATGGAAGGACAGACTAGATAGGCCATGTGGTCTTTTTCTGCCATAATGTTTCTATGTTTCATCCACAAAATATTACTAAGGCAGCCATCATGGTCGAAGTTTTCAAGTGAGATTTGTGTTCACATGATCTTGTTTTCAAGGCTCTGCTGATACAACCTACATATAACTTCAGACAGGGACACTGAATGATGTAAATTACATGGTCCAACAAACAAGTAGTTTATTATTTATTTATTTATTTAACATCTTTTATATACCGCGCTATTTGTTGTCAGTGCGGTTTACATATAACAAAGTTTGCACATTCGGAGGACAGTTGTGTGCTTACATTATAGGTCATCATGAGGAGACATACACATATTCCCAGACAAAACTGTGTAGACATTAATTCTAATACTGACAGTTTGATATCTCTGACTAGAGACTGGGAGACAACATGGCCACCACCATGGAGTTGAGGCCACTGGGGCTTCTTGATGCTGGAGCTTTTCTGTTCCCAGTACATGGATTCTGGGTTCTGGCTGATGGCAGGCTCCATGAAGGGGTTCTCCCGGAAGGACTGGGGTTTCTAATCCCACAGGTGCTGCTTGTGGTCTTGGGCAAGTTACTTAACCTTCCATTGCCCATGTTCCCTGTAAAATAGTTATCTCCAAGTTATAATGCCCTGTTCAATGTAATTTCAGTTTGTTCAATGTAAACCGCCTTGATATCATGAAAGGCGGTATATAAGAAATGTTAAATAAATAAAATAAATAAATAACAGGAAACTTAAACTTGGAACAACAGGGTAAAACTGTAACTATGTACAAAACATATTAGATTCTTTAGTATTCACAAGGAGGGCTAAGGCAAGACCGCAGAGAACCTGAGGCGGAATTGCCTATGAGGGGATTATGAAAATGAATATAATTTATTTGCCACTGAATCCTCTCCGTCTCCTCGTTCCATAGTCCTGAGCACAGAACTGGCAGGCATTACATTTAATTTTATTTATTTATTTATTTATTTAAACAGATTTATATCCCGCTTTTTCCTTCAATCAAAGCGGTCACAGAACAATACAATACAAGGTTAAACAGAGGTGAATGAAACATATACCACTCTACGCGGTACCCCCCCCCCCCCCCCCCCCGTATCACTGGCTCTTCCAGTGCAGATCTAACCACTTGATTTGCAATATTTTTTCTGTAAGTGATGGCTCCTTAAACATTGTAACATAGTAAATGATGGCAGATAAAGACCAGTATGGTCCATCTAGTCTGCCCAGTAAGATGGCAAGAGTAGGTGCACCTGCCGCTCCGTGCAGGCCACCCCTCCCCATGTCTTTGTTTTAGGGGTGAACCCTCCCCATGTCTTTGTTTTAGGGGTGAACCCACCACTCCATGTAAGACACCCCTGTATGTTGAGAAATTAGTTAAGTTTATTTTGATTTTATCCTGTTGCTGTAAAGGGTTCCACTGTGTCTGTCCCATTCCATTTTGAATTCTGTCACTGCATTTGCCCCCACCAATTCCATCGGTAGAGCATTCCAAGCATCCACCACCCTTTCAGTGAAAAAGTATTTCCTGACATTGCCTTTCAATTTACCCCCTTGCAGCTTCATGTTATGCCCTCTAGTTTTAGAGCTTCCCCATCTTTGGAAGAGGTTTGTTTGTTCATTAATACTCTAAGTATTTAAAGGTCTGAATTATATCTCCCCTGTCCCTCCTCTCCTCCAGAGTGTACATATTTAGGTCTTCAAGTCTCTTCTCATAAGACTTCTGACGCAGGCTCCAAATCATTTTGGTCGCCTTTCTCTGAACCGCTTCCAGTCTTTTTATATCCTTTGCAAGATATGGTCTCCAAAAGTGAACACAGTATTCCAAGTGAGGCCTCACCAGTGACTTATGCAGTGGCATTAGTAGCTCTTCCTTTCTGCTGATATATAAATTGACAGAACATTTAATGGCTATTAATCATTTGTTTCATTTGCAGAGAGTATGACAGAAAACACATTTCTCCAGGACCAAGCAGGAAGTCAGTCCTCACTTATGGGTGACGTCGGCGCCGACGGAGCCCTCGCGGAGCAATTTTCCCCAGCTTTCAAAGAAAGCCTTTGGGAATTGCAGCGCGCATGCGCGGTCCTCTTCCCGCCCAAGGGTGCCATCTTAGCCAGTCTTCTTTTTTCCACGGAGCCCTACAGACGTCCCCGTCGTGTCCCCGCGAAAAAGTCGATATTTCTTCATAATTTTATTCTTTTTCCTTTGGTTCGACGCCGGTCTTTTTCCCGCCCGGACTCGCAACGCCGGTCACGAGTCCTCTTCTTCTTTTCGGTTTTTCTGACTTAGTCAGTTTTCGTTTTCGGTTTTTCCCTGGCAGCCCGGTCCTTTGACCTCGCCGGGGCCCTTTTTCCCCCGATGGCTGCCAGTGGTTTCAAGCGGTGTGGTCAGTGTGACCGGAATATGTCACTAACTGACACACACGACTTTTGCCTCCGCTGCCTGGGCCCGGATCATGAGGAACTGATCTGTGGGCCCTGCGGCAAAATGTCCTCCAAAGCGTTGAGAAGTCGGCGGCATCAGCGGGATAGGATCTTCGCTGACCCCAGCCGTACCCGGACCTCGTCGGAGGCCTCCGCGTCCAAAGGTTCCAGCTCGGACCGTCGCCGGAGTTCCTCCGACAGGGGTTCTCCCTCCGGGGACCATCGACGTCAGGTGAAACCCGCGAGGGCGGCGTCGGTGGACGCTCCTGGCTCCGCAAGGGCCAGGTCGCATAGCCTCGATAGCCACCCCGGGTCCTTGGAGAAGGAGCACCTCACGAAGCGACCTCGCCTGGAGTCGGAGCTGCCTGCTCGGGTAAGTCCTGTGGTCCTCCTGGACTCGCCTCTGCGACAGTCGACGTCGGGCCCGACGCCGTCGGGGCCCGAGTCGGGGGCTGCTGGATCACCTGAGCTCGGACTCAGGTTGACGGCCTTGGAGAGCAGACTGTCTGCCTTCATGGACCAGCAGCGGGCACTGCTCGCTGGCTTCGCTGGCGTCGCTGCCCCGACCGCCGGGACGTCGACGTCCAAGTCGACCCTGGAGACCGAGCCGATCCTCGAGTCGATGCGAACTCGAGTCGATCCTCGGTCGAGGTCACCCTCGGCCTCCCGTTCGGGACCGAGGTCGCCGACGCCGCGCCCTGCCCGGGCCGACCCCACCGAGTCCTCGTCGGAGTCGGTCTGGGAGTCTGAAGAGGAAGAGTCGCCTGATTCTTTCCGGACTCGGTGTGTCCCCTCGGACTCACCGGAGTCCGAACCTCGGAAGCAGTCCCCCCCGGAGGATGCCCGGTTCTCGGACTTCGTCAGGGATATGGCCAAGGCTTTGGCCTTCCCTGCGGATCCCGAGGAGGAGCCTCGAGCCGAAGAGCTCGACGCCCTCCAGTATGACTCTCCCACAAGGGAACACTTTACTGTACCGGTTCCTCCTATGCTGGAACGACTACTCTTCCGCATGTGGGAGAGTCCGGCCACCTCGCCGGTCCTGAGCAAGCGGGTCGATTCCATCTATCGAGTCCGCAAGAGCCCTGGCTTCCAAAAAGCACAGCTACCACACCATTCCATGGTAGTGGAATCGGCCATGCATCGTCTTAAGAGCCAGAAGATGCACTCCTCGGTGCCTCCTGGCAGGGAGGCCCGTAACCTGGATGGCCTTGGTAAGAAGTGTTTCCAGGGCTCTATGCTTGCGTGTCGTGTCCAGACCTACCAGCTATACATGGGCATGTATCTCCGAGACCTGGCTAAAGAGCTAGCCGGATTCTCCGCTGGTTTGTCCGAGGAACCCTTGCGGAGGTTCCTGGCCTTGTCCACTGGCATTCGGGAATGCTCAAAGTTCATGTCCCGAGCAGCCTATGATGGCTTTGAAGCGTCGGCCCGAGTGGCCGCAGCCGGCATCGGTGCCCGCCGACAGGCTTGGCTTCAGTCGTCTGACCTTGAGCCCTGGGTGCAGGACAAGTTGGTCGATGTCCCCTGCCGAGGCGAAAACCTCTTTGGCAAGCCCATGGCTGAAAAGGCTGCACAAATTGAGACGGAGACTCTCACCAGGACCAGGCTTTCTAGGAAGACCTCCGCCCCTTCCCAGAAAAAGAAGGGCTCGGGAAAGAAGTCCTTTTACCCGAGGAAGGCGGCTGCCTACAAACAATACCCCCATTATCAGGCCCCTGCAGCTCCCCAACAGGGCCTGCAGGCCAAGGGACGGGGTAACGGGTCCCGTAGGCAGCAAGCCCCCAAGCCTGCACCACCAGCCCCTGCTCAGCAGGGTGGGGGTTTTTGACTCCTTAAGCATAGCCTCTCCCCCCCCGCTGGTTCCTCCCAGCACCGGAGGCCGGCTGGTTCACTTCGCCCACAGGTGGTCCAGCATCACCTCAGATGCCTGGGTGCTTCAAGTCGTGCGAGAAGGCTATCTTCTCCACTTCCACCAGGTCCCTCCCTCCTATTTTCCGGGAGAACCTCCACGACCCCCTCTGCACAGGGACTTACTCCTTCAGGAGTTAGCAGGTCTTCTGCAGGAACAGGCGGTGGAACCGGTGCCCCACCACCTGAAAGGTCAGGGCTTTTATTCCAGGTATTTTCTAATACCAAAGAGAACAGGAGGCCTCAGACCCATCCTGGACTTGCGCAACCTCAACAAGTTCCTTGTGCGGGAGAAGTTCAAAATGCTTACCCTTGGAATCCTTCTGCCCTACCTCCAGCAGGGAGATTGGCTATGCTCCTTGGATCTAAAGGATGCCTACACGCACATCCTCATCCACCCAAGCCACCGCCAATACCTAAGGTTTGTGGTGGCAGGAAATCATTACCAGTACAGAGTACTGCCCTTTGGCCTGTCCTCCGCACCGCGAGTCTTCACAAAATGTCTCGCGGTGGTGGCGGCCCATCTCCGGCTTCACGGCCTCTATGTCTTTCCGTACCTCGACGACTGGCTCATCAGAGCAGCGTCCGCTCCGGAGGTCACCAACGCCACACGCCGCACGGTGACTCTTCTGCAGTACTTGGGCTTTGTTATAAACTTCGCAAAGTCCACTTTGCTCCCCTCACAGGATCTCGAGTTCATCGGCGCAAGGCTGCACACTCCTCAGGCACGAGCGTACCTACCGCTCGACAGGGCTCAACGGCTCATGGACCTAGCCGACCGTTTTCGCAGCCAGCCCCTGGTCTCCGCCAGGCGCTTCCTGAGACTACTCGGCCATATGGCTTCCACCGTCCATGTGACCCCCAATGCCCGCCTGAATATGCGGCCTGCTCAATGGTGTCTCCGCCAGCAGTGGCGACAAGCCACAGGCGGCCTAGCAGACCTAGTGCGCGTCTCCGAGCCGCTGATCTCGTCTCTCCGGTGGTGGCTTCAGCAGCCAAACCTGATATTCGGAATGCCTTTCCAGTCACCTCAGCCGGCCCGGGTGCTGACAACAGATGCATCCCTCCTGGGCTGGGGAGCGCATTGCCAAGGGGCACGTACTCAGGGCCTCTGGACCACGTGGGAGTCTGCTCAGCAGATCAACTTCCTGGAGCTCAGGGCGATCCGCCTGGCTCTCAAGGCCTTCTCCCACCTGACTTCTCACCAGTCCGTCCTTGTCCAGACGGACAATCAAGTTGCCATGTTCTACGTGAACAAGCAGGGGGGCACGGGCTCCTTCCTCCTCTGCCGGGAGGCACAGAAGCTCTGCTCTTGGGCCGTCAGTCACAGCATTCTCCTCAAGGCAGTTTATCTCCCAGGCCAAGAGAATTACCTGGCGGACAAACTCAGCAGGATCCTCCAGCCGCACGAGTGGCGTCTGGATCCCTTGGTAGTTCAGAAGCTCTTTCTAAAGTGGGGCCTCCCCACGGTGGATCTCTTTGCCAGTCCTCACAACCGGCAACTTCCTCGCTTCTGCTCTCGTCAGCCACACCCCCTTCGGGTTGCGGCGGACGCTTTTCTACTCTCATGGTCGGGGAGCCTTCTGTACGCTTTCCCTCCCATCCCGCTAGTCTCTCGGACTCTTTTCAAGGTTCTCCGAGACAAAGCCTTCATGATCCTGGTGGCCCCTCGCTGGCCCAGACAGCCGTGGTTTCCGCTCCTGCTGCAATTAGCGGTGGAGGATCCATTCCCTCTGGGGTTACAACCGGATCTCCTCACTCAGGATCAGGGGTCTCTGCTACACCCCAACCTCGGGTCTCTCAACCTAATGGCCTGGCTGCTGAGAGGGTAGTCCTCGCTCCCCTTCTCCTGCCGGCAGAGGTGGAGGAGGTCGTCCTAGCTTCGCGACGACCTTCTACCCGCAAATGCTACGCCCTTAAATGGCGTCGTTTTTCCGTTTGGTGTACCCGACAGTCTCAGGATCCCTTCTCCTGCCCGGTGTCGGTGGTCTTGCAGTACTTGCTTTACCTCTCTAATCTGGGACTTAAGTCCAACTCCGTCAAGGTTCACCTCAGTGCTCTTTCAGCACATCATGTGCCGGTGGACGGCAGACCTCTCTCCAACGACCCTCTCGTAGCGAGGTTTCTCAGAGGTCTCCTTCTACTTAAACCACCTCTGCGCCCGCCAGCGCCTGACTGGGACCTGAATGTGGTTTTACAGCGGATCACCTGTCCGCCTTTTGAACCTATGGCTACCTGTTCTCTCCGTTTTCTTTCTTGGAAAACACTGTTCTTGATAGCCCTCACTTCCGCTAGACGCGTAAGTGAATTGCAGGCCCTCGTGTCTGATCCCCCTTACACTCGGTTCTACAAAAATAGGGTAGTCCTACGGACTCACCCAAAATTTCTTCCAAAAGTGGTCTCCCCTTTTCATATCAATCAGGAGGTGGTACTTCCAACCTTCTTTCCCAGACCACACTCCAGCCGAGCTGAAACGGTCCTCCATACCCTGGACTGTAGAAGGGCTTTGAACTTCTACCTTGACCGTACGCGGGAGCACCATAAAGCTGCTCAGCTTTTTGTATCTTTTGACCCCAATAAATTGGGGCTCCCGGTCTCCAAGCGTACTCTGTCCATCTGGGTTGCGGACTGTATCACTTGGGCTTATGGGGCAGCCGGACTCTCCTTGGAAGGTCGAGTCACGGCTCATTGCGTTCGGGCAAAGGCCACGTCAGTGGCTTACCTCCGCTCTGTTCCGCTGGCAGACATCTGCCGGGCCGCTACTTGGTCTTCGAGCCAGACTTTTGCGGTCCATTACTGTCTCGAGAGGGAGTCCCGCAGGGACAGTGCTTTCGGACAGGCAGTCCTCCGTAATCTCTTTGAGGTCTGAGCAAACTCCTACCCTCCATCCCGGATGTGGGCTACCGGTGGGTAATAATTCAGCGAAGATTCTTTCCTTCTGTGCTGCTGAGCTAGAGGGAGCTCATTTTTGTGCTTAGGGTCTCCGGTAGCCTTAAGCTTGGGAGTCCCATAAGTGAGGACTGACTTCCTGCTTGGTCCTGGAGAAAGCGTAGTTACTCACCTGTAACAGGTGTTCTCCAGGAGCAGCAGGAATCAGTCCTCACAACCCTCCCTCCTCCCCTTGGAGTTGCAATCGTCTGCTTTACTTTTTTTGCAAATTTTTATGCTGTCTTTTTTAGCTATGTCATCTGACTGGCTAAGATGGCACCCTTGGGAGGGAAGAGGACCGCGCATGCGCGCTGCAATTCCCAAAGGCTTTCTTTGAAAGCTGGGGAAAATTGCTCCGCGAGGGCTCCGTCGGCGCCGACGTCACCCATAAGTGAGGACTGATTCCTGCTGCTCCTGGAGAACACCTGTTACAGGTGAGTAACTACGCTTTATTGATCGTTTATGGTTTATTTATTTATTTAACATCTTTTCTATACTGGTCTTTCTACTAGTCAAGACGGTTTACAGAGAACTCAGTGCTGTAGCGCTAACAGTTGAACAGTAAGGTGCACATTACATGGAACATATATTATAGCCGATAAACAATCATCAAACATTTGAGGTTTAACTATTTACAGTTTGTTGATGGGGTGTGGTTATTGCTTTGCAGGTTGTTGTTTATTCGGTATTAGATCAATAATGCTCTAAGAACAGGAGAATTTTTAGGTTTTTAAGGAATTGGCTGGTTAACTGGATGGATCTTAATTGTGGTGGAAGTGAGTTCCAAAGGGAGGGAGCATATAGAGAAAATGCCCTGCTGTTGGTTCTTTGGCTGCATGAGGGTTTGTCAGTGGGTATTTCCAGTCCATTGATTGTGGCTGTTTTCTTGGGTCTTTCAGAGTTGTTGCTTGCTACTAGAGGAAGGAGGCTATCCGCTGATTGTTCAGAACTTTGTGGGTGTGTAGAATTTATTTATTTATTTTATTTTATTTATTTTCTATACCGCGCTATTCAATATCAGTGCGGTGTACAATCAACTGTGGTTTATATGTATTTACAATATAACAGGGAATATAACCTGGCTAGAAACTGGGGTAACTGTCTATAACTTATTTACACTATTTACATGAATAACTATATTGTGTGCAGTGATGCTTACTTAAGGTTGCAGCGTTGGGGCTGGCTGCCCTCTAGTGTGCTAGGTGTGCTGGTGTGGGGGCCTTGGCGCTTGGTGGGCATGTTTGCTAGCTGATCTATGGGGTTGTTGTCTGGGTAATGCCGTATGAATAGGTGGTGCTTCAGCGCCTTCCTGAATTGGGCCAGATCGGTAATTGTTCGAATGGACGTAGGGAGGGCATTCCAGCATCTAGTTGCGTAGAGCATGAAAGCTCTATTAGATGTCATGTGGGTGCATTTCATTGTTTCCTTAGGGATAATCAGTGTGTTGATAGCCATGGATCTTCTGGATCTGTTAGGGGGTGTGAGGTGGATTAGCTCGGTGATGGAGGTGGAGGGTTGATTGTTCATGGCCTTGAATGCCAGTACTAGGATCTTAAAACATAGTCTGCCTTGGACTGGTAGCCAGTGGAGTTTCTTTAGGATTGGTGTGATGTGGTCCGTTCTTGAAACTCCGTATAGAATCCTGGCAGCTGCATTCATTGCCAGCTGGAGAGGGTTCAGTGTTTGTGGGAGCCCATATAGTATTGCATTGGCATAATCAAAATGTGGAATTACTAGTGCTTGGTAAATTGTTAGGAAATCTTCGGGGTCCAGCAAGGGCCGTAGGTGTCGTAGTGTCCGTATTTTGTGGTATATTTTCTTTACTGTGTTATTTATGTTTTTTATATTTATATTTTTGTGTTATTCCCATACTTCACCCATACTGAATGTTAGCCATAAATTAATCTCTCTGTTGTAGAATTCCATACTTCAGTACTATTATAATTTTTTTCCATACTATACTATCATCTGTAAATAATGAATAATTTCTCTCAACCAATGTAAATAGTTAATATGTTTTACTTATATGTTAATTATCTATGTACTTAATGTTCCATTGTTACTTAATGTTCCATGTAATTTAAATTTAATGTTAATGTTTTGACATGTTCTCTGTAAACCGCACCTGATCTCTGGAAGGGGCGGTATAAAAAAAACACATAAATAAATAAATAAATTTATGTGGGTTTTCATGTTCAGCCGTTGGTCTAGGGTGACACCTAGATATCGGATTGGTTTTTTTTTTTTTTTACTAAAAGCTCGGCATTCTTCACCTTTAAGGAGGCAGGGGGGGGGAGAAGCCTTGGCTCCTCGTGATGAATAGGACGTCTGTCTTGTTGTGGTTTATTCAGAGGTTTTGAGAATGGAGCCAGTCGGCTATTGCGTCGAAGCAGCTAGACAGCGGGGACAAGTCCGGCTGGTCCGTTGCAAACGGCATGTAAAGTAGGACATCATCTGCGTAGACTAGGCAGTTGACATTGAATGACCGAATCAAGGCGCATATGGGCTGCATGTAAATGTTGAACATCAATGCTGAAAATGATGACCCTTGTGGTACACCCTGTTTTTGTGGGAACGGTTCCGAGGTTGTGGTGCCAGCTCTTACGTGCTGCCATCTGTTGGTCAGGTAGGATTTGCACCAACTTAGCACTGAGTCTTGAATTCCTTTTATCTCGAGTCGTTCCAGGAGAATCTCGTGATTTATGGAGTCAAAAGCCGCTGCGATGTCCAAGAAGATCAGAGTGAACCCTTGCCTGATGTTGTCGATTCCTGCGATTATGGTATTGAATAAGGTGGTGAGGAGGGTTTCCATGCCATGTGCCTCCCTGAAACCATGCTGACTTGAGTCCAAGGGGGCATGAGACTCGATATGTTGCTGTATTTGTCATTGGACTACCTTTTCTATTATCTTTGCGAGCAGTGGGATGCTCGATATTGGTCTGAAGGATTCGACCTTTAGGGGGTCCAGTTTGTTATTTTTCAGCAGGAGTCTGATGGAGGTATGCTTCAGCCTTTGTGGGAATGAGCCGATGAATGATTTTTTTACTTGATCCTGCTTATAATGGGGAGCCAGTGAAGCTGTTAGAGGAGTGGGGTAATATGAACCTGTTGAGATTTTGCCAGTATTGTTCTAGCTATTGTGTTTTGAGCTAGTTGTAGGGGCTATAATGTGCTCGTGGGAAGGCCCTAGTAGATGGAGTTGCAGTAATCAAAAGCTGGGGAGATTATTGCTTGACAGATGGCTCGGAAATCCATTGGGGAGAGGAGCTTGCGTAGGTTCCTTAAGGTGCGAAGCTTGAAGTAGACAGATTTGGTAATTCGGCTTATTTGTGCAGGACAGGGAAGCAGATATAGATGGGCAAATGCTACAATGGGCAAACCATATGGCTGAGGCTTTGGATAAGTTGAGAAGTAAACAGTTGGTGTCAACCAGCCGGATACTTGGGATAGGCACGCGTTGAGGGGGGAGAGATCAGACTGAGATGGAAAAGTGTAATGATGGATAAACTATATTGTTGGCATAATAATATGCAGACATTCCTGACTGCTAGATGACTAAAGCCAGTGGAACAAGAAAGATGTTGAACAGAAAGGGTGCTAAGACGGAACCTTGTGGGACACCACAGTGAAGAGGGTTAGGATTGGAGGTAGTCGCACCCGAAGTGACTGAAAAGGACTGAGGACAGAAAAGAGTGAAACCAGTGGTAGACCAAGCCACAAAGACCCGCATCTCATAAGCTAGAGAGGAGGAGTGAGTGGTCTACTAGGTCAAAAGTAGTTGATGTCATGATGTTTGATGATTTCGCAGAGGGGTTGTAGGTAGATATTAAACAGGAGTGAGGAGAGTGCAGACCCTTGCGGTACTCCTTGATTGAGGGGGAATGGTGCAGATGTGAGGGTGCCCATTTTGATTTGTTCTACACGGTCTGATAAGTAGGAGTGGAACAATTTCAGAGGAGTTCCTTGAATTCCTATATTGTAGAGTCGATTTAGTAGGAGTTGGTGTGAGTCAGAGTCAAAAGCAGCTCATATGTCCAGGAAAATAAGTATGAAGCCTTATGTTATGAGTTCAGTTCCTCTAATTAGTGTGTTGATCAGGGGGTGGAATCCATGTTGGTGAATGTCCAGAGGATGGTATTCGTCCAGGTGGTCTTGCAACTGTTCCTGAACAACTTTTTTGATAATTTTAGTGATGAGTGGGATGCTAGAGATTGGCCTGTATGATGCTGGGGAGATGGGGTCCAGGTTGGGTTTCTTTAGGATGGGACGGATGGATGATTGCTTGAGTGGTGGGGGAAGAGATCCTTGTGTTAATGAGTCATTTATCATGTTGCATATGTAGGGTATGAGTTGGATCTTTTCCATCTTAATCCAGGACACAGGGCAGGGGTCAAGGGGGGAGGTGGTAGTGTTGATTGTCTCAAGTATACTGCCTGTGTGTTTGTGGCTGATGAGGTTGAACTTTTTCTATATGTGTTTCTGTTTTGAGTCACCAGCTGAGGAGGGGAGCTCGAACTGAGGGTGTGTCTGGGTCCCATGGTTAGCTTGAAAATGTTGAGCCATCTGCTGAGGGGTTATTGGAGGTTTCATGCTTGTTGTTGTGAGATTCATCATGAGCGATTTCACTATATCAAATAATTCTCTTGGCTTGTTGATAAAGGTCTTAATGAGATTTGCGTAGTATTCTTGTTTTGCTTTGTAGGTGTCACAGTATTTGTTTAGCTCCTGTATGTATATTGTTTGCATGTTAGTGTTATTGGAGACCATTTGTGTCTGATTCGCCATAGTTTAGCTTTCTGGTCTTTTAGGATCTTGGAGTATCAGGGGGATGTATTCGGGCGTTTACATTTATGGGCCATAGGTGATGCTTTACCAGCGGCAGAGATGGTGGTGTTCCACTTGGATATCAGAGATTCTGTGTGGTCATCTGGAGAGTGTGAATTGAGCATTGGAGTAATTTTGCTGATTAAGTCCTGGCTGTTGAATGGGAGGAGTCCAACACACAAGCACGAATCCACGTGAATTACTCTATACAAGGTTCTAGTTCAGAACCTTTTTTATATACATGCCTTATTTATATGCCTTATTGACCTGATATGGGGGATATTGTCTTGCTGTAAATCTATTTTTCATAGTCATCGCATGATGTTCAAAATTTTGCATTGTAGTACATATCCTCCGTGCCCTTAAAAACTGGCCCACGGGAAGGTTGTTCTTGAGTGCAGGATTATGAAAACTTTTAAAATGTAACAATTGGTTTCTATCTGTGGGCTTCCTGTAGAGTGTAGTGGTAAACCCCTAGTCTGTTTTTTAATGAGCAAATCCAAATAAGGTATCTGATAGAAGTCATAAGTGAACTGAAATCGTAAGTTTGCATCACAAGCATTGATCCATTCGTTAAATTCTGACAGAAAATCCAAGGACCCATCCCATAAAACAAATATGTTATCTATGTATTGGATCCATAACTTGATGTTAACTTTGAAGCGATTATCTTTTAAAAAAATTTCTTCAAAATCAAAAACGTAGAAATTAGCGATGTCAGGGGCCATGGAGGACCCCATAGCTACTCCCTTAATCTGTTTATAAAACAAATAAAGTTCTCGCAGAGAGCAAAACGCGCCAAATCTAATAAAAATGCTGTAGGGATACATTTATGAACCTTTCTATTATAAAGGTACCGTTCAACAATCTTTAGAGCCTCCATCTGCGGGATATTAGTATATAAGGACTCTACATCTAACGTAACTAAAAAACGTTCTCAACTAGAACCTTGTGTAGAGGAAAGAATGTTAATAACGTGGGAGGAATCCCGAACGTACGACCACATGTCCTCTACAAATGGGTGTAACAAAACATCCAATAATTGCAAAATAGGCTCTAAAAGTGACCCGATAGCAGAGATGATGGGACGGCCAGGTGGGGATTCCAAGGATTTATGAATTTGGGGAATAATATAAATTGTAGGAATGACTGGAGAATCTACTATAAGAAAATCCTTTCATTTTTTTGTAAGATGTCCAAACTCAAACGCTGTCATAACATCGCTTTCGGACATCGCTGCCTGGATGTCTCATCGCCGATTGAAACTGAACATGGCCAAGACTGAACTCCTTGTCTTTCCGCCCAACTCCTCCCCCAACTCCCCCTCTCTCAGTCCAGGTAGATGGAACTACTATCCTTCCTGTTCCCTCTGCCCGCAATCTAGGGGTTATCTTTGACACCTCTCTCTCCTTCTCCGCTCATATCCAGCTTGTAGCTAAGACATGCCGCTTCTTTCTCTACATCTGCAAAATCCGCCCCTTCCTCTCTGAACACACCACCAAAACGCTTGTCCACTCCTTGATCTCCTTGCACCTCGACTACTGCAACATCCTCCTTGCTGGTCTCCCCGTAAGCCACTTCCTCCCTCTTCAATCCATGCAAAATTACGCTGCTCGACTAATCCTCTGCCAGCCTCGCCATGCACACGTTACTCCTCTTCTCAAGTCACTTCACTGGCTCCCTGTCCAATTCCGCATTCATTTCAATTTAGGGAGGAGTGGCCTAGTGGTTGGGGCAAGTTACCTCAGGCTGGAAGGTCAGGGGTTCAAATCCCACTAGAGGACAGCAACCTTGGGCCGGAAGGACTGGGGTTTCTAGTCCCACAGGTGCTCCTTGTGGTCTTGGGCAAGCCACTTAACCCTCCATTGCCCATGTTCCCTGTAAATAGTTATCTTCAAGTTATAATGCCCTATTCAATGTAATTTCAGTTTGTTCAATGTAAACCGCCTTGATATCATGAAAGGTGGTATATAAGAAATGTTAAATAAATAAACAAAATAAATTCAAGCTTCTCCTGCAGACCTATAAATGCATTCACTCTATGAAACATAGAAACATAGAAATATGACGACAGAAAAAGACCACATGGCCTATCTAGTCTGTCCTTCCATATCAACAACTACAACAGTCCCCTTTTTTCCTTTAGAGAGCCTCTGTGTTTGTCCCATGCTTTTTTGAATTCAGATACTGTCCTCATCTCTACCACCTCCACTGGGAGACTATTCCATGGATCCACCACTTTTTCCGTAAAGAAATATTTCCGCATATCACTCCTGAATCTATCCCCCTGTATAAGTCCATATACATCAACAGATAGTTTAAGCACATGCAGGTGGATTTACTGTATATTACATGCACCTTTTGGTGGAATTAGCTACAGAAGTACATGCACTGAACCTGGTAGTTTACAATTAGCTATTTGGTATGGGGGAATTTTGTGACAGGCTAATTTCTGCAGGAAGAACAAGTTATTCCAGTATTCAAAAGGAAAGTACCCACTGAAATTACATAAACACTCTCTTGAGAAAGTTTACAAGGGTACTTTTGAAAACTGAAAAATGAGAGTGGAAGTCCAAACCCTTCCCCTGGGAACGCCTCTGTTCACCATGGCTAAAAGAATGCACGAAATGGTATTATGTGCACACTTTAACATGCACAATACCTAGGGCAATTTTAGGACAGGCCATTTATGTGTTTTATTCATCTAAATGGCTATTATATTCAACACCTAAAGGAATAATTTTATAACACTTTTTTTATGTGTAAAGCCTGTTTTACATGTTGAAAAGGCCTTTTAAAATAATGTGTAACCATATATTCGTGTAAAAAGTAGGAGCACAGAAAGAGTGCATCTACTTTTATGTGATCTATGCATAGACATTTCTAGAGGCATAGCAGAGACCGAGTTGCAGTGTATGTGTGTATTATAGAAAATACATGGATACATACCATGGAATACATAGACAGGTACATGCATAGAGTACACACATTTATACCTTTTTCAGGGCAGGTGTAGAATGTGTGTGTTTCAATCTGCACCCTATTAAGAGTTGGTTCTGAGATCATATTTTATAAAGGCACATATATAAGGGTTAATTAGGTCTTACCTGCTAAATTAGCTTTCCTTGAGCACCTCAAGTCCAGTCCCGACCTGTGGTCGTCACCCCCAACCAGCAGCCCAGAGACCGACAGCAAAAAAGCCCGTTGACCTCACCCCACATAGGGCACAGTCACCGCCCACCAGGCTCAGCATTCTATTGACAAAACAGACTAAGTGTGAACTAGAACTAATCTAATCCTACCTGAAAACTCGGCTGGCTCGACCGGAACCAACATTTGAACACCTAGACCAGTAAAGGAACCCCCTCGACACTGTCCAGCATCTGGTATCATCTTATCCCTCTGCTTCCCAGCTTACTCTTTTTTTCTTTTTCTCTTAACTGTAAGTGCCCCTTTGTTTGGGCCAACCACCGGTCCAGCAGAAACCACCGATCTGGAACGCCCCTCCCCCCCCGAACCCAACCACCTCCAAAAACTGTTTCTTCTGGCCTGGAATCGCGTACACTTCACAAAGTAAAACAAGGAGGGTCCGGGACTGGACTTGAGGTACTCAAGGAAAGCCAATTAGCAGGTAAGACCTAATTAACCTTTCCTTAGCATACCTGAAGTCCAGTCCCAATGTGTGGAATGTACCATAGCAGTACTAGACCTGGGAGGGACCCATAAGCCCGGCCTGTAATACCGCCGCACCAAACTGCGCATCCCCTGCAGCCTGAACATCCAGCTGATAATGTTGCACAATACCTCAATACCTTTCATCTCTTATCTCCCCCTACGTCCCCGCTCATAATCTGCGCTCTGCTAACAAATTAAGAACATAAGAACATAAGATATGCCATACTGGGTCAGACCAAGGTCCATCAAGCCCAGTATTCTGTTTCCAACAGTGGCCAATCTAGGTCATACGTACCTAGCAGTTTCCCCAAGGGACACAGGTTCCACAATGCTTGTATTGGTTCAAGCATTGATATCCTGGGTCCCTTCTTAATAATGGTTTATGGACCTTTCCTCCAGGAACTTGTCCAAACCTTTTTTAAACCCAGCTACACTAACAGCCTTTACTACATCCTCCGGTAACAAATTCCAGAGTTTGATTACACGTTGAGTGAAAAAATATTTTCTTTTATTAGTCTTAAATAGTTTACCCTGTAGCTTCATTGCATGTCCCCTAGTCTTTCTATATTCTGATAAGGTAAACAATCGATCTACGTTTACCCGTTCCACTCCGTTCATTAATTTATAGACTTCTATCATATCTCCCCTCAGCCGTCTCTTTTCCAGGTTAAAGAGCCCCAACCTTTTTAGCCTTTCTTCATAGGAGTAGCCTTCCATCCCCTTTACCATTTTGGTGGCTCTTCTCTGAACCTTTTCTAAAATCGCTATATCCTTTTTAAGATACGGCGACCAGAATTGCACACAATATTCAAGGTGCGGTCTCACCATGGAACGATATAGAGGCATTATAATATCTTTTGTTTTATTTTCCATTCCTTTCCTTATCATACCTAGCATTCTATTTGCTC
Source organism: Ichthyophis bannanicus (assembly GCA_033557465.1). Classification (NCBI taxonomy): domain Eukaryota; kingdom Metazoa; phylum Chordata; class Amphibia; order Gymnophiona; family Ichthyophiidae; genus Ichthyophis; species Ichthyophis bannanicus. Next base: position 290,117,618 of record CM066043.1, read on the forward strand.
TCTTGGCCACCGCTGCACACTGGGCCGAGGGTTTTAACATGGTATCCACAAGGACGCCTAAATCTTTTTCTTGGGTGGTGGTTCCTAATGTGGAACCTTGCATCGTGTAACCATAGTTTGGGTTGTTCTTCCCTAGGTGCATAACCTTGCACTTCTCCACATTAAATTTCATCTGCCATTTTGATGCCCAGTCTTCCAATTTATCAAGATCGTCTTGCAATTTTCCACAATCCTCCTGGGTTTTAACAACTTTAAATAGTTTTGTGTCATCAGCAAATTTGATAACCTCACTCGTTATTCCACTTTCCAGGTCATTTATGAATATGTCAAAAAGCAGCGGACCCAGCACAGATCCCTGGGGTACACCACTATTCACCTTTCTCCATTGGGAAAATTGGCCATTTAGCCCTACCCTCTGCTTTCTATCTTTTAACCAGTTCCTGATCCACAGTAGTACACTGCCTCCTATCCCATGACTCTTTAGTTTTGCCAAAAGTCTCTCATGAGGGACCTTGTCAAAGGCTTTCTGAAAGTCCAGATACACAATATCAACCGACTCACCTTTGTCCACCTGTTTATTCACTCCTTCAAAAAAACATAACAGATTAGTAAGACAAGATCTTCCTTGTCTAAAGCCATGTTGGCTGTCTCCCATTAGGTCATGACTATCTATATGCTGAGTAATTTTATTCTTTATGATGGTTTCTACCATATTTCCCGGTACTGATGTCAGGCTCACCGGTCTGTAGTTTCCCGGATCACCCCTCGAACCCTTTTTAAAAATTGGTGTTACATTGGCGATCCTCCAATCCTCAGGTATTAGAGATGATTTTAATGATAGTTCACAGATTACTGATAGCAGGTCTGCAATCTCATATTTCAGTTCTTTCAACACCCTTGGATGTATACCATCCGGCCCAGGTGATTTGCTACTCTTCAGTTTATCTAATAGTTGTAAGACATCTTCCCGATGTATCGATATTTCCTTCAATTCTTCCACACCTTTAAATACCACTTCAGTCGTGGGTAATATCCCTACATCTTCCTCAGTAAAGACCGAAGCAAAGAATTCATTCAGTCTCTCCGCTATCGCCTTGTCGCCTCTTAGTGCTCCTTTAACCCCTTTATCATCTAATGGACCAACTGACTCTCTCACGGGTTTTTTGCTACGAATGTACTTGAAAAGGTCTTTATTTCGCGTTTTTGCTTCCGCAGCAAGCTTCTTCTCAAATTCTCTCTTTGCCTGCCTTATCAATGCCTTGCATTTGACTTGCCAGTGCTTGTGCTGTTTCCAGGTTTCATCATTTGGCTCTTTTTTCCATTTCTTGAAAGATGCTTTTTTGGCAACAACAGCCTCTCTGACCTCAGCTTTAAACCATGCTGGCAATTTTTTAGACTTCCTTCCACTTTTCTTAAAGCGTGGAATACAGCTGGTCTGGGCTTCCAAGATAGTATTTTTCAACAACACCCAAGCTTGATGTATGTCTTTAACCTTTGCAACTGCTCCTTTTAGTTTTTTCTTAACTGTTTTCCTCATTCTATCATAGTCTCCCTTTCGAAAGTTAAAGGGTAGTACTGTGGATTTCCTTACTATCCCTCCTCCACTAATTAAATCAAAGGCGATCATGCTATGATCACTATTGCCAAGTGGCCCCAACACCCTTATCTCTTGCACTACATCTGGTGTTCCACTAAGGACTAGGTCTAATATTGCTTCCCCTCTGGTCGGTTCATGAACCAGCTGCTCCAAGAAGCAGTCATTTATTTCATCTAGGAACTTTATCTCCCTAGCATGTCCTGTTGTGACACTGACCCAGTCGATGCCGGGGTAATTGAAATCACCCATTATTATTACTGCACTGTAACTTTTGCTAGCTTCCTTGATTTCTTTGAGCATTTCATCATCCATTTGTTCATTCTGGCCAGGCGGACGATAGTACACCCCCACCGCCATCGCCTTCCCCTTTTTACATGGAATTTCAATCCATAGAGATTCTACAGCAAATTTTGTTTCTTGCAAAACTTTAATCCTTTCTGATTCAATGCCCTCTCTAACATAGAGCGCAACCCCTCCACCAATTTGATCAGCTCTATCATTTCGATATAGTTTGTACCCAGGTATCACAGTGTCCCACTGGTTGTCCTCCTTCCACCATGTCTCTGATATTCCAATCATATCTAACCTCTCGTTTAGTGCTATATATTCTAACTCTCCCATCTTGTTTTGTAGACTTCTAGCATTTGCATACAAGCATTTTAGAGACTGTATTTTATTCATATTAATTTGGCTATTGGTAGACATGGGTAATTTGGGATCTTTAAGTTCTGTCTGCTCCATACTCGAGGGCATTTGGGCTACTTTACTCTTTTTTGGAACCTCTCTGCTTTTTGTAGTATCCTTCAAGGATACATTCTTCCGAACCATGCGCTCTTGGGCGACTGTCGGCTTTCCCCTATTATCTAGTTTAAAAGCTGCTCTATCTCCTTTTTAAAGGTTAATGCCAGCAGCCTGGTTCCATCCCGGTTAAGGTGAAGCCCATCCCTTCGGAAGAGCCCCTCCTTTCCCCAGAATGTTCCCCAGTTCCTAACAAATCCGAACCCCTCATCTCTGCACCATTGTCTCATCCACGCATTGAGACTCCGGAGCTCTGCCTGCCTATTGGGTCCTGCGCGTGGAACGGGAAGCATTTCCGAGAACGCTACCCTGGAAGTTCTGGATTTCAACTTCCTACCTAAAAGCCTAAATTTAGCTTCCAGAACCTCCCTACCACATTTTCCTATGTCATTGGTACCAACATGTACCAAGACAGCAGACTCCTCCCCAGCACTATCTAAGACCTTATCTAGGTGGCGTGTGAGGTCCGCTACCTTCGCACCAGGCAGGCATGTTACCAGGCGATCCTCACGTCCACCAGCCACCCAGCTATCTACATGCCTAATGATCGAATCACCAACTATAACTGCTGTCCTAACCCTTCCCGCATGGGCACTTGGCCCTGGAGAAACCTCCTCGGTGCGAGAGGGGTTTACATCACCTGGAGGACAGGTCCTAGTTACAGGATCACTTCCTGCCACACCAGGGTGATGCTCTCCTGTCACGTGACCTCTCTCCTCCATGGCAACAGGGATGCTGCCAGACTGGAGGTGGGACTTCAGGACTATATCCCTGTAGGTCTCGTCTATGTACCTCTCTGTCTGTCTTATGTTTTCCAAGTCTGCTACTCTAGCCTCTAGAGAACGGACTCGTTCCCTGAGAGCAGAGAGCTCCTTGCACCTAGTGCACACGTAAGACCTCTCACCAGCTGGGAGAAAATCATACATGTGACACTCAATGCAAAAGACTGGAAAGCCCACATCCCACTGCTGGACTGCTGTCTGCATCTTAGTTTTAAGTTTGTGTTTAGATCTTTAAGTTCTATATGTACTAAAGGGTGCAATGGATATTTATACCACTAAAACTGTACCTAAGAAGTTTAATATACCTTGTTCACCTGAAGCTTAATTAATCTCAGGTCCTTGGTGTATGACTGATTTGGGTAATGAGCTTCACCTGAGAGCACCTCCTGTCTTTTAAGGTGTGCAAGTACCTATAAAGCTGTGATTTTCCCAGGGGAGGGTGGGTGTGGGGAGGGAGGGAGGGATATAACACTTATTAAAAAAGGGCTGCTACACAGTACCTTGTCCTGTGCTGCTGAGGAAAACTATATTCTGATTTGATTTAAATTACAGCTCTTTGCTGCTACTAGGCTCTAACCTATTATGAAATTTAAACTACAAGCTCTCTGCTGGATTCTAAATTTAACCAGAAAGCTCTCTTCTGTGTTTTAATTTGAAACTAAAAGTACTTTGCTGATGCTAGGCCCTGAGTGACTATGAAATTTAAACTACAGCTGTCTACTGGGTATGAAAGGTAACCAGAAAGTTCTCTTCTGTGTTTTTAAATTGAATCTTAAACTGTTGCTACTAGGCCCTGACTGATTTAACAAAAAAAAAAATAGTGCCCTTTACCCCCACCACGAACTCCCGACTGCGCTCCTTTCACCTTGCTGCTCCATACGTCTGGAACAGCTTACCTGCATCTGTGCGCCAGGCATCCTCCCTGGCCCTCTTCAAATCCAGGTTGAAGACTCACCTTTTCACCGTTGCATTTAGATCTAACTTATGACTGTATTGTGTTCTTTTAACTAGATTGTAAGCTCTGATGAGCTTGACTCTGACGGTCAGGGACTGTCTCTTATATGTTGGCTACCTCCTGTAGTAGTAGTAGTAGTAACTAAATTATCAATAGATCTTTTCAAAGAGGTAATGGGATCACCATCTAGCCATGAATAAAAAATTTTGTCATTTAATTGTCTTTGAATTTCACCAATATAAAATTCTTTATCTAAAACAACCGTGGCTCCTCCTTTGTCTGCTGGTTTAATGATAATCCCATTGTTACTTTGCAGGGATCTCATTGCCTCCTTCTCTCTTTGAGTGAGATTATAAAAGGAGGGACGCATGTTATCACTCGATTTCTTAACTTCTTTTAAAACCACCTTCTCAAAGGCCTTGATTAAGGGGTCAGTATTAGAAGGAGGGACCCAACATGATTTTTTACTTATTATAGATTGATTAGTAGTAGATGAATTTTGATTGGTGAAGAAATGTCGTATCCGAATTTTCCAGAAACTATCTGAGTTTCAAAGGGATCGTATTTCTTTACTGGCACAAACGATATAAGCAGTGTGGTAGAGGACTACATGATATGCAATATAAATTACAAGCAAGATATGATAATTACAAGCAATGAGTTAGCAGTGGAGTCAGTAGGCTGTACAGCAAAGTTAATTGCAGGCAATGAGGTAGCAAAATAGTAGCAGATGGTCTTTGCAAGCAGCATGGTAGCAATGGGTAAATTGTTACAAGCAGCCATGAGGTCAAGAGTCTGTACAGCAAGGGTTCTTTAGGCAGTGAGGTGGTAGAACTACAGGCTAAACAGGGTGAATTGTTGCAGCAGCAATGGAGTCTATAGGCAGGGTATGGTGTTGCAAGCAGCGATAGAGTCAGTAGGGAGTGCAGCAAGGGTTCTTTAGGCAATGAGGTAGGGGTTTCACGCTGGAATGGTCCAAATGGATGCTGATTGGAGGGCGGGAGGGTTGCAGGACTAGAAAAAGGGACTGTTACTTCTGGAGAGAGATCTGCAACTGTGAGTATATACTTCTGGTAATTTTCTAAAAGGAATTCTTTGTATTAAAGCTAATTCTGTGAACCCACTATTTTTTGTTAAATCAGTCAGGGCCTAGTAGCAGCAGTTTAAGTTTAAATTTAAAACACAGAGGAGAACTTTCTGGTTACATTTCATACCCAGCAGAGAGAGAGCTTGTAGTTTAAATTTAATAGTCACTCAGGGCCTAGTAACAGCAAAGTACGTTTAGTTTAAATTTAAAACACAGAAGAGAGCATTCTGGTTACATTTAGAACCCAGCAGAGAGCTTGTAGTTTAAATTTCATAAGAAGTTAGAGCCTAGCAGCAGCTAAGAGCTATAATTTAAATCAAATCAGAATATAACTTACCTCAGCAGCACAAGACAGGGTACTGTGTAGCAGCCCTCTTTTAATAAGTGTTATTTCCCTCCCTCCCTCCCTCCCTCCCCACACCCAACCACCCCTGGGATAATCGTAGCTTTATAGGTACTTACACATCTTAAAAGGCAGGAGGTGCTCTCAGGTGAAGCTCATTACCCAAATCAGTCATACACTAAGCACCTGAGATTAGTTAGGCTTCAGGTGAACAAGGTATATTACACGTATTAGGTACAGTTTTATTGGTATAAATATCCATAGCAACCCTTAGTAAGTAAAGAACTTAGACCTAAACACAAACTTAAAACTAAGATGCAGACAGCAGGCCAGTAGTGGGATGGGGGCTTTCCAGTCTTTTGCATTGAGTGTCACATGTATGATTTTATCCCAGTTGGTGAGAGGTCTTACGTGTGCACTAGGTGCAAGGAGCTCTTTGCTCTCAGGGAATGAGTCCGTTCTCTAGAGGCTAAAGTAGCAGATTTGGAAAGCATAAGACAGACAGAGAGGTACATAGACAAGACCTACAGGGATATAGTCCTGAAGTCCCACCTCCAGTCTGGCAGCATCCCTGTTGCCATGGAGGAGAGAGGTCACGTGACAGGAGAGCATCACCGTGGTGTGGCAGGAAGTGATCCTGTAACTAGGACCTGTCCTCCAGGTGATGTAAAACCCTCTCGCACCGAGGAAGTTTCTCCAGGGCCATGTGCCCATGAGGGAAGGGTTAGGACAGCCGTTATAGTTGGTGATTCAATCATTAGGCATGTAGATAGCTGGGTGGCTGGTGGACGTGAGGATCGCCTGGTAACATGCCTGCCTGGTGCGAAGGTAGCGGACCTCACGCGCCACCTAGATAAGGTCTTAGATAGTGCCGGGGAGGAGTCTGCTGTCTTGGTACATGTCGGTACCAATGATATAGGAAAAAGTGGTAGGGAGGTTCTGGAGGCTAAATTTAGGCTTTTAGGTAAAAAGTTGAAATCCAGAACTTCCAGGGTAGCATTCTCCGAAATGCTTCCTGTTCCACGCGCAGGACCCAAAAGGAAGGCAGAGCTCCAGAGTCTTAATGCGTGGATTCGACAATGATGCAGAGATGAGTGTTTTGGATTTGTTAGGAACTGGGGAACATTCTGGGGAAAGGAGGGGCTCTTCCGAAGGGATGGGCTTCACCTTAACCGGGATGGAACCAGGCTGCTGGCATTAACCTTTAAAAAGGAGATAGAACAGCTTTTAAACTAGATATTAGGGGAAAGCCGACAGTCGCCCAAGAGCGGATGGTTTGGAAGAATGTATCTTTGAAGGATACTACCAAAAGCAGAGAGGTTCCACAAAAGAGTAAAGTAGCCCAAATGCCCTCAAGTATGGAGCAGAGAGAGCTTAAAGATCCCAAATTACCCATGTCTAACAATAGCCAAATTAATATGAATAAAATACATTCTCTAAAATGCTTGTATGCAAATGCTAGAAGTCTAAAAAATAAGATGGGAAAGATGGGAGAGTTAGAATATATAGCACTAAATGAAAGGTTAGATATGATTGGAATATCAGAGACATGGTGGAAGGAGGACAACCAGTGCGACACTGTGATACCTGGGTACAAACTATATCGTAATGATAGAGCTGATCAAATTGGTGGAGGGGTTGCGCTCTATGTTAGAGAGGGCATTGACTCAGAAAGGATTAAAGTTTTGCAGGAAACAAAATCTGCTGTAGAATCTATATGGATTGAAATTCCATGTAAAAGGTGGAAGGCAATGGCAGTGGGGGTGTACTATCGAGCGCCTGGCCAGAATGACCAAATGGATGATGAAATAATCAAAGAAATCAAGGAAGCTAACAAACGTTACAGCGCAGTAATAATAATGGACGATTTCAACTACCCCGGTATCGACTGGGACAGTGTCATGTCAGGACATGCTAGGGAGATAAAGTTCCTAGATGAAATAAATGACTGCTTCTTGGAGCAGCTGGTTCATGAACCGACCAGAGGGGAAGCCATATTAGACCTAGTCCTTAGTGGAACACCAGATATAGTGCAAGAGATAAGGTTGTTGGGGCCACTTGGCAATAGTGATCATAGCATGATCGCCTTTGATTTAATTAGTGGAGGAGGGCTAGTAAGGAAATCCACAGTACTACCTTTTAACTTTCGAAAGGGAGCCTATGATAAAATGAGGAAAACAGTTAAGAAAAAACTAAAAGGAGCAGTTGCAAAGGTTAAAGACGTACATCAGGCTTGGCTGCTGTTGAAAAATACTATCTTGGAAGCCCAGACCAGCTGTATTCCATGCTTTAAGAAAAGTGGAAGGAAGTCCAAAAAACTGTCAGCATGGTTTAAAGGTGAGGTCAGAGAGGCTGTTGTTGCCAAAAAAGCATCTTTCAGGAAATGGAATAAAGAGCCAAACGACAAACCTGGAAACAGCACAAGCACTGGCAAGTCAAATGCATGGCATTAATAAGGCAGGCAAAGGGAGAATTTGAGAAGAAGCTTGCTGCGGAAGCAAAAACGCGAAGTAAAGACCTTTTCAAGTACATTCATAGCAAAAAACCTGTGAGAGAGTCAGTTGGTCCATTAGATGATAAAGGGGTTAAAGGAGCACTAAGAGGCGACAAGGCGATAGCGGAGAGACTGAATGAATTCTTTGCTTCAGTCTTTACTGAGGAAGATGTAGGGTTGTTACCCATGACTGAAGTGGTATTTAAAGGTGCGGAAGAATTGAAGGAAATATCGATACATTCGGAAGATGTATTACAACTATTAGATAAACTGAAGAGTAGCAAATCACCTGGGCCGGATGGTATACATCCAAGGGTGTTGAAAGAACTGAAATATGAGATAGCAGACCTGCTATTAGTAATCTGTAAACTATCATTAAAATCATCTCTAATACCTGAAGACTGGAGGATCGCCAATGTAACACCAATTTTTAAAAAGGGTTCCAGGGGTGATCCGGGAAACTACAGACCGGTGAGCCTGACATCAGTACCGGGAAAAATGGTAGAAACCATCATAAAGAATAAAATTACTCAGCATGTAGATAGTCATGACCTAATGGGAGACAGCCAACATGTCTTTAGACAAGGAAGATCTTGTCTTACTAATCTGTTATGTTTTTTTGAAGGAGTGAATAATCAGGTGGACAAAGGTGAGTCGGTTGATATTGTGTATCTGGACTTTCAGAAAGCCTTTGACAAGCTCCCTCATGAGAGACTTTTGGCAAAACTAAAGAGTCATGGGATAGGAGGCAGTGTACTATTGTGGATCAGGAACTGGTTAAAAGATAGAAAGCAAGAGGGTAGGGCTAAATGGCCAATTTTCCCAATGGAGAAAGGTGAATAGTGGTGTACCCCAGGGATCTGTGCTGGGTCCGCTGCTTTTTGACATATTCATAAATGACCTGGAAAGTGGAATAACGAGTGAGGTTATCAAATTTGCAGATGACACAAAACTATTTAGAGTTGTTAAAACCCAAGAGGATTATGGAAAATTGCAAGAGGATCTTGATAAATTGGAAGACTCGGCATCAAAATGGCAGATGAAATTTAATGTGGACAAGTGCAAGGTGATGCACCTAGGGAAGAACAACCCAAACTATGGTTACACGATGCAAGGTTCCACATTAGGAACCACCACCCAGGAAAAAGATTTAGGCGTCATTGTGGATACCATGTTAAAACCCTCGGCCCAGTGTGCAGCAGCGGCCAAGAGAGCAAATAGAATGCTAGGTATGATAAGGAAAGGAATGGAAAATAAAACAAAAGATATTATAATGTCTCTATATCGTTCCATGGTGAGACCGCACCTTGAATATTGTGTGCAATTCTGGTCACCGTATCTTAAAAAGGATATAGCGATTTTAGAAAAGGTTCAGAGAAGAGCCACCAAAATGGTAAAGGGGATGGAAGGATACTCCTATGAAGAAAGGCTAAAAAGGTTAGGGCTCTTTAACCTTGAAAAGAGATGGCTTAGGGGAGATATGATAGAAGTCTATAAATTAATGAACGGAGTGGAACAGGTAAACGTAGATCGATTGTTTACCTTATCAGTATATAGAAAGACTAGGGGACATGCAATGAAGCTACAGTTAAACTATTTAAGACTAATAAAAGAAAATATTTTTTCACTAAACGTGTAGTCAAACTCTGGAATTTGTTACCGGAGGATGTAGTAAAGGCTGTTAGTATAGCTGGATTTAAAAAAGGTTTGGACAAGTTCCTGGAGGAAAGGTCCATAAACCATTATTAAGAAGGGACCCAGGATATCAATGCTTGAACCAATACAAGCATTGTGGAACCTGTGTCCCTTGGGGAAACTGCTAGTTACATATGACCTAGATTGGCCACTGTTGGAAACAGAATACTGGTCTTGATGGACCTTGGTCTGACCCAGTATGGGCATATCTTATGTTTGGGGCTCAGAAGGTGGTGCACCTTTTTGTATGTGGGAAGGACTTACCTCTGGGTTATGAGGGTTGCCTCTGGCATTGTGCAGGGGAGCGAGGCTGTTTGGATGGGGTCTTATGTGTGTCGGATCTTGCTACAGGGCTCCCGCCTAAGGGCCATGCCAAAAGGCCCTCTGGCGAGGCTCTCAGGCGTGGGCGCGCCAGTCGCAGGCGCGCCTGGAAGCGCTGGGTTTTCAAGTTTCCCGTGGCGTTCTCGGCCCAGTTGGCCTTGGTGATGGGAGCAAGGAGGAGCTTACCTTCCTGCTCCTTTCGCTGATGCCGGGCCGGTTTCTGCGGGCGCACCTGGAAGCGCTGGGTTTTCAAGTTTCCTGCGGCGTTCTCCTCAGCCCAATTGGCCTTGGTGATGGGAGCAAGGAGGAGCTTACCTTCCTGCTCCTTTCGCTGATACCGGGCCGGTTTCTCACCATGGCTGCCTCCTTACTGGGTTGGTGATCGCATTGCGAGGGCCTCCAGATGCAAGACAGCTGGTCCCAAATGAAATCCCAGATGCAAATCAATCTGCTCGAACTCCAGGCGGTATTCTCTCTAAGTCATCTGCCACCAGCTGCAGCACCAGTAGCTTCTGGTCCAGACTGCCACCAAGTCGCAATGTTCTATGTGAACAAGCAAGGGGGCATGGGATCGTACTGCCTATGCCAGGAGGTGGTAGCCCTCTGCTCCTTGGCAACACACAGAGGGATGCTTCTAAGAGCAGACTACCTCCTGGGCCAAGACAATGCCCTGGCAGACAAGCTGAGCAGGGTCCTCCAGCCGCACCAGTGGCACCTGGATCCCAAAGTGATCTCCCGACTGTTTCGCCTCTGGGTGTCCCCCTGATGGACCTGTTCACCAGCCCAGACAACACGCAGTTGCCCCTCTTCTGTTCCCACCAGCCACATCCATCCCGGGTGTCAGCAGATGCGTTCCTGATTCCATGGACAGAAGGCCTCCTTTACGCCTTCCTGCCGATACCACTGGTCACCAAGAGCCTCTTCAAGGTCCAGTGCGACAGGGCATCACTAATACTGATCACCCCCCCCCCCCCCCGGTGGCCCAGGCAACCCTGGTTCCCTTCTCTTCTTCCTATCAGCGGCATCATCGAATCCCCTGGGCTATGCCCCAGGACTCTCACAGGAGCAGGGCTCTCTCCTACACCCCAACCTGGGATCTCCGTCACTCATGGTTTGGCTGCTTAAAAGGTAGCTCTAGCTCCCTTCAGCTTCCCACAGGACATAAAAGAGGTTCTTCTGGCTTCTCGTAAGGCTTCCACATGCTTTCAAGTGGCGTAAGTTCTCAGTATGGTGCACCGAAAGACAGATGAACCCGTTCTCCTACTTGGTACAAGTAGTACTCCAGTACCTGCTCCACTTGTCACAGGTGGAACTAAAGTCCATCTCGGTCAGAGTGCACATGAGCGCTATCACAGTACACCACCATTCCATTGAGGGCAAACCCCTCTCGGCTCAGCCCCTTGTATCTCAGTTCCTGCAGGGCCTCATGCTATCCAAACCCCCTGTCCACCCTCCAGTGGCAGAGTAGGATCTCAATGTGGTGCTCTCGCAACTCCCTAAGCAGATGTTTGTGCCCCTGGCTACCTGCCACTTGAGGTACCTCTCCTGGAAGGTCATCTTCCTTGTAGCACTCACATCAGCTCACAGAGTCAGTGGGATCTAGGCTCTGATGGCAGAATCCCTCTACACGAGGTTCTACAAGAACAGGGTGATGTTCCACACGCACACCATTTCTGCCAAAGGTAGTGACCGCATTACACCTCAATCAGGAGGTGATGCTCCCCACCTTCTTCCCCAGGCCTCATGCTAGCAGGGCAGAGACCGTCCTCCATACTTTGAATTGTAAGAGGACCCGGTCCTGATATCTGCAACAGACTAAAGGCTAATGCAGAGTTTTTCAGCTTTTCGTATCCTATGACCCCAGTCGACTGGAGCTCCCAATGACTAAGCGAACTCTGTCCACTTGGGTGGTAGACTGCATTACCCTCATCTATGAGCAGACAGGGATCTCATTGGAGCAGAAGCACACCACATCAGGGCCATGGCTACCTCCGTGGCAAACCTGCGTTCTGCACCTGTGACGGAAATTTGCCGGGCCACCATCTGATCTTTGGTCCATAACTTTGCAGCTTACTACTGCCTGGAGAGGGGGTCACAGTGGAATAGCGCCTTCGGGCAGGCTGTACTCCATAATGTCTTCAAGGTGTAGGCAACTCCTGCCCTCTGACCCTTCTGTGTTCAGGCTAACGGGGTGCTGCTTCCCCACCGGACACTTGGGCCTTGTGAGAGTCTCTCAGTAGGAGCTCAACTGCTGCAGCTCACATCTTACCCTTTGCAGATTGCCATGGCGTTTTTTACAGGTTCTCGGTAGCCTGTAACCGGGGAGGACCATATGTGAGGACTGACTTCCTGCTCGTTCCTGGAGAAAGTGTAGTTACTCACCTGTAACAAATGTTCTCTGAGGACAGCAGTTATCTGTCCTCACAACCCTCCCTCCTGCCCTTAGAGTTGCCTCTTTACCATATTTAAATTTTTGCTGTCTTAGCTATGTCATTAGAATGAGGCAAGATGGCACCCTTATGAGGGAAGGGGACCAAGCATGCGTAGTGAATCTCCCAAAGGCTTTCTTTGAAAACTGGAGAGATGCTTCCGCGTGTGCTCCGTATGTGAGGACTGATTCCTGCTGTCCCCGGAGCACACCTGTTACAGGGAGTAAATACGTTTTCCAACTGCAGATGATCATTCTTAGGAAGCAAGCATGGATTGTACTCTTTATTAAAGTTCTGCAGTTAAACTTTACTTTTCAACTTATAACAGAAAAGCATACAAGGAATAAAACATACAGCTTCCTTTTCATTCCAGTCAGCAATTGCATACAAGTCATCATAGGCTTGCACCAGTAACAATATGAATACTGTGCCTTTAAGAGAGAGGCTCTGTCTATATTCATTCACAGCTTGGAGGGTTCCAAACCCAGCTCATGGCTTTTGCTCTCCTTTAGTCCTCTCTTCCAAATGAGGTGAAGACTAAAAGGGCCTGCCACATAGTGGGGCATCCCAGAATGGTGGGCCCCCATGTCATCAGTGTGACTGATGGGAGGAGGCACCTCTGGGGGTGTTGGGAGTCCCAGGAACCTTGCAGTTCACGAAAGGATCAAGTCAGAGACCAGATCCCAGCAGAGGAAGAGAAGGCATATGTGGAGGGAGGTTCCACTTTTTTCTCCCGTGCAATTTCTTAAAATCGCTGTTCCTGCTAGTAATGGCAAGGCATACCCGTGGAGTCCTGCACCTATTTTATGTTTGGCACAGCCTCTTGTAAAATACTGTCTCCACATCCTTCTCCTACTGACCTATAATTGCACTCATTCTGCTGCTCCTCACTACCTTTCCTCTCTTATCTCTCCCTATACCCTTCCTCGGGAACTCCACTCTTCTGTCAGATCACTTCTGTCTGTGCCTTTCTCTTCTACTGCCAACTCCAGACCGGTCCTTTCACCTTGCTGCTCCTTATGCCTGGAACAAACTACCTGAGTCTGTACAGCGGGCTTCATCTCTGGCCCTTTTCAAATCCAGGCTGAAAACTCACCTCTTCGAGGCTGCTTTTGGATCCTGATCCACCTAGTCTCCTGTGTGTTTCCTTACCATTCCCCTAGATGTCCTCAACTTTTGTGCTATCTGTCTTGACTAGATAGTAAGCTCCGATGAGCAGGAACCATCTCTTACATTTCTCTGTACAGTGCTGCGTACGCCTTATAGTATTATACAAATAGTAGTAACTTAGATGTGTGAACTCTTTTCTCCATGTCATATCTAAAATGTTGCGTAAAATAATTCCGCGTTTAAAAAGAGTGCAAATTGTACCTCTAGTTCTTTCTAAATAACTCCTAGTATTCTCTTCCTTCTTTGACCCTTAGCAATATATCCTTTTCCTGGGTGGTGTCTTGTAAAATGGAACCCAGCATTTTGAACTTGTAGACTGGGATTATTCTTCCCTATATGCATCACTTTGCACTTGATCGCATTACATTTCATCTTCCATTGAGATGCCTATTCTCCAGTCTTACAAAGTTCTTCTACAACTCCTTACATAGTAACATAGTAGATGATGGCAGATAAAGACCAGCATGGTCCATCTAGTCTGCCCAGCAAGATGGCAAGAGTAGGTGCACCTGTCGCTCTGTGCAGGCCACCCCTCCCCATGTCTTTGTTTAGGGGTGAACACACCACTCCATGTAGGACACTCCTATTTGTTGAGACGTTAAATGGTTCAGAAGTTATGTTTCAGTTTATTTTGTTTTTATTCTATTGCTGTAAAGGGATCCACTGTGTTTGTCCCATGCCGTTTTGAATTCTGTCACCGTGTTTGCCCTCACCACTTCCATCGGGAGGGCATTCCAAGCATCCACCACCCTTTCAGTGAAAAAGTATTTCCTGACATTGCCTTTCAATTTACCACCTTGCTTCATATTATGCCCTCTAGTTTTACAGCTTCCCCGTCTTTGGAAGAGGTTGTTTTTAATGATGAACAAACAAACCTCTTCCAAAGACGGGAAAGCTGTAAAACTAGAGGGCATAACATGAAGCTGCAAGGTGGTAAATTGAAAGGCAATGTCAGGAAATGTTTTTTCACTGAAAGGGTGATGGATGCTTGGAATGCCCTCCCGATGGAAGTGGTGAGGGCAAACACGGTGACGGAATTCAAAACGGCATGGGACAAACACAGTGAATCCCTTTACAGCAAAAGGATAAAAACAAAATAAACTGAAACATATAACTTCTGAACCATCTAACGTCTCAACAAATAGGGATGTCCTACATGGAGTGGTGGGTTCACCCCTAAACTAAGACATGGGGAGGGGTGGCATGCAAAGAGCGACAGGTGCACCTACTCTTGCCATGTTGCTGGGCAGACTAGATGGACCATGCTGGTCTTTATCTGCCGTCATCTACTATGTTACTTTGTAAGGAGTTGTAGAAGAACTTTGTAAAACTGGAAAATAGGCATCTCAATGGAAGATGAAATGTAATGCGATCAAGAGCAAAGTGATGCATATAGGGAAGAATAATCCCAGTCTACAAGTTCAAAATGCTGGGTTCCATTTTACAAGACACCACCCAGGAAAAGGATCTACTGCCAAGGGTCAAAGAAGGAAGACAATACTAGGCGTTATTTAGAAAGAACTAGAGGGTAAAAGTGGAAATATCATTAGGCCTCTGTACAAATCCATCAAATGACCCCTCCATCTTGAGTACTGTGTTCAGTTCTGCTCGCCCCCATCTCAAGAAAGATCTAGCAAAACTAGAATAGGCATAGAAAGATGATAAAGGAAATGGAATGCTCCCCTGTCAAAGAAGACTAAATGAGTTATAGCTCATCAGCTTGGAGAAGAGGTTAATACGGAATACTTGTCTACCCTTTAAGAGAATAAGGCTAGGGGATGATCCGTGAAACTAACAGGTAGTAGATTTAAAATAAATTGGAAAAGGTATTTGTTTTTACCCACTGCACAATCAAGCAGTGGAATTTGTTTGCAAGAGATGTGGTCAAGGCCTCTAGCATGCCTAGATTTATAAGAGATTTGGGTACGTTACTGGAACATAACATAACATAAGAACATAAGATATGCCATACTGGGTCAGACCAAGGTCCATCAAGCCCAGCATTCTGTTTCCAACAGTGGCCAATCTAGGTCATACGTACCTAGCAGTTTCCCCAGGGGACACAGGTTCCACAATGCTTGTACTGGTTCAAGCATTGATATCCTGGGTCCCTTCTTAATAATGGTTTATGGACCTTTCCTCCAGGAACTTGTCCAAACCTTTTTTAAACCCAGCTACACTAACAGCCTTTACTACATCCTCCGGTAACAAATTCCAGAGTTTGATTACATGTTGAGTGAAAAAATATTTTCTTTTATTAGTCTTAAATAGTTTACCCTGTAGCTTCATTGCATGTCCCCTAGTCTTTCCATATTCTGATAAGGTAAACAATCGATCTACGTTTACCCGTTCCACTCCGTTCATTAATTTATAGACTTCTATCATATCTCCCCTCAGCCGTCTCTTCTCCAGGCTAAAGAGCCCCAACCTTTTTAGCCTTTCTTCATAGGAGTAGCCTTCCATCCCCTTTACCATATTGGTGGCTCTTCTCTGAATCTTTTCTAAAATCGCTATATCCTTTTTAAGATACGGTGACCAGAATTGCACACAATATTCAAGGTGCGGTCTCACCATGGAACGATATAGAGACATTATAATATCTTTTGTTTTATTTTCCATTCCTTTCCTTATCATACCTAGCATTCTATTTGCTCTCTTGGGGGCCGCTGCACACTGGGCCGAGGGTTTTAACAAGGTATCCACAATGACGCCTAAATCTTTTTCCTGGGTGGTGGTTCCTAATGTGGAACCTTGCATCGTGTAACCATAGTTTGGGTTGTTCTTCCCTAGGTGCATAACCTTGCACTTCTCCACATTAAATTTCATCTGCCATTTTGATGCCCAGTCTTCCAATTTATCAAGATCCTCTTGCAATTTTCTACAATCCTCCTGGGTTTTAACAACTTTAAATAGTTTTGTGTCATCTGCAAATTTGATAACCTCACTTGTTATTCCACTTTCCAGGTCATTTATGAATATGTCAAAAAGCAGCGGACCCAGCACAGATCCCTGGGGTACACCACTATTCACCTTTCTCCATTGGGAAAATTGGCCATTTAGCCCTACCCTCTGCTTTCTATCTTTTAACCAGTTTCCTGATCCACAGTAGTACACTGCCTCCTATCCCATGACTCTTTAGTTTTGCCAAAAGTCTCTCATGAGGGACTTTGTCAAAGGCTTTCTGAAAGTCCAGATACACAATATCAACCGACTCACCTTTGTCCACCTGTTTATTCACTCCTTCAAAAAAACATAACAGATTAGTAAGACAAGATCTTCCTTGTCTAAAGCCATGTTGGCTGTCTCCCATTAGGTCGTGACTATCTACATGCTGAGTAATTTTATTCTTTATGATGGTTTCTACCATTTTTCCCGGTACTGATGTCAGACTCACTGGTCTGTAGTTTCCCGGATCACCCCTCGAACCCTTTTTAAAAATTGGTGTTACATTGGCGATCCTCCAATCCTCAGGTATTAGAGATGATTTTAATGATAGTTCACAGATTACTGATAGCAGGTCTGCAATCTCAAATTTCAGTTCTTTCAACACCTTTGGATGTATACCATCCGGCCCAGGTGATTTGCTACTCTTCAGTTTATCTAATAGTTGTAAGACATCTTCCCGATGTATCGATATTTCCTTCAATTCTTCCACACCTTTAAATACCACTTCAGTCATGGGTAACATCCCTACATCTTCCTCAGTAAAGACTGAAGCAAAGAATTCATTCAGTCTTTCCGCTATCGCCTTGTCGCCTCTTAGTGCTCCTTTAACCCCTTTATCATCTAATGGACCAACTGACTCTCTCACAGGTTTTTTGCTACGAATGTACTTGAAAAGGTCTTTATTTCGCGTTTTTGCTTCCGCAGCAAGCTTCTTCTCAAATTCTCTCTTTGCCTGCCTTATCAATGCCTTGCATTTGACTTGCCAGTGCTTGTGCTGTTTCGAGGTTTCATCGTTTGGCTCTTTTTTCCATTTCCTGAAAGATGCTTTTTTGGCAACAACAGCCTCTCTGACCTCACCTTTAAACCATGCTGGCAGTTTTTTGGACTTCCTTCCACTTTTCTTAAAGCGTGGAATACAGCTGGTCTGGGCTTCCAATATAGTATTTTTCAACAACACCCAAGCTTGATGTACGTCTTTAACCTTTGCAACTGCTCCTTTTAGTTTTTTCTTAACTGTTTTCCTCATTTTATCATAGTCTCCCTTTCGAAAGTTAAAGGGTAGTACTGTGGATTTCCTTACTATCCCTCCTCCACTAATTAAATCAAAGGTGATCATGCTATGATCACTATTGCCAAGTGGCACCAACACCCTTATCTCTTGCACTACATCTGGTGTTCCACTAAGGACTAGGTCTAATATTGCTTCCCCTCTGGTTGGTTCATGAACCAGCTGCTCCAAGAAGCAGTCATTTATTTCATCTAGGAACTTTATCTCCCTAGCATGTCCTGTTGTGACACTGACCCAGTCGATGCCGGGGTAATTGAAATCACCCATTATTATTACTGCACTGTAACGTTTGCTAGCTTCCTTGATTTCTTTGAGCATTTCATCATCCATTTGTTCATTCTGGCCAGGCGGACGATAGTACACCCCCACTGCCATCGCCTTCCCCTTTTTACATGGAATTTCAATCCATAGAGATTCTACAGCAAATTTTGTTTCTTGCAAAACTTTAATCCTTTCTGACTCAATGCCCTCTCTAACATTGAGCGCAACCCCTCCACCAATTTGGTCTACTCTATCATTACGATATAGTTTGTACCCAGGTATCACAGTGTCCCACTGGTTGTCCTCCTTCCACCATGTCTCTGATATTCCAGTCATATCTATCCTCTCGTTTAGTGCTATATATTCTAACTCTCCCATCTTGTTTTGTAGACTTCTAGCATTTGCATACAAGCATTTTAGAGACTGTATTTTATTCATATTAATTTGGCTATTGGTAGACATGGGTAATTTGGGATCTTTAAGTTCTGTCTGCTCCATACTCGAGGGCATTTGGGCTACTTTACTCTTTTTTGGAACCTCTCTGCTTTTTGTAGTATCCTTCAAGGATACATTCTTCCGAACCATGTGCTCTTGGGCGACTGTCGGCTTTCCCCTATTATCTAGTTTAAAAGCTGCTCTATCTCCTTTTTAAAGGTTAATGCCAGCAGCCTGGCTCCATCCCGGTTAAGGTGAAGCCCATCCCTTCGGAAGAGCCCCTCTTTTCCCCAGAATGTTCCCCAGTTCCTAACAAATCCGAACCCCTCATCTCTGCACCATTGTCTCATCCACGCATTGAGACTCCGGAGCTCTGCCTGCCTTTTGGGTCCTGCACGTGGAACGGGAAGCATTTCGGAGAACGCTACCCTGGAAGTTCTGGATTTCAACTTCCTACCTAAAAGCCTAAATTTAGCTTCCAGAACCTCCCTACCACATTTTCCTATGTCATTGGTACCGACATGTACCAAGACAGCAGACTCCTCCCCAGCACTATCTAAGACCTTATCTAGGTGGCGTGTGAGGTCCGCTATCTTCGCACCAGGCAGGCATGTTACCAGGCGATCCTCACGTCCACCAGCCACCCAGCTATCTACATGCCTAATGATCGAATCACCAACTATAACTGCTGTCCTAACCCTTCCCTCATGGGCACTTGGCCCTGGAGAAACCTCCTCCGTGCGAGAGGGGTTTACATCACCTGGAGGACAGGTCCTAGTTACAGGATCACTTCCTGCCACACCAGGGTGATGCTCTCCTGTCACGTGACCTCTCTCCTCCATGGCAACAGGGATGCTGCCAGACTGGAGGTGGGACTTCAGGACTATATCCCTGTAGGTCTCGTCTATGTACCTCTCTGTCTGTCTTATGTTTTCCAAGTCTGCTACTCTAGCCTCTAGAGAACGGACTCGTTCCCTGAGAGCAGAGAGCTCCTTGCACCTAGTGCACACGTAAGACCTCTCACCAGCTGGGAGAAAATTATACATGTGACACTCAATGCAAAAGACTGGAAAGCCCACATCCCGCTGCTGGACTGCTGTCTGCATCTTAGTTTTAAGTTTGTGTTTAGATCTTTAAGTTCTTTATGTACTAAAGGGTGCTATGGATATTTATACCACTAAAACTGTACCTAAGAAGTTTAATATACCTTGTTCACCTGAAGCTTAATTAATCTCAGGTCCTTAGTGTATGACTGATTTGGGTAATGAGCTTCACCTGAGAGCACCTCCTGTCTTTTAAGTTGTGCAAGTACCTATAAAGCTGTGATTATCCCAGGGGAGGGTGGGTGTGGGGAGGGAGGGAGGGATATAACACTTATTAAAAAAGGGCTGCTACACAGTACCTTGTCCTGTGCCGCTGAGGTAAGCTATATTCTGATTTGATTTAAATTATAGCTCTTTGCTGCTACTAGGCTCTAACCTATTAAGAAATTTAAACTACAAGCTCTCCGCTGGATTCTAAATTTAACCAGAAAGCTTTCTTCTGTGTTTTAATTTGAAACTAAAAGTACTTTGCTGATGCTAGGCCCTGAGTGACTATGAAATTTAAACTACAGCTGTCTACTGGGTATGAAAGCTAACCAGAAAGTTCTCTTCTGTGTTTTAAATTGAATCTTAAACTGTTGCTACTAGGCCCTGACTGATTTAACAAAAAAAAATAGTGGGTTCACAGATTAATTAGCTTTAAAAGAAAAAAAATTCCTTTCAGAAAAATTCCCAGAAGTATATACTCACAATTTCAGATTTCTCTCCAGAAGTAACAGCCCCCCTTTCTAGTCCTTCAAGGAAAAGTCCATGAACCATTATTAGCCACGTAGAATTCTGAAAGCCACTGCTTATCCCTGGGAATGAACAACAAAGAAAGGACCTATACTTTCTCTTTTCTGCAGAATCCAGAATCATAGGGTTTTATCAGAGGAAGAACATGTGAAATAAATCTGATCAATTTTTTTTAAATTTGTGGCCAAAGAATTAGATCAGGGTTGACGATGCTTAAATATCGGCAGGATATTCAGCAGCAGTACCCAGATAGAAACTGCCAATGAATATTAGTTGGCAATTAACTGGATTGCAAAGGAAACAGAAAAGAGGATAATCCTCCGCAACAAGCAACAGCAGTCCAACAAAGAAGCGGAGGATGACCACAGCCACACAGGTGAAGTCTTTGTAAAGCCAGTTTTATTTAAAAGCCTGAATCAGGGGTCTAAAGTATTAAAAACATAAAGTACATAAAAATAAAGAACATTAAAAACATCCCCAAAATAATATATAGACAATGAACATCGTAGAAATATTACAATTGAAAGATAATACAGAGACAATAAAAGAATAAGAAGGTGTGATGTAGATAGCAAAATACTCAGTGTCATAAAAAATACTCATATCATTAAAAAAAATTTATAAAAAAGAGAGGACCGGTAAAGTTAAGTCACTTCCAACTTGATATACTCACAGTATAAACAATAGAACATACATAGTTCTAAAAAACAGCCTTATTAATTAAGGCTCAGGACATAATAAGTAAATAAATAAACAGTGTTAACAGTATGTAAATTATGATAAAACTATTTAAGAGTAATCAAAAACACATGGTAACACTGTAGACGCATGCAAAGCCTATAATGTGGTTGTGGCACAAAACACAGTAAAAAGACATAATCACAAGTCATAATAGAAAAAAAACAATCAAGGGAAATGCCCTACCAGAGCAAAGACTGGTCATAGAACAGTACTGAACTTCGATCAGTCCACTAGTAAATACATACTAATACAAAAAAGTATGTAGCTATCATTAGTAGCATAAAAAATCAATGAAACCAATACGGAAACCCATGGATGAATTGTAAAAACATAAGAATTTAAAAACAAAAAAGCAAAACAAAATAGTAACAAAAACAAAACAGGTGACTTCCTCAAGTAAAAATACAAAATGAAGTAATACCAAAATAGTAAAAGGGATAAAAGTAATATAAATAATAATAATAACTAAGGGCCCGATATTCATTTGGGCAGGCTGTGTGTCGCATCGGCGCATTGCCCTGCCTGTTGACCTCTAAACCTGGATATTCAATGCCGCAGCATTGGCATTCAATATCCGGGTTTGGCGCCAAGTGGAGTCACCTGCAGAGCCTAACCACATAGCGGCAATATTGGACCACTACCAGGTTAGCATCTGTGGCTAGAACTAGGCAAGCCAAAAGCTTGTCTAGTTTTATGCATGGATTGCTAACCTGGTAGTAGTCCAATATCACTGCTACCCAGTTACCAGCCAACTCTGTCCCTGCTGTGCCCTGGAGCGCCCCCAACATGCCCCAGTGCTAACCAGATAGCATTGGGGTGCATAGGGGATTTAGCAGGGGATATTCAATGGCACTACTCATGTAAGTGCCATTGAATATCCCCATTTAAGACATTTACGTGGTATACTGGGCTGTAAACCATGTAAATGCCTTTCGAATATCGGGCCCTAAGAGTCATGTAGTACAGAACTGATAGCGAACAGAAATGTCTGGGAGGAAGGGAAGGGAAAAGGAAAGAGGGGGGAGGGAGGAAGGAGAAGGAGGCAAGGAAAAGGAAGCACAATGATGCGTATCTTCCAAGAAAGGGAATTAACTATACATTGGAGAATGTGAAATTAAAAGTGAAAAGCCTAACATAACATCTTCAAAAGAATGAAATCCACACTTAAGAGGAGCCCCAGTAACTAAGAGGTCTCATTATGAGGGATTGCCAAATCAACATACCATTATTAATGAGGAGGTGGATGACTGTTTTAGGATATACATACACACCATACAAAAATAATGGTAGCATCGAGGGGTGTCTACTCACTCCTACGGTCACAAAGTACACAGAACAGTCAAGACAGCAATGTTGCAACTTGGGGCTTTAAAAAAATATAAATATAAATTCTCCAGGAACAAACAGGAAGTCAGTCCTCACTTATGGGTGATGTCGACACCGATGGAGCCCGCACAGAGCAATTCCCCTGCTTTCAAAGAAAGCCTTTGGGATTGCTGCCACGCATGCGCGGTCCTCTTCCTGCCCAAGGGTGCCATCTTGCTCAGTCTCCTTTTTTCCACGGAGCCATTCGGACGCACGTCCTCGTCCCTCGGAAAAAGTCTTCATTTTTTTCTGGCCTACTGGCCTTCTTTTTTCCGGTTGTACCGGTCCTCTACCCGTCCTTCCCCTGCTCTATCTTCTTAGAGCAGTTGGGGATAGTTTTTTCTTTGTTTTTTGTCAATGGGCTTCGCACCCTTTTTTCTTTCCCTAACCGCTGGCTGCATGGGTTTTCGACCTCACGGTGACCATTTTTGCCCCCATGGCCACTGGCTTTAAAAAATGCGATAGATGCTCTAGGAACATGTCGCTTACGGACTACCCCGGCGCAGGGTAAGTCCAGCCAAGGGCATCGCAAGCCGAAAGGGCCAAAAGCCCAAATTCCGGCTCCTCCACAACCCGCACAGGAGTTTTGATGCTATTGGCGTAGCCCCTTGCCCTCCAACGATGCAGCAGCCACTGGAGGGACGCCTGTCTTATTTCGCCTCTTTATGTTTATTTAAATTTGATATACCACCCTTTATTACATCAGGGCAGTTCACATATACAAAGTCAAACTGGAGCGGGCTCAAGGCCCCATAGCAAGAAAAGAACTACACAAATTGGGACAGGAAATTAGAGAAGTAGCAGGACATAAAACAAGACGTAAGGCGGGAGAAAGACAGGACATAGATAAACATAAATAAACCAGGTCAGCTGGGTGCAGCCGGAAGGTTGTATGCAGAGTTGAAGAAGTGGGTTTTGAGTAGCGACCTAAAGGTGGTGTAGTTTTCTTCTAAACGTAGTAAAGTGGGCAGAGAGTCCCAAAGATCTGGACCAAGAAAGAAAAAGGCAGAGTGACGGGTAGATTGTAGGTGTGCACGAGACGGTGGGGGGAGGTGGAATCGATTGACATGAAGAGAGCAAAGACTGCGAGCAGGGGTGTGGAAATGAAGATCAGCAAGGTATTGTGGTGTATGAGTGTAAAGGACTCAGTGAACTAAAGATAATATCTTGAATTTAATGTGGTAATCGACAGGGAGCCAGTGCAGGAGAAACAGTAAGGGGGTAATGTGATCTCTGCGGGAGGAGTGGGAGATGATTCTGTCTGCAGTGTTCTGGATAAGTTGCAATCGACGGAGTTGAAATTTGGTGATACCAGCAAAAACGGAGTTACAGTAATCTAATCGTGACAGGACTGTGGATAGCGTGAGGGTGGTCAGTGCTGAGGGGGAGAGAAAAGGGTGGATGGATCGAATTTGTCGAAGAAAGAAATAAGACGTCTTAGCTAGATGCGATATGTGATCTTTGAAAGTGAGGTTGTAATCAAGGAGGATACCTAGGTATTTGAAGGTAGAAACAATGGGGATCACAGAACTGCCAAGGGAGGGAGCAAGAGAGGGGAAGGGACTCCCGAACATAAACCATGTGGCAGAAGATTTGGCGGAGTTGAGATGGAGATGGAGGATAACCAACTGGAAACGAGAGTGAGGCATGAGTTCAAGGGTGCGAGGTCAGGATGCTGGGGACTGGTATGGTGAATGACGATAATGTCATCTGCATAGAAAAAAGCAGACAGACTGATTTGCTGAATGCAAAGGGCCAATGGTGCAAGGAAGAGATTGAACAATAAGGGGGCCAGGACAGAACCTTGAGGGACACCACAGGGGAGGGGGAAAGGATTTGAGGGAGAGTGTGGATCTGTGGGAGAAGCTATGGAGAAAGAAGGGGAGGAAAGGAAGGAATGGAACCAGTGATGGACAGCGCCTCGAAGGCCTGCATCCCAGAGTCGTATGAGGAGAAGGGAGTGATCCACAAAGTCAAAGGCGGAGGAAAGATCTAGGGAGACCACCACCGCAATGTCACCCCGATCGTGTGAGGTATGTAGTTCGTTGAGGAAAGCAGTCAGAGTTGTTTCCACACTGTACCCCTAACGAAAGCCAGATTGTCGGAGATGGAGATAATTGATTGAGTGGAGATGTTGTGAAAGTTGGTCAAAGACACACTTCTCCAAAATCTTTGAAAGAAAGGGGAGGTAATGAGCTGGAACCAAGGGATTGAGAAGAGGTTTTTTTAAGGATGGGGCATACCGAGGGCGTGTTTCCAGGGGGAGGGGAAGATGCCACTTGAAAGACTGGAGTTGATTAAGGTGCAGATATGGGAAACTGGAGCTAGTGATGGTTCCAGAAACCATTTGGTAGGAATGGGATCTAGGGGACTTGTGGTCTTGCGTGCTGAGGAAAGGGAGGAGACAAGCTCGGATGCGGTAATAGGATAGAAAGTAGACCATGAGTGGGAAAGGGAGGGGAGGGAGGGAGAAGGAGGGGAGGGGGGGGAAGACAGGGGTGGGGGGCAGGACGGGAGACTGGCACGAAGGTCCTGGATCTTGGTAGTGAAATGTAGGGCTAGTTGGGTAGGGGAGGGCATGGGGGGGGGGGAGGTGCAGGGACCGGAGAATGGAGTGAAGGGAGGAAGGGAGGTGAGGGACCGGAGAACGGAAAAAAGCTGCCGGGATGGATTTGTAGCGGTAGTAATAGAATCAGAGAAAAAAGAGGGTTTGGCTTGATGGACAGAGGAGCGATAGTGCCGGTGGTGCTCACGGAATTAGGCAAGGGCAAGTGGTGTGCGGTGTTTTCACCAGATACATTCTGATTAGCGGAGATGGGTACGTAGGAGGCGAAGACCCATGTGGAACTAGGGGTGGTGAGTAGATGGGCGCTTTGAATGGATTGGCTGAAGGGGAGCAAGGCATTCAAGGGCTGATGAGAGTGTAGAATTAAAGACAGAGGCCCGAGAGTTTGGGGAGAGAGCAGAAAAGTCAGCTAGAAGAAGCTGGGATGCTGGAGGGAAGAGCTGGAGAGTAAGGGGAGTAATGCGACGACGCAGAGGAATAGAGGACGGAGGGAGAGGTGGAGAACCTGAGGAGGTAGAAAGGTAGGGGGTATCGAATTCTAGTAGAAATGTTAAACAAAAGTGATCAGACCAAGGGAGGGGTTTAACTGTAAGCTGGGAGATACGAAAAGGGGGAGACAGTGGTGCAGGGAGAGCACTTGCAGTACAGGGTGCTCCCCTTCAGCCTCGCGTCCACCCCACGAGTCTTCACGAAATGCCTCGTCATGGTCGCCGCCCGTCTCGGGTGTTTGAGCATGCCGGTCTCTCCCTACCTCAACAACTGGTTTGTCATGGGATCCTCGGTCGAGGAAACCCAGCGAGCAAGGTCGCGCACAATCCTTCTGTTGGAGGGCTTGGAGTTATTGGTCAACTACCCAAAGTCTCACCTCGAGCTGGTGCAGGCACTCGAGTTCATCGGGGCACGCCTTGATACTCAGCAGGCGACTGCATTCTTACCAGCGGATCACGCTGACCACCTCTGAGCCCTGGCGGCCTGTGTCCAAAGCACTCCCCGGGTCACAGCTCGGACCATGCTATGCCTCCTGGGCCACATGGCCTCTACCGTGCATGTTGTCCCCCATGCCCGCCTGCACATGCGGACAGCTCAGTGGTGCCTCAGCGCCCAATGGAGGCTGTCACTCGGTCACCTCAGGGACCCTGTCAGGGTCCCTGTCAGGGTCCTTCCCGACTTCTGCTTGTCCCTGAGCTGCTGGCAAAACCCCCGCAACCACCTCCGGGGGTTGCCCTTCCAGGTCCCTCAGCATGACGTGGTGCTGATGACAGACACTTCCCTGTTAGGGTGGAAAGCCCACTGCGGGCCGCTGTGCACGCAGGGGTAGTGGTCGCCCAAGCAGTCTCAGCAGCAGATAAACTTGCTCAAACTCCGGGCGATTCAGTGGGCCCTGAGGGTCTTCGAGGACCACCTCAAGGAGCAGTCAGTTCTCGTGCAGGCTGACAAACGTGTGGCGATGTTCTAAGTCAACAAGGAGGGAGGCACAGGATTGCTTTCCCTCTGCCAGGAAGCGGTCCTCATCTGCTCCTTCGCTGTCCGATGGAAGATGTCCCTCAAGGAGACCTACCTTCCGGGTCAAGAGAATGTCCTGGCGGACAGGCTCAGCAGAATCCTTCGCCCCCACGAATTGGCGGCTGGATCCAGGGGTAGCGGGCTGGCTGTTTCTTCACTGGGGGATGCCGGCAATAGACTTCTTCGCCAGTCCCCAGAATGCGCAGCTTCCCCGCTTTTGTGGACCGATACCACACCAAGCAGGGAGAGTCCGGGTGCATTCCTTCTGGACTGGTCATCCATCCTGCTTTATGCATTCCCTTCCTTCGCTCTCATTGCGAGAACCCTTTTCAAGGCTCAGCGGGATCGGGGATAGTTGATCCTTGTAGCCCCCTCGTGGCCTCGGCAGCCTTGGTTCCCGCTTCTGCTCCGGCTGTCGACTGAGCCGCCTGTCACCCTGGGCTCTGCCCCAGGTCTGCTAACACAGGAGGAGGGGTAGGTGCAGCACCTGAATCTAGCCTCCTTATCCTTCACTGCCTGGCGGCTGAACGGGTTTCCGTAGCCTCACTGGCTCTTCCGGAGAAGGTCGAGGAAGTCCTCCTCGCCTCAAGAAAGGACTCCACTACACGAGCCTACGCCTTCAAGTGGAGGCACTTCTCGGTCTGGTGCTCGGGGCTCCAGATCGAACCATTCTCATGCCCCATTCATTGGATCCTCCAGTACCTCCTCCATCTCTCGAAGGAAAGGCTGAAGTCGAACTCTGTCAGGCTACACTTGAGCACCATCTAAGGGAACCACCTCCCCATCGAGGGAAAGCCCCTCTGGGGGCAGCCGTCTCCCGCTTTATGCGGGGTCTTCTGCTTTCCAAGCCACCCATCCATCCTCCTCCGGCAGAATGGGACCTGAATGTGGTGCTCATGCAGCTCACCCATCCATCCTTCGAGCCAAAGGTGACGTGCTCTCTCCGGCACCTATCCTGGAATGTGGCCTTCCTGGTGGCGCTGACCTCAGCCCGCCGAGTCAGTGAGCTCCAGGCTGTCATGGCTGACGCCCCTTACACCAGATTCTATCAGAATAGGGTGGTACTCCATACCCACCCTAAATTCCTGCCTAAAGTCGTCTCGGATTTCCATCTTAATCAGGAGATAGTCCTTCCAACTTTCTTCCCGAGGCCCCACGCCGACCAGGCATCGGCAGATCTCCACACCCTCGACTGCAGAAGGGCTCTTGCCGTCTACTTGCAGTGCACCCAGCTTCATCGCAAGTCTGGCTCTCTTTGTGAACTACGATCCCAATAGACCGGGACAGGCAGTTACCAAACACACCCTCTTGGTTTGGGTAGAGGACTGCATCACTTTTGCTCATACAAAGGCAGGTGCCCTGCTAGATCGTCACCGCGCACAGAGTTTGGGCCATGGTGGCCTCGGTGGCCTTGCTGCACTCCGTGCCCCTGATGGTCATCTGCCGGGCGGTGACCTGGTCTTCCACAAATATCTTCACTGCGCACTACTGCCTAGAGAGGGAGTCCCGCCGGGACAGCACCTTCGGCCAGGCTGTACTCCGTAACCTGTTCAGGGTATAAGCAGCTTCTGCCCTCCGACCCTTCTTCACGGCTACCGAGGGCTTTGCCCCGAGGACCCGGGCTCCTTCAGGCATCGGCTTCTGCTCACGACCTCACGGAGGCATTTTTTGGTTACAGGTCGGTAGCCTGTAGCTGGGGAGTCCCATAAATGAGGACTGACTTCCTGATTGTTCCTGGAGAAAACGTAGTTACTCACCTGTAACAGATGTTCTCCAGGGACAGCAGGAATCAATTGTCATTACCCTCCCGCCTCCCCTGATGAGTTGCCGTATTTTTGTCCTTCCCTTGCCATCTGCTTGGTAGGGCTCGAGCTAAGGACATGACTGAGCAAGATGGCGCCCTTGGGCGGGAAGAGGACCACGCATGCATGGCAGCAATCCCAAAGGCTTTCTTTGAAAGCTGGGGAATTGCTCTGAGCGGGCTCCATTGGTGCCATCACCCATAAGTGAGGACTGATTCCTGCTGTCCCTGGAGAACACCTGTTACAGGTGAGTAACTACGTTTCATCTGTTAGCAAAAGGACAAAGTAAAAAGTGTTCACATAAGACGAGAGCACAAACCTTGAAATGCTGCAAGGTGCAGAAAAACAAAGGGAAACGCGCATCTACATACTTTAAAAAGACTGACACTAGCGTACAGCTCCTGAATAAGTAAGAGCCTCCAGTATTTGAGAAAAGCTGTATGTGCATTGTGCACGAGTGTAAAATTCCATTTAAAAAAAAACGATACAGAAACAATATTAACCATTAGTATACACTTCTCCCTGGTACAGAAAATATCTTTTTAACCCTCCACTCCCTTCCCATCCGAGAAGCAGCTTGAGCGGGCAAAAGAACTAGTCACTGCAACAATAATAGGTATGCAGTTTGGATATTCTCCGGGAACAAGCAGGAAGTCAGTCCTCACATATGGGTGACGTTGGTGCCGACGGAGCCTTCGCGGAAGCATCCCCCAAGCTTTCAAAGAAAGCCTTCCGGAGATGCCACCATGCATGCATGGTCCCCTTCCCGCTTAATGGTGCCATCTTGCTCAGTCTCCTTTTTTCCACGTAGCCTTTCAGGCATCTTTCTGGCTTCTCCCCAGAAAAAGTTGATTTTTTTCTCCGAGTTTTCATACTCGCTTCCGCTATTGCACCGGTACTCTTCACGCCACTCAACCTCGTTGCCTTGGCATCGAGTTCGGGACTATTTTCGTAGTTTTTGTTCTTCCTTTTTTCTTGGCGTCTTCGTGCCCTTTGTTCCAACTGGCAGCCCAGAGGGTCTTCAACCTCACAGGGGTCCTTTTTTCCCCCATGGCTACCAGTGGCTTTAAGAAGTGTGATCAGTGCTCTAAAATTATATCCTTAACCGACACACATGACTGCTGCCTTCACTGCCTCGGGCCAGATCACTACCCAGCAGCCTGTGGTCTCTGCAAAAGGATGTCCAGCAAGGCCCTCAAGAGCCGCCAGCAACTCGACAAGTTTTTCCCTGAGTCCCCGGTGCCGCTGAAGGCCAGGGCCTTGTCTGAGGGTCCTCAGAAAGGGGGTCTCCCTCGAGGGAACCCAGGAAGAAGAAGAAACCCTCAAAGGTGGCGTCTTTGGATGGTTCCGACCAGCTGGGTGCCCACCCGGGCCCGGTCCCACAGTCTGCGGCACTCGTCCGAGTCTTCAGAGAAGGAGTGGCCTGCAAAGGCCATCCGAAAGAACTCGACCTTGGACTGGCCTCGGTCCCCAGACAGCATCCTCATCAAGGATTCCCCTTTGGGGGAACCGGCGTCAGGCCCGAATCCCTTGTTGCCCGTGCCGAAGGCTGCGGAGCCTTCTGGCCTGGAGTCCAGAAATGGCGGCCCTGGAGCACAGTTTAGAAACATAG
This sequence comes from Ichthyophis bannanicus, assembly GCA_033557465.1. Lineage (NCBI taxonomy): Eukaryota > Metazoa > Chordata > Amphibia > Gymnophiona > Ichthyophiidae > Ichthyophis > Ichthyophis bannanicus. Next base: position 290,147,646 of record CM066043.1, read on the forward strand.
AAACATGACGACAGAAGAAGAGCAAATGGCCTATCTAGTCTATCCTTCCATATCAACCACTACAACAGTCCCCTTTTTTCCTTTAGAGATCTTCTGTGTTTGTCCCATGCTTCTTTGAATTCAGATACTGTCCTCATCTCTACCACCTCCACTGGGAGACTATTCCATGGATCCACCACTCTTTCCGTAAAGACATATTTCTGCATATCACTCCTGAATCTATCCCTTTTCACCCTCATCCCATGTCCCCTCGTAGCAGAGCTTGCTTTCAATCGAAAGAGGCTCTCCTCCTGTGCATTTATGCCACGGAGATATTTAAACGTCTTAATCATATCACCTCTTTCCCGCCTTTCCTATATAAGGTGTACATATTAAGATCCTTAGATCTGTCCTCTTATGCTTTATAATGAAGACCACTAACCATTTTAATATCCACCCTCTGTACTGCCTCCAGCCTGTTTATATGCTTTTGAAGGTGCGGTCTCCAGAATTGCACACAATACTTCAAATGAGGACGCACCAAAGATTTATACAGAGGCACTATCACCTCCTTTCTTCTGCTGGCCATTCTTGTCCCTGTGCACCCAAGCATCCTTCTAGCTTTTGCTGTTGCCTTTTCTACCTGTTTAGCTACTTTAAGATCATCAGACACAATCACGCCTAGGTCCTGCTCTTCTTTAGTGGACAAAAGTACTTCACCCCCTATACTGTATTGCTCCCTTGGATTACTGCAGACCAAATGCATGACCTTGTATTTTTTTAACATTAAATGTCAGCTGCCAAATTCTAGACCATTCTTATGTTTATGTTTATTAAATTTGATATACTGCCCTTCAGGGGAGGCAGAGCGGTTCACAATAGACAAGCAGTTAAAGAAAGCACTAGGCTAGAAGGGAGGAAAAAGAAGTTACAATCTTTGAAAGGAAAGCAAGAGGAGGAAGGGACACAACATGAGACTTAGAGATTAGGATCACACAAAAGGGGAGGGAAGGTCAAAGGCCAGGGAGAAGAGGTGGGTCTTTAGATCACACCTAAAGGTGGGATGATGGGGCTCGAGATGGAGGGAAGTGGGGAGGGAATTCCAGAGGGCGGGGCCTGCAAAGAAAAAGGCTGAGGAGCGAGTGGACTGGAGGTGAGCCAGAGAGGGGGAAGGGAGAGTGAGGTGGTTCAGATGGAATGAACGAGAGGAGTATGTCTGGGAGTGTGAAAAGTGATGAGGTCTGCCAGGTATTGTGGAGTGCTGGTGTGGATAGCCCGGTGAACAAGAGTAAATAGTTTAAACTGGGAACGGAAGGGTAGTGGTAGCCAGTGAAGTTGAAGAAGCAGGGGTAAGACATGATCACGTTGGGAGGAGTGAGTGACAATACGGGCAGCAGTTTTTTGGATCCTTTGTAATCTGTTGAGTTGGGATTTCGGAAGGCCAGTGAAGACAGAATTGGAGAAGTCAACGTGAGATAGGACGAGAGACAGAAGTAGTGTGGCGAGAGCGGAGGGAGTGAGGAAGGGGCGAATTGCATGGATTTGGCGAAGGAAGAAGAAGGAGTTCCTAGTGATATGTGAGACGTGGGCTTGAAAGGAGAGGTCGGAATCAAAAAGTATGCCTAGATAGCGGAAGGTTGAAACCAGGGGTATAGGAGAGTCTGAGAAAGATGGGGCTAGAGGAGGGGGAGGGCTGCCATGGGAGAACCAGATCGCGATAGTTTTAGTGAGGTTAAGGTGAAGGCAGTTTTGGGTTAACCAGCTTGCAACAGTGGAAAGAAGAGTTGAGTGGGGAGAGATCGGGGTGGGAGGGGGAGGTTTGATGAAGGAGGACGATGTCATCTGCATAATAGAAAGCAGAAATCCCAGTTTGTTGAATCAACAGAGCAAGTGGAGCTAGGAAGAGGTTGAAAAGGAGAGGTGCAAGTACAGAGCCCTGAGGGACCCCACAGTGTAAAGGAAAGGGGTCTGAGGTGGGGATAGAGGGGGAAGAAGAGAGAACTGCAGAGGACCGTGAAGAGAGGAAAGAATGAAACCAGCGAAAGACAGTGCTAAAAAGACCTTCACGTACGCGGAGAAGAAGGAGGGAGTGATCAACTAGGTCAAAGGCAGCAGAAAGATCCAAAGCTACCGCCACCGAGATGTCACCGCGATCGTGGGCTACATGTAGTGCATTGGTGAAGGCAAGTAATACAGTTTCAACACTGTGACCTTCAAGCTTAGCTAGATCCCTCCTTATGTTATCTACACCTTCCTGGGTGTCTACTCTATTGCAGATTTTGGTATCATCCGCAAAGAGGCAAACCTTACTCGACAGCCCTTCCACTGTATCACTAACAAAGATGTTAAAAAGAATCGGACCAAGGAAAGATCCCTGGGGCACATTACTGGTAACCTTCTCCTAAGAGTGAGCTCCATTTACCTGTACCCTTTGTCATCTCCCACTCAACCAATTTCCAACCCAAGCAGTAATTTTAGGGTCCATCCCTAGGATGCTCAGTTTGTTTATAAGTCACCTGTGAGGAACAGTGTCAAAAGCTTTACTGAAATCTAAATACACCACATCTTGGGCTCTCCCTCAGTCCAACTCCCTGGTAACCCAGTCAAAGAATTCAATCAGATTTGTCTGACAAGACCTGCCTCTGGTGAATCCATGCTGCCTCGGATCCTGTAATCCGCTGGACTCCAGAAACCTCACTATTTTCTCTTTCAGCAGCGTTTTCAATAATTTACTCACTACTGAAGTTAAACTAACTGGCCTGTAGTTTTCAACCACATCCTTACTTCCGCTTTTGTGTAAAGGGACCACATGAGCTTCTCTCCAGTCCTTTGGCACCAGTCCCGACTCCAACCAGGCATTGAAAAGGTCAGTCAGTGGAGCTGCTAGAACGTCCCCAAGTTCCCTCAGTATTCTAGGGTGTATCCCATCCGGTTCCATCGCTTTGTTTACTTTAAGTTTAGCTAGTTTCTAACAAACACAGTCTTCTGAAAATTGTTCAAGATGCCCTTCTGTTCCTGTTTGTGGGTGTTTTCTGAAGTCCTGCTCCTGGTTCTTCATCTGTGAACACAGAACAGAAATATTTGTTAAGCAATTCCGCTTTATCCTCATCAGCTTCGACATATTCCTCCCCTTTATCCTTGAGTCTGACAATACCACTTTTGCCCTTCCTCTTCTCATTAACATATGTGGAATATGTCTTGTCCCCCATTTTATTGCATTGGCTATTTCCTCCTCTTTTTGAATCTTTGCTTTCCTGACTAATTTGGTAGCTTCTCTAAGCTTTTTCCAAATATAGATGCCTGCCTTCCTCTCTCTATGATCTCTTCTATTTCATGAAGACCTCCCTCTTTTGATTCACCTTTTCAGCTACTTCTTTTGAAAACCATAGCGGTCTCCTTTTCCTTTTACCTTTTTTTATCACTTTAACAAAAAGGTTGATTGCCCTTAAAATATCCCCTTTCAGTTTTGCCCACTGTTTTTCTACATCCCCCAGCTGTTCCCATCCCACTAATGACTCCCTGAGGTATTGGCCCATCTTGGCAAAGTTAGTTTTCCTAAAGTCTAAGACTTTTGCTTTTGAATGGATTCTAACAGCCCTAGTCCTAATACTGAACCACAACATCTGGTGATCACTGGATGCAAAATGATCTCCCACTATAACATCAGAAACACTTTCACCATTGGTAAGCACCAAGTCCAGTATGGCCCCTTCACATGTGGATGCATGTACAAGCATTGTGGAACTTGTGTCTCTTGGGGAAACTGCTAGGTACATATGACCTAGATTGGCCATTGTTGGAAACAGAATACTGGGCTTGATGGACCTTGGTCTGACCCAGTATGGCATATCTTATGTTCTTATGTGTCTGTTACCAATTGCCTGAATAGTTCTCCCTGTAGAGAATCCGGGATCTCCTTACTTCTAGATGATACTGCAGTCGGAATGTGCCAATCTATATCTGGCATATTGAAATCCCCTATCAGTATCACTTCCCCTTTCCTAGTAATGCTGCGTATGTCTTCAATTAACTCTCCGTCCACCTCTTCCTCCTGTGAGGGAGGTCTGTATGTCACGCCAATGTCTGTCGAGGCCAAGCTAACATTTAATCCGTTACCTATTTCTTCTTTGTCCTTGTGTTTTATCCATTTTCCTGTCCCTTGCTTTCGTCTCCCTGAGTGATAAATCCCTCCCCTCTTGAGGCTTTGCTTAACCCTCTGTTCCTGTTTTGTTTCCAACCTGTACTGATTTCTCTCTGCCTCTGCACCGAGAAGCTGCTTACCTGCTTTGCTGCCAGTTTATGCACAATTTACCTGCCAGCACGTGAGTCCTATGTGTCTATTGATATATTTATTTTAGCACTGTTAGTGTGCTATTTATTTATCTATACATTTGTTCAGTTTTCTCAATTTGTACCTGTCTCTGCATATCCTCATAACTTTTATCCCTCCCTCCCACCCTGTGGCATTCAGTCTCTTATAGCCATCTTGTGCTCATTACCATGATTATTCACAGGTGCACCTAATGCCCTATGATCTTTCTCCCACCTATCATTCTGTTCTCCTTTCCATCTCTCTCTTTATGGGTCCTCATCACTTTCTTTTCCTACTTCTCATACTCCCTAATTGTCTCCCCTCCTACCAACACCTTCAAGCCCGCCCCTTATCTCCCCCCTTACCATACTCACTTTCCCCATCATCTTGTCCTCTACCCTATCATCAGCTCTTGAGCTTCACAACCTTCTCCCTCTCATTCAGCCATCTCCTCTCTCTCTAAAATAACTTCATCCTCGTTACCGTCGTGCTGCCCCACACTCTTTTTCGCCTTCTCTTTTCCGGAGATATCAACCCCGACCTCAACCCTGGGCCCCCTAGACTTTTGTCACACTCCCAGAACAGATCATCGTACCTACTCACCTGTAACAGGTGATTTCCAGGTACAGGGAGGAGTAGCCTAATGGGTAGTGCACTGGCTTGTTATCCAAGAGACCAGGATTTGATTCCCACTAGTACTTCTTGTGCCCTTGGCAAGTCACTTAACACTCTGTTGCCTCTGAAAAAAGGCCTGGAAATCTACTTCCGGTCACATTGCCAAGAAAACCCAGGAACTGCTGGGTTGCCAGGAGTCAGCATTGACTCAGGCACACATTGCATTGTTAGGTTACCTGTTCTTTTTCCCCCCTAAAACCTCCTCTCCTCTTCCTCCTTTCTTAGTCTCTGTGGATAACTCTCTACTCCTTCCTGTTTCCTCAGCTCACAATCTTGGGGGTTGTCTTTAACTCCTCTCTCTCCTTCTCCACACACATTCATCTGATAGCTAAGACCTGCTGTTTCTATCTCTATAACATCAACAAAATCCGTCCATTCCTTTCTGAATACACTACTAAGACGCTTATCCACTCCTTAATCACATCCCGTCATGACTACTGTAACCTACTCCTTGCTGGTATCCCTTTCAATCATCTCTCTCCCCTTCAATCTGTTCAACACTCTGCTGCACGGCTAATCTTCCGCCAGCCTCATCATACCCATTTACTCCTCTTCTCAAGTCACTTCATTGGCTCCCTATCCGTTTCTGCATCCAGTTCAAGCTTCTCCTGCTGACCTATATATGCATTCACTCCAGGGCCGGCCCGTCCATTGAGCAAGAATGTTTTTTGCACAGAGCCCCGCATTTCAGGGGGACCTGCGCAAAGAACATTCTGCTTTAAAAGTAAATGTAAAAAAAAAAAAAAATTTTAAAGCTGGCTGCTGCCGCTGTCGCCGTGGCCGTGTCAGCGGCAGAATTGAGTGCCCAGCGGCCCCCCACCCCTGCCCAGCAGAGCCCTCCCTCCCTGCAGCATCAGCTCCCTCTCCACGCCGGCTTTCAGAGTCGCCAAGGGAGACTTTCTCCCTTGCGGCTCTGTTAAGCCCACTGGGGCTGATGGGAAACAGGCATTTCCTGTTTCCCATCAGCCCCGGCGGGCTTAACAGAGCCATGAGGGGAAAACTCTCCCTTCGCGGCTCTGAAAAACCTTGCGCTGAGGGAGCTGATGCAGGGGGGTGGGCGCGCGGGGCACTCGATTATGCTGTTGCCACGGTGGCAGCAGCAGCCAGCTTTTTTTTGTTATTTTAAATTTTGTTTATGTTTATGTTTATTTTAAAACTTGGTATACCGCCCAACACCATGGGCACCTGAGCGGTTCACAATAAAATTTAGCAGTTTAAAAATATTCGAAAATATTTAAAAACATTTAAAAAAATATAGGGCTGCAAGAAAAGGAAAAGGAACGCCACTTAAATTCATAAAAGAGAAAGGAAAGGAAAGAGAGAAAAGAACAGAAATCAGTAACAATTACTAATACAAGTACAAATACAAATAGTATCAGGAGGGAGGGTTAGGGAGGGAGATTAAATGCCACTTGAAAAAGGTAGGTCTTGAGCTGGGTCTTAAAGGACTGGTAGGACTCCTCCGCACGGAGCGAGGGAGGGAGAGAGTTCCAAAGGCTGGGGGCCAGAAAGTAGAAGGCTGAGGAGCGGGTGGAGGTAAGGTGGGCCTGGGATGGAGAGGGAAGAGACATACGGTTAATGTGAATAGTGCGAAGCAGACGGTGAGATGTACGGAAGTGAATCAGGTTAGCAAGATAGAGAGGGGTACCGGTGCGAACAGCCTTGTGTGCAAGAATAAGAATTTTATATTGAACACGAAAAGAGACAGGTAGCCAGTGGTGTTGTAAAAGAAGAGGAGTGACGTGGTCAAAGCGAGAGGCATAAGTGAGGAGGCAGATAGCGGAATTCTGAACAAGTTGAAGACGGGACAATTGGGCTTGGGGGAGACCAGCTAGGGAGACATTACAATAATCCAGACGAGACATAACAAGGGAGAGGAGAAGAGTAGCTAGAGCAGAGGGAGAAAGAAAAGAGCGAATAGCACGGAGTTGCCTAAGTGAGAAAAACGAGCGTTGAACAACAGAGGAGATGTGTGCCTTAAAGGAAAGGGAAGAGTCGAGGGTTACGCCCAAGTAGCGGAGTGAAGAAACGAGGGGAATAGACTGTGAGAAGAAGGAAGGGGCACAGACAGGGGAAGGGCTCCCAAAAGTGAACCAGATAGCAAAAGATTTAGCAGGGTTTGCGTGAAGGAAGTTAGAAGAAAACCATGAAGCAATAGCAGTCAGACAGTGATTAAGAGGGGTTATATCAGGGGAAAGAGGATCGGTAGGAAACAAAAGAAAAGTGTCGTCCGCGTAATAGTACGCGGAAATGCCAAATTGCTGTATTAAAAGAGCGAGAGGAGCTAAGAAAATGTTAAAGAGAAGAGGGGCAAGGACAGAACCCTGGGGAACCCCACAGGTGAGGGGAGTGGAGGGGGAAGAGGAAAACCCAGTAGCTACAGAGAAAGAGCGGCAGGAAAGAAAAGAGTGAAACCAGCGAAGGACCGTACCAGAAAGACCAGCATCCCGAAGACGAGTGAGGAGGGTGCGGTGATCCACCAGATCAAAGGCTGCGGAAAGATCAAGGGAAACAGCTAAAGTGAAGTGACCCCGGTCGTGAGCAGTGTGAAGTTCGTTTAAGAGGGAAAGAAGAATAGTTTCAGTGCTATAGCCAGAGCAAAAACCTGTTTGCCGGGGATGAAGAGTGAGAGCAACTTCCAAGTGAGAAGAGAGTTGATTAAAGACCAGTTTTTCGAGAAGTTTTCCCTGGGCTGATGGGGGGAGGGAGGTTAGGACTGGTAATGGGCTGTGGGCTGATGGGGGGGTTAGGACTGGTAATGGGCTATTTATTTATTTATTTAGCTGTATTTATATCCCGCTTTTCACCGGGTCAAAGCGGTCAATTGGGGGATACATTTAACACGAGGGGATATGAGACACATACACTAATACTTATAGGGAACATGGGCAATGGAGGGTTAAGTAGCTTGCCCAAGACCACAAGGAGTGCCTATAGGACTAGAAATCCCAGTCCCTCCGGCCTGAGATTGCTGTCCCCAGGTGAGACTTGGCCTGAAGTACCTTGTCCTAACCACTAGACCACTCCTCCTTGTGGGGGGGCTAAGACTGAAAACGGGGTGATGGGGGGTTAGGCCTGGTAGTGGGCTGATGGGGGGTTAGGCCTGGTAATGGGCTATGGGTGGGGTTAGGACTTGAGGTGGGTAATGGGCTGTGGGCTGATTGGGGGGTTAGGACTGGTAATGGGCTATGGGGGGCTAAGACTGGAAATGAGCTGATGGGGTTAGGACTGGAAGTGGGCTGATGGGGGGGTTAGGACTTGAGGTGGGCTGATGGGGTTAGGACTGGTAATGGGCTATTGGCGGGGCTAGGACTGGTAATGGGCTATTGGTGGGGCTAGGACTGGAAGTGGGCTGTTGGGGGGGTTGCTAGCAGGGCCGGCCCGTCCATTGAGCGAGAATGTTTTTTGCACAGGGCCCCGCGCAAACAACATTCTGCTTTAAAAGTAAATGTAAAAACATAAAATTAAAAAAAAAAGCTAGCTGCTGCCACCGCCGCCATAGCAGTGGCAGAATCGAGTGCCCCGCGGCCACCCCCCTGCCCGGCAGATCCCTCCCTCCCTGTAGCATCAGCTCCCTCTCTGCGCCGGCTTTCAGAGCCGCGAAGGGAGAGTTTTTCCCTCGCAGCTCTGTTAAGCCCACCGGGGCTGATGGGAAACAGGAGGGGCTAAGATAGGACTGGAAATGGGCTGTTGGGGGGAGCTAAGATTGGAAATGGGCTGTGGTGGGGCTTGTATTGAAATGGACTCATGGAGGGGCTAGAACTGGAAGTAGGCTCATGGGGGGGCTTGGATTGGAAATGGGCTGAGTGGAGGGGAGTTAGGATTTGACGTGGGCTGATGGTGGGGCTAGGAAAGGTCTAGAAATGGGCTGATGGGGGGCTGGGATTGGAAATGAGCTGATGGAGGGACTCGGATAGGACTGGAAAAGGATGGGGGAGCTAGGACTGGAAATGGGCTTATGGGGGGCTAGGAATGGAAATGAGCTGATGCGGGGACTGGAAGGGAGCGGATGCTGGGTGGGGCTGGAACTAGAAGGGAGCTGATGTTGGGGGAGGATTAGAATGGGATGGGGCTGGGAGAGGGAAATGGAGAGGGAAAAAAATATTTTGTGTGGGAGGGAAGAAAAATCTACAATTGGCCGGGTATTGGGAGAGTAAATGGGGATTGAGGATGGAGGGGTAAAATCTGAGTGGATGAAATAGGAATGAGGAAAGAGCAAAAGGAGAAAGATCAGTATGTTAAAGCAGATGTAGAGAGAGAATGGAAAAAACTAGAAGAGAGAAGAAAAGACAAATGGACAGCAGACGATGGAGAGTTAGCAGAAGACACGAAGAAACCAGAAGAAAGTGGCTGGAGCAATTGCAACTGAAAAAAAATGCACAAAAGGTAGAAAGATATCTCTTTATTTTGAATTTATTAACTGGAACATGTCAGCTCTGGGAAATGTGCATCATTAATGTCTGCGCTTTGTTTCGTACAAGAGGAAATTAATTTATAGTTTTATTTCTACAGTGTTGTTGTACATTCCAAGTTTGGCTTTTGGGGTTCCCAGTTTAATTATTGTCTTCCTGTTTCTGAATTGTGATTCCTTGTTTGGTGATGGTCTATGTTCTGAATGTGTAACTGAGCTGAGGTATTCTGTTTATGTAATTCCTAATTGACATTGCAACTTGTTCTCTCTCCCCAGTAGGTCATGTATTGTTATTCTCTGAAATGTATTGGTGTAATATTTGCAGTGTTGCCTTTTGATAGGTAGGGTCTGGTGCTTTGTGAGTCCTGGTAGTGCTGTTACGATACAGCAGGTTTGCTATGGGTTCTAAATGGGCAGTGTTTGTAGTAGTTCCTAATGTGCCTGGCGGTTGGCACTGGATTATAGTAATGTAGAAATCTTTTAGTCTTTCTTTATCCATACACTCATTAAGAGGCATGTTTACTAAAAGTTAGTGTATGATAACATTATGCAAATATTTATGCAAATGAGGCCCCTTATGCAACTGAGGTCCTGCACCGAGTCTCCGCACATGGCCCTGCACCCCCCTTGGGCTGCCCCTGATTCACTTTGCAGCTCCTCACTATTTTTATCTCTCCTTACACCCCCCCCCCCCCCCCCCGGAACTCTGCTCTTCTGGCAAATTGCTTCTATCTGTGCCCTTCTCTTCTATTGCTAACTCCAGACTTCGCTCCTTTCATCTTGCTGCACCTTACGCCTGGAACAAACTACCTGTGTCTGTACATCAGGCACCTTCTCTGACCCTTTCAAATCCAGGCTGAAAACTCACCTCTTCTCTAGGAACAAGCAGGAAGTCAGTCCTCACTTATGGGTGACGTCGGCACCGACAGAGCAATTCCCCAGCTTTCAAAGAAAGCCTTTGGGATTGCTGCCATGCATGCGTGGTCCCCTTCCCGCCCAAAGGTGCCATCTTGCTCAGTCAGGTCCCCTAGCTAGAGCCCTACTAAGCAGATGCAATGGAAGGACAAAAGTAGCAACTCTTCAGAGGAGGTGGGAGGATAGTGAGGACTGATTCCTGCTATCCCTGGAGAACACCTGTTACAGGTTGGTAACTACGCTTTCTCCAGGAACAAGCAGGAAGTCAGTCCTCACTTATGGGACTCCCCAGCTACATGCTACCATCCTGTAACCCCAAAACACCTCCGTGAGGCCGTGAACAGAAGTCAATGCCCGGAGGAGCCCGGAGGGCAGGAATTGCTTATACCCTGAACAGATTACGGAGTACTGCCTGGCTGAAGGAGCTGTCTCTCCAGGCAGTAGTGGACAGCGAAAGTGTTCGCTGAAGACCAGGTCGCAGCCCAGCAGATGTCTGTTAGAGGCACTGAGTGCAGTGAAGCCACCGATGCCGCCTTGGCTCGGAAGTAGTGCGTGGTGACCCGCCGATCCATTGGGGCGCCTGCCTTTGCTTAAGCGAAGGCAATGCAGTCCGCCACCCAGCGGAGACGGTGTGCTTAGTGACTACCTTCCCATCGACGCTGGAACAGACTACTGTTTGTTTCTTTTCTATTCTTTTCTTTTCTTTCTTTCCAAAAAGTGAATTAGAACTTTCTTGGGCACATCAATGCCATTTTAGACCTTAAGCCTACCATTTGCCTTTAAATTATGGTCATTCTCTGAGCGATTACTGACTAATAATAGAAACCCCCAATACGCTCACTATTATCAATATGAAACTTAAAGCTTCTTTTTATTATCTCTTGTGGCCTCTCCAAGCATCCAAATTGAAATTGAAATTCGCTGAAGGTCTCAGACTTTTATGGCATGCATTTTCGGACTTACAGTGCGTCCAGCATCAGTGCCTGATAGCATCAATGACCTTTCTGCGAAAAATATCCAGTGATTAATAAAGCAGATAGAGCTATTCCCTCAGTCCTCGTTTTTCAAAAAATAATACTATCAGTGCTTCAATTCAATATTTTCACTAACAGTCCGACGTCCAACCATTGGGGAATACTTAGTTTCATATCTTAAACTGTTTCTTCATGCTCCCTCACTCTTTCAGATCCCAACGCCTTCCCTGGATGCCGCACTAGCGTTTCACCATTACTGTTTCATCAGGGGATCACTGTTTTCTATTTTTTTTGCTATAAAATAAAATAAAACAAACCACATTTCAAAAACCACTTACATCAGCTATATTCCAACCTACGCTATTTTCTAACCATACTAACAAAACACCTACCACAAATAAGAACGATGCTGCACACGTTTCTCAGGAAAGTTATCTTAAACTCATACGGTAAATCCCAATACCATTCTTCACACTCCCAAAAATGCCACGCATGCGAACTACTAATCACATCTGGTAATTTAAAGACCTCTCATTGCTATTCTATTGGTAGTATCCCATCCCAATGTCTAACGTCATCACTCTCCCCAGGGATCTCTGAAAAATTCCAATAGTGCCCCAAAAACACCGCAGGAACCCGACTGCCAACCAAATCTGGTGTGGTCACCCACCTCGTGTGTGACCCCCCCTCCCCCCGTTTCCTTTACTTGTTATATACAAAAAGACCAATCAATAGCGGCATTAAGCCCCATAGGCATTATAAAGTTGAAAATCCACTTTTGCTCTCGAACCAAAAGAGTTTGTTCTAACGATTTCCCCATCATCACATATGGTGCAATGCCCACACCTCCTATGGCCCTTCTCAACCCCCAACACAGCTACTGGTGGAACTACAGGTGGCAATACTGTCGGGGTAAGCTGTTCCTTCAAGTTACGATTACGCTTCCATACGCATCGTATCTTTTTACCTATCAATCCAGGGACAACTTCTATATTACTATGTTTTTTAAAATTTTCTGAATACCTGAACTCAATGGGGAATAACGAGTGATTAAATTGACACTATTAGAATCCATATTCTCCTGTTGACCAGACTCCTTACTCCCACTGCTGGCTCGTAATAATAAACTCCTATTGTTACAAAGAGCTCTAGAGTACGCTCGTTTCACCACTGTTTTCTATTACTAGTTAGTAATCGCTCAGAGAAAGACCATAATTTATTTTTTTATCACACTCATGGAAGGTCAAATAGTTTGGAAGGAAACGTTTAGTTTTACACAAGACCACATTATTGGACTAGTTAAAGAGAAAACTCCATTTGCACTATTGGTTCCGGAATCAGATATTTCCACCGACTTCAATGATGCTTCCTGGGAATCAGTATTAAAATTGCAAAAGAAAAAAATGAGGACTGAGTTACATCGGCTGTCGCTTATAGAGTATATTAGCAGACAGCAGATTCCGCATGGTTTCCGTATGTATAAAGAACCACGCATGCCGAATATGGATTCAACCTTTTTGGAAAAATGGAATAGAATACTTAATAAGTGCTCTTTGGCTTTAATGGTGCTTATGGTGGATTTGACAAGAAGTGCTGTGGAGAAAATGTCTGAAGAAATAGAGACAATCCGAGGTAGTCTGAAGGATAAAAAACAGAAGAAAACTACACTAAAATCTGAAGAATTACAAAAGCAATTGGACACTTTACGACAGGATGTGATGTTGAAAAAAACAAAGAAGTTAAAGCGTGACCACGCTGATTATACAGTGGGATATATATATCCATGGATGAATTCCAATCGTAAATTGAGGAAATTTAAGAAACAAGTGACTTTTGATGATACTTCTGATGATAATAATTACACGGACTCCAGTAAATCTTCAAAAGATGATTTTTTAGAAGAGGGAGAGGACGACAAGAAGAAGAAGAAAAAAGATATGGGACGTGGAAATTTTCGGGATCGTCAAACTCCAAGATGGAAATGAAGAGAATTTTAAGACGAGAACGGCTCAAGTTTGGTGGTGAACATTTCCAGAAAAAATCTTTCCCTGGAATCAATTGAATTATTGAATAAAGGTTTATCCTTTGTTCCGACCCTTAGATTTGATCCGTTCCAGTTTCGTATTGACTTTGAAAGTCTTATAAGGAAGTTGATTTTAAAGCATTATTTCGTAGCATCACGAATAGTTAATGAGGATTTGCAGGTTGTATCAGAGGATCAAGTTATGCACCGGATAAAATTACCATTAAAGTCTACCTGGTCTCCTCCAGGTCCTTTGCATCTGGCTTTGGCGGTTTTTAAGGATTTAGTTTTGAAAGAAGTACAAAAGCTAGAAATATCTAGTAGAAAGCAATGTACTGTGTTAACGTATCGGGAGCAAAAAGCGCTAGAGGAACTGCAACATAGAACTGATATTGTAAGAAGACGAGCCAATAAAGGGGGAGCGGTGGTGTTGTTGAATAGAGAAGAATACATAGCCGAAGCACAGCAGCAGCTACAGGACCAGTTGACTTATAGAGTTTTGACAGTAGATCCTGGTCCTACTTTGCAAATGGAAATAAGAGAGATCACTCAGGGAGCTTTGTGCAATAAATTAATTAGTCAGAAAGAGTGTCAATATCTTAATGTGAGGACGTTAGTGACAGCAAAATTTTATACAGTTCCAAAAATTCATAAAAGCTTACAGAAACCTCCGGGGCGTCCAATAGTGTCTATCAAAGATACTATATTGGAACCTTTATCTACGTTTTTAGATTCTTATTTGCACCCATTACTAGTGGATATTCCATCATATGTGAAAGATACCACACGTTTTTTAAACATTCTGAATAATTTAGCGCAATGGGCGGCTCACAGACACAATATTGGTGACTTTGGATGTCATGTCCTTATACACCAGTATTCCTCAGTCAGCAGCATATCATGTAGTTAAACAGGTACTATGTCGATGGGGTGATCTTTCGGAGATGCAGATTACATTTTTATTGCGCTTGGCGAGATTGGCTATTTTTCAAAATTATTTTATATCTGAAGGGGTTTTGTATCAGCAGATATCAGGGGTGGCAATGGGGGCTACGTGTGCGCCCTCGATTGCTAATCTCTATATGGGTGAATTTGAAAATCGATGGATGTCACAGTCTCCATATGTCTCTAATGTAATAGCATGGAATCGCTATATAGATGATGTATTTATGCTCTGGAAGGGCACCGAAGAAAAGTTGATGTCTTTTATACAATGGTTAAATCAACGTGATTTGAATATACATTATACATATATATATATATATCACAGAGACACATTGGCATATTTAGATATAGTGATTCTGAGGGGAAAAGCAGGATGGTTGACATCAGTTTATCGAAAAAGTACTAACCGAGGCACGGTGGACTCGGCGCACCCTCCCATACCCCCCCCCCCCATGCCCCAATAAAACACACTACTCCAGTATTGGCATCAAACACCGGTCGCAGCTTTATTGACCTTAACAACTTGAACAACAATTCCAACAAAACCATTCCGCCTCCACCCCAACAGTAATGCCTCACCAGCCATGTGGGTAGCAAAGTGAGGTCATCGCTGTTGCCACAGCAGCGAGGCTACTGCTCATCCTACCACCCCTTTCTCCGGCTTCGCCATACTACTAGCAAAAGCCTCACCGGGGTTATCCGGGTCGGGGGTACCCCACCCCCGCCCAACTAATACCCATGGCTCCGGACCCCGGAAACCTCCAGGATCCCGCCACTCGCCACCCCCAGCTGCAACAACCCAAACCACCCCCACACCCTGCCCCCTGGGTGGGAGGGAGGGACGTCCGTTGTCTCGGGGCCCGCATCCACGAATGCGCGCCCCGAGCACAGACTCAGATGCTGGCTATCCCTCCCCCCAGTCAAGCCATGCTGATTGGCTCCCGCCGCTGTCACTTAGCCGCGGGAGCCAATCGCTTCAAAAAATGCTGCCAGCCACCAGCATTCCTCCGGCCCCCGCGGCCCGACGAGGGTGCCACGAGCCGCCGGCCCGGTTAATGTTGGCCGGCCAGGTAACGGGCCCTGCGGCCTCCTTTCTAACCGAGGCACGGCGGACTCGGCGCACCCTCCCATACCCCCCCCCATGCCCCAATAAAACACACTACTCCAGTATTGGCATCAAACACCGGTCGCAGCTTTATTGACCTTAACAACTTGAACAACAATTCCAACAAAACCATTCCGCCTCCACCCCAACAGTAATGCCTCACCAGCCATGTGGGTAGCAAAGTGAGGTCATCGCTGTTGCCACAGCAGCGAGGCTACTGCTCATCCTACCACCCCTTTCTCCGGCTTCGCCATACTACTAGCAAAAGCCTCACCGGGGTTATCCGGGTCGGGGGTACCCCACCCCCGCCCAACTAATACCCATGGCTCCGGACCCCGGAAACCTCCGGGATCCCGCCACCGGTTCAGGCGTTCTCCAACTCCTGAACCGCTCCCCCCCAAGCTGCGACCGATGTACCCCTGGGCAAGCTCTCGTTCCACGGCCTCCTGCCAATCATTAAGCAGCAAATCCATACCGACAGGGGATAAATGCACCCTGTCATCCCGGTACAGACCTGCACAAGAAACTTCAACCCAGGGATGCTGAATCTGAAAACCCCCATGCTCCACCACCCACCTCCCAATCTGGAGATTAATCTTAACTAATCCCCGGGACCACCGCCGCTGCTCCCAACAGGCAGGCCGTGGAATGATGTCCGACCATAACAACTGAACCCCCGGAAACATCAGCAAGACCTCCTGCAAATCGTGCTTGGCAGCCCGAATCAGCTGCTTACAAGTCCAGGAACTTAGGTCATTGCCCCCCAGATGAATCAGCATCCACTTCGGCCACTCCTGTGAACGCCCGCGATGCCGCAGCAAAGGCAGGAACTGCACCCAACACATTCCTCGAACGCCCAGCCATAGGATCGCCAGCTCACCCGGAGCCATGCCGAGATTGGGCCCCATCGGCCGCACCATCGCTCTCTGCTCCGCCCAATGCACAAAGGAGTGGCCGACCACCCAACAGGTCCCAGGACAGCGGCCCTCACCTGAAAAACAAAACAACAGTTAGTACCCCCCCCCAGACACCCGAACAGACCCCTCACAAACGCACATAGCCCCAAAAGGCCTGCGAAGCCCAATGACCAATCCTCTGAATCTCCACCTGAGGCAAACCCGCCGCGGCGGCACTGGTCACCGCTCCAATCCGAAAAGAGTGAGGAGCGAACCCAGCCGGGTCCATCCCGACCCGTGCCAAAGCCAAACGCATAACCGCCGTAAACTGAAAACGAGTCAACGGGCTGGCATCCGCGTGTAAAAACAAATTTCCTTCACCAGCGGGACGAATACCCAAGTACTCCCGCAGCAAGTACACCGGGCAAGTAAGGGGGTGACCCATAGCCCGTAACACCACGCACTGACCGCGCCCCTGCTGATCCGTCTTGGACCGCGCCAGCCACACGCGCAGTTCCCCGCCCCCCACAGAAACGTGCCGCCAACGCAAACCACACGCCACACGGCGGGAAGCCGCCACCAACTCACTGACGCGGAAAGCCACGAAAAAGGCCAGACTAAACACCGCCCGAAAAAGCTGCGTTTCATACACGGACGACGTGACCCCCGGCAGTGCCCCGGATAGCTGAACCAACAGCTCATGGGTAATAGGCCTGCGAGCATCCCGGTGCGGAGGCTGAGAACGCCCCCACCCTAGCAATAACCGCCGAGCCAAACCCCCCGCCCCCATGCCCCCCCAGCCCACTGCCCGCGCGAAAAAGTAAAACCCCGCCAGGTTCGCCCGTACAGTCGCGTGTGACCGACCGCAAGCCTTTGCCGCGACTACATATTCTGCCAATAAATGATCGGGAACCCAGCCCTCCTGCCACCCCCGAGTCACCAGAAAGCTGACCACGTCGTCACTGCCCCGCTGATATTTCTTCCAAGTTCCCGGGGCCACCGAACGCTGCAGCAGCTCTGTCATCTCCACCGGCCAAGCTGCCATAAGGACTCTGGGACCCGCGCGCCGTCTCTGTCTGCCGCTGGAGCCAAAAGCCGGAACTGATCCCACTTAAAACGAGAAAGAGCATCGGCAATACCGTTAGTACATCCCGGAATATGCCGCGCCCTTATCACCACGTTCAACCGCAGGCAGGCCAGTACCACCGCCCGCATCAAAGACGCCACCTGCAAACAACACGGCGTATACTGATTGACCACGCTAACCACCGCCGCATTGTCACAGAACCACACCACCCTACGATTACGCAGGCGATCCGGCCAAAGCTCCAAAACCACCAAAATGGGGAACAGCTCCAAAAATGTGATGTTGGACGTAAGCCCCTCGTCCCGCCAGGACTGCGGCCAAGCCGCCGCACACCACGCCCCCCCAAAGTAAATGCCCAATCCCCCACTGCCCGCAGCGTCCGTAAATAGCTGTAAGTCAGCAGAAGAAATGGCGGACTCCATCAAAACGGACGTGCCATTAAAATCCTGCAAGAAAACGTCCCAGACGCCCAGATCAGCCCGAAGACTCCGCGTCACCCGGATCCTATGATAAGACTGCGTCGCCCCCTCTCGTAGCTGCCGCCAACCGACGCAAAAATACCCTGCCCATAGGTATAACCCTGCAAGCAAAATTCAAAGAACCGACTAAGGCCTGCAACTCCCGCAAGGTAAGCTTACGCGCCCCTTGCGCATTGGCGACCAGGACACGCAGACGCCGAATCTTTGCCTCCGGCAGGCGGGCCACCATGGCCACTGTGTCCAGCTGAATCCCCAAGAAAGTGATGCACGTACTCGGGCCCTCAGTTTTCCCTTCCGCCAGCGGCACACCCCACTCCCGGGCTAAAGCTATAAACCCATCCAACAAGGCCCTGCACTGCTCGGAGTGCGCCTCCCCGGCGAATAAGAAATCATCCAAGTAGTGCACTACGTGCGCGGAACCCACCCTCCTGGTCAACGCCCAATGCAAGAAGGTGCTAAACATCTCGAAGTACGCGCAGGAAATCGAACAACCCATCGGCATACATTTGTCAAAATACCAACCCCCTTCAAAATAAAACCCCAGTAAAGAGAACGCCGACGGATGCACCGGCAGCAGCCGAAAGGCCGATTCGATATCCACTTTCGCCAATAAACACCCAGCCCCGCAACGGCGCACCACCGCGACTGCCGCATCAAAGGATGCATAGCGCACTGAACACCAATGCTGAGGAATCCTATCATTCACCGAAGATCCCGCTGGAAAGGACAAGTTGTGAATCAGCCGATATTTACCCGGTTCCTTCTTCGGCACCACTCCCAACGGGGACACCACCAGATTCGGAAAGGGCCGGCAGGAAAAGGGGCCAGCAACACGGCCCAGAGCACACTCGGACCGCAACTTAGCACGGACCACTTGCGGCATTCGACGCACCGAAGCCGCATTGCCCGACCGCCCACTCACCCCCTCGCCCACCACGGGAATATGAAAACCGTCCCGAAACCCCTTCCCCAGGATCTCCCTAGCCCGACGCCGCGGATAACGCTGAAGCCACGGGAGTAAAGCTTCGAGCCGAATCGGAGTGGAAGCCCGCTCCCACGCGTCCCCCCTACTTGGGAGCTGCAACGGAAGGGAAGACCCGCTTGGAGCACTTAAGGGCCGAATGCCCCGCTCCGCACATGGAACAGGCGTGCCTAAATTTACAATCGGGAAAGGGACACGACGATCTGTTGAATCTCCAGCAGAGATCTCCCGCCCCCTCACCTCCTGCCTTCGGAGCCCCGGACGCTCCCTCACGAAAGGGCCGCCTCCTACCCACCACGCCGGCCCCAACAACCTTCTGCACGCCAACCCCACCCGCACCCCCCGCCCGTACAGCCATCTGCGTTAACCACAAGCTAATGTCCTGATTCCCCCAGGACAGCAACTTGTTCTCTTCCATCTTATCCCTAAATTTCTCGTCATAGTTGAGCCAAGCCCAACCTTCATGTGTCTGTGCGGCTTCCAAAATCGAATCCGCATATGCAAGCAACATCCCGTACTGCTCTGGATGCTCGTGGCCCCACACGCTAGCTAATCTCAAAAATGCCCTAGCCCAATTCAGAACAGTACGAGACACGCGCTTGACCCTCCCCGCCTTCTCGTCCTCCTTCCTCTTTTTACGGCTCTCACCCGACCGCCGCCGCCCCTCCAACAAGCGGAAGATATCGATATACTTCCTCTTCCGAATCTTCCTGCGCATCGCCCGCGGAACCCCCTCCCACAGCTCTGAAAAAGACGCTAGCGTCGGCACCGCCCCGCGCCCTTCAGCCCCCGGAGTAACGGGACCCCGCACCCGATCCCGCGAATCCCCACTCGAAGAATCCGAAGACGACCTACTGGACGAAGAAGACGACAACTCGCCCCGATGACGCCGACGACACGCGTGCTTACGCTTTCTCCGAACCTTCCCCCCGATGCCGACGCCCAAATCCCCCCCCTCCCCACCCCCGGCTGACAACTCACCTGAGGGTAACACTCCATCGCCGCCGTCCACGGCATTCGCCGGCTGTTCCGTAGCGACCTCAGCGATCCGGGATGTCGGCGGGTCCTCCGCACGCCTGCCGCCCACCGCCGTCGGGACTATGGACGTCCCGCCGTCCGCCATCCAAGGACCGGCCACCGACATTCCCCCGGGTGGAGGCCACGCCATCACAGCCTGTGGAGGAAGATAAGAGAACACAGGGGAAGGGGAGAGGGGGCCCCCCGCCCACGCGGGCACCCAAGCCCCAAGCCAATCCGCTCGGGAAGTACCTTGCCCCCCACCCCTCCAAAAATCCCATGCTGCAGTCCCACTGGGGGCAGGATACCCCCCTTGCCCACTATCCCCACCCCCTCCGCCCTGCCCAAAACTACTACCCATGAAAGGAGGGGAAGCACCACCCATGCACCCCCCCCGTTTCACCACCCCACCCAGCCGACGGCCCCTGCCCCCCAGCCATAGCCAAATTCCAGGGATAAAGCCCTCCCACCGGTGACTCAGCCACCACCGCTCCACTCCCGGCCCCCCCAGGAGCCACAACATCAGCCCCAACCCTACCCCCCGAGGGGGGAACTGCATTGGCGCCCCTCCGCCCCCCAGCTCTCCCCCGCCGAGCCTCACTGCCCAGGGGTACCCCCCCAGAGGCCGCACTATTCCCCCGTCTGGCTCCCCTGCTCCTACCACGTGCGCCGGACATCGCACGGGTCACACCCCCAGAGCCCCGAGAAACTCGCCCAGCCCCCCCCCTAGAATCCCCCCTGCCCTTCGGCCCTCGTGCAGGCATCTTGAGCCGCGCTAAACCCCACTCACAAAATCCCGATGCGATAACACCACAGGGTCCGCAGCTCCCGGAACCAATCGCCGCCAAAACAGTGCGCACCACCGCAATGCTGCAGGAACTCCCCAAGTGAAGAACAGAAGACCGCCGGGCACCGCAAAACCGCAGAAGCCAGCGAGCAGGAGACGTCAACGTCCGTTGTCTCGGGGACGCATCCATGAATGCGCGCCCCGAGCACAGACTCAGATGCTGGCTATCCCTCCCCCCAGTCAAGCCGTGCTGATTGGCTCCCGCCGCTGTCACTTAGCCGCGGGAGCCAATCGCTTCAAAAAATGCTGCCAGCCACCAGCATTCTTCCGGCCCCCGCGGCCCGACGAGGGTGCCACGAGCCGCCGGCCCGGTTAATGTTGGCCGGCCAGGTAACGGGCCCTGCGGCCTCCTTTCTGATCGCAATACATTTCTGCATTTTAAAAGTACACATCCTACACAGTTGAAAGAGAGTCTTCCCTTCTCCCAGTTCTTACGATATAGACGGAATTGTTCAGATGATGATGACTTTAAAAATCTGTCAAAGTATTCATCAAGTAACTGTAGAGCAAGAGGTTACCCGAAAACAGTGGTGAAACGAGCGTACTCTAGAGCTCTTTATAACAATAGGAATTTATTATTACGAGCCGGCAGTGGGAGTAAGGAGTCTGGTCAACAGGAGAATATGGATTCTAATAGTGTCAATTTAATCATTCCCCATTGAGTTCAGGGATTCAGAAAATTAAAAAAAACCATAGTAATATAGAAGTTGTCCCTGGATTGATAGGTAAAAAGATACGAAGCGTATGGCAGTGTAATCGTAACTTGAAGGAACAGCTTAGCCCGACAGTATTGCCACCTGCAGTTCCACCAGTAGCTGTGTTAGGGGTTGAGAAGGGCCATAGGAAGTGTGGGCATTTCACCATATGTGATATTACCATAGAACTTGCTGTTTTTCGCACAAATTCAGAGGTCATACTACATGTGCATCTCTGAATGTGCTGTATGTTATCCAATGCCCATGTCCGTTAATTTATGTAGGTAAGATGATACGCCCGTTTAAAATCAGAATGGGGAAACATAGGAGTCGTCTGAATTGCAGAGTTAAAGAGGCACCATTGGTACAACATTGTATACTAAAGGGTCATATTTTAGAACAGTTGAGGTGCTTCTGTATTGACCAGATTGAGGCAGGTATGATGGGGAAATCGTTAGAACAAACTCTTTTGGTTTGAGAGCAAAAGTGGATTTTCAACTTTATAATGCCTATGGGGCTTAATGCCGCTATTAATTGGTCTTCTTGTATATAACAAGTAAAGGAAACGGGGGGGAGGGGGGTCACACATGAGGTGGGTGACCACGCCAGATTTGGTTGGCAGTCGGGCCCTTGCGGTGTTTTTGGGGCACTTTTGGAATTTTTCAGAGATCCCTGGGGAGAGTGATGACGACTGACGTTGGGAGGGGATACTACCAATAGGATAGCAATGAGAGGTCTTTTAATTACCAGATGTGATTAGTAGTTCGCATGTTTGGCGTTTTTGGGAGTGTGAAGAATGGTATTGGGATTTACCGTATGAGTTTAAGATAACTTCCCTGAGAAACGTGTGCAGCATCGTTCTTATTTGTGGCAGGTGTTTTGTTAGTATGGTTAGAAAATAGCGTAGATTGGAATTTAGCTGATGTAAGTGGTTTTTGAAATGTGGTTTGTTTTATTTTATTTTATCACAAAACAGAACCAAACCCGAATCAAAATTATAATACCCCTATCTAATATATCTTTTTGTTGGAACAGGCTGGAGGCGACTGAAAGGAATTTTGATTCGGGTTTGGTTCTGTTTTGTGATAGTATATTGTTACCGAACCAGGGGATTCTTTTTACCTTTTGTTATTTTATTTTATAGCAAAAAAAAATAGAAAACACTGATCCCCTGATGAAACAGTAATGGTGAAACGCTAGTGCAGCGTCCGGGGAAGGCGTTGGCATCTGAAAGCGTGAGGGAGCACGAAGAAACAGTTTAAGATATGAAGCTAAGTATTCCCCAATGGTTGGACCTCGGACTGTTAGTGAAAATATTGAATTAAAGCACTGATAGTATTATTTTTTGAAAAACGAGGAATGAGGGAATAGCTCTATCCACTTTCTTAATCACTGGATATTTTTCGCAGAAAGGTCGTTGATGCTAGCTATCAGGCACTGATGCTGGATGCACTGAAAGTCCGAAAATGCATGCCATAAAAGTCTGAGACCTTCAGCGGATTTCAATTTCAATTTGGATGCTTGGAGAGGCCACAAGAGATAATAAAATGGAGCTTTAAGTTTCATATTGATAATAGTGAGCGTATTGGGGGTTTCTGTTACCATTTGACTTTGGCATAATGGAAAAACCAGCTAGTGGTTTTAAGAAATGTTCTAAGTGTTGCGGTAATAAGACCTAAAAGCAGGCACAAAAGAGACTAGCAAATATTCTTCAGGTGAAACCCCTTTATGGGGCTAATAAAGGGGTTTCACCTAAAGAATATTCGCCAGTCTCTTTTCTGCCTGCTTCTTGGTCTTATTTTGTAGTGTGCAGGTACTTACCACTCTCCTTGGTCACTCTATGTGGCGGTACCATCTCGGCTACCAACACCCACAACTGGTGTCTAAAGTGCCTTGGGCCCGATCACCAGCCTTCAATGTCCTTTGTGTAGGAAGATGACAAAGAGAGGCCTGCAGAATCAAGCTGCAAAGTTAGGCACACTCTTTGCCTCAGACGCAGTGTCTTTAGCATCGACATCATCAAGGGCATCATCTTCCTCTTATGAATCTCAGGTTATCAAAACATAAGTGTTTGAAGACACACCTATCCCCCAAGGGTAGATCTCTTTCTAAGAATTGAGATGTCTTGAGCGTTGCCCTAAAGGTGGATCAACCAGTCAAACTACCCCGGCGGGAGACCTTTCCTCCAAAGCCATCGAGGGGACCCAGGATGCTCCCGAGGCCTCCACCTCTGAAGAACTCCTGGTACCATTCTCTGGGACGGTAGCCCGCATGTCCGATACTAACACCCAAACATCAGCAGGCTCTATGGATCAATGTATCCTCGCCATTGAGCGCAACTTGGCGGCTCTACTAGCAGCGTCAGTTCCGATCAAACCCATAATGGCGGTACCTCTTTGCTGCCACTTTCGGATCTTGACTCACTTATTTATTTATTTATTTAACAGTCTTTATATACCGTCTTTCTACAAGTCAAGACGGTTTACATGAAACAATATAGTACAGTGTATTACAACTGTTTACAAGGAACAAGGAAACAAATAGGTAATATAAATAGATAACAAGTAACAATTAACTATGATACAGATAATATGTACAAATGTGGCGGTAGAACTTACTACCATGATCGAGGATTGAGAACAATGTCGCGGCTCCGCTGCTAACGGATCTCCTTTGATCTCCTTTGTGTTTCCTTACCATTCCACCTAGATGTATCCCATGTCTACAGCTACTGTGTTGTCTGTCTTGACTAGATTGTAAGCTCTGATGAGCAGGGACCATCTTTTACATGTGTCTGTGCAGCGCTGCATACATCTTGTAGCGCTATACAAATGTTCAGTAGTAGTAGTAGTAGTAGTGATACCCTCAGCTAACTACAATAGCCATCCTAATCCTTCCCTCATGGGCACATTTATTTTTATTTATTTATTTGAACAGTTTTTCTATACTGCCCCTTTCTATGATCAGTGGTGGTTTACATCGAACAAATGCAAGTTACATAGAACAGTGTAGTGAACTAATTTACATAACTATTTACAAACCATCTGTCCACACATGTCATAGTATGGTGGAAGATGGTTAACATAGGAGGCTCATAGGAGGCTTATCAACAAACTCAGTAGCTTGGGGATGGGTCCCAAGATGGTAAACTGGATTAGAAATTGGCTGACTGACAGACGACAGAAGGTGATTGTACATGGAGCTCACTCGGATGAGAGGAAGGTGATTAGCGGGGTGCCCCAGGGTTCGGTCCTGGGCCCGGCACTGTTCAATGTATTTGTGAGTGATATTGCTGAAGGACTGAATGGAAAAGTCTGTCTTTTTGCAGACGACACAAAAATTTGCAACAGAGTGGACTCCCCTGAGGGAGTGGTTAACATGAAGAAAGATCTACAAAAGCTGGAAGACTGGTCTAAAGCTTGGCAACTACGATTTAATGCGAAAAAGTGCAGTGTCATGCACTTGGGTAGCAGAAATCCAAGAGAAATGTACAAGATAGGGGGAGAAAGGTTGGTATGCACAGTTCAGGAAAAAGACCTTGGTGTGATTATCTCTGCTGATCTCAAGGTGGCAAAACAGTGCGACAAGGCGGTGGCAAAAGCCAGGAGGATGTTGGGCTGCATACAAAGAGGGATTACCAGCAGAAAAGAAGAGGTACTTATGCCACTGTATAGGTCACTGGTGAGGCCTCACTTGGAATACTGCGTTCAGTTTTGGAGACCATATCTTGCAAAGGATGTAAAAAGACTGGAGACTGTTCAGAGGAAGGCGACCAAAATGATTTGGAGCCTGCGTCAGAAGCCTTATGAGAAGAGACTTGAAGACCTAAATATGTATACCTTGGAGGAAAGGAGGCACAGGGGAGATATGATTCAGACCTTTAAATACTTAAAGAGAAATGATGAACAAACAAACCTCTTCCAGAGACGGGGAACCTGTAAAACTAGAGGGCATAACATGAAACTGCAAGGGGGTAAATTGAAAGGCAATGTCAGGAAATATTTTTTCACTGAAAGGGTGGTGGATGCTTGGAATGCCCTCCCGATGGAAGTGGTAGGGGCGAACACGGTGACGGAATTCAAAAAGGCATGGGACAAACACAGAGGATCCCTTTACAGAAATAGGAAAAAAAAAACAAAATAAACGGTACCATCTAACTTCCAAACCATCTAACTTCCGAACCATATAACGTCTCAACAAATAGGGGTGTCCTATATGGAGTGGTGGGTTTACCCCTGAACAAGGATATGGAGAGGGGTGGCCTGCGCGGAGCGACAGGTGCACCTACTCTTGCCATCTCGCTGGGCAGACTGGATGGACCATGCTGGTCTTTATCTGCCGTCAACTACTATGTTACTATGTTACTATATGTTACTATGTAACATTTAACTGTTTACATAGTAGCTCAGCAGTGATACCAGTTATGAAGGTACAATAATGTATGCTAGGTAGATACGGAGAAGGGAGCTGGATCAGATGGGAAGGATTACATGGAGGAGTAAATATTAGTATTGTTGCAGATGAAGTTATCGTATTCAGAGAATAATAAAGTCTTTAGTTCCTTACGGAATGTCTGTAGGTCTTTTATCTGATAGGGTCTGGAAGGAAATTCCAAAGAGTAGGTGCAGTATATGTGAAGGCTCTATTACTGGTAGTTTGTTTTATTTTATTTATTTATTTATTTATTTAACAGGTTTTATATACTGCTTTATCATTTCACTTGGTTTGCAGCTTGTCGTGCTGTGAGGGCTTGTGTGCATCAGTGATGCTGAGAGCTAAACTATCGGTAGTTTAACTACTGGCAGGGTCTCCCAAGATGGACAGGTCTCAGCTGAGATGCCAGACCAAGACAAACCACCCATCTGGGCAGCAGCAGAATGGGATAGTGTTGACGGCAGAGGATCACATTTCTGTGACAACGGCAACAACACCAAACTTAAACTGCGCGGAAGAAAGGCCCGGCAATCTACTTCTGTATCTTGCCATGAAAACCCAATGGATAGTTACAACAAAACAAATTGTGCTGTAGTGCTGGAAGATGAGACTCCCAGGTTGGAAGGCACTCAACTAGCTACTGGGGAAGAGCTGAAGACTTTTCAGAGTAAAGCCAGCATTTATGATGTGGTTGGATCAAAGCCATCGGGACGTCTGACTGCTGATGTAGCTGCGCATGAAATGAGAGTCAGAAGCTGTAAAGATGTCTTACACATTGGAACATGGAACGTACGAAGCATGAACCAAGGGAAGTTGGAGGTGGTCAAGAATGAAATGGAACGTGTACAACTTGATCTGTTGGGTGTCAGCGAACTGAAATGGACTGGCATCGGGCACTTTGCATCAGATGATCACATGGTCTACTATGCTGGAAATGAAAGACAAAGAAGAAATGGTGTTGCATTTATAATAAAGAAGAAACTTGCAAGAACTGTAATGAAATACAGTGCAGTCAGCGAACGCTTAATCTCTATTCGTCTACGAGGAATGCCTATCAGCACAACTATAATTCAAGTATCTGCCCCAACAACAGCTGCAGAAGAGAATGAAATTGAAGAGTTCTATGAACAAGTACAAGCTAAAATTGACAGAACATGCAAACAGGATATCCTGATAGTCATGGGTGATTGGAACGCAAAGGTTGGCAACAAAGAAGAAGACAAAGTAGTTGGAAAATATGGACTTGGCAACAGAAATGAAGCTGGAGAAAGACTGATAGAATTCTGCAAGACCAACGATCTATTCATCTCAAACACCTTCTTCCAGCAACACAAGCGGCAACTGTACACATGGACTTCACCCAATGGATTGTATAAAAATCAAATTGATTACATCTGTGGAAGTCAACGATGGAAAAGCTCTATAACATCAACAAAGACAAAACCTGGAGCTGACTGTGGTACAGATCATCAACTACTAGTATGCAAACTCAAGCTAAAGCTGAAAAAGAGCAAACCACTCATGAATGCAGCAAAATATGACCTTGAGAATATACCACTGGAATTTAAAGACTGCCTGCAAAATCGATTTGCTGCTTTAGATACAAATGATAGAGTTCCAGAAGAGTTATGGAATGACATCAAGAAGGTTGTGTTGGAAGAAAGCAAGAAGTCTCTACAAAAGGTAAAAAAAAAAAAAACGGCCAAAATGGATGACGGAAGAAACTCTGAAAATTGCCCAGAAACGCAGAGAAGCTAAAGCCAGAGGAGAAAGAAAGACAATCACAGAACTCAACAGAGATTTCCAACTTGCAGCAAGACAGGACAAGGAAAAGTACTACAATGACGCATGCAAGGAAATAGAAGCAGAAACTATTAGAGGAAGAACAAGATCAGCTTTCCTAAAGCTACGAGAGTTAAAGAAAAGGTTCCAGCCTCGAATTGGAATGTTACAAGATGCTCAAGGTTCTATGTTGAATGATGCTGAGAAGATCAAGAAAAGATGGAAGGAATATACAGAGTTTTTATATGATAAAGATCAAGTGGACCAATAGCCGTTTCAACCTGTACCTTATGATCCGGAACCATTGGTGATGAAAGAAGAAGTTGAAGCAGCATTGAAAGCCTTATCAAAGAACAAAGCACCAGGCATTGATTGCATTCCCATAAAAGTATTACAGCAATCTGATGCAGCTGTTACCGTACTTACAAGGCTCTGCCAAGAAATATGGAAGACAGCATCATGGCCAACTGACTGTAAAAGATCTGTGTTTATACCAATACTAAAGAAAGGTGATCCAACTGACTGTGGAAATTATCGCACAATCACTCTGATCCCACATGCCAGCAAGATTCTACTGAAGATTATTCAAAAGAGACTACAATCATACCTGGAACAAGAACTACCTGAAGTGCAAGCAGGGTTCAGAAAAGGGCGAGGAACGAGAGACATCATTGCGGATGTGAGATGGATCCTTGAAAAGACTAAAGAATACCAAAAGGATATCTATTTGTGCTTTATCGACTATAGCAAAGCTTTTGACTGTGTAAACCATGAGAAACTCTGGGCCACATTAAGAAGCATGGGTATACCAGAACACCTGATTGTTCTCTTGCACAATCTGTACATTGATCAAGAAGCAACAGTTCGAATGGAACAAGGAGAAACACAATGGTTTAAAATAAGCAAAGGTGTAAGACAAGGCTGCATACTTTCCCCCTACCTGTTTAATTTATATGCAGAACATATCATCAGAGAAGCAGGAATGTATGAAGACAACAGAGGTGTGAAGATTGGTGGAAGACTCATCAACAACCTTCGCTATGCTGATGATACCACATTACTGGCGGAAAGTGAAGATGATCTGAAACATTTGCTTCTCACAATCAAAGAACATAGTCTCAAAATGGGCCTGCACCTTAATGTAAAGAAGACAAAGATCATGACAACTGGCATAATCAACAGGTTCATCGGTGAAGGAGAAGAAATTGAAATCGTTAATAACTTTAACCTACTTGGATCAACTATCAATAAAGAAGCAACAAGCAGTCAAGAAATCAGACGATGCATTGCTCTTGGCAGAATGGCTATGAAAGACCTAGATAAGATTCTGAAGAGCAGAAATGTCTCTCTCCATACAAAGATTCGACTTATTCAAGCCATGGTATTTTCAATAACATCATATAGATGTGAAAGCTGGACAGTGAAAAAGATAGACAGGAAGAAAATTGATGCCTTTGAATTATGGTGCTGGCGGCGAATACTGTGTATACCATGGACTGCCCGAAGAACAAACAAGTCTGTACTAGAGGAGATCAAACCTAAGCTTTCTTTAGAAGCTCAGATGACAAGACGTCGACTTTCATACTTTGGACACATCATGCGGAGAGAGAGATCATTAGAGAAAGACATCATGCTTGGCAAGATAGAAGGTCAACGCAAAAGAGGAAGGCCAGCAATGAGATGGATCGATACAATAACAGCAGCTATGGGTACCAGTCTGTCAACAATGAGCCGCCTGACTGAAGACCAAACACAATTTAGGATAGCTATCCAGAGGGTCGCCATGAGTCGACTCCGACTCGACGGCACTTAACAACAACAACAACATCATTTCAATCAAAGTGGTTTACATTGAAACTTAAACTTGGTAATGTACATTAAACAGGGACATTGATAACTTTGACTTTTCTGAGGCAATGGAGGGTTAAGTGACTTGCCCAAGGCCACAAGGAGAGCTAGTGGGAATTGAACTCTGGCCTCTGGGTTCCCAAGCCAGTGTTCTTAACCATTAGGCCACTCCACCATTCCAGCCTTATGAATTGAGGGTGGTATTGAGAGAAGATTCTGGTTACTTTTTCTCCTGCTCCTAACATCTGTTTGGGTGTCACTCTTAGTTGTAAGGAAGGAGGGGGAGATGTTATTAAGCAGTTTAAATGTAATAACTATTATTTTGTACTTCATCCTGCTTGCTATCGGTAGCCATTGAAGGTTATATAGTATTGGTGTAATGTGATCTGATAGATTTGCCTTATTAATAATCCTTATCGAAATCACCAATCCCCGGTTCGGTAAATATAAAATCCAAACTGTAAGAACCAAACCTAAAAATAAACCCCTTACTTAAAATCCCATTTTTTTGTCGGAAGAGGCTGGAGGCGACTGGAATGGAAACCCAGTCACACCAGACAACCTGTTCCCTTTTAATTATGTAAGCGAAAACGCTGTACTTAGCTTTAGAAATGTCCAGTGAAGTTTGTGCACTTCAGAAAATTCAACTTCTTCTTGTAAGCGGCCAGATAGCAACCACGACGTACGTTTCGGGCCCAAGGCCCTGTTTCAAGTGTTCATGCTTCTTCCAATATACCGCTAAACCGAACATTAAAATCCTTCACACCCCACTGATTAATAAAGGGAAAAGTCATTTTTCATTGGCTAACACGAGTTGCTCATCAAATGGAAGCTCCAATCAACTAAATGGGAGACCCCATTGTCATTGGGGAATCCCTTAGTATCATGGATGACGTCAAAGCAGGCTAAACCACTCAACCTCTTTGTTCAACCCTAAAGGGTGGACAGCTTGAAATTCATAAATAAGTTGCTGTTCACGTCTCTGCAACGCAAGAAGTCTGTTACCTCCCCGAGGGTTCGGGGGTATAAAATCTAATACCGTCCAAATGAAATCTGAATGGAATTGATGATTTAATAACTCGCAGTGCTCAACTAAAGGTGCCGATAAAACCTTCTGCCGGATCCGAGAGGCATGTTCGCTTAACCGTACCTTAACTTTCCGAGATGTCCTACCTATATATATCAAGGGGCAAGTACATTGCAAGGCATAGACTACATAGGTTGAATCACATGATGTCAACCACCTATGTTGATAAATCACCCCCGTATTAGGGTGAATCCATTCTAATCCGGTCTGAGCTGTTTTACACCAACTGCAGGTAGAACATGTAGTATGCCCCCTGTTAGTAGGATCGAATAATAAAGGACGATCAGGAAGTGTAGCAGAATGGACCAACCGATCCCTTAGGTTCGGGCCCCTAGAAAAAGCGATCCGGAGTGGTTTCTGAAAACATGGGTGCAAACCTAAAACTGCCCAATG
Source organism: Ichthyophis bannanicus (assembly GCA_033557465.1). Taxonomy (NCBI): domain Eukaryota; kingdom Metazoa; phylum Chordata; class Amphibia; order Gymnophiona; family Ichthyophiidae; genus Ichthyophis; species Ichthyophis bannanicus. Next base: position 290,178,532 of record CM066043.1, read on the forward strand.
CTTCCGAAGTATGGCTACTATTGATGAACTGAGAGTAGTATATGGTAATGTGCCAATAATAAAGTCCTGATCATCAGATCGTATCTGTGTCGGCACAGTATAGTCCCCTAAGAGCCTTGAAACATGCTGTTGCAGTAATCAAAGTGAGGAGTGATTAGGGCTTGGACTACTGTTCTGAAATAGTTTGATTCTTGGAGGGGTCTGAGGTGCTGGATTATTCTTTGTAAAATATGGTTCTAGCAGTTTGTTTTATTTGAACTGACATATTGAGGGATCTATCTATCTATCTTGGTCCAACTCCCTGGTCACCCAGTTAAAGAAATCTGTAAGATTTGTCTGACAAGACCTGCCTCTGGTGAATCCATATTGCCTCACATCCTGCAATCCATTGGACTCCAGAAACCTCACTATTCTCTCCTTTAGTAGCCTTTCCAATTATTATTCCAAGGTATTTTACCTCATTTTTTACTTGGATAGTGGTGTGTCATATCTTAAATGTTGGAAGGGTGTGGGGTGAAGTTTTGGTTTCTAGTTGTAAAAAGAATTTCTGTTTTGTTTTGTTTTTAATTTATGTGGAGGTTGTTTGCATTTAGCCAAGATTCTACTTCTTGTAGGCAATCAGTAGTGATGTGATATGTTTTTTATATCTACTGGTGCATATACCATAATATCATCTGCATAGATGTGGTACCTGTTTTGATGTTTTTTGAAGATTACACATAATGGTTGAAGATGCAGATAAAGCCAAGCCTTGGGTAATCCCCTGTTCTTGAGGGAAAGTGGTAGATGATTCATGATTTATTTTTACATATTGAAAACGGTTGGAGATGTATGATTTGAACCATGTTAATGTTGTTCCTGTTATACCTATTTGATCTAATCTTGTCAGGAGGTTATTATGATTAATGCTATAAAAGGCAGAAGTGATATCTAGGAAGACCAGAATAAAGGCTTGGTTTGCATTTTCTATGCCACAGATGTGGCCCTGGAGACACATCCTTGGAGGATAGGTCCTAGCTACAGGATCACTTCCTGCCACATCAAGGTGATGCTGCCCTTTCACTTGATCTCTCTCATCCATGGCAACAGAAAGGCTGCCAGACTGGAGGTGGGACTTCAGTACTACGTCCCTGTTGGTCTTGTCTATATATCTTTTTGTCTTCCTTAGCTCCTCCAAGTCTGCTACTCTAGGCTCCAGAGATCGGATTTGTTCCCTGAGAGCAAGGAGCTGCTTGCACCTAGTACACATGTAAGACCTCTTACCATCTGGGAGAAAATTGTAGATGTGACACTCAATACAAAAGACTGGAAAGCCCCCATCTCACTGCTGGACTGCTGTCTGAATCTTAATTTTAAGGATTTTTTTAGATATTTAAGCTGTTTACTTGCTTAAAATTGCTAAGGATACTTATACCAATACAACTATACCTAATAAGTTAAAGGGCTTAGTTCACCTCAAGATTAATTTTGGGGTTTGAATTAATTCCTGATGAGGATAACCAGCCAAACCTGAAAGTGAATTTGACCACCTCTTATCCTTTAATAGGTTCTAGAATCTGGAGCTCTACATGATGGCTGCTTGAAACTGTTACTCTGTGGATCTTCATCCTTCCACCCCCTATTTATTATTATTTTAATCTTGCTTTACTGACTTTCACATTATGTCTTGAATCTAAGCCATGGCTGATAAAGCTGAAGTTCAAATCTTTCCCCCTGGCTCAAAACGACAGAAGAAGGGTCCTACAACTGTTAAAACTGAAGGTCATAAGGATTTGGTTCTACAAGAAGTTCGCAATCTCAGATCATTAATTGAATAGCACATAGAGGTCTCCGTTAACATCAGAAAGGATATAGAACAACTATCAGTTCAAATGAATTCATCTCAACTTTGGATTTCTGCTCTAGAAGATCAGGTGCATAAAGACACTGTTTTAATTACTTCCACTACTGCTGCAATTAAGAGAGTGCAGCAGGAGTTAGAAGACGTGATAAGTTTTAATAAGAGACTAAATATTTGTCTACTCGGTCTGCCAGAGGGAAAAGAGGGGGATAATTTGTTGTGATATATCTCAAAGTTTTTTAAGCCGTTTGAGCATCAATTCAAACCACCATTTGCAATTCATTGGCTTATTGTTCTCCCTGGTTTCAGGTCCCTCAACAGTTTCCATGGTCTATTGTTCTCCAACTGAATCGCTTTACACATGTGCTCCAGTTATTATCTCTACCGAAAAAAAATCCTGACCTTTTCAAGATTAATGAAAGAAGATTAAGTCTAGTACCTGATCTCTCTAGCGAAACTGTCCTGCGTAGAAAAGAATTCCTCCAACACAGGCAATCATTAAAGATCGGTGCCCAATTTGGACTATTTTATCCTGTAAAAATGAGTTACCTTCAGGGATCGCAGCCAAGGTTTTTCAGAGCCAGATGAACTTCAAAGATTTATAGACTCAATTAAAATGACCTAATTGTCGAATCTTGCAGCCATCATTTCTGTAACATGTTTTCTTGATCTCTGTGAGCCTCCAATATAGGGGGATCGGTGTGGTGGCTGTCTTGACTGCAGCACTAGTTGCAGGCATTGGGTTGTCTAGGTTGCAGTCTCTCTACTTGCTCGGGTTCAGGGGTCTGCTCAGTGGTTCAGGCTAATTCATTACTCCTCATGATTATCTCCGTATGGCAAACATATCCCAGTTCAGCAAAGTTGTTCACTAAATGTTTTTTGCAAATGCACTCTATAGCATGGCTTGGGGTACAACTCGTCACATGCAGTGCCTACGGCTGGTATGACTTCCTGTTCCGGAGCAGACAAATATGGAGGAATGAAATGGGAGTGAATGGCTTATGTTCCACGGCAGTCCTCTAGTGGAGGCTTGTGGGGATATCTGTGGCTAGGGGATATAGTGCCGGGCTGATCACTGTGGTTGAGGCATCCACTGAACACCGATCATTCTTGTCCAGGTGTTTCATTGTATTTCATTTCACCTTTGATCTTTTCCGGGGCCCATGTGGTACTTATGAGCTGATTTAACTTAACTTTCTATGATTGAACTTCTAATGTTCTGTTTGTTTGTTTTTTTAACTGTGAGGACTATGATTTGTTTTTACTTTTCAAATCGATCTTGTTGAAATGTAGCGTTGCAAGATTCAGTGTGATGGGATGTTAGGTCATCAGTTTCAACAGTTTAATACACAAACGTTTCTGTGATTCTTCAAGCCTTTTGTTTAATATAGCAGCATGGTTAGCTGAAAACTTCCCTATGAACAAATTTACCAGTCAAGATGCTGTGGTGTGTCAGGGCTCAGTAGCTGAACCACAATGCTAAATTAATTCCATGATTGCTAAGCACTACATCACTGGTCTGCAAGTTGATATGATATTATTCAGGAGTTCATTAGTTATTGGTAGATATTATTGGTTCGCTTACCACTGTTATCTTAGAGCCTGTAAGAGCAAATGAGCATTGCTTCACTCATATTTAATGTTAACTTTTTCATTGCCAAAAACGTATTATAATTATTCTCCTATTGGCTGATATGGCATTTATTATTCTGCTTGATTTGGGAAGCCTTGACTAGTTCGGTTAACCTTTCACTGGCCATTATCTCTGTTTATTCAAGGTTATTCAGTAAATTTTCACTTGCATTGAATTTATTTTTTCATTATGATTCTTCTCTATATTGTTGTAAGGAAAAGAGGGTTTTTTTGTAAAATCTTAATCAGCGCAGCCCATGAGGGGGGATTCAGATGCCACTATTTTTATGTTATGTCGCTCTGGCTCATGGGGGGTGACTTTTAGGGTGGGCAACAGGAGATTTTTGGGTGGGGTGTTTTTGTTTTACTTTTATTATCAGATGAGGTTCCTCACAACTTAATCACACAAACATACGATTTTCAACAACATTATTCCCCACATACAATGTCTGCTGGGCTAGACTGCACACAGGAAGATAAAGAACCTATACCAGCTCTCCCCCCTGCTCTCCATCATCACAAAACAATTACTTTTTACATAAACAATCCCCAGGACCTTACAAATTAGTTTTAGCGTAAAATAGTTCTTCAATCCACATGGAGTAGCCTAGTGGTTAGAGCACTGCCTTGGGAACCAAGAGACCAGGGTTCAATTCCCTTTAGCACTCCTTGTGGCCTTGGGCAATTCACTTAACCCTCCATTGCTCAGAAAAAATCCAAGTTATCAATGTCCCTATTTAATATACGTTTACCAAGTTTAAGTTACAATCTAAACCACTTTGATTGAAATGATAAAGTGGTATAAAAAAACTGTTAAATAAATAAATAAATTATTCTCCCTCAGATACCTTATTTGCCAGCCAGGTAGCATATTTAGACCAAGTAATCTCAAAGTATGTGTTTTGGAATATTTTAGGGCGGTCAACTTACTCATTAAATATATTTGATCCAGGGCTTTCTCTCAGTCACCCATCATTGGTGGGTTTTCCTGCCTCCAATTTCTGGCTATCATTAGGTGAGTGGCCTCACAGCCAAAAGTAATAAAACGCCCATCTTCCTTTAGTAGTTCCCTACTATTGAAATCCAATAAAGCCATCCCTGGATTGGGTATGAAACTCTTCCCAAGTATTGTTTTTATGTTCTGGAGCATAGCATTTCAGTACGCTTGCACCTTAATACAGGACCACCAGACATGGAAATAGGTTTCTCTGGCTCCACAATTACGCAGACATAGCCCATTAGTCTTCCCATAAATCCTTTGTATCATGTCAGATGTCATGTACCACCTATACATAATCTTGTAGTTGTGTTCTATTAAATTTGAGGCCAGTAGGCCTTTATATCTATGTATGAAAATATCACCCCAGGACCGCTCCTCTAATACCACCCCCAGGTCAGCTTCCCATTTCTTTTGAAATGTTTCTTTCTCCCTTGCTGATATCCATAATTTTATATAGTTGGATAATAACGCCTTTGACCGAATCCCTTATGAACAGGTTCTCAATTGGCGTTAATTCATCTTTTAAGCCTGGAAGGATTTTATTTTGAATATAATGGGAGACCTGTATATAATAGTAATAATCTACTCTTTTTCGTGAAAACTCTTCCCTAAGATCAATAAAAGACTTATTTTTTTTCCTTCTAGGAATTGGCCTACATGGTGTAGATTATTCTGTGCCCATCTCTCTGCAAACTACCCTTGTGTTCTTGGCAGGAAATCCATATTACCCCTAATGGGGATCCATGGGGATCCACCTAGTTTTATTTATTTTATTTTTATTTATTTAACAGGTTTTATATACTGCTTTATCATTTATTTATTTTATTTATTTGTAAGTCTTTTATATACCGCCACTTCCCAAGATCAGTGGCGGTTTACATCAAACAATAAGAGATACATAGAACAGCTTAATAATAAAACTGGAACAAAGAACGGTAATCAGAACTATGAACAAAAGGTGTATGTATAGTATAAATTTTAAACTATTTACAGATTTTTTTTAATGATATTTATACACGTATATTTACAACATGTTTCATCCTATGTTTAGCTATGTGATTGAGTGTCGTGATTATTAGGGCAGAAGAAATCCTTGGTGATTTATGGAGGATGGGAGGCCTTGTCTAAATTACTATCTATGTTAGAGTAATATTGGGAGAATAGATATGTTTTTAAATATCTTCGGAATTGCTTTAGGTCTTTTATCTCCCTTAATTGAGCAGGGAGATTATTCCACAATGAAGGGGCTACGAATGAGAATGCTGTGTTGCTTGTGTTACGTTTTGTTTTTCTGATTGAGTTGGGCACTAAGATGGTATTGAGGTTATTCTTACGTCTTATCCTGTTATCTGAGGGATTATGAATCAATGTGGATAGGTAGGATGGTGCTATCTGGTTAATTAATTTGAATGTGATTAGTAAGATTTTGTATTGTATTCTACTTAGTATAGGTAGCCAGTGCAGGGAATAGAGTATCGGAGTGATGTGATCAGTTAGTTTTGCTTTAGAGATTATCCTTGCTGTTACATTCTGAGCCATTTGCAGAATTTTTAGGGTTTTTTTGGGTACTCCTGATAGAATTCCGTTACAGTAGTCAATATGTGGAGTGACTAGTGCTTGCGTGATAGATCTGAAGTCCTCATTTTCTAAGAGGGGCCTCAATTGTTGTATTGATCGTAGCTTATAATAAATTGTTTTGGTTGTTTTCTTAATGTGGCTTGTGAAATTAAGGGCCTTATCGAGGGTGATTCCCAAGTATTTAATCTCATTTTTTATAGGGAGGGTAAAGTTCAAAATTGTGATATCAGTTGGTGGAGTGTAGTTTGTGTTTTTTGACATGATTAGTATCTCTGTTTTCTTAACGTTAATTTTCAAATTATTTGAGCATAGCCATTTTCGGCTTCCATGAGGCAGCTTGATATTATGTCATAATTTGGGTCATTTATATTGAATGCAGTGTACAACATAATATCATCAGCGTATATGTGATAATTCATTTTGTATTTCTGGAAAATGGTACAAATTGGCTGGAGATATATGTTGAATAAAAGAGCCGACAAAGCAGAGCCCTGAGGTATTCCTTGTTCTTGAGGAAATGGTTGTGATGAGTCCTGATTCATCTTTACAAATTGTGTACGGTCGGATATATATGATTTGAACCAGTCTAGGGTTGTTTTCCTTAATCCTATTTGAAAGAGTCTTGATAATAGTTTGTTGTGGTTTACACTATCAAAGGCAGCAGATATATCTAGGAATACCAGAAGAAATGCCTGTTGTGTGTTATCTAGGCCTTTATTGAGAGTGTCCAACAGTGCAAGAAGGAGGGTCTCTACACTGTGAAATGGTCGAAAGCCGTATTGTTGAACATCAAGAGGGGCATAAGTATCTATAAAGTCTTGGAGTTGTAATTGTACAACCTTTTCGATAATTTTTGTAAGAAAGGGAATGCTAGCAATTGGGCGATATGAGGTTGGGTCGGTCTCGTTTAATGTTTTATTTTTCAGGATTGGGCGGATTGCGGAGTGTTTTAGTTCTTGAGAAAATTTCCCTTGTTGAAGGGAATTGTTTACTATATTTAACATAACAGGGGCAAGTTCTTGTTTTATTGTTTTTATCCATGTAACTGGGCATGGATCAAGGATGGATGTTGTGGTGTTAATATTCGATATTATATTTAGTAAATGTTTCTTGTCAATAGTCTGAAAAGAGTTCAGTGTATTGGAGCTGTTTATTGACATTATAGGGTCAGGTATTGGTATCGGAGATAGTTTCAATTTACTAGCAAAATAGTTCGCTAAATCTGATAAGTTAATGGTGTTAGGTTGATTATAGGTGGTAGGATTTTTTGAGAGCGATTTTACAATTTCAAAAAGTTCCCTCGGGCGATTAATAGCCTTGGTTAATATTGAGGTATGATATTGCTTTTTGGCATTATTAGTTGCTGTTCTGTATACATTAAGTGTTGAGATATAAAGATCCCTATACTCTGGTGTTTTCTTTACTCGCCATTTATTTTACTCGCCATTTATTTACATTGAAACTTAAACTTGGTAATGTACATTAAACAGGGACATTGATAACTTGGATTTTTCTGAGGCAATGGAGGGTTAAGTGACTTGCCCAAGATCACAAGGAGTGCTAGTAGGAATTGAACCCTGGTCTCTGGGTTCCCAAGCCAGTGTTCTTAACCATTAGGCGACTCCTCCACTCTGCTACTAGCCATTTATTTCTCCACTTAAACAACGTTTGAAGCGTTAAGAACACAAAGCGGTTAGTACACCTAAGTGTCAACCAGTTTCCCCTGGACAGCCAGAGGGCCTCACTCAAAGAGAGTACTCCCAGTGCTACTTTTTGCATTTGAACCCATTCTTGACTCTTGTGCACTCCCCATTCGAAAACTGCCCTCAGCTTAGCTGCACTGTAATATTTAGTGAGGTCGGGGACTGCCATACCCCCTTTTCTTTACACCTCACAAGAATATGTTTTGGTACTCTAGCTCTTTTCCCTTTCCATATAAACTTCCACAGTATCCTTTGCACTTTATTCAAAAACTCCACTGGGACAGAAGTGGGAAGTGTGCTGAACAAGAAAAGTAGTCTGGGAAGGATCATCATTTTCACCATGGATATTCTTCCACTCCATGAGAGGTCTACTCTCTCCCATACCTCTAGGCCTCTCTTAATTTTTCCCTTTAGGGGAGTATAATTCACCCCAAACAAATCTGAGAGTTTGGATGTCAAATGAACTCCCAGGTAGCGAATACTTCATCTTGCCCATTTAAAGAGGAACAGATTTTTCAATTCTGCGCCCTCCTTATTTGGAACTGAAATATTTAAAACCTCCAATTTTGATGCATTCATCTTGAAGCCCGACATTAACCCAAAGCTATCCTGCTCCCTTGTCAATGCCCCCAACGTTTGCCTAGGGGATGTTATTATAAACAACAGATGATCCGCAAACAAAGACACCTTGCACTCACCCTGCTCCCATTTTAAGCCTTTAATCTCCCCTGACGCTCTCACCCTTTGTGCCAGAGGCTCCATAAAAAGAACAAATAGCAGGGGGGATAATGGGCAACCATGCCTCGTCCCTCTGGACAACTCAAAAGCATCTGTATATTCTCCATTTATTTGTAGGGCGATTAGTGGGTTCATATATAGAATTTTTATCCATTCTAGGTATTTACCCCCAATGCCCACTTTCGCCAAGGTCTGAATCAGGAAAGTGCCATGATACCCTATCAAAAGCTTTTTCTACGTCTATTGCCAACAGCAATAATTCTTCATTCCTAGTCTTGGCATTCCACATTGCATTTAGCACTCTTCTTATGTTATCTGATGCCTGCCTCCCCGGGATGAATCCTGATTGATTCATATACACGAGCTGTAGCATATGGGGGAGCAATCTGTTTGCCAAAACTCTAGTAAAGATTTTGAGATCAGATCCAAAAAGTGAGATCGGCCAATAAGAGCCACACTGGCTAGGATCTTTGACCTCTTTAGGTATTAATGTCACTCCCGCTACACTCATCGACCAAGGCAATTTTTCATCTGTTCCTATATAGCCAAGTGCCTGATAGAAGGGTTAAAGGGGCACTAAGAGGCGACAAGGCAATAGCGGAGAGACTGAATGAATTCTTTGCTTCGGTCTTTACTGAGGAAGATATAGGGATGTTACCCATGACTGAAGTGGTATTTAAAGGTGCGGAAGAATTGAAGGAAATATCGATAAATTGGGAAGATGTATTACAACTATTTGATAAACTGAAGAGTAGCAAATTATCTGGACCGGATGGTATACATCCAAGGGTGTTGAAAGAACTGAAATATGAAATTGCAGACCTGCTATTAGTAATCTGTGAACTATCATTAAATCATCTGTAATACCTGAAGATTGGAGGATGGCCAACATAACGCCAATTTTTAAAAAGGGTTCCAAAAGTGATCCAGGCAACTACAGACTGGTGAGCCTGACGTCAGTACCGGGAAAAATGGTAGGAACCATCATAAAGAACAAAATTGCTGAACATGTAGATAGTCATATCTTAATGGGAGACAGCCAACATGGCTTTAGACAAGGAAGATCTTGTCTTACTAATCTGTTATGTTTTTTTGAAGATGTGAATAAACAGGTAGACAAAGGTGAGTCAGTTGATATAGTGTATCTGGACTTTCAGAAAGTCTTTGACAAGGTCCCTCATCAGAGACTTTTGGCAAAACTAAAGAGTCATGGGATAGGAGGCAGTGTACTATTGTGGATCAGGAACTGGTTAAAAGATAGAAAGCAGAGGGTAGGGCTAAATGGCCAATTTTCCCAATGGAGAAAGGTGAATAGTGGTGTACCCCAGGGATCTGTGCTGGGTCCACTGCTTTTTGACATATTCATAAATGACCTGGGAAATGGAATAACGAGTGAGGTTATCAGATCTGCAGATGACACAAAACTATTTAAAGTTGTTTAAACCAATGAGGATTGTGGAAAATTGCAAGGGGATCTTGATAAATTGGAAGACTGGGCATCAAAATGGCAGATGAAATTTAATGTGGACAAGTGCAAAGAGTTATGCACCTAGGAAAGAACAACCCAAACTATGGTTTGGGTTGTTCTTTCCTAGGTGCATAACTCGATTTTAAGGAGCACCTTTCCTAGGTGCATATTCTCGATTTTAAGGAGCAAATAAGAAACACAACTAGGACCATATACAATAAAATCAGAACACTAAGGCACCTCAGACCCATGTTACCTCCTGACGACTTCCGTACCATATTCCAGGCCCTCATACTACCACACTTCGACTATGCAAATATAATCCTGCATGGCCTCCCCAAGAACACCCTCAACCCACTTCAACTCGCGATGAACGCTGCTGCCCGCGTTCTCTGCGGTCTGACCAGAATGGACCACATCACTCCGATACTTAAGGAGCTCCACTGGCTACCGATATACTGCAGGATAACATATAAAATTGTACTCATTACCTTCAAGATCATCAATAACCTAGCCCCCATGACACTCAGCGACCTCCTTACCCCTACCCTGAACAACAGAACTAGGAGGACAGTAACAGATAACACGTTAATCATCCCGAAAGACTCCATAAAGTGCACCCAAACCACCAGAAAAGGAGCCTTCACCTTCTATGCCCCAAAATGCTAGAACGACTTCCCACCCGAAATAAGATCGATCAAAGATCTCATGTAGTTCCGGAAGGCAATTAAACACCACATCTTCCTACTCCACTTCTCACAAGCACCCACTCCGCTCCGTTTAACTCCCCCAACCCCCACAAACTCCTTCTATACTAAATAAACAAATGTGACAGAATTAATAACACACTGCCCATTAATTTGTCACGACTTAATCAGCCAAGCTCTCATACTATGTTCTATGTCAATTGTATACAGTTACCATGTATTGATCTATGTTAATATGTAAATAGTTACCCTGTATTTGCTCCAAGTTTTATTCCCTGTTACAATGTAAGCGCAAAACAGTTTCAACTGAATTGAGCAACCTTGTTGAATGTAAACTGTGCTGATAACAAATAGCGCGGTATATAAAAGATGTTAAATAAATAAATAAATGGTTACACGATGCAAAGTTCCACATTGGAACCACCACCCAGGAAAAAGATTTAGGCGTCATTGTGGATAACATGTTAAAATCCTCCGCCCAGTGTGCAGCGGCGGCCAAGAGAGCAAATAGAATGCTAGGAATCATAAGGAAAGGAATGGAAAATAAAACAGAGGATATTATAATGCCTCTGTATCGTTCCATGGTGCGACTGCACCTTGAATATTTTGTGCAATTCTGGTCACCGTATCTTAAAAAGGATATAATGTTATTAGAAAAAGTTCAGAGAAGAGCCACCAAAATGGTAAAGGGGATGGAAGGATACCCCTATGAAGAGAGGCTAAAAAGGTTAAGGCTCTTTAATCTGGAAAAGAGATGGCTGAGGGGAGATATGATAGAAGTCTATAAATTAATGAACGGAGTGAAACGGGTAAACCTAGATCGACTGTACGTTATCAGAATATAGAAAGACTAGGGGACATACAATGAAGCTACAGGGTAAACCATTTAAGACAATTAAGAGAAAATATTTTTTCACTCAACGTGTAATCAAACTCTGGAATTTGCTACCGGAGGATGTAGTAAAGGCTGTTAGTGTAGCTGGGTTTAAAAAAGGTTTGGACAAGTTCCTCGGGGAAAGGTCCATAAACCATTCTTAAAAAGGGACCCAGGATATCAATGCTTGACCCAATACAAGCATTGTGGAACCTGTGTCTTTTGGGGAAACTGCTAGGTACGTATGACCTAGATTGGCCACTGTTGGAAACACTAACCTTTTACTATCCAACTTATTTAAAGTACCCTGTTTCCGCCTTTGTTCTCACTTCTAAGTACCTTCCTCAACTCTTCTTTTTTGGCCTCTTTGTTCTTTTTGACATGAGTTTCTATCGCAATGATCTTCCCCTTAGCCACCACTTTCAGACAGTCCCAGACCACGCCCATAGAACATTGGCCATTGTCATTATTCTGAAAGTATTCTATGATACATTCTTGAATTTTCTGAACTATCCAGGGCTCATCCAATAATGATTCATTCAGCGTCCAGGATCCCCTCTTCCCTCGTGCACTTGAGACTCGAAAATCTCCCCAAATTTTGGGGCATGATCCAAACAGGTACGATCCCTAATTGCATGCGCCACCGCTTGTGGCATAAGTGACTTATGAACAGTTGTGTAGGAGCAATGGGCTGGCGAATAGAATGTGTAGTCTCTTTCCCAACCATGCATATCCCTCCATATGTCTACTAAGTCCAACTCCCTCATGCATGCTTTTGTTTGTTTCCTTTGCTTTACATTGCCACCAAGGTTCCCCCAGGAGGAATCTATTTCCAGATTTACTGTTAAGTTGAAATCTCCCCCTACTATTAAATGGCCGTCCTTAAAATTGATTATTGTAGGTTTCACTTCTTCGCAAAAGTCTCCTTGAGCATTTCATCCCACACAAAAGAACGAAATACAACCAACGAACCTGCAACAGAGCCTTCGAACTATATGCACCACCCCTAAGAACATAAGATATGCCATACTGGGTCAGACCGAGGTCCATCAAGCCCAGTATCCTGTTTCCAACAGTGGCCAATCTAGGTCATACGTACCTAGCAGTATCCCCAAAAGACACAGGTTCCACAATGCTTGCACTGGGTCAAGCATTGATTATCCTGGGTCCCTTTTTAATAGTGGTTTATGGACCTTTCCTCCAGGAACTTGTCCAAACCTTTTTTAAACCCAGCTACACTATCAGCCCTTACCACATCCTCCGGTAACAAATTCCAGAGTTTGATTACACGTTGAGTGAAAAAATATTTTCTCTTATTTGTCTTAAATAGTTTACCCTGTAGCTTCATTGCATGTCCCCTAGTCTTTCTATATTCTGATAGCGTAAACAATTGATCCACGTTTACCTGCTACACTCTATTCATTAATTTATAGACCTCTATCATATCTCCCCTCAGCCATCTCTTTTCCAGGTTGAAGAGCCCCAACCTTTGTAGCCTCTCTTCATAGGAGTAGCCTTCCATCCCCTTCACCATTTTGGTGGCTCTTCTCTGTACTTTTTCTAATAATGCTATGTCCTTTTTAAGATACGGCGACCAGAACTGCACACAATATTCAAGGTGCGGTCGTACCATGGAACGATACAGAGGCATTATAATATCCTTTGTTTTATTTTCCATCCCTTTTTTATGATACCTAGTATTCTATTTGCTTTCTTGGCTGCCGCTGCACACTAGGCAGAGGGTTTTAACATGTTATCCACGATGACTCCTAAATCTTTTTCCTGGGTGGTGGTTCCCAATGTGGAACCTTGCATTGTGTAACTATAGTGTGGGTTGTTCTTTCCTAGGTGCATAACTTTGCACTTGTCCACATTAAATTTCATCTGCCATTTGGATGCCCAGTCTTCCAATTTATCCAGATCCTCCTGCAGTTTTCCACAATCCTCTTGGGTATTAACAACTTTAAACAGTTTTGTATCATCTGCAAATTTGATAACCTCACTCATTCCCTTTTCCAGGTCATTTATGAATATGTCAAAAAGTAGCGGACCCAGTACAGATCCCTGGGGTACTTCACTATTCACCTTTTTCCATTGGGAATATTGGCCATTTAGCCCTACCCTCTGCTTTCTATCTTTTAACCAGTTCCCGATCCACAATAGTACACTGCCTCCTATCCCATGACTTTTTAGTTTCGCCAAAAGTCTCTGATGAGGGACCTTATCAAAAGCTTTCTGAAAGTCCAGATACACTATATCAACCGACTCACCTTTGTCTACCTGCTTATGCACACCTTCAAAAAAACATATCAGATTAGTAAGACAAGATCTTCCTTGTCTAAAGCCAAGCCTCTGGAACTCTCTACCAAATCACATCAGAAGCAACACATACCCCTTATCTTTCAGGAAGCAACTTAAAACTGCACTATTCCAAGAATTCCTCGGACAAGAAACAAGCACCCAACGCTGACTCCCTCCCAACCACCATATTTCATTCCCCTGAACATATGTCCTATGTAACCATAACACAATGTCTATGTCTATGTCCCAATTAATTGTTAAAAATCACTATTGTTGGCCACCTGGTGACGGCCCCAAACCCTTGTAACTGATTATTGTATGTTCTACCGCTTTGACCCGATGAAAAGCGGGATATAAATACAGCTAAATAAATAAATTAGGGCTATACAGGTTCACTGTTGTATATATTTGGTCCAGGTATTTAATTTTTAGTAACAGATACTTGCCTCCCTTATCTTTCTTTACTTCCAAACATTGATGTTGAACCCTGGAGGCAATCAATATTCCCACTCCTCCCTTTTTCTTTTCCCTGAGTTTAGAGGCAAAACACTGATTAGAATATCCCTGGTTTAACATTCTTCTCTCGCCAGAAGTGGTTAAGCGTGTCTCTTTTATTAAGATAATATCTGCTTTTAATCGACAGGCCTCTTTATAAAGTAATTGCCTCTTTCTGTAGGAGTTTAAACCTTTTACATTCAGAGATACAATCCAGAACTTATGTTTTTCTCCTACTGCCATTTTCCCACTGATAAAGTTCTAGCTGTTTTGTAAGGTCCTGTTTTCCCCATCCCCAAAGCCCCCACCCCCTCCCCCCACCTCACTCATCCCTTGCATTTACATTGGAATTTGACCTTCTCCAGTCCTCAGAGGCATGAGTCCCTGCCAGAGTTAAGTTTCCACCTTCCCCCACATCTTATAACATTTCCACACTCTTCAATACTCTCTTAAATCACCCAATTACTCAAGACACACAGTCTTACGCTTCCAAAACAGTTCCTTTCACTTTTCGCCTGCGCTTTTGGCACCTTTGTTCTTCTGTTGCCTTAAGCGACGATTACCCTGTGTTGCTTTCTGCCAGCCAGCACTCACAGGGCTCACTCTCCTCTGCTCCCCTTCTTTTTCCACTGGCACCACCAGCATGTCAGTCCATCCGGCGGATTTCATCCCCTGGATAGCCTCTTCTACTGTGCGGGGTATTGTTGTATTTCCCAGTATAGTAAATTGCAGACCGAAAAGGAAAAACCACCTATAACGAATCCTTTCCTCTCTCAACCGCGTTGTGACCGGCTTAAATTCTCATCTCCTCCTTATTGTAATTGCTGAGATGTCCTCTGAATTACAAGAATCTCTCCTTCACCTGCGCAGACTCGAGAGACGCTGGCGCTCCTCTCGCTCTCCTGACGCACTCTGCTTGTACAATTCATACCTACAAACTCACCGGAGAATGACAATTGAGAGAAAAAAAAAATTCCACTCAGATGCACTAATGAGGTCCTTAAACAAGCCACATGACCTCTTCAATATAGTTAAATCCTTAACAGGTGACCCAACCACAACCCAAACACCTATGCCACACCCCCAAGACTATGCCATATACCTACAATCAAAAATGATACAGTCTAGTACGATTACCACAACATCATCACCTTCTACTCCACAGACCGTGGTCCAATTAGCATCGCTTGACAAATTTTCCCAGGTATCACACAAAGAGATCGAAGATACCATAGCAGCTATTAATTTAACTACTGCACCAAATGACCCCTGCCCAGCCAGGTGGATCAAAGAACTACGACATGAACTTAGCCCAACTATTAGCAAGATTGTCAATCACTCCTTCTCAACAGGATCCTTTCCTCAGAGCCTGAAATACTCATCCATCCGCCGCTCCTGAAGAACAGTAAACTTGACCCAACAAAAGTTGAATCCTTCAGACCCATCTCCAGCATCCCTCTACTGGCAAAAATCATGGAAAAAGTAGTCCAGCGACAAATACAGCATCATGTTGACTCCGAATCCCCTTTGGACCCCTCACAACATGGCTTCAGAGAAGAACATGGCGTCGACACCCTTCTCACAACACTGTTCAATAGCCTAATCATAGGCATTGATAATATCCACCAAGGGTTCACTCTTATCTTTCTCGACATAGCTGCAGCATTCGATTCAGTAAACCACAATACTCTACTACAGCGCCTCCAAGACAAGGGAATCCAAGGACTAGCCCTGAAATGGTGTAAATCCTACTTATCTGATAGACAGCTGCAAGTCAGAACAGGAGAATCAACATCTGATCTATTCCCCCTTAAACAAGGTGTCCCGCAGGGTTCCTCATTGTCCGCCTTAATGTTCAATATTTATATGCAGCCAATCTGCGATCTCATACGCACCTTCAACATACAATGTCTTGCCTATGCTGATGACATCCTGATGTTTGCCCCATTCAACATAAAACAACCAGATTTTACACCAATAGTTCACTGCTTTGAAGCTGTATCCAACTGGCTCCTCAATCAGAATTTACGGATAAACCATAACAAAACAGATGTTCTATTCATTACACGGAACCCAACATTCATACCACCTACCTCTCTCCAGGTAAACAATATTGAGTTGAAAGCACAACCCACAATTCGATACTTAGGAATTATATTAGATCAACAGCTTAATATGGCAGCCCACATTAAGAAAACAACGAGTGCAATCTACCACAAGATACGATCATTACGTAATCTCCGACCTTTACTTAACTACTACTCCGACTTCCGTACCATATTCCAAGCCCTGGTATTACCACACTTGGATTTCGCCAATATCATTCTACACGGTCTCCCGCAATCCACCATAAATCCCCTCCGTCTAGCCATGAATGCAGCCGCGAGAATCCTCGTAGGTGCTCCACGATCAGAGCACATAACCCCAATATTGATGAGCTTACATTGGCTACCCCTACAAGCCAGAACTCTATACAAGACCCTGGTCATGACTTTTAAAGCATCAAAGTGCCCATCTCAATCACCTCTCAGCAATATGATTCATATCACCCCAAATAACAGATCCAGGAGATCTGTTACATTAAACTCCATCGACCTACCAAAAGTCATCACAAAATGTTCTAAATCAACAGCCTCTAGAGCTTTCTCTCTGTTTTCACCCAGAGCCTGGAATGCCCTTCCACCCGAAATCAGAGCTATCTCAAGTCTGATTAAGTTCAGAAAGGCACTGAAGCACTATTTGTTCCTAACATACTACCCCGAAGCTACTCCATCCGAAGCTACTCCATCTGAAAACAGCTCTCATGCAGATCTTTCATATTTGACCCCTGTAGAGAATGGATAATTACGATGATTATTACCTGCTCACTATTGGACATATTTATTCTCACTATATTTAGCATATTTACTCTTTAATTTAATTAACTTCTTATCCACGGCATTAATAATTAACCAAAATATCCATGTATATAGTTGCCATGTATATAGTTATTTATATATAATTACCATGTTTTACCAAGTTTATTTACCTTGTTCATTGTAAAAAACCAATGCTGTTTGTACCATTGTGTTTATATTTGTTCATATGTAAACCGCACTGATTTAAGAGCGCGGTATATAAGAAAAATAAATAATAAAAATAATAATAATAAATCTCCACTGGCTGATTTTCCCATTGCAGTTTGCCCATTTTTCGTGCTGCCTGCATGACCGCTTCCTTTGTGTTAAAGTCATGGAAGCACGCCACTATGTCTCTAGCCTGGCCTTCTCTCCGCAGACCGCACACCCTATGAGCTCTATCTATAGTGAAACACATGTTATCAATCGGTATCTAGGCCTGCCGCAGGAGAGCTGTACTTAACTGTTCCACCACCACTTTATAGTAATGGGTCCCTTTGGGTGGGTTTTTAATCTGTTTTTTTCTGTGAAAGGGGTATTTTTAATTTACATTTGTTTTTTCTCTCTGCAACTTAATTTTAATTCACTGATGTCAAGTTGTTCAACCTTTCATAACAATAGTTATCCCAAGCACTTTCCTCAGTCCCTTGCCACCTTCTTTTCCAATAAGGTGCTAACCTTACGCGCCTCCTTCACTGCCCCGCCCCCTCCTCCCCCTCTTTCCCCTTCCCCCTTTCCCTCTGCCACGGCCCCTGCTCTCCCCCCGATCTCTCTAACCGTTCACTCACCACCCATTTCTGTCACTAGTGACCTTGTTCTTACTCATACTTGGTCGTCTTTCCACCCTGTCCTCTCTGCAGAGGTGCTAATGTTTCTATCTAAATCTAGGAAAACCACTTGCATCTTAGACCCCATCCCCTCTCAGTGGCTCTCGGAGCCTTCTCTACAACTAGTCCCGGTCATTACTACTATCGTTAACTCTAGCCTCTCCTCTGGTCTCTTTCCGGCATCTTGGAAATCTGCAATCTTGCGCCCTTTACTGAAGCAACCCTCTCTAGATCCATCCATTCTCTCTCATTGGCGCCCGGTATCCAACCTTCCATTTCTTACTAAGCTTCTTGAACGTTGCACTTTTGACCAACTGAGTTCCCATGTTGAAGCCACCAATTCACTCCATCCACGTCAGGCTGGATTCCGCCGAGGGCATAGCACCAAAACTGTCCTTCTTGCATTATTCTTCCCCTCACTGTTCTTCCCCCCACTGTTCTTCCCCTCACCTGTGGCGTCCCCCAGGGTTCAGTTCTTTCCCCCTTGTTATTTAACATCTTCCTTGCTCCACTACCACTAATTATACAGCAATATCCCATATCAGCATACATCTATGCGGACGATATTGTTCTCCTCTTTCACACGTCACCACTATCCCCTGACATCTCCCAACTTAACCTTTGCCTTACTCACATTGCTTCTTGGCTGTCGGAAAATTTTCTCCACCTTAATCCTGCCAAGTCCTCTGCAATGTGGGTGTCCTTGAGTGGTACATGCCCTACCTTGGTTCCCTCCATTGGCTCGGTTGCTATCCCCTTAACGTCCTCCTTCCGGTACTTGGGTGTTTTTTTGGATCCGTCCCTTTCCTTTCAGGAACATATCACGTCACTCTCTCGCCGCTCTTTTGCCGCCCTACGACAAATTCGAGCCGTTCGTTCTGTGCTACCCCCTAGCTCACTGGTTACCCTTGTCCTTGCATTGGTTGTCAGTAGGCTGGACTATTGCAACGTTTTCCTAGCTAACCTCCCCAAGTATCAGCTCCAAAGACTACAACGGATTCAAAATACAGCAGCACGACTGGTTACTTTCTCTAGTCGGTTCGATCATATTACTCCCATTCTCATCCAGTTACATTGGTTACCTCTTCGCTTTCGCTTTCACTACAAATTTCTGATTCTGATTCATCGCGCCATTCATACCGGAAATCCTCTTTACTTAGCCGACTGCATCTCTCTACATTCCCCTCACCGCCAACTCCGCTTAATCCATGCCAACCGCTTATCACTTCCCTCACCGTCCCAGGCCCACTTAGAACAGACTCGCCATTCTGCCTTTTTCTTTTTTGGACCCCTCCTCTGGAACATGCTACCAACTCCCCTTCGGCTAGAACCCTCCTATCCTCAGTTTAAGTCATTGCTCAAGACCCATCTATTTCAGAAAGCATATGACCTTCCCCCTGAAGCCCCCTCCTGGTTACCCTGTTTTGTCTTTGTCCTTGTAGGTTGTCACTTGTTTGTCCCTTGCTCGTTTGTTTATGTTGCCTGGCTAGGCTATGGCTGTCTATGATTTGGTTGTAGTGTGGTGTTACTATTCTGTCCTTGCCTCCTTCTTTCCTATTTATTATTGGCGTTCCTTTTCTGGTTTGTAGTGTTGAATCCATCCATTTTATTGTACACCGCTTAATGTTTTTACAATAGCGGTTTATCAAATACGAATAAAGATAAAGATTAAATGAATTACACGTCACTCATGATCGTGGTGATATCACTCTCTTGGTTTCCCTTGATCTATCTGCAGCATTTGATCTGGTCGACCACCATACACTCTTGTCCCGGCTTTTCAACATTGGTTTCCGAGGTACTGTCTGGCAGTGGTTTCATTCCTTCCTCTCTTCTCGTTCTTTTTCTGTGCATGTTAATGGTCAGTCCTCACCTGTCCTTCCTCTCACTTGTGGTGTCCCGCAAGGCTCTGTGCTTTCCCCTCTATTGTTTAATATTTTCCTCGGCCCCTTACCCTTGATCATTCAGCAATATCCGGTTTCATCTTACTTTTACGCAGATGACATTGTTCTTCTTTTTCATACCTCACCCTTATCCCCTGATATTTCTCAGCTGAATCTTTGTCTTTCTCACATTGCTTCTTGGCTAGCAGAGAATTTTCTTCACCTTAATCCAGCGAAGTCCTCAGCAATGTGGGTTTCCCTGAGTGGTTCATGTCCCACTCTTGCTCCCTCCATTGGACCAACCAGCATCCCTCTCACATCCTCTTTTCGCTACTTGGGCGTTCTTCTGGATCCTTCTCTGACTTTTCACGAGCATATTTCCATGATCTCCCGTCGCTCCTTTGCTGCTTTACGACAGATTAGGGCCGTTCGATCTGTTTTACCCTCCAGTTCCCTAGTCACCCTTGTCATTGCTCTTGTCATCAGCAGATTGGATTATTGCAATGTTTACCTGGCCAACCTCCCCAAGTACTGCCTTCAAAGACTACAACGCATCCAGAACACCGCAGCTCGCCTCATCACCTTTTCCAGTAAATTTGAACATATTACTCCTATTCTTCTCCATTTGCATTGGCTTCCTCTTCATTACCGCTTCCACTATAAATTTCTGTTCTTCTTCACTGGGCCATTTACACCTACACTCCTCTTTATTTAGCAGACTGCATTTCACTGTATTCCCCCCATCGACAACTCCGCACTATTCATACCAACCGTCTATCCCTTCCTTCACCCTCCCAAGCCCATTTAGAACAGACACGGCACTCTGCCTGGTTTTTCCTCGGACCATCATTATGGAATATGCTGCCTACTTCTCTCAGGTTAGAATCATCTTACCCCCAGTTTAAATCATTGCTTAAGACTTATTTATTCCAGAAAGCTTTCGACCTCCCTCCTGAAGCCCCCCCCCCCTGACCATTTTATGCTTTTGTCTGATGTCCTATGAATCGTCCCTGTCTGTCTTCCTTCTATCCTTATGGTTTATTATGTTTATGTTTGCCCTTTTCTGTGCCCTTCTTTCCTGTCTATTTTTGGCGTTCCGTTTCCTGGTTTGCAGTGTTTAATCAGTTTTTTATTGTACACCACTTAATGCTTTTGCCATAGCGGTATATCAAATTTGGAATAAAGATAAAGATTTCAATTATAGCTTAAGCTAAAATGAGTTACAAAATTATATCACTAAATGTAAATGGAATCAATCATCAAATTAAGTGTGGAAAATTTTATTATACTTAAAATCACTGAACACTGATATCATATTCTTGCAGGAGACAAAATTTATGAGGCATGTATGAAATTTCTTTTCAATTGGATAGAACATCTCTTTTCTCCCGGTATTAATAAGAAAAATGGTATGTCTATCCTTTTTCATAAGAGCTTGCAAATACAAATTATAAAATTGGACAAGGAGGGTTGTTGGATTTGCCTAAATATTATAATTGCAGGATTTTGTGGGGCCCTGGATCCCACAAACTGTTTCCATATCCTAATCATAGTGGCTGCCCCAAATAACCAGAACCAAAAGTCAGTGCAGGACCAAATAGATAAAGTTTATTATAACACCGATGGATATTAGAGGCAAGTGAGAGAAGCTGACCCTTCGGGCACTAGGCACCTCCGGAAGGCTTCTCTCCCTCTCTGGCTAACAAGACATTCCCTATATACATATTTGTACTTCCGTGTATGTGCATATCTGTGATCATGTATAATTTCTCAATCTATGAGTTTGTGTCTCACTCCCTCCACAACCCCCACCTTCTTTGTTCTGAATATTTTTTGCAAGATGTCCTAACCACAAAATCCTGGACAGGCTCTTACTTCTCCCTCCTGCATACTTCTGTCAATACCATCTGCTTTCTTCAGGGCTAATTGACCCTTTTGCCACATCGCTCTGCAACTGTCAGCTTGTGGTTTTTCTGGATATAACTTTCTTCAGCCTAGCATGCAAGCCTCTGAGCACGTCTGTACAGAGTTTTGCAACCTCAACTGCTGAATTGCTATATCTTTATTCTCAGGTCAATATAACTTTTATTGCCCACAGTTTAACAGCATGGCTGACCTATATATTTGTAACTCATGAGGGATTAATGCAAGGGCCTGTGTATCCCAACAACTCCACTATTTTTTATTTTTCTTTTTTTTATTTTCTGTTTCTGTGGTAGGGTTAAAGAGGCGTGAGGCACAAATCATTAACAGGGACTGGGGTGTAAGAAACCGCCGGTCAAGAATTATGTCTCACAGGCATCATGGAAGCGGATACATTGGTACACTGTTTCTTGCAACAGGAAATAAGTACAGACACTATACAGCAAAATAGTAGAGCAAGCATAAGAAAAACACCTGCAGCAATAAGAAGACCCTTAAGCCCAGAACCCAAAGAATGAAACCAGGAAGTTAAAGAAGTAAACCAATCTCCCACATTTAAGCCTCCCTTAAAATCATCAATATGTAAATCTGACAGGTGGCGTATCTTATCCATAGCATTAAGCACAAACACTGAATGATTAGCTATGACCGTACAACAATTAGTGGCATTAATAAAAGAGCACAGGCCTCCTTCAGATGCAAGGAGCAAATCTAGTGCCTGTCTATTTTGTAGAGTCATTTGTGTATTTTGCTCTAATGACTCTGACAACTTACTAATAGAATCAGTAACAGCTTTCATTTGAACATATAATAATTGCAGATGGCGTATAGCCATACCAAGTTCAGCAGTTATGGCAGGGGTCTGGAAAGGTACCAAGGAAGTCCAGCATCTAACCTACGTTTAATAGCAATGGAGAACACAAGGGTATCAAAACGTTCAGCAGAATGTCCCGATAAGTGTTCAGTTCAAGGCAGGGTTGGAGTGAGGACTTCTTGGAAGACGTGGGTTGTATTGTGAACACGCAGAAGTAAAACTAATTGTCCATCAGGATGAAGGAAACAGATGGTGTCCCAAGGAGCAGGTTTGGCAGCAATTATCTTGGTCAACAACAGTTCATACAGGAAGGAAGTAGATCAAATAGAGGTGACAGTTGGAGAAACCTTCAACTGACTGACATGAGTCCAAGTGCAGTGACAATGTGAGGTCCTGTGAAAGTAGAGCAATCTCAGGATGCACAAACACAGTTTTTTTTTATATATAGTAGTCCCTATGAAAAATAAAGTTGACAATGGTGAGCTGGATACAGACTGTGTAGTAGCCACCCGATCAGCAATTTCTTGGAACGCGATCCGAAGCCCTGCAAGGGAAATCACGGAGGCTCTGGTCAAACCTCTCTAATGTAATTAGCCAAATCAAATAGACAATGTGGGAATCACTTATTCAAAAGTAGCCTTAAAGAGGTAAGCCTAAAGCATGGCTTAGAAAAAAGAGCAGAAATAGAGACTGATACACTAGCTTCCAGGCATAAAAAGGATTAAGTACAACAGCAGTGAAACCCTGATATTCCTGGATACATGATAGCATTTAAAACATAATGCAGCAGACACTTGCCACTCTCCAGAGAGAGAGCAGAAGGAGAGAACACACAATACTGTTTATACCATTATACCATTCTACATAAATTGCAAACAAGCTTGAACCAGTTCAAAAGGTCACACAAAGTCAGCATTATGTGGTTGCAGTAGGGGTCGCTGTTGTCCACAGGTGTGCTGCATCAGATCTGAAATAACTTCTTATCAGAATGTCCTTCACTCGCTCCACCAATTCAGTTGCCTGAAATTCTACAAGTACAAAGAAAAGAATGCAGCACCCCCCTCCCCTTTTCTTCTGGGAGTGTTGCCAATCCCACGTAACTCAGGGTTGCTAAGAACATTAGACAATTATTAAAACTTAGTATCTTTTCTTTTAATATACCACTTTACCTCTCACAACACTTTTTCCTGCGTTTTTTCTTTTTTTTTTATGTATATCAAACGAATGTATCCTTATTTGGCACAGCTGCTAAAAGTAGTACTGTGGCAAGCAAATGGTAGGCAGAAAATATAAATTTAGATTCTTAAACAGTGTCCCAGTCCCATTAATTTAATTGGTGTAATTTTGAATGGATATATGTGTTCCTTCTAAACAGCAACTAAAGACTGAACTCCTGGAACTGAAATTTAAAAGACTTCCAAAACAAAGTACACTTTTGCTCTGGACACTAACACATAACTTTAAAAACAGATGAATTTATCCTAAAATCCAATATCGTAGCAAATAAAACTGGGAAGATGAGTGAACGCCCATGGTGTCACTGGCCTGTTCATCAGTCATCAGTGCAGAGCTTAACAACACACACAGTAATTTACCTTGAATCTTAGTTCAGGGAAGCAGACATTTAAAACTGATACTTTTTCATGAAAAGACTGGTGGACATCTGGAATGCAAACACTTCCCTTTGAAGTTATTTCAAAGCAAATCACTGAGAGTTACAGCCAACCTCGACCTCCATGAGGTGCTTGCCATAATATATAAAATCCCTGTTTAACTTTTAATTTTGCTTAATAGCATAACAATCAGAACAAAATCCAAACATGATTAACTTTTTATTCACTCAGGATTTAAATCATTCCCAAGTTGCAATCTGGCAACCACTGGCCCAGAATACCACATTATCCTGCAGGGCTCTTAACCTCTACTTTGAAGGTCAAAGGAAAAACGGAAACAGTTTTCTTTTGTTGTATCAGTAGCAAAGAATTCTAAGCAGTTCAATTCCAGAGATCATAAAATCTAATTAAGAAAGCATTGATTGCGTGAGTGTTATACAGAACTAAACCAGGCACTTCCAGAAGGAAAACAGCTGCACTAGTATTCTGCTTCAAAAGCAAAGTAACTTTTGAATCACACTCTGCAGTTATCATAGCTGTTATTGTTCCTCTATTACTAATTTTGTTTCCAGAATATATATGACCACAAAACAATAATCATATATCAAAGCATGGAAGATCTTCCCATTCATTCATTCATTCATAATAATTTATAACTAAAACTACATCACACATAGAATGGAATCAGGTCCCTAAGTTTTCTAAACAGTTTTTTCTTTCTCTCAGCGTCATTTCCGTACCTAGAAAGCTAACAAGCTAATTACAGAGGAAAAATACTTCACCGAAAGAGTTCTGAACTTCATCTCCTGTCACACTTTGATTGAATGAATTCTTTATTTTAAACAAACAAGAGAGACTGCTCAATCGAGAGTTTCCTCTAGGTAATGCGTCCATTCCCAGAAGAAATCCCTTAGCAGCCTTTCTCCCTCTCTCTAGCTGAAACAGGCAACCATCAAACAACCAGCCATTACGCAGATGATTAGCTATCTTTCATCAGGCGACATATAGGAGCAGTTATCCATTAAACACAGCCAAGTCACTGGCCAGGTGGCCGGCAATGTTCAAGGAAAATACCTCGAAATTCAGAACTCCATAATTACAATTGATGTGTACAGTGTTATGTAACTAGACTAGTTCTTTTCAATTGATCTAATTGTTGCCCTCTCTAGTCTGTGAGCATCCCAGATAAGGAAATTTTTCCCATTTTTTTTTCCAGAACAATCTTTTATTCTCCTTCACTGTCCCTCTTCCTTTAATATGTAAACCTGGTGTTTTCACTGTTTGGGGACACTGTAATTACAGGAAAAATCCTGCTAATGATTTCATTTTTACCGATTGAAATCGAACCCCTTTATTTGCAGAGGAGCTGGTAAATTCGCTGGTAATTTCGCCTTTTACAAAAACCTCTTTATTTACAGAGGAGCGAAAGTAGAAAAATTCAGGACTTAAACAATCACACGGTCCTTACGCTTCGTCCTTCTCCAGCCATTCCCCTCGCGGAGATACGGAACCATGGATTGGGACTCCACACTCGCTTCGTATGCAATTGTACGTCTCAGGCACACACAGTCAATCCTGGAGATATTAAAACTTAAGTTCTGGGCAAAACTTCCTTTCCCTAATATTTACAGCGAGATGCAGAAATACTCTAATATTTTCTACATAACAGAACATAGCTTATATACAGGTGTGAATTCACTACTCACCCACTAGCTAAACCGGTTAAATCTCCTGTCCGTGATGGGCAGACAGGGAATACTCACCAATGAAGTCTTCCTAGGATATCCAAGCACAGTACCAGTTTTCTCTCGTCCAGGACGGCATCCGCATCCCCTGAACCAGCAGGAAGTATCTCTCGTTCCCTCGTGGAACGATATTCGTTTTCTCTCGTCACTAGGATGGTAACCTTGTTTTCTCTCGTCTAGATGGTATGCTCATCCCCTGTTTTCTTTGGGGGGGGTTCGTTCGTGTTTTTTTTCTTTTTTTTTTGTTTTGTTTTTAACAACAGGAGGCATCTGTCCTTGGGCAATTTAGAAAACTTTGGGAGTGACTACACTCAATTTAGGGTGGATTTCGGCACCAATTTGTGGGGCCCTGGATCCCACAAACAGTTTCCATATCCTAATCATAGTGGCTGCCCCAAATAACCAGAACCAAAAGTCAGTGCAGGACCAAATAGATGAAGTTTATTATAACATCGACGGATATTAGAGGCAAGTGAGAGAAGCTGACCCTTCGGGCACTAGGCACCTCCGGAAGGCTTCTCTCCCTCTCTGGCTAACAAGACATTCCCTATATACATCTTTGTACTTCTGTGTATGTGCATATCTGTGATCATGTATAATTTCTCGATCTATGAGTTTGTGTCTCACTCCCTCCACAACCCCCACCTTCTTTGTTCTGAATATTTTTTGCAAGATGTCCTAACCACAAAATCCTGGACAGGCTCTTACTTCTCCCTCCTGCATACTTCTGTCAATACCATCTGCTTTCTTCAGGGCTAATTGACCCTTTTGCCACATCGCTCTGCAACTGTCAGCTTGTGTTTTTTCTGGATATAACTTTCTTCAGCCTAGCATGCAAGCCTCTGAGCATGTCTGTACAGAGTTTTGCAACCTCAACTGCTGAATTGTTATATCTTTATTCTCAGGTCAATATAACTTTTATTGCCCACAGTTTAACAGCATGGCTGACCTATATATTTGTAACTCATGAGGGATTAATGCAAGGGCCTGTGTATCCCAACAATGTAGATACACATTAGTTAATTTATATGCACCATCACAGGGCGTTCAGTTTCTATGCCTCTAAGTGCTGGAACACTTTACCACCTGAAATTCGGGCTATCCCTGATCTAACCTCATTCAGAAAGGCAATCAAATCCCATTTATTCCCCCACTACTACCAGTACACCCCGTCACCTTCCTGACCTCCAACCCCCGTTGAACACCCAACCTTATCTAAGAATAATACTGTTATATGTACATGTAAATACTTTGTAAATTGTTTCAGTTAAATTTTCCCCATGTATTATCCAAGTTCGTTTTCCTGTTCAATGTAAAACCAAACAGCTTGTTGTTCTGGTCTTTTGTTGTACTGTAAACCGCGCTGATCCCAAATAGTGCGGTATATAAGAGCTTGTAATAAATAATAAATAATAAATAAAATAAATTAACTCCTTAAACTTCTTTATAAACCTTAATCAAACTTTGTCTTAGGGTGCTGGTGACATAATTACAGGTGGAGATTTTAACACGATCTTAGACAGTGTCTTAGACAGAATACACAGGTAAAAAAAATCTCGTTGACCTACTAATTCAGCTTTGTGTGACATGATGAACAGATTAGGCCCGATTCTTTCCCACGAATAGCAAGGACGTCCATCCCTGCTATTCGTGCCCTCCCTGCTGGCCCTGGAAGTATGGGGCCAATTCTAATGTTTCTCCAGGACCAAGCAGGAAGTCAGTCCTCACATATGGGTGACGCCGGTGCCAACGGAGCCCTCGTGCGGAGCATTTCCCCAGCTTTCAAAGAAAGCCTTTGGGAATTGCAGCGCGCATGCGCGGTCCCCTTCCCGCCCAAGGGTGCCATCTTGCTCAGTCTTCTTTTTTCCGCGGAGCCCGACGGACGTAGTTCATTTTTCCCCGAGGAAAAAGTTGATTTTCCCTATTTTTCTCTTTTTTCTCCGGTTCGACGCCGGATCCCTTTCCCGCTCGGACCGATACGCCGGTATCGAGTCATTTTCTCTCTTTTTCTGTTTTTGTCCTTTGTGACTGGCGTTCGCGCCTTTTTTCTTTTTTCCCTGGCAGCCCGGTCTTTTGACCTAGCAGGGGCCCTTTTTCCTCCGATGGCTACCAGTGGGTTTAAGAAATGTGATCGGTGTAAGAAACTTATGTCTCTTACCGACACACATGACTGCTGCCTCCGTTGCCTCGGACCCGATCATGACCCGATGATCTGTGGTCCGTGTGGCAAAATGTCCTCGAAGGCGTTGAGGAGTCGGCAGCACCAGAAGGATAGAATTTTTTCTGACTCCGCGTCCGGCCGGTCCCGGACCTCGTCAGAGGCCTCGACGTCTCGGGACTCCGGCCCCGAGCAGCGTCGGGGTTCCTCTGAGCGGGGGTCTCCTTCGCGGGAACATCGCAGGAAGAAGAAACCCGCGAGGGCGGCGTCGGTGGATGCTCCTGGTTCCTCGAGGGCCAGGTTGCATAGCCCCGATAGCCGTCCCGGGTCTTCGGAGTCGGAGAGGCCTGCCAAGCATCCTCGTGTCAAGATGGAGTCTCCTGGACACGTAAGTGCTGTTGTCCTCGTTGACTCTCCTCCAAGGGAGCCGACGTCGGGCCCGAGTCGGGGGCTGCTGGGTCTCCTGAGCTCGGACACAGGTTGACGGCCTTGGAGAGCAGCTTCGCTGCCTTCATGGAACAGCAGCGGGCATTGATCGCCGGTCTCACCGGTGCATCTGCCCCGACCACCGGGACCTTGACATCCAAGTCGACCCCGGAGGCCGAGCCGATCCTCGAGTCCATGCGGGCTCAAGTCGATCCTTGGCCACGGTCTCCCTCGACCTCCTGTTCAGGGCCGAGGTCGTCGACGCCGATACCCTCGGCGTCGGGGCGGAGGGCATCAGTGCCCGCCCGACCGGAGCTGCTCGATTCCTCCTCCGAGGAGTCGGGCTGGGAGACGGAGGACGAAGAGTCACCCGACACTCATCGGACTTGGTGTGTCCCATCGGACTCGCCCGAGTCCGAACCTCAGAGACGATCCCCACCGGAGGATACCCGGTTCTTGGACTTCGTGCGGGATATGGCCAAGGCCTTGGCCTTCCCCGCGGATCCCGAGGAGGAGCCTCAAGCCGAGGAGCTCGAGGCCCTCCAGTATGACTCTCCCCCGAAGGAGGCCTTTACTGTTCCGGTTCCTCCGATGCTGGAGCGGCTGCTCTTCCGCATGTGGGAGACCCCAGCCTTGACGCCGGTGTTAAGCAAGCGGGTTGATTCCATCTATCGAATCCGCAAGAGCCCCGGGTTCCAAAAGGCACAATTACCGCACCACTCCATGGTTGTGGAATCGGCCATGCATTGACTGAAAAGTCAGAAGATGCACTCCTCGGTGCCTCCCGGCCGGGAGGCCCGGAACCTGGATGCCCTCGGTAAGAAGTGCTTCCAGGGCTCTATGCTTGCTTGCCGTGTCCAGACTTACCAGCTCTACATGGGCATGTACCTCCGAGACCTGGCAAAAGAGATTGCTGGGTTCTCTGCTGGTCTCTCCGAGGAGCCTTTGCAGAGGTTCCAGGCCTTGTCCACCGGTATTAGAGAGTGCTCGAAGTTTATCTCTCGAGCAGCCTACGATGGCTTCGAGGCTTCGGCCCGAGTAGCCGGGGCCGGCATCGGTGCCCGCCGACAGGCTTGGCTACAGTCATCTGACCTCGAGCCATGGGTCCAGGACAAGTTGGTCGATGTCCCCTGCCGAGGTGAAAACCTCTTTGGCAAACCCATGGCTGAAAAGGCTGCAGAACTCGAGACCGAGACTCTGACCAGGACTAGGCTTTCCAGGAAAACCTCTGCCCCTTCTCAGAAGAAGAAGGGCTCAGGAAAAAAGACCTTTTACCCGAGGGAGTCATCTGCCTATAAACAATTCCCTCATTATCAGGCCTCTGCAGCTCCCCAACAGGGTCAGCAGGCCAAGGAGCAGGGTCAAGGGCCCCGTAGGCAGAAGGCCCCCAAGCCACCAACACCGGCCCCTGCTCAGCAGGGTGGTTCTTTTTGACTCAAACAGCATAGCCTCTTCTCCTCAGCTGGCTTCTCTCAGCACAGGAGGTCGGCTGGCCCACTTTGCCCACAGGTGGTCAGCCGTCACATCAGATACCTGGGTTCTTCATATAGTCCAAAAGGGCTATCTTCTCCATTTTCACCAGGTACCTCCCTCCTATTTTCCAGGGGAGCCTCCAAGACCCCCTCTGCACAGGGACCTGCTCCTTCAGGAGTTAGCAGGTCTGCTAAAGGATCAGGCTGTGGAACCGGTGCCCCACCACTGAGAGGTCATGGCTTTTATTCCAGGTACTTTCTGGTACCAAAAAGAACAGGAGGCCTCAGACCCATCCTAGACTTGCGAAACCTCAGCAAGTTCCTGGAGAGGGAAAAGTTCAAGATGCTTACCCTTGGAATCCTGCTGCCCTACCTCCAGCAGGGAGACAGGCTATGCTCCTTAGATTTAAAGGATGCGTATACTCACATCCTTATTCATCCAGACCACAGACAATATCTCAGGTTTGTTGTGGGAGGAAACCACTATCAGTACAGAGTACTACCCTTTGGCCTGTCCTCCGCTCCCAGGGTGTTCACCAAGTGCCTGGCAGTGGTGGCGATCTACCTGAGGCTTCAGGGTCTTTTTGTGTTTCTGTATCTGGACAACTGGCTCATAAGGGGCCAATCTTCCCAAGAGGCCAACCAGGCCACCCTTTGCACTGTGGCTCTGCTTCAGCACTTGGGGTTTGTCATAAACTTCGCAAAGTCCACTTTGCTCCCATCCCAGAACTTAGAGTTCATAGGGGCCAGGCTAGACACTCTTCAAGCAAAGGCTTTTCTGCCTCTGGACAGGGCACACAGGCTAATGGATCTGGCCAGCCAGTTTTGCAGCAATTCCCTGGTCTCTGCCAGGCAATTCCTGAGACTACTCGGCCATATGGCTTCCACTGTTCATGTCACCCCCAATGCCCGCCTCCACATGCGGCCTGCTCAGTGGAGCCTTCACACTCAGTGGCATCAAGCCACAGGGAGCCTAGCGGACTCAGTACAGATATCCGACCTCCTAGTCTCCTCTCTGCAATGGTGGCTTCATCTTCCGAATCTGGTGCTCGGAGTGGTTTTTCAATCCCCTCCGCATTCTCAGGTGCTGACAACAGATGCTTCTCTTCTCGGTTGGGGAGCACATTGCCAAGGGACATGTACTCAGGGTCTCTGGACCCATTGGGAGGCTACTCAACAGATAAACTTCCTGGAGCTACGGGCGATACGCCTAGCTCTGAGAGCCTTCTCCCACCTCGCCTCTCACCAGTCTGTACTGGTCCAGACGGACAATCAAGTTGCCATGTTCTATGTGAACAAACAAGGAGGCACAGGCTCCTTCCTTCTTTGTCAGGAGGCACAACGCCTGTGCTCTTGTGCTGTCAATCACGGAATCCTTCTCAAGGCTGTCTACCTCCCAGGTCAGGAAAATTGCCTGGCGGACAGACTGAGCAGGATCCTGCAACCACACGAATGGAGAATGAACCCATTGGTAGTTCAGCAGGTCTTTCTCAAGTGGGGACTCCCCACCATGGATCTTTTCACCAGTCCTCTGAACCGGCAACTCCCGAGATTTTGCTCCAGACAACCGCATCCGCTCAGAGTAGCAGCAGATGCGTTTCTGATCTCGTGGTCCACAGGCCTACTGTATGCGTTTCCTCCCACACCACTAGTGTCCAGAACGCTGTTCAAAGTCCTCAAGGACGGGGCTTCATTGATTCTCATAGCCCCCAGGTGGCCGAGGCAATCGTGGTTCCCGCTTCTGCTACAGCTGGCGGTGGACACACCTATTCCTCTGGGGTTTCAACACGATCTCCTGTCTCAGGATCAGGGGGACTCTCTTGCACCCCAACCTCCAGTCCCTTCATCTGATGGCCTGGCTGCTGAAAGGGTAGTCCTAGCTCCCCTACTACTGCCTCGAGAGGTGGAATATGTGGTCTTGGCCTCTCGGCATCAATCCACCAGGAAATCCTACGCTCTTAAGTGGCGTAGATTCTCCGCATGGTGTGCTCAGCACAGTGAGAATCCCTTCTCGTGCTTGGTAGCGGTAGTATTGCAATATTTGCTCTACCTCTCCAATCTGGGTCTTAAGTCTAACTCTGTCAGAGTTCACCTTAGTGCTCTCTCAGCACACCACTCGCCGGTGGACGGCAGGCCTCTTTCCAACCACCCTTTGGTGGCTGGCTTCCTCAGAGGCCTCCTTTGCGTCCACCGGCCCCTGAGTGGGATCTGAATGTGGTCTTGCAGCGGCTTACTTGTCCGCCTTTTGAACCTATGGCTACCTGCCCTCTCTGTTTTCTCTCCTGGAAAACTTTATTTCTGGTAGCTCTCACCTCTGCTAGGTGAGTGAGTGAACTGCAGGCACTAGTGTCTGATCCTCCTTACACTAGGTTCTACAGGAATAGGGTAGTCTTACGGACTCACCCTAAGTTTCTTCCTAAAGTTGTCTCACCTTTTCACCTCAATCAGGAGGTGGTTCTTCCGACCTTCTTTCCCAGGCCACATGCCAACCGGGCTGAGATGGTCTTGCATACCCTGGACTGTAGGAGGGCGTTATCCTTCTATCTTGACCGTACGCGGGAGCATCGGAAGGCTGTTCAGCTTTTCGTTTCTTTTGACCCCAATAAGTTGGGGCTCTCTGTCTCCAAGCGTACGTTGTCCATATGGGTCGCTGACTGTATCGCCTGGGCTTATGGGGCAGTCGGCCTCTCGTTGGAGGGTCGAGTCACGGCTCATCGTGTCAGGGCGAAGGCTGCGTCAGTGACTCATCTCCGCTCTGTTCCGTTGGCAGACATCTGCCGGGCCGCTACTTGGTCTTCAAGCCAGACTTTTGCGGCCCATTAGTGCCTTGAGAGGGAGTCCCGCAGGGACAGTGCTTTCGGACAGGCAATACTCCATAATCTCTTTGGGGTTTAGGCAACTCCTACCCTCCGGCCCTGGTGTTGGGCTACCGGTCGGGGGCGTTCTCAGAGAAGATTCCTTCCTTCTGTGCTGACGAGCTAGATGGAGCTCATTTTTCCGCTTGAGGTCTCCGGTAGCTTTAAGCTAGGGAGTCCCATATGTGAGGACTGACTTCCTGCTTGGTCCTGGAGAAAGAGTAGTTACTCACCTGTAACTGGTGTTCTCCAGGAGCAGCAGGAATCAGTCCTCACAACCCTCGCTCCTCCCCTTGGAGTTGCATTCATATGATTTCTTTTTGCTAATTTTTTGCTGTCTTTTAGCTATGTCATCAGACTGAGCAAGATGGCACCCTTGGGCGGGAAGGGGACCGCGCATGCGCGTTGCAATTCCCAAAGGCTTTCTTTGAAAGCTGGGGAAATGCTCCGCACGAGGGCTCCGTCGGCGCCGACGTCACCCATATGTGAGGGCTGATTCCTGCTGCTCCTGGAGAACACCTGTTACAGGTGAGTAACTACTCTTTGCCCTGTACGTCCAGGGCCGGCGATTTGTGCGGGGAAGTCATTCCACCTCCGACGTGGAATTACTTCCTTGGACATCTCTTTTCTGTGGGACCGGGATGCGGATGGGGCAGGGGGGCCCTAGGACATTCCCCGGAGCCTGACCCTGGCCTTAGGAGGCCGGATTGGGGGTTGGGCTGCAGGGAAAGCCTTTGTTCAGCCGGCAGCCAGGATCGCAGCTTTACAATGGAGCCGTAGGGCCATGGCAACCGGACGCATTAGCGCCGCGGCTCCATTGTAAAGCCCTGACTGAGTTAGTCGGGCTTTCCCTGTATGTGCAGGCCGGGCTGAATCGCGTTCCCAGCCTGCACGTACAGGGCTGTTTGCGATTCTGGTCCCATGGGGCTAGACATGCCCCACGGAATCAGAATCGACCACCTCTGTACATCCGGTTCAAACCGTACATACAGAGGAGCTGTACGTCTGGTATGGAATGAGCCTGATTGGGTTTAGTAGATGCATGGCGATTAGACTATCCTACTGCAAAGGAATATACATTCTTCTCTTTTCCCCATCAATCTCTTATACACATATTGACTTCTTCTTAGTGTCTTCCTCAATCGTGCCAGAGATTGATTCATGTGCTATCAACCCATTCATGTCTGTGATCATGCAGCCATATCCATGTGCATTGTTTCTGAAAAACACACTGCACAAATTAGATTGTGGAGATTTCATAACAACTTATTGCTCAAAGCATCTTTCCATGACAAACTTTGTTCTTTTATTGAGGATTTCTTCAGAAGGAATGATACTGGAGACTTGCATTGTAATACTGTTTGGGAAGCATTTAAAGTCACTTTAAGAGG
This sequence comes from Ichthyophis bannanicus, assembly GCA_033557465.1. Taxonomy (NCBI): domain Eukaryota; kingdom Metazoa; phylum Chordata; class Amphibia; order Gymnophiona; family Ichthyophiidae; genus Ichthyophis; species Ichthyophis bannanicus. Next base: position 290,212,872 of record CM066043.1, read on the forward strand.
TGAAATAATAAGTTTGTCCTCTTGGTTGCTTAAGAATAAGGTTGAATGCGCTAAGACTCTTGAAAAGGATATTGCAAATTTGGAGAAAATACTTGCTGTCACTAAAAGCTCTTAAGAACATAAGATATGCCATACTGGGTCAGACGAAGGTCCAACAAGCCCAGTATCCTGTTTCTAACAGTGGCCAGTCCAGGTCACAAGTACCTAGCAGTTTCCCCAAAAGACACAGGTTCCACAATGCTTGTATTGCAGTGATATCCTGGGCCCCTTTGAATAATGGTTTATGGACCTTTCCTCCAGTTACTTGTCCAATCCTTTTTTAAACCCAGCTACTCTAACAGCTTTTACTATATCCTCCAGTAACAAATTCCAGAGTTTGATTACGCATTAAGTGAAAAAATATTTTCTCTTATTAGTCTTTAATAGGTTACTCTGTAGCTTCATTGCATGTCTCCTAGTCTTCCTATATTCTGGTGACGTAAACAATCGATCTACGTTTACCCGTTCCACCCCATTTATTAATTTATAGACCTCTATCATATCTCCCCTCAACAGTCTCTTTTCCAGGTTGAAGAGCCCTAACCTTTTTAGCCTCTCTTCATAGGGGTATCCTTCCATACCCTTTGCCATTTTGGTGGCTCTTCTCTGTACTTTTCTAATAACGCTTGTGATAAGGAAGCTTATCATAGCTCAGGATGGAGCTATAGAAAAGGTGAAGTGACTCTGAACAAGCAACCTGTCAGTTCTGGTAGAAATAAGAAAACAGAATTTTCCCATAAAAGACTACCAGTCCCAGAATGCACCAGGTTTCCAACAGCCATTAGAGGAGCTGAAGTGGGGAAACGTGTGTTCAATCAGGATGGCTATGAGGTAATCCCTAAGCACTCATCTCAAAGGGCAGGGCCTGATTCAGCACAGCTGCGCTGTATTAGGGGGGAGCACTCATCTAAGCAGAATAAAGGTAGAGTTTATTCTACAGAGAATCATCATGATCCTTGGTATCTTAATCAGCTTGGAGATCCTGATCTTCATTCTCATCAGAAGCAGAGGTCAGAACGGACGGACAGAGAGAGCAAGAAGCCCTTTAAAAGAAGGAAGTGAAAAGCCTCTGGGAAGTCTACAGGAGTCCAGCACAGTACGTATACTGGGAGACAGACAAGAGGCCAGCAAACACCATTGGACTGGGGGAGACCAGAGGAGTGGTATTGCAGAGGCAGGAATCTCCAGACGGCACTTGTGAGGGAAACAGCTGAATGTGGAAGGGACCCTAAGACCCAATGCAGAAGGTATGTGAAGAAAGATCCAGTGTCCAGGGATCTAGATTGGAAGGCTGGACACAGAAACTGGACTACATATTGGCCAGGCTATTTAAAGGGGAACTCTAACAGCAATGGAAGCTCAGGTATGAACACTGATCTATGCCCTAGCTATAACTTTGAAAGGAAGCAGGGAAATGATTATTCTCCTGGTAGTGCTCCATTGAGAAATTCCTTTGTGCCAAGCCAAGATATTGAACCTATGATTATTGAAGAAAGGGGAGAGGTCTTAGAACCAGAATGTGAATATATGGACTGCTCTCTGTCCAAACTCAAATGGTAGTTTTCTGTTACAAAGTGCAACGACCATCACAAAGAAATACCAACTTGTTCTTTAATCTTCTCAGAAAACCTTCTGAGTAAGATTTTGAGCTACACAGTGAAAGCAAGCCAGCTAAGGGGTTTCAGCTGGGTGATTGCTAGCAATTGAGCTTACCTAATTGCTTGTGTGCTCTGAAGGGAATCACTTCTGAATTTATATGTAAAGATATAAGAAGTTAACCTGAAGAAAAGAACATTTTTCCTACTTTGTGGGTTTATTTGGTTGCTTACTGCATTGCTAAGACATTATTTGCTAAAGCCTACAAGAAAGACCAGTTTGTTGCCAACCGGGTCTTTAATTTATTTATTTATTTTTATTTTATTTATTTACATTCTCTTATATACCGCACTATTCGGCATCAGCGCGGTTCACATAGAACAAAAAGTCTCAGTACAATAACAAGCATGAGATTACAGATAACAATAATCCTTTGCTTTAATTACCTGACAAGTTCAGATGTTGTTTTTTTCCTGATTTTGTTTTCCTAACTTTAAAACTGCAAGCAACTATCCTGAGTTCTGTGCTACCAAGCATTATCTGTGTTGGGAGAACCCCTCATAAATAAAAATCTTATTTGCTTTACCCTTGAGCAAGTATAATTAATTATTGGTCACGGCTGTGTCTGGAATGAATGGACTACATTACCCACAAATCCTTGCAAATCATATAGAGGTATGCTTTTGCCAAGACTGTGAACATTCTCACCCAGGCGGCCGTCTGACACGCTATATCCTTTTTAAGATACGGCGACCAGAATTACACACAATATTCAAGGTGTGGTCGCACCATGGAACGATACGAAGGCATTATAATATCTTTTGGAAGCAGCACAAGCACTAGCAAATTAAATGCAAGGCATTGATAAGGCAGGCAAAGAGAAAATTTGAGAAGAAGCTTGCTGTGGAAGCAAAAACGCGTAATAAAGACTTTTCAAGTACATTTATAGCAAAAAAAACCCGTGAGAGACACATAAGAATATAAGATATGCCTTACTGGGTCAGACAAAGGTGCATCAAACCCAGTATCGTGTTTCCAACAGTGGCCAATCTATGTCAAAAGTACCTAGCTGTCTCCCCAAAAGACACAGGTTCCTCACTGCTTGTATTGGGGCAAGCAGTGATATCCTGGGTCCCTTTTATTAATGATTTATGGACCTTTCCTCCAGGAACTTGTCCAAACCTTTTTTAAACCCAGCGACACTAACAGCTTTTACTACATCCTCTGGTAACCAATTCCAGAGTTTGATTACACGTTGAGTGAAAAAATATTTTCTCTTATTAGTCTTAAATAGATTACCCTGTAGCTTCATTATATGTCCCGTAGTCTTTTTATATTCTGATGATGTAAACAATCGATCTACATTTACCCATTCCACTCCATTCATTCATTTATAGACCTCTATCATATCTCCCCTCAGCCGTCTCTTTTCCAGGTTGAAGAGCCCTAACCTTTTTAGCCTCTCCTCATAGGAGTATCCTTCCATCCCCTTTACCATTTTGGTGGCTCTTCTCTGTACCTTTTCTAATAGTGCTATATCCTTTTTAAGATACGGCGACCAGAATTGCACACAATTTTCAAGGTGCGGTAGCACCATGGAACGATACAGAAGCATTATAATATCCTTTGTTTTATTTTCCGTTCCTTTCCTTATGATTCCTAGCATTCTATTTGCTCTCTTGGCCACCGCTGCACACTGGCTGGAGGGTTTTAACATGTGATTTAAATGAACCAAACATCTGAATCATTATTTATGTACCTTAATCATCGGCTGTCAACCCACAATGTTGACTTTACCATATGTTGAGACCCAACCCTACTATCCTGCTTGAGCATAATGTATAACCTGTAAATAGTTACCCTACCACAGCTTGAGTGGTTGGTTATGTAAATAGTTCACTAGTTACAGCTCCAAGTTAGAAGATCCTGTTCACTGTATGTGCAAGGCTGTTCCCTTTGTCTTTGCAGAATTTGTTATTTGTAAACCGCACTGATATTGAAGAGCGCGGTATAGAAAAACTGTTAAATAAATAGTTATCCACGATGACGCCTAAATCTTTTTCCTGGGTGGTGGTTCCCAATGTGGAACCTTGCATCACGTAACCATAGTTTGGGTGGTTCTTTCCTAGGTGCATAACTTTGCACTTGTCCGCATTAAATTTCATCTGCCATTTGGATGCCCAGTCTTCCAATTTATCAAGATCCTCTTGCAGTTTTCCACAATCCTCTTGGGTTTTAACAACTTTAACTAGTTTTATGTCATCCGCAAATTTGATAACCTCACTCGTTATTCCCTTTTCCAGGTCATTTATGAATATGTCAAAAAGCAGCGGACCCAGCACAGATCCCTGTCGTACTCCATTATTTACCTTTTTTTCCATTGGGAAAATTGGCCATTCAGCCCTACCCTCTGCTTTCTATCTTTTAACCAGTTTCTGATCCACAATAGTGCAGTGCCTCCTATCCCATGACTTTTTAGTTTTGGCAAAAGTCTCTGATGAGGGACCTTGTCAAAGGTTTTCTGAAAGTCCAGAAACGCTATATGAACTGAATCACCTTTGTCTACTTGTTTGTTCACACCTTCAAAAAAACATAACAGATTAGTAAGACAAGATCTTCCTTGTCTAAAGCCATGTTGGCTGTCTCATATCAAGTCATGACTATCTACATGTTGAGTAATTTTGTTCTTTCTGATGGTTTCTACCATTTGTCCAGATACTGACGTTAGGCTGACCGGTCTGTAGTTTCCCGGATCACCCCTGGAACCCTTTTATAAATTGGTGTTACATTGGCGATCCTCCAATCTTCAGGTATTACAGATGATTTAATGATAGTTCACAGATTACTAATAGCAGGTCTGTAATCTCATATTTCAGTTCTTTCAACACCCTTGGATGTATACCATCCGGTCCAGGTGATTTGCTACTCTTCAGTTTATCAAATAGTTGTAATGAAATTTCTTTCAATTCTTCCACACTATCATCTTTAAATAATGCTTCAGTCTTGGGTAACATCCCTACATCTTCCTCAGTAAAGATCAAAGCAAGGAATTCATTTGGTCTCTTCGCTATAGCCTTGTCCCCTCTTACTGCCCCTTTTACCCCTCTATCATCTAATGGTCCAATTGACTCTCTGACAGGTTTTTTGCTATGAATGTACTTGAAAACGTCTTTATTACACGTTTTTGCTTCCACAGCAAGTTTCTTCTCAAATTCTCTCTTTGCCTGCCTTATCAATGCCTTGCATTTAACATGCCAGTGCTTGTGCTGTTTCCAGTTTTCACCATTTGGCTCGATTTCCATTTCCTGAAAGATGATTTTTTGGCAACAACAGCCTCTCTATTTATTTTATTTATTTATTTATTTGCATTTCTTATATACCGCGCTATTATAATCAGTGCGGTTTACATTTAAAAAAAATATACAACAATGTAACAGGTTACACTGAGTTTACAATCAACAGGGAATACAACCTGGAAGAAGAAGGGGATGAACTATGTACAGAGCTATGTAATTAAAAATTTAAAGATCATACAAGGGACAAGGTTGGCATTGTAATGTGTAAAGCGGATAAGTAAAAGGAGTGTCGAGCTAACCATTTTCTAGAAGGGGTTGTGTTAGATGTTGGTTTTGGTGATGATGTCTATTATGTTGAGATTGACTGGTGGGAATGGAATTTGGGTAATATTTTAGGAACAAATGATGTTTGATAGCCTTTCTGAACGCCAAGATATTTGTAATGGCACGAATTTCTGGGGGGAGAGCATTCCAAGCTCCTGGAGCGAAAAGTGAGAAGGCTCTACTGGATGTTGTCCTTGAACATTTCGTGAGTGTTTTTGGCACCTGAAGTTTGTTCAGACATGATGAGCGTCTATTTCTGTTGTAGGGTATAGGTTGGATGAGCTTGGTGAGCGGAGTGGGGGGCTGATTTTTCGATGCCTTAAAAGTTAGGACAAGGGCTTTATATAGGATTCTAGCGTGTAGAGGCAGCCAGTGCAGGCTCATCAGTACTGGAGTTATGTGGTCTGACTTAGATGTTCCAGTGAGTATTCTTGCTGCTGAGTTCATGGCTAGCCTGAGCGGGTTTAGTGTTGCTTGCGGGAGCCCAAGGAGGATAATGTTGGCAAAATCAAGGTGAGGGGTAACCAGTGCTTGGAATATGGAGCGATAATCAGGGGGGTCAAGTAGCGGGCGGAGGTGGTGTAGAGACCGTATCTTGTGGTAGATGGATTTAGTGATATTCTTGATATGCGGGGACATATTCAGCTTTTGATCAAGGATTATTTATTTATTTATTTAACAAGTTTTCTATACCGCCTTTTCCTTCAATCAAAGCGGTCACAAGAAATACAAAGGTTATAGGCAAGGGAAACAAACACAGTATAAACATAACAGTACAATGGTAATATAGGAAAAATAACAAGGGTTAACAATAAGGCAAATTATTTAAAATAATTAAAATAAATATAATATATTTAGTCAATTGTTGATCCATATTGTTCAATGAAAAGTGTAGTTTTTAATTGTTTACGAAAGTCTTTTAAATCATCCAGTGAGCGTAAATCAGGAGGGAGAGAGTTCCAAATTAAAGGGGCGGCCAAAGAAATTGCTCTTTGTGAGGTACATTTGCATGATTTAGAGTAGTTTTTTGGGGTGCTGAGGGTGTTAGAAGTGGATAACCTTCTTGGTCTTTTGTTGATATCATGGAGTAAGAGGGCATGAAGGCTGATTGCAGAACTGTTGTGTTTCATTTTGAATATATTTATGATTAATTTATACTTTATGCGAAGGATTATTGGGAGCCAGTGGAGTTCTTTAAGGATGGGGGTAATGTGTTCATAATTTGAGGATCCATTGATGATTCTAGCTGCTGTATTTTGTGCCATTTGAAGTGGCTTGAGAGCATGCTTAGGCAGTCCATTGTAAATAGGGTTGCAGAAATCCAGAATGGGAGTAATGAAGGATGATGCCCAAATACCGGATGGTAGGTTTGACTGCGAGGTCGTAGTTGTTGACTCGAATGGATGGCGGTGGTATGAAGTTCTTATTTCGTGAGACAAATAGGACATCAGTCTTGCTGTGATTGATGTGTAAGTTTTGGGTGAGGAGCCTTTCAGATACTGCTTCAAAGCATTTTGTTATTGCTGAGAAATCCGGTTGATCAAGCTTGAAGGATGTGTACATCAGGATATCATCTGCGTATGCTAAGCACTGGATGTTGAACGAGCGGATAAGGTCACAGATGGGTTGCATATAAATATTAAACATGAGTGATGAGAGGGATGAACCTTGGGGGACTCCTTGTTTGAGTGTGAATGGATCAGATGTATTGGAGCCTACTCTGACCTGTTGTAGCCTGTTGCTCAAATATGATCTGCACCACGCTAAGGCCAGACCTTGTATACCTTTGTCTCTGAGGCGGAGTAAGAGTGTGTCGTGGTTCACAGAATCGAATGCGGCTGCAATGTCCATGAAGATTAGGATGAATCCTTGGTGTGAGTCGTTAATTCCCATGATTAAGTTGTTGAATAGGGTAGTGAGGATGGTTTCTATACCATGAGCTTCTCTGAATCCGTGTTGTGAAGGGTCTAGTGGTGCTTCGGTGTCGATGTGGTGTTGAATTTGTAGTTGAACTACTTTTTCTATAATTTTTGCCAGAAGAGGGATGCTTGCAATGGGTCTAAATGACTCGACTTTAGATGGGTCAAGTTTGCAGTTTTTTAGCAGTGGGCGGATTGATGTGAATTTGAGGCTTTGTGGGAAGGAGCCTGTTGCAAAGGATTGGTTGAGGATCCTACTTATGGTTGGGCTGAGGATAGATCTCAACTCTTTAATCCAGCTGGAGGGACAAGGGTCATTGGGTGCTATGGTAAGGTTAATAGAAGAGATTATTTCTTGGATTTGTTTGCTGGAGACTTCATGGAATTGTGATAGCACAGTTGGTTGCGTGATAAAGTCTGCGTGAATGGGGTGTGTGGGAGAAATGTTAATGTTGGTTTGGATTATTTTGGATTGAAGGTAATTCGAGTAGGTTTGTGGATGGGGCATTTGGTCTTGGGAAAGGGTAGGGTCGCCTGTGAGGGTTTTAACAATGGAGAATAGATCACGGGGCTTGTTCATGGATCGTTTCAGAGTGGTGTTGTTTTCTCTTATCCATTGTCATCTGCCTGTGAGATTGTAAGAGTGCAGAGTATGCACAGAGAGCTTCAGGTGTCCGTGAACGGCGCCACTGTCTTTCAAGTTTGCGGAGGTGGAGTAGAGACTTTCGTAAATCTTGGAAGTACCAAGGTGCGTGTTCGCGCTTTGATTGCCTCTCGGTGTTGGATAGTGGGTATGCAGCATCCTTGAGCGTGTCGTTCCATTTTGCAACTATCTCGTCAGGGTCTGTAGAGGTATTGGAGAGGAGAGGCAAGATCTTCTCAAGAATGTCATCCTTATCAAAAGGTCGGGAGCGTGCCACTGTGGATCTGGGAGTATTTTGCCTCTTTTTAGAGATACTGACGGGGTGGATGTTAGGTATGTTGAAGAGATGTAGGTTGTGATCAGACCAAGGGACGGGTGTTATTGAGATTAGCAGGCTTTCATTGGAGTTGATAGCAGCATGAGGTGCAAAAATCAGGTCAAGTGTGTTTCCTTTGTTGTGGGTGGGAGCATCAATAATTTGATTGTAGCCCAGTTGGTTCATTGCTTCGAGGAAGGCTGAAGAGTGAGAGTCTTGTAGGGATGGTAGATTGAAGTCCCCTACTAACCAGTTTAGGGTGCGTGGGTTGGAGGGGTTACCAGCAATGTTGATTATGGTGGGGAGGTCATCTGGACATGGAGTGGGAGCTCGGTATAACAGGTTGATGGTACAGGTGTCATTTGTTATGGAGAGTGTGTCTAGGTGGGACGTGCTTGTGGTATTACTTAATCTGAATTGGAGTGAGGATCTGGTAATAATAAGGGTGCCACCTCCCCTTTGATTGGTTCTGTGGCAAGCGAAGAATGAGTAGCCTGGGGGTGTCATCTGGTTGAGGATGACATTATCACAGGAAGATAGCCATGTTTCGGTTATCATTAGTACGTCAAGGTTGTGGTGAGATATAAGCTCGGTAGCTACGGGCCATTTTGATCGTATAGATCTGGCATTCGCAAGTGCGCATCTGAGGCGGGAGTGTTGAGTGCGTTTTTCAGATTGGGTCTTGTTAAGGTATTGTAATGGGATGTGTAGAAGGTGTGACTGGAGTCTTGTTAAGGTATTGTAATGGAATGTGTAGAAGGTGTCTCTGACCTCACCTTTAAACCATTTTTGGACTTCCTTCCATTTTTCTTAAAGCGTGGAATACAGCAGGTCTGAGCTTCCAAGATAGTATTTTTAAACAACAGCCAAGCTTGATGTAAGTCTCTAAACTTTGCAACTGCTCCTTTTAGTTTTTTCTTAACTATTTTCCTCATTTTATCTTAGTCTCCCTTTTGAAAGTTAAAAGGTAGTACTGTGGATTTCCTTTCCGTCCTCCATTAATTAAATCAAACACGATCATGCTGTGATCACTATTGCCAAGTGGCCCCAACACCCTTATCTCTTGCACCAGATCTGGTGTTCCACTAAGGACTAAATCCAAATTGCTTCCCCTCTGGTCTGTTCATGAACCATCTGCTCCTAGAAGCAGTCATTTATTTAATCTAGAAACTTTATCTCCCTAGCATGCCCTGCCATGACACTGACACAGTCAATACCGGGGTAATTGAAATCACCCATTATTATTACTGTTTTGTAACTTTTGTTAGCTTCCCTGATTTCTTTGAGCATTTCATCATCCATTTGTTCATTATGGCCAGGCGGTCGATAGTACAACCCCACTGCCATCGCCTTCCCCTTTTTACATGGAATTTCAGTCCATAGAGATTCTACAGTGAATTTTGTTTCCTGCAAAACTTTAATCCTTGGTGACTCAATGCCCTCTCTAACATAGAGCGCAACCCCTCCACCTATTTGATCAGCTCTATCATTACGATATAGTTTGTACCCAGATATCACAGTGTCCCACTGGTTGTCCTCATTCCACCATGTCTCTGAGATACCAATTATATCTTAACTTCTCATTTAGTGCTATATATTCTAACTCTCCCATCTTATGTTTTACACTTCTATCATTTGCATATAAGCATTTTAGAGACACTATTTTATTCTTATTAATCTTGTTATCGGTAGGCAAGGGTAATTTGGAATCTTTAAGCTCTGTCTGCTCCGTACTCAAGGGCATTTGGGCTACCTTTGTCTTTATTGGAACCTCTCTGCTGATGTGCCCTAACTTCATTTTTTTGGTAGTATCCTTCAAGAATACATTGTTCCGAACCATGCACTCTTGGGCGACTGTCGGCTCTCCCCTATTATCTAGTTTAAAAACTGCTCTATCTCCTTTTTAAAGGTTAATGCCGGCAGCCTGGTTCTATCCTGGATATGGTGAAGCCTATTCCTTCGGAAGATCCCCTCCTTTCCCCAGAATGTTCCCCAGTTCCTAACAAATCCAAAACCCTCTTCCTTGCACCATCGTCTCATCCACGCATTGAGACTCCGGAGCTCTGCCTGCCTTTTGGGTCCTGTGCGTGGAACGGGAAGCATTTCAGAGAATGCTACCCTGGAAGTTCTGGATTTCAACTTCCTACCTAAAAGCCTAAATTTAGCCTCCAGAACCTCCCTACCACATTTTCCTATGTCATTGGTACCGATATGTACCAAGACAGCAGACTCCTCCCCAGCACTATGTAAGACCTTGTCTAGGTGGCACGTAAGATCTTAAAAGAACTTATGCAGAAGCGATTTAATTACAATAAAATGCTTATAGACCAGGCTAAAGAGGATATCTTTGTTCATCATACAGGATTCTATGTAGGTATGAATAAATCAGGCAAACTACTAGCTAATCTCTTGAGAGCTCATAAAGCAAAAAACTTTATAGCCCGATCATGTCCTTTGACAAAATCTGAGGACATATCAAAAGCATTTTCAAATTATTTTTAAAACTTTTTAGATCCAAATCATCAAATGATGCATCATTATATGTACCATTCTGGAATTCCCTTGATCATCCAAAATTAAATGCACAAGATAGTAAGAAGCTGGGTGCCCCGATTCGGGTTGGAGAGATCTTATCTGCAATCAAATCTTTAGCAAATAATTAATCACCGGGCCCGAATGGTTTAACGCTTGAGTTTTACCAACATTTTGCTTCATCTTTGGCTCCTAAACTCAAACAGTTGTATCAGAGTTTACTTGAATGACCAATTAATGTTTCAAGCTTCTCTGAAGCTACAATTGTTCTCTTTCCAAAGCCCGATCGTTATCCTAAAAGCTTAAGTAGCTATCGTCCTATTTTATAACTTAATGTAGCCTATAAAAGTTTAGCTAAAGTTTTGGCCTTACGATTAAATAATTTTATAGACACTCTAATCAGCAATGCCCAAACTGGATTCATTAGGGAAGACACATGGGGCAGTGCCTGCACTTTCCATAATTTAGTCGAGATAGCAAATAGAGTGGACTCTCCGATTGTAGCTCTCTCGCTTGATGCAGAGAAGGCTTTTGACCGCATTGAATGGTCTTTCCTTTATCAAGCTTTGGAGTGGTTTGGATGTGGTTTTGAGTTCATCAACTGGATCAAAGTATTATATGCTACACCACGTTCAAGAATCTTTGTTAACGATACCCTTTCAGGCTTACTATCCTTAGGATGTGGTACCAGACAAGGATGTCCACTTTCGCCTTTGCTTTTCAACCTTGCTTTAAAACCACTTATACTGAAGATTAATGAAGTTAATGGTATCTGCGGTATAGTTTGAGGCGCATCACTGGAAGATTGCAGCATATGCGGAAGACTTGCTACTCTTTCTTTCAAATCCTACATTTCTCAACAAATAGGGGTGTCCTGCATGGAGCAATGGGGGGAGGAGCGGTGGGTTCACCACTAAACAAACAAAGAAACAAAGATATGGGGAGCGATGAAGACATGGGGAGGGGTGCACCTGCTCCTGGTGGGTGCACCACTAAGCAAAGACATGGGTAGGGGTGCATCTACTCCCTAAAAGACTTGGGCAGGGGTGCACCTACTCCTGCCATATTGCTGGGCAGACTAGATGGACCATACTGGTCTTTATCTGCCGTTATTTACTATGTTACTATGTTATGTTACTATGTTACATCTTTTATTTTATTTATTTATTTTATTTATTTATTTAACACTTATTTATATACCGCATCTTCCAGCGATCAGTTGCGGTGTACAATCAACAACAGTCAACAATGCAGAGCTTGTTTTACATAGAACAATGATAACTTTTTACATAGAACATCTTAACTTACCCAACAACGGGTTTAAAAACTAAGCGGAATAATTCAATAATTCAACTAAGACAGATTGTGTAACAGTTAAAACAAAAGTACTGTCTCTATAACATAGGCAGATTATGGCAGTTGTAACTATATACAGATTATGACAGTTGTAACTATATACAAGTAGAATTTCAATGCATATGAGTGGAGTGATTATACATTTAAGTTTTGTATGTATTGTTTGTAGTAGGGAGTATAAACTTGATTTTGGGCAGGTTCGTGTTTAGCCTTTATCTAAGTTGAGTGGAAGGTTTTCCATGGTATTATAGTGTTTAGTGAATAAGTATGTTTTCAATTTTTTTCTGAATTCTGTTATCTCTGTTAGTGATCGTAAGTCCTCTGGTAATGAGTTCCAGACTGTTGGGGCTATGTGGGAAAAGGCTCTATTATTTGTTAATTTGTGAGTTCTTATATATTCTTTCGGCATTTTAAGTTTATTTGATTGTCCTTTTCTATGAGTGGGCTTAGGTGGTTCTTTGCTTATTAGGTTACAGAGTGTCTTCGGGGCCATGTCATTTAGGGCTTTGAATGTAGTTATTATTGTTTTGTATGTTATCCTGCTTTGTATTGGTAACCAGTGAAGGGATGCTAGTATCGGTGTAATGTGTTGGAGTGAATTTATCTTTAATATAATTCTAGCTGTTGCATTTTGCGCAAGTTGGATCCTTTTGATGTTTTGTTTAGAAATGCCTATAAGTATTAAGTTGGCAAAATCGAAGTGGGGAGTTATGGTAGCCTGTATTATATTGATAAAATCTTGTATAAATACAAGGGGGCGTAATTGTTTGAGGATTTTAAGTTTGAAGTAGATTTTCTTTAATGTATTTCTAATGTGCGTTTCCATAGTAAGGTGTGTATCTAAGATAACACCTAGATATCTTATTTCATTTTTTATTTTAATTTCTTGGTTTTGTAGTGTTATGTGGGTTGGAGGAGTGAATGAATGGTTTTTTGTTACAATTAAGACTTCAGTTTTAGCGTGGTTTATATGGAGGTTTTGGGTTTTTAGCCAGTGTGTGATTTCATTGTAGCAGTCTGATAGAAGTTGAATCGGTAGGTTAGGAATCGTAAAAGGAATGTACATCATGATATCATCCGCATGAAGGTGATATTGTACTCCAAATTTTTTAAAGATGTTACAGACCGGTTTTATATAGATATTGAAAAGTAGGGCTGAAAGTGCTGAACCTTGTGGTAAGCCTATTTCTTGTTTGTATGTGTTGGATGTTTGATTACCTGTTCTTACATTTTGTGTTCTGTTATGTAAATATGAGGTGAACCATTTATGTACGGTGGAGTTTATGCCTATCTGCCTTAGGTTGTTGAGCAAAATTGAGTGATGCACGCTATCAAACGCTGCTGATATGTCGATGAAAAGGAGAATGAACGCCTGTTTGTGATTGTCAATTCCTTTTAGGAGTGTATCTATTAATACTGTAAGAAGTGTTTCTACTCCATGGCAGGGCCGGAAACCATATTGTTGTTCATCGAGTGGGTAAGATAAGTCTATAAATTCCTGTGTCTGTAGTTGTACTACCTTTTCAATTACTTTGGCCAAGAATGGTATGCTAGAGATGGGCCTATATGATGTTGGCGATGTTTTATCTAGTTTGGAGTTCTTTAAAATTGGACGTATTTGTGCATGTTTGAGCGGGGATGGAAGGTATCCTTGGGTGAGTGAGAGGTTTACTATTGGTAGAATATAGGATAGTAGAGTTGGCAGTGTGTTTTTTATCCATGATACTGGGCATGGATCTAAGTACGAAGTTGTGGTATTTAGGTTGGAGATGATTGTTTTTAATGACGCTTTTGATATGGGGTAAAATTCTGACCATTCATCTACAGGTTGATAGGTGAAGTTGATATTTTCTGAGGGCATGGCAGGTTTCTTAGATTTGTTTTGATAATGATTAGCTAGGGTTTGAACTGAGATGTCAGTGATTTCGTTGCTAGAATTTTGCTCATTATTAGTTAATTTTCTGACTATGGAAAATAACTCTCTAGGTCTATTGTATGATTTTGTTAAGATTGCTGCGTAATAATTTTTCTTTGTGCTGTCTATTGTTTCCTTATATTTTGTTAGATAGTTATTGTATATTTCCTTGTGTACAGACAACTTGGATTTCCTCCATTTCGATTCAAGTTTCGATTCTTCATTAAAGTATCTCCTTAATCTGGTAAATGACTTTTGGTCCTTTCTGGTTATAAGATCAACTGGAATAAGAGTGAATTGCTCCCGCTGAATGAACTTGCGCTGGGATGTAATTTCATTAATTTCCCTTTCATATTACTCACATCTGTGATTAAATATTTAGGCATGCGCTTCTGCAAATCCCCCTCTGAAACATTTAAGATTAATTGTAATCAAATTTCCACAGATGTACAATGTTCTCCCTTATGTCTGTCTTGGTGGGGTAGACTGGACACCATCAAAATGATGGTCCTCCCACGTGTTAATTATAAATTAGGAATGCTTCCTGGTTATTGCAATAAACAATTTTATAGTAATTTAGATAAGTCTCTGTCTTCGTTTTTATGGAGAAGGAAGAGACCACGCATTGCGTTAACGAAATTGCGTTAACGAACTCCCTCTGAAGAAAGGGCGGTGTTAACTTCCCAGATTTTTATTTATACCATACAACATTGCTCCTTCATTATGGAGCATACTGGTTGCAGAATGAGGTTTCTTATCCATGGTTAGACATGGAGAAATCTTTGGTGAAGCCTTTCAGATTTCAAGAATTGTCCTCTACGAAAATACCCCATAAGATACTAAAATCATCATTAATTATTAGTACTATTGCAGCCTTTAATAGTTTGAAAACTCCAGGAACAAGCAGGAATGAGTCTTCACATATGGGTACGTCGGTACCGACGGAGTCTGCGCGGGAACGCTTTTGGAAGCATCCCAACACGCCTGCGTGCTGCCTTCCCGCCTTTCCTAACTGCCTCTCCTCAGTTTTCGTTTTTCCACGGAGCCGGCAGGACGTCCTCCTGTCACCGCAGAAAATTCTACTTTTATTTTTTGGTTTTCTTGTGGTCGCGTCTGCCTTCCCCGATGTCACCGGTACTGCCGGTGTTTCTTTTCTTTTTTCTTGTAAATTTTCCTTTTTAAGGAATACTTTTTTCCTTCTTAGTGCCTGACGTTTTTTTCGGCCTGCTAGGCCTACTCTTTTTCCTTCATGGAAGCGCCAGCCACTATCCCTAAGAAATGTTCAAACTGTGGCGGTACAAAATTGATTTTAGACACTCATAATTGGTGTCTACCCTGCTTGGGTCCTGACCATTATCCGCTGGAGTGTCCCTCCTGCAATAGTATAGTCGGAAGAAGTCTTCAGCATCGAGTTCACCTCGATACGCGGTCCCCATTCAACTTCAGGGCACCGACCACCCTTTCTTCTTCGCAGGATCAGGTAACCCAAAAACATTCTGTTAAGACTAGCCAGTCCTCGAGTGGTAGATCTCATGCACAGCATAGAGATGCCTCTGGCCTTACCCTCGAGGACACACTGGCTTTAAAACCCCAGTGGGAGTCTTCGGCCTCCAAATCCTTAGTGGGGTTTCAGGTTGTTCCCGAGGTTCACCCCTCTCCGAACATACCTGAGCCATGCTCGGTGGTGGCATCCGCTTCGAGCGGTACCGATACCCCGGCATCGGCAATGGTGTTGGATGAAACATTCCTCACCAAAGATCATAGTCTGGCGTCCTCGGTACCTGCGGGCCCGTTGGATACGCTGCAGACCGATCTTCCAGTGTCGGTATCGATACCGGTACTGGTACCCATGTCGGTACCCTCCAGATGTGCATCGATTGACTCACTTCCTTCGATGACGAGTCTGGAATCGATCTCCAGTCTGGATGACTGGGTACCGACTCGCCTTGGTACCGACACCGGACGGTACCGAAGGCACGGTTCCGATGATCCATGTCGGGCACTCTCGGTTTCTTCGATACCGTTAGAGCTGTCACCGGCTGGCCTTCATCTATCGTATCGGATACGGTACCGGAGTCAGTACCGGTATCCACGTTAGCATTGCTGTCGGTACCTTCCATGCTTGTTTCAACAGGCTCGCTTCCCTCGGTACCGAGTTTGGAATCGATCCCTAGCATGGACGATGCGCTACCGACTGTTGGTGGTCCCGACCTCCTGCGGTACCGGCGACCATCCTGTAAGGATCCGATGCTCCACCCCTTAGGGTCTTCTATTCCACTGAATTTGGATAGATCCATCATAAATCATCACCTAAATCCTACAGACCCATATCGAGTATTCCGTTTATGGCCAAATTAATTGAAAAAGCCGTACAAATTCAAACACAAGAGTACATTGATAGTTCAGCCCCACCTGATGACCAGCAGTACGGGTTTCGCCCCAGACACGGTGTAGAATCACTCCTAACAGTTCTAATCGATACACTAGTGAGGGGAATAGACAAATCAAAACAAGCATTCTTACTCATATTCATTGATGTTTCTGCAGCCTTCGACAGCGTTCACCATTCAACAATGATTAATAAACTTAAACAAATAGGTATAAAATCTACTGTTCTAAAATGGTTTACTTCTTATCTAACAGACCGAACTCAAACGGTACAAATCGGAAATCTCACATCAAAAACATACAAACAAGAACTAGGCCTCCCACAAGGTTCAGCACTGTCAGCGTTACTTTTTAACATATATTTAAAACACATCTGTAAAATCTTAAAAAAATTCAATGTCCACTATCACCTGTATGCGGACGACATTATGATGTATGTCCCATTCAAAATTCCAAACATCCCTATACAACTCATTAACGACTGCCTCACTGAAATCAACATCTGGCTAAATAAAAACAATCTGTACATCAATCACTCAAAAACAGAAGCTCTAATAGTAACCAAATGCACAACATTTATTCCCCCCTCACATATTACATTGCAAAATAATGATATCATACTAAAATCTGAAATACGCTACTTAGGTGTTATACTGGACAAACACTTCAGCATGGACACACATGTAAGAAATATAACAAAAAAAGTTTACTATAAACTGAAAATATTAAAGCAACTCCGCCCCCTAATGCACTTACAGGATTTTCAACGAGTCATACAAGCAATCATAACCCCACATTTTGACTTCGCAAATCAAATCCTACTTGGTGTAACTAAGGAAGCCTTAAAAAAACTTCAATTAGCACAAAACGCAGCAGCAAGGACCATTACGAAGGCCCCACCTTTCCAACACATAACCCCGATTTTAGAATATTTACACTGGCTCCCGATTCAAAGCCGTATAGAATACAAAACTATCTTAACCACCTACAAAGCCATAATTAAAACAGCACCCCTGTCCATAAATAACCTCATCAAAATAGAACCTACCCATAATCTCCAAAGGAAAGACCAGTTAAATAAATTAACCCCACCAAAAGAATTCATCAGGGCCAATAAATCCACAAACAAGAAAGCCTTCTCCCACGCAGCCCCCATCTTGTGGAACACAATCCCAATAGAATTAAGACAATTACCTGATATAATGGAGTTCAGAAAAAAACTCAAAACACACTTATTTACAAAGCATTATGGATCTATGACCAGCTCATCTCTCACCTCTCAGCTAGATAAAGGATAATCCTACCCCAGGTAATACATTTTTCAACAAAGGAATGAAGTGCTGTAGCCCTAAGACAAAGTGATTAAGAAATATGAAAAACAAAAAACTATGTATATAGTTTAATTTCTGTTCAATTGTACATAGTTCACTAATTGTTAACTGTAATTACCTAGCTACAGATTGTTATATGTAAAAACAGCTCGCCCTGTTTATTGTTGTTATATGGAAACCGCACCTGATCAATGGAAGGAGCGGTATATAAAAAATCTGTTAGTTAAATTAAATTAAATCCATGGGGTGCCAATGCTAGTTCTTCAACAGATCTAGCCTGTACTCCTCTTTCTAGAGGACTTCCCTCTGGGGATTTTTCTTTTCAAGCATTCCTGTTTGATATGGCAAAGTCACTTGCCATTTCTATACCTGGTCAGGATCCTGCACCAGGGAATACAGAATCTCTGTATATTCCCTGGAGTCCAAAGGAGGACATCATGCTTCCTTTGCATCAGACCTTGCAGGATCTCCTCTTTCGAATGGGGGAAACTCCTTTAACGGTACCCCCACCTTCTAGGGCAACTGATCTTCTATACAAGGTGCCCCCTTCTCCAGGTTTTCAAAAGACTCAACTTCCTCATCATTCCATTGTTGTAGAATCAGCAGTAAGGTGTGTTAAGAGTACTAAAAAGCACTCTTCTTATCCGCCAGGTCATGAGTCTAAGACTTTAGATGCCTTTGGACGCCAAACCTTCCAGGCATCCATGCTTTCAGCAAGAATTCTCTCATATATTTTCTATATGGGATTATCTCTTGAAGAAGTCACAAAGAAATTACTACTTTTGACCCCTTTTCTTCAAGAGCCCAAAAGAGCAGACTATTCCTTATTGGTTAGTCATGCTCAAAATATCTCTAGGTTCCTTACTCGTGCTTCCCTAGACTCCTTTGAGTCGGTTAGCAGAACTTCTGCTATAGCTATAGGGGCACGACGTAAAACCTGGCTCCAAGTTTCAGACTTGGACAAATGGGCACAAGAAAGACTGGGAAATACTCCTTGCACTGGAGAAAATCTTTTTAACAAGGAGTCTTTACTCCAAGTTGCTCAGTTAACCACTGACATTGCTGTTTCCAGAGGCTGTTCTACGCCTTCCTCTTTCCCAGTTGGTAGGAAATTTCCTAACAAACTTTGTTCCCCTAAGGGGAAAAAGTTTTATCCATCTTCTACCCATCGTACAGATGTTCCCAGACAGGGGAAACATCGCACCAGTCTAAAGAAACCACAACCTCAACAGGTTCAGCAAACCCAGCAGTTGCAGGGTTTCAGATAAGAACATAAGAACATAAGATATGCCATACTGGGTCAGAGCAAGGTCCATCAAGCCCAGTATTCTGTTTCCAACAGTGGCCAATCTAGGTCATATGTACCTAGCAGTTTCCCCAAGGGACACAGGTTCCACAATGCTTGTATTGGTTCAAGCATTGATATCCTGGGTCCCTTCTTAATAATGGCTTATGGACCTTTCCTCCAGGAACTTGTCCAAACCTTTTTTAAACCCAGCTACACTAACAGCCTTCACTACATCCTCCGGTAACAAATTCCAGAGTTTGATTACACGTTGAGTGAAAAAATATTTTCTTTTATTAGTCTTAAATAGTTTACCCTGTAGCTTCATTGCATGTCCCCTAGTCTTTCTATATTCTGATAAGGTAAACAATCGATCTACGTTTACCCGTTCCACTCCGCTCATTAATTTATAGACTTCTGTCATATCTCCCCTCAGCCGTCTCTTTTCCAGGTTAAAGAGCCCTAACCTTTTTAGCCTTTCTTCATAGGAGTATCCTTCCATCCCCTTTACCATTTTGGTGGCTCTTCTCTGAACCTTTTCTAATAACTCTATATCCTTTTTAAGATACGGCGACCAGAATTGCACACAATATTCAAGGTGCGGTCTCACCATGGAACGATATAGCGGCATTATAATATCCTTTGTTTTATTTTCCATTCCTTTCCTTATCATACCTAGCATTCTATTTGCTCTCTTAGCCGCCGCTGAACACTGGGCCGAGGGTTTTAACATGGTATCCACAATGACGCCTAAATCTTTTTCCTGGGTGGTGGTTCCTAATGTGGAACCTTGCATCGTGTAACCATAGTTTGGGTTGTTCTTCCCTAGGTGCATAACCTTGCACTTGTCCACATTAAATTTCATCTGCCATTTTGATGCCCAGTCTTCCAATTTATCAAGATCCTCTTGCAATTTTCCTCAATCCTCTTGGGTTTTTACAACTTTAAATAGTTTTGTGTCATCTGCAAATTTGATAACCTCACTCATTATTCCACTTTCCAAGTCATTTATGAATATGTCAAAAAGCAGCGGACCCAGCACAGATCCCTGGGGTACACCACTATTCACCTTTCTCCATTGGGAAAATTGGCCATTTAGCCCTACCCTCTGCTTTCTATCTTTTAACCAGTTCCTGATCCACAATAGTACACTGCCTCCTATCCCATGACTCTTTAGTTTTGCCAAAAGTCTCTCATGAGGGACCTTGTCAAAGGCTTTCTGAAAGTCCAGATGCACAATATCAACCGACTCACCTTTGTCCATCTGATTATTCACTCCTTCAAAAAAACATAACAGATTAGTAAGACAAGATCTTCCTTGTCTAAAGCCATGTTGGCTGTCTCTCATTAGTTCATGACTATCTACATGCTGAGTAATTTTATTCTTTATGATGGTTTCTATCATTTTTCCCGGTATTGACGTCAGGCTCACCGGTCTGTAGTTTCCCGGATCACCCCTGGAACCCTTTTTAAAAATTGGTGCTACATTGGCGATCCTCCAATCTTCAGGTATTAGAGATGATTTTAATGATAGTTCACAGATTACTAATAGCAGGTCTGCAATCTCATATTTCAGTTCTTTCAATACCCTTGGATGTATACCATCCGGCCCAGGTGATTTGCTACTCTTCAGCTTATCTAATAGTTGTAATACATCTTCTCGATGTATCGATATTTCCTTCAATTCTTCTGCACCTTTAAATACCACTTCAGTCATGGGTAACATCCCTACATCTTCCTCAGTAAAGACTGAAGCAAAGAATTCGTTCAGTCTCTCCGCTATCGCCTTGTCGCCTCTTAGTGCTCCTTTAACCCCTTTATCATCTAATGGACCAACTGACTCTCTCACAGGTTTTTTGCTCCGAATGTACTTGAAAAGGTCTTTACTTCGCGTTTTTGCTTCTGCAGCAAGCTTCTTCTCAAATTCTCCCTTTGCCTGCCTTATCAATGCCTTGCATTTGACTTGCCAGTGCTTGTGCTGTTTCCAGGTTTCGTCGTTTGGCTCTTTTTTCCATTTCCTGAAAGATGCTTTTTTGGCAACAACAGCCTCTCTGACCTCAACCTTAAACAATGCTGGCAGTTTTTTGGACTTCTTTCCATTTTTCTTAAAGCGTGGAATACAGCTGGTCTGGGCTTCCAAGATAGTATTTTTCAACAACAGCCAAGCCTGATGTACGTCTTTAACATTTGCAACTGCTCCTTTTAGTTTTTTCTTGACTGTTTTCCTCATTTTATCATAGTCTCCCTTTCGAAAGTTAAAAGGTAGTACTGTGGATTTCCTTACTATCCCTCCTCCACTAATTAAATCAAAGGCGATCATGCTATGATCACTATTGCCAAGTGGCCCCAACAACCTTATCTCTTGCACTAGATCTGGTGTTCCACTAAGGATTAGGTCTAATATGGCTTCCCCTCTGGTCAGTTCATGAACCAGCTGCTCCAAGAAGCAGTCATTTATTTCATCTAGGAACTTTATCTCCCTAGCATGTCCTGACGTGACACTGACCCAGTCGATACCGGGGTAGTTGAAATCACCCATTATTATTACTGTGCTGTAACTTTTGTTAGCTTCCTTGATTTCTTTGAGCATTTCATCATCCATTTGGTCATTCTGGCCAGGTGCTCGATAGTACACCCCCACTGCCATTGCCTTCCCCCTTTTACATG
Source organism: Ichthyophis bannanicus (assembly GCA_033557465.1). Lineage (NCBI taxonomy): Eukaryota > Metazoa > Chordata > Amphibia > Gymnophiona > Ichthyophiidae > Ichthyophis > Ichthyophis bannanicus. The sequence continues at coordinate 290,234,479 of CM066043.1, forward strand.
GAATTTCAATCCATATAGATTCTACAGCAGATTTTGTTTCCTGCAAAACTTTAATCCTTTCTGACTCAATGCCCTCTCTAACATAGAGAGCAACCCCTCCACCAATTTGATCAGCTCTATCATTACGATATAGTTTGTACCCAGGTATCACAGTGTCCCACTGGTTGTCGTCCTTCCACCATGTCTCTGATATTCCAATCATATCTAACCTTTCATTTAGTGCTATATATTCTAACTCTCCCATCTTATTTTTTAGACTTCTAGCATTTGCATACAAGCATTTTAGAGAATGTATTTTATCCATATTAATTTGTCTGTTAGACATGAGTAATTTGGGATCTTTAAGCTCTGTCTGCTCCATACTTGAGGGCATTTGGGCTACTTTACTCTTTTGTGGAACCTCTCTGCTTTTGGTAGTATCCTTCAAAGATACATTCTTCCGAACCATCTGCTCTTGGGCGACTGTCAGCTTTCCCCTAATATCTAGTTTAAAAGCTCCTCTATCTCCTTTTTAAAGGTTAATGCCAGCAGCCTGGTTCCATCTCGGTTAAGGTGAAGCCCATCCCTTCGGAAGAGCCCCTCCTTTCCCCAGAATGTTCCCCAGTTCCTAACAAATCCAAACCCCTCATCTCTGCACCATTGTCTCATCCACGCATTGAGACTCCGGAGCTCTGTCTGCCTTTTGGGTCCTGCGCGTGGAACAGGAAGCATTTCGGAGAATGCTACCCTGGAAGTTCTGGATTTCAACTTCCTACCTAAAAGCCTAAATTTAGCCTCCAGAACCTCCCTACCACATTTTCCTATGTCATTGGTACCAACATTTACCAAGACAGCAGACTCCTCCCCAGCACTATCTAAGACCTTATCTAGGTGGCGCGTGAGGTCCGCTACCTTCGCACCAGGCAGGCATGTTACCAGGCGATCCTCACATCCACCAGCCACCCAGCTATCTACATGCCTAATGATCGAATCACCAACTATAACGGCCGTCCTAACCCTTCCCTCATGGGCACATGGCCCTGGAGAAACTTCCTCGGTGCGAGAGGGTTTTACATCACCTGGAGGACAGGTCCTAGTTACAGGATCACTTCCTGCCACACCAGGGTGATGCTCTCCTGTCACGTGACCTCTCTCCTCCATGGCAACAGGGATGCTGCCAGACTGGAGGTGGGACTTCAGGACTATATCCCTGTAGGTCTCGTCTATGTACCTCTCTGTCTGTCTTATGCTTTCCAAGTCTGCTACTTTAGCCTCTAGAGAACGGACTCGTTCCCTGAGAGCAAAGAGCTCCTTGCACCTAGTGCGCACATAAGACCTCTCACCAACTGGGAGAAAATCATACATGTGACACCTAATGCAAAAGACTGGAAAGCCCCCATCCCGCTGCTGGACTGCTGTCTGCATCTTAGTTTTAAGTTTGTGTTTAGATCTAAGTTCTTTACTTACTAAGGGTTGCTATGGATATTTATACTAATAAAACTGAACCTAATACGTGTAATATACCTTGTTCACCTGAAGCTTAACTAATCTCAGGTCCTTAGTGTATGACTGATTTGGGTAATGAGCTTCACCTGAGAGCACCTCCTGTCTTTTAAGATGTGTAAGTACCTATAAAGCTACGATTATCCCAGGTGTGGGTGGGTGTTGGGAGGGTGGGAGGGAATTAACACTTATTAAAAGAGGGCTGCTACACAGTACCCTGTCTTGTGCTGCTGAGGTAAGCTATATTCTGATTTGATTTAAATTATAGCTCTTAGCTGCTGCTAGGCTCTAACTTCTTATGAAATTTAAAGTACAAGCTCTCTGCTGGGTTCTAAATTTAACTAGAAAGCTCTTTTCTGTGTTGTAAGTTTAAGCTAAAAGAACTTTGCTGATGCTAGGCCCTGAGTGACTATTAAATGTAAACTACAAGCTCTCTGCTGGGTTCCAAATGTAACCAGAAAGCTCTCTTCTGTGTTTTAAATTTAAACTAAAAGTACTTTGCTGTTACTAGGCCCTGAGTGACTATTAAATTTAAAGTACAAGCTCTTTGCTGGGTATGAAATGTAACCAGAGAGTTCTCCTCTGTGTTTTAAATGTAAACTTAAATTGCTGCTACTAGGCCCTGACTGATTTAACAAAAATAGTGGATCACAGATTAATTAGCTTTAATACAAAGAATTCCTTTTAGAAAATTACCAGAAGTAAATACTCACAGTTGCAGATCTCCCTCCAGAAGCAACAGTCCCCTTTACCAGTCTTTCAAGACAGATAGATTATCATTACATCTCCTGTTTGGTGGTTAGAGTTTGCAGTCTGCTTCTTTTCACTTGAAGCATCTACACTAATTTCATCCTAAATTCTCATGGATCTCTTTTCACGAGACATCCTTTCTTTTTGCTCTAAGAGTTTTTATGATCATGCCTATAGTTAACAGGTTTATCTTCCTCCTACTGGGAAAAAGAGATGTGACAACTATCAATAAGACAGTTTTCCCTGTACTAGCATGTATCATCTTACCTTTCAGAGACTTACTACATAGTCAGTCTCCTTCAACTCTGACTTACCTCCCTCTTACTACAACATTCGGTTTGTAAGAGTGGTTCTATTATACTGGTAAGCCCCTATGGTTCTCTACCTATTCCAGAAAGGGGTTTCCTTTCCAGAGTTGTCTCCCCCTTTTTCACATTCTTACTTTAGGGCAGCTTATCAGACAATAAGGAAGTCTTACCACTCCTGCTTATGTCTGTTGTTTCTTTTTCCAATCTAAAAAAAAAAAAAAAAGAAAAAAGAGATTTTTTTCCGCTGCCCTGGTAATTGCTGCAAATGCAGCAATTGCTAGTGGTTAAGCCACTGGTTCTGTTCACCACACAACCAGGGTTTGTCCTCCACTAGCAATCCTTCCGGCCTGAGTGCTAAACCCAAAACAGGTTATCAACCTTTTTTTGGAAACCCTATTATCACAGACTTGTTGCTTTGACTTCTATTCTTCGCCATCTCCAATTCCCTTGTTTTTGGCAGAATAGTTTAAGTTACCTACTGGCTTTAAGCAGCCAGTTTTTTCTTTTAACCAACCTGTAACATGCTCTCTGCAACTCTACAGAGTAGCTTTGCACTATGGGCCCTTGCTAGATAGCATTAGTATCTTGTCTAGCAGATAATCCCAGATGGTTAGGAGGGGTTCACCCAGTCATGCTCCCATGACTGGTAGGTGTTCCCTACCCTTACCATCTCATCTAAAATCTCTTTTCGAAACAAAAGATACAGGCCTTACATCACTTGAAAACCTAAAGAATGGCCAATTCCCTGGCTTGGTCCACATCTTCTTTGGACTTCTCGCCAGGGATAATTTTCTTTTAGTTGCAGCTCGTCCTTATATGCTTCCTTTCCAATACTTCAAGGGACGCCCATGTTCAACTGAAGGATGCCTGATACCCATCTTGCCCTCATAGGCGGGTCAATATGGTATCTTATTCCATTGGCGTCCTCTATCCATTTACCATACTGCAGTTCTAGAGAGATCTGGACTTGCTGCCTGCAGACTGAAGTTATCCTCTGCATTTTTCACGTAGACCATCCTGGTTATTCAAGAGCTCGAATTCTTAAAGGAATCTAGACTCCTCCTTGTCAGGGAGACCATTCCTCTGACTCTGTCAATTATAACCAGGGAAAGAAGATTCTCTATACATCTATTCAAGCAGGTATCACCCTTCTTGCTATTAGATGAATCTTCTCTCTATCCCCACCATCAGCAGCTCTCCCCAGTCGGGGGATTGAGCCTCCGGCAGCACGAGCAGCGGCGGCACCTTCAGCAGCCAATCGGGGCGCTCACGCAGGACTTTAAAAGTTCGCGCCAGCCGGCGCGTGGTCCTTCTCTGCCCCGCCACCATCAGCAGCTCTCCCCAGTCGGGGGATTGAGCCTCCGGCAGCACGAGCAGCGGCGGCACCTTCAGCAGCCAATCGGGGCGCTCACGCAGGACTTTAAAAGTTCGCGCCAGCCGGCGCGTGGTCCTTCTCTGCCCCGCCACCATCAGCAGCTCTCCCCAGTCGGGGGATTGAGCCTCCGGCAGCACGAGCAGCGGCGGCACCTTCAGCAGCCAATCGGGGCGCTCACGCAGGACTTTAAAAGTTCGCGCCAGCCGAGGCGTGCCAGCGCCTGGCGGGCCCGCGCCTGAGGGCCTCGCCAGAGGGCCCTTTGGCGTGGCCCTTAGGCGGGGATCTACAAATCCACCTTTCATCAGCAAAAGTTATGCCAGCCATCTCAATCAGATTTGTCTTTTAAGCAGCCTCAGACAACAGCAACCGTCTTCGCACCTACTGCTCCTTCCCCATTGAGTAGGATTGAGCTGACACCATACGATCTGTCTCATTGACTAACTGTACCAGCCCAACCGAGTCACTCACCGAGAACCTCAAATAACAACTGGATAAGCATGCAGCTTGAGCTCCCCTAGGGTTGAGCTTGCTCCCACCATCAACCAGATTATCTGTCTATCACCGCAAGTATACTACCTCTAAATGAACTGATTGTCCTTGATATTACCAGTATCTGTAATCACTGTAATCACACTGTTCTCAGTAGCCATTACCTCTCTTATTATACTGTTGTCAGTAGCCATTACCTCTCTCTTATTATACTGTTGTCAGTAGCCATTACCTCTCTCTCTTATTATACTGATTGTCCTTGATATTACCAGTATCTGTAAACACTGTAATCACACTGTTCTCAGTAGCCATTACCTCTCTTATTATACTGTTGTCAGTAGCCATTACCTCTCTCTTATTATACTGTTGTCAGTAGCCATTACCTCTCTCTCTTATTATACTGTTGTCAGTAGCCATTACCTATCTCTCTTATTATACTGTTGTCAGTAACGTCTTCTTGCAGTTAATTTATTGTCCAATTCTGCACTTTATTAATCCAGAATGTACAAAATCCTGTTCTTATTCTCTACCCTCCTAACCCTTGGTCTCCCTTGCATTTCAAATGCTTTCCACCATGATTCCAACTATATACCAATACTACACACCCATGGAAGGAGATGGTCTGAATTCCCCCACCACACCACGACAAAAAACAACCGTACACCCCACTCTCACATACTTCACATTCCCCTCCAAAACATCAAAAAGACAAAAGCCGAGAAACAACATCACCAGCGCCGACTGAAATGTGCACTGATAAATGCCAGATCAGTAAGATCAAAATGGCCTGCTACCATTGACCTGATCCCGCTATACAATCTTGACATCCTAATGATCACGGAGACATGGCTATCTGACTGCGATAACGCCCTATTGAATCAGATGTTGCCACCTGGATTTGATTTATACACATGTCACAGGACCATCCAGAGAGGAGGCGGGACGCTCATCCTTGCAAAAGCCGATCTACACTTCAAGCTATGCAACTCCTCTAGCTCAGCCCACCTTGATTCCCTCACCATTGCTAATGAGCTATGCACAATTAACCTTTTCTATCGGGCACCCACCCCTTTACCAGATGACCTTCCAACAATAATTGAGCTTGCCTGCATGTCGTCCACCTCACGCTCCCCAACTTGGTTGGTAGGCGATTTCAACCTCCCATCTCTTCATGATAGCCACTCAACAGCATTCCTAGACGCCTTAGAGGATCTAGGCTACAAACAACATGTTGACTCCCCCACTCACTCTAAGGGAGGTAAACTGGACCTCATCTTTGCCCCCCATCTCAACGACTCAACAGCCCAAGACCTTGCATTGCATATATCACCTGTGCCTTGGTCAGATCACAACCTCCTTAGATTCATTATACCCTTTAATACATCCTACAAGAGCCAAATGTCATCAAACACTCCTGATACCCATGCTGCCCGCTTCCGACCATTCAACCGGAGCATAGTCCTGAAAAATCTTCTGCCACTTATGACCAACACGTCTCTAAACCTAGATGATCTCATCTCCAAATGGGACGAGAACCTTCGAGCTGCCTCCTGTCCATCTCACTCTGAAAAGAAAATAAGGAAACGGGAACATGCACCATGGTTCTCTTCTGACCTTCACTCATCTCTCCACCACCTGCGCAAACTTGAGAGACGGTGGCGACGATCACACTCCTCAGAGTCACTTGATACATACAACTCTTACCTAATAACCCACCGTGGAAAGATAACACAGAGCAGGAAACTCTACCACACAGATCTATTGAAACGTTCCATCAATAAACCACACGCCCTATTCAGACTAGTAAAATCCATAACGGGCGAACCGGTCTCTGCCCAACCCTCAATGCCACAACCACAGGACTTTGCAAACTACTTGCAATCAAAGATGATTAAGACCAACATAAACATGAGTAGCAGTACCTCACCCATACCGTCTAAAGCACCCCAAGCAACTCCACTATGTAATTTCACTGTGGTTTCAAATAGAGAGATGGAGAGCATTGTCGCCTCTATCAATCCCAGCACAGCACCCAACGACCCCTGTCCAGCCAATTGGATCAAAGAGCTACGTCATGACCTAAGCCAAATCCTGTGCAATATATTGAACCAGTCTTTTCTAACAGGCTCGTTCCCACAGCGCCTGAAAAACACCTCCATCAAGCCCCTATTAAAAAATAGCAGACTTGACCCGTCCAAAGTCGAATCTTTTAGGCCAATCTCGAGTATCCCCCAACTTGCAAAAATCATAGAAAAAGCTGCTCAACAACAACTCCAGCACCATATTGACACTGAAGCTCCACTAGACCCGTCACAACACGGCTTCAGGGAAGCGCATGGCGTCGACACAGTCCTCACAACCCTATTCAACGAATTGGTCACTGGAATGGACAGCATCCAACAAGGATTTGTCCTCATCTTCCTGGACATCTCCGCCGCCTTTGACTCTGTGAATCATGACATACTTCTACAACGCCTGAAAGAAAAGGGGATTCAAAGCACAGCACTTGAATGGTGTAAATCCTACCTATCCAACAGGTGGCAACAAGTAAAAACAGGTCATACATCCTCGGAACCATTCCTGCAGTCTCAGGGGGCACCTCAAGGATCATCCTTATCGGCACTAATGTTCAATATATATGCAGCCGATATGTGATTTGATCCGATCTTTCAACGTACGGTGCCTAGCTTACGCAGACGACATCCTCCTCTACATGCCGTTCAAAATTGACCAACCAGTGTTCTCCCCAATAATCAATTGTTTCGGAGCGGTAGCTGATTGGCTGCTGACACAAAACCTTCGGATCAATCATAGTAAAACTGATGTCCTTTTTGTTACAAAGAACCGTAAATTCATACCCCCCCCCCATCACTACTTGTCAACGATGTAGAATTGAAGTCCAAACCTACAATCAGATATCTGGGCATCACATTGGACCAGCACCTAGATATGACTACACATGTGAAGAACGTTACAAAGTCTATATATCACAAGATCAGAACATTACGTCACCTCCGCCCCCTACTGGAATCCAATGACTACCGGACAACCTTTCAGGCATTAGTCCTCCCACACCTGGACTTTGCGAACATCGCCCTCCACGGCCTGCCTCAATCAACTTTAAATCCGCTCCGCCTGGCAATGAATGCAGCCGCAAGAGTTCTCTCTGGATCATCAAGAACTGACCACATAACACCAATCATGAAAAATCTGCACTGGCTACCGTTACTCGCCAGACTCCAATATAAGTCATTAGTCCTTACTTTCAAAGCCCTGAATAACTACCCACCTACACCGATTAGCAAACTAATCCACAGCACCCTGGAAAACAGAGACAGGAGATCCACAGCAATGAACACCTTAATAGTCCCCAGGATGATGACGTCATGTACTAAGACCACATCCAACAGGGCTTTCTCCATTTTCGCTCCCCTAAATTGGAATGCCCTTCCTCATGAAATCCGTGGCATCAAAAGCTTAATCCTATTCCGTAAAGCTTTGAAACACCACCTATTCACAATATGCTACCCTGACACCAACCCTGACACCCACACATCAGGTAAACTTCTCTCATGTCACAGCTACCATAGCACCATATTACAACCAGAAAATGGTTAGCCTATACTCTTGCCCACCCACTAATTTTACGCCTGTCCACAAAATGAAGTTGATACCAAATTAGCTTAGAGTATTGGTGACAATACAAATTTAACCTGTAAATAGTTACCCTGTGAATAGTTACCCCGGTTGTCCTATGTTTCTTTTCCTGTTCTATGTAAACTCAATGTTGCTTGTATGCATTGTAGTATGTTTTGTTCGATGTACACCGCACTGATTATAATAGCGCGGTATAGAAGAAATGTTAAATAAATAAATAAATAAAATAAATATTCCTATGGGGATCTAGTTATATAGCCATGTCTCCATCTACTTACATGGAGACATGTGTCTATATGTCTACATATATATATATGTATCTTCTGCCCATGTATACATATATACCTAAACGCAGCCCATACATACCCACACGATCAACCCTGACCCTACACCCAAAGCGACCGTTGATTAGCACACATAGATATATCGAAGAGTTGTGTACATAGTTTTTACATGTTCTCCAAGTTTAAATTCCTTGTTTTAATGTAAGTCCAGTGTTGACCCCCACACTGGACATCTATGTTTCTTGTAAACCGTGCTGCTGTTAAATAGCACGGTATATAAACAATGTTAAATAAATAAATAAAATAAATAAATAAATATATATATATATATATATATATATATATATATATATATATCTGTCAAGATATATCTTTTAGGTAGATATGTATTGTCGTGCCAGCATCCCCTAGTGGCCAATGGTGGTAAGGGCATGCTGTACAACATATTTATTTTTAAGGAGCGTGGGGTATTTTAAGGCCAAAATGGAGATTGGTCTTAGGTATTTCAGCTCCTTGTGAGAACTCAATAATTAAGCCACGAGTGTAGGGAAACAAGGCTTTTATTTCCCCTCTGTGCAAGGGTTCATTAAGACACTAGAAATCAAAGAATGTCCTTTGTTCATAAAGGTTCCAGTAATAAGCAGGTAAAACCAATTGTTAATATCTTCACAATTAGTTGTAAGGGTTAAAGGGAGGAATTCAATTCATTCCAGGGCAAAGCAATTAAACAAGACTTCTTCTTATTTACAAGGTCGCTATGGATTCTAGGCTAGAAGCCATACACAAACTACAATCCATAGCTTCTTCCTGAGGAATGGGAATAGTATTTGCTTCTTCTATTTCCATAAATTCTGCTTCACTACTTTCCCCCTCAGAGCACACGCTGTCCCTGGCAGTTACAGCTTTACATGGACTGTCTCTGGTATCTTGCCTCCAATAAGACTGTGCTTTAAAGTCTTTTGGTAGTGCTTTAAACCACTCTGGTTTCTTTCCTCTTCTTATAAAGTGAATTTTAGCTATAGCAGTGCTTTTAGGAGTTAAGCTTTCATTAGCAGGAATAAAACTTCCATACCTTGAGTTTCTGTAGCTTGAAGCTCTGGAGCCTTCTCTCTCATGAACGTCTCTGTGACAACAGGCTTTCTGTCGGTAGCTTCTGGGCAGTGCTGGACTTCCTGAAAGCTTAGTAAAACCTGGTGCGGATTCTCCAGCTCTATGCTTCAGTGACAAAGTAGCTTTGTTAAAAACTCCTTTCCCTTGGGTACCTGGTAAAACTTGTTCAGCATACTCCAATGCCTGCAGGCTTTCCTCCAAGCCTGGCTCTCTGGCTCTCTGTCTATGTCTTTCAGCTTTGGACTCAGGAACGTTGCTTAAGCAGGGAGTGGCATACTCTCCAGCCTGACTGCTTTCTTTAGCAGGCTCCCTCTGAACAGCGGCTCTCGTAGCTTGGCCCCTCTGAACTCTACCTCTGTGAATTCTGTCCTTTTGGGCTTGCTCAAGGAGGATTCCTTCCTTCAGGTCTCTCCTTCCTTCTTCAGCCGTAATCCTTGTTCCTTCTCCTTCTGCGTCTGTGTCTGTGTCTGTCTTGCTAGCATTAAGCTTCCGTTTATAAAGGGATCTTCCCTTTGAATCTCCCGGGCTCATTTCCAGGTGCAACTGGTTAGCTCTCCTAGCCTCATTAGCTTCTGTAGAGTCACTCCTGCCCCCTCTAGCTGTGCTTTGAGGTAATTGCATACCTAGAGCTCTGTGAAAAACAGAGTTTTTTTTCAACTCTGCATCTTTATTGGCACCAGCCTCATGACAGTATCTACGTACTTATCTATCTGTCTGTCTAGGTTCATATATCCAGATATTCCTATATGACTCTGGCAGATGTGCACTACCCATATCAATGCTGTGCCAGCATGCTTAGGGTTGTACACATACAACCACTCCCTGTGGTAATTAACAAATTTTTTGTTTCTTCTTACCATAACCTTTCAGGTTTAGGTACCTCTGAAGCTTTCCATGTACCTTTTTCTTTCCTAATTGACCTCATTTAGGAAAGACATCACGGATTTTCAGTTAATCTAAAGCTGTAACGCTTCATAAGTCTGTCCTTACTTTGTTATCGGATATAGGGGTCTCCATACCCCTTCTCTCCTATAGGGACTATTTCTATTGTCAGTCCAAATCGGTCAGACTTATTTTCCTTTTGGTCCTAGGATTGTACTGTTCTTAGGCCAAAAGAGCTTAAGCTTTGTCTAATAGTACCTTCTGCGTTTCCCACTGAAGCCCTACCTCATTGTACTACCCCAGTTTCCCCTGGGGCTATTTCTCACCCTGATGGGTTCTGACCTCCACTTGTTTTTCCTACAGTTTTACCTCTACTTCACAGTGAGGTACTCCTTGAGGATCTTCTACTGGCTCTTCTAACAGATCCATATGAACCTCAATAGACTTTTTACAATACCACCAAGGGAGGTCCATATTAGAATATTGCACTCAATATTTTTACTACTAAATGTCATCTATACAGGGTCTTCCTCTATAGAAGTCCTGTTCTAGTCCAGCTGTTCTACAGTCCTGTTCTAGTCCAGCTGTTCCACAGCACCTTTCTGTAATTCAACTCCTACCATCCATCCCCAAGATGCCTGAGGTTCTGAGGAATAGCATGGCTCTTTCTAGATTCGCTCTGGGCATCTTAGCTTGGGGAGTCCCCATATGTGAAGACTCATTCCTGCTTGTTCCTGGAGATAGCACAGTTACTTACCTGTAACAGGTGATCTCTGGGAACAGCAGGAATAAGTCTTCACAACCCACCCACCTACCCTAGGAGTTGCATTTCTCTATCTCTATCTTTCCCTTTCTTGCTCTCTCTCTCTCTCTCTTTGCCTCAGCTTTAAAACTTAACTGAGGAGAGGCAGTTGGGAAAGGCGGGAAGGCAGCACGCAGGCGTGTTGGGATGCTTCCAAAAGCGTTCTGATTGGACACTGGGGAGCGTTCCCGCGCAGACTCTGTCGGTACCGACGTACCCATATGTGAAGACTTATTCCTGCTGTTCCCAGAGATCACCTGTTACAGGTAAGTAACTGTGCTTTCTTGCTGTTCTATCCCCTATTCTATTTCTGTTGCTGCTTCCCTTTGGCACAACCCTTCAATTCGCGTGAAAGGCAGAACAATTTGCTGGAAGGGATGGATTAATAAAAGTTTATTCAACCTGGGCCAATTGGTTGACTGCAATAATATGATGTCAGCTGAGTGCTTAATGGAAATTTTTAATCTATCGCCCCCTCAAGCACTTAAGATTAATCTCCTAATAACAGGCCTGACATCCTCACACATTTGGGTTAATAATAACTATCCAACTTGAGATTTGGTTGAAATATGCCATAAGGCTGTGAAACTCAACAACTCAACCTCATACCTATATAAGTTGCTTAAAGAGAAAGGAGGTCCATCCCTTATAGGACTACAATGTATATGGGAAGCTGAACTTGAGTTACCAATAGATAAATTAATTGGGAGAGTTTCTGGGGGGTCGAACGATCAGACCAACGAGGTCAAGTACCCTGGCACAAACCCTATTTTTCATTGCCCATCGTGCAGTATGGACCTCTCTCCATATGTACAGAGCAGGGCTCTCTCAATTGAGCTTATGTTCACAGTGTTCCACTGGTGTTGGGACACTGAATTATATGCTTTTTGACTGTCCATCTGTTAAAAAGTTTTGGACTGATGTTTGGGATTATATTAGACAGATACTTAAGGTTGAGTCCCCCCTAACAATTCAATTTTTTTTCTTTAGATCCGCTTGGTTGCAAGAAGACTTCTCTAAATATAATAGAGTGTTACTTGATATTTTGATCTCCATTGTGATTCAGCAAATAATGTGTTGCTGGAAAGACACCTTAGAACTCAATGTCACCTTTTGGTGGCACTTGATTTGTCAAATTCGTAAATTTGAAGTTGCTTCTTCTATTTTCTTTAATTGCAGTGATAAGGTTGAAAGAATTTGGAAATCCCTTGATGTACATTTATCTACGTTATGATTGATTTATTGTTATATGACCTCTTTTTGGGGGGGAGGGGGAGGGTTTATTATTGGGTACTTTGCGTGTTAATTGTAGGATTTACCTTTGTAGTTTGAATATTATTGTACCCTATTTGTTTGGAAAATTTAAATAAAGTTGATAACAAAATAGGTTTAAGAGCCTATAAATCTAAGATTATGTCTGGAGTGGGTGGGAGGGAAAGAAACACTAAGTAAAAGCTGGCTTGCTACATACTGCCCTCACTGGCTTTTAGAGCTTGTTTTAAGTGAAAACTGGCTTGCTACACTATGCCTCCCTGACTTTATATAACACAGAACTATAAAATAGACAGAGAGTTTATCAGTTTAAACTTAAAAAATCCCTTTAACCAAAGAGTCTGAGAAAATCCCAGCAGATAAGTACTTACAATTGCAAAATCCTTCCCTGCAAGAGCAGCTCCTCTCAATAGTCTTTCAGACTGAAAAATTCCAACTGGCTTATTTTCCTCATAGTCCGAGGCTAGCCTTGAACCAGTAACCCATAGGTTAGAAGGCAGGCATTTTGCAAGAAGCACTATCACATCTTCATGAGATGAAGGACACACTCTGGTTGATGCCCACTGCTCTTGATATTGTTATATTTAGGAAATGGCAGAGAAGACAACATTCGCCCCTCCCCTTCCCACTCCCATAATTACAGGTCTCCTAGATTGGAAAGGCAAATAGGCACCTCATTTTTAAGGCTTTCATGACGCAGTGACTTATACATAGGTTGTCTGTTGACTTTCCTGAGGACGTAGTTGCGGTGTACCTGTGTATTTTATAAAATACATGAATGCATGCGTAGAGTACATGCACACAGTGTGTCGGCATTTACGCACTATTGTGCGCTTATCTAGAAAAACACATGAGCATCTATGTTTCTCTTATAAACTAGGTGCCTTTTTGGAGTATTATAAAAGCAGGCCCAAAAGGATCTTTTCTATGGAAGAAGCACTGAGGGGCCTTGAATCTTAGCTGATCTCTATGCGTGTTTTTATTTGTCTTTGAAAAGCAGAAGAGTGAATTTGATTTTCTGCTTTCTTTTCCTTTTGATCCAGGATATGCTGCCAATGTCAGGAGACCCTACACAGGGACCCGGCAATTATAACATTGAGGACTTTGCTGACTTGGGCATGTTTCCACCATTTTCAGAGTGATTTCAGCAGAATAAGACTGACAAACCTCATTCCTCTATCTTCATTTCATTTGCTAACTGCTGTTTTCAATTACTGTAGTAGCCAAGAAAGGAGAAATCCTTTGGTTCCTGTGATGTAGGGTAGATATGTCATGTGCCTGTACAGCCACCCATGGGTGATGAATGTTGCTGTTTTCTGAAAACCTTGCAATCCCACTTGCTTGAATTGGAATAATTACTGTAACAGATGCCGAGAAAGGCTAAATGCAGCTAAACAAAGAAAAGTAAAGAATTGTAATGGTCTGTTTAAAAACAATCACAGGAAAAGGCCTATGTGTGCACCTTCATTCTTCTTTACTTTGAATTTAACATTACAAACCATGCCTCTTCCTCGGGTTTGGTTTCATTAATGGTGAATATGTCTGTGATGTGATGTTCAGCTCTGTTTGTCTGTACTTCTGCAGAATGTATCAATCTACTAAGAGGCAGTATACCAGCTACCAGGTAAAAGGAAGGCAGGGATAGCATCCAAAAAACCTCCTACCAATATAACAGAGAGTACTGGTTTACTTTGCTATAAAGACTTTTTGAAAACTGACAACATTCCGTGCACCTAAAAAGAGACACTTTGCCCACAACTTGTGTGCTTTTGCAGAGCCAGTTCAGCTCAAGGGAAGTTTCTGTATCAAGAAGCAGAATTATTTGAGAGTCTGTCCCAGATGTTTCTTTTCTCCATGGACAAGCAGCATAAGTGCTCACATATGGATGATGTCATCGATGGAGCCCGCCCAGGAAACCTCTCCCAGATTCTTCTATACACTTTTGGAGTGGCTCCAGCACGTCTTAACACCTGTTCCTGGCTGCTGTCACCGCACCTTATCTTCTCAGTCATCCTTCAGGCATGGAGCCCTACAGACATACTGTTCTGCAGTTTATGACAATCCATTTTGTCATATATTTCTTATCATGCAATTGTTTTTGTTGTTGTTTTTTTTTTTTTTGCTTTTTCTACCTGCTGCTATCGTTGAAACATGTTTCTTCTTCCTTTAATCTCCTTTAGGCAAGTTTTTTAATCATTTTTAAGTTTCCTATATTTTTCCTCGCCGCCACTATAAGCCTCATTTAGGCTTTGGGCATCCTGACTGGGTTTCATTTTTGTCAAAATTAAGTCATTTGATTTCACTGTGGCTATTTTTCCGGAAGAGATGTCCCTGGATAAACTCTTTAGCGAGTTTAAAGCATGCTCCTGGTATGGCAGGACCATGTCTGTGACAGACACTCATAATGGATGCTTTCAGTGCTTGGGGCCCAACTATAAACATTCTTCTTGTCTCTTATGTTTACAGATGACAAAAAGCAGACTTGAGGGTCACAAAGAGAAGCATAAAAGGATTTTTGGAACAGATAAGTCCCAATCCATCTGCTTCAGCACTGGCAGCCTCAATCAACATGGCCGCAGGACCTACATTGAATGCTGGAGATGTGTTGACATCAAGGAGTCATCAAGCCCACTCAGAGTCTAGCTTCAGTAGGGTTTCCAGGGATCGGTCATCCATCAACTCTCAACTGAAGAAGAAAAAAGGTTCGTTCTCGTCTTCCTAGACACTGGAGACTAAAACAGCAAGTATCAGGCAGAGGATGAGGTGTACTGGCACCATAGTTCATCAGAGCACAATGACAAGAGCATCAGTTTCATACCAGCCCGGGTCCTCAAAGTCATCTAGATGTGTGAGGATCACTTATCCTCCTCGGTACTGGAAGAGCTGTGCCAGTCTCCAAGAGACCAAGATCAGCCTGCTCATACTCCCTGTAAGATTCTGCAGACATCGGTCAATCCTGCTGAAACCTCCACACCTTTGCTAGTGGCAGCCCTAGAGGAATGCCTCATGAAAGGACTTAAGAAACAGATGACATTATTCTTTGCTCTACTCAAGGCTGCTGCTTCAACAGTATCAAAGATGACACATTGTAGCATCTAACCAATACTTCAGACTCATGGCCTGACTATGCGCGAGACACTATCATTGAGACCTCAGAGGGCCTTGACACCAGTGACTACTTGGCCAGTGTCTATCTCAAGTGCATCAGAGGGTGGTCGCTCCTGGTAGCATGAGAGAGTATTGATGCATCAACAATCCTGGAAGAGGTCCTCCCCCCATGTGGGGTAGTCGTTAGCCCAGGCCGAGACTCAGATGTCAAGACCATCTCTGGATCTGCATCTGAACACTAATGGGACTCTGAATATGACTTGGCATATTTCTTAGAAGACATTGAATGGGAGGATGCTTTTGCTCTTCCCATTCCATGTCCTGTAAGTGTACTGTACTTCAGCCCTGGCTGTCCTCTAAAACCAGCTATCTATATTCCTGTGCCTGCTCAACTGAGCGCATTTGGCTTAAATCCCACACCTTTACTGACTTCCTACATTTCAGATTCATGCTAGCCTCTTTCCAGTCGGTCATAGCATTTGCCAAGCAAGACTATTATGCCCATCTTACTAATTTGCTTGCTTCTGACTCTCTCTGTCTCTTTGCAACTCTCAACTCTATCCTCAAAGTGCCTCCACCTCCGACCACTCCTTCCCTTTCCACTATTTCAATGACAAAATCCACAAGATTACTCTTGAGTTCCCACTGAGGTCATTTCCATCTTCCTTTTCCTCTCTTCCCTCCCAAATTCTTCTCTCAACCTCTGTCACCCTCTCTCCCTTTTCTATGAATGAGGAAGAAACCACACATCATCTTTCCTCCTCCAAACTTACTACCAACTCTTCTGACCATATCCCCACCCATCTACTAAGCTCTATCACCTCCATCGCTATCTCTTCTATCTGTCGTACCCTCATCCTATCGCTTTCCACTGCAACTTCAGCCTTAAAGCATGCTGTGGTTACACCTCTGCTCAAGGCCTCACTAGACCCTACCTGTCCCTCTAATTATTGACCCATCCCCTCCTCCCCTTTATTTCTAAACTACTTGACATACAGTTCATTGCCATTGTCTTGACTCTCTCTCCTCTCAAGCCCTTCTGGATCCATTGCAATCTGGCTTTCGCCCTCTATATTCTACAAAGATGGCTCTTGCCACAGTCTCCAATGACTTGTTCCTCACCAAATCCAAGGGCCTTTACTCATAGTAGTACAGTAACATAGTAAATGACGGCAGATAAAGACCAGTATGGTCCATCTAGTCTTCCCAGTAAGATGGCAAGAGTAGGTGCACCTGCCGCTTCGTGCAGGTCACCCCTCCCCATGTCTTGGTTTAGGGGTGAACCCACTGCTCCGTGTAGGACACCCCTGTTTGTTGAGAAATTAGATAGTTAAGTTTATTTTTATTTTATCCTGTTGCTGTAAAAGGATCCTCTGTGTCTGTCCCATGCCATTTTGAATTCTGTCACTGAATTTGCCCCCACCACTTCCATCAGGAGGGCATTCGAAGCATCCACCACCCTTTCAGTGAAAAAGTATTTCCTGACATTGCCTTTCAATTTACCCCCATGCAGCTTCATGTTATGCCCTCTAGTTTTACAGATTCCCCGTTTTGGAAGAGGTTTGTTTATTCATTAATTCTCTTTAAGTATTTAAAGGTCTGAATCAAATCTCCCCTATCCCTCCTCTCCTCCAGAGTGTACATATTTAGGTCTTCAAGTCTCTTCTCATAAGGCTTCTGACGCAGGCTCCAAATCATTTTGGTCGCCTTCCTCTAAACAGTTTCCAATCTTTTTACATCCTTTGTGAGATATAGGGGCTTGTTTACAAAGCCGCGGTAGCGGTTCGCGATCGTTATCGGAGCCGCGGCCACATTGATTTCAATGGGGCCGCGGCTCCAATAACGACTGCGAACCGCTACCGCGGCTTTGTAAACAAGCCCCATAGTCTCCAAAACTGAACACAGTATTCCAAGTGAGGCCTCACCAGTGACTTATACAGTGGCATTAGTACCTCTTCCTTTCTGCTGGTAATTCCTCTTTGTATGCAACCCATCTTCATCCTCGTTTTTGCCACTGCCTTGTCGCACAGTTTTGCCACCTTGAGATCCTCAAAAATAATCACACCAAGGTCCTTCTGCTGGTCCGTGCACACCAACCTCTCGCCCCCTATCGCATACATTTCCCTTTGATTTCTGCTTTCCAAGTCATGATACTGCACTTCTTCTCATTAAATCTTAACTGCCAAGCATTAGACCATTCTTCCAGCTTTTCTAGATCTTTCCTCATGTTATCCACTCTCTCAGGGGGAGTCCACTCTGTTGCAAATTTTCATGTCATCTGCAAAAAGACAGACTTTTCCATTCAGTCCTTCAGCAATATCACTCACAAATATATTGAACAGTGCCGGGCCCAGGACCGAACCCTGGAGCACTCCACTAATCACCTCCTTTCATCCGAGTGAGCTCCATTTACCATCACCTTCTGTCGTCTGTCAGTCAACCAATTTCTGATCCAGTTCACCACCTTGGGACCCATCCCCAAACTACTGAGTCCTATGAGGAACAGTATCAAAGGCTTTGCTGAAATCCAGGCAGATGACATCCATCGCATGCCCCTGATCTAGTTTGGCAAGATCGTCCTTTGCTAAAACCATGTTGCCTCGGATCATGCAACCTATTGGTTTTGAGAAAGTCCACTATACGCTCTTTCAGGAGCGCCTCCATTACTTTTTCCGCCACCAAGGTAAGGTTCACCGGCCTGTAGTGTGTCACTTCTTCCCTGTCACCAATTTTGTGAAGAGGTACCACATCAGCCCTTCTCCAGTCCTGAGTAACTTCTCCTGTTTCCAAGGATCTGTTGAAAACATCCTTTAACAGCCCTGCAAGAACCTCTCTGAGCTCTTTCAGTATCCTGGGATGTATCCCATCCGGTCCCATGGCCTTGTCCACTTTCAGTTTTGCAAGTTCTAACACATCATCTTCTGTGAATGGTGTGGTATCTACTTCATTCCCATTTTTATATTTGGGGGTCACAGGTGGTCCTTCTCCAGGATTTTCTTTAGTAAAAACAGAGCAGAAGTATTTGTTTAGCAATTTCGCTTTTTCAATGTCACTTTCCACATGTCCGTTCCCAGTACTTTTGAGTCCTGCAATTCCACCTCTGATTTTCCTCCTCTCCCGAATATACCTGAAGAAAGTTTTGTCGCCACACTTCACATCTTTAGCCATCTTTTTCTCTGCCTTTGATTTTGCTTTCCTTATTTCTCCTTTTGTCTCTTTTAGTTTGATCCTGTATTCCTTTCTGTGTTCCTCTGTTTGCAAGCTTTTGAATTTTGTGAAAGCTGTGTTTTTTGCCTTTATTTGAGCAGCTACTTCTTTGGAGAACCAAATAGGTTTCCTTCTCCTCTTGTTTTTATTTACTTTCCTGACATATTTATCTGTTGCCCCTTTTGCCGCCACCTTTAGTTTAGCCCATTGCAATTCCACTTCCCTTATCCCCTCCCACCCTGCCAACTCCTCCTTCAGGTACTTGGCCATTTTACTGAAGTCAGTGTTTTTGAAGTCTAGGACTTTGAGCTTGCTATGATTGGACTGCACCTTGGCTTTTATCTCAAAGATAAGAGAATGTAAATAAACCACACCGTATGATGATTGCTGCTGCTCACAGGGGCACCCACCCAGACATTCGACATGCTGTCACCATTGGTGAGCACTAAATCCAGCATTGAGCTTTCCCTGGTTGGTTCCATCACCATTTGCCTAAGTAATGCATCTTGGAAAGCATCCACAATTTTTTTGCTTCTTTCCAGATTTGCAGAAGGAGTAATCCAATCCACATTGGGTAGCTTAAAGTCACCCAATATGATCACTTCCCCCTTTGTGGCTATCTTGGCAGTATCTGTAATCAATTCGTTATCTATTTCTTTGATTTGAGTCGGAGGTCTGTAGACTACACCAGTATGGATGCCAGTCCCATCTCCTCTTTCCAACACAATCCAGAGCGCTTCTTCTTTTCCCTATGCCCCCTGCATTTCAGTAGCTTTAATATTGCTTTTGACATACAAGGCTACTCCTCCTCCTTTTCCACTTTCTCTGTCTCTTCCGTATAGATTATAGCCAGCTATGGCTATATCCCATTCATGTGATTCATTAAACCATGTTTCTGTAATGGCCACAATGTCCAAGTCCATTTCCACCATTAGAGTTTCCAGGTCAGGAACTTTGTTGGCTAAGCTTCGAGCATTTGTGCTCATTGCTTTCCAGCATTTAACTGGCTTGCATGTATTTTGCATTGATTTTGTTCTTCCCACTTGTTGATGTGTGGTTTAAAAGTGGGGCTGTTTCTGATGTTATTCTGCTTTTGCCGGGAGTGACGTCCTGAACTTGTCCTTCCCCATCCGTCACCCCCTTTTTTCCAGTTTAAATACATATCCACATACTACCTGAATTTTTCACTTAGGATTCTTTTCCCTGCGAGAGAGAGATGTAGTCCATCAGCACAGTATAGTCTGTTGTTGGTCCATCTGTTTCCCCACTCGCCTATAAATCTGAATCCATCTTGCTTGCACCAGACCTGGAGCCATGTATTAAAGCTGTTTATGCGATGCAGCCTTTCTGCCCCCTTACTCGATCCTTATGCTTCTTGACCTATCTGCTGTTTTTGACACTGTTGATCACTACTTTCTCCTCGATACCCTGTCCTCATCTGGATTTAGGGGCTCTGTTCTGTCCTGGTTTTCTTCTTATGTTTGTTTATTCTGAATTTTCTGTACTGCCTTTCTGTTTAAAGGCAAGGCAATTTACACTTGTTTAAAAACATGGAGATTAGAAAAGAATGGCAGCAATTAATAGGATAGAGGGGACGGAGAAGGTAGAACAAATAGTTTTAGCAGGAGGGGGTGCTAGACAGAGGGAAGGAGGTTTATTGAATATCCCAGGCAGCCTAGGCTTCAAAAGCCTGCGAGAAGAGATACGTCTTAAGCTGAGTTTTGAATGAAGGATAGGAAGGTTCGATGTGGAGTGAACAGGGCAGAGAATTCCAAAGAGTGGGAGCACAGAAGAAGGCCGAACGATGGGTAGATTCAAGCCGTGCTTTGGTGAGGGGTGGGATATGAAGTCTATTATCCTGAAGGGAGCAAAAGGTCCAAGATGGTGTATAGAATGTAAAATAGGAGAACAGGTAAGCAGGGGAACTAGTATAGAGGATCTTGTATGCTACTTAGCAGTTTGTATTGGATCTGGGTTGAGACTGGCAAGTAGTGGTGGGATTTCAGGAGTGGCATAACATTATCAAATCTTCCCACATCTTATAAGATACGAATGGCTGTATTTTGGACTGCTTGGAGGCACTTCAGTGAAGAGAGAGTCCAGCATAGATAGAGTTACAGTTGTCAAGACGAGTGATAGCCAACTGAGCAACAGGGAGGTCAGAGCAGAAGAATCGAGAAATGAACAGACAGAGCAGCATTTGCACACTTTTAATGTATGTTCTGGTAGATCCTCCTAATATCCCGCTCTCAGTTGATATAACCCAGGACTCTGTCTTGGAACCCCTCTTTTTCTCTCTCTACATCCAGTCCATTGAGGTACTCATCTATTCTCATGGTTTTCAGTACAATCTCTACACTGATGACTCTCTGATCTGCCTCTCTACACCTGAAATCTCTCCACAAATCCAGGCACAGATCTCTACCTGCGTATCTGACATTGGTGCCTGGATGTCCCACCACCATCTGAAATTGAACATGGCCAAAACTGAGCTTCTTATCTTTCCCCCTAAATCCACTTCCCCACTTACTCCTTTCTCTATTTCTGTGTATAATACTCTACTCCTCTCTGTTTCCTTGGCTCGCAACCTTGAGCTCATCTTTGACTTCTCCCTCTCCTTCTCCACACACATCCAACACATAGCTAAAACCTGTTGTTTTTTTCTCTATAACATCAGCAAAATTTATACCATCCTTTCTGAACACACTACTAAGACCTTTATCCATTCTCTAGTCATCTCCCATCTAAACTATTGCATCCTCCTCCTTGCTGGTCTTCCTCTGAATGATCTCTTCCCACTTCAATCTGTTCAAAACGGCTAGTCTTCCACCAGTGTCACTATGGTCACGTCGACCCTCTTCTCAAGTCACCTCATTGGCTCCCTATCCATTTCTGCATACCATTCAAACTTCTACCACTGACTTATAAGTGCCTTCATCCGGCTGCTCCTCACTATCTTTGCTCTCTTATCTCTCTCTACACCTCTCCTCAGGAACTCCGCTCTTCTGGCAGATCCCTTCTATCTGTGCCATCCTCTTCCACTGCCAATTCCATAACATTTTAGTATGAAATGTAGGAGATACCCAGGTCAGAAGAATTGGAAATTCTCTAGTTTTGTGATCTCTCTAAAAAGGCGGTAGAGTGTTCATGCTCCACATCATTTAGAGGCTGCCAATCAGAATGTGAGAGACACCCCCTCTCTGTGCCTCCAATCAGCAAAAAAGTCTGCTACTGCTATCAATCATTACAGATAATGTAAGAGATAATCTCCAGGAACAAGCAGGAATGAGTCTTCACATATGGGTATTGTCGGTACCGACTGAGCCTGCGCGGGAACGCTCCACAGCGTCCAATAAGAAAGCTTTTGGGAGCATCCCACAGCACCTGCGTGCTGCCTTCCCGCCTTTCCCAACCGCCTCTCTCCAGTTCTTCTTTTCCGCGGAGCCAGCAGGTCGTGTTCCTGTCACTGCAGAAGAAGTTCTTTATTTTTCCCTATTCTTTTTTGTCGCGTCTGCCTTCTTCGACGTCGGACCAGTACCGCCGGTCTTTTCTTTTCTTTCTTTCTTAAAAAAACAAAAACAACTTTTCTTCACTGTGCATTTTCAGTTTTTGGGCCTTAGGCCTAAAAATATTTTCCTCATGGAAAAGCCCGCCTCCGGGTTTAAAAAATGCACAAAATGTGGTGGTACTATTTCTGTCACCGACACCCATGACTGGTGTCTAAAATGTTTGGGGCCTGACCATTCCATTACGGATTGTATGTCCAGTACCATGATGTCTAAAAGAGGTCGGCAGAACCGAGCAGCCAAGCTCAGTACCCTGTTTCCCTCTGATGCAGCTTCGGTGGCATCGACGTCTTCCAGGGCTTCTTCTTCCTCCCATGGATCTCAGGTAACCAAGCATAAATCTGGCCGGGCCTCGAAGGGTAGATCTCCTTCCAAGCATCGAGATGCCTCCGGGCTTGCCCTCGAGGATTCCGCATCGGCAAAATTACCCCGGCAGGAAACTCCGGCTTCCAAAACATTGCCTATGGGGTCACAGGTTGACATTGATGGCTCGGCCTCGACAGATCACCTGTTGCCGTGTTCTGGGGTACCGGTGGCTCCCACTGGTACCGACATCCAGACATTGGTGGCGTCGATGGATCAAAAGATCCTGACCATGCAGCGCACCCTAGCGACATTCATACAGGCTGCTACGCCTCCGGTACCGCAACAATCCCCGTTGTCGGTACCGGCTCCGGCACCGGCATCACTCCCGGTGCCAGTACCGATCGCAGCTACCTTGCCTATCCATGAGATTCTGTATGATCTCATGTTGAGGATGTGGGAGACACCTCTTACCACCTCTCCTCATTCTCGCAGGTTAGACACTATGTTTCGTGTCCCTCCTTGTCCTGGCTTCCACAAGACTCAGCTCCCTCACCACTCTATTGTGGTAGAGTCTGCCATGAGAAAGATAAAGAGCGCAAAGAGACACTCATCTAATCCTCCAGGACGTGAATGCAGGACCCTAGATGCAAGGTTTTCCAGGCTTCTATGGGTTTTCCAGGCTTCTATGCTAGCTGCCAGGATCAACTCCTATAGTCTCTATATAGGGATGTTTCTAAAAGAAGTCACAGATCATCTGCAGACTTTAACCCCTTTTATTTCAGAGGATAAAAGGCAGGAGTTTCTCACTTGGCTCAAACATGCCCAAGATGCCTCCAAATTTTCCAACCGTGCAGCCTTTGACTCTTTTGAGTGTGTAAGCAGAGCTTCGGCTATTGCCATAGGGGCACGCAGAATTGCTTGGCTACAAGCTTCTGATTTGGAGCTCTGGGTACAAGATGAATTGGGGAATATCCCTTGTACAGGTGAAAACCTTTTTGGTAAGGATTGGCAAGCAAAGGCCAATCAGATGGATGCTGAAAACTCTGCTTTAGATCGACTTTCAAAGTCTACCTCTGCTCCTGTTAAGAAAAGATTGTTCAAAAAGTCATCTTTTTCTAAAAAGGGAAGATACTATCCTGCTTAGAGTCAGCAGGCATCTTCTGCAGGTCGTTTTGCTGCAAAGCGTCAGCAACCACCTAAACAGGCCAAATCAAAGGCTGCTAGGCCTGCCATGACCCAGCAGCCTCAGCCTCCTCAGGGCCTTTGACTTGCAGCTAGAGAACTTAGCCTTTCTGGCTATGGAAGAACCAGAGCCCCTTACCATTCCAGGAAGGTTGACTTACTTTGCTCCCAGATGGGAACAAATCACAGCAGAGCAATGGACACTCTCTATCATAAGGGAAGGGTACAAGCTTCATTTCTTAAGCCTTCCCCCTCACACCATAGTGAAACAGTTCAATTCTCCAACATCTCTCCTCGACCTTCTGGGTCAGGAGATTGCCACCCTTCTTGCCCAAGGGGCAATAGAAGAAGTACCTCTTCTTCAGCAAAGCACAGGGTTCTACTCCCCTTATTTTCTTATTCCAAAGAAAACGGGGCTACAGACCCATCTTAGATCTCATAGAATTGAACAAATTTCTATTCAAGGAGAAATTCAAGATGATTTCTCTCGATGCTCTGCTTCCATACCTTCAGAGTCAGGACTGGCTTTGTTCTCTAGATCTCAAGGATGCGTACACCCATGTCCTCATCCATCCAACACACAGAAGGTTCCTTTGGTTCCTTTTTGGAGAAAAGCACTACCAATACAGGGTGCTTCCTTTCGGTCTGGCCTCCGCACCAAGGGTGTTCACAAAATGCATGGCAGTAGTAGCTGCATTTCTACGCACCCTGGGAATATTCGTTTTCCCATATCTGGACGACTGGCTCATTCGAGCTCCCTCTCAGTCAGAGGCCAAGACTTTTCTAACCTGCACAATGCGTGTCCTTCAGTATTTGGGACTGGTAATAAACATCCCAAAATCCAATCTCACCCCTACTCAATCTCTGGAGTTTATAGGGGCTGTCCTGGATACTACAACTGCAAGGGCCTATCTTCCTCATGCTCGTTGCCTACGCTTGGTGCAGTTAGCCTCCCAAATACAGTTAAAGTCCCATTTAACTGCTCGGGAAATGTTACAACTCTTAGGCCACATGGCATCCACCGTGCATGTGGTTCCATATGCTCGCCTTCACATGAGGGCAGCTCAATGGACTTTGTCCACCCAATGGACTCAGGCATCAGGTTGCCTGTCAGACAAAATAGCAAACTCCAGTCGCCTTTTTTGGTCTCTCCAGTGGTGGACGTCTTCTCAAAACCTGTTGCTGGGGTCCCCTTTTCAGCAGTCACTTCCCCAAGCAACCCTTACAACAGATGCCTCTCCAATGGGTTGGGGAGCTCATATGCAAGATCTCTCCACCCAGGGCATCTGGTCTCCACAGGAGACTTCTCTACACATCAATCTCTTGGAACTCAGAACAATTTTCTTAGCTCTCAGAGTGTTCCACTCCCTGCTTAGCTACAGGACAGTCCTCATCCACACGGACAACCAAGTAGCCATGTTCTATGTGAACAAGCAGGGAGGGACTGGCTCTCTGTCACTTTGCAACAAAGCTTTGCGACT
Source organism: Ichthyophis bannanicus (assembly GCA_033557465.1). NCBI lineage: Eukaryota > Metazoa > Chordata > Amphibia > Gymnophiona > Ichthyophiidae > Ichthyophis > Ichthyophis bannanicus. Next base: position 290,259,740 of record CM066043.1, read on the forward strand.
GTGGGCCTTCGCCAGAGAGCATCAGATTCATCTTATGGCAGTATATCTTCCAGGCGTTCAAAACTCTTGGGCAGACAGACTCAGTCGAGTTCTGCTTCCACACGAGTGGTCCCTCCACATGGACCCAGGTAGCCAGGACTTTTCGAATTTGGGGAACCCCGGACATAGACCTCTTTGCAAGTCCGTGGAATGCCAAACTTCCCCGGTTCTGTTCCAGAATTCCGTGTCAGGGAGTTCAGGCCAAGGATGCCTTCCTCCTTCACTGGGGTCAAGACTTCCTTTATGCCTTTCCACCCATTCCCCTAATTCCCAAAACACTTTTCAAGCTTCAGAGAGACCGAGGTTCCATGATCCTCATAGCACCACATTGGCCACGCCAAGTGTGGTACCCTCTACTTCTGCATCTCTCTCAAGCTCCCTCCCTGGAATTGGGCTCTGCACCAGATCTTCTATCCCAGGAAGACGGAACGTTGTGGCACCCAAACCCCCAGTCTCTCCATCTCAGGGCCTGGTTGCTGAAGGCCTAGACCTTCAAGTTTTTCATCTCTCTCAGCAATTCAGAGATATTCTTCATGCTTCTAGAAAGCCTTCCACTAGGCGTTCTTATGCTTTCAAATGGAAAAGATTTACCATTTGGTGTTCAGAGAAGGGTCTTAACCCTCTTGCAATACCTCTGAATTCTTTACTAGAGTATCTTCTGCATCTATCCCATGCAGGCCTTAAAACAAATTCAGTAAGAGTCCATTTGAGTGCTATTGCAGCGTCCCTCAAGCCTCTCATCCTCTTATAGCAAGATTCATGAGAGGCCTTCTTTTAACTAAACCTCCCATTAGACCACCTCCAGTGGCATGGGACTTAAATCTGGTTCTTGGCCAGCTTATGAAGCCACCCTTTGAACCTTTAGCCACCACCTCCTTGAAATTTCTTCCTTGGAAGGTTATCTTTCTCATTGCAGTCACCTCAGCACGTCGCATCAGTGAGTTGCAAGCCTTGGTGGCTAATCCTCCTTATACAAGGTTCCATCATGATAAGGTAGTCCTCAGGACCAATTCACACTTTATGCCCAAAGTGGTCTCACGTTTTCATCTGAATCAAGAGGTATACCTACCTGTCTTTTTTCCAGGACCTCATGCATCAAGTGCAGAGAGGAATCTTCATACTTTGGATTGTAAAAGAGCTCTCGCCTTTTACTTACAAAGAACACAGCAACATAGAAAGTCTTCTCAACTCTTTGTTGCTTTTGATCCTTCCCATTTAGGACTTCCAGTTTCTAAGAGAACACTGTCCAACTGGATTGCTCAATGTATTTCTTTCGCCTACCAGAGTAGGAACCTTTCTCTGGAAGGCCATGTCACAGCTCACAATATGAGGGCCATGGCAGCCTCAATGGCTCATCTAAACTCTGTGTCCATCGACCAAATCTGTTGAGCGGCCACCTGGGCCTCGGTTCATACCTTCACAGCCCATTACTGTTTGGACAAGGACTCCTGCTGGGATGCCTCGTTTGGTCAGGCTGTTCTCAAACACCTGTTCCATTCCTAATCAACTCCTACCCACCTACCCTGGTTGGATGCCAGAGATCCATGGGGGGAGGTGGAGCCCTTTTCAAGGAGACACAACTCTGGGGTCTCTCCCTGACATCTGCAGCTAGGGAGTCCCCATATGTGAAGACTCATTTCTGCTTGTTCCTGGAGATAGCACAGTTACTTACCTGTAACAGGTGATCTCTGGGAACAGCAGGAATAAGTCTTCACAACCCACCCACTTCCCCTAGGAGTTGTATCTCTCTATCTATATTTCCTTCCCTCTCTCTCTCTCTTTGTCTCAGCTTTAAAACTCGAACTGGAGAGAGGCGGTTGGGAAAGGCGGGAAGGCAGCATGCAGGCGCTGTGGGATGCTCCCAAAAGCTTTCTTATTGGACGCTGGGGAGCGTTCCCGCGCAGGCTCCGTCGGTACCGACGATACCCATATGTGAAGACTTATTCCTGCTGTTCCCAGAGATCACCTGTTACAGGTAAGTAACTGTGCTCTCCCTGCTCAATAGAGCTTATAATATATTCAAGACAGACAACACAACAAACTAGGGAATAGGGTAAATCTAGGGGAAGTGGTAAAGATACATATAGGTGGTAAAAGGTCGACTCTATGTATAGAGTTCAGAAGACTCCCAGATTTGAGAAGCTCCAGCTACCGGACTATTCATTTTATGTGGGTCTTGCTTTTTACGAAGCCTGCCTAACAAGCCTCCCATGGTGTCTTAGCTGATAAAAGCTTCCTTAGAGCAGCTCAATAACTATGCACTGAAATTTCTGACCTGGAAGGTCTTATTTTTGGTAGTGGTCACCTCAGCCCACAGACTTAACAAGTGTCAGTAATGGATCTACCCTATACCAAGTTGTACAATAATGTGATTTTGCAAATTATCGTAACTTTCTTCCTAAAGTTGTCAGCCTTCGATCTTAATCAGTCAATAGTCCTTCCGGTTTTTTTCCCAAGACCCTATGCTTACAAAGGAGAAAGTGTATTGCACATGTTGGACTGCAAACAAGCCTTAGCCTTCTCTTTAAAGCGGATCAAAGCCCATAGAAAGTACACTCAACTTTTTGTTTCTTTTTACCCAAGCAGATTAAGGGCTGCCATCAACAAAAATGCTTTCAAATTGGCTAGCAGATTGCATCTCTTTCCCTTATGCTCAGGCTGGCTTGACTCTTGAGGGTCATGTCATGGCTCATAATGTCTGGCTGGGTCAGTGGACTAATTGAGATTAGCCTCCATAAAGAGATCTGCAGAGCTGCAATGTGGACTTCTGTCCCCACCTTTACATTTCATTATTGTTTGGAAGAAAAGTCGCAATGTAACAGGAGGTTCGGCCAATCCATTCTCCAGAATCTATTCAGAGAAGAGAATCCAACTCCATTACCCCCTAAGCCCTGTTATTTTCTGTTCCAGCCTGCCTCCTTAAAAAAAAGAAGATGAAAAAGTTGTACAAATAAACAAGAACTATAAAAATCCAAAATGGCCTGTTGCAAACAAAAATATATGTTTATCTAATTTCAGCTTTTTGTGGCACCAGTGTTCTATTTTTTGATTTTGAGGCAACCTCTAGCCTGGGAATCCCATATGTGAACACATATCTTGCTTGCCGATGGAGAAAATAGAGTTACTTACCTGTGACAGGTAGACTCCGTCAGTGATGTCATCCATATGTCAGGACTTATCCTGCAGTCCGTGGAGAATACCTGCAATAGTTAAGTAACTCTGTTTTCTGCAGGGAAGGTGAAGGGTTTGTCTCCAATGTCTCATATTCTGAGAAAGGGGTAAATTGTTTTCTGATTCTCCTCTGATAGAATATGAAGACTGGTTTCTTTCTGTTGTCAATCTATTAACCATTTCATATTAATGTGAATTGTATGATACAGAAAACATAATTTTTACTTTCTATAAAACATTTACAAAAGTGTTTGTGTAACTAATAGCTGCTTTTTCTTAACATTATTATAATAAAAATGTCATGTGCTGGTGTTAATTCATATCAGCAAGATTTTAGTTAAGCGATAGCACCATTTTTAAAGTTCATTCCTCTTTCTGCAAACTTCATTAAGTAGCAAAAGGCCATCTTATGCAGTTTCTCCTTGGCTAATCTATGCATTCTAATCATAAAGAAATTAATTTCACTTCAGAAATGTAGCCCTGGAAAAGTAATATTGGCATGAGTAAACCTGTGTGAATATTCCTGGCTTTCACCAGATCAAAACACAAATAAAAATTAGTCATCCTGAGATCAATATTCAGCCACCATGTATATTTTGGAAAATCTAATGTGGGTGTTTTGAAATCATACATATATTCAGTGACAGTATTCACTGGACGTTTCAAGTTGTACCTGCCATTTGTCTGTGCTGCCAAGACATGTGAAGGCTAGTTTTAGATCAGACTTTGAGAAGAGAATTAAGAAGTCCGGGTCAGGATGTGAAAAATTTCACCATATTTTACAAAGGTTCTACCAAACACAGACTTTTGTAAAATAGATGTAGGGACATGCAGGAGCGTGTCAATATCTCCCCATATCTAGCAGGAGCAGTGATTGCAAAAAGCTGCATATTGAGAAAAAAACATGCAGCTTTATCCACATGTGCTCCCAATATCCATGCAGCACAAGTTTTCCCCCACAATCCTCCTGCAACATCTGATCACCGCCTGATTCCCCCACAGTATTCAGTCTCCACCTGACAACCCCCCTACAGCATCTGATCCTCCTCCCATGAAAATGCTCCCATTTGACCTGCCTGGCGTGAAGAGTCATCCTAATGTCGCCCCCACCCCCAGCTGTTCTTTGGGTCATTAGTATGTGGTAAGCCCAGGAGCGATCCCCTATTGCTCCTGCTTATGCCAGCTCTGGGTTTGAAAATTGTACCTTTGATCCCTTGCCGTAATTTCATGGTACTACCACTAGGGGTCAGACTGCCAAATAAGAGCAAAAGGCTCCCTAGGGCAGGTGTAAGCATTCACACTACTACTACTATTAATCATTTATAAAGTGCTACAAGGTATACGCAGCACTGTACAAACACATATAGAAGATAGTCTCTGCTCGCCTACTTTGCATGCATCTTTATACTACATATACCCCTCTTTTAAAAAGTAAAGTGCGCATATAGTTCTCTATATAAAATAGGCTTCAAATACATGCATGCTCATGCACACAAACTTTGTGGGAGTTTATGAAATTACCCTATTTGACAGAGACATTTAACACTAGAAGCCCCAAAAGGAATTTTACCTAGAAACCCCAAGGTGCGTCAATTGACACATTATCATGACGACTGCATTTAGCATGAAATGCAGATGTGAATTAATGTGAAGTTACTTATTTGTTAAATATGTGCAGTATGTAACAACATTACATGACGCCATCGTGTGTTTATTGTTTGTAATGTCAGAGTAAAACTGCAAACAGTGATTGAGATGAGCCACCTAGTGGGAACATGAATTTATACCTAGAAGCCCCAAAGTACGTCAATTGACGCATCCAAGACAATTGAGTGGGTCAAATGACGTACTTTGGGGCTTCTAGGTATAAATTCATTTTCCCGCTAGGTGGTGCATCTCTCATTAATTTTCGATACACATTGTGGTAAGGAAGCTCATCCTGAGTTAGGAGAAAGTGAAAAAAACAAAGAATTCACCCTAATAAAAGGACCTATTTTGCAAGGTCAGAGAAATAAAACCACAACCACACCTAGAAACCAGAAAATCCCCAGCTGGAACAGGTTTCAGAGTTCCCCTAGTGGAGTAAGGGAGAGTGAATATAGACCCAAGGTAAAAGACCCTTACATCAGTAAGCTCCCTGATTACCCAGGTGCCAGAGGGCAAGCTGATCTCCGTCACCTGGGAAGAGAAGAGGTGGAGCTGGAACCCTGGAGATTTAAGCCTAGGTTAGAATATACAGAAGTTAGCAAGGAGAGCTGGAGGAGCAACAGGAACAGCAGGAGAGGAGAGTGCTGAAAAGAGCATGAGAGAGGTACAGAGCACGAGAGAGGAGAAGCTGCTACAAGCTAAGGCACAGGTACAAGCCTTAGAAGCCTGTCCCATACTGAGCAGTGCACAGTTGCAGGAGACACTCTCAACTCTAATGAGAGGCTGTCAGCTAAGCCCAATGAGCTAGAATGAGAGATAGAACCAATGCAACTAGGAGAGCCTGATGCAGCTTTGAATAAGGAAGATATATTCATGGATTGCTCTTTGTGCCAAGCCTTAGCTACAGAGGGGTTGTAAGGAAAGCCAACCTTGAGAAAACTCTCCAGAGCAAGGTAACCTTGAAAAGCAAGGAAGATGTTTTGTGAGTTCCCTGAGTTAAAGAGGGGAAACTTATGCTGAGAAGTGAGAACAAGCTGAAGCTGTATAATTGTGCTTGTTAAACACCTGCTATCCTGTGCAGTGAGACGGCAAGAAGCCAAGCTAACAGTGAGAGGAAAAAGCTTTTGTTTTGCTTTTGAATGTTCCTAAGAAAACCTGAGCAGAGCTTTGTTTGCTTATTGGAAGTTTATTCCTGTTGGAAGTTTTGCTTTGCTTATAAAGAGGAGTATAGCCTGGAAATGTTTGGAACTGAAAAGAAAGGAAACTGCCATTGAAGAAAGCTGTTTGTATTTATGCTTTAACCAGCAAGGCTAGAGAAAGCTGGTAGCCTTGCTGTTAAAGGGGTTTTTGCTTTTGAGCTGAAGAATACTGTAAGCTGATATTTTGTTTTGACCTTTTGCTTATGTCCTGTTGTGTTTTGAAAAAAACCTGGAGAAATAATTCTGAAAGAGGTAATTTATGAACCGTGCATTTGAGTTTAATAAATTTCTGTCATTGCCTTACCAAAAGAGCCAAACTACAATTTTTTTTCTATCTGAAGTCATATGTGTAGCAGTTAAACTACAATTCCCAAGAAGCATTGCAGTCAGAGAAGGCTGAAAAGGGAAGTTTCTATTATAACCACGACCCTCCATGCTGAATGCAAGGAGCAAGGGCGTGACAGTGGCGTAGTTTTTAGGATATTTTTACCTCAAGGATATACCAGGAGTTTACTTCAGGATATACAGCTGCAAGGATTTACAGTCCGAAGGTCGGTGAAAGTGGCAGCAGGATTTCCGTGACAGTGTTGGTGAGCAGAGGGATTGTTCCAGTTGGAGTTCCAGAGGAAAAGATGCCCTTAATAAGCGAGAGTCAACGCCTGAATAAGGTAAAAGATACCTAGGCATGGCCTGGACCGGATTGTGGAAAAAAATGAATGCTTGTGCATTAAAGGAGGCATATAAAAAGCTGTTGAGTGGTGCCGCCCTTGGTGTTTCTCTCTCTTTTTCTTACAGGTAACCCAAGGCATGGATCCTAAAGAGCTGGTGAACTGGATGGCAAACCAGTTCCAACGCCAGCAGGAGATGGCACAGCTGGCACAGGAGAGTGCAATTGCCGCCATGAAGGAGCAACAAAAGCCTGTCCTGGACTTGGTGGAAGCTTTGATCACGCTCCAGAGAGAAGCAAGCGGAGGAGTATCAGCACCAGTAGGAGCAGCTATACCTCATGTGGACAATCTGGTAGACTTACATAACACTGGGGCATTTAATTTTGGGAAGCTTACCCCGGAGGAAAATATAGATGACTTTCTGGAGTCTTTTGAGAGGGTGGCTCAAGCTATAGGATGGCCAGATAGCCAGTGGGCAGTGCCTTTAGCAACATCCTTAACAGGAGACGCACTAACCGCTTATAGAGCTATGCCAGCAGCGCAGGCTACGGATTATAAGGCAGTGAAAAGTGCCATTAAAGACCGCTTAAGATTAACAGCTATGGTATATCACCGCATGTTTAGAGCGACAACCCTGAGAGCCGGTGAGACGCCCAAGGCTTTAAGCTAAAGAATTCATGGCTTAGCACTAAAGTGGCTGGCTCCAGAGGGGAAAACTATAGAGATGGTGATTGATATGGTAATGTTGGAACAGTTTATGGCAGCGGTGCCAAAAGACATACAATCCTTTTTAGTTCAGCAGAACTGCCAAAGCATGGAAGAGGCAACCCTTTTGACTGAACGTTACATCGAGGCTGAGTTAGCTCGTCAGCAAAAGGGGGGCACTCCAAAAACAGGTGCTGAGGTTGGTTTTGTTGCATTAAAAAAGAAGAATGGAAATAATGCTGAGTTTGGAAAGATTTGTGTACCTGCTCAAGAAGGGAAGTGGGTTGCGAAAAAATGTTTCCAATGTGGGAAATTGGGACACTTGCAGAAGGGTTGCAAAGCCCACACTAACCTAATGGGTACAAGTATGAAACAGCTAGGAGAAGGTTTTCTCTTAACGGTTAGCATACAGGGGATCACTACCAATGCTCTCCTGGACTCTGGTGCAGACCAAAGCATGGTATCACAAAGGCTTTGGCGAGCAATAGAGGCCCAGAGTAAGTCTGAGCAGAGGAGACCAGAAGGTAGGGTTCAAATCAGATGCATTCATGGTGCTGCTTCTTTTTACCCCACGTACAAGTTAATGATAGAAGGATTAGGAGTGCAGAAAGAGATTCAATTGGCAGTGGTTCCAGAACTCCCCCATGACCTAGTTTTGGGAAGGGACTGGCCACAGTTCAGGAAGGGATTGGAGAAGGGCTTATGGCAAAAGGTTGGCCTTGTATCTACCTGGTCCCAGTCTATGACCAAGGACCAAAAGGACGAGTCCCTAGAGGATTCATTAGGAGTTTTACCCTCACACGATGACTTGGTGGCTTCCCCATCTTCTAGGGTTAAGAAGAGGAAAGCGCTGAAACATCATGAGAGGCGGTGTAGGGCACAGGGAAGGGCTAAGATGGAGGTTAGCCAAGGTTTACCCTGGGTGCCAGCGGAATTAGTTGAAAAGTTCCCAATTTTTCCCCAAGTGCAGCGAGCAGACCCTGCTCTCACCCAAGTGTTTGAGTATGCCCGGGTTGTATGAGAGGTCCTTCCAAGATTCCTTCTAGACAATGAGATATTATACAGGGAAGTCAGGATCCCCGGACAGGGACGATCAGGAAACAGTTGGTGGTGCCCACAACTTTTAAGGGGTTAGTTTTAAGACTTGCCCATGATCATCCAGTAGGTGGTCACAAAGGGGTACAAGGGACCTTAGATCAAATTCTTATATGTTTTTACTGGCCCGGCGTTTTAAAGAAACCGCCTGGTTCTGTGCCGCATGCCCTGCGTGTCAGCGGGTCACGGCTGCCCGACCTCCAGTCGTGCCCCTAATTCCAACACCTATCATATCGGATCCCATCGGGCGAATCGCCATGGAGATAGTGGGACCCCTGGTTAAAACACCCAGAGGATTCCAGTACATTTTAATCATGGTGGATCAGGCTACTAGGTTTCTTTGGGCAGTACCCTTACGTAATATCTCGGCCAAAACAGTAGCCTTAGAGGTGCTAAAGCTGTTTTGCGAAGTAGGTTTCCCCAGAGAAGTGTTAACAGACCGTGGGACCAATTTTGTGTCAAAGTATCTGGCCCAGGTTTGGGATGCTTTTGGCATTCATCACGTGAAAACGGCCGCTTATCATCCCCAGTCTAATGGCCTGGTGGAAAGGCTGAATCAAACCTTGAAACAAATGTTAAGAAGAGGTTTAGCCAGGAACGTGTCGGAATGGGACACGTTACTTCCTTTTGTTCTATACGCATGCCGGGAACGGATACAAGTTTCCCTGGGCATATCTCCCTATGAGTTGATGTATGGTCGAGCCCTTTGTGGTCTCTTAGACATATTAAGGGAGCAGTGGCTAGAACCGGAAAAGGAGGCTAAGGGAGTCCCTCACTTTTTACGTGATTTAAGAGCACGGTTAAATAGGACCTCACGTGGCCGAGAAGAATTTACAGAACAGTCAAGCTCGCCAGAAGGAGCGATACGACCAGAAGGCCAAGCCTTGCCAGTTAGCACTGGGACAGAAAGTCCTAGTACAGGTAGCAGGTGCCACTCCAAAGTTTGAGGTTCAGTGGAAAGGGCCATGGAAAGTGACCAAACAAGTAGGCCCGGTGTCATATGAAGTAGAAAGTAATACGGGTCGCAGGCAGATTTATCACATAAACGTACTTAGGCCCTGGCAAGAAAGATCTGCAGTGCATAGTTTACCCAGCGCAGAGCATAGGGCAGGAAAACTGCATCAAAACAATGATGCCTCAGCAAGGATTACGGACTGTTTGGAGGAACTCTCACAACCTCCGCCAGCCCGTAATATCTTGGGTAGGGGGGTATGTGGTAAGGAAACTCATCCTGAGTTAGGAGAAAGTAAAAAAAACAAAGAATTCACCCTAATAAAAGGACCTATTTTGCAAGGTCAGAGAAATAAAACCACAACCACACCTAGAAACCAGAAAATCCCCAGCTGGAACAGGTTTCAGAGTTCCCCTAGTGGAGTAAGGGAGAGTGAATACAGACCCAAGGTAAAAGACCCTTACATCAGTAAGCTCCCTGATTACCAGGTGCCAGAGGGCAAGCTGATCTCCGTCACCTGGGAAGAAAAGAGGTGGAGCTGGAACCCTGGAGATTTAAGCCTAGGTTAGAATATACAGAAGTTAGCAAGGAGAGCTGGAGGAGCAACGGGAACAGGAACAGCAGGAGAGGAGAGTGCTGGAAAGAGCCCGAGAGAGGTACAGAGCACGAGAGAGGAGAAGCTGCTACAAGCCAAGGCTCAGGTACAAGCCTTAGAAGCCTGTCCCATACTGAGCAGTGCACAGTTGCAGGAGACACTCTCAGCTCTAATGAGAAGCTGTCAGCTAAGCCCAGTGAGCTAGAATGAGAAATAGAACCAATGCAACTAGGAGAGCCTGATGCAGCTTTGAATGAGGAAGATATATTTGTGGATTGCTCTTTGTGCTAAGCCTTAGCTACAGAGGGATTGAAGGAAAGCCAACTTTAAGAGAAAACTCTCCAGAGCAAGGTAACCTTGAAAAGCAAGGAAGATGTTTTGTGAGTTCCCTGTGTTAAAGAGGGGAAACTTATGCTGAGAAGGGAGAACAAGCTGAAGCTGTATAATTGTGCTTGTTAAACACCTGCTATCCTGTGCAGTGAGACGGCAAGAAGCCAAGCTAACGGTGAGAGGAAAAAGCTTTTGTTTTGCTTTTGAATGTTTCTAAGAAAATCTGACTAGAGCTTTGTTTGCTTATTGGAAGTTTATTCCTGTTGGAAGTTTTCCTTTGCTTATAAAGAGGAGTATAGCCTGGAAATGTTTGGAACTGAAAAGAAAGGAAACTGCCATTGAAGAAAGCTGTTTGTAAATATGCTTTAACCAGCAAGGCTAGAGAAAGCTGGTAGCCTTGCTGTTAAAGGGGTTTTTGCTTTTGAGCTGCAGAATACTGTAAGCTGATATTTTGTTTTGACCTTTTGCTTATGTCCTGTTGTATTTTGAAAGAAACCTGGAGAAATAATCCTGAAAGAGGTAATTTATGAACCGTGCATTTGAGTTTAATAAATTTCTGTCATTGCCTTACCAAAAGAGCCAAACTACAAATTTATTCTGTCTGAAGTCATATGTGTAGCAGTTAAACTACAATTCCCAAGAAGCATTGCGGGGGAACCAGTCAGAGAAGGGTGAAAAGGGAAGTTTCTATTATAACCACAACCCTCCATGCTGAATGCAAGGAGCAAGGGCGTGACATCATATTTGAACATCTTGACCTTGCTAATAAAGTCATGGAACATAACTGACATGGTTCTAGCAGTGGTGCTGGTATACATAGTAACATAGTAAATGTCGGCAGATAAAGACCAGTATGGTCCATCTAGTCTGCCCAGTAAGATGGCAGGAGTAGGTGCCACTCTGTGCAGGCCACCCCTCCCCATGTCTTTGTTTAGAGGTGAACCCACTGCTCCATGCAGGACACCCCTATTTGTTGCGAGAAGTTAGATGGTTCAGTTTATTTTGATTTTACTCTGTTGCTATAAAGGGATCCATTGTGTCTGTCCCATGCCATTTTGAATTCTGTCACTGTATTTGCTCCCATCACCTCCATCGGGAGAGCATTCCAAGCATCCACCACCCTCTCAGTGAAAAAGCATTTCCTGATATTGCCTTTCAATTTTCCACCTTGCAGCTTCATGTTATGCCCTCTCGTTTTACAGCTTCCCTCTCTTTAGAGGTTTGTTTGTTCATGTGGCAGGTGCAGGCCTGTGACCCACGGTGTCTGACATAAGCAGGCCAGCATGGCTAGCTTGACCTGTAAATGAGGCTTGTGGAGAGGCATATAGGATTGCACATCCCCCAACATGCTGCTATTGTAAGATAGACCTCAGTAGAAATATTGAATTAGCTTAGGTAGGTAGAACTGAGAAATGGAAAAATACAGAAAAGACATGTTTAAAAGTTACTGATAAGAAAAAGTACATCTGCAAAGAAATAATGAGGAGTGCTGACAGATGAGTTACAGAACCTTGCTCTTCTGCACGCACAAATTGGTTCTATGGCCTTGAGAGTGTGAAAGTAACAAGTTGATGAACTGGCCATTGTAATTAGGACTAGAAGGGGGGCATGCAGGTGTCATGCCCACAGAAGGGACATAATTGGATAAACTTATCAGTACCGGGACCAATGGAAGAGGTACGGGAGGTTACCGGGACCAATGAAATGTTTTTCTATACCTGGAATGGAACAAAAGTCTATAAAAGTTGTTGTAATGCTTGAAAACTTTGCTCAGCCATTTTGAAATTGACTGGTTCGAGACTTGTGCACAAATAAATGATTTGGACCTTCTGAACAGACTCCTGGTATCATTGGTTTGTCTGCGCTTTGCTGCTACATATTCTTGGTGCGTTGGCCGGGAAGTTGTGGAATCAAAGTGTATATAGGGCAATATACCACGACTTTCCGCCTCTATAGGCTTGGTCCTGCCGGGATCGCGCCCTTCCGACGAGGGCTGCTCCCTGGCGCCACCGGTCCCTTGTATCGGAGGGAGCTGGTCGGACCTCGGCGGGTGCCGGGCCCGGTTGGAGCCAACGCCTCGAACCCGAGTGAGGGGAGTCCGAGGTCCAACTCATGCGCCTGCTTGGGAAGTTTGAGGACCGGATCCGGTGAGTATAGTTTTGATTTTGGGTCTAGACAGAAATAGAAAGAGCAGTACTGCCATTGGAATTTGGAATTTGCAATCTCGAGATATTGGGAATTGGTAAGAGAGCATGATCAACTCTCAAGGAAGAGCCGAGTAACCCCGCATGGGAATTCGCTGGGTGAAACCCTCATCCTTTTTGTAATTGGGAAAAAGACTAGTCAGAATAGATAGAAACGAATGCATTCTGGGATATGTTGCTAGCATGATTGTGTGAACGAAGTGTGAATGAGAGGTCTGGCAGCACGGACCAAGTGAAGGCGGACCCCTGAGTAGCGCATTTCCTGACCGGGCGACCGCGTTCAGGTCGCGAAAAGGGGGAAGCGATTGTCGTCTTGTCTTGTTATTTGTACTCCTTATACGTTTCCAGGGCCGTGAGGACCCCTTACCCACGGTCCGACCTCCTTTTCCCTTTTGTCTGTTGTTGCGCGCACACATCGAAATGGGAGGGGCGGGGTCTACTAGAAACACTCCATTAGAATGTATGATCACACATTTTAAAGAGGGATATTCAGGAGATTATGGTATTAAAATGACAGCAGCCCGTTTGCAGATTTTGTGTACTAGGGAGTGGCCCGATCTAGACCCCATCTGGCCCCGAGAGGGAACGTTCACTGTAGAGATTATTCAGTCAATACACCGTAGAGTGCGGGTAGCGCACCCTGATCAGTACCCCTATATAGATTCCTGGTTAAGTATTTGTGAAGATCCGCCCCCCTGGGCGCAGCGCTGTTATGAGGAACAGTGCAGAATAATGTTAGCTAAAACAGATTCTAGACAGAAAACGGAACAGCCTAGAATGAAAGAGCAGGATAAGAAAGCCAAGAAGAAGCCCATCTTGGTAGATCCTGATTCCCCAGAAATAGTCCTCAGGCAGCCCCGAACCCCAGGTCCAATAAGAGTAGCCCGGCGTCCTGCCCCAGAACCCCAGAGACGGCCAGAGCCGGGGCGGGACCCAACCCCTGATCCCCCTCCCGGAGGAAAGAAAGAGGAAGAATTAGTGGAAAGAGAAGAGGAGGACATAAAAAGTGAGTCAGAAGCGGAGATAGAAGAAGGAGAAAGAGAGAATCCCCCAGACGAGGAGGACAGTGTACAAATAATTGAGAAAGCCAGCGCTAGCACTAGCACGCCAGTAAAAGAGAAACCCAAAGCAAAACCTGTTGAAAAAAAGAAAGCGACTCCTGCAAAGGCAACAACAATAACCCTTAGATCCCAAAAGACACCTATGGCGGCCAAACTGTTTCCCTTACGGCAAGTCCCGGGAGTGCCCGTAAAGAATGATAACGATGAAGTGGTAGCGGGACCCCTAACTTATGTATATATCCCTTTCTCTACAACTGATTTGTTAAATTGGAGGTCGCATTATGCCTCCTATACTAGTAAGCCCCAGGAGCTGACAGAATTAGTAACTAGTATTATGGAAACTCACCAACCCACTTGGCCAGATTGCCGTCAGCTCCTGACCACCCTATTCACAACAGAAGAACGAGCAAGAATTAGAAAAGCAGCTATTGAATGGATGGCAGAGAACCCCGTAGCTCCGGGACCAGGGCAGAATATAATAGACCGTCGGGAAGCAGCTCAGAGAGAATTCCCGAATGAAGACCCCCAATGGGATCCAAATACAGATGAAGGATCCACAGCCCTAGCCCGTTTTCGCCAAGGCTTTTTACAAGGCCTGAAAAGGGGGGGCCAAAAGGCTATGAACCTTTCCAAAGTTGCAGGAGTTATCCAAGGGATAGATGAGAGCCCAGCAGATTTTTATGAGAGATTAACTGAAGCATACAGAATGTATACTCCCTATGATCCCGAGGCACCAGGAAGTTTATGTATGGTGAATTCTGCTTTTGTAAACCAGTCTCAACCAGACATTAGACGTAAATAACAGAAATTAGAAGTGTTTGCGGGCATGAATGCAACACAGTTAGTGGAAGTCGCTCATAATAAGATGTAGATATGTTCTGCCTGAAATCAGGTACCAGTGTGATACAATGTATAGAGTTAAGAATTGTACATAGTTTCCCCCAGTTACTTCCAAGTTGATCTCCCTGTTTATTGTAAATACAACTCAAAGTTCCTTGTGTTGTATAGTTGATGTTAAATGTAAACCGCTCTGATCTAAAATAGAGCGGTATAGAAGAACTGTTAAATAAATAAATAAATAAATAAATAAAGTGTATGTGAATCGTGATACTGAAAGACAGAGAGAATGTGATAGAAAGATGAAGAAGAAAGCTGATTTTTTGGCTGCGGCCATAGTTGAAAAGAAAAGGGGAGGTGTCCCTAGTTGAAGGAGCAGAGGAAGAGGGCGGGGTCAAGGCGGAGGCCGGACCCAGAGACTAGGCGTGAACCAATGCGCCTATTGCAGAGAGGAAGGACATTGGAGAGATACGTGCCCGCAACTCGAAGACGCCCAGCAAGATGACGACAACGATCATCAGTGGCGAGAAGAAAGACGAGGCCGTCCCCGAAATCGCGGAGGAGCCAATCGAGAACAATTCCAGCGAGAGAGAGGAGGAGCCATTCAAGCATTGGCCACACCAGCCCATGATGAGGATGACGTGGATTAGGACAGACCGGGCTCCAAGTTTGCTTTAGGTCTCCAGGAGCCTATGGTCGGAATACAAATAGGAGACCAAATTATGAACTTTATGGTTGATACTGGAGCACAGCATTCAGTAATAGACAAAAAGATAGCCCCATTCACTACAAAAGCAGTCACCATTATAGGAGCAACTGGTGCCAAAGCCACAAAGTCTTTTCTTCAAAATCGAATATGCAGTCTAGGAGGACAGCAAGTAACTCATCAATTCCTTTACATGCCCGAATGTCCAGTACCACTACTGGGACGAGATATGCTAGCCAAGCTTCAAGCACAGATATCTTTCTCTGAACAAGGAGAAATGCAAATGACAGTAAATTCCCAAGCCAAACCAGCAGGAGTAATGCTGCTGACAGTGCCCCGAGAAGAAGAATGGAGGTATTACGTTGATGACTCCATCCAAGACACCTATTTTGAACAAACTTTAAAGAACATCGATGCACCACCTGGAGTATGGGCAGAAGGCAGTCCCCCAGGCCTAGCCAAGCATATAGCTCCAGTTATTGTAACCCTCAAGCCTAGTGCTACACCAGTGCACGTCAAACAGTACCCTGTCCCAAGAACTGCAATTGAAGGCATTCATCGCCACCTACAAAGATTGCTCGAGTATGGCCTACTAAAAGTATGTCAATCCCCATGGAACACTCCACTTTTGCCAGTAAAGAAACCTGGGACAGATGATTATCGCCCAGTGCAAGATTTGAGAAGAGTAAATGATGCAGTTGAAACTATACATCCAGTTGTACCCAATCCTTACACTCTTCTAGGACTGATACCTGCTGAAGCTACCCATTTCACTGTACTGGATTTGAAAGATGCATTCTTTTGCATAAGATTAGCCCCTGTAAGCCAAATATTGTTTGCATTCGAATGGCAGGACCCCATCTCTGGAAGAGGGGGCCAACTCACCTGGACAAGATTACCCCAAGGATTCAAGAATTCGCCTACCATCTTTAGTGCTGCACTGAATCAAGACCTTTCAAGCTATCCAGTAGCCCCGGGGAAGAGAGTGCTTCTCCAATACGTGGATGATCTGTTGATAGCTGCCGTATCAGAAAGTGAATGTATACTAGCCACCAAAGATCTCTTGCAGTTACTAGATGAAGCTGGATACAAAGTTTCCAGAGCCAAAGCACAGTTATGCCAAAAAGAAGTGAAATACTTGGGTTTTCGTATTACCCAAGGAAGCAGAAGATTAGGCAGAGAAAGAAAAGAAGCAGTATGCAGAATTTCAACTCCAACAACCAGAAAGCAAGTCAGAGCCTTTCTGGGTGCGGCAGGATATTGCCGAATCTGGATACCTAACTTTGCCCAAATTGCCAAACCACTGTATGAAGCCACAAAAGGAGAAGAAAAGTCACCACTGGAGTGGGGACTTGAGCAGGATACAGCCTTCCAGAAGTTAAAAGAAGAATTGATGTCATCACCAGCACTTGGACTACCAGATGTCCACAAACCTTTCCACTTGTTTGTACATGAAGCACAGGGAAATGCCTTTGGCATGTTGACTCAGAAATTGGGAAATTGGGAGCGACCTGTAGCATACCTATCGAAACAATTGGACCCTGTGGCCAAAGGATGGCCACCTTGCTTGAGAGCAGTTGCAGCTACAGCGCTATTAGTGAGTGAAGCAGACAAACTCACATTAGGACAGAACATACGAGTCACTGTGCCACATGCAGTCCTTGCCCTTATGGAACAGAAAGCAAATTATTGGCTCACCAATTCCCGAATGTTGAAGTACCAGAGCATGTTATGTGAAAACCCACAGATACAACTTGAAGTGAGCCATGCCTTGAACCCAGCCACCTTGATACCCATCAGTGAAGAACTCCCAGAACATGACTGTATCGAAGTCATGGAAACCGTGTTCTCCAGTCGACCTGACTTGACAGATGTGCCCATAGACAATCCTGACCAGATCTATTATGTTGATGGGAGCAGTCTCATCCTTGATAGACGACGCTGTGCCGGATATGCAGTCGTCACTCAACACGAAGTAGTTGAATCATCAGCCCTAGCCTCAGGCACATCAGCCCAGAAAGCCGAATTGATAGCACTCACCAGAGCATTGCTGTTAGGAGAAAAACTTGTGCTAAATGTATATACAGATTCCAAATATGCCTTCACTACCTTGCATGCCCATGGAGCTCTCTATAAAGAAAGAGGACTCATCACATCCGGAGGAAAATCAGTCAAATATGGTCCCGAGATATTGATGTTACTTGATGCAGTTTGGGCCCCAACACGTGTAGCTGTCATGCATTGCAGAGGACATCAAGCAGGAAAAGGAGAAGTTGCCCGAGGGAATAGATTTGCAGATGCCTCAGCACGACAAGCAGCGATGACAGGACAGATTGCCCCACAAGCTATGCCAATGCAAGCAGCATTGTTTCCAGTACCTTTGAATCTATGGACCCCACGATATACCACCAAAGAGTTGGATTACTATTGTGACAGAGAAAATGGAGTACTGAGAGATGGATGGATTGAGCTGCCACCAGAAGAGGGCAGTCAACCTCCAGGACGAATAGTAATTCCTGAACTATTAGGACCATCTTTTGTCAAAGCTTTCCACGAAGCCACCCACTATGGGAAGAGTGCTATGGAGAAAGCACTCAGACCACATTTCTACATCCCTCTGATGACAACCATATCAGCCTCAGTAGCACGTCAATGTCTAACCTGTGCCAAAAATAATGCCAAGCAAGGCCTTATAACAGCACCCCGAGTTCAGTCAGGAGGGGTCACCCCCATGCACAACCTCCAAGTTGATTTTACCGAAATGCCAAAAGCCAATGGATACCATTACCTATTAGTATTAGTTTGTACTTTCTCTGGGTGGGTAGAAGCATTCCCAACCAGAACTGAGAAAGCCCGAGAAGTTACTAAAGTCTTAATGAGAGAGATTGTCCCCAGATTTGGAATCCCAGCAGTAATAGGGTCAGACAATGGACCCTCATTTGTCTCCCAAGTTACTCAACAGTTAGCAAAAGCTCTGCAGATACAGTGGAAGCTCCACACTGCATACAGACCCCAGAGTTCAGGGAAAGTTGAGCGAATGAATCGTACCTTGAAAGCCCAAATGTCCAAGCTTTGTCAGGAGACACACTTGAAGTGGCCCCAAGTGCTCCCCATAGCTTTACTCAGAATACGCTCAGCTCCTGTAAAGTCAACAGGATTTTCCCCTTTTGAAGTTTTGTATGGTAAACCCCCACCAATAGTGCAGGGAGTCAAAGGAGGTTTAGCCCAAATTGGTTCAGAAGTAACCAGACAAGAACTCCTAGCTCTTAGTTTTGTTCTGCAGACTCTCCATACGTGGATCCAAGACCAGTTGCCTATCAACTTGACGGAACCCTTGCATCCCTACCAGCCTGGTACTTCGGTGTGGATCAAAGATTGGAAGAAGACACCGTTGGAACCCCATTGGAAGGGACCGTACACCGTCATCCTGTCTACCCCAACTGCAGTAAAGGTAGCCGAGATCGACGCCTGGATCCACCACAGCAGAGTCAAGCCCGCCGCCGATCCTGAACCAGAGCAGTGGACAGCAGAGCAGCATCCTGATGTACCCTTGCGAGTTACTTTGAGATGGCAACCAGCAGCTTAGACACTTCATCACAAGTGCTTTGCAGTAGCCAAGTCTTTCGAAGAGGATTGCTGTTTTCCATGCAGCAACAGTTTTGTTTCAACGAACCCAATTTGTGTTTGAGTTGACACACTACTTTGAGACTACATTGACTAAGCCAGACTTCACAAGCCAACTGAAATTGCTAATAAGTTGGTTAATGTGTACTGGACATCTTGAGGATCTTCAATCAACACTCAGCACCCGTTAAATTGCTTCATTAGCAAACGGGACGAAGAATAAAAGACCGTCGTGATCAAGATCAGCAAGCTGAGGATTCAGAAGAACTCCAATCAACGTCAACATGTATCTTTGTTTTTGCTTTGCCTTGGTTGCCTTCTTTGGAGGTTTTGAACAGACTTATGCTTTACCTCCATGCACTGCTTGCATTACCTCTACTAGAACTGGACTGAAAGTAACTCAGACTTTGCTTTATCATTCTTACTATACCTGCAAGGGAACAGTAACTCGGTGTATCTATAACACCACTGAACTAAATGTTTGCACTCATGGCAAAATCAAAGCATGCTATAATCCGCATCAGAATCCATCCTATTACACGTTGGAAATAAGATGGAAGGATGCAGATGGACCGATATTAGCTGCTACACCACCACTTAAGGACATTACTAAACCTGCTGTTTTGAATTTTGATGCATGTAATGCCATTAATAGAGATAGTCAGTCCACCTGTGGTACATGGGAGAAAGCGTATCGAAATGACCATAAGTATATGTGTCCAGAAGGTGCCACAAATTGGTGGAAGTGTACAGGTAAAACGGGATCAGGCTATAGTACTGCTACAGCGGCAGATTACTATTGCCCGTATTGGGGATGTGTTTTTTATGCTACCTGGAACACTGGTATAACTGATGAGAAAATAGATAAACGGATGGCTACTCTAACCAAGCCAACCACAAATGATAAATGTCAGAAAGATGCTTGTAACCCCTTACATTTACGTATACACAATCCCCATGCATGGAAACAAGGATATAAGTTTGGTTTACGTATTGCTGGAGGAGCAATAGATCCAGGGACCATTGTGTATATCAGATTGAATACTCAAGCCCACAAGTCATCTAAATATCATATTCATAATACTTTTTATGAAGCTATGCATGTAAATAAGTTTGAGATCCCTCACCCTTCACAGAATTTATTTCTAGAATTAGCCGGAGCAGTAGTATCTAGTCTGAAGATCTCAGATTGCTATTTTTGTGGCGGAACCCAAATGGGAGACCAATGGCCATGGGGAAGCCCAAGAATTGAATTATTCTATGACTTACAACCAGACTGAATTGCACAAGACTACCAGTGAATGGGTGTTAGCGCACTCAATCGTTGGACGTCTTTGTTATGCCAGAACTGGACCCCAGTTCACCCAGAAGGTAGGACAGCTGGTCTGTCTTAGCCAGAAGTACTATAATGCCACGACTAAAAAGACAGCATGGTGGTCAGGAATAAGACATCCTGAACCCCCTAACCTATTAGCCAGATTTCCTGAACTTGCAGGTCTATGGACTAACCTTGCCAAAGTCCAAGCCTGGCAAGCCCCACCTGGCCTATATTGGATCTGTGGAAACCGAGCATATGCACAACTCCCGCCACACTGGGGAGGAGCATGTGTCTTAGGAACCATCAGACCTTCTTTCTTCCTGTTAAACACTGAACATGGAGAACAATTAGGATACCCTGTATACACTACCCACCGACATAAAAGAGCATTGAGACAGAAAAGAGAAGCCTTACAGATAGGCAAATGGGAGAAGTGGCAAGGTGATGATTGGCCACCAGAAAGAATTATTGAGTATTATGGACCTGCCACTTGGAATGATGATGGTATGTATGGTTATCGTACCCCAATCTATATGATAAATCGTATTATTCGCTTACAAGCAGTAGTTGAAATAATAACTAATGAAACTAGTCATGCTCTTACGCTTTTAGCTAGACAAAGTACTCAGATGCGCACTGCTATATACCAGAACCGCTTAGCACTTGATTATTTGTTAGCAGCTGAAGGAGGAGTATGTGGTAAGCTGAATTTAACTAATTGCTGTTTGAAAATAGATGATAAAGGTCAAGTAGTTGAAGAAATTGCTAAAGATATGCAAAGGCATGCTTATGTGCCAGTACAGACTTGGCACGCATTGAAATTTCCTAACTGGTTTGCTAATCTTTTCTCTTGGCTGGGAGGATTTAAGACTTTCATTGTTTTAGTACTAATCCTTGTTGCTGTTATCTTCTTATTACCATGTTTGATCCCATGTTGTATGCGTTCCATTCATAATGCTATTGATAGTACAGTAGAGCGGAAGACCGCAACTAAAATAATGGCTTTATACAAAGCTAGTCCTAGTCGAAATCCTTCAATCATGATGTGATTCTTCTAAAGGTGATTTAACTCTCTCACCTTATTAAGTAATAGGGTGAGATTAATCAAAGGGGGGAATGTGGCAGGTGCAGGCCTGTGACCCACGGTGTCTGACATAAGCAGGCCAGCATGGCTAGCTTGACCTGTAAATGAGGCCTGTGGAGAGGCATATAGGATTGCACATCCCCCAACATGCTGCTATTGTAAGATAGACCTCAGTAGAAATATTGAATTAGCTTAGGTAGGCAGAACTGTAGAACTGAGAAATGGAAGAATACAGAAAAGACATGTTTAAAAGTTACTGATAAGAAAAAGTACATCTGCAAAGAAATAATGAGGAGTGCTGACAGATGAGTTACAGAACCTTGCTCTTCTGCACGCACAAATTGGTTCTATGGCCTTGAGAGTGTGAAAGTAACAAGTTGATGAACTGGCCATTGTAATTAGGACTAGAAGGGGGGCATGCAGGTGTCATGCCCACAGAAGGGACATAATTGGATAAACTTATCAGTACCGGGACCAATGGAAGAGGTACGGGAGGTTACCGGGACCAATGAAATGTTTTTCTATACCTGGAATGGAACAAAAGTCTATAAAAGTTGTTGTAATGCTTGAAAACTTTGCTCAGCCATTTTGAAATTGACTGGTTCGAGACTTGTGCACAAATAAATGATTTGGACCTTCTGAACAGACTCCTGGTATCATTGGTTTGTCTGCGCTTTGCTGCTACAATATTGCCTTTCAATTTTCCACCTTGCAGCTTCATGTTATGCCCTCTCGTTTTACAGCTTCCCTCTCTTTAGAGGTTTGTTTGTTCATTATTTCTCCTTAAGTATTTAAAGGTCTGAATCATATCTCCCCTATCCCTCCTCTCTTCCAAAGTGTACATATTTAGGTCTTCAAGTCTCTTCTCATAAGGCTTCTGATGCAGGCTCCAAATCATTTTGGTCGCCTTCCTCTGAACAGTTTCCATTCTTTTTACATCCTTTGCAAGATATGGTCTCCAAAACTGAACACAGTATTCCAAGTGAGACCTCACCAGTGACTTATACAGTGGTATTAGAACCTCTTTCTGCTGGTAATTCCTCTTTGTATGCAGCCCAAAATCCTCCTGCCTTTTGCCACCGCCTTGTCGCACTGCTTTGCCACCTTGAGATCTACAGAAATAATCACACCACGGTCTTTCTCTTGATCGGGGCACACCAACCTCTCGCCCACTATTGTGTACATTTCTCTTGGGTTTCTGCTACCCAAGTGCATGACTCTGCACTTCTTTGCATTAAATCTTAATTGCCAAGCATTTGACCATTCTTCCAGTTTTTGTAGATCTTTTCTCATGTTAAGAACTCCCTCGGGGGAGTCCACTATGTTGCAAATTTTTGTGTCATCTGCAAAAAGACAGACCTTTCCATTCAGTCTTTCAGCAATATCACTCACAAATACATTGAACAGTGCCGGGCCCAGGACCAAACCCTGTGGCACCCTGCTAATCACCTTCCTTCCCTCCGAGTGAGCTCCATTTACCATCACCTTCTGTCATCTATCAGTCAACCAATTTTTGATCCAGTTTACCACCTTGGGACCCATCCCCAAACTACTGAGTTTATTGATAAGCCTCCTATTAGGAGCAGTATCAAAGGCTTTGCTGAAATTCAGGTAGATGACATCCGTCGCATGTCCCCTGATCTAGTTCTCTGGTCACCCAGTCAAAGAACTCAATCAGATTTGTTTGGCAAGATCGTCCTTCAGTAAGCCATGTTGCCTCGGATCTTGCAACCTGTTGGTTTTGAGAAAGTTCACTATTCGCTCCTTTAGAAGCGCCTCCATTACTTTTCCCGCCACCGAGGCAAGGTAAACGGGCCTGTACGACATCAGCCATTCTCCAGTCCTAAGAAACTACTCCTGTTTCCAAGGAACTGTTGAAAACATCCTTTAACGGCCCTGCAAGAACCTCTCTGAGCTCTTTCAGTATCCTGGGATGTATCTCATCTGGTCCCATGGCCTTGTCCACTTTCAGTTTTGCAAGTTGTTCTAACAAATCATCTTCTGTGAATGGTGTGGTATCTACTTCATTCCCATCTTTATATTTGGGAGTCACAGTTGGTCCTTCTCCAGTATTTTCTTTAGTAAAAACAGAGCAGAAGTATTTGTTTAGCAATTCCGCTTTTTCAATGTCTCTTTCCACGAGTCTATTCCCAGCACTTCTGAGTCCTGCGATTCCACCTCTGATCTTCTTCCTTTCCCAAATATACCTGAAGAAAGTTTTGTCGCCACCCTTAACATCTTTAGCCATCTTTTCCTCTGCCTTTGATTTTGCTATCCTTATTTCTCTTTTAGACTCTTTGAGCTTGATCCTGTATTCTTTTCTGTGTTCTTCAGTTTGCAAGCTTTTGTATTTTGCGAAAGCTGTGTTTTCTGCCTTTATTTGAGCAGCCACCTCTTTGGAAAACCAAATAGGTTTCCTTCTCCTTTTGTTTTTATTTACTTTTCTCACATATTTATCTGTTGCCCCTTTTATTGCCACCTTTAGTTTAGCCCATTGCAATTCCACTTCCCTTATCTCTGTCCACCCTGTCAACTCCTCCTTTAGGTACATGGCCATTTTACTGAAGTCAGTGTTTTTGAAGTTTAGGACTTTGAGCTTGCTATGATTGGCCTGTACCATGGCTTTTATCTCAAACCACACCGTGTGATGATCGCTGCTGCTCACAGTTGCACCCACCCAGACATTTGACACGCTGTCACCGTTGGTGAGCACTAAATCCAGCATTGAGCTTTCCCTGGTTGGCTCCATCAGCATTTGTCTAAGTAACGCATCTTGCAGAGCATCCACAATTTTTTTGCTTCTTTCCAGATTTGCAGAAGGAGTAATCCAATCCACAGCGGGTAGATTAAAGTCACCCAATATAATCGCTTCCCCGTTTGTGGCTATTTTGACAATGTCTATAATCAATTCGTTATCTAGCTCTTCGATTTGAGTTGGAGGTCTGTAGACTACAGCAGTATGGATGACAGTGCCATTTCCTCTTTCCAACACAACCCAGAGCGCTTCTTCTTTTCCCCATGCCCCCTGCATTTCAGTAGCTTTAATATTGCTTTTGACATACAAGGCTACTCCTCCTCCTCTTCCATTTTCTCTGTCTCTTCTGAATAGATTATAGCCAGCTATGTCTATATCCCAGTCATGCGATTCATTAAACCATGTTTCTCTAATGGCCACAGTGTCTAAGTCCATTTCCACCATTAGGGCTTCAAAGATGCATTCGCGTCCATTGACACACTTTGGAGCTTCTAGTGTTAAGTACCTCTGTGGCATAAATGCACAGGAGGAGAACCTCTTTCATTTGAAAGAAGGAGGCAAAGGATGAAGGTGAAAGATAGACTCAGGAATAATTTGCAGAAATAGTTCTTTACAAAAGTAATAATATGTTGTGAGACTATACCCGCCTTAGGCGCCCACCTAGACATAGGGTATAGCCTGGGTTGTAAAAGGAATACTCTGTAGTCATGTCCAAAGTGTAAATTAAAGCTGGGCTTTATTCCCCTTCCCTTGAGGATTGCCTTTTGAATACATCAAACGAGGATAACACAAAATAAACTGTTGCTTCACAGGTAAATAAAAGTTTTGCCAAACGATACTTATGCTTTTTCTTGCTTCTTTTTAACAAAGAGACTCTATCTCATCTGAAATGCATAAAGCACACTCCATCGGTTCTGGAATGACCTCTGGGTTTGAACTTTCCCACTGCATAACCTCAGGACCTGGTCCTGTATATGGGCACCATGTTTCTGTATCACTGTTTTCAGAACCTTGCCCTCGGGAGACCTCAGCTTCTGGGAGAGGAGACTGCTTTGTACAGTCAGATATACAGGGAGCTGTGCTTGGGGTTTCTTCCCACCACCTATTCCAATAGGGGTTTTCTACCACGCTGTAAGCTTGGCTTTTTATACAAGGACCCACTTCTTTCCTTCTATAGAAGACAGGGTACTTATCTTTCTTCTGGGTGAAAATTGTTTCCAGCCCTTCCTCCTCCAGCCAAGGCTTCCTCTCTGGGGTGCAAACTGCCTTTCTCCGTGAGTAGCAGACACTGGGCTTAGCTAAGCTGAAATCACTTCCTGGTTTCAGGGAGCTTTCCTGGGTGTGACCTTTGCTCTCTGCCTGCTTGGTTGCTTTCCTCTGCACGAGGACCCCTCTGGCTTGGAAGTCTTTTGCACTGTTCTTCCCAGCCCTCTCGGGTTCAACAGCCTGCTTCCCTTCAGCCCTGGTTCTCCAAGACAGCGTGTCTCTCTGTGTTTGCTCCGGAGTCCTTGTCTCCTTCTCTCTCCGATCTCCCTTAATCTCACTGATCTCCCTGATATCCTCTTGTGGGATTTCCCACCTGGTTTTATTTCCCTGCTTGTTAGACGTAGAACGTGACTCTTCCCTCAGGTGAGCCTGATTGGAACTCTGAATTTCTACTGTGTCACTAATGCCATGAGGAAAGTTTGTTTCTCCATTCCCTGCTCCCCTGCAACGTGAATGTATCAACTGCACATGTGGCTGTGAGGTAAGCTCTTCTTTTACATTTCCCTTTATTATTTCAGGCTCAGTGCTGTCTGCCTCATGACAATGTGCATGGAATAGTCTCCCACTGGAGGTAGTAGAGACAAAAACTCTATCTGAATTCAAGAAAGCTTGGGACAAACACAGAAGATCTCTAAGGGAAAAAGGGACAGTAAAGCTTAGTAATTGGTATGGAAGGGCAGACTGTATAGGCTGAAAGAAACATAGAAACATAGAAATATGACGACAGAAAAAGACCACATGGCCTATCTAGTCTGTCCTTCCATATCAACAACTACAACAGTCCCCTTTTTTCCTTTGTCCCATGCTTTTTTGAATTCAGTTACTGTCCTCATCTCTACCACCTCCACTGGGAGACTATTCCACGGATCCACCACTCGTTCCGTAAAGAAATATTTCCATATATTACTCCTGAATCTATCCCCCATCACCCTCATCCCATGTCCCCCCGTAGCAGAACTTGCTTTCAATTGAAAGAGGCTCTTCCCCTGAACATTTATTCCACGGAGGTATTTAAACATCTCAATCATATCACCTCTATCCCGCCTTTCCTCTAAGGTGTACATATTAAGATCCTTCAGTCTGTCCTCATATGCTTTATAATGAAGGCCACTAACCATTTTAGTAGCCACCCTCTGTACCGACTCCATTCTGTTCACATCCTTTTGAAGGTGCGGTTTCCAGAATTGCACACTATACTCCAAATGAGATTGCACCAAGGACTTATACAGAGGCACTATCACCTCCTTTTTTCTGCTAGCCTTTCCTCTCTGTATGCACCCAAGCATCCTTCTAGCTTTTGCCGTCGCCTTTTCTACCTGTTTAGCTACTTTAAGATAATCAGACACAACCACGCCTGGGTCCCGCTCTTCTTTAGTGGGCAAAAATACTTCACCCCCTATACTATATTGCCCCCTTGGATTGCTGCAGCCAAAATGTATGACCTTACATTTTTTAACATTAAACCCCAGCTGCCAAATCCTAGACAATTCTTCAAGCTTAGCTAGATCCCTCCTCATGTTATCTTCACCTTCCTGGATGTCTACTCTATTGCAGATTTTGGTATCATCCGCAAAGAGGCAAACCTTACCCGACAGCCCTTCCGCTATATAAGAACATAAGAACATAAGATATGCCATCCAAGGTCCATCAAGCCCAGTATCCTGTTTCCAACAGTGGCCAATCTAGGTCATACGTACCTAGCAGTTTCCCCAAAAGACACAGGTTCCGCAATGCTTGTTCTGGGTCAAGCATTGATATCCTGGGTCCCTTCTTAATAATGGTTTATGGACCTTTCCTCCAGGAACTTGTCCAAACCTTTTTTAAACCCAGCTACACTAACAGCCTTTACTACATCCTCCGGTAACAAATTCCAGAGTTTCATTACACGTTGAGTGAAAAAATATTTTCTTTTATTAGTCTTAAATAGTTTACCCTGTAGCTTTATTGCATGTCCCCTTGTCTTTCTATATTCTGATAATGTAAACAATCGATCTACGTTTACCTGTTCCACTCCGTTCATTAATTTATAGACTTCTATCATATCTTCCCTCAGCCGTCTCTTTTCCAGGTTAAAGAGCCCTAACTTTTTTAGCCTTTCCTCATAGGAGTATCCTTCCATCCCCTTTACCATTTTGGTGGCTCTTCTCTGAACCTTTTCTAATAACGCTATATCCTTTTTAAGATACGGCGACCAGAATTGCACACAATATTCAAGGTGCGGTCTCACCATGGAACGGTATAGAGGCATTATAATATCTTTTGTTTTATTTTCCATTCCTTTCCTTATCATACCTAGCATTCTATTTGCTCTCTTGGCTGCCGCTGCACACTGGGCCGAGGGTTTTAACATGTTATCCACAATTACACCTAAATCGTTTTCCTGGGTGGTGGTTCCTAATGTGGAACCTTGCATCGTGTAACCATAGTTTGGGTTGTTCTTCCCTAGGTGCATAACCTTGCACTTGTCCACATTAAATTTCATCTGCCATTTTGATGCCCAGTCTTCCAATTTATCAAGATCCTCTTGCAATTTTCCACAATCCTCTTGGGTTTTAACAACTTTAAATAGTTTTGTGTCATCTGCAAATTTGATAACCTCACTCGTTATTCCACTTTCCAGGTCATTTATGAATATGTCAAAAAGCAGTGGACCCAGCACAGATCCCTGGGGTACACCACTATTCACCTTCTCCATTGGGAAAATTGGCCATTCAGCCCAACCCTTTGCTTTCTATCTTTTAACCAGTTCCTGATCCACAGTAGTACACTGCATCCTATCCCATGACTCTTTAGTTTTGCCAAATATCACTAACAAAGATGTTAAAAGAGTTTTTATCTGCCGTCATATTTCTATGTTTCTCTGTTTAAAAAAACTCAGCATTACTAAGATGCAGACAGCAGGCCAACAACAAGATAAGGGCTATTCAGCTTTTTTGCTTTGAGTGCCACATTTATGATTATCTCCTAGTTGGTAAGAAGTCATATCTGTGCTCTCACTGCTCCTGGTTCTCAAAGAATGATTCTGTTGTGTAAAGACTAGAATAGCAGACTTGAAGAAACAAAATAAGAGACCTTCATTGGCACAGTGGAGAAATCGTACATGCAGACTTGCAGCCCTGTGATACCTTGGAGGAGAGAGGTCGCCTGAAAGGAGATCATTGTCTTGGCGTAGCAGGAAGTGATGCTGTAGCCAGAGCCCACCTTTCAGGTGATGCAGTATACAGTGCAACATTTCATCTTGGAAAAAAGATGGATTAGGGGGGATATGATAGAGGTCAATAAATTAAGGAATAGAGTGGAATGGGTAAACTTAGATTGGTTGTTTATACCCTCAAAAAGTAGAAAGACCAGAGGAGATGCAATGAAGCTACAATGTAACCCATTTAAGGTTATTTATTTGTGAGTTTTATATACGCTGTTTCAGGTAGTCATAGCGGTTTACATTTGAAACAACAGGTACATTAAAACAAGTTAACATTGTAATACAATACATATGTTCTTAAAATAGAGTAACTTATTTACATTTCAGTTAATTAGTAGGAGGGGAAGGGGTAAAGAGTTGGGAGTGAAGAGGAATGCTAATAAGAGAAAATATTTTTCTACTCAACGTGTAATCAAACTCTGGAATTTGTTACGGGAGGATGTAGTAAAGGCTGTTAGTGTAGCTGGGTTTTTAAAAAAAAGGTTTGGACAAGTTCCTGTAGGAAAGGTCCATAAACCATTATTAAAGAGGACCCGGGAAATCCACTGCTTACTCTGGGATGAGCATTGTGGATCCTGTGTGCATTTTTGGGAACCTGCCAGATACTTGTGACCTGGATTGGCAACTGTTGGAAACAGGATACTGGACTTGATGGACCTTGGTCTGACCCAGTAGGTCATTTCTTATGTTCTTATCTCCCCTTCCAGGTGTCCAGCACCTCCCCATCTCTACTCCCCACATAGGTGTCCATCATATCTCCTTCCCTCTGGCCCCTTCTCTCGCTATGTCTAGTTTCTCTCCCTCCCTCTCTCCCCTCCCTTGCCACGTCCAGCATTGCTCACGTCTTCCTGCTGCTGCCACTGCTCCCTCAGACAGCCCCTCCTTTTCCTGTCACAGGGGTCGGAGCACAGTCAGTCTGTAGCTTGCACAGGTGTTGCAAGGCTCCCTGTAGCAATGAGTTTCCTTTTTTAGAAACGTGTCGGCAGAAAAAGACAATATGACCTGTCTAATCTGCCCTACCAGGATGGAATTTAGGGGTCGAAAGCAGCAGTGACAGGTGGAAAGTGGTGAATGATGCTACCATTTTAAAGTACCATTGTCTTGTTTTGCTGTTGCCCTAGGTGGATGCCTTGTTAGGACAGTTGGCGATTTCATCATTACATAGTACATGACAGCAGGTAAAGACCACCATGGCCCATATTGTATGCCCAGTATGGTGAGTGACTGAGTGTTTTTTGGGCATGACAGCTTGATACTTGCCCGCAATGTGTGAAGGTGCAGATCTCACACTTCACTAAGATAAAGTTTTAGACATGGGTACCAATGACATGGGAAAGTGTGGGAGGTAGGTTCTAGAAGTCATCTTTACGATTTTAGGTAGGATCTCAAGGATAGCATTATTTGAAAGATTTCCTGTTCTATGTTCAGGACCCAAGAGACAGGCAGCTCTCCGGAGTCTCAATGCATGGATGAGACAATGATTTAGGGAGGATGGATTTAAATTTGTTAGGAACTGGTCGACATTCTGGGGAAGGGGGTCCCTATTTAAAAAAGATGGGCTTCACCTTCACTGGGGTGAAATCAGCCTTTTAGCGCTAACATTTAAAAACATGATAGGGCAGCTTTTCAACTAGAAATGGGGAAAAAGCTGACAGCCTTTCAGGAGCACAAGGTTGGAGTAAGATATCTTTGGAGGGTACTTTAAAAAGAGAGAAGTTAGTGCATCCCAATTGAGGTTGCAATAAAGTCAAAAGTAGGACAGATGACTTTAAATATAGAGCAGACAGAATTGAAAAACTACAAATTACCTGTGAGTTGCTAAGCAGGTTGTCAATATGAACACAAAACATACTTTGAACCGCCTTTATACAAATACTAGGTGTCTGAAAAATAAGATGGGAGACTCAGAGGACTGATATTCTTCTTGTACGGCTATGCATTGCTACAGCGCATAGCCTTAACCCCAGATATTCAGTGCCAAGGTCATATGCAGCCCCAGCATTGAATATCTGGGATCACCACACAGTCCTCAAGCCTGCAGAAACTAACTGGGTAGTGGCGATATTGAGCTTCCATGGGTAAAGATAGGTCAGCTTTTGCTGCGCAGTTTTTACCTGCGGCCGCTAACCGAGCAGTGGTGCAATAGTGTCACTGTGCAATTAGCGACAGGTGCCCACAACATGCCCCAGTGCTAAGCAGTTAGTATCAGGGTGTGTAGCAGAGATAATCAGGAATATTCAGCAGCACTAACTGTGTTAATGCCGCTGAATATCCCTCCAAGCGGCATTTACACGGTTTGCAGGTCTGTAAACTGTGTAAATGCCTTTGAATATCAGGCCCAGAGTGTATAGCACTGAACAAAGAGGTTAGATATGCTTGGCATTTCGGAGACTTGAAAGAAGGATAGCCGATGGGATACCAGAGTATAAATTATATTGCAGTGATAGGGTGGATCAAATTGATGGAGAGCATCAAGTCAAACAGGATAAAAATCTGCAGGAAACAAAATGCAAAGTGGAATCTTTATGGATAGAAATTTCATGTGTGATAGGAAAGAAAATAGTGGTGGGGGTTTACTATTTATTTATAGATATTTAAGATATTGCCATTCAAATAGGATTCTGTCATCCTGAAGGTAACTACCATCCACCTGGCCAGAATGAACAGGTACGTGATGATGTTCACAGAATTGGCAACACAAGAATAATGGATGATTTCAATTACTCCAGTATTTCCTGGATAAGTGTCACGTCAGGATGCACTAAAGGGAGGTAAAGTTCTTACATGAAATAAATCACTGGTTCAGGAATCAACAAGTGGGTGAACTAATTTAGACCTAGTCCTTAGTAGAAAATCAGATTTGATATAGGAGATAATGGTATTGGGGCCACTTGGCAATGGTCAGATTTGACTTAATAACTATTGTAGAGTGAGGGACACTAAGGAAATCTATTGCAAAGGGGAGAATATGTTACAATGAGGAAAATGGAAGAAAGAAAACTCAAAGGAGCAGCTGCACAGATTAAGGAGAAGCCCAGACCCAGATATATTCTGTGTTTGGAAGAAGGAGGCCCAACACAACTGTCAGCATGCTTTAAAGGTGAAGTGAAAGAGGCTCTTATGGACAAAAGAGCATCCTTCAAAAATAGAAAAAGGGAGCCAAAATGAAGAAAATAAGAAATAGTATAAGTATTAGCAGGTTAGATGTAAAGCATTGATAAGACAAAAAGTGAATTTGAAAGGAAACTTGTGTAGAGGCAGAACCAACTCATAATCTTTTTGAAGTGCATTTGAAACAAGAAGCCTGCCAGGGAATCAGTTGGCCCACTAGATGATTGAGGAGTAAAGGGGGCACTCGTGGAGGATACAAGCTGTAGCTGAGAGACTAAGGGATTATTTTAGAAGCCTTTGCAATTTCCACATGTAAAATCAGACCTTCATGTATAGAAATAGCATCCATGTATAAATGACCACAATTTACATAGGGCTGAATTTATATGCATGTGCTATGTAGAAAATACAGGGGGCATGCTGAGGCATGGTCAGGGAGTGATCTGGGCGATCAAAAACCTACACGTTCCTCGTACATGTCAGAATTTACAGCTGCTCCCTGGCCAGTTTAGGTTTTAAATAGTGCTCAGGTTTCAGCCAGCTTTTTACGTGAGGAATAAAGGAATTATCCTTAATGCCCCGTTGTGGAGTTTCTCCTCCAAATTGAAATTAAAGATAATGATGTCTATAGCTAATCAGCGTTCACACAAAACTGTGTTCGGCCACTGAACGATATGTATACTATGACTTTCACAAACTATCGCTCATCTCTCACTGAGGGGAAACCAACCACTATAACAACTGGCAGATAAGGTCTCAGTTCAAAAGCACACCACTAGAGCTG
Organism: Ichthyophis bannanicus; assembly: GCA_033557465.1. Lineage (NCBI taxonomy): Eukaryota > Metazoa > Chordata > Amphibia > Gymnophiona > Ichthyophiidae > Ichthyophis > Ichthyophis bannanicus. The sequence goes on from CM066043.1 coordinate 290,292,093, forward strand.
GGCTTGCACCCAATGCATAGTATAGGTGTTTTATTACATCAATGAACCCACTGTCAGTTTGGTATAAAACTTTAAATCCTTATTAGAAGCTTTGAAAGCATTGAAAACAATTCGATTTTCTTTTAATGTTGAATAAGTGTGTACTCAGCTTCTAAGCAGGATCTAGATAAGATCTCTTCTCAATTTTTCTTTTATCCCGACCGTTCAAGTCCCGGCACCAGCTGACGTTTCATGCTCTTTCGTCAGGGGACCTAGACATAACTACAAAAATACCCAACCATAAATCTGATATCCAACACCCTATTTTATAACATTAAACAATAAAATACTAGTAAAAAGGATCGCGAACCCAATCTACCTGTGGTGCTGCCCGCGTCTTCTCCCATGTTACTCTAGCCGCCAAAATATCAGCTCGCCAGTGGGGAAAACGCCACGCATACACCCCTTACGTTCACTCTACCTTTTACAAACTGGCCGCAGCCAATCATTCAAGGGGAGCACCTTTCCCACAGGTTTATGTCGAACTCAGCAACACAAGTTAGCCATTCAATCTGGCCATTTAACCCCGCAGGGGCCAGAAATGTTCAATTTAAAGATTAATCTCTGCTCTTTTAGATGAGGTGTTTGAGCCAATGTCTTCCCTCGGCTAGCCCATCGAACTTGAGCCAAACATAAACACCGTAACTGCTCGAACTCATGAGCCCTCTGTTGACAATGGGTGACAATGGGAGCTTCTACATAGCCACAGCGAAGACGACTGCGATGTTCACGCTTACGGATACGAAACATACGAATCGTGTGACCTACATAACAAAGGCCACACGGACAGATAATCGCATAGACAACCCCTCTTGACTCACAAGTTGTACTACTCTTTATAGGCAATGAGATCCCCGTATAAACAAAATGTATCCAAGCTTAAAAGTAATAGCACAAATGTCACACATACCGCACGGGAAATGCCCTATTGGGCCATGATTCTGTGTCTCCTGCGTACTGCTTGGTACTCGAGCCGGGCTCAACATATCCTTCAGGTTTGGTGCTCTCTGCCATACACAACGGATCTTATGTTCTCCAACCCTGGAATGGTGTTTAAAACAGTAGCCATGTTTACGTAAAATTTTTTGTAATTCACCACTCAGGGGGGAGAAAGTAGTAATTAGATTAACCGGAGTGTTCCGACCCGCCCTCCTTCTCTTCCCCATGTCCGTTCCCAATAGTGTAGATCGGTGATTATAAAGTGCTCGAATATACGCCCTGTTGTACCACCTTTACTGGGTACCCCCTGCTCACAAAATCCTTCTGTAGATTAACTGCCTTACATTTAAAATCCTCTCGATCGGAACAGTTCCTAACGGAATCGTAAGAACTGAGAAAACGGCAGCACAGCTTTCAGCCGTGGTGGATGCATACTATTATATTGTAAATAGGTGACCCTATCTGTCGGTTTTTTAAAAACAGTTGTTAGCCCATTGTTCGGAGGACCGTAGGTGATTTTTACGTCCAAATAATTTAAAGTCTCAGCATGACACTGTAAAATAGTTATCTCCAAGTTATAATGCCCTGTTCAATGTAATTTCAGTTTGTTCAATGTAAAACCGCCTTGCTATCATGAAAGGCGGTATATAAGAAATGTTAAATAAATAAATAAGTAAACTTTATAGATGACTCCCCGCGAATTCAACCATTCTACAAATTCTTCTAACAATGAAACCGTACCTCGCTAGAGTACAAAGATGTCATCTATGAAACGCTTCCAAAGCACAATATGTGGGGAGTATATACGAATTATCTATCCAACGCTGCTCAAAAAATCCCATATAAAAATTTGCGGATGGATGTTGGCCACAAGTAGCGCCCATAGCTACCCCCTATTTTCTGCTGATATAGCGTTTCTTGAAACTCAAAGTAATTATACGTAATGGTCAATTCAGCTAGCCTAAGAAGAAAATCTTGCTTCTGTTCTGTCATGTCTGGACGCTGACTTAACACCTTGCCCACTACTACTAACGCTTCCTCTTGTGGAATATTTGTGTAGAGGGAAACTACATCCAATGATACCAATTGGACTTCAGGCTGGGCTGCCGTTGAGGAATAATCTTGAAGGACAGTTAAAAAATGGGTGGTATTTCGTAAAAATGAAGGTATTTAAAAATAACAGTGGGCGCATATACGAGTCCAGAAAAATAGACAGGGGCTCAAGGACACTTCCTCGGGTTGAGACAATAGGCCTGCCCGGGGGGTGTAAAGCATTTTTATGAATCTTCGGGACCATATACAGCCTAGCTGTAGTAAGGTGCCGATGAATTCAAAAAAGAATATTCTTTTTTAGTAATCAAAACTCGAATTTAAGGCTTCTAAAGTGCAATTCTTAATTAACTGTTGAAGTTCAGGCAAGGGATCTGTTTCTAGACGCTTATAAACCACTGGATCTGTAGTTGTGACAGAGCCTCACGAAACATAATCTTCTGTCGCCATCACGACCATTGCGCCACCTTTGTCAGCTCGTTTTATTATAATATCTGTGCGGGTTTTTAACTCCCGCATCGCTTTATGCTCGTCCCGGGTCAGTACTGTGCGATGCAGCTTCCTAGTGATTTCCAACTTATGAACAGATTGGAGAAACTAATCGTCCTAAACACATCAAGGGCCGGAGGGGGAGCTCCGGGGGGACACCATGTGGACTTAAATGGCAATGGAATACGCTTTAAAGTCGGTTGCTCTAGGGGATCCTCCCGGTCATCAGCTTCCGGCAGACCCTCAGATGAAAAATAAGTTTTAAGCCACAACTTTTCTAATAAGTTGCCTCCTAAACGCCCACTCTCGACAATTGGAAAAGAATCAACAACTCACCCACAACGTAGGTACAAAAGCAGATCCTATCCTTAATTCAAGACAGTCCATTTCTAAAGGGGACAGGTGGTCGACTTATGTGAGATATTAACCACGAGATTTTTCCTAGCAATTTGTGGAGACAGTGTGATCAGAAACTATTTTCGTGCTTCGTTCGTTGATTTTTGTTTTTGAGGCAGAATCGGATTCTTTTTCTTCCTTTTTTCCCGTTTGCGCGATAGTCCCTTCCAAAAAAAATCCACGTCCTGCCCCCTTGGAGGATCCAGTTTTGAATCAGGGGAAGCATTCTCTTCCGAAGTAATTCAGACACAATTCACTGCTTCTTTTGAATGCCTTTCTTCCCTTTCCATGTTTAGTTTATTTCAACCAGGGGTAAATATACCCCACGGTATTAGTCCATATGAATCTCTCCTGAAATTTGACGCACTTTCGCTGCCATAACCTCCTGATTGAAATATCATCTAATTGTTTTTTTTTGAATATCTTTCCATTTTCAGACTATACACGCTTCGCGATTCCAAAGATTTTTTTAAAACTGGCTTTCCCCAACACACTCAGCTCCCTCAGTGGAGTTTGTTATCCAGAAATCCGTCCGGGTGTGAGGCTGTCCGTCCAGCAATCAGAACCCCATAAGGTCCATCGAGCACTTGTTTTTCAAGAATTTGATTCCCAATGGATCCCAAACAAATCGGCCCTCCATTAACTGGCTTTCCCCTAGGTTTTTCTTTATATATTCTCAACCCCCGAGGTATTTGTTGACGATTTATGTCTCTTATCAATGAATATCGTGTAACTCCAGTAGTATTTCTTCTTCTGAAGCTTCAAAAAAAAAAACATATCCCAGGTCCACTTCATTTGAGGAACTTTAATTGTACATCCAACTGCGTAAAGGGAGAGTTTCTTTCTCTTTTGTAATGGTTCACGATTATGGTCCTGAGTGTAACTTAAAATATTCCTTCCAGCCTTCCGGGACCTGCCCATATCTGTGTTCAACACAAAACTGTGTTCGGCCACTGGGAAGATATGTATTTTAACTATGACTTTCACAAACTATCGCTCATCTCTCACTTGAGGGGAAACAACCACTATAAAAACAACTGGCAGATAAGGTCCCTTCAGTTTCCAAAAGCACACCAGCTAGAGCTGGGCTTGCACCCCAATGCATAGTATAGGTGTTTTATTACATCAATGACCCACTGTCAGTTTGGTAATAAAACTTTTTTAAATCCTTATTAGAAAGCTTTGAAAGCATTGAAAAAATTCATTTTCTTTTTAATGTTGAATAAGTGTGTACTAAGCTTCCTAAGCAGGATCTAGATAAGGATCTTCTCAATTTTTCTTTTATCCCAACGTTCAATCCCGGCACCAGACTGAACGTTTTCATGCTCTTTCGTCAGGGGACATAGACATAACTGTGGACGTTCAATCCCCGGCCCCAACAAGATGACGCGTTCATGCTATTTCCGGCAGGGGACCTAGGACATAACTACAAAAATACCCACCCCCCCCCCCCCTACCATAAAATCTGATATCCCACACCCTATTTTATAACATTAAACAATCACATACTAGTACAAAAGGGACCTCAAACCCAATCTTACCTGTGATGCATGCCCCGCGTCTTCTCACCATGTTACTATAGCAGCCAACCAAAATATCAGCTCGCCAGTGGAAAAACGCCACGGCATACGCCCCTTATACGTTCACTGCTACCTTTTAAAACTGGCCGCATCCAATCATTCAATGGGAGAACCTTTCCCACAGGTTTACGTCAACCTTCAGTCAACACAAGTTAGGACCATTCATCTGGCCATTTAACCCCGCAGGGGCCAGCAGAGTGTTTCACATTTTACAGATTAATCTTCTGCTCTTTTAGATGAAGTGTTTTGAGCCAATGTTCTTCCCTCGGCTAGCCCCATTGAACGTGAGCCAAACATAAACACCGTAACTGCTTCGAATTCATGAGCCCTCTGTTGACAAATGGGTGGACAATGGGACGCATTCCTACATAGTGTGGGTTACAGCGCCCTCCTGAGCCTATGGAATCGGATGAACATCCGGTGGTTCGGCAGGATTTGATGGCTTCTTTGAGAAAACCAAGGAAGAAAGAGAGGACTCTATTCCAACAGAGCTGGAGCATGGAGAACCAGCACCAGGGGAGGAGTCCTGCAGTCCTGATTGGGCACACCCTGTCCTGGGAAGGGGGCGTTTGTCCAGGAGAGAACGTGGTTTTAAACCATAGCAATTTTTGTTGGCTTTGCTAGTCAGACGGAAGAAGAGGAGGGATTGAGAAGGAGAGACGGATAAAGAAGAAGCAGGAGAATGATTGGAAGTCCAGAATACAGTATGCTGATACTTGGGAACCTGGCATTGGAAGGGAGACCCTGCAAAGTTCTATGCAGAGGCAGTGAGTAGAAGTCCAAGGAGAGAGGACCTAGCCCTGAAATAGACAACCGTTTGGAAGGCAACCGACCTGGGAAAGGAAGCCTTCAAGGCAGGCACAAGAAAGAAACAATCATTCTGTGAAGTACCAGGTTTGAGTCAGAGAGCAACAAACAGTCTAACAGCGGTGAGAACGTTGGCGCCATCTGAAGTTCAGACACGGCTTGGCAACAAGGTAAGTGAATTGCCACAAAGTTTGCCAGGCTGAACGTAAAGCTAACTCTCCTGTGTGTGAATGAAACAATAGCAAAAGAGACTAGCAGTTACTCTGATACAATTAATCTAAGAGAGGAGAAAATAAACAGCCTTAAGCCATGAGGGCAAGTTGTATAGCTGATCAGCAATTCCCTATCTCACAAACAGCAGGCTGAATTGCTCCTACAGAGGTTTTAAGGCAGTTTTTAGAGTTGCCAGCTAGAAGACAGCCAGTGTTTACCAGAAGCCAGTAATTCCATACAGCTTGAAGAATTAAACACAAGATAAGAGCAGACTTACCAGATTGGTGAGAGCATGGATTGCACCGGTCTGCTGTGTAGAGATGCCAAGCTGAAGGAAACTGCTTTTTACCGTATGTGAATTGAATGATACGGAGCTGTTGTATTGCCTTGCTGAGAAAAGCTCTAATTATGTGGCACCTTGATTCCCCAGCACTGTGGAAGGGAACAAGTGGCTGAAAGAGGCCCCTGGCAGTGAAACTAACTGACCCTCTTGGGGCAAAGTGAGTAATTTGCTTAGAAGTGAAGAAGCAAGCAGTTATAATTTTAAAGGTTTGCCTTTATCCTAAGTTTCCCGTGGTGTTAGCATTTGCAAGCACCTATTTTGGTTTTGCATTTATTTGCCATGTGATGGAACAATATCTTTACTATAATAAACTTATACTGGAAACCCCATAGACTACAACTCTCTCTTATTTCGGAGCGAGAGGAGCATGAAACTACAATACCCAGCCTTCCCTGGATACAGGCTACTCTCCTTCCTCACGAAAACATACAGAACCGCCGCTCCCTGTCCCTTTAGCCCTAAGGCCGGGAAGGAGCGCCGCAATAGCCACAGCGGAAGACGACTGCGATGTTCCCGCATACGGATTACGTAAACATACGATTTTTCGTGTGGGGTGTGGGGGGGGGGGGGGGGACAAAAAAAAACCTACATAACAAAGGCCCACAACCGACAGATAATCGCATAGACAACCCCTCCAATAAGCTTGGATACATTTGTTTTATAAGGGGAATCTCATTGCCTATAAAGTGTAGTACCAACTTGGTGAGTCAAGCGGGGTTGTCTATGCGATTATCTGTCCGTGTGGCCCTTTGTTTAAAGATAATATGTAGGTCACACGATTCGTTATGTTTCGTATCGTAATGCGTGAACATCGCAGTCGATCTTCGCTGTGGCCATGTAGAACTCCCATTGTCCACCGCATATGCAAACAGAGGGCTTCATGAGTTCGAGCAGTTTTTAATGGTGTTTTATGGTTTGCTCAAGCTTCGATGGGTCTAACCGAGTGAATACATTGGGTCTCAAACACTTCATCTAAACGAGCCAGAGTGATTAATCTTTAAATTGAACACTCCTGGCCCCATGTCGGGGTTAAAAATGGCGCAGATTGAACTGGCTAACTTGTTGGTTCTGAGTCGACGTAAACCTGTGGGAAAGGTCCTCACCCCCTGAATGATTGGCTGCGGCCAGTTTTAAAAGGTAGAGTGAACGGGTAAGGGGCTTATGCGCGGGCGTATTTGTTTCCACGGTGACGAGCTGAAGTATTTATCTGTTGCGGCTAGAGTAACATTGCAGAATAACGCGGCAGCATCACCAGGTTAGATTGGTTTCGCGGTCGCTGATGTGTTGAGTAATACTAAGGATTTTGAAACTGTTTTAATGTGTATGAACAGGTGGTGGGATATCAGATTTATGTTTGGGTATTGTTGTAGTTATGTCTATGTCCCCTGCCGAAAGAGCATGAAACCGTCAGCTGATGCCGGGATTGAACGTGAACACAAGTAATGTCTAGGTCCCCTGATGAAAGAGCATGAAACGTCAGCTTATGCCGGGATTGAACGTCGGGATAAAAAGAAAAATTGAGAAGATCTTATCTAGATCCTGCTTGGGAAGCTGAGTACCCACTTATTCAACAATTAAAATAAAATCAAATGTTTTCAGTGCTTTCAAAGCGTCTAATAAGGATTTAAAGTTTTATACCAAACTGACCGTGGGTCATTGATGGTTATAACAACACCTATACTATGCATGTAGGGTGCAAGCCCAGCTACTAATGTGTGTGCTTTTGAACTGAGACCTTAGCTGCCCAGTTGTATATAGTGGTTGGTTTCCCCTCAAAGTGAGAGATGAGCGATAGTTTGTGAAGGTTATCTACGTACACAATAGCGGACCGAGGGGCCCGGCACTATTTACATGCCGGTTTGCAAATGGCCAACATACATCTGTAAGTGCCAGCTGCTATCACTGTGGAAATTGTGAAAAATACCACTCTTCCCCATGTATGAAAAGTGCCAGCACTTATAAACGTAGAAGTTACTGAGTTGCCCCTAATTTTATTTGTCCCATCATGTAGATTTTGTAAAAGTGGCTCCAATCCAGTTCCATGTATTGACAAATACACATGCAGAGCCTGCACTATTTTTAGAAAAAGAGCTGCATGTTGAGCAGAGTCTTTTCTAAATAATTGCAGGAATTGTGTATATTATGATCTTTGACGTCAAATTATTCCAATCTTCCTGGCCTATCTATAATGTGCCAGTCACATATAATTCTTTGCTTTGGGTCTTTATACTAGGTGTTACCCATGCCATAAAATGGTATTGTAATTAGTAACCATTCAGGAGAACTGAAACATAGTCTGAGAGCCTTGAATATATAATAGGGCATATTAACAAACTAAAGAGTAGCACATCAACCTGAGCCATATGTAATACCATCCCAGTGCAGAGGTTACTACTACTATTAATCATTTATTAAGTTCAACCAAAAACATATGCAGCACCTTGTAGTGCTATAAAAGACAGTCCCGGCTACTCAGAGCTTACAATCTAATCACGACAGACAGTACACTAGAATGCGAACACGGGTACAGTAGGGAAAGTGTACCTGAGAGCAGCAAGGAGAATGAAGCGATTAGGATCCCAAGTATCCTGAAAGCAGTTACCTTTAGCATGGATTGAAAAAGGAGAGAGAGATGAAACCTTCTGTAAGAATGCCTGTAGTTGGTTCCAGACATAAAGGATCAGCCAGGGATGAAAGAATCTAATTCTGGAAATTGGCTGTTGTCAGAAAAGAGACTAGATGAGAAGCAAGCCAGAGGAAGAGATGAGGTTCACCGAAGGATAGGTATAGGAGAATGAGACGAGGAAAGTTGTTGAGGAGCAATAGAATGAATGTACTTATGAGTCAGAAGTATCAAGTTTGTCTGACTACGTACATGGACGGGCAAAGCCAATGAAATGATTTGAGAAGGGGATTATATGAGTATATTTGTGGTTGGCAGAAGATTAGTCATGCAGCAGAGTTTTTTGTGGTTTTTGAACTGAATGACGGGGAGGAAGAGGGAACATTGGATGAGGGTGAAGGGAGATCGATTCATTAAGTGATATTCGGCAAAATATTTTCTTTACTGAAAGAGTAGTGTAATCCGTGGCATAGTCTCCCAGTGGAGGTGGTAGAGCTGAGGAACATTAAACTGAATTCAAAAAGCATGGGACCAACACAGAGGATCTCTACAGGTCAAAGTGGACTGTTGTAGTTGTTGATATGGAAGGGACATACTTGATAGTCCATTGTGGGCTTTGTCTGTCATGGTTCTATGTTTCTAAGATGACTCAGACGGAGACCAGCAAGGAGGAGGTTGGGGTCGGGGGGGGGGGGGGTGGCAATATTCCAAGGTGAGTAATGACTAAAGAGGTGGATAAGTGTTTTAGTAGTATACTCAGAAGGCAAGAGGCAAATTTTGTTAATGTTCAGAAACAACCGACAGGTTTTTGCCTTTGATAGGTTTGGAGAAGGTGAAAGTTGGGAAATCAAAAGATGACTCAATGGTTGCAGGCTGAGGAAAATCGGGAAGCAGAAGAGTGTTAGCACCAGAGATAGAGAAGGGGGGAAGAAGGTTTAGGGGGAACAATAAGAAATTCTCAGTCTCGTTGCTTGTGTGACACCATATTAACATCCACAAACTCAAGAGAGCCTGCCCAATTCAACCTCCCTTCGGTGCAATACCAGTCCCAACTAGGCTCTTTGATCGCCCAGTCCCTGTCTCCCCCATTCTCTCTCTCTATCGCAGACCGGCCCCACTAGTCTCAGTTGTCTTTCTTTCTCCCTTCCCCAGCCTGCTCCTTCCAAGTTTCTCTCCCTCCCCCCAAGCCAATCCATACGATCCTCTCGTTTTTTCGGTCGTGCAGACACATTTTCCACACTGCTTTTGACCTACCAGTCCCGTGACCTCTTCTTACTTTCCACCCCCCTCACCACCCTTGGCATGCTTGGTTTTTAACTGTCCTTTATTTTTATGGAGTTCCTTTCTGCTTCAAACTGTTTTATCTTAGTTTTTACTTTTTTACACCATGTTTGCGCCTACGAAGGACAGTTAAGCAAATCAAATAAAACATAAACTTAACCCCCTGTAATAGTCTCATGGACCCGTTGGGGTTCACGGACCACAAGTTGGGAACAAATGCTCCAAAAAGAAGTCAAAAATGAAACTAAGAACATAAGATTGCCATCCTTGGCCAGACCAGAGGTCCATCAAGAAGCCCAGCACACTGTTTCCAACAGTGGACATTCCAGGTCACAATCCCTGTAGGAAGATTCCATGCTACTTATCCCAGGGCGTACCGTGGATTTCCCCATTCCACTGTAATAATGGTTTAATAAAACTTTTCCTCCATTAACTTTCTTTTTCTCCAAGCATCTTTTAAACCCAGCTACACTATATACTTTTTAACTACATCCTCCCTACCCCCCCCCCCCCCTACAACTTCCAACCCACCCCAGGTTTGAGCTGTCTTGTCTGCTATCGGGCACCTTCCCCACTTCGCCTGCAGCACAGGGGCTTGGGAATCAGCAGATTTAGAACCCAATACTTCAAAAAGGTTTAACTGTTTGGGTTTCTTCCTGCCCAAGCGATCCGGAAGCTGTCATGTCCTCTCACATATGGGTTGACACTCGACTTCGATGAGAGTCCCTTGTGGGAGGGGGACATTTCCCCAGCTTATCTATGAAAAAAGCCTTTGGTAATACTGCAAGGCATGCGCTGGTCCCCCCTTCTATGCCTAAAGGTGCACAATCTTGCTCCGTCCTCCGTTCTTTTTATCCGTGGAGGCCCAACCGGACGTCTTTCCGTGTCCAACCCGGAAACGAGAAAAGTTAGACTTTTTGTCCTTGCGATTTCATCGCGGCTCTTGTACGTTTCGCCGTCCAGGTTCCCCCATCGCCGCCGGGGTTTCGGGACACCGGGTTTATCGAGCCCGTCTTCTGTGTTTTTTTTTATCCGTTTTTTGGCCTTAGTGGCTGTCGTTCGCCGGCCCTTTTGGTTTTTCTTTTCCCTAGAAGGCCGAGCTCCTTTGACGCTCGGTCGGGGGCCCTTGTTGTTGTTGCCCTTATGGCTTCCATTGGTTTCCAATAGAAATGTAGTCGGTGTAAAAAAACTGGATGTCTCGTCACCGACACACACTACTGCTGGACCTTCGGTTTGCCCTCAGGTCCAATATCATGAAACATCCTAAGATCTGTGGCCCGTGTGGACAAAATGTCCACTGAAGTAGCACTGCGAAGTCGACAAGCCAGTCAAAATGGACACATGCTTTTGTTTCTGATTCGGCCTACCGGCTGGGCACAGACCTCGTCTGACGCCTCGATGTCCTCGGGAATTTTTTTTTTTTTTCTGACCCCGATCATCGCCGGGGTGTGTCGGTTCCTCAGGACAGGTGGTGCGTGTCCACCCCTCTCCGGAAACAGAAAGAGCGAAAGAAGCGGTCCGCGAGGTCGGGCATGGTAGGGAGGTTCCTTGCTCCTCGAGGGCCAGGAGGTCTCAGACCCCCGCACTGCCGTCATCGGCCCCTTGGAAACAGGAGAAGCCGTCCCAAAGTGCACTCTTGTGGAGCCGGAGTTTGCTAGAGCAACGTAAGTCCTGTTGTCCTCGAGGACTACTCCTCCCAGGGGAGCCGACGTCGGAGCGCTGGCGCCGCCGGGGCCCGAGGCGCTGGCTGCTGAGTCTCCGAGCTTGGGTACTCAACGGCTGACAAGCCTTGGGATTGCAGACTGTCTGCCTTCATGGATTCAGCATCAGGTGTGCTTGAGGGCGAGGCCTTGCTGGTGCATCTGCCCCGCACCACCGGGACGTCGAAGTCGAACCCCGTAGACAGAGCCGCTACTCAGTACCCATGAAGGCTTTGTCAGACGGCTGCGGTGCTTTCCTCTGCTGGCTGTGAAAAGGTCACAGTTCCTGGGCAAGTGCCTATATCAATATGATTTGCAAGTCGATTTGTGGGAATGGCAGTCCATTCACACCAGGACACAGCTGACTCACCTAATTAATTGTTCTTGAGTTTAAAGCCAATAAGATATGTATTTATGGTTGGTTTATTTCTCCCATACAACCCCAGATATGCTTGGTAGCACATAAAACAGGTATACTTGCTTTCAGTGTTAAACTTGGAAAAATCAAAATCAGGAAAACAACATTTGAACTTGTCATGCAATCAAAGCCAAAAAATAAATTTTTTTTTTTTTTTTTTTTTTTTTTTTTTTTTTTTGTTTTTTTTTTTTTTGTTTAAAGACCTGGTGGATTAACAAACTGGTCCTTTTCCTGTAGGGCTTTAGCTCAATAGTTTTCTTAGTCATTGTTTCCAAACAAACAAGCAAAAACCCACAAAGAAGGGAAAAAACTGTTCTTCTTCAGGTTAACTTCTTTATCTCTTCACACATAAAATTCAAGACAGTGCGCCCTCAGAGCTCACATAGCAATTAGGTAAGGCTCAAATTGCTATAGCAGTTACCCAGCTGAAACACCCACTTATCTGGCTTGCTTTTCTTACTGTGTGGCTTTCAAATCCTACTTCAGTAGCTTTTCTGAGTAGATTACAGAATACAAGTTTGTATTTCCTTTGTGATGGTTCCTGTACTTTGTAGCAGAAAATTACCAAAGGAGTTTTTAGACAGAGAGAGCAAATCCATATTATTTCACCGCCTGTACCTAAGACCGCTCCTTCTCCTTCTTCAACAATCATGGGTTTAATATCAGGGATTGGCATCCGAGGAATTTCTCAATGGAGCACTTTCAGTTGAACTACTTGTTTCCCTGCTTTCTTTCAAGGGTTAAAGCTAGGGCATTAGGATCAGTGTTCCTACCTGAGCCTTTCCCATTGCTGTTAGAGTTCCATCTCTTAACTAGCCTGGCCCAGTATGTAGTCCCAGTTCTTATGTCCAGCCTTCCAATCCCGATCCCATGGATACTGTGATCTCTCCTCCCATACCTTCTGGCACGGGTCTTCTGGGTCCCCCTTTCCTCACGTGCAGCCGGCTCCCTCACAGGGTACCATCTGGAGATTTCCCTAACTCTGCGCAGCAACCTATTCCTCTGGCTTTTCCCCAGTCCAAGGTGTATAAGCTTGACTTTGGAATGCCTTCCAGTATACGTACTAACTGTGCTCTGGACTCCTTTTTTAGGACCCTCCCAAAAGCTTTTCTCTTCTTTCTTCCTAAAGGGTGTTGTCTTGCCACTCTTCTGTCCGTCCGCTCTGGCCCCCCACCTTCTGCCTTCTGTCTGATGATCCTCCAGATGATGAAGCTGTCCAAGATGAGGATCTCACGCAAGTATGAAACTGAGGATGAGGAATAATTTCGCTGTAGCATAAAACTCTACCTTTGTAGTCTGCTTTGCTGATTGCTCCACCCTATCACAGCCACATCTGTGCTTGAATCAGGCCCTGCCCCTTCGAGTAGATGAGTGGCTTGGGGATTACCTCATATCCCTCCTGATTGAACACACTGTTTTCCCCACTTTCCGCTTCCTCTAATGGCTGTTGGAAACCTGGTGGCATTCTGGGACTGGTGGTGCTTTTAATAGAAAATTTCCTGTTTTCTTATTTTCTACCAGAACTGACAGGTTGCTTGTTCAGAAGGAGTCACTTCACCTTTACTATAGCTCCTTCCTGAGCTAATGATAAGCTTCCTTATCACAATGCTCAAAGTTCGTCCTTCGGTTCGCAGTCACCCTCGGCCTCCGTCGCTCGGCGACCGAGGTTATGGTGTTCCGACGCCAGGGCCTTTCGGGAGCGTCGTGGCGGGTGCTGCCTGGACCCCACACCGCTGCTCGGAGCCTCGCCGATCCTCATTCGGGACGAGTCCGCATACGGTTAGATGGAAGACGAAGGAGTCCCCCGAGACCTTTTCGGACTTGGTGCCGTCCCCTGTCTGACTCACACGCAGTCCGAACCCCGGAGTTATAGATCCCCCCCGGATGGATACCCATGTTCTCGGATTTCGTTAGGGATTATGGCCGCAGCTTTTTTCGACAATTCCCGCAAACCCCCGAGGAGGAGCCGAGGAGCTGAAGATCTCGAGGCCCTACCAGCTTTATGACTCCCAATTCCGTCTCTTCCGAATGATGCCCTTTACTGTCACAAGGTTTCCTACCGTGATGAGTGGTTGCTTGGGACCGGCTCCTTCACTTCCGTGGTGTGGGAGGCACCGGCCTCGTCTGGAGGGGCCCAGTTTTTCTGGAGGCAAGCTGGTCGATTCCATTTTCTTGTATCGACTCCGTAAGAGCCCCTGGCTTCCAAAAGGCGCACCTGCTCTTTAAACACACCAGTCCATGGTTGCTGGAATCGCGCCATGGCATCGTCTGTTGTGAAAACAGCCAGAGAGAATGCACTCTGCGCCGTGCCCCCTTGGCAGGGAGGCACGGAACCTGGATGCGTTTGGTAAGGAAAGTGCCTTTCCCAATGATCGATGCTTTCTTAGGCCGTTGTTTTTCCAGGTTCCTACCAACTGTACATGGTCATGTTACTCTTGCCTGGGACCTGGCGGAAAAGAGCTTGCTTGGGGTTCTCTGCTGGTCTTCATCCCTGGAAACTTTGCAGAGGTTCAAGTCCTTGTCCTCAGGAGTGCGGGAATGCTCTAAGGTTCATGTCCCGAGCAGCCCTACGATGGCTTCGAGGGCTTCGGCCCGTTGTTGTCAGGCAGCTCGGGGGGGGCATCGCGGCGTCGACCCCAGGCATGGCTGCAAGTCATCGTACCCTCAACCAGGGGTTACCAGACAAGTTGGGTCGATGTCCCTTGCCGAGGTGAAAACCTTTTTGGCAAGCCCTATGGCCGAGAAGGGTTGCTGATCTCGAAAACCGGAGCAATTCACTAAGATCAAGTCTGTCCCGGAAACACGTCTTCCCCTTCTCAGAAACAGAAGGGCTCGGGTACGAAGTTCCTTATTACCCGAGGTAAGGCGACTGCCTACAAACAGATCCCACCTTACCAGGCCCTCCCCCGCTCCCCACAGGGTCATCAGGCCAAGGGGCAGGGACATGGCCCCCGTAGGCAGAAGGCCCCCAATCCTCCGGCGCCTGCTCCCACTCAGCAGGGTGGGGGTTTTGGACTCCCAA